>CM076570.1:1150521369-1151803297 GCA_034641835.2 Pinus albicaulis
CTATAAATCTTTGTGCAGAATATTTCCAGCAATATCCGTTGAAACCCTTATTATTGATGTCCCTGTACTACCTATGCACCCTTGCTCTCACTAAAAATATACATCTCTGTGTGTTTTTATCTGTTCTCCAAATGACCCTTGTTTTCCTCTTATAATCTCTTGTTGATTAATCAAAAGCCATGATCTAATCACAATCAATGGCTAAGATCATCTTGAATCCATCAAGTAACTTTTATGGAAGTATCTAGAGGAAAATTGATTTACCCGAATTAATACTCATTAATTAATTTATTTCCCCCAATTAGACTTAGGATAATTAATTAAGTGCTTAATTATATCTAATTAAGGAATTTTATCATGAAAACAATTATAGGTATTGGAGAAAATGTGTTCCCTAGCCTCATAGACAAAAAATGAGACTAGAACAACTATCTGATCTACACAAAATAACACTCCCTCTTATCAAGGAAGGTGTTTTGCATAACACCCAACTTGTCTCTGAAGAAGATGAACCTTTCCTTCCCAAAAACCTTCATTAGAATATCTGCTACCTGCTCATATGTAGGTATATATTGGAGCTAGACAATCTTGTGTTGCACACAATCCATGATGAAGTGGTAATTTATGTCTATATGCTTGGACCTATCATGAAACACTAGATTCTCTAACAACCTATTGCAACTCTGATTGTCATAGTGTATCACTGTCATCTCTATCCTCTGAGAAAACAAGGCTACCAGCAGATTCCAAAGTCATATGGCCTCGCATGTAACCATGCTTGTGGATATGTACTATTCCTCGACTGAACTTAATTCCATGTACTTTTAATTCCTGCTATACCAATAAACATCTCCTCGTCCCTTGCTAAAGAAACACCTTTAAGTGCTTTTCAAATCTATTGTGTTGCCTGCCCATTCTGCATTAGTATATCCCACCAATATAACACCATCACCTCGACTATACCTGATCCCATACTCGATTGTGCCACACAAATACCTCATCACATGCTTACCTTCTATCCAATTCACTATCTACAGCTCCACCGTGAATTGACTCAGTGAGTTAACTACATAGGATATTCCTGTCCTATTATTGACCAAATACATGAGAGATCATATCTACTTCTTTTACAATGTGGATTACGCATCCTTCTCTTTGAATGCATCTATATTCCTATAATTTTTTATCATGGGTGTAGACATGGCCCTACAATCCTCCATCCCAAATCTCCTTAAGATATCTATATAGTATTTCCTTTGACTAAGTAAAATATCACCATATGCCTTCCATACCTCCATACGTAGAAAATTGTGCATTATCCCAAAATCCTTCATCTTGAACTCTACTGCAGTGTCCCTCTTGCACTTCTCAATGAGCCATAATGAACCTATCAAGAGAAAATCATCCACATATAGGACAAGGATGAGAACATATCCCCCAACCACTAAGTAGTAGAGGTTACTATTTTCCTCACTCTTTAAAAATCCCATGTCCTACAAGTATCTATCGATGTGCTCATAACACACCGTGGGAGCCTACTTTAGCCTATACAAATCTCTCTTCAACTTGCACATGTGGGTCTCTATGTTGTGTGCCACAAAACCCTATAGTTGTTCTATGTGCACCTCCTCCTCCAGTTCACCATTCAGGAACACTATATTAACATCCATATAATCGACATGCCATCCCATAGTATTATGCTAATGAGATCATGGCTCATATAGAAGTGTACCTATACACAAGAGAAATACCTCCTTATAATCCATTCCCTCCTTCTTCGAGAACCCCTTGGCCACAATATTGAATGGTGGTGAAATTTTCTTAGCAATTTTTCCTTCAATTTTTGTCTAGTTAATTCCTATTTATAGATGGGCCCTTTACTCCTTAAACTAGATTGACCATTTTTCTTCTATGAAGGGGCCTCAATTTATGGTGGATCTTCAACATTCTTCTTCTCATCATTGTAGATACATTGATATGCATTCACTACATGTCCAATATTTTTTCTTTATTTAGTTGTTGTAGGTTCTTTTGTTTATTTTTTTTGTTCCATATACTCATCTGCTAATAGATTGACCATAATATGTGTGGCCAGAGCATTCATTTTTTGTTTCCATTGAGGTAATGTATTTTCTTAGTGATAGTCCTGGTGGAATGAACAATAATTATACATGCCAATACTTTCTATATTCATCACAACATTCAAGATTTGTGCATACTTGGAGGGTTAGTTTTTGTTGTTACTATTATTCCTTCGAAAAGGGAAGGACTTGGGAGGCTTGCTGCTAGTAGAATTCTCACTTGACCTTTTCTTTAGTTCTGAGATTTTTTTGCTGAGCGTCTTCACCATCCTAGTCAAGCTTTCAATGTATAGTGATTCCTTTTCTTTAGCCATACTAGAAGAAGTATCTGACTTCCTACTAGTTTCTTTGGAGTCCTTTGATTCGTCATCATCCGTAATAACTCCAATCACGTGCAAGTTCTTCTCGACGATGATAACTTCTACAAAATTTAATTTCAATCTTTCCTTCGCAGCTCTTTTCACAAATTAGGAAATGTTGGTTGGAAAGGAATCTATGTAATAATCACTAATAATTGAATTGTGTGGTTGTGTGCCCGGGGGAAAATTTTTCAATATGCGATTGAAATATTTCACTTTCTGTTTTTTCCCCATATTTTTGCTTCTGAGCTCTTTCACTAACATAGCAGGAGTATTGTCATCAACAAACTTCTCAAGAAATTACTTTTTAAACTCCCTACAAGTGCTGATTGAATTGACAAGTAGAGTGTGGTACCATGTTGCTACTCTACCTTCTAATGTAAAATGGAAATTTCTACAAGAAACATCATCATGCCTCAACTCCAACATTCATAGATGCATGTAAAAATCATCGAGGTGATCTTCTCCCCTCGTCTTCCTATCTGGATCATACTTTGAAAGTAGTTTTTCAAGATGTATTGGCATCTTATGAATAT
Organism: Pinus albicaulis; assembly: GCA_034641835.2. NCBI lineage: Eukaryota > Viridiplantae > Streptophyta > Pinopsida > Pinales > Pinaceae > Pinus > Pinus albicaulis. The sequence goes on from CM076570.1 coordinate 1,150,524,346, forward strand.
TGTACGAAAGAGAAAGAGGCATGTGGGCCATCCAATCCAAATCATGATCGGAAATGTTCTCGTCTCGATGTTCCTCCTCTTTATAAAAATTTGAGGAGTCTTCTCCTTCACCATCTAATCCGTCAGAAATGTCATCAGAAAGAACAACTTTGTCCTTGTACCCTTCGTTAAGAGGTGGAAGATGATATTGATGCTCTGTATCATTTGTGGATTCTTCTAACTCTTCAAGAGTATCAAAAACCAAATATTACACCATGGAGGCTAATATATAGGTACTATTTGTTTCTTTATTTTACGGAAAATGTGGAAAATTATTCATTCTAGGAATTTATCTGATAGCGTACTGACAAGTTATTTATAGAAGTGTCTAGATTTGCTCGTAGGTAAATGCGTATGTCAACTAAAATCCAAGATGAGAATATCCTCCTAATTTAGGAATAAGAGTAATATCGGTGCTTAGAATGTTGCTACCTTGTCTAGTGGAAGAAATATTTGAGTGTGCGGAGTTATCAGCCATAAAAGAATTGGCTTCCCTCAATCTAGCGTCAGAATGTTGATGATGATGGATACCTCCAACATACAAGGGATCTCCCTGATATAAGGTCCTAACTAGACCTCACACCATTTGGTGTAGGAGTCCCATCTAGAATACGACCCTACTGCAATTTACTTAAAGATATTCCTTGGCTTTAGCTATCAGCATGAGAGAGAAGTGAAAATTTCCTTTTGAATGACCAAGCTAGTGTGCCTTGTGAATATTCGATTGTAGATGTATAAATTTTCTCTTATTGCAGAGGAGAAAATACGTGAGCCTCTAAGAGAGAAGTAATATTACTACCCTAATGGAGACACATGTGGAAGAGAGGTTTGCCTAACATCAAGAAAAATAGTTCACAAGCATGCGGCGATTATTATAAACATAACAACACATCTACAACAAGAAGCACCGAAGTCACTAAAATATTTCTATTAATACAGTACCGATGAAAGAAAACATGAACCATAAACATTCAAATAATATTCTTAGAAACATTCACAATCCATGTGTGAAAACGTGTTGGCCTAGAAGGCTTCAATATTAAGAAAATTCCCCAAGATACATAAATACCATGAACAAAACTAGCTCTAATAGTGGAGCGTTAGATCCACTACTTGCTCCCAAAAATTACTAACTCTGTCACTCTAATTCTATGTGTGGAGAAACGCCAAGGTTAAAATTCCTTTACATGAGAAATGAGGATCTATTTATAACTTGAGGCATGACCTTTGACATCCTCACAACTCTTAACTTTATAACCTCTAGTGACCTTTGGGCTTCTATGAATTTTGGAATTCCAAATGACTTTTGGAATTACATATGACTTTTGGTATTACATGACTTTTAGAATTCCATGAATCTTTAGTTCAAACATGACTCCTAGTCTTCAACTCATTTGTATTTACAATGATTACAACAATAGATCATGGATTCCACATTATCATGTGATGAGACTTGAAATGTCACTATCTTTCATGACTGGGACTAATAGTGATTAATGACATGGAATTTCTCCAGTGGTGAAATGGATTCCAATTGTATCTTCATTATTCATGCAACCTCAATCGTTAATTTCCTTTGCCCTCCAAAGGGTATTTTATCAAATGCAGTCTTTGGGGTTCTTTGATCATCAAGATGGGCCATTGTGTTCTTCCTTATTTTCATGCCTCCTTTGTTTGTTTCCTTTGCCATATCTTCCTCATGCATTTTTTCAAGGATTTTTATGGATCACTTACATCTACAATCACTCATGACGAGCAACCATCAGCCTGAAAACATACTATTCTACCATGTTTCATGCATATTTTCTATTCACGACTATTTAGTGCACTTAAGAGGGAAAAAAAGGGGTTCTAGGTGCATGGGCGCACTTTTAAAGGCTGAAGGGCTAAGAGTAGAAGGCTTCAAGGCTTCGGCATGCGCTCATCCACTCAAGAGAGGGAGAAAATCAAGGTAGGGTGCATGGCACAATTCTAAAGGAAGAATGGGAAAGCTTCAGGCTACCCAAGTGCGTTGTGCATTCAAGGGGGATATGAAGGGTGTAGGGTGCACTCCTGAAGGCTAAAGGGTGAATGATTCAGGCCTTCAAGGTGTGCTCATGTGCTCAAGAGGCTCAATAGGGCACATGGCACAAGTCTAAAGGTTGAAGGGAGATGATTCATGCCTTCGGAGGGTTATCATGTGCTCAAAGGGTCTGTAGGGAACATGGTGCATTGGGGAAAGATGAAGGATGAAGATTAAGGACTTCAGGGTATGCTTGTGTGCTCAATGAGGGCACACTCCTTCGAGCTGAAGGAGTGTACTCAAGGAAGACTTGGTATTTTGAAGGGCGCAGTTCAAAGTAAGGAAAGGGAAAAAGGTTTGAGGAGTGCGCCTAGTTCTCTTGGAGGGTGCATGCCAGGTCCCTATATTACTAGTGTAGTCCCTTATTATGTTATTTTTGTACCTCTGTAACCCCCATATTTTTATTATTGTGCCCTTACATTGTTATTGTTAGGTCGGCTAGGATTATATTGTGGGCCCATGGACTCCTATAGATAGAAGGAGGTTTTGGTCATTTGTATCATCCAAGAATTGTTCATTTATGTAATATATTGGAGGTTTCCCCCTCAAAGTTGCTATTTATTAGGCGTTGATATCTCTTTTCTTCTATTTTTGGAGCTGGTTTCATAACATTTGGTATCAGAGCTTTGGATTCTAGGGTTTCGCTTCGCCAAACAGGTCATCGTGGAAATTTCGCTATAACATTTTTTCTACGAAGTTTCAGAAGCTGAAATTTTTAGGGTGTGCATTTGACATCCTAAGGAAAATATTTAAAAAATTTCAGAGCTTGTTTCACAATAGTTTCGGATATATGGTCTGTGGAAGTTAGGTCTTTTTCAGGCTCCCAAATTTCATCTCAAAGAGGTGATCGTGGGAAAATCTTCATAACTCTCTCTCTGAGCATCAGATTGGAATTTTGTAAAAAGTGTATGCAAGTACATGGATTTTAGTTTCTTTTCTATCAATTTCAAAGCCGAAGGAGGAAACAGTGACACATGGAAAGTCGTACAAGTTTGCTCTCCTGAACCAGTCCATAATTAGGTCATCATAGGAGATTGGAAACAACTTTTCCTTCAAGAATCCAAATCAAGTTAGACATGTTGCATTCAAAAGAGGATTCAGAGGACAACCTTAGGGCCAAATTTCAGATATTGAAGATCCAAAATCACAGAGATAATTCAGTTTCAATATCGGGCTCCTCAAACGATAGAAAAAGGTGTGTATTTTTTAAACAAGTTTTCATAACACTTGTTTGAAAAATCAGTTGGAATTAATTACAAGGGCATATTGAAGCATAGATATCAGTATTGAGTTATATAATGCCTCCCAAAAATAATTCCATACCCATTAAGCCCTCAGAAATCTATACTATGACACATGAAGAGGAAGAATTGCAGTATGAGATATCAAAATTACGGTACCAAGTGCTACAAATTTCGATCTTACAAAGAGCAACCGAAGATGACATAGATGGTTTAAAAACAGAAATGGAGGCTAAGTTGGCTAGTTTGAAGGATAAAATAAAATCTAATATGGATGATAAAGTAGTGGAAGATCACATCAAGCATTAACAACAAGTTCTCCAACTCTCAAAGGATAACCTAACTTTGGTACAGAATCAAATGAAACAATAGGAAGATCAACATCACATTGAAAGAAGTTCTGAAGCAGTCACAGAAACAAGAACTAAACAAGTATGATCAATTTCAGAGTATCTCAACAAGTGGAATAACTTTCCTGTAGAATATTCCACATGGGAGGATGAGAAATTTATACAGAGGCATCAAGAAATAATCAAGTGTTGAGGACAACACTTGTTTGAAGGAGAGGGGCATGTTAGGTCACTATATTACTAGTGTAGTCTCTTATTATGTTAGTATAGTCCCCTTTATTGTTATTATTGTACCCCTGTAACCCCCATATTGTTGTTATTGTGGCCTTACATTATTATTGTTAGGCCAGCTAGGATTACATTGTGGCCCCATGGACTCCTATATATAGAAAGGAGGTTTTTTCATTTGTATCATCTAAGAATTGTTCATTCATGTAATGTATTGTAGGTTTCCCCCTCAAAGTGGCTTATTTCTAAGGTGTTGATATCTCTTTTCTTCTATTTTTGGAGCTGGTTTCACAATAGTGCATGACGCACTTTTGAACAATGAAGGATTCCCCATAAAGCCTTCATAATGCACTCATGTGCTCTTGGTCTCAATGGGCTTTCTTTGAAATAAAATATTTATCTAAGTCTGGAAAATGAGGCGAAGGGCGAATACGATGAGTTTGGACATGGAACCACGTGCGACACATACCAAATCATCAACAAGACTTAGAAAAACTTGAACAATGATGAATATACATCAAATTTCCACTTTATGCACATTCCCCAAGTGCAATGAGTGTAGTGTGTGCGACTATGAGCCAAAAGTGTCACTTTATGACAATGATGATGTTACGACCATGAAATGCACCTAAAGTTGTTCTAATCAATGCGATGACACTTGATACCATTCAAAAAAACTTGAAACACATAGAATGACATGAAACAACATTTGATCATCAAAGCGACTCTAGGTATGATGATGATAGTAGGCTCCAAAATTCAAATGTGGTCAAATTTTGGAGGGTGTTGTAGCAGTGACAAAAATAGGATAATCAACGAGATAAAATTTGTGTATTTATTTGCACTCTATCTAATAAATTTGCTATAAAAATGGTTTAAAACCTGCCAGCTCAATAAATCGCCAAGCTTCCCAAAAATCGTGAGACTACCCACTTTTAACATTATAAAATGGGCAACGCGATGTTGACATTATTTGAAAATGAAAATTTTCGTCATTTTTTAATATTTTCTTACTAATTTCAGTATAAATTGAGATAACTTTGATTTATGTACTAGATGATATCTTATGTATTCTTATTATTAGGTTTGATTGGGTTATCCAAAATTTCCCAAATTTTCTTTTTTCATAGTCTAGCCAAGTTACTGCAAGATTATTTTTTTCAAATATGGGATATAGTAGAATTGATTTGTGTTCCCAAAAAAAAATGAACTATCATTCCATGGGGAAATATTGTAACTAGGGTATAGAGACATAATGTTTGTAGTAGAAACCAAATCTAACAATGAAGGAGATGAATTTATAAAGAGAAAATAGTACTCATGACCTTGACTATAATTGGTGTTAGAAAAATTATTAGACCACATTAATGTGGTCAACAACTAGAGGGAATTATCATTTATCATTTCCAAGAGGAAATTCTACATTCCATATTGTTTAACAATTATCTAAGCATGTGTATGTGTGTGTTTGTATGTGTATAAACACAATCTACCTTTACATAACTATTGAACGATCTCAATGTAATAGACACAACTGCTAATAAGATTTTCCAAACTAAAATATTCCATTATTTTTGCATGAATTAGAGGAATCTCTACATAATGTACATAGGATAGTAGATATATGACATAATTAACCTAGAAACAAAATATGAAACTTGAAAAATGTAAAAAAATTCTTAAATAATAATAATAATAAGCTTGATATTTAGCTTGGTGTTATTTCCTTATCCCAACACATTCTTGTCTATGAGCGATAGAAATCTAATTTTATTGAAATCATGATTACAATAACACATCATTAGAAGAAATGTCCAAAACCAAATGATCTCATATAAATCAATGCTAAATATATCATACAAATAAGGTTAAATAGTCGCATAAAAGTCTTGGAGATTAGTTCTCGCAAGAAGATATCCTTGTTGATGTAAAGGGATTTGTTGAATATGTCCATCAACCTCAAAACCTCTTCATGCAACTCAAATTTTTCGGCATGTGAAATAGACTTTGACCCCCTACAAAACCAAAAAGTAAACCCCTTCAATTATCCAAACCATAGACAACAAAAAGGTAAACCCCTTACTACCAAATACAGAGAAGATATTAGATTTTCTGGTTAGCTAAATTGGGTTGTTAAATCAGCCTATTAACTCAGTCAGGTAGGTTGGTATTAATGTTACGTATTTGGTTGTTTGATGTAAGCAATTAGAAATGTATTAGTTTAATGTCATCCACTATATAAGAAAGCATAACTTGGGTTAAAACCCCACTTTGATTTCATCTAGAAATGTGAGAAAACATACTTGGGTTGTCGTAACATTCTACTTTGATAAATAATTTTTGGGCCTTGAAATTGTCATTCACTTCCATTACATTTTCACTTAAATTTCCATATTATCACCTTCACTCCACCTTCATTTCATTACATTTACCTTACCATTATCACTATTGGGTTACATTTATGTTTTCCCAAAATTTATTAATTCCCAGTATTTTTAAGTGAATTTGTGGTTAAAAATTAGAAAATAATATGCACATACTTATACCTAACAAGTGGAATGAGTTTGTTGCTATGTGTAGGTCAAAAAGAAGCTTCCAGAAGACCCTTATGTGGCCTCCTAAGGCCAAATTCGAATTTGGATGGAGAAGATCATGGGATCATAAGGATATGTGTCTCATTTCCTATTTGTATTGTAACTCTAAGAAGACATGTGCCTTATCACTTCCTATTTGGATTGTAACTCTAGAGATATAGGGAGAGATTCATGGACTCTCATTAATGAGATTGCTTCTCATCTTTTGTATAAATAGGGGAAGCTTTCTCCTATCAAATCATGTGTAAAATTGGAGTTATGTTCAAGCTTTGAATACAGAATTAGATTGTGGCACCTTACTCATGAATGTTCCTTCATTTTGATTTGGTTTTTCCTACATATGGAGCATCTCGATTTACCATCTCTCATACTTTCAGATCGACTGCCTAAAATGTGTGAGATTTACTTTCTTTTATAGATTAAAGTTTATTTGTTTTCTTATTATTAGTTTTAGAATAAATGTGTAATCATTGTTCTTCTGAAACATTTCGTGAGAATAGATCTTTCTATTTTCAAATTGAACTAAGTTTGAAGCAATAAAAATTCACAATTATAGAGTTTATTTTACTGTTTTGTCATTTGCTTTCCTAGATTATAAATATCAATTAATTGTTTCAATGGATGTTCTTAAAGGTCATTTCAAGATGATGGTTCTAAACTAAATGATTGAATGCCTAATTCATACAGTTATTGAGTATTTCCTCTACACATTTTACTTTCTTTCTAAGAACTTAAAAACTAAGGTATAATTGATTTCTTACACAACATCTCAAGAGGTTAATACTTCATATTGAATGTTGGAGTAAGTCAAAACATACATTAGTTAAATTTACATGCTTTTTACATTTTCTTTAGATCCTCATTTAATTGCATCACTAATGTTCCTGAAGGTTATTCCAAGAAGTTGATTTTATCATATTTCTAGACTGAATGATTGAATATTTAATTCATGCAATTATTGATTTTTTTCCTTTGCATAATTTATTTAATTTTCTAGATCATTAGGTATAGTTGGTTACTTAACATCATCTCAAGAAGGTGACACTTCATATTGAATGTTGGAGTAACTAAGTATACATTAGTTTTTTTCCTTTACATGTTTTAAAATGCTTTCTCAGATTTAAATTTCAATTCCTACAAGTATGATTGCACGCGCTATATTTTCTTTTGAATTTCAATTTCATAGGTTAGTTGAATTTTGATTTCATAGATTAGATGAATTGGTTTTCGTTATTCTATAGTTAGATTGATCTAAACTGAAAGATAATTTCTAGCACATACAGTGCACGCATGCTTCACAAGCTTACGAAACCCCTGGGTTGACAAATTAAATGACAGGCGATTATTTTTCCCCAACATTTTGGTGCCGTCGCCGGGAAGTGTGCATAAGAAGTAGCTTTCAGTCTAGAATGTGTTTTATTTGTTTTTGTTTTTGTTTTTTTTTTACTAACCATTTATGGACAAAATATCTAGAATGCAGCCCAAAGACTATATTGAGGAATGGTATCAAAAAGTGATTGCGCCACAACATTCATCAATTCTTCAAGATATTCTTGCGGCAAATCGAAAGATCAAGTCGATTTTGCATATCCTTACAAACAATGAGGTACATTTTTCAAGTTGGGATATGAGAATTTCAAAAATTGTAATCCGTAAATGGCTTCATTGGAAGCATGAATATACTTAAAAATAAAATAAAAATATAGTTTTTTTAGATAGATAGAAGAAATAAAAATAAAACCAAACTTAGTTAGAATTTTAGAATTTTTTTATTTTGTTTTAAAAAAAATAATAATCAACGTTGATTAATTCATTTTGAATAAATTTCAGTGACGCAGTAAGAATCACTTTGTTTTTTTATCACCATCAGAAATAAAATTTGTGTCTGAAAATATGAATTTATTTGACGACGCTGAAAAGTATGCTCTCTTCCCGCGCCTCGTTGCGACCTGGAAGATCAGAAAATCAGATCAGTCAATTTAAAAATTCAAATTCAAAAATTCGTTAGAATTTTTTTTGGAAATTGAACCACAATTCTATTGAAAATCATCGTTTGAGTCATGATCCTTTTTTTTATCAGTTCTGCAAATTTTAATGTTTTGTATCCTCTCAATATTTTTCTAATTTATTGAATTGCATGTGCACAATTTTTCTTAAAAAAAACAAAACAAAACATAATAATAAAAAAAATGGCCCATGGAAAGGAGGCCCACGCATATGCGTGAGGTCAGCGTTTGGCTTGGCCTTAGACATATGTGCAGGCCTTCAATCCACACAAAGACCCATGCACTGCAATAAAAAAAAAATGAACTTTCTCTTTTCCATATTCGATCTTCCTCAAGCAGCAGTTATTAGAAATCGATTTTAAAATTTGTAGAGACAGAAAATGAAGGTGTATCGGATGAAAAAACTATTGATGAAGAGAATATTGCAAATTGATGATGAAGAGAAGATTGCGGATTCAATTGCAAAGATAGAAAATGAAAGTGTATCACATGAAGAAACTGATGATGAAGAGAAGATTGCAGACTGTCGATGAAGAGAAGATTGTGGATTCCATTGCGAGTAATTGGACTGAGGGAGATCGATCTGAAATTCTCTGTGAGAGACAAGCCATTACACATCAAAACCTACAAATAAAAAAATCAAATCATAGCAATTTTATTTTGTTACAAAATTAATTTCCAGAAATGTGTAACTGTTATAAAAACCCGATTTTAAAACGTATTTTATGAGCAAACCAAGGTGAATTAGGAAAAAATAAAACATGGACTTTTTTGGGAACGGGGTGAATTAAGTAACTCATGAGCAATTTGCTAGATTTCACAGCCATTTGGGAGAAACTCAGGGTTATTTGGAGCTCCATTTTGCAGATTGCGTGAGGAAAAAATGATTTGTTTTGAATTGTTTAAACATGGAAAGTTAGAAGCAAAAGAATCCAAGTTAATAACAAAATCTGCTCCACATGGCAAGTGGTCTAAGAGTCCAATTTGATTTAATAAATTTTATTTTAGACACATGTGTCTCATGATTAAAATAATAATAATAAAAAAAAAAAAATCAGTTGAGAAAGTTGTGGCAAATTTCACATGCTTAATTCCACTTGGCATTTTTCCAACATAATAGATCATCCATCAATTGCATCATTATATATATTTTTTTAGATTTAATTGGGATCCTGAAATCTCCAAAAAAATTATCTTTAAAAAAAAAAAATTTAAAAAAAAAATTTAAAAATATTGCAACACAGATGACCATTCAATTTGGTTGATTTAATAATGACTTGCAGAACAATTGGAAGATTATTTAGATGATTTCTCAATATTTATCATTAAAAATATTATTGTTGTGTATTTTTCTATGAAGCTTTAACTTGCAGGACACAATGAATCATTGTGATGCTAATCATATTACTGAGCACATTGCATGAAGTCATCTGACAATAGGGAGTTGATTTATTTTTCATGGTTATTTCTTAAAAATGGATTGTTATCAATATCATGAATTGGAATGAATATAACACTTTTGATTTTCCTTAATCTATTTTATTTTGGCATTCAAATTTTGTGCAAGAATCAGAGAGGAATTGATCATTTCTTTTTTAACACACTTATGTTCTTTATGCCAAGTTTTTTTTTGCAGGTTTGGGATGATCGAATGATCATTGAAGGAAACCAATTGTGCGCACAATTGGTTTTCAAAGGACAAATTTCATGGGAAACATAAGAACAAGTCCATGTCCATATCCTTCAAGACCATTACTTTTCCTCCTTTTTGAATTATAAATCCAACCAAGCAATTGAAAGCAAGCCACAGTTATTTTCCCAACAAGAGTCAGTTGTTCATTTTATTTTATTCACATACACTTTGCATTACTTTTTTCCTACTCCTAACCCATAAATAAAAGCAAGAAACTCACTTACATGCTTCTTGCCCATTGTAATTTTCCATTGTCATCTTCCATTTCCATTTTCCTTCTCCTAAACTTTTCATTTCGCAAATAAACCTTGCTTCAATGCAAATTATTGAGACCATAGTAATTTGAGTCTAAAATCCTTACGAAAACACCTTGAGGCTTGCATGCCTTAATGGCAAGTCTTCTTGCTGACAAACAATGGAAATACATTAATGTCCCTTGTTCATCAGATCTTCTAGATACTCAACAACAACAAAATTATTCGTACCTAGCAAGATATTTTTAGGCATATTGGCTCTCATTGTCATCAATGGTGAGAGTTCTCGTGTTGACTAGTGGCATCCATTAATGGCCACTAAGTCAACAATTTCCTGCTATGTTCGACATCAGAACATCTATTCACATAGCAGGAATTATGCCAATGAGTTTTGAAGACATGAAGACTATCATTTTCAGCATTTTGAAGCAAACGAAGAAGATATGAAGCCACAACAGATCAACACCATTCTACAACTGCAGAATCAGAGGACATCTACAGCATCAACATCATTTTGCAGCAAATTTAGCAGTTTTAGTAGAAGCAATAAAAATTCACCTTGACTCTTTTATCCATAACTTGTATAGCCACATGAAGAAGATTATGATCAAAATTTTGCAGTACCACACATGTAGCTCATCCATTTTCAAAGGGTAAGTTAAGGTATGTAATTTTCTAACTTTTTACCATCGAATTTCTTGAAAAGATAGAATGATAATTTTTGGGAAAAATACTTCTTTTCCTCATTTCATAAAATTGTCAATACCATCAGTTGGGGAGAGATACATTCATATTCACATTTTTACACATTCATACCACATTCAAAATTCCACATAATTTCAAAAGATATTAACTATTACATTATTGTTATTATGAGCATACAATGGCTTTTCAAAAGTACTCAAAAATATAATTGGATACAAACACAATCATGGTTGTCACACAAAAACCAACCATGATGCAATCCAATAAAGATATACTTTGCAACAATAATCAAATTATCATTATGCAAAGTTCAAAGATCAAAATTGAATGCAACAACAAAATATGGTTGAAATACAAGAACCAACCATGTTGCAATTCAACTAAAAGGCTTTGCAGAAGTATGAAGTTATCAAATGATATCATGCAAAGTTAAGCCAAAGCTCAAAGGATAAAAAAAAAGAATTAATGTAATAGTTTGCATGAGGACATGCAATAGCTTCAGTTTGAGGGTATGTTGGGCCTTGAAATTGTCATTCACTTCCATTACATTTTCACTTACATTTCCATATTATCACCTTCATTCCACCTCCATTTCATTACATTTACCTTACCATTACCACTATTGGGTTACATTTATGTTTTCCCAAAATTTATTAATTCCTAGTATTTTTTAAGTGAATTTGTGGTTAAAAATTAGAAAATAATATGCACATACTTATACCTAACAACTGGAATGAGTTTTTTTTTCTATGTGTAGGTCAAAAAGAAGCTTCCAGAAGACTCTTATGTGGCCTCCTAAGGCCAAATTCGAATTTGGATGGAGAAGAACATGGGACCATAAGGATATGTGTCTCATTTCCTATTTGTATTGTAACTCTAAGAAGACATGTGCCTTATCACTTCCTATTTGGATTGTAACTCTAGAGATATAGGGAGAGATTCATGGACTCTCATTAATGAGATTGCTTCTCATCTTTTGTATAAATAGGGGAAGCTTTCTCCTATCAAATAATGTGTAAAATTGGAGTTATGCTCAAGCTTTGAATACAGAATTAGATTGTGGCACCTTACTCATGAATGTTCCTTCATTTTGATTTGGTTTTGCCTACATATGGAGCATCTCGATTTACCATCTCTCATATTTTTAGATCAGCTACCTAAAATGTATGAGATTTACTTGCTTTTATAGATTAAATTTTATTCGCTTTCTTAGTATTAGTTTTAGAATAAATGTGTAATCATTGTTCTTCTGAAACATTTCATGAGGATAGATATTTCTATTTTCAAATTGAACTAAGTTTGAAGCAATAAAAATTCACAGTTATATAGTTTATTTTACTGTTTTGTCATTTGCTTTCCTAGATTATAAATATCAATTAATTGTATCAATGGATGTTCTTAAAGGTCATTTCAAGGAGATGATTCTAAACTAAATGATTAAATGTCTAATTCATACAGTTATTGAGTCTTTCTTCTACACATTTTACTTGCTTTCTAGGAACTTAGAAAGTAAAGTATAATTGATTTCTTACACAACATATCAAGAGGTTAATACTTCATATTGAATGTTGGAGTAAATAAAAACATACATCAGTTAACTTTACATGCTTTTTACATTTGATTTAGATCCTCATTTAATTACATCACTAATGTTCCTAAAGGTCATTCCAAGAAGTTCATTTTATCATATTTCTAGACTGAATGATTGAATATTTAATTCATGCAATTATTGAGTTTTTCCCTTTGCATACTTTACTTGATTTTCTAGATCATTAGGTATAGTTGGTTACTTAACATCATCTCAAAGAAGGTGACACTTCATATTGAATGTTGGAGTAACTAAATATACATTAGTTGTTTTCCTTTACATGTTTTGAAATGTTTTCTTAGGTTTAAATTTCAATTCCTGCAAGTATAATTGCGTGCTATATTTATTTTGAATTTTCTTTCTTTCTTTTCGTTACTTGATTTCATAGGTTTGTTGAATTTTTATTTCATAGATTAGATGAATTGGTTTTCATTATTCTGTAGTTAGATTGATCTAAACTGAAAGATCATTTCTAGCACATACAGTGCACGCATGATTCACAAGCTTACGAAACCCCCGAGTTGACAAAATAAATAACAAGCAATTATTTTTCCCCAACAATAATATAGAGAAAAAAAACATGGAGATAATAAGTACAAAGATAAAATCTTATAAAACGCTCCTTGATTGTCATAACATTGTGTTTTGCTAAGAAATACATAAAGCGAAAAATCATGGAGATAACATTGGAAGAAATTGTCATTGATGTCAAATGGTGAATGCGCCAACACTTGTTTGATAATATTCATAGAAAATGTAGTGAATTTTGGTATAAGACCACTCTGAATTGATAGCCCTTGGCACACCATTTCTTTTGATAAGTGGCTTTCCTCGTGGGTCCTCTTGGTTGAAGAGATATTCAAGTTTTATGTTTGATGCCCCAAATTGATAGGTGTAGCACCAAATCATGACCCATAAGTCAAGGCCCTTAATACTTCATCACTGCCCCTATAAGGATGTCAAAAATTGTGATTCAAGTTGACCTAAGTACATGTTTCCAAGTTCGCCTTGAAAGAAGACAAATGAATGACAACAAATATTTTTTAATGTGGCCTAAGCCTCCTTATTTACGTCTGTCTGTTAACGGGTCTTTTTGTGGGTAGGTTGGCCCCAAATTAGGCCTCCCTCCAACACTATTTATATCCTTGCAATGGAGCATTGAAGCACAACAATCGTGGCATTTATCCATCAATCAAATATCTCAAAATTCATTGAAGTAGTCAAAGGTATGAAGAGCAAGGATAAAGCATAATAGATTGAATATTTCACAGATATGAAATAGGAGACTGAAATATCTATTAAGGTATTTTTTCTGAATTTGTCCACATCCTTTGTTTGATTTCTGAGAAAGGATCTGAGTTTTTTCTTGGAAATATCCGACGTAGTCTAAGGCTATACTTGAGTTATGTGTAGGCCAAAAGACAAAGGCCTGTTAGGCTGAATTTCTCAAGTGTCCTTTGAAGGAGCCTATAACTTGAAGCAGTCTGAACTTGAGACACCCTGAGGCAGATCTAAACCTAAGACACTCTAAGGGAGATATGAAATTGAAGTTTGTTTTGAGGCATTATTGAAGTCTATTCTTAGCATATTCAAGCAGTCATTGAAGAGGATATTGCAAGGATGTTTAAAGGAGGCTGAATCATATTCTTTGAAGAAAGAATTAAAGGGAAGTTTAAGGGATCCTTTAAAGAAAAGGATAATAAAAAATTTCAGGGCATATTAGAGAGTAAGAAGGCACTCTAGTATTGATGTTCTGAGGTATGAAATATATTTTTCCTTTTATTATTTGAGTATGTATGATTTTTACAGATTAGATATTATAAGTGAGAGATGTAGCAACTTGAAAATTAGACATGAAAAAGGAGCATACCTAAAGTTGTAAATGGCTTAGAAGAATAGCAATGTTTGAAGGGTATTGTAATTTTGTCATTTTCCCTTGTATATGAGCCTAAGAGTTTTGTTTTATATTTTATTATTAATGGTATAAGGGTGGTGTTAGGTAACGAAGTTTTAGCTTCCTTCTGGAGGTTGTCACCTCCTTTCAATGGGAGTTGATAAACCTAGGTTTGTAGTCCTTACAGTTGCAACTGATAAACTGGAAGTTGTAGCTTCCCTCAATATATATATATATATATATATATATTATTTAAATATCTTGTATTTTTTATGTGAAATGATTAGTAAATGCTTGTGACACCCCCCTTAGTATTTCCAACAAATAGTAAGTGAAAATATCGAACTTTTGCATGAAATTTGAATCCATAGAGAGTGCATCAAGAATGGATCCACTGATACCTTCCTCCACGTTCAGAGCACTAGTATTCTTATTGGTAGGGATTTATTACTCCATGTTTTTTCTTATATGGGGGCTTGCACAAAACCCCAATCTATCGTAAGGAAAGGAAAATGAAAATGAAAATACTATGGATAGAATGATCGCAAAATCATATAGAACTACAAAGATTAGGGGCTAGGAATAAATTGTATGAATGGAGGATACTGGGGTTATTGAGAAGTTTTTGCAGAGGAGATGTATGGTTTCGGATTGTATTTAAGTAAACTTTAGAGAGAATTGAAGAATACATGCTGCAATTTTTTAGATAATTAGTGGAGGGGATTCAGGGCATTTTAGTGTGGGGTTTCGTGTAAACTTTGTGTGGTTTTGGTCGATCTAGCTGTCAGGGTTTGTTTCTCGTGGAGAGGAACATTGAAGAATATTCATCAAGGGTTTGAAGAAGATTGATAAAAAATATCATATCAAGTAAAGCTAAGGTTTTATGTACAATTAATAGAAAAACTCCACTATAGGAAAAAACAAAGAGAAATGAAATACAAAATCTTTACCGCTCAGGAAAATTTGAATATGAGAGAGCTGCCTCACATGGCCACGCCTTACAGGCCCTCCTTGGCCACTTTGGCATGCTCAATGTGCTTTAAATACAGAAATGTGTAGTTCTACTGCGGGTACACATATATACTCTCGATCTCTCCAAAATTAACGAAATTTTCCATGACCATAGGCTCTATGGTCTTGGTGGACACATTACCTACCCATAGATAATGTGATGGTGGAACTTCCTCCTAACCTCCCTTCACTTGGAGGGCATTCCTTGATGGTGGCCTCCCATGAGGGTCGTGGTTGAAAATCACTCCACTGACATAAGGAAGCACATTCTCCATCCAAACATAGGAGAATTGAGTTAAACAAATGGAGGCTAAGAATCAAAAGAAAAATTAGTCCAACTCACTCCATATATGCACCTACAAATTTCCACAGACCAGGCTAAAAAGTAGCACCTCTTGGATTAAATATCGATTCACAACAAGGATGCATCTCATAAACCTTCCTCAATGATTTATTTATCACCTACCAATGGAGGTATCCAAGAATCATAGATAGAATGAGACACACCTGCTCTTTTTGAGAGTTGTTAATCCCTCAAACCATCTAACTTCCTTGTTTTCCTTGGATGTGTTCTTAGGTTGTTAGAATTATTTCCCTTGTGGTGACGAATATAAGCCTTGGGCTTATTTCCCGATTAATATCTCGTCTAGTGGCGTGTCTTGCAAATATGAACATTTGGACTAGTCAAAGTCGACTGACCCTAGTAGTGAAGTTGTTACATTAAATAGAGTGAGGTACAAAACCTTCCTTAGACTCATAAGTAATATGCATCACAAATTTTTCTTCTAGGAGTTCTCTTGTCTATTTTTGGGGAGCTTTTCCCTCTAAGATTTATCCCATAGTATTTCCCATCATTATCTTTCTTATTTCCTAGGCACTATTAGCATGTAGACTCACACTCTAGGAAGATGAGGAACTACAAAGAGAGTGTACACCTAATGAAACCAATAGAAATAATAGTATATATCCAATATTGGTATGGAAGAAGGTAAAGGATATGGTACCTAAAGAAATAGTATACTTGGAAGTAGTTTTATACCCAAGAGTGGGCCCAGTTAAGATACATTAACTACAGAAGAAAATTTTGGGGAAACTAAAGCATTAGCAACAGAAATTTGATCAATTTAACCACCACCAGTAACACTTGTATACCTAACAACAGTAGAGCTTCTATTTCATGTTTGTGTTCAGGCAAATCTAATAGAGGAATATTCATAATTAATCTCGATTATTATGGAGAGGAATACTACTTTTTCTTACTACTTGTCTAGAGGGGTAGATTGGAATCATGTTGGAAGCATCTAGGTTGGAAGTTAGGTTACCTTGTTGGTTTTGGTTCTAGAGGTGATTGTTTTTTTGAGAGTTGGGATATAGTGAAATCACTAGCAAGACAGACTCTGGTTAATGAACCCTAATGTTGGACTCCCTTGGTTAGGGTAGTTAAGGTTGTAACTACGTCCTTCCACATTTAACCACTTTTACAAGCTTCCAGGGTAAGCATGAGTTATGTGTCACTATGATATGACCTGACCTCCAAGTTCTAGTTATGGAAGTGGGGCCTACAAAATGGAAGAAAAATAACATCCCTCATAGACTACATATCATTCAGGAGCCTAACAACCACCCCAGGTGATCAATTCCTGAGCTAGTGTTGAACCCTTGGTTAAACTAAGAAGGGGGGGGGGGGTGAATTAGTTTAATGCAGTCATGGTCTTGTAAAACTTTCTTTTACACTTATTTACATCTTCATTTCATGATCAACTTAATATACAATGGAACAACAATCTTAATAAGTGAGCAGCAGGTATTAAGCAAATTAAATATAGAATATCAACATATAATCATCATGCACATCGACAACAGATATAACTGGAAACCCATAAGGGAGAAAACCACATCTTAATATTGTTGTGATGCAAAGGCAAGCTCCAACACCCTCTCACCACTGATTTTCTGTAGGCTCCAACCTACAGGAGGCTACTACCTCAATTCTGCAAGCTACAATTTGCAAGTAAGCTTCAACTCCCATCTATTTTCTGCAAGCTACAACCTACAAGAGGCTCCTACCTCAGCCAGCTACAACTAAACATCTATCAAGCTACAAATTGATATGAAAGTACCAACTTCCTCACTGTACAATAAAATCATATGCTGATTTACCTGGATATCAACTATGTTTTTCTTTTTCTTTACTGTTGTCCTTCCAGCCTTCAAATTTGCTTTATATCATCTCTGGATCTTCACAACTCCTCTCTCTGCTCCTTCTTCTTCTTACACTCTCTGACCTCTTTCTCCATTCTCTTCTTTTTTATGCATATGCTTGTAAAATTATTTATAGAGATCACCTCATAACACTGTGCATTCCACAGGGAATTCAAAATGAACAGGTATGACTCTTTGTCTTCCCCCTTCTCATTTTCTTGTCCAGCCCATTCAAAATAATATAACAGTATGTATACATTTTAGTATTACAGAGGAGTTTTGCTTTTCCTTTGGAGACTTTCCTTTGCATCACATACAATAAAAATAATTAAATCATTTACATTTACAGATACAATAATATATTTCACTTAGCCCTTTCAGCTCTTGGTTCGCCATACATTTGTCTTTTCTGCTGCTGTCACTGTCTTTTCAGTTTCTGCTGTTATAGTTTAGCTCTGCTACATAACTGCTCATTTTTCTGACTTGACCCATTATATTGTGTTTCTAACTGTTAAACACCATGTTAAACACACACATGGTGTATGAGAAAGATAAACACACACACAATAAGAGACTCAACACACAATAGAAGGATAAGTATGTAGCTCTATTATTTTTCCATTATACATGATGTACATTTATAGTACAATGGTGTGACTCTTGGTTTCACATTCCTAGGTCACTTGGACTCCATTGCGACTTTTCGCATTCCACAGCTACCCATGGAGGATTAGGTGTTCCAACATTCCCCCCCTTAATCCAAAGGGGTATGTGTGAGTCCAAGAAGAGAGTTGTAATACAAATCTACAAAGTATACATGGCAGCACTTGGGCTGAATCAACTCTCTGAAATGTTGGCAAAAAGAGGTGGTTTAAGGATGACCACCAACACTGGAACACAATACTTGTTGCAGTTCCTGGAACTCTTCCAAAACTGGCAAGAAGTTGAAAGCTTCTGCTAGAGTAATTGTCCCTCATAAAAAAGGGAGACCTTCAACCTAAAAGAAGGGAGGTCTACAACTTGTGATGGTTTAAGGATGACCAACAACACTAGAATGCTTGAAGCATTTCCTGGAACTCAACCAAAGCTGGCAAGAAGCTGAAGGCTTCTGCTAGAGGAAGTGTCCCTCATATATGAAAGGGAGACCTTCAACCTAAAAGAAGGGAGGTCTACAACCTGTGATGGTTTAAGGCTGTCCACCAACCAAAGGCATGCTCATGGGCATCCGTGTCTCTGGCTACATCTCTGAATCTGGAATGACGAATTGTGGCTCAGGCTCGCTTGAACTGCTGTGTCTCTGGCTACAACTCTAAACATGGAATGAGAGATTGTGGCTCAGGCTCGCTTGATCTGTCGTCAAAGCTTGTACATGACCACCATTTTCCCCCCTGTCAGGGACAAGGTGAGATGATGGCGAAAACTCAACTGCAAGTTTGCTCAATATTCGTGAACATGTTCTGACATGTGTCGTAAACATCTTCTTGGCTGCTGATGCCCATTGCCAAGAAGCGATCCATCCAAGATGAATCTTGGTTCTTGCAGGAGGCTTGTGTCTGAAGCATCTGTCTGAAGAATGGGTGTGCCGACCACAGTGCTTGCATGGATGAAGATCAAAACAGTGATCTTTAATATGGCCAACTCGATCACAGTGTTGGCATTTCTCAATCTGTTGTGGAAGTGGAATAAGATCTGAAACAGCTGCAGGTGAACTGTCATACAAGAATCCGGCACTCTAAAACATGATGGGCTTGGTGTAGTCCGGAATATGAAAGGACACATGCTTGTCATATCCAAGACCAGTTCGGTGCTTGTTGTGGACAAGCTCTTCCCAAGGTTTGATGATGGGCTTGAGAAGTGCGGGTTGAGATGCTGCATCTGCATGTACATCTGCTCTAGTACAAGGAACTGAATGAGAATCAACTGCAACTTTACTGACTTGCTGCTGATGGGAGTCTTTCACAATGTTCTGAACAGAAACAGGTTCAGAATGGTGACTCTTTTGCTGAAGTTCGTCTTGCTGAAGCTGAGTTTCCAACTGCAAAAACTCAATCTTTTCTTGTGCATCTTGCAAACAACTTTGAATGTTACAAAGAGCATTCTTGCTCATTTTTATCATATCATCAACATTGGAATGAATGAGGTTATTCAACAACTCTAATGCCTCATTGATTTTAGCCATTTTCAACAACTTAGGCTCAAAATAAAGGGTGTCGGCTTCAATCGAAAATGCATCGTTTACAATGTGATTCAAATTTCTTTCAACAAATACAAATGACTCTAAAGAATTTCCAACTATGGAAATCTCAAAGTACAAAATGTGCTCCTCAAATTATGGAGGACCTCAAGGTATAGACTTGACAGTCTAACCGACAAGCAACAATGACTTACATCAACAACTCAAATTTACTGATTGCAACTATGAAGAAGCAATATCCACTCACAATATAATGTCAATGCAATACAATATTTCTGCAAAATATTTTGTAAATGTGCAGCTGAAAACACTATGCAAAAGGCCTTTAAGGCAGCTGATTTTTCTTCTTCAATGAGCTGTTTTAAAAATGATGGCAAACTTGTCTTCACATTGTCAACCTCTTTCAGAAAATCACTCTTCAAATCACAATGCAAATTTCACTTTTCTCTTCTATGTTTAATGTCCATTTACTCATATGCCATTTCCTCTTTCATGCTATTCATTTCCTCTTCCTGATGTTTACTTCCTCTCTTCCTCTCTCTCCTGCCTTCTTTTTTTTTTGTGGGATTAATTAAAAAAATGAAAGGAGGAAAAAAAAATTAAAATGGGAAGGGAATTTATGGGTGGGGTATTAACTGTAAATGGGAGGGAATTTTATTAACAAAAAGAATTAATTAAAAAAGGGATTAATTAAAATAGGGAAGGGAGGGGGGTTAATTAAATAGAAAAAATTTTAAAATTAAAAAAACTAGGTAAGGGAAGGGTTGTGAGGCCAAGCAAGGGGGAGGGCGAGCATATGGGTGGGTTGGGTACTGTGGAGAGTAGGGTTGTGAGGGCCGTGGGATTGGGTGGGGTGGGGGAGCGTGAGAGGGGGTGGGATGAGGGCCGGGTGTGAGGGGGAGGCTGTGTAGGAACAGTGAGCTGGGAGGGAGAGCATTGGGAGGTGTTGCGAGGGGGGGGTAGTGTAGGGAAGAGCAAGAGCAGGGGGAGGGGGACCAAGGGCGGGTTCAAGAGGTGAGAGGAGGAGGGCGGGCAGGGTGAGGGCGGAGAGGGGATGGGTTGGGTTGGATGAGCGGGGAATGGGAGCGAGGGCGGAGAGGAAGTGAGGGGGTCGGGTAGAGGGGGGAGCTGTGGGTTGGGACAACCGAGGGCCGTGGGAAAGGGGGAGGGTCGTGAGGAGAGGTGTGTGTGCAGAGTTTTCAGGTTGGGGGGGCTCGCTATGTGAGCATAGAGGTAGGGTGTGTAGCTGGGAATTACAAAGGGCCGAAGGCCTGAACAAAATTTTTTTATTTTTTATTTCATTTATTTATTTATTTTTTAATTTAAAAACAACAGAGTAGAGTAGGGAAACAAGGCAACAGAAAAATTTTAAAGCAGTAAAACAGGAGCAGATTGCAGAAATTGCGAATAAAACCCAGAAATTTTTCCAGTAGCTCAGCAGCAGAGAATTGGACAAAATGCAGAAATTTTTCAATGAAAAAACCCAGAAATTTTATTTTTTTTAGAAACCCATTTTAAATAATATTTCCAGCTTCTCCAAAATGGTGTAGAAGTTAAAAGGCAGAAATTGCAGAATAATGTGCAGTGAGAAAACCTGCAAAATGCCCCCCAAATGCTGCTCTTCTTCAAGACGAAATTTCTGAATGCTGCTTCTTCTCAATGCAAAATTCTGAATGCTGCAGAAAGATTGATGAATGCGGAAAAAAGGACTGCTACAGAAATCTCTGAGTGCTGCAAAAATTATCAGAATTTTTGCAGATATGCACAGGCCATAAACACAAATGGCTCACTCAAGGTTGAGATGGCTATGAACATATCAGATCTGATACCATGTTAGACACACACATGGTGTATGAGAAAGATAAACACACACACAACAAGAGACTCAACACACAATAGAAGGATAAGCCTGTAGCTCTATTATTTTTCCATTATACATGATGTACATTTATAGTACAATGGTGTGACTCTTGGTTTCACATTCCAAGGTCACTTGGACTCCATTGTGACTTTTCGCATTCCACACCTACCCATGGAGGATTAGGTGTTCCAACACTAACAGTGCCATCATATCTCCTTTTGCCCGACCATGCCTCTTTTTCTCGTGCCCACAACATTTAACCTTCACCGCTCTTCTAAACATTCGATTCTGCCCTTTTCTCTGTGTCGGGTCCTTACCCGAGCCTTTCTACTCGTGTTCATACTTTCCTTTTTGTTTTACGTTATAATCCTCCTTTTTCTCTCCGAAACGATTTACAAAGGAAAATCCACATACTCCCGGACTTGAAATGCTTTAGGCTTCGACTTTGATATTCATCGCATCCGCTCTCTTTATCGCACTTCGGCGATTCAGTTATCCCATGTGCCTTCGTCCATTTGATCTTCTGATATGCGATATGCGAAGGGTCCCACCAAGTTGTATCTCGGCATTTCGGCTATTTTTTGTCTTCGTTTCTATGTTGCTCTTTCATCCTCCTAATGTGATTTCTCAAAGGGAAACCTTATACCTTTGTAATTTTTTGTTTCCGCTAATCTTTCACATTTATCGATGCCCAAATTAGCACTTCTAATCTGCATCGTAGATCTCTACTCCGTGATCCAACGGTTATCGCTTCATCTCACTTCAGCGTTTAAGAGTGCTATCTCTTCTGAGCTTTGCAATCTGCGATATGCGATGAACTTCGCATCACCGATTCGCATCGCCACCTCGCATCGCATCGCATCACATTGCCACTTCACAGTATGCGATGAAATTCTCATCACCGATGTGCGATATTGCGCTGTGTTGCCACGTGTCCCTTTGCATTGGCACATCACATCGCTTCTGTCTATCACATCGCAAATTTTCTCTTACAATCTTCACCCCTCCAATCTTGTGATTTGCGATATGCGGGCCAGGTCCATGTCATCTCCATGTCATCGTGCCACATCACCTTGCCACGTCATCGCCACATCACTGCCACGTCATCTTGCCATGTCATCTTGATTTATTTGCGATTTGTGGGGTTAGGTCCATGTCAGCTGCGACGTCACTTGCCACGTCATCATCATATCGCACTTCGCATTTTCTATGACCACTGCATTTGTGTGATTTTTCTCCTGCCCCAATTGCGATATACGATCGCATCGCATCGCATCCATCGCATCGCATTCATCCATCGCATCGCAAATTCTCAAGGTTTATTACCCGACTTAACATAAGTCATAAATAAAATATAACTTGCCCTTCCATACCTAGGTTTAAACACAAGGTATCAACATTACAATATATATCCAGACCCACAGATTTCCTGACGGTCAATCTCACTTTTAAAAAATATGGTTATAAACCATGATAAACCCAATGGTAATAACTTCATATGCGGAAGCTTTTATATCAATTTTTAAAAAAACCATAATAAAAAACCGTTCATTTATCTTCCGATTATACCAAATCGACTTTGGATACATATTCCAAAGTACCAACATGTATTAACATTGGCCCACATTTGTCAACTATCACACCTTGGTTTGATCGTATTTATGAGTTTGCTTTGGTTAAAACCCAAAGCACAAAAATAATATTATATTCAGGTCCCACAACATATACAACTTACATATTCATTTGTGCAGTCCAATCTTCGTCGTCCATTTAACTGCTCCAGATCCGACGAACATCGCTTGACATCGTGCTCCAAATAGCACGATGGGTAAAACTTTAGAACCTACGCGAATTTAGTGGTTTTTAATTGCCATGCATTGGCCCACAACCAATATCGCATTCACTCCAGCAATTACCGCTTATCCTCCAAAAGTGGTGCGAAAACCCTCTGGTGGTTTTCGAAACCACTTTCATTGTTCCGTTTTCGTCGTTGGCTCATGGTTCCACATCCAATTTTTAATGTAGTTCCTCTGCTGCCTTCGCTGTTCAACTGCCCTCGCTACCTTTGCTGCCTATGTTGCCACTGCCGCCTTTGCTATCACTGGTAATTCTAATGTTACTCCTTTATGCTACTTTTCCATCAATGACAATATTTCCAACAGGCTACCCCTTTGGCATTGATGGCAATACTCCAATGCTTCCTCCAGGACTTCCTTTCCTTGTTTTTCAGAAGCCCCTTTATTCTTTTGCTTGCTTTTCCTCCCCCTTTGACATCAATGACAAAGGGTTGCACATCTGCCAATGTAGTTTGTACATTTTCATTTCCTCTAATCTTGAGGACATGTTCCATACACTGCTCCATTGTTCTAGCTCTTTGATGACAATTTATTGACTGCTCTCCCCCTGGAATGATGCTTTCTTGTCTGATATTGTCTTCTGCACTGATCCTGTTTCTTGTATGCAACCCCCTTCTTTTTATTTCTGATTTTTGATCATGTTAGAGAGTAACATTTGCAGACACTACCCCTAGCTTGTCTCTTAGATATTCGAATGGTTCTTTAGCAACCTTGTTTTGTGAATATGTCTGTTGTTTGTTCCTTAATTGGTACATATTCCAACTTCACTAATTTATGTGCTACTTGTTCTCCAAGTAAGTGGTACTTTATTGGGATGTTCTTTGTTTTTGAATGAAGTACATGATTTTTTGATATACTTATTGCACTTGTATTTTCACATTTGATGGAAATGGGTTCATCAATGCTTACCTTCATGTCTTGGAGAGTTTTTTTCATCCACATTACTTGTGTGCAACATGCAGCTGCTGCTATGTATTCTGCTTCTGTTGTAGATAGGGAGAAATAAGTTTGCTTCTTGCTTAGCCATGCCACCAGAATTTTTCCCAAATAAAATGCACCTCCACTTGTGCTTTTCCTGTCATCCACACAGCTGGCCCAATCTGCATCTATGTATGCTATCAATGTGAAGCTTTTTCCTTTTGGATACCATAGGCCATAATGTGAAGTTCCTTGTAGATATCTAAATATTCTCTTGATTTCAAGTAAATGATTTTGTTTTGGTGCTGCTTGATATCTTGCCACAAGTCCTACTGCCAACATAATGTCTGGTCTAGAAGTAGTTAGGTATAGCAGACTTCCTATCATGGATCTGTAAAGTTTTTGATCTACATCTGTTGATCCATCATTAGCACATAGTTTACATCTAGTGATCATGGGAGTTGACACAGATTTGCATTCTTCCATTTGAAACCTTTTCGACATTTCTCTTAAGTATTTTTCTTGCAAAATGAATATTCCTGTGTTCTTTTGTTGAATTTGAAGTCCTAAATAGAAGGTGAGCTCTCCAATCATTGACATATCAAACTTCTAACCTATATTTGTTGCTACCAAACATGATGTCATCTACATACACTACTACAATTAAGAGTTCATTTTCATTCGCCTTTATGTACAAGTTGTTGTCTACTCCTCCTTTCTTAAAACCTTGTTTTTGCAAGTATTTGTCTAGCCTTGAATACCATGCATGAGGGTCTTGTTTCAGCCCATATAAGGCTTTCTTTAATCTGCCCACATAGTCATGTTTATCTGTTAAGGAGAATCCTTCGGGTTGTTCCATGTAGACTTCTTCCTCTAAATCTCCATTCAGGAAGGTAGACTTCACATCCATTTGATATACCTTGAAATCATGATAGCATGCAAAGGCCAAAAACATTCTGATTGCTTCCATTTACAGGGGCAAATGTTTCATCATAGTCAAGTCCTTCAATTTGAGAATACCCCTTGCATACAAGGCTGGATTTATTTCTGATTACCTGCCCTTGTTCATTCATATTATTCTTGAATATCCTTTTTGTGCTAATGACATTTTTCCCAGTGGGTCTTGGAATTAACTCCCAGGTATTGTTCTTCTCAATTTGGTCTAGTTCCTCATTCATAGAATTTACCCAGTTTTTGTCTTTGCTGGCTTCTTCTAACTTCTTTGGCTCTATTTGAGATAGCATGGCTAGGTATACTTCTTCTATCTGTTCAGCAAGCTGTCTTCTTGCCTAGACTCCCACACTCTTGTCCCCAATGATTTTATCTTCTGGATGGTTCTTTTGAGTGTGCCTTGAGGAACCTTTTGAGTTTAATTCAATATCTTCTGTTGTCTTGCTATGTTCATCATTGTCTTGGTTCTCAGCTTCATGATAATCTGGAGGATTGGCATAGCTTGTGCTTCTTGTTTTGTTTGGTAGATATTCATCAAATATTACATCAATGCTTTCCACAATTTTGTGCAGTATTTTTTTGTGGCACCTGTAACCCTTACTCTTGGATGCATATCCTAAAAATATTCCTTCATCAGCTCTTGCATCAAACTTCCCTAGTTTTTCATCATTATTTTTTATGAAACACTTGCTTCCAAAGACTCTAAAGTGCTTGATTTATGTTAGTTTATCATGTCATAATTCATAAGGAGTCTTATCACAATTTGTTCTTAGATGAGCTTTGTTGAGAATGTGAACATCTGTGTGTACTGCTTCTACCTAGTAGGTTTGGGGAATGTTACTTTCTTGCATCATAGCTCTGGCAATCTGTTGTACTGACCTGTTTTTCCTCTCTTCCACACCATTCTGTTTAGGTGTACCTGCAATTGTAAACTGTTGTTTTATCCCATGCTCATTGCATAGGTCTGAAAAATCATAGTCTGTGAATCAGTCTGTGAATTCACCTCCTTTGTCTGATCTGATGCACTTTAGCTTGCATCCTATTTGATTTTCTGCCAATGCCTTGAATATCTTGAATTTCTCAAGTGCTTCAGATTTATATTTGAGAAATGCTACCCACGTCATTCTGGAAAAATCATCTATTATCAACATGAAATAAGATTCTCCGCTTGGTGCTTTAGTTCTTGAAGGTCCACACAGGTCCATGTGTACAAGCTGAAGAGGCCAACTTGTAGATAGTATCTCTTTGGTATTGAAAGATATGCAGGTCTGCTTTCCCAGTTGGTAGGATTTACATATGGTATTTGAAGACTTCTTTATTGCTGGCATATCTCTGACTGCATTCTTCTTGCTCAGACTGATGATGTGGTCAAAGTTTAGGTGTCCCATTCTTCTATGCCATAACCATGATTCATCAAGTTTTCTTATGTGGCATGCTTCATTCTCTTCTTCCACTATATAGACATTACTTTCTGTTCTAACACCTTTGATCAAGGTCTTTCCTATGATGCTTGATCTTACCTCACAATCTTGGGCTCTAAAAAGGACCTCACAGCCTTTGTCACACATTTCACTGACGCTTAGCAGATTTCCTTTTAGCCCATCCACAAATAGTACATCTTGAGCTTTTCCTCTTCCATTATTCAGACTGACTAAGCCTTTTCCTTTGATTTTCCCTGCTTTATCATTGCCAAATGTTACATTCCCAGATTTCTTTTCATCAAAGGTTACAAACTTGCTTCGATCTCCAGTCATATGCTTTGAACATCCACTGTCCAAATACCATTGGATTTTCTGATCTTGGGCTATTAGAGCCAGGTCACACTTATTCAACTTCTTTTTCCACTGTAGGCAGCTATTTGTTTGGAACCTTTTCTGAGAAGATGGACCACATTCTTTGAGAGGACATTTGGAAGACATGTGTCCGATTTGATGGCATACAAAGCATTTGATTATATTTTTAAATGGATTATGTGTATGAGTGAACTCTCCATTGTTCATAAATCTCCGTGGTGTTTTAAGCATCAATCTTTGTCCATATGTTCTGCAATCCATGGCTTTTACAACAAAAACAATACCCATGGAAACGATTAGTGTACCTGGAGTAGGGTTGTCCTCTCCATTTGTTTTCTTGAGGTAGTCTTTTCAATTTCTGCATCTTTTGCTGGTTGAAATCGATTATCTTTGTCTGACAGTATGCAGCTATATGTCCCAGTTTGTGATAGGAAAACAAGTGACATTTCTCATAGGAGGAAAGAATCTCCCTTGAGATCTTCCGAACTTGTTCAATTGATCTCCAGGAACAATTGAGCTTTTTGCAACTGCTAGCTTCTTCCTCTCATTCTTTGTCTCTTGATGTTGCTGCTTGTTTCTGTTTGTTTCATCACACATCAAGTTCTTGTTGGATTCTACTTCTGTGGTTTCTTTTTGAGCTGTTTCATTATCCTTTACAGCTTTTACAAAAATGATATTCTTGTTATCTTCTACCTTGGAGTTACTGGTTTCTCCTTCATATCCTATCCCAGCCTTTATGAGAGGAGACCTTTGAGAATTTAGAATCTTTTCCAACTATTCAGTGCTTGTCATCTGAGGAGTGTTTATTGAAAATTCCCTTTGGGTGTTTTCTAGTTTCTTTCTCAGGCATACCACTTCTTCTTCCAATTTCTCTTTCTTCTGAATTTAATCCTCAATTTTCTTTAGTAGAGTGTCTTCCACCTTCTTAGCTTCTTCAAGTTTTACTTTCAACTGACTGAGGTCTTCTGAAGTTGGTTCTTCTTTTACATATTTGAGAAGAATATCTTTATGTTTTCTGCACTTCAGTTTAAGTCTGTCAATTTCCTCCAGGGCACTTCTTAGTTCCCCCTCAAGATCTACCTCACATTCTTCCTCCTCTTCTAAAAGGAATCCTTCTGATTCTTCTTTGGCCATTAACACAAATTCAGAGGTTCCTTCTTCATTTGAGGATTCATCTGAGTTTTCAGATACACTGCTATCTTGCTGAGCATAAAATGATCTTCTATTGAATCTCTTCCCTTTCTTCCATTTATTTTTTTTGGTTTTTTCTGTCTCTTGAATCTGATTCTTTGTTTTCTTATGAGGACACTTAGATGCGTAGTTCCCAACTCTTCCATAGTTAAAGCATTTAAATGGAATTTTACCTTTATACTTGTGTGAACCTCTATCCAATCTTCTGACAAATTTTGCCTCTTCTTCATCAGAGCAAGAGCATGTATCTTCTTTTTCTTCTTTTCTCTTCTCTGTCTTAAAGGCTGCCTCCCTCACATTTGACTTCTTTTGTGGAAGTCTCATCTCATAGGCTGTTAAGTTTCCAAGTAATTGGCTCATGGTCAATGTTTCCCAGTCAACTGTTTATTCTATGGCAGAAACCTTGGGGTTAAAACTAGATGGTAAAGATCTCAATATCTTTTGAACAATTACACGTTCTCTAATGGTTTCTCCTAGAGCTTTCATGTTATTCACAATTTCTGCAACCCTTAAGAAGAAGCTAGAAACATCTTCTTCTTCATTCATTTTTATATTTTCAAACTGGGCTCTATAGACTTGCATCTTGGCAGCCTTCACCTTTTTATCTCCCTCATGGATACTTTCTAATGTATCCCATATTTCTTTGGCAGTCTTGTTGTGAATTACTTTAATAAATTTTGCCTCACACAGACCACTTAAGAGAGCATTCATGGCTTTTTCATTAGCTATAAAATATTGTTTGGCTTCTTTCTCTCTTTTAGAATCCTTTGGGGCATATCCTAATTCCACAGCAGCCCAAACTTCTATTCCTAGAGACATTATGTATGTCCTCATTCTTATTTTCCAGAAGGCATAGTTTGTTCCAGTGAACAGAGGGGCTTTATTTGTTGAGAATCCTTCTAGACTAGCCATCTTGGGGACCAAGGATCTCCTTCCAGTTGTTAAACTGATAAAGAAGGAACCTGCTCTGATACCAATTGTTAAACCCTTGGTTAAACTGAGAGGGGGGTGAATCAGTTTAATGCAGTCATGGTCTTGTAGAACTTTCTTTTACACTTATTTACATCTTCATTTCATGATCAACTTAATATACAATGGAACAACAATCTAAATAAGTGAGTAGCAGGTATTAAGCAGATTAAATATAGAATATCAACATATAATCATCATGCACATAGACAACAGATATAAGTGGAAACCCATAAGGGAGAAAATCACATCTTAATATTTTTGTGATGCAAAGGCAAGCTCCAACTCCCTCTCTTCATTGATTTTCTGTAGGCTCCAACCTACAGGAGGCTACTACCTCAATTCTGCAAGCTACAATTTGTAAGGAAGCTCCAACTCCCATCTATTTTCTGTAGGCTACAACCTACAGGAGGCTCCTACCTCAGCCAGCTACAACTGGACATCTATCAAGCTACAACTTGATATGAAAGTACCAACTTCCTCACTGTACAATAAAATCATATGTTGATTTACCTGGATATCAGCTCTGTTTTTCTCCTTCCGTACTGTTGTCCTTCTAGCCTTCAAATTTGCTTTATATCATATCTGGATCTTCACAACTCCTCTCTCTGCTCCTTCTTCTTCTTACACTCTCTGACCTCTTTCTCCATTCTCTTCTTTTTTATGCATATGCTTGTAACATTATTTATAGAGATCACCTCATAACACTGTGCATTCCACAGGGAATTCGAAATGAACAGGTATGAATATTTGCCTTCCCCCTTCTCATTTTATTTTCCAGCCCATTCAGAATAATATAACAGTATGTATACATTTTAGTATTACAGAGGAGTTTTGCTTTGCCTTTGGAGACTTGCCTTTGCATCACATAAAATAAAAATAATTAAGTCATTTACATTTACAGATACAATAATATATTTCACTCAGCCCTTTCAGCTCTTGGTTCGCCATACATTTGTCTTTTATGCTGCTTTCACTATATTTTCAGTTTCTACTGTTATAGTCTAGCTCTGTTGCATAACTGCTCATTTTGTCTAACTTGACCCATTCTATTGCGTTTCTAATAGTGCCATCATATCTCCTTTTGCCCGACCATGCCTCTTTTTCTCATGCCCACAGCGTTCAACCTTCACCATTCTTCTAAACATTCGATTCTGCCCTTTTCTCTATGTCAGGTCCTTACTTGAGCCTTTCTACTCGCATTCATACTTTCCTTTTTGTTTTACGTTATAATCCTCCTTTTGCTCTCCGAAACGATTTACAAAGGAAAATTCACATACTCCCGGACTTGAAATGCTTTAGGCTTCGGCTTTGATCTTCATCGCCTCCGCTCTCTTTATCGCACTTCGGCGATTCAGTTATCCCATGTGCCTACGTCCATCTGATCTCCCGATATGCGATATGCGAAGGGTCCCACCAGGTTGTATCTTGGCATTTTGGCTATTTTTTTTCTTCGTTTCTATGTTGCTCTTTCATCCTCCCGATGCGATTTCTCAAAGGGAAACCTTATACCTTTGTAAATTTTCGCTTCCGCCAATCTTGCACATTTATCGATGCCCAAATTAGCACTTCTAATCTGCATCGTAGATCTCTACTCCGTGATCCAATGGTTATCTCTTCATCGTACTTCGGTGTTTATGAGTGCTATCTCTTATGAGCTTTGCGATCTGCGATATGCAATCAACTTCGCATCGCCACTTCACATCACATCGCATTGCCACTTCACGGTATGCGATGAACTTCGCATCGCTGATGTGTGATATTGCGTTGTGCTGCCACGTGTCCCTTCGCATCATCACATCGCATCGCTTCTATCCATCGCATCGCAACTTTGCTCTTATGATCTTCACCCCTCCGATTTTGCGATTTGCGATATGCGGGCCAGGTCCATGTCATCGTGCCACGTCACCTTGCCACGTCATCGCCATGTCACTGCCACATCATCTTTCCATGTCATCTTGATTTATTTTCGATTTGTGGGGTCAGGTCCACGTCAGCTGCCACGTCACTTGCCACGTCATCCCCACGTCATCATATTGCACTTCGCATTTTCAGTGACCACTGTATTTGTGCGATTTTTCTCCTGCCCCAATTGCGATATGCGATCGCATCACATCGCATCCATCGCATCGCAAATTCTCAAGGTTTATTACCCGACTTAACATAAGTCATAAATACAATATAACTTGCCCTTCTATACTTTGGTTTAAACACAAGGTATCAACATTACAATATATATTCGGCCCACAGATTTCCTGACGGTCAATCTCACTTTTCAAAAATATGGTTATAAACCATGATAAACCCAATGGTAATAACTTCATATGCGGAAGCTTTTATATCAATTTTTAAAAAAACCATAATAAAAACCCGTTCATTTATCTTCCGATTATACCAAATCGACTTTGGATACATATTCCAAAGTACCAACATGTATTAACATTGGCCCACATCTGTCAACTTTCACACCTTGGTTTGATCGTATTTATGAGTTTGCTTTGGTTAAAACCCAAAGCACCAAAATAATATTATATTCAGGTCCCACAGCATATACAACTTACATATTTATTTGTGCAATCCAATCTCCGTCGTCCATTTAACTACTCCAGATCTGACGAACATCGCTCGATATCGCGCTCCAAATGGCACGATGGGTAAAACTTTAGAACCTATGTGAAATTAGTGGTTTTTAATTGCCACGCATCGGCCCATGACCACTATCGCGTTCAGTCCAGCAATTACCACTTATCCTCCAAAAGCAGTGCGAAAACCCTCTGGTGGTTTTCGAAACCACTTTCACTATTCTGTTTTCGCCATTGGCTCATGGTTCCACATCTAATTTTTAATGTAGTTCCTCTGTTTCCTTCGTTGTTCAACTACCCTCACTACCTCTTCTGCCTTCGCTGCCTCTACTGCCTCTGCTATCACTAGTAATTCCAGTATTACTCCTTTCTGCTCCTTTGCCATCAATGACAATATTTCCAACAGCTAGAACTCATTTTCATCAACTTGAAACCCCAACTACACCTATAACATAACATCCATGTGATTGGAAGAATATAACCACACCCATAGGCATGTCTCCATGTGGTTATGACCCCATATCCTTCATTTTGTGCCAATGGTTATGATATTTGTGCCACTTTTTCAAGGCTAGCCTTCAAGAGAGTGCCCAAAACTTTCTAGAAACATAACAATGATTATGACACATCTAAACAATCAATATTTGAGCAATAAATCAACTATAACATTCCTAGTACATGATACACATTTCATAAAACATATGATAGAATTCGAAGTTGTAGATCATGAAAGCATATATGATCATAAACTTTTGAACTTCATCTAAAAATCACCAATAAGGATCCATGCCCTCTTAAGCTAGTTGCAACAACAATTTTAAGCCCATGGATTCATCAACCATTCAATAACTTATCAATCATGAACAAGATCCATAGATAGAGAACATCATAGAACGATGCATATAACCAACATGTAACCATAATATAAACCATGGAAAATCAACCATTAAATCACATAATAATCAGTACATATGCTCATAAATCACAATAGGAAAAATATCTCATATTAACATATGAAAAATCCAACAAATTTAGGGACTTCCACGTACCACCTGATCATAGATTGGGCTGAACCAAATATCTCTTTTAGTAAATGACCCCCACAACATATTCCAAGAATAAATGTGGGATCATATGAGTTTAAACCAAGGTAGAACCAACTAGGGCTTCTAGAGGAAAAACCACCTCAACACTCCACCACGGTGATTCCACCTCACCGGTCCAAAAATCACAAACATCGACCAAATTGGTCTCTTCCCAAGTTTTCTAGGGATCAAGGGATTCTATCTCAACCCATATAAGTCATAGGAAACCCAAGATATTATAGGGATCCAAAGAACTACCATCTCAACTCACAACCTTCTAGGGAACCCAAATTGTTCCAGGTCTCTAGAGATTCTATCCCAACCCACAGTCATAGGGAACCACAAAATCAATAAGAAAATCAAAAGGGGAACCCACTACATCATGGCTATTTAGGAAATGGAAAAGCAAGGCCGAAACCACTATCAATCCAATAAAATCTCCATTCCAATGAAAACACATAACCAAGTAAAAACATGCATGTGTCATGCATCCAAAATCCAACAAGGAATTCACACATGCAACTTATTACCTGCAAAGTGTCCCTAGTGTAGCTACTGATCCAACCTTATCTTCCTGTTTCCCACCAATTCCTTTCTTTTCCTTTGATTTCTTTCTCAAAATCCAAGTGAATGCTAGAATGATCTAAGAATTCTCTAAGTGTGCAAGAGTGTAAGAGAGCCAACATCTAAACTGATAAAAAATAAATAAATAAATAAATAAAAACTGACCAAAATCTATGAATTGTTTCTCTGATGCATTTTTATTATTAATGTCTTCTTTTTCTTTCATTTTCCTTCATGTTTCCTCTAATTTCTCTTGCATGAATATTTGTGTCTCTTTACCTTCCTTTTCTCCTATTTTCCTTATTTCTCATAATTAAATTCCATTTATTTCCTCTTTTCCTTTTCCAATTTCCATAACCATTAATAAACCACAAGTGATTCCCAGTATAATGTTTTCCCATCATTCAACTTGGAATATGTGTCCCATGACCTTGGTATTATTTTATTTACATAGAAAATAAACTAGGGGTTGTTACAAACCCCTCCTCCTTGGGGAAACATCGCCCTCAATGTTCAATGGTGCCTATAACCAGCAAAAAATGTTGCCCAGGGAGCTTTATAACACAACTTGATGCAACATTTACAAGATGCCAAACTGTTGAAAAACAATGACCATCATACTACTTATTAGAGATTTATAACATAGCTCAATGCAATATTTACAACATATTGCTTATTGGAGCTTTATAACACAACTCATTGCAATATTTACAATACACATATGCATATGTGTGTGTGTGTGTGTATAACAAAAACACATATCCCAAAAACATATGCTCAACCAATAAAAGAGGAAGGATAAAAGGTCTGCATTTGATTATCCCTATCCCATGTAGCTTCATTGGGCCCAAAGTGCTTCCACTACACTTTAACTTGCTTTATTGCTCGGTTCTATATCATGAGTTGTTTTCGCTGCAGAATGCATTGTGGTTGTGGTTGGAACTCTCTCTCTAGTTCCACCTATAATACAAACCAATCAATCACATGATCAACATCCTATACTTATCTCTTATGCAATGAAACATGGAAACACATCATGGACTTTCAGTGTTGGCAGCAATGCAATTATTTATGCCAGTGTTCCAATCCTCTCAAGGATCTCAAAAGGCCCATAATACCGAGGTGCCAGCATGACACATGATATAATCCTCAAAGAGATCCTCTTGGGCTTGATGCATAAGTACATATGCTCCCCAATATGAAACTCCTTGAATGCTCTATGTTGATCAGCATAAATATTCTACCTATCGTGATCTTCCTTCAAATTCCTCTTAATTACCTACATCTCCCACTCCATCTCATCCAACATATTCGGTCCAATGAACACCCTATTCACCGGATCACTCTAGTTGATCGGAGTATTACAAATATACCTATAAATAGCCTCAAATGGACTCATCTTCAAGTACTATTGATACCCATTATTATAAGCAAACTCCACTAGTGGAAGATAATCCTCCCACTTCCTTTTTTGATGCATGACATACATCTTTAACATATCCTCAGGAATCATGTTAAATCTCTTTGTCTATACATTTTTCCGTGAATGATAAGTTGTATTGAAGGCGAACTATGTCCCTAATCCTGCAAAAAAATCCTTCCAAAACCTGGAAGTGAAATTGGTATCTCTGTCTGTTATGATATTATTTGGAACTCCATGCAACCTCACTATCTCCCTAATGAATATTTGAGCTACCTCACTAGTTGAATTAGTAGAATTCACTGCAACGGAGTGAGGTACCTTGCTCAACCTATCAACCAAAACCATGATGGAATCATGCTGTCACGATGTCCTCAGAAAATGTATAATGAATTCCATGGAAATGACCTCCCATTCCTATTCTAGAATCAAAATAGGCTGCAACAAACCAGCTGAGTGCTTAAAATCATTTTTCTCATGCTGACAGTACAAACATCTAGATATAAACTAAGCTACTTCCTTCTTCAAATTTTACCAACTATAGAACTTCTTAACAATTTTCAAGGTCTTTTGGTATCCTGGGTGGCCTGAATATGGCTTGACATGAAATTCTCTCAAGAAATAGAGAAATTTTGAGGTCTAAAATGGGCCTCCTAAAAAAAATCTACAACCAAGATAAACTTTATAAAAACCAATAGTATTCATGATGATGATGTCAACCATGGGGGATGATTCACCTTTTGTGGGATAAAAATGTAAAAAGAATAAAAAATAATAGATTAATAAAAATAATTTTTCAACTTGTATTTTCAACTTATCTCCCTAAGGTTTTACTCAAATTTTTAGCAGGAGTACTCGTTGGATGCAAAATTTAATTATTCATCCAAGGATTGCATATTTTCAATGGACCCTTCTACACGGAAAATGAGAAATACATGAAAAAACGTGATTGCAATCACGATTTTCATGTATTTCTCATTTTTTGTATCACATTCCATCGAAAGTATGCATTATGGGTACTCCTTGGATTATGAATCAAATTCTACATCCAACGAATGTTCCTGCTCGAAATTTGACTAAACCCATAGGGGGATAAGTTGAAAATACGAGTTGAAAAAGTAGTTTTTTATTTTTTTCCCTCTAAAATTTGATGATGTAATCTAATATTATTTTATTATTTCTACTATTATTTTATAATTTCCTTAGGAGGCCCATTTTAGACCTCAAAATTCCCCTACTGATTGGCTTATTTAACTCAATGCTCTCTGGCACGTAAATCTTGTTCTTGAACCTGACCAAGCCATATATCGTGAGGTGATACTCCTCCTCTCTATCACCTTCACTTTGTTGTTGTAATATTTTCTTCATATATTGTTATATGTCATCATGCTTTCATGCATGAGAGATCCACTCCCGTGAATCTGTCCCATATGAAGTCATAGCTGAAATTTGATTCGCATGCACTCTCCTACTACAAGCATCTGCAACCCTCTTCTCCTTTCCCTTAATGTATTTGATCTTGAAATCAAACTCATCGAGGGTATACAACCATCTAGCTTGCCTAGCATTCATATTAGGTTCATCAAAAAATCACCTCATTCCATTATGATCACTCATCAAAACAAACCTCCTGCCAAGAAGATAATGTATCTACATATTCAGTGCATAAATGGCAACTTTCAACTCAAGATTGTGAGTCACATAGATATTCTTGTGCTCATCCAGCTTCCTTGACTCATAGCATACCACCTGTCCTTCCTGCATCAGATTCCACCAAGTCCTTCCTTGAAACCATCTATACATACGACGAACTCCTTATCAGGATTCATAATCTTCAGAACTAGAGCATTTGTAAGCAAATCCTTTAACTAGTCAAAACTAGTTGCACATTCTTTGGTCCATTCAAAATTATTTCCTTTTATCTACAAGTACATTATATCCTTTCCTACGGTTGTGCTTTGATTACATAGTTGTAACCTTTCTCACTAATGTAGGCTTCTTCTTTCCCTGCAAGGCTCTCTTTTCGCCATCATCTTCTAGGAACTCAATAGACTTGTCATAGCAATCCACTTTAGTCCTATGAATGAATAGCCAATACATGCCAAAAATAATGTTATATGAACCCAAAGGAAGCACATTTAGATATGATGATGTCGGCAAACCATTATGCTCAAATGCACAAGATAAAACCCAGTGATGAACTCTTCTCTTGGTACCTGTAGCCAACTACACCAACCAAGATTTTGCATGCAATTATTTACTCAACCAACACTTATCCACTAGGTCAAGACTGATATAACTATAATTAGATCTAGTTTCAATATAAATGGAAACAACTTGAGCACAAATCTTACCTTCCATATCGATAATTGATGCCTGATGATCTCCCTGCCTTTTATCCACTTCTGCATAAATCTGAGGAATACTCTGACCAACATATCCAACTATCGGTAAATATATAGCCTACCACCCTAATGTGATGGGAAATATATCTTATGATGATCTCCACCACAAGTCTAACACTTCAAAGGCTTCCTACCATCACCCTTGTTTTACTCCTCAAGCTGAGACCCATTTCCTCTATCCACTGCATTAAACTTATTGTAGTGTGCCACATTCTCCTAGTCACTTGCATCCTAAGGTCTTCCTCGCTTTTGAGGCCATTTTCCTTTAGTATTATCATTACCTTTCCAGACACGCTTAGGCTGAAGCTTGCACTTTTATTACTCATAACAATGCTTCATCTCCCTAATGTCTTCCTCCAATTATTTAGGCTCATAAATCTCAATCTTTTATTTAAATTCTACTAGCAACCCACTAATGAAACTTTGAATTTTCACTTTCTCATCCTTGAGGTAAGGCACATACCTCAACAACTCTAGGAATCTGCTTGTGTACTCATTATATGTCATAGAACCCATCTCCAGTTCATAAAATTCTTTGGCCCTGTCATTATAGTATCTTTCAGACAAGTACTTCTTCTTGAAGAGTCTCTCAAATTCATCCCAAATCATACCCTCTTCACTAATGCCTCTAACATTTTTCACATCTTCCCACTAGACATATGATTTCCCTTTGATAATAAAGGTAGTTATCTTAGCTTTCATGTTCTTCGAATAATCATGCAATCTGAAGAAATTCTTCATTCCAAGCATCCAAGCTTACACATATTCTGAATTCTTCATCTCTGCATCAAAAGTAGGAGGCTTGGATTTCTTGAACTCTTCTGGGAAATATCCCCTCTCACTCCTCCTATATTTCTAAAACCTCCGTCGCTCCCACAACATTGTCTCCATGCAACTGGAGCTTGGAGTCACTCCCTTGGGCCTATCTTCCAACAACTGAACCTTGTAAACCGCTCCCATAGGCTTGGCTCCATGCGAATGAGGCTAAAAATGAAGAAACAAAAAGGATCTTCAGTCCAAAACCTCTTCCAACTGATGGAACACCTTCTTTAGCATCTGATCACTCCTCCAAACCTTTGTCTCAAGTCTGAAACTAATCAAATAGGCTAAGAACAATTTAATGAAATACAAGACCTATTCTTCCAACCTTACCAATACAAACACCTCCAACTTGTAAAGAAGAAATCACAATTTTTCCAAACATCTCCAACACCTGTAGCAACATATTTAACTCATGTAGCATCGTATCATCTCATGTATCAGCATATCCAAGCTCTTGCAGAAGCAACATCATGTCATACAAATGCCTCCAACACTGATAGAATCACCTCCAACACATACAAGTTCATCTCAACACATGTAGCGGCAATCTAATGTCTCCAAGACATAAAGAGAAATATGCAACACCTAGGGAAACAATCCAACCACCTGAAGTAGAAGCATCTCCAATCAACATAGCATGTTAACCTCAAACCAACATCACATGTGGAATCCATCTCCAAGTCACCTCCACTAGGTCTAGTTATAAGGATGTTGAAATCAATTCCAGCTAACAAGACCATCAAACCAATCATCCATCTCCAAGTCACCTCCACTAGGTCTAGTCATAAGGATGTTGAAATCAATTCCAACCAACAATACCATCAAGCCAATCATCCATCTCACATGCATACGCAGCACCATGTACCTGTTGACATCAATTCCAACACTACAATGCCAACAAAATTACAATGCCAACTCTCCAAAAGTGAAGCTGCAACTCTATCTATCCAAATTCTCTCCCCCTTTGACATCAATGGAAAAGGGCCATATAAACACTGAAGTACAATGTCAATAATTTGTCAGATGAGAGAAGTACTCCCCCTATCATACTCAACATTATAATGATTCAAGGTTGATGTAGACCAAGAAGCTCAACTTCCAATCATGTCTCTGATAATGCCATGCCATATTTGGAACTGAACATGCTCGCCCTAAGCATGTTATGAAGTTGCAATCATACACTTTGTCTACTACAATAAGCCTTATTTCCAAGTGCAAGATACTACTCCTCATAAACATGATTCCAACTAAATTTTAGCAATGATATACAACGCATTACAGTACAATATAATGCTTCATGGAGCAAATACATGGTTTTGACAAATACATAGGACTGACATATGACTCCTCTACAACTATCACAAACCATGACTCTATGGACCCAAGTCTACATCATGCTCCCAATGAAGTGGGTTTAATCAAAGATATCAAAAATAATACATGACTTGGACTCCCATTGACCCATACATAGCTAATGACACCAAGGGTATCTCCATAAGAAATGTGCCCAAAAGATGAAACAATGAATGTACATGAATTTTACAAATGCACATAGATGTGCTTTCCTCTATGCATGCCCAAAACATGAAATAACATGAGTACATGCATCAATGAGCAATCATTATATGCTCCATATGATAGTAAAAATAATATAATCCATGGAATATGATAGTGTATGGCCCCTCAACACCTTGGCCAACACCATATCAACAATGAATATCTTGCAATAAGATCATGAAAAACACTAGAAACCACAACCATGCTCCATAAATTCATCAACCATGTAAATATTTCATAGAATCAGTAACATTGTACATCCTCATGATCACAAATCATCCATGAGGCTCATCAAAAAGTACATATCCCCATCATGAGTAGCAACAATCTCTCCATACATAATAAGCCATATGAATCAACATGACTTAACCAAATGAATATCCAACACATCATAAGAAAAATCATATTAAACCATCTAAAATATTTCAGAAACTTATGTGAATTATCTATAAGTAGAAACATAAGCAATGAGTTACATATATTCTAGATGAAACAACTAGAAAAATGTGACATTAGTAATAAAAATAATTTTGCATAAAACAATGTCAACATTATCCAAATCCATTAGGAAGCACATATGCTCGCCCTGAATGTGTAATCCTCCTTCACACCTTGACCATATGCATATGACAACCATGTTTCTTTCAAATATAAAATATCATCACAAGAACTCAACATGAAACTGCTCCAAAAATCACCAGTAACAATATAGCTGAAAGATAATCAATGAATACTGCAGCAAGGTTGATAGACATGTATTTTCCACTCATATACAATAAATACATTAGTTGCAAAAATAATGTGTGAAAAGAAATAAAATAAAAACAATCAAGACTTGAACAACATAGCTCCACCTAAGAATGATATACCTCATATGAAGTGATCCAGCTGATATGAAAGTGTGTGAAGGAACTAAATCAAGTTGCTAACACTCCCCTAATATCATGCTAGTTTCTTACATATTGTTGTAGTCAAGTAGATATAACATGCTAGAATAGAATATAATAGGGACTGATCTCATCTATTCTGAATCTTATGAACAATAGTACTCTCTTGGTTTCTTCTTACTCTTTTCTCTTCCCTTCAACATGTATACATTATCTGTGGTCTTTATTTCTATAGCAAACACTCTCTTTGATCCTTCCTTCTGGATGATGCAACCTTTAGAGTTGAAGATAACTTATTTTCCTCCATTAACCATTTGGCTCACACTCAAGATATTATGCTTAAGGCCTTCAATGATCCAAACATCTTCTACATTTTCCCTCTTCTCACAAATATTGGCTTTTCTTCTTCCCAACACACTAGTTGTTTTGCTACCTTCAAACACCACATGGACATCCTTGGTTTTATTGAGAAAATGAAATTTTCTCATATATCTTGACATTTGGTGTGAGCATATGCTATCTGTATACCTCATGTCATTAACATCACGAGAAAAAAGTGCAATTCCACATCTTCCTAGCTACTTCTCCTTCTTCCATGTGTTCCTTGGTTGCACATTTTCCCTTGACTGTTAATTTTGAACAAATGGCCTCAAATATCTATGCAACTTACAATCCTTTTCCATGTGTCCAAAATTATGGCACACATAACACTCTATATGGTCAAGATATGTAGCCAAAGGATCTGATATTTTTTTGCTCACACCTGACCTCCTTATTATCACACTAGATTTACAATCAATGGCTTTATTCCCAAACGATTTATATACAAAACAATATCCATTAAATGAACTTGTATACATGAAATTAGATTCTCCTCTTCGTTGATCATACTACTGCATGGGTGAGTGCAATTATCCTTCTATAAACAGTTTCCACATGAAAAAATAGTGACAATTGAAGCACTCAAACTCGTCCATCAAGGGGGAAAAGGAGTTTTGACTTCTCCTCTGAAAAAAACTACCTCCAACCATATGAGAAAATGATCTTCTAGATGTAAAAGCTCCTTTTGTTTTTCTATTTTTTTGTTGGTGGTGGATCAAATTATTTGTCTCACACTTTTGAAGATTGATGCCATATTTTCTCACAGCTATGGTGCTCTTCTCAATCTCTTTACCATTGTTGTTGTTGCTGGCTCCATATACGATATGCAATCTATCCCAAATTTCCTTTTCAAATTTTAAATATCCAATATTCTCTAAATATGCATTATGGATATTTTTGAAAATAATTCGCCTTGCTTGAGATTTTTTCTTTTGTACTTTAGATGCAGGGAAATCTTCATCATTTCCTTCACAAACCAATCTCCAAATATTAGAGCCACAAAGCAATAATTTATTTTTCACATTTTCTTTCCATGCTTTGAAATTTGTAGCAGTAAGAACTAATTTCTTTGGAGAACTCGTTCTGGAAAAAAAATGCAAATTTCTATCAAAATATCCAAGATCCACTCTCCAATGATCAAGTTTCACCCGAGAGCCCCACTCTAATAACAATTGTTGGAAACTATACCACTACCGAGAGGGGGGTGGGGGTGAATTAGTAGTGAGAGCACATATAAATTTTTCTCAAAATTATTATTTTTTAATTCATGCACAAACTGAAACACATAACCATAGATCAAAGCATGAAAATAAACATGCAAACATAAAAGCAATAACACAATGTACACAAGTATGTCTGCTAGAAAACCCTTCCATGGGAAAAATTCCACCCTACTGTTGTTGCACTACTCAATATATTTTATTAATTGTTCAACAATTTTTGCATGGATACGCTTACTCCCATAAGCTGTAAGAATTAAATTCTTTCACAATATGTTGGCATCTATCATACAGGAAACTATTACTATCATAGAT
Source organism: Pinus albicaulis (assembly GCA_034641835.2). Classification (NCBI taxonomy): domain Eukaryota; kingdom Viridiplantae; phylum Streptophyta; class Pinopsida; order Pinales; family Pinaceae; genus Pinus; species Pinus albicaulis. The sequence continues at coordinate 1,150,567,184 of CM076570.1, forward strand.
TTATGGACTACCATTCGATGAAAGCCACCACAATCAATGATCCTCGCCTGGTTACTCCAAAAGTAACAATCGACTCTTTATACTATGATCTGCTAGTAACAATCATGACCAACGAGAATCACACAGTTTCTACCAAAATATCCACCCACCATTGAATGGAGAAATCTCTTCCTTCTACTGAATCCACCAAGTCACTGTATACTTTGAAGCCTTTGTGCCTTCACTTCCTCCATGTGAGCCTCGTTTCATATATTTTCAGAATAAAATCATAAAATTTCTCAACATGAGCACTGCAACATCATTACATCAAAGCCCAAACAAATAAAAAATTTGCAGAACTAGCTGCAATCGAAACCTCCACACAAGCTGCAAAACAACTCCTCAAAATACTACTCCAATCCACACATCAATACCTCACTCACTGCATATATATATATATATATATATATAGTTGAAATAAAATTCGGCTCACTATTGCTACAACTGCAAGCTGCTATAAAAATTCTGCAATACAATCCTCACACAATTTGAAAGCTCTTCTCCAATCTCACTCTCACTCAACACACTAGTATCATCAACCATACTACCAATGAGCTTTCTCCAATATTTAGATGAACTCAACTGCTCAACTCGATAATTAAACAGAACTATTGGGCTTCAAAACTCTGTTCCTATGCTTGATTTGATCCGAATTCAACTCATTGACTCAATCAACCAATAACTCCACTTTCCTTTTTTATATTTTCAATTTTAATTAGCTTTGGGAGGTCCAAAAAAAATTTATGACTGTAAACCGAAAATTTCTGATCAAGGATGTCACCAGAACACAAAAATTAGCTGAGTAGCGCGAGGAAAACAGAGAAAATCTCATGAGAAGCCTCAGGCACTCCCACAACACTGTCTCCATGTGATTGGAACTTGTAGTCACTCCCTTGAGCCTATATGCCAGCAACTGAAGCTTTTCAACTGCTCCCATAGGCTTGGATCTAAGCGACTAAGGCTAAAGATGAAGAAAACCAAAGGATCTTCAGTCCAAAACCTCTGTCCAAAACCTCTATCAGCTGATGGAACACATTCTTAAACATCTTATCACTCCTCCAAACCTTTGTGTCAATTCCACAATTAATGATATAGGCTAATAAAAATTCAATGACATGCAAGACCTATTCTTAAAACCTTAGTACCAATATCAACACCTTCAGCTTCTCAAGCAACAATCACAATCTGTCCAAACATATCTTCCTTCTACTGAATCCACTAAGTCACTGTATACTTTGAAGCCTTTTTGCCTTCACTTCCACCATGTGAGCCTCATTTCATATATTTCAGACTAAAATCATAAAATTTCTCAACATGAGCACTGCAGCAACATAACATCAAAGCCCAAACAATAACAAATTTGCAAAACTAGCTTCCATCAAAACTGCCACACAAGCTGCAAAACAACTCCTCAAAATACTACTCCAATCCACACATTAATACCTCACTCACTGCATATATATATATGGTTGAAATAAACTTTAGTTCACTGCTGCTACAAGTGCAAGCTGCTATAAAAATTCTACAATAAAATCCTCACACAATTTACAAGCTCTTCTCCAAGCTCACTCTCACTCAACACACTAGTATCATCAACCATACTACAAATGAGCTTTATCCAATATTTATATGAACTCAACTGCTCAACTCAATAATTAAACATAATTATTGGGATTCACAACTATGTTCATATGCTTGATTTGATCTGGATTCAACTCATTGACTCAATCAACCAATAACTCCGCTTTCCTTTTTTATATTTTCAACTTTAATTAGCTTTTGGAGGTCCCACAAATGTTTCTGACCATAAACCAAAAATTTATGATTAAGGATGCCGCCTAAACACAAAAATTACTTGAGTAGTGTTTGTGCTCAACCTAGTCTCCTAAATTGAGTTCATTAATTGTCAACCAGGGTTGGTAAACTGCTGAAGTGTGGTGCACTATATATGCCTAGGTATTTGTTTCTTACTAGGTTGTGTTTAGTGTTTTCTGATGTTTTTGGTTTTATGGATTTTTGTTCAAAAGGGAAAGAACTAAGTGCTGGTGAAAGGAAGCTATTGGTTAAAGACAGAGTGAAGCCTAAACTATGGATGGTAAACAACAAATGCAAAGCTTGATAATGACTCCATTGCAAAGAAACAAATCACAACATGAACTTGAACTTATCCAATTCATTCATGAAAGATGTTTTGGAAGAGCTTGAGAAATGGACAAGTTAAGTGTAAATGAAGTTCTCCTAACTAAACAATCAAACAATCAACTTATAATGATACAACATCTCATCCATGGTTAAAGGTTTATTGAAACATATTTGGAAAAGAACATTTGTAGCATCATAGGATTTCTACTCTAAACTACCTCCTAATTATGTTCTGCAACTCACTTTAGCACCACTAGGCCTCACTCAAAAGTTATAAATTTCTTTTTAGAATAGTCTCTAAGAAAAGGCTTGTTTGTGAAATGGTAAAAAGGTTGCAAAATACTCCAGGTCTTAGACTGATACTAGCTTCTGTCCAGATAATTATGTATTGGTATGAGTTTGGAACAAAATAAGTTTCGTAAATAATGAAGACCGTGGTATTTAAATTTAACAACTAATACGATTTAAAATGCAATGGATGATAACTAAACTTGGAATGTTAATACAGTGAGCTAAGCTAAGACTAAACTAGGGTGCTACTAGTCTACAATGAACAGTGTTAAACTAAAAATCCATTATAAAACTTGAAATGAAATGACAGAGCATGAACTAAATGCAATCAACCTCCGGAGTGTTCTAACTAATTTAACATGCAACTAGTCTATGGAATTCTACAGCCCATTTCGTTCATTATGAATGATATTTTGGAAGAGTTTGTAAAACAATTATGGCTATATTATTCAATGCACTTGAACATAAACATAAATCTGAAAGCAAATACAACTAGAGTCTAAGATACCACAGCTATTTCTTACTCATTGTTATGATATTTTGGACGAGCTTTGTAAGAGTAAGACTGGCTATGCCACTTAGTGTAAACAGAAATTCAAAAAGGAAATGCAACTAAAATCTAAGACACCACAGCTGTTTCTTATTCATCGTATTGATATTTTGGAAGAGCTTGTAAGAGTAAGACCGGCTCTGACACTTAGTGTAAACAAGCAACCAAAACCTACAATACCACAATTATGCCTTATTCATCATTATGATATTTTGGAAGAGTTTATTAGAGTAAGTCTAACTGTGATAATTAACGAAAGGAATTGCAACTAAAATCTACAACACCACAGCTATGCCTTATTCATCGTATTGATATTTTGGAAGAGTTTATTAGAGTAAGTATAGCTGTAATGACTAATGAAATCAACTATGAACATAAACTTCAAAAGCTTGACTAAACTAGAAATTTAAACGAAACTAAAGTACTTATCTAAACCATAAAAACAAGGCTGCTCAGGAGGCAGGGGCCCTCTACCACCAGAGTAGCACGAAATCTAGCTCAAGATCGACTCAATGCGTTTAAGGAAATGATGCTTCTTTCATTAAAGATAAATCACTTCAAAACAAAGTATTCTCGGACTTCAGAAATCTAGCAATCAACCACAAAATCTAACCAAAATCTAACCTTGTCTCTCGGTTTCCCGACCTACATTTATAGCAAATTTACATAACAGAACTTGAGATAATACAGGAATAATTGTCTTTCCTAATTAGAATTGAACTGGGACTCTGAAGGTGGCATCATAATATGACTGAGGACATCTAGACTGTCCTTGTCCTATTAGGAGTCTAACTCCTAGTTTGAGTTCCCACGTGCATAACCACGTACAGAATTCCGTTCAATCTTCATGGAGAGCAAAAAATGCTGAGGGCATGATGTGGAATATGACCATGTGTGGTTTTCCCTGAGAGGACACATGGAACCTGCTTAAACATGAAGACAGCTGCAGAATTGGCAACTAGCTACAGAATGTCTGCATTCTGTAGCTAGTCCTAGTTCAAAAAGTACTACAATGAAAAAATCATAAAAACATAGCAAGTTAGTCATGATATTCATTCTTAAAGAAATTTTAAATAATTTCATTGATCATTTAAGCCTGGGATTAAAAATGGACAAAAATAAATGGAGTGGAATGTGTTGGAAGAAAAAAACATTCTTGGAGCTCAACATACCCCCACTGCTAGATTCTTGCATGTCCTCATGCAACTATTCCATGAAATCTGAGACTTCTGCAAGAACATCCAACCCTCTTCTTCTGCTTTGCCTGGTAGTTAAAGGCCTTCTGGGCTTCCTGATGACTAACTTGAACCTCAAATTGGTAAGTGCCCTGATTAACTTTTTGTTTCTCTTTTTCAAATTTTCATTGGCCTTTTCCACTTTTTCCATTTGTAGAGACAGGGTTGAGTTCATATTGGTTTTTAGTTTAACTTGATCCCTCAGAATATCATTCTCAGTCTTGATATGTCTGTTAAGTACTTCTAGCTCATACTTATCTCTTCTTAGCACATCTATTTCGGACTGTGGAGGACTAGGGGTTCTGTCTCTACTCTCTGAAGCTTTTCTCTCCAATGACTGAACATAGTTGTAGATTTCTTGCTGTGCAGGGTCTATTTCAGGGGCTTCTTCATCAAAATATTCCTCAGTAGGTGTTTCTTCGTCTTCTATGTTTATGACTCCAGTTTGTTTAACCCATGTCTTCTTTAGTATCCCTCTAAGTCTGTGGCTTCTTCTCGGTTGAGATGGCCCTTCTCCTTTTTCTCTGGAAAATTTTCTTATGATCCTCTCTTTCTTAAGCTGCTTCTTAATCTGAACTAATTTTTCAGAAATCATTTCTTCACTGCTTTCTTGTATTGTTTTTCCAGTTTCTGTTTTGGAGGATTTCCATTTCCTGCTTCCTTTTATGGGCTTATCTTCAGGTGGAGGATCCTCAAAGTGATTTCTCACCAAGAAGTTGTCCCAAGTGTCTCCCATTTTTGCTAAATGATGTTCAATTAAAATATTGACTAAACCATGATGGTATAAGGTTGTTTCTAGAAATTGGACTCTCCTTTGAACACTTGAAGCCATTTTCTTTAAACTATGAAGCAAGAAAAAGGGAAGATTGAGTTCTTCTTCTAGACAATGCATTATCAACCTAATATGGTAAACATAGAAAGTACCATATCTACCTTCACAAGTGATGAATTTTTGTAGGATAAGCAACATGTTCCTCCATTTGTTCTTTAATGTAGAGCTGGGGATACCCTTTTTAAAAACAATGACATCCATACCTGGTGACTTGAGTATCTGCTTCCATGATTCGTTATGAAATTCTCTGTTCTTAAACCACCTTTCTCCATGTCCTGGCAATCTTGTTGCTTCTGCAATAAAAGCCTCTGTGACAGTGAATTTAATATCTCCAACTTCAACCTTGGCTCCATTGAATGATCTTGCAAACGTTTTAGTAACCTCTTTGTGGGAGCCACTAAATTTTTCAAGGAATTGCAGCCATCCTGCTTGTTGCAACATTTCTTTGATTTGGGGGTATCCTTCCAAGTACTTCGTGCCAACTGGTTCAGTTCTCACGATGAGGCCCATAATTTCTCCTTCAATCTTCAATTCACTAGCCTTCCGCTCACAGTAAGAATGGTCGTTAACAAGTTGTTTTTGCTCCCAAATGTTTCCTTTGTTCACGGTAACAATGGATGTTACAGAGATACCTCTGTTTTACAGAATGAAATGGTGAGGAGTTGGCTACGGGAAGAAGTAATATGGAGTGGTTACGAAATGAATTAATGAAGTGAGGTGAAGAAAATGAATCAATGAGTGAAAAGACCGCGGAGATATTTTGTAACGAATTCAAAAAAAAATCATCATTAACTTCTTAGTGACGTGACTAATCCAATCACTTCAGCACTTTAACCATTTAGATTTTGAAATGATGATCGGATATGGGTTTTAAAATGGCGGAATAGAAGGATTTTTATCCAAATTTTTGCAGGAGGTTTGTTTGGCATGATCAATAAAATTAATCAAAACAACTTTTTGAATTATTCATAATTGAACTATACTAAAATTTTTCATGATATGTCATTATAATCATTTCATACCTTTGCCTTTGCTTTGATTTCCTTGTGATATTCATATGCTTTGTTTTCCCCTGAAAATCATTAATTTTTGAGTCTTCATAACCTTCTTGATTTTTCTTGTTTATGGACATGCAGGATCATTTTGTTGCAAATCAAATGATTGATGATCAATGCCTTCAGTATCTGTAGCTGCAGAATGTCTGTCTGGCTGCAGAAAGTGTGATTAGCTGCAGAATGTCTGTTTGATTGCAGAATGTACCTGTAGAGAACTTGAAATATGGTTTGAAGCTAAAATGATGAAAGGTTGTATGAAATGAATAATGGAATATGGTAGGATGGAGTATGAATGAAGTGAATAATGGAGTGGAATGGATCACAACTTATGAAATGGAGTGAAAAAGTGCCCTGCAATTTCTACTGTGTATTATTCAATTGCAGAAAGGAGATCAAACTTAAAGATCTGAAATGGAAATGAAGTGGACCATGAAGTGAAATGGATGAAGTGTGGATGAATGAATGGAATAAGATATGATATGAATGAATGGAATGAAATGAATGAAGTATGGAATGAAATGAAGTGAAATGAGATGGATCATAAGTGAAATGGATCTGCACTTATGATTTTGTAACAGCTGCTTGCAAAAAAAACAAAATGGAAAAGTTAGAGTGTCAGAAAGATTCTGATTTTCACTCTATCTTTTCTATATAAACATGCCAATCAGTGATTGGTTTTCATGTCTATACTTTTTTTTTATTTTTTATTTTTTTTATTTTTTTTATTTCTTTTTATTTTTTTTCAATATGTCTGACTTCAGAAAATTCAATTAAGTTGATGAAGAAGAAAGATTCTTCTTCATTAACTTCACATCACTATTTTCCTGGAACTTCTTGACAAATTCTTCTCTTGAGAGTGGTTTGTGATACAGCTTCAATCTATGACCATTCACAAGAAAAGTAATCTTTTCTTCATCTATTGTCCTGATTTTTATTGCTCCATTATCAAAAATTCTCACAATTTCATATGGCCCAAGCCAATGTGTTTGAAATTTACCTTGAAAATCCTTGAACTTTGAATCAAACAAGACAGCCCAGTCACCTTCTTTGAACTTCTTTTTCTTGATGTACTTGTCATTCCATCTAGCCCTCTGCTGTTGGACTATACTGGTTTTCTGAATTGCATCTTGTCTGATCTCATCTAATTCATTAATATGCTCCAATCTGTGCTTTTGTGCCTCCGATAAATCAAGTCCTAGCTGAACTGCCATTTTGAAAGTTTGAATCTGGAACTCTATGGGAAACAAAACTTGTTTTCCATAAACAAGTTCATAAGGAGTATGGCATGTTGTGCTTCTCCATGTAGTTCTATAGGGCCACAAGGCTTCAGGAAGCCTATCTACCCAATCTCTTCTATGTAAATGGACAATCTTCGTTAGGATCCCTTCAATGACCTTATTAGTAGATTCCACTTGACCATTTGCTTGTGGATGATAGGGAGTAGATTTTCTGTGTCTGATTTTGTACCTCTCCATCATTTGTTCCACTAGCCTTGATGTGAATTGAGCTCCTTGATTTGTAACAATTTCCCTTGGGACACCAAAACAAGTAAAAATATCCTCAAAAATAAAATTAACTGCAGATGCTTCAGTAGCAGAAAGTAATGGCTTGGCCTCTACCCATTTGGTAACATAATCAGTGAAAACTAATATATATTTCTTTTGTCTTGATGGAGGACTAATAGGTCCTACAAAATCCAAAGCCCATTTTTCAAAAGGTTCAATATGTACCTGAGGTTGCAATGGCATCTCACCTGAAGGAGAAGGTTTCCCTACCCTTTGGAAACTGTCACACCTTTTGACATACTCCTTAGCATCTTTGAAAAGGGATGGCCAATAATATCCTAAATGAAGGATCTTATAGGCTGTCCTCTTATCAGAAAGTGTCCGCCACAAGGTTCATCATGACATGCTTTGAGAATTTCAGGCATCTCATCTTCCCGAACACATCTCCTAATAATAAGATTTGGACCTGTCTTTTACAACTCATTAGCAACCCATGAATATTTTTCACTGTCATAAATTATTTTTATTTTATCTCTTGCATTCATTATTGAAGGAAATTTTCCTAATACTAAATAATTAGCAATGTCAGCAAACCAAGGAGTCTGAGTAGAAATTGAAAAAAGATATTCATCAGGAAATTGATCTTCAACTGGAGTGTCATCTTTGATGTTTTGGAGTCTAGATAGGAAATCAGCTACTGTGTTTTGTTTTCCAAGCCTATCTAGAATGGTAATGTTGAATTCTTGTAAAAGCAATAACCATCTTATGACTCTGCCATTAGTAATTGATTTGTTCATTAAGTATCTAATTGCAGAATGATCAGTGTGAACAAAAGTTTCATAACCTGTTATATAGTGTCTGAATTTGTTTATGGCATGAACAACAGCTAAAAACTCTTTTTCAGTTACAGTATAGTTTAACTCTGAAGGAGTCAAATTTTTACTGGTATAGTAGATGGCGTAAGGAATCAGGTCTTTTTGTCCCAATATTGCTCCTAGAGCTGTATCTGAAGGCCACCACGATCAATGATCCTCACCTGGTTACTCCAAAAGTAACAATCGACTCTTTATACTATGATCTACTAGTAACAATCACGACCAACGAGAATCACACAGTTTCTACCAAACTATCCACCCACCATTGAATGGAGAAATCTCTTCCTTCTACTGAATCCACCAAGTCACTGTATACTTTGAAGCCTTTGTGCCTTCACTTCCTCCATGTGAGCCTCATTTCATATATTTTCAGACTAAAATCATAAAATTTCTCAACATGAACATTGCAACATCATTACATCAAAGCCCAAACAAATAAAAAATTTGTAGAACTAGCTGCAATCGAAACCTCCACACAAGCTGCAAAACAACTCCTCAAAATACTAATCCAATCCACACACCAATACCTCACTCACTGCATATATATATATATATATATATAGTTGAAATAAAATTCGGCTCACTGCTGCTACAACTGCAAGCTACTATAAAAATTCTGCAATACAATCCTCACACAATTTGAAAGCTCTTCTCCAATCTCACTCTCACTCAACACACTAGTATCATCAACCATACTACCAATGAGCTTTCTCCAATATTTAGATGAACTCAACTGCTCAACTCGATAATTAAACAGAACTATTGGGCTTCAAAACTCTGTTCCTATGCTTGATTTGATCCGAATTCAACTCATTGACTCAATCAACCAATAACTCCACTTTCCTTTTTTATATTTTCAATTTTAATTAGCTTTGGGAGATCCGACAAATTTTTATGACTGTAAACCAAAAATTTCTGATCAAGGATGTCGCCAAAACACAAAAATTAGCTGAGTAGTTCGAGGAATACAGAGAAAATCTCATGAGAAGCCTCGGGCACTCCCACAACACTGTCTCCATGTGACTGGAACTTGCAGTCACTCCCTTGAGCCTATATTCCAGCAACTGAAGCTTTTCAACTGCTCCCATAGGCTTGGATCTAAGCGACTAAGGCTAAAGATGAAGAAAACCAAAGGATCTTCAGTCCAAAACCTCTGTCAGCTGATGGAACACATTCTTAAACATCTTATCACTCCTCCAAACCTTTGTGTCAATTCCACAATTAATGATATAGGCTAATAAAAATTCAATGACATGCAAGACCTATTCTTCAAACCTTAGTACCAATATCAACACCTTCAGCTTCTCAAGCAACAATCACAATCTGTCCAAACATATCTTCCTTCTACTGAATCCACTAAGTCACTGTATACTTTGAAGCCTTTTTGCCTTCACTTCCACCATGTGAGCCTCATTTCATATATTTTCAGACTAAAATCATAAAATTTCTCAACATGAGCACTGCAGCAACATAACATCAAAGCCCAAACAATAACAAATTTGCAAAACTAGTTGCCATCAAAACTACCACACAAGCTACAAAACAACTCCTCAAAATACTACTCCAATCCACACATTAATACCTCACTCACTGCATATATATATATATATATATATATATATATATATATATATATGGTTGAAATAACTTTAGCTCAATCGTCGCTACAACTGCAAAAGTTGCTATAAAAATTCTACAATATTGCCACACAATTTAAAGCTCTTTCCTCCAAGCTCACTCTCACTCAACACACTAGTATCATCAACCATACTACAAATGAGCTTTATCCCCAATATTTATATGAACTCAATCGCTCAACCCAATAATTAAACATAATTATTGGGATTCACAACTATGTTCATATGCTTGATTCCATCTGATTCAACCTACGACTCAATCAACCAATAACTTCACTTTCTTTATATTTTCAACTTTAATTAGCTTTGAGGTCCCACAAATGTTTCCCCCGACCATAAACCAAAAATTTACATTAAGGATGCCTAAACACAAAAAAATTACTTGAGTAGTGTTTGTGCTCAACCTAGTGTTCCTAAATTGAGTTCATTAATTGTCAACCGGGGTTGGTAAACTGCTGAAGTGTGGTGCACTATATGTGCCTAGGTATTTGTTTCTCACTACGTTGTGTTTAGTGTTTTATGATGTTTTTGGTTTTATGGTTTTATGTTCACAAGGGAAAGAACTAAATGCTGGTGAAAAGAAGCTACTGGTTAAAATGGAGTGAAGCCTAAACTATGGATGGCAATCAACAAATGCAAAGCTTGATAATGACTCCATTGCAAAGAAAAAAATCACAACATGAACTTGAACTTATCTAATTCATTCATGAAAGATGTTTTGGAAGAGCTTGAGAAATGGACAAGTTAAGTGTAAATGAAGTTCTCCTAACTAAACAATCAAACAATCAACTTATAATGATACAACATCTCATCCATGGTTAAAGGTTTATTGAAACATATTTGGAAAAGAACATTTGTAGCATCATAAGATTTCTACTCTAAACTACCTCCTAATTCTGTTCTGCAACTCACTTTAGCACCACTAGGCCTCACTCAAAAGTTATAAATTTATTTTTAGAATAGTCTCTAAGAAAAGGCTTGTTTGTGAAATGGTAAAAAGGTTGCAAAATACTCCAGGTCTTAGACTGATACTAGCTTCTGTCCAGATAATGATGTATTGGTATGAGTTTGGAACAAAAGAAGTTTTGTAAATAATGAAGACCGTGGTATTTAAATTTAACAACTAATACAATTTAAAATGCAATGGATGATAACTAAACTTGGAATGTTAATACAGTGAGCTAAGCTAAGACTAAACTAGGGTGCTACTAGTCTACAGTGAATAGTGTTAAACTAAAAAGCCATTATAAAACTTGAAATGAAATGACAGAGCATGAACTAAATGCAATCAACCTCCGGAGTGTTCTAACTAATTTAACATGCAACTATTCTATGGAATTCTACAACCCATTTCGTTCATTATGAATGATATTTTGGAAGAGTTTGTAAAACAATTATGGCTGTATTATTCAATGCACTTGAACATAAACATAAAACTGAAAGAAAATACAACTAGAGTCTAAGATACCACAGCTATTTCTTACTCATTGTTATGATATTTTGGAAGAGCTTTGTAAGAGTAAGACTGACTATGCCACTTAGTGTAAACAGAAATTCAAAAAGGAAATGCAGCTAAAATCTAAGACACCACAGCTGTTTCTTACTCATCGTATTGATATTTTGGAAGAGCTTGTAAGAGTAAGACCGACTCTGACACTTAGTGTAAACAAGAAACCAAAACCTACAATACCACAGTTATGCCTTATTCATCATGATGATATTTTGGAAGAGTTTATTAGAGTAATTCTAACTGTGATAATTAACGAAAGGAATTGCAACTAAAATCTACAACACCACAGCTATGCCTTATTCATCGTATTGATATTTTGGAAGATTTTATTAGAGTAAGTATAGTTGTAATGACTAATGAAATCAACTATGAACATAAACTTCAAAAGCTTGACTAAACTAGAAATGAAAACGAAACTAAAGTACTTATCTAAACCGTAAAAACAAGGCTGCTCAAGAGGCAGGGGCCCTCTACCACCAGAGTAGCACGAAATCTAGCTCAAGATCGACTCAATGCGTCAAAATCTAACCAAAATCTAACCTTGTCTCTCGGTTTCCCGACCTACATTTATAGCAAATTTACATAACAAAACTTGAGATAATACAGGAATAATTGTCTTTCCTAATTAAAATTGAACTGGGACTCTGAAGGTGGCATCGTAATATGACTGAGGACATCTGGACTTTCCTTGTCCTATTAGGAGTCTAACTCCTAGTTTGAGTTCCCACATGCATAACCATGTCCAGAATTCCGTTCAATCTTCATGGAGAGCAACAAATGCTGAGGGAATGATGTGGAATATGACCATGTGTGGTTTTCCCTGAGAGGACACCTGGAACCTGCTTAAACATGAAGACAGCTACAGAATTGGCAATTAGCTACAGAATGTCTGCATTCTGTAGCTAGTCCTAGTTCAAAAAGTACTACAATGACAAAATCATAAAAACATAGCAAGTTAGTCATGATATTCATTCTTAAAAAAATTTTAACTAATTTCATTGATCATTTAAGCCTGGGATTAACAATGGACAAAAAGAAATGGAATGGAATGTGGTGGAAGAAAAAAACATTCTTGGAGCTCAACAAGTAGCACGAGGAATGTAGAGAAAATGTCATGAGAAGCCTCAGCCACTCCCACAACACTATCTCCATGTGACTAGAACTTGCAGTTTCTCTCTTGAGCTTGTATACCATCAGCTAAAGCTTTTCAACCGCTCCCACATGCTTGGATCCATGCGAATAAGGCTAAAGATGAATAAAACCAAAGGATCTTCAGTCCAAAATCTCTGTCCAAAACCTTTGTCAGTTGATGGAACACATTTTTCAGCTTCTTATCACTCCTCCAAACCTCTGTGTCAAGTCTGCAATTAATGAAATAGGCTAATAAAAATTCAATGACATGAAAGACCTATTCTTCCAATATTAGTACCAATACCAACACCTCCAGCTTCTTAAGCAGCAATCACAATCTCTCCAAACATTTCCAACACCTATAGAAACATCTATAACCCCTATAGCAGCATCTCCATCTCCTGTAGTAGCAACATATCATAGAAATTCCTCCAACAATGATAGAGGTACCTCCAACACATATAACTTCATCTCAACACATGTAGCAGTAATCCAATGTCTCTAATACATAAAGAGACATATGCAACACCTAGAGCAGCACTCCAACCACCTGTAGCAACAACATCTCTAATCAACATAGCATGCCAACCTCAAACCATCATCACATGTGGAATTCAACTCCAAGTCACCTCCACTAGGTTTAGTCATAAGGATGTTGATATCAATTCCAACTAATAAGACCATCAAGCCAATCATCCATCTCACATGCATATGCAACACCATGGACCTGTTGACATCAATGGAAACACTACAATTCCAACAATATATATATATATATATATATATATATATATATATATATATATATATATATATATATATATATATATATATATATATATATATATATATATATATATATATATATATATATATATATATATATATATATATATATATATATATATATATATATATATATATATATATATATAAACACTACAATTCAACAATATATATATATATATATATATATATATATATATATATATATATCAACATATCAGCATCATGCATGATAACATAAAATTGTAACACTAACTTCATACATGATAACCATAACCACAACAATGCATGCATAGTAAACACATAGGAAAATGTCATCCATGCATAACAATCAAATCTACCCCAAGGTCCAGTGCTGCAACCTCGCTCTAATACCAATATGTAACTACCTCCTCCCACATTTACCCACATTTAAAATCTTCCAGGGTAAACATGAGCTAAGTTTCACTATGATATGACCTGAACTCCAAGTTCCAATGATGGAAGTGGGGCCTACAAAATGGAATAAAATTGACATCCCTCAGAGACTACGTATCACTCAGGAGCCTAACAACCACCCCAGGTGATCAATCCCTGAGCTAGAACTCATTTTCATCAACTTGACACCCATAAGGCTATAATTGCACCCATAAGCCTATCTCCATGTAGTTATGACCCCACATCCTCTGTTCTATACCAACAGTTGCGAGATGTGAGCCACTTTGTTAGGGTAAGCCTTTAGGACACTGCCTAGAAGTGTATCAACTTGACACCCCAACAGCACCCATAACACAACATCCATTTGGTTGGAAGGCTATAACTGCACCCATAAGCCTATCTCCATGCAGTTATGACCTGGCATCCTCTGTTCTATGCCAAAAATTGCGAGATGTGTGCCATGTTTTTAGGGCTAGCCTTGAGTACAATGCCTAGGAATGCCCCAAACTTTCAAGAAACATGAAAATAAGGATCACAAGTCTAAACAATCAATATTTGAGCAATAATGCGACTAGAACATGCATATTTCATGATACACATTTCGTCAAACATATGACAGACATGGACGCTATAAGTCATGAATGCATATCTGATTTTAAATTTATGAACTTCACCTGAAAATCACCAAGAAGGCTTTATTCCCTCTCAAGCTAGCTCCAACAACACTTGTTATCCCATGCATTCATTAACTTATCAATCATGAACAAGATCCATAACTATATCACATGATAGAACCATGCATATAAATAACATATAACCCAAATAGAAACCATGAAAAATAAACCATAATATCACATAATAATCAATATAGGTGCTCATAGATCACAATAGATAAAATAACTCATATTAATATGTGAAAAAGCTAACCAAGTCAGGGACTTCCACATACCACCCGACCATATATTGGGAAAAACCAAATCTCTCTTTCACCTAATCACCCCTATGCCATATTCCAAGCATGAATGTGGGATCATATGGGTTAAACCAAAGTATAACAAACCAATTCTTCTAGAGGCCAAAACACCTCAACCATCCACCATAGTAATTTCACCTAACCATCCTAGAAATCACTAACATAAACTAGATTGGTATCTTCCCAAGTTTTCCAGGGCTCCAGGGATTGTATTTCAACCCACAGTCATGGGAAACCCAACCTGTTACAGTGCTCCAAATAATTACCATCTCAACCCACAACCTTCTAGGGAACCCAAGAACCCAAGCTATTCCAGGGCTCCAGAGATTCTATCCCAACCCACAGTCATAGGTAACCATGGAACCAATCATAAAATCAAAAGGGGAACCCACTACCTCATGGTTATATAAGAAATGGAAAGGCAAGGCTGAAACCACTGTCAATCCAATAAAATATCCATGCCAATGACAACACATAACCAAGGAACCGCATGCATGTATCATGTATCCAAAATCCAGCAAGGAAATCTCACATGAAACCTATTACCTCCAGAGTATCCCTGATGTATTTGTTGATCCAACCTTCTCTTCTTCTTCCCACCAATTCCTTACTTGTCCTTTTCTTTCTTTCTCTAAATCCAAGAGAATTCTAAAATGCTCCAAGAATTCTCTAAGTGCGAAAGAGTGTAAGAGAGCCAAAAGCTAAACTGAAAAAAAAGTTTGCCAAAAATTGTGAATTGTTTCTCTGATGCCCTTTTATCATTGATGTCTCCTTTGATTTTCCTTCATTTTTCCTCTAATTTCCCTTACATGCATATTTGTGTCTCTTCACCTTCCTTTTCTCCTATTTTTCTTATTTCTCATAATTAAATGTCATTTATTTCTTCTTTTCCTTTTCCAAGTTCCATAGTCGTTAATAAACCATGAATGATTCCCACTATACTGTTTTCCCACCATTCATCTTGGAATACATGTCCCATGACGTTGATCTTATTTTATTTACATAGAAAATCAACTAGGGTCTATAAAAATATAGATATAGAAATAAGTGTCCTTTCTTCCACATGCATGCTTGGGATACCCCCGTTGTGGGATGAACACACTACCCTTGATGACATGTCACATCAACCATAAAATTTTGTTCTTATATATGCCAACCAAATCGATGGACAAAGTCGACCTTGTTCACCCACTCTACCATGAATATCAACTAGAAATTTCCCGAAAAGGTGTAAAGAGATGCCAATATGATTGTTAAATTGAAAAAGTTGTACTTTGATTTCTATAATCAAGCAAATAATAATTGATATATTAAATTCAAGTTTTTTAGTGTATTTTTATAATTTGTGTACAATGGATTAGTAAAGTTGATATGTTTTGAGATAATTGTATTTATATTTATGTGTTGTGGTGAACATGAGTAGAACATTAGCAGGGTGGTGAACTCAAGTGTATCAGTGAAATCGTACAACTTGCAATGAAGCAAATTCACATTCACTGGGGATGGTATTGGAATTAAATGAAACAATTCTCCCCTCTACATTACATAATGTGTATTAATTTAGCTAAAACAAATCATAAAAACAAAATCAAGTGCACTTATAATGAAAAAATAGGGAAATTCGTCACTGGTACATTTCTAACTTGTTCAAAACGTAAATTCTCAAATAGAATCAGAGCATAAACTAGTCAAGAAACCTTAACAAAATGCATGTCAATTCGTCCTATTAGCCACTATTATGTCTCTAGGAGAACTGACACAACTTCACTACTAAATAGATAATATTTTGGGGAAAATGTGGGAGAAACTTCTAACCCGACATAGTAGGAAAAGTGTTGATTTCCCAATGCATGAGAAACATATTTGTTTTGCATTTCTCTCTCTTGTTTTTCTTTTGGAGGAATGATAAATACAAAGTTAATAACGTGTAAAACCCATCAAGATGTTCAGGTCCCAATTCCTAAACAAGGGCGACTCCTTATATGGCTTGGGTTTCACATGCACCCCAAATGTAATCATGGGTTTCACACGCACCATAAATGTTTTCATGAGTTTTGAACCTATGATTAGCTTCAAGAACCCAAGAAACTAACCACACAATATTCAATAAATTTACCAATTCATCGAAGTGACTATCTTGGTCTATCCTTAGTGGATGTCGATAAAAATGATATCAGATTTAGTGTTTGGATTACTCAAAATGATAATGAAAAATAACACAAAAAATTCCATCCTCGAGTTTGATCATCTTCATTATTAATGTTTTAGATCTAACTGCAAAGGAAAGATCATGGAAACCTCTCAAACACAAACCCTCACAGGGCCTGTCACGACCCTAAATTACACAATAAAAATAATTACAACCATAGAGAACTCAATCCGTATATATAATATCGCTCTATTGTTTATTAGTTATTCTACAATGATAAATTGTCCTTCAAGCCTGATCCATTTAAATTATAGCCTTATCTTCACTTTTAATGAGTGATATGTCAATAAACAATAGAATATCGAGAAATATCGATCTTGCAGAGATAAAATCCTTGACTACATATATATGGATACATAAAATAAAATCTCAAATTATAAAGATGTGTTCTGTTTAATTAAAATTAGGGAAAAAAAGGGCTGAATCTTAATGGGAATAAAATGAACACATAATAAAGAGTAAAAAAACATAGGCGACTTCATCTAAATGGGATCAATCACAACATAAAATTAATACAACCATATTACCTTTAACCACTACAACAAAATAGGAAAATAACACCTAAAATTGTGCCGGAATTTAGTGTTTTTTAGTTCATGAATTGGATATCTTAGCACAAAAATGGGCACGATCAGCTGTGTTTGTACTAGCACCATATTTTCCACTATAAAATTCTCCACAAATAGCATCGGAATAATAGCGCCATAAATAACACCTGAAATAATGCCCCACAATTCGCATGGATTTGCATCGTAAGTTGCGCTAGAATTAACACTGTAAATAGTAGCATGAATAATGTTGTAAATAACGCCTGGAATAACGCCATTTTATCGTCATAAATAACACCAGGTCTTGCTTCCAATTTGGCTCTTGGTTTGGCTTCTAATTTAACATCCAATCTTTCTTCAAGTTTTTCTTCCGGTTTTTCTTCTAATGTGGCTTCCAATTTTGCTTCCATATTCTCTTCTAGTGTGGCTTCCATCTTTTCTTCTAGTTTTACTTCTAGTATAGCTTCCAATTTTTCTTCCAGTGTGGCTTCCAATTTTTCTTCCAGTGTGGCTTCCAATTTTTCTTACAGTGTGGCTTCTAATTTTTCTTCTAATGTGGCTCCTAATTTTTCTTCTAGTTTTTCTTCTAATGTGGCTTCCAATTTTCAGTCCAGTTTTTCTTCTAGTATGGCTTCCAATTTCTCTTCCATTTTTTCTTCTAGTGTGGCTTCCAATTTTTCTTCCAATTTGGCTTCTAGTGTGGCTCCCAATTTTGGGTCCAATTTTTCTTCTATTGGGGCTTCCAATTTTTCTTCCAACTTGGCTTCCATTGTTGCTTCTTTTTTCACTTCCAATCATAGAAAATAACACTTGGTTTAGTGTTAGGTTTAGCACCAAGTTTAACACCAGAACAAACTATGTTTAGCGATAGCTATAACGCCAAATTTAGTTCCAAGATATGCGTCCAATTTGGTTTCTAATTTGGCTTCCAATTTTTCTTCTCATTTTACTTATTCTTCTAATTTTGCTTCCAATTTGGCTTCCATTGTTGCTTCTTTGTTTGCTTCCAAAAGAATATTATTGTTTTGTGTGCAATTAATTTAATATGTTTTAAGTTTAGTTTAATTAGTTAAATATACCATGTCTTTTAAATAAGTTAATATATGATTATGCATCATAAGAATGAATTTTAAATATTTTATAGGATAACATCTATAAATAATTTTTAGGGAAACAAACATCCATACAAATTAACAACATCATTATACTTATTAAATATCCATCAAAATAGAATCTACAACATCTAGTATATATAAAATAACACGATAATTATTGTAACATGATCATCATATATAATTAAAAAAAGTAAATCAAATATCTATAATTTAAGTGAATTTGACAACATCCATCATTAGCATTAAATCAAAACCATCGTACCTAATAGATATGCATCCAAATTATCAACCACTTTCAACATATAAAAATTAACAAGTCAATACTAACAAGATAATCATCATATATGTCTTTGGAGACTCTCTCATTACAATTCAAAAATGTATCAAATTGAATCATTCCAAGGACCCAAATACAAGACAAACTCTACAAAGAATCCAATTGATCATGGATAAATTTGAAATTTTGGAGCAGTGGGAACATTCCAAGAGGAGGAAGCGAGCAATGTTGTTATGGAGGAACTCGACTAGAACAATGTGGAGGGAGTCAGGTAGTTAATTTCATAGTAATAACTAGGTATATTATGTTATGTAGGTATGTAAGTATTAATGGGGTATTTTGGAGAAATTACAAGAAGAATGATGTAGTAAATTATGGAAAAAAAAATTACTGCATACCCAAATATAATAGTCAAAGCAATTTTGGAGAACTCTGGAAATTTTTATGTTTTTTAATGCAATGGCATTGACCAGATTCCAGTTTGATTAATAGAAATATACCCGTTCCTTTTTTAAAAGAATAACATGTGAAAATGATGCATGTCCAACAATCGACATAAATCAAAATGATACATCATGTACAAATGATATAAATACAAATGTTGAATTATGTACGACAAAATGATACAAGTCAATATGATACATCATGCATAAATGATATAGGTCAAAAAAATACATGTATAAAAGATAAAAATCAATAATATGGTATAGGAGGTCATGAAAATGGTACATATGATAGTAACCATGAAAATCAACATCATAATGATATATAAAAAATGATCCATGATGCACTATATTTGATCATTAATGTCACTAGTTTCTACGAACAACTGCCTCATGATCATAATCAACATTGTGATCATCATCATCACCATCTATATCGACATCATCCTTGTTGTCATTTGTATCGACATCAACCTTGTTGTCATCTGTATTTGTGTCATCATGAGCATCATCTTCCATCTCAACATCAGATCCAATGTGATCTGGATCTATGTGATGAGGAGCATTTTGATGTTTTGGAAGATCCTTGTTCTACAAAAAAAAGACATTTAGAATGAAAAGTTATTATATATTTCATGCAATAATTAATTTATTTGGTATATATCTAATATTACAACATATTAAATGAAACAATAATCATATTACATCATATCAAAGCCTCACATACGATAATAAAATTTCAAATAAGTTACAACTAAGATGTTTTAACAATGAATGCTATAATAACGGATGTTGTAACGACATGACATTTCATATTTATTCTCAGAGCTTGAAAGTGGGCAACCAAAGAGGTGTTTCTACCACCAAATACTACACCAACACTTGGGGGATCAAGAAAACAAATTGAGAAGCACAACCATAGGTAACAATAGATTGAGAATCATATGTTGTAACAACAGATGTTGTAACAATAACATAATAGCATGTCAATGTTAAATATGTTGAAAATGTTGTAGCACCCATTACTGTTGAAGATGATGAAACTTTTGTAAAAGTTGATGCTATAACAAATGCTACTACTAAAACAATGAACGTTAGAGTGGATGTTATAATAGCATATGTTGTAAAAATTGAGGGGGTATAAATACATTTCATCTTGCTTTTCAAAGCTTGAAAGTGGGAAAAAAAATAGGTGTTTCTGCCACCCAACACTACACTAACACTTGCAGGATCAAGAAAACAAATTCAGAATCACAAACATAGGTAACAACGGATTTTGTAACAACGCAAGTTTTAAAAATAGATTCCATAACATATGTTATAACAATGAATGTTGTAATATCAAGCCATTCCATATTTCTCGTCAAAGCTTGAAAATGGGCAGCCAAAGAGGTGTTTATGCTGCCCAACACTACACCAACACTTGGGGATCAAGAAAAAAAATCGAGAAGCACAAACATAAGTAACAATGGATTGAGAAGTAGATGTTCTAACATTAGATGTTATAACAGAAGATGTTGTAACATCGGATGTTATAATAGCAGATGTTGTAAGAACAAATGGCATAACAACATTTCAATGCTAAATATGTTGAAAATGTTGTAGTAGTGGATGTTGTAACATCCATTACTGTTGAAAATGTTGAAATTGTTATAAAAGGTGATGCCATAACAACTACTACTATTGACACTACTGAAACAATGACCATTTCAGCGGATCCTGTAACAATGGATGTTGTAATAATTGAGAGGTTAGAAATCCATTTTATTTTTCTTGTCAAAGCTTGACAGTGGGTAGCCAAATAGGTGTTTCTACCACCCAACACCACACCAAAACTTGGGGGATCAAGAAAACAAATTGAGAAGCACAAACGTTGGTAACAATGGATCGAGAAGAATATGTTGTAACAACGGATGTAAAAATCACCCAACTCCTCATACTATTAGAGGAATGGGTTAAAATATTTTTTTTTCCACTAATTTCTACTTGACTTCCCAACTCGTCATAAGGGCCTTGCAACTAGAGTTGTTACTCGACATGCTTATATATATGTGTGTGTGTGTGTGTGCGTATACATACATACATACATACATACATACGTACGTACGTACATACATACATACATACATACATACATACATACATACATACATACATACATACATACATACATACATACATACATACATACATACATACATACATATATATATATATATATATATATATATCATGACATGGCATTATGAGGGTTAGGCGGTCGTTCCCTCATTAAAACCTTAGCCTAATATATATTATATTAGGCCATGTGCATGCTTAACATTTCTGCTCACCTCAATTAACTATGTCGCCAACTTTGTCAAAGGGGTCCCGCCGGCCAATCACAAAATTGATTGTATTTCAATAGCTCATCCAGCTTGAGAAATCATGTATATATATATATATATATATATATATATATATATATATATATATATATTAGGCCATGTCGAATGTAACGACCTCTGCTCACCTCATTAGCTTGTGGCCAACTGTCAAGAGGGTCCACTTCTGACCAATCACAAAACATTCGATTGGCGTTTCAACCAGCTCATCCCGACAGAAATCATCCCATTCAATCCCACAAATATGGAAAACAAGACTCTAAGGTAATATTCTGGGTTTATACCTCTGGGCCACATCATCACTTCCCCATCCAATTGCATTAAATGAAAAATTAGGTCGTGTGAGTTAAGAGTCTCCACAACTAGGGTTTGGAGAGGTGCAAGATTTTTCCAAATTTTTCGTTATAAGTTTAAGGATTTTCCTCCTACGCCACATCGATCTTGCCTTAAATATATTCCATTTATCGAGTAAGGGATCTTGACCCTTCATTAAGAACTACATCAAACAGGTTTCTTTATGACCTTCGTAAGAGCAAGTCTCGACCCGACCATAATTTCCCCCTAAGTTGGTTATTTCGACCATGGTTTTGTCTCATAGGTCCTCCAAACCTCTAGATCAACACTAATACTCGCTGTCGATGTTGATGGATTATTAAGGTGCCCTATGGTGCTATCCCTCATGATCTTGAGCCAAGGGCCAGGCCTCTGGAACCTGATTGCTTAAATTTTTTCCTTAAAATACATTTTTGGGAATTATGAAGTTGAATTCTCAGATATAAATCCAGTGCCATTAGTATGTATTATAATCTCTCCATTCAAGCCATAAACCTCCTTTTCATTCTCATCCAAACATGTTATATCTTCCACATGGATGAACTTTACATCTGAGCTGTCACCTCCAAAGGGAATGTTTTTGAAAGAATCAATGTACACAGGGTTATGTACTTCTTCAAACCGGAAATAGTATGTACATGCATAAACATGCATCGTGCATGATGAATAGATTTTTTAAAGAAAATGTATGTACTTTTTTCATCTACTTTTGTAAATGATTCGGTGCAAAAAAATTAACATTTGACTGATGATGACATATGATTTTTCCTTTTTTCCTTGCCACCATACTTGATTAAGTGTTATAGGGAGAAGGCAAGTCTAATTCTTAATGCAAGTGTGACAAGTGGTGTAGCGAGACTTGTGCGATAAGCCACAAGGGCACTTCTGAACTGAGGGAGATTAGGATAGTTAGGTACCTAGACCACCTGGCTCATAATGATAACATCTAATGAGGAAGGGAACATATAGTCCTTGGAAAATTATAATAAGAAAGGAAATACCTAAAAAATGTATTTAGTTATTTCATGTTTGGTAACTCGTAGAAAAGGAGGCAAGTTCTAAATATGTATTTGTAATCTCTTTAAAAGGG
Source organism: Pinus albicaulis (assembly GCA_034641835.2). Classification (NCBI taxonomy): domain Eukaryota; kingdom Viridiplantae; phylum Streptophyta; class Pinopsida; order Pinales; family Pinaceae; genus Pinus; species Pinus albicaulis. The sequence continues at coordinate 1,150,590,561 of CM076570.1, forward strand.
CTATCAAGCCATGTGATAATACAAGTGAATGTTTCCCGGATGCGGGTGGTCTCGGTGATTAATGGGGAGCAGATGGTCAGGTGGGTTGGCACGTGGCTCACCACCACCGCCGCCACCCATCCTCGCATGCTCTTGAACTTAAATGACATCGTCCGGCTATTCAATGCAAATTTATGGGAGCTCTCTCCCCGAAACCAGCTCAGTTCTACTTCAGCGATGGTGAGCTCTGGAAATTTCTTGTGTGTTCATCCCCTCCGCGTTTGTTGCACCCCTGCTGCTGCTGAGCGCAGCTCACGCACCAGCACAGGGTCTCGTTGCATTTTAAATTTCTATATGGAAATACTATCCGGCCATCATATCTCCAATTGCGCCTCTTGCAATCTTCCGCGCACGTCTATCTCCGATTCCGGTCACCAGCAAGCTTATCCTTATCTTGTTGTTCCCTCTGACCTTCAAACCATGCCCCGCTTACGCCCGAGAATGCGTTGGAGGCGTGGGGGTTCCATTGGGCGTGCCATCAACAGATCCTCTCCCTCCAACTCCGATTCCTCGTCATATTCTTCTAAATTCGGACCTATCCGTCTTCCAGCTCCGCGAAGAGGTCGAGGAAGGGGTCGGAATCGTTTTAATACCGCTGGGCACTTTCGCTTGTCATCCAGGGCGCATTCTCACCATGCCCGTTTTCATTTCCCCTGCAGTGTTAACAACACCCCTCTCCTTGCAACGGTGACCATAGACCTTCGGGCTGCCCCCTCTGAACAGGTTTCTTCGGACCAGGTTCGCGCCACCACGGAGGCTGCTCGGGAGCCCTTAGCGGAGGCAGAGCACAGCAATCCTCAAGCGGATATCTGGAAGAATGTTTCTTCTGGAAATGCGGCCAACTTGGGTGTTCAGGCTAATCCTCCGGCTCCAAATGATGGTGGTCCTGAGCGCCAGGATGATCCTCCTCCTGAAGATGAGGATCCTTACAAATTCGACTGCCTCATTGTCGAGGAAGATCCTCCCTCTGCTCAGTAACGTGGTTCCAGGTTTGCGCGCCTGTGTTTTGGTTTTCTTCAGCCTGAAGGAGTTCACCTACAGTTTTATGCATCTGCTTAATTCTGCTACTATTCTTATGGTTTCTCTTTTGCTTTATGGTCGGTCTCCCCTGCGTGGGAGTTATATTCTGCATTATGTCCATGTTCTCGCTCTAGTCACAGGTTATAGAACTGTCACTTTTGTTTTTGTTATGGCACGAAATTGTAAAAATCTCGCCACTCTGGCTCACTCCACAGGAGCCATACTGTCAAGGTCTGTTCAATTTCCAGTCACAGATGTCAGTCACTTGTTAGGAACAGACAGTAACACTGCTCTTCAAAGCTCTCATGGTCTATCTCCTAAATGTTTTGATGATCAATTACCAGCTGGTAAAGCAAGAATGCCTCAGCATTGGGCTGGAATTCTCGAGGCTTCGGCCTCCATGTAATACTATTTTTGTATCAATATAGAAGTAGCCATATTCAGAAGAAGAAAAAAATACAAGTGAATGTTGGATTCTTTTATCGTATTTGTGTGATTGTGTTTAAGTCATTAATTTTGAGCAGAGTTTGTAAGATCCAGCTAAGAGGTGAGGCTTAGAGAGCCTCGCCTCTCATGAATTGTAGATAAATTAGTATTAGAGCAAGTCACTCCTTGGGGTCTAATCTAATGAGAAAGGAAACATCGAGTCTTAGGAAACCTATAACAAGAAAGGAAATATCTAAATAATGTATTTAGTTTTTTCCTATTTGGAAACTCACAACGAAGGAGGAAAATTATAAATATGTATGTTTAATATTTTTAAAATGGATATCAAGCCTTGTGATAATACAAGTGAATGTTAATGTCTTTTATCTTATCTTGTGTATTATGTGCGATTCATTTTTTTTTGAGTTGATTTTTTAGAAGATCCAACTGAGAGGTGAGATTCTCTAAGCCTCCCCTCTGATCGATTTCATATCAAACGTGGTGTAAGTAATGGACATAGGCTCATCAAGTTAATTCATCGATTATTGTTTTCCAGATTAGATAGATCTTACTCACTTAGTGTCGTTTATGTCTTATGTGATGACAACTAAAATATATTTGATAAACAAGAATTATATCTATGTTCGGTCTAAAATAACCTTATTTGGCAATATTTCTTCAATTGAAGGTAACTATAGTTGTCCAAAGGTGAGACCTAGTACAATGGCCGTGTGGGTCTAAGCTGCGAATAGTTCTTGTATTACGGATGTAGAAAGGTGAAGGTGTTGAAAGGGGTGAGGGGTATAAGAGGATCTTTATAACGCCAACCAAGGTCAGTGAAACCAGAAACAATTTTTTTTAAACAATCAATCACAATAAATAAGTGCGCTAGATCTTACAAATGCAACATATTTTTACCTTAGTTATCATATATTAAGATAACTAACCCAAGCATACAATGATATAAATATAGTATTATCTCACCTCAATTTGTGTCATCAATTCTAAACACTTCTCCAAACTTGACTCCCTTGTATTCTTGTTAAATTAATATCTACACAAGATCAGAAGATTTCAATTCACTCAAAAGTGTCATTTCAATTCAAGTGTTGTAAAACCTAGAATTAATAGGTATGGGAATGCACAAATTAAATTTCTTCCTAGAGCAAGTAAGTTCACAAAGCTTCCAAGGTATTAGATACAAGAGTTCTTTGTTGTGTAATATAAAATTGTAAACGATTTTAATGCTTGTAGTATTTTTGTTGAAACTATAAACTAAATAGAAATTGAACATGTAAGCAATGGGCAACAACACAAGATCACAACTAGATGTATCTCTCATTTGTTACTCATGATATCAACCTCATTCCATCTTTTGACTACATAGTGAAAATTTAAAACAAATAATGCACCTTTAAATTATTGTTTCCCATACCTTCTTCCATCCGCCGCAATGTTTTCTTGCCAATATGAAGAAATTTGTAAGTTGGAATTACTAGGTTTTACAACAACTCCCTTTAAAATACAGAATAAATGTCAAGTCAGTTCAAAGATATACCACTCATATGACTACAAATACAGTAAGTGGTGTAGTGCGTTATACAGAAGAAAAAATGCATCAACTTGAAAGTAATTTACCTTGAATGTTCAATGCAATGTTTCCATTTTGAGTTATTTTCTTCTGATAGTTGTTCCACTTCAACACCCAAAATTGATACTAGTTTTCCTGCACAAATTCATGAGACTAATTAGGAAAACTTAGATTAAATTTGACCAAATATTAAATTTAACTGCATGAATAAATAATAATTAAAAGGACTGGAGTGCATGAATACCTAAATGAGCTCCTCTCGGCTTCGAGAATAAATTATTGGAGCATTTTAGTCTTGCAGCAAACCTCCCTCCACTTGACAAAGTAGCATTGAAGTCAACAATGACAAGTTTTGTTTCTATGTTGGATCGAGGGATTTTTTCTCCAAGATTATCTAAATCCTAATTTATTCTCTATTAAACAGGGCCAACCACGTGAAGGTGGAAGCTCTCATGGCCCCTACCCCCCCCCCCCCCCCCTCACATCACTCTCAATTCCCTAGTACCCAAACTATCTACTATATAGAAACTAGTTGAAATCAATACATTAATATACATAAAAAAACAAATAGCAAACATTCATTCATTTGTAGATCCACAAAATATTTCATCTCAATAAATTTTATAATAAAAAATATGTTTACATAATACGAAACAAGGTCGTGTACATAAAGAAACATATAAAAATTATTCATTAACATATAACATTCATTCATTCACTAATCATAGACACAAAATACTTCATCTCAATAAATTTTCATTTGCTTGTCAAAGCTTGAAAGTGGGTAGCCAAAGAGGTGTTTCTGCCACCAAAAACTACACCAGCACTTGGTGGATCAAGAAAATAAATTGAGAAGCACAAACATATGTAACAATAGATTGATAAGAAGATGTTGCAACAACATGTCATTTGATCTTCCTTATTATAGCATGAAAGTGGGCAACCAAAGAGGTGTTTCTACTACCAAAAACTACAACACTTAGAGGATCAAGAAAACAAATTGAGAAGCACAAACATAGTTAACAACTGATTGAAAAATAGATGTTGTAACAACAGATGCCATAACAACATGCCAATGTTAAATATGCTGAAAATGTTGTAGCAGCTGATGATGTAACACCCATTACTGTTGAAAATGCTAAAATTGTTGTAAAAGTTGATGCTATAACAACTACTATTATTGAAACTACTGAAACAGTGACCATTACAACGGATATTGTAACAACATATGTTGTAACAACGGATGTTGTAACAATGCATGTTATAACAACAGATGTTGTAACAATTGAGGGGGTAGAAATCCATTTCCTCTTTCTTTTCAAAGCTTGAAAGTGAGCAGCCAAATAGGTGTTTCTTCCACCCAACACTACAACATCACTTGGAGTGTTGTAACATTTTATTGTTGCGTTCAAAATTTCAAAAAAATTGTTTTTATTGCACTTTGTAATAGTTTGCACACAAATATATAATTTCATAAGATATAATTTTATTTTATTTTAATAAACAAAATGTCAAATCACCGCACATTAACTATAGTGAATTTTTTATTGGTGGTGATTGGCGATTTGGTGATCGAAAACTCTTGTTGTATTGCGCGGCCCCCTTGCTTGCTCGAAATTTAACGGAGGGGGCGGGGGCGCAAAAAGTTGTTTTTCCAAAAAAAAATTGCAACATGGTAGCAACATATGAATTGCACACCCCCTATCCTGTGAAAAAGACCCTTTCCGATTTTCAGTAATAAAAATCCCTCACCACCAATTTATTGATCATTTTCCATTTAATTCTAAAGAAAACTATGATTCTTAAGACAAAGGAAAAGTGTGAAAATCTTCTAGTGCAAATCAATAAATTCAACAGAAAATTTTCTATTCTACAAGAGAGAGGCCTTCCATCATTTAAGAATTCATATGGCCAGATGATAAAAAAATACCAATATGAAAGATTGTTGAAGAGAGAGGCAGGGGACAACACAAAGTTTTCTATAATCAAGGGAGAGATTAGAAATAAGAATCTACTTCAAATCTGATTGATTGAGGTTAACAATAGTTGAAGGAATAACACAATTATCTGTCTTTGGAGATTCCCTTATTACGATACAAAAATGTATTAAATAGTCAACATAGTTACTCATCAAATGAGAAAATTATCAATTACCTGTTTTTTTGAGGTAGCAAAAAAATCATTGGATTTTAAAAAGTGGATATTCAAAATAAAAAAATTTTAGCATATTTTTGACACATTAATTTTTTTTATGCAACATTTTTTCTTAAATGTTAGTGATTTTCATGCTGATTTTGAAAAGTGTTGATGCAACATCAACCCATTTTTTTAGAGGCCTTATTTTTGAAACTTTTATTTTTATGTATCAAGTATGAACAAATTTTTTAAATGTTAGTGATTTTCATGTTGATTCTAAAAAGTGTTGATTTTTTAAAAAATTTAAAGTATTTTTTACACTTTAAATTCTCTAATATATTAAGTGTGGATATTTTTTTTAAATGTTGATGATTTTAATGTTGATAATAAAGAATAAAAAATAAAAACTAAAAACTAAATTAACTTGAAAAAACTAAAAACTTAAACAAAAAAAAATTAAAATAAAAACAAAAATTAAAAAATATTTCAAAAAACACATAATCTAAAAAAGTAAATTTAAATTTTTTATTAAAAAAAAAACATCAAAAACAATTTTTTATAAGTAAAAATAAAATAAAAAACAAGACAAATTAAAAAAAAATGACATAATAAAAAGAAAATGAAAATGAAAATAATAATAATAATAATAAAATTAAAAAATATAAAAATTATTTAAAAAAAAAAAAATTTAAAAAATGTAATAAAAAATAATAATTAAATAAAAAAATTATATATATATATATATATATATATATATATTTCCCCGAGCATATCTAAGTCAATTTTGAGTATCGATCTAAGTGACCTTGGTCTTGATTTTTTTTTAAATAGATTAAAAAAAATCAAATATTTCTACCCGAGGCGAGACATTGGGCAAGTTTTTTCATTTTATTTATTTATTTTTTTTTAATATTTTATTATATATATATATATATATATATATATATATATATATATATATATATATATATTTACATATGTTGCTTTTTTTAATTGTTTTAATATATATATGATGTTCTTTTAATTAATTTTAAAAAAAAGGATTTTTTTTAAATAATTAAAAAAAAAATCTTAAATAATATGTCTTTTTAAAATATTTATATTTTTTTTCTTTTTTTTCTTTTTTTTTCTTTTTCTTTATTGTTTTTACAATTTTTTTTTTTTTTTAACATTTTTATGTTTGTTTTTTTGTCTTTTTATATATTTTATATATTTGATTTTTTGTCATTTTTTTTTAATTTTTTTTAATGTTTTATTACATGTTATTGTTTTTTCAATTTTTGTGTTTTTTTTCAATGTTTGAATTTTTGTTTTCTTTCGTATTTTTTATTTTTATTTATTTATATAATTTTTATGATTTTGTTTTTTTTGTTTTACAAGGTGTGTTTCAATGTTTGACTAGCAACCTGATCTCATTATGTGCAATTTGATCTTTGATTTTAAAGTTATCGTTATCGTTATAATGAATTAATTTTTCCCCCACAATGTGTCAATTTCATGGTTGGTCTTCAAGTTTTCATTACAATGGGTCAAGTTCACCTACAATGTGTGTAAATTTGATGGTTGATTTTTAAATTTGTATTGCAGTGTGTCACATTGTCTTAGGAAAAGAATTTAAAATCACTATACATTTAGCATTTAAAAAAGAAATTACTCTTGGTATAATGACTCTTTCTTTCAAGTGTTCATTTTTAAAGTTTTTTTAGTCAAATTTTTTCCATAATGTCATGCTTGAAATATTTTAAAAACTTAAGTTTTTTTTTTAGTCATAATATTTGGTTTTAATTCTTTGGTCGAAAAATTGTCAAGATTTTAATGTTTTCTAAGTCATGATATTTTATCTTTAATGTTATAGCTGAAATAATTTATAAGTATTTTTTCTTTAGCACCATGACTGAAAAGTGTTGGAATTTTATGGCTTTTCAAAGATGTGATATTTTATATTTAATGTCATGCCTAAAAATCGTTGGAATTTTAAGTTTTTCAAAGAAATGGTTGTGCTAAAGAAATGGCTTCTCTGTTTAAAAATGGCCTTAGAGATTCTTATGAGAATTCCCTCGGTGCATTCAGGCATGAAGTGGAGAAATGATTTCGCAGATTGGAGGGAAAATGATATCTAAAGCATGGTCTCACTTAACCCTCGTTTTGGGTCATCTGGAAGGAATGAGGAAAGACGTGGAGAATGTTCAAGGGGAAATGGAGGTCATCATGTCAAAGATAATGAATCTCAAATAAAAGGTACATGGCACCATATGCACAACATCAAATGCACACGGCACCACATGCACAACATTTACACCGCACCACATGTACAACATATACATAATACCACATATACACAACACCGCATGAACAGAATGTACACGACACCACATGTACACAGTGCCACATGCATGACATGTACAACATGTACAAAATGCCACATGCACACAACACCACGTGTACAATCATGCACACAACACCATATGTACAACATTCACAAAACACCATATGTACATACCATAGCACACACAACATGTACATAGCACCATATATACACAACACTGCATATCCAACATGCGCACATCATCATATGCACACAACATTGCATATTCAACATTTGCATAGTACAATATGTACACAACACCGTATATGCAACATGTACATAACACCATCTATATGGAAGACACACAACACCATAGGTACAATTACTGAATATACAATATTCACAACATATACACAATATTAGCACTGCACATCCAAAACCACACTATTTCTACCAAGCAACCTTGCTTCCAATGTCTCTTTGCCATCCATGCTTATCCCAGCATGCTGCAAAGCACACTACTTTTATTTCTTTGGTGTATCCCTTAGCATATTCTATCCATAACACAAACATAGACATGGTATAATCACATAATATCAATTCATATCCACATGATATTGACCTCGTATAGCTGTTAGGGCTACTCTTCCCACTCGACTCCTCATAAGACCAGGAACCTCTTCATGCCATTCACCTACATAAGCAATCAATCCTCCACAAGAATGATTCCTAACAACCCTATCATATAGCGATATAGATACATACATACACACATCTATATAAACATTAGCATAAAACAATCATGATTCATGACGACCCTATCATACATAACATACATACATACATACATACGTGTATACATATATAGACATCATCATAATCATAGTCACGGCATAATTACTAGATATCATAAAGTTAAGGTTAAGAGAACTTCCTTTATCCATGCACAACATGCAAAACATTGAGAAAAACATTTCCCAACTTAGCCAAGGCATTTGACGACTCATATCTATTTACCCTTTTTTTTCTCATGCCTTTCTCATGTTTGTGCTTCCATCGTCCATTTAACAAAATTTACCCAACCAGTCCAATCGAATATCATATTATTACCTTCAACTTCCCTTACTCATGCACCAGACTTAATCCGAGTCTTACAATTACCTATTGGATTTCTTTCAGCTCTTCCCGAGCTCCATCAAATTTCCTCTTTCCCAACCAATTCCCAAGAATCTCGATACATAAAAGGTAAACACAAGAAACAAAAAGAATAAAACTATGGAAAACAAATATCAATACGACACCACAAAAAGGTGGCATGATCATGCACAAGACGTAATCAAGATCACAAATCAAGCACAAACAAATCAAAAATACTGAAAGCACAAAACTTAGTAACAAACACCATGATTCAATCATCATGGTTCCCAATGCTTCCAAAGGAAACCTCAACCTAAGCCTTCTTCAAGATTTCATAGAAATATCTTTCCATGTAATCCCCTACATCATATTTCCATAAACACACAATTGCCTGTGTATAAATAAATATACAATATAACAGTTACCTTACCTTTCTGTGCCAAGCATGTTTCCTTGTAACTGAACACGTACATGCCATCTCTCAAGGGACTCTAATTCCCTCGATAAATCCATCCATAACTGGAAACTATTTGTTATACCTATCAAATACATGCTCAGAAAGATAACACATATTCACATAATGTCGAACAAAATCAAGGTTAAGAAGACTTCCTATATGAAAAGCACTCATTCATTCGGAACTATAGTTTCTAAACATATTCAAAAGAATTCTCACCCAATTCCTTTCTTTTACCTTTTTACTTTGCTGCAATTAAGTCTTATTATGCACTTTCACATCACCCAACTATTAGTTATATTAACACATCAATTTTTACCTTGTCACACTAATGCCAATCATGTTTCCCTGCAAATTTTCACACATGTTAATCACACGTTCCAAAGATCAAGACATGATGTTTATTAATTTGAAATCAACCATTACAAGGACTAACAATCATGTCATAATAAATAGTCAACTAATAGTCATTAGACGTAATGCTACAATTATCACCTACTTACACTCAAGTACATGTGAGTTATCTCAACACGTATTGCGTTAGTACAACCATCTTAAAACAAAATCATTTCTTCATGAAATCTTATTGACACATACTCATGTCATACAATTAATAAAACATTCAATTAACTTGTAAAAATACCATACTAGATAAAACAAATTGACGACATAATCAACTCATACCTCAATGTATCTCAGGGGAGACTATCACATCTGCACAAGTTAGTTCAGATTAATACGACACAACATCACAAGTATATCATCTCATACCTGAATTTCACAACCATAACCATCTACACCGACCAATCCAAATTAATACAATACATATAACATCAATATCTTAATGAAATAACCATAATCATCAAGTTAACTAACGTATAACAACAACAAGATAACATACAACATACTCATCAACAACATATAACATAATCATCAATGTAACAATCAACAAGTTAACATATAACATACTTATCAACAACATATAACATAATCATCAATTTAACTAACATAAAACAACAACAACAATGCATATAACAAGTTACTATCATTCACGACTATTCGACGCGTGCATATGACCAAATTGATTCACTAGGATCTACCATGCATGTAACCACAACAACAATAAAATGAAAAACATATATATAAGTAACCCTAATTCTTCTAACAATCCATTAACTAACATACCTGCATACCAAACATACAATACCTGTATGATGATCTTCTCTTACCCTGAAGTCTAGCATTGCAACCTCGCTCTAATAGTCTACATCTCTTGCTATATCTTAGCCAACATATCAACATCATATCTTATCAACAACATCATGATGACATAACTACATACAACGACCTCACAATGCATATTTAACCTATTATGCATGCATAACCATAACCATAACAATGCATGCACAACAATCTATAGACATTGACATGCATAACAAATGCATAGCTGACTTACACTCATGATGACCAAATCCAATCAACAACACCATCAAATTTCATATGGCGACACCAGTGCAACTATGACCAATGCCATGCATATGAAACAAGCACATAGACCAAAATCATAAGGAACACATATGCAATCGACATGAATACATGACCAACACACACTGCCCATCCATTCCAAGTGTTGAACCATGCTCTGATGCCACTATGTAACACCCTCCTCCCACATTTACCCAAGTTAACTAATCCGCTAGGGTAAACATGTGGCGAGAGGCTACTATGATCTGATTCAACCTCCTAGGTCACCTGAAGGAAGTGGAACCGAAAAAACACAACCAAACTGGTCATCCACATAACCAACAGAACCTCCAGGAGCTACCCCACCTTTCTAGGTGACCAACCCCTAAGGAAACTCAACAATTCAAGCTCCTAGAGACCCAATCACTCCCTTTCTAAGCCCTCTAATTGAGTTAGGGTCCTAGTCTCTCCCATGAGCCTTCCTGAGCGTGGTTGTGGCCTTTTTTTGCCAGTGTTATGCCAAAGACTGCGATATTTAAGGTTTAATTTTGGGGCTAGGACCCAGTCACTGCCTAAGCTTCATGAGATTTACAGAAATGAAATGAAACATAGAGACAATGATGCCAATTCCAATTATTGAACAAAGACTTGACTGGACCCCTACTAGCCATGACAATGATTTCGTCAAACATGTCACAAATATGCATTCTACAGGTTTAAACAACATATCTGAGCATAGGGGTCTCATGCTTATCTGATAATCACTAAGAGGCATTGCTGCCTCATCACAATAAATCCATTACCATCTATTAAGCCATACATTCATTGTACACTCAATGTTTAACCAAAACATGATGACAACCATATATTATCACTGTCATAAAACTCAGTCATAACCAACATATAACCAACAAAAATATCAAGGATATAAAATACATATAAAACACATATAAACAAGTATATTTTCCCATAAAATACCAAGGAGAAATATATCTTATTTATGATTGCATAGGCCACCTAGGTATGGGACTTCCAAGAACCACCCGACCATAGACTAGGCTGAACAAAATATTTCTTTTATCCAATCACCCTCGTGCCATATTCCAAGCATGAATGTGGGATCTCATAAAACACATCAATCAAAACCAAACCAGGGGTTCCAAAGGCCAAACCGCCTCAACCCTCAACCAATTATTCCACCTCACAGTCAAACATCACTAACCATCACCAAATTGGTCTCTACCCCGAGGTGTCCAGGGCTCCAGAGCGTGTGCTCCAACCAGGGCTTCCAGGACTAGTAACTCAACCCAAGTTGTTACAGGGCTTCTAGGGTGTTTTTCCAACCAAGGCTTCCAAGAAGTAATGACCCAACCCACATCCAAAGGCACAAGAAAACCAACAAGAAAAAAAAAAATCTAAATCCCACAAAACCATGGCTATCCAGGAAATGGAAAGGCTAGGAAAAACCACTGTCAATCTAGGCAATCCTCCATGCCAATGACAAATCATAACCAAATAACCACATGTGTGTGACATGCATGCCAAAACTAGTAAGAGAATCATACATGCAACTCAGTACGTCTAAGAAAAACCCGTTGTAGTTGTTGATCCTAATGTCCTCTTGTGCTTTCATACTCTTCCTTTTCCTTCTTGCACCAAATCTCAAGTGTGCCACACTCCTCCAAGAATGCTCTAAGAAAACTCTAAGTATACAAGAGTATGAGAGAGAGAGAGAGAACAGAATGAGAGCTCCAAAACTAAACTGACAAAGTCTATGAACTTATCCTCGGAAGATTTTTTTTCAATGAGGCCTTTATTTTCTTCATTTTTCATTTTTTTCCCTTCAATTTCCTCCCCACATGCAACCTATGACCTTTCACCTTCCTTTTCTCCTAATTTCCATTATTTTCATTAAAAAAATGCCAGTTAATGTCACTTTTACTTTCCAAATTCTTTTCCATTTCCTTTGCTAATTTCCCTAACCATAATAAACCAAATGAACACACACACTAGAATGTTTTTCCCACCATTCAGGTTGGAATACATGTCCCATGACCTTGGTCTTATATCTTTTTTACATGAATTTTTACCAGGGTTGTTACAGTATATCTTTAGTAAATATAAGAGACGAAATCTATGAATTGTGTTTGAGCTGCTTGCAAATATTATTAGACATGAGATCAATAAGGAGAAATTTCTTGTTGTGTGTATGCTCTACTTCAATAGCACAGGAAAATCTCAAATTTTTTATGTGGGTGACTCAGTAAAATTATTTGCCTTTCAAAATATTTACTTCAAACTAGGTAAAAGAAAAAATTGTCGTGAATTTGTCCTCAATTTTGAACATATGCGAAATTTTAGCTAGGGATTTTGTCACTTTAATATTCTATATCAATTTATTCAAAAAGATAACTGAAATTTCCATATTTATAATCATTTATTTTAGCCAAATAAAAAATTAAACTCCTAATTTTCTCAGATTTTTATCAATATACTTATTTTTTTTACTATTATTTTGATATTAATTTTGTTCGAAATTAGGTAGAGATTTATTGGATTCAAGTTGTACAATCTACATAGTTGAGATAGTCTATTAGATGTTTTTCTTTTCTTTTCGAGACATCTTTTCTGACCAATTTTATGCAAAATTAACTAGGGATTTCTTAGAATTTTAAGTTCCAACATTGTAATCTGCAACAATACCTCTCAAAATGAACATATACCCCATCCAAAATCATTTCTTCATAAATTGGAGTTTGGAAATGGCTATGGATTTATAATCTCCTGCATAAATAGACTTCATGAGAGTATTGTATATATTTTAAAATTTCAATTTGAGTATCATCCTTGATTAAGTTAATTGTTCATCCATTCATGTATGCCTCCATTTTTTTTACTCGGATTTAACTATATTCAATTTTCAATAATTAAAGCAAGCGATAGGAAACTCTAGTGGCTTTGGTTATTAGTTGCTTGGATTTTCAATGATAACAAAAGTATTTATTAAAGATATTGAGATGTTTTAATTTTCCACCTCGTTTAAATTTATAACATTTTATTACAATTACATAATTTGATGATGAAAGAATTGTACGGTAAACAAAGGATTGATTAATAGAATTTGTGTTTCTTTTTTCAAGCAATAAAAACAAAACTATTCAATATTTTATATATGGAAGCAAAATATAATAAATATGGACGATAAATTATCGAATTAAAAAAGTTGATAATACATTATTTTAAATAAAAATTTAAGAAAATAAAATTTTTATACTTTATAAAATAAATTTTAAATAATTAATATATTAATATAATAATAAATTTAATATTGGAAAAGAATACATTATTATGTCGAGAGGTGCTCTCCATCCCAACATGTAAGAGGTGTTGTAATGTCTTGTTTTGTAAATGCCTTGACACAAAAAAAATATATATATATATATATATATATATATCTTTAAATAAAAATTCTACATTATTATTTATTTTTTTACCAATTTTTTTTGGGTAGTTCAGGTAAAATTGAAATAAAAATAAAAATAACTTTGTGTTAAAAAAATTTGCGTTATTATTAAAAAAAAAATTGTTGGGTAGTTAAGTTAAACTTGACTTGGTCGAGTTACCGACGGTTTTTGAGCTCTATGTTTATCAGAGCCCATGGTATTCATGTGGAATATAGCCTATTTAAAAGGGAGGATTAAACAACCTAGATCCATCTTAACTTTGGATCTACCAAGCACTGAGAGGGATCAAATCACTTGAGATACAAAAGACTTGATCCCTCTCGGAGCTTAGTAGATCTAGAGTTAAGATGGATCTACACTAGTATAAATAATAAATAAATAAAATGGTCATAAATTATGTAATACATTTAATATTATAAAAAATAATATAATATAGATGTTGTCTAATGAGGTGATAATTTCTCCTGGATGGTAACTTTTTCACTGAAATAAGATGTTTTTTATTTTGCAAAAATAGTGATTTAGAATTGTTCCACTCTAGATTTTGAAGTTAGAAATCCATTCAACACCCTCAAAAACCCACAAGACACTTAAAATTCTATAGTTTGACAGTTGTAACCTAGATTTCTAAAAATTTCATGTGAATTTTTCCTAAAACGTGCCAGAAAAAATCTATATTTTCAGGGTGAAATCGTTGCCTAGTTAGAATATTCTATAATAAATTGTGTTGTCTAACGAGACAACAATTTCGCCTGGAAAATAACTTTTTTCACCGAAATCATATGTTTTTTAATTTGCAAAATCTTGATTTCAAAGTATCCCAATCCATATTTTGAAGGTAGAAATATATTCAACACCCTAAAAAACCCTAGGGCACCTGAAATTCTATAGTTTGACAACTATAACTTGGATCTAAAAAAAAATTAACTTGATTTTTCCTAAAATGTGCCAGAAAAATCTATATGCTCAGGGAAAAATTATTGCGTACTTAGACTACTCTATAATAAATGACATTGTCTAATAATGTGACAATTTCACCTTGACGATAAAATTTTCATCGAAATTGGATGTGTTTTACTTTATAAATCTTTATTTAGAAGTATTCCTGTCTATATTTTGAAGGTAGAAATAGATTCAACATCCTCAAAAACCCACAAGGCACTTAATATTATATAGTTTGATAGTTGTAACTTAGATTTCCAAAAATTTCAATCAGATTTTTCCAAAAATGTGTCAGAAAAATATATATTTTTAGGGTGAAATTGTCGCTTACTTAGACTACTCTATAATAAATGACGTTGTCTAACGAGGCGACAATTTCACTCAGGCGATAACTTTTTCAACATGATTTGATGTCTTTTATTTTGCAAAATTTTGATGTAGAAGTGTTCCAATACAGATTCTAAAGGTAGAAATAGATTCAACACTCGCAAAAATCCCCAGGGTACCTAAAATTCTATAGTTTAACAGTTGTAACCTGGATTTCAAAAAAATTGAACCAGATTTTTCTAAAAATTTGTCGAAAAAATCTGTATGGCAATGTCTAATAAGGCAACAATTTCTCTCCGGTAGTAACTTTTTCACCAAAATTAGGTTTTTTTTTTTACATAATCTTGATTTATTAGTATTACAATCTATATTTTGAAGGTATAAATAGATTTAGCACACTCGAAAACCCCCAAGGAAACTATAATTCCATAGTTTGATAATTGTAACTTGGATTTCTAAAAATTTCAACTAGGTTTTTCAAAAAACGTGATGGAAAAATCTATATTTTCAAGGAGAAATTTTCACTTACTTAGACTACTCTATAATAAATTATGTTTTCTAACGAGGCGATAATGTCTCAGATGACAACTTCTTTCATTGCAATTAAATATTTTTTATTTTGCAAAATCTTGATTTAGAAGCGTTCCAATTCGAATTTTGAAGGTAAAAATACATTCAACACCCTCAAAAACCCCTAAGATACTTAAAATTTTATAGTTTGATAGTTGTAACCTAGATTTCAAAATTTTCAACTGGATTTTTCAAAAACATGTTGGAAAAATATGTATTTCTAAGGAAAAATGGTTGCCTATTTAGACAACTTGATAATAAATGGTGTTGTCTAATGAGGTGACAATTTCTCCCATACAATAAATTTTTCACCAGAATCAGATGGGTTTTGTTTTGCAAAATATTAAATTAAAAGTGTTCCAATCAGGATTTTGAAGGTAGAAATGGATTCAACACCCTCAAAAACCCCCAGGGCGCCTAAAATTTTATATTTTCATAGCTATAACTTGGATTTCCAAACATTTCAACCATATTTTTCCAAAAATGTGTAGGAAGAATATATATTTTTAAGGCGAAAATTTCGCCTGCTTAGACTACTCTATAATAAATGGTATTGTCTAAAAAGGCAATAATTCCTACCGGACAATAACTTTTTCACCAAAATCAGATGTTTTTTATTTTATAAAATCTTGATTAAGTGTTTCAATCCATATTTTGAAGCTATAAATATATTCAACACCCTCAAAAACCCTCAAGGCACCAAAAATTCTATATTTTGATAGTTGTAACCTGGATTTCCAAAAATTTCAGCCTACTTTTTCGAAAAACGTGTTGGAAAAATCTATATTTTTAGGAAAAATTATCACCTAGTTATACTACTCTATAATAAATTAGGTTGTCTAACAAAGTCAAAATTTCACCTGAAAAGTAATTTTTTCACCGAAATCATATGTTTTTTATTTTTCAAGATCGCGATTTAGAAGTGTTGCAATCCATATTTTGAATGTAGAAATAGATTCAAGACCCTAAAAAAACCCCAAGGCACTTAAAATTTGTAGTTTGATAGTTGTAACCTGGATTTCCAAAATATCAACTGATTTTTTCCAAAAACGTGCCAGAAAAACCTATATTTTCAGTGAAATTATTTCCTAATTAGACTGCTTTATAATAAATGGTGTTGTCTAATTAGGTGGAATTTTTTCTCATACGATAACCTCTTCACCAGAATCAGGTGCTTTTTATATGGAAAAATCTTGATTTATAAGTGTTCCAATCTAGATTTTGAAGCTAGAAATAGATTCAGCGCCCTCAAAATCCCCCAAGGCACCTAAAATTCTATAGTTTTATATTTGTAACATGGATTTCCAAAAATTTCAACCGGATTTTTCCAAAAACATGCCGAAAAAACCTATATTTTCAAGGCAAAGCTTACTCAATTTCTCAAATAATAATGGAAATACAATGTACAATAAAAAATAAATATTTATAAATTAGGAATTGCATAATTCATAAATCATTGAAAATATAACTGATTTTTATTATAATATATATTGTTCTTCACATAATTCATGACTTCAATATTTAAATTTCTAAAATAATGTTATAATTTTTATGATGATTCCAAACATTTAAATATGGAGGATGATTTTTTTATCAAAATTGAATGAAGGGATATTTATAGATGGTGTGATGTTTCCAAGTCAGTGTAGCTTTTATGGTAGCAAGTGTAACTACCCCTCCCACATTTTCCCTCTTTAATTGGCATGTCGAGGTAAACACGAGCTGAGGGCTACTATGACATGACCAAACCTCCTAGGTCCCATTAAGGAATTGGGGCTGACTTTTGAATCACATTGACCTTTCACAACATCCTACAGGGGATACATGACACTCAGGAGATGAGAACCCATCCTAGGTGGACAAACCCTAAGATGGACCCCTCCTTCTCTACCCTCGGCCCTCAACTACACCCACAACAAGGCCTCCAACCGCATGCACAAGCTTACATCCATGCGGTTGCAACCCAAAATTTCCAGTTAGGAGCATGCGGTCTTGTATTTTGAGCCTAAATTCCAAGTCAACCTCCACACCACAGCCCAAAAATTTTTGTAACTTCTCAGATGCATAACTCACATAACAAAAAAGCTAAACAATCAAACTTGAGTCAGAGACTTGACCTAACCAGGAATAGCCATGACAGTCATTTCGTTAAACATATTGAGAATATGTGATCTATAGGTCATGAATGCATATCTGAACATAGGGGTCTGATACTTATCTAAGAATCATCAAGAGTCTCTAAGGCCCTCTCATAATAGTTGCAATAACACATTATCTCATGCATTCATTAACCATTCATTAACTAATAAAAATATCAAGATCCATATCTATAACCTGTTATGGAACCATGCTTATTACCAACATATAAAAAATAATAATAACCATGATAGAACAACCATAAAATCCATCAACAAATCTTGTATTCAAAATGAAATCGTAAGGTAGTCTGCACACTGACTCAATGCATTTAATGATAAGCAGAGATGAGTGTTGGCATTGAGTATTGACCTAAATACCTTGACTCAATTAAGCAAGCTGAGAATGCACTTTTGGAAATCCTCTTACAACTTCAAGATATCTCGCTATTGAAATCAAATAAATTGATGGAATCCTTAGGCTATTTTATATGATAAGAGACATAACCTATCAATTCTATTCTAGATCACACCAAGCAAGCAATGGAAGACTACACTTCTACGTTGAATGACTTATAACTTCTTTGATGTTGATCAATCCCTAACCTAACACTCAGTTTTTCAAAATAAAAACAAATTCACTGCCAATACAATTCAGGAAAATCATCAAATTAATTCTGAACTCTAGTTCGAACAGTGGCTACAGGCTTTTGATATAACTCACATTCATGCATTTGAGTTAACTTTTATCCCTCACGCCCTCTCACTCTTTGTGAGAATTCAAGAATGATATTGATAGGGTCAAAAACATATTTCCCATAATTAATTCATCATGACAAAATCGCACTGTGAAAATGAAATTCGTGCTAAATCTGGATGTTAGGAATAAAAAACCCTTACCCTATCACTATAATGCTACGATCCTTTAAAATTTGAGTAATGAAACTCTAAGACCACATGAATTCAACCATGCTCTATTCGATTTTCATTGCCAATGCAAAGGTTTATTTTTGATTTGATTCATTCACTTGTAAACACACAAGGGAATACTCATTCAGATTCAAAGTGATTTTAAATGATAATATCAGCAACTTGGATCTCTGCGTATGTGAAATGAATACTGGCAAGTTTAAATATAAAGAAATCAAAGAAAAATTCGTAATATTGAATGCACACCTACAACAACAAGTCTCAAAACCTTTCACTGCATAACCCTCAACACTCACATTTAACTTGCTTAGTTGAGGATAAGCATATGAAATCATTCCTCAAGTGAAACCAAGCCAATATCAGCACAAAAAAGATTGAATAACTAATTGAAATCAATAGTAAAATCGATTTTTTAAAGACAATTGTAACTAAGATGCGAAATTAATCAAAATACATGAAATACCTACACATATACTTATAGAAGCTAATCTGGATTGTGGTGGGCCCTTGCCACACTCGGAGAAGCTTGAAACTTACAGGAACTAGCTACGCTTCAACAAAACTGCTTCGGGAACTCATGAAATCCATAACACTCCAAAATTCAATCAATAACACACCATTAAGATTACAGACTCAAGATTATTTACTGGAGAACAAAGTTACAGTATTCAGGTTTTTGTGGAAAAATTGAATTACAATCCTCACTAACTAGACATATTACATATTCCAGCCTTTATAGGCATCGTGACATTCATAAAATAGCACCAGTTATGTACATAGAAAAGCGTTGAAACCAAACGATGTGGAAATCCTATGAACTATTCATATTTAGCACCACGCTCTACCTGAGATAACTAATTCTCAAACCACCCTCTTCTTAGCATAACCGCATACTGATCTATAAGGGTGCTTCTAGAGGTCATCAAACTGAACCCAACTTCCTGGAAAATGGCCAGCTGGTCATCCTATTGATCCCATGAAAACTGCTGAGACATTGGATGGAACATCAAGCTTCAAGTATGCTGGAATGCTGAGCTGGAGCATCAAGCTTTGAGTATGCTGGAACATTGCCTGGAGCATGATTGGGGAAGCACAGTTCTTCCAAATCGAGCCTAGGTGCTAGTTGAATGATTCTTGTAGGAAAACTCCACAAATATATCCCATAGTGATGAGTTAACAAACAAGCATGTAACTTCAACTACCTAACTTAACCATAGAATAGTTAAAATAATTCTACTTGTAATGCTTTTTACCTTAGGTTATAACTGATGAGAATTATGCCATATGGAGGATAAAAAGGGGAAAAATGAGTACATAATTTTCCAAAACAAGGTTAAAAATGGTAGGGAAGGTAAAGAAATGAAGACAAAAGAAGGGCTCAGCAAGGATTTACCACAATCCCACAAAAACCAGTCAAGGGATAGCTAGGCAAAAATAAGAACATAAATAAATAGGGCTTTCTGGAGATTAAACCACCTCCACCCTCGGGCTTTACCACAATCCTGCCAAAACTGGTCAAGGGATCACTAGGAAAAAACAAGAACATAAAATAACTAGGGCTTTCGAGAGATTAAACCACCTCCACCCTTAAGCTTTACCACAATCCTACCAAAATTGGTCAATGGATCATTAGGTCCATAATAATCTTGGATGCCTCAGAATTTCTTCACCAATACCTTGAGGAATTTTCCCATATCCACCCTCACGATTTGCCGCAATCCCTCCAAAATCGATCAAGGGATTCCTAGGCCCTTGGGAATTTTCCTGAGACCACCTCACCTAGTTCCAAAACCATCTGGCAATCCAAAGCTCAACTACATAAAAGAACGCCATCAGACCATGACTATGCGAAAATGGAAAGGCAAGGTTGAAACCGCTGTCACACCTGGAAAAACCCATGCCAATGAACACAAGAGAACCAAATACACACATGCATGTATCATGCATTCACTAACTAGCTAGGAAATCAAACTTGCAACCTGTTACTTGCAAGTATTCCTGTTGAAGCTTCTTGATCCAACTTTTCCTTGTTTTTCAGTTGCTTTCTTTTGCTATCTTGTCCTTCCTTTGCTTTCCTTTTCCAATTCTAGAGTTCTCCAAGAATGCTCTTGATCCGGCTTTATGCAGGAACACAATAATATACAGAAATAAACATAAACACATAAATGCAACAGAAATAAAACTTCATTTAATTAATATCATATAACAAAAATGTGCTTACACACATAATGAAAATAAACTAGCTAGGGCGCTGGTAGGCTTATCTCTGAGAAGAGAAGTGGTGGCTATAGGCCTCTAAAAAGTGTTATAATGAGGTTCGAAGGCCTATTTATTGTTGAGAAACAATGGAAAACCCTAAACATCCAAAAACCTAATCCTAGGAGATGAAGCGCCAGAACTATGGGCCCAGTTTGGGTAAATTGGTACATCAACTTCCCGGGGACGTAACTTTGGCATACGACCTTTGTTTGACGTGCTCAATACCTCGTTAGAAATATCTATCTGAGGACTACAACTTTTTATGTGAGAGACATTGAAGGAACTTCCACGTTTCTCCTGGTTTTCACAAAAAACGTTGTTCAGGGCCTCAAAATGGATCCGGAAGTTCAGGACTCGAAAAACTGCTAAAAATAGTAAATTGTGATGAAATTGAATAAATGAAAGAAACAATGGTCGGGGTCCTAGTGGAATAGTTGAGTGGCCACCAATATCCACCTGGATAATTCCTCCCCCCTTAGGAAGCATTGGTACCATTGTGTTGAGTTCCTCCATGAGATGAGGAAAATTTTACTGAACTTGGTCCCTGGTGAGCCACTTGCCTTGGTGATGGTGTATGGCCCATATCGGAGCGGGTGAAGCTTGTGGTGGGGTCGAGCAAGGCACTCCTTCTGCAATTGTATCCACAATTTTTCGCCCACCTAGAATTTTTGTGGCACCCGATGTTGATCATGGTGCTACTTGTACTTGGCATTGGATTTGTCCAAGATGTCGCAGATGTGCTAGATGCGTTCAACAAATTTGGTTGCTTTATCAGCCTCATATTGTACATGTGTTGATTTTGTCTGTGTGGTTGCATGAGGTATGGCAACATCAGGCGGCAGCGCACCTGGGTCAGATCAATGGAGTGCTTGACTTGACAATGTAGAGGAGCCTTTGTGGGTGAGGAGAAAATGTGCTCGTATTCCCCCACGACTTTGTCCATCTGTTGTTGTCGTGCAGGGGAGCCCTGTTTTGAGGTTGTGGCCACAATATTCTTCTTGCCTTGTGGGTGAATTGTAGTGAAAATAAATTTCCTTGTTTCGGAAACAAGCTTACTGCCATTAGGGGAATTTTGAGGTCTAAAATGGACCTCCTAAGAAAAATGTACAACCAAAATAAACTTGATAAGAACCAATAGGATTCAAGATGATGATGTCAACCATGGGGGATGATTCACCACTTTTTAATTAAAAGGGTAAAAGATTAAAAAATAATAAAATAATAAAGCTACTTTTTCAACTCGTATTTTCAACTTATCTCCCAAATTTTTTACTCAAATTTCAAGCGGAAGTACTTATTGGATGCAAAATTTAATTCCTCATCCAAAGAGTACCCATCTTGCATACTTTCGATGGACCCTACTACGTGAAAAATGAGAAATACATGAAAAACGTGATTGCAATCACATTTTTCATGTATTTCTCATTTTTCGTGTAGCAGGGCCCATCAAAAGTATGCAACATGGGTACTCCTTCAATGAGGAATTAAATTTTGCATGCAACGAGTACTCCCGCTTGAAATTTGAGTAAACATTTTGGGAGATAAGTTGAAATTACGAGTTGAAAAAGTAGTTTTTTCTCTTTTCCCCATAAAATTTGATGATGTCATCAAATCTTATTTGATTTTTTCCACTATTATTTTATAATTTCCTTAGGAGGCCCATTTTAGACCTCAAAATTCCCCTAATGGTTGTTTTGCAGTAGTCAAAGAGATGGCAAGATGCGGTACTACCTCAGGTATCCTGTACAATTTACTTCCCAAAGTAATAAAATAGAAGAAGGCCTAGACTCATACACAACATGTTGCTTCCACAATTATTGTTAGCACAATAATACATCAGACACATCAATAAGAGCAACATCACACAATACCTCATCCATGAATGGCTTGATTTTGTATGGAAGGCGGCATTGCTAGCGGACGCGAAGATCTCATCCTTGGTGAAGCCACCCAATGGTATACGACTGCAAGTGTGTTATGGTTGGTAGGTCGAGTGGCTTCACAACCTCTACTTAAAAGAGGTTATTTTGGCTTCTGCTATTGACAAGAAATTGCAGTAGATAACCCTTCACCCACATATGTGAATGGAAGAGGCACTCCCCCTCCTCTGGATCCTTGGGATCCTCCCTCTGGAGCTTGGTGGCGGCAACAATGGAACTGGGATCTGCATCAATGATCTGCTTCCCTTTGTCATTTCCCTTGTCTGGTTCTGACTTAGGATCAGAACATGCATTCAATTCAGGTACCTTCGGTTCGGCCACCAACGACTGTTTTGACTGACACTCGTTTTTGTTGTGAGTGGGGTTGTTATGAAATCCACACCACTTCCCCGTGTCCTTCTTTGGATTTGTGGTTTTGTTCTGAGTTACCCCGCTTTGGATTTTCCCCTTGTTCTACAATTTGGGGGCACCTTTCCTTGGCTTCGGATTCGCAAATCCGAAATCTCGCCTTTTATACTTAAACTTTTGCTTGAACTTAGCAGCATAGTGATAAGGCATGCCAAGCGAGGTAATGTTAAGGAGCTCCATTTCCTCCTGAATGAATTTGTGCAAACAACTGGGGTACGTGAGCATCAAATTTCTCTCTAAATATTTAATACCCAACTTTGTGCGTAGGGTATGGAACAAATTTTTCAGTTTGTGCACATCTTGATCCCTTTGTTGCTGCATTATAGTCCATTGGATCTACTTGTCCTCATAGCTCCCCACGGGTTATTTTTACTTGATGTCATCTCGGAATGAATTCCAAGTGGGTGCAGCTGAGAACAGAGAGGGTTCCCTCTCGTCCTTTCACTCACAGTAGGTTTCCCACTATTCTTTGACATGGGGGGTGGCTTTGAGGAGTGAAAAAGTAATATCTTCTAGGTCAAGGAAATCATGGACCAAGGAATACCCTTCTAGAAAATTTAACCATCTATCTACGACGTCTACATCTATCTGGCCTTCAATTCAGGAATGTCAAAGCTGGCTTGCACCTTGAAAGGAGTGGCGACTCTAGAGTGGTTGTTGGATGTAGATGTGCCATCGGTGGGCAGTCATTGAAGGATCTGGTCAAAGTTATCCATCATCACGTTCCTTTGTTTCGCGAGGGCCTCCTCAAGCAATAATTTGATAGGATCTCCTGCTCCCTCGTCTTTCTTTTCTTCCACCATGGAAGATCTTCGGGGTTTGTAAGGCTGATCTTGCAAGGGTTCAACCAGATCAAGCCCTAACTCCTTATACCCTGACCTCCTTGGGGACATGAAAAGAAAAACAGAGAAAGAGCAGACCGCTCTGATACCACTGATCCGAATTTATGCAGGAACGCAATAATATACAGAAATAAACATAAGCACAGAGATGTAGTGGAATTAGAACTTCATTTCATTATTATCATATAACATAAATATGCTTATAGACATAATGGAAATAAACTAGCTAGGGCGTTGGTAGGCTTATCTCTGAGAAGAGATGTGGTGGCTACAGGCCTCTAAACTGTGTTACAATGAGGTTCGAAGGCCTATTTATTGTTGAGAAATAATTGAAAACCCTAAACATCCAAAAACCTAACCCTAGGAGACGAAACGCAAAAAATATGGGCCCCATTTGGGTAAATTGGTACATCAACTTCCCGAGGACGTAACTTTGGCATACGATCTTCATTTGATATGCTCAATACCTCGTTATAAATATCTATCCGAGGATTACAACTTTTGAAGTGAGCAACATCGAAGGAACTTACATGTTGCTCCTGGTTTTCCCAAAAAAAAACGTTGTGTAGGGCCTCAAAATGGATTCAAAAGTTTAGGACCCAAAAAATTGCTTAAAATAGTAAACTGTAATCAAACTAAAAAAGTGAAAGAAACAATGGTGGGGGTCCAAGTGTAATAGGTGGGTGTCCACCAATATCCACCTGGATCAGCTCTAAGTGTGCAATATTATGAGAGAATAGAGAGAGATCCAAAACTGAACTGAGAAAAGCTTCAAACTGATCCTTAGAAGCCTTTTTATTATTGATGCTGCTATTTTCTTCATTTCCTCTCATTTTCCTTCATTTTTCCTCTCACGAAAATATGTGACCTTTCATCTCCCTTTTCTCCTAATTTCCTTTATTTTCATAAATAAAATACCAATTAATGTCTCTTTTCCTTTTTAAAGCCTTTTCCAATGCCTTCACCGATTTCCTTAGCTATAATTAGCCGAAATGAACAACCACTATGATGTTTTACCCAACATTCAACTTGTAATACGTGTACCATGACCTTGATGTTATTTTGCCTTTATTAAATATATCACATGAAATTTTAACACAAGTTTGTTACAGGCAGGAATTGATCTTATCCTCCTCACTTGGGTTCCAGTTCCACCGAGATTGACACGCTCGGTCATCGGGAGTAGTTTATATATGAAAGATAACTGACTCACCTAGACATGGGTGGGTTTTTCGTGGAAATAGCTAGTACCGATCTTTGGTACAATCAACTACACTAAAAAAAAAGGCGGTGTGATGATAATTCATCATCTTGTGTGCATAATTTTTAGGAATGGCATGATGGTAATTTCCCTTTGTCTGGACACACTCTTCGATCAATTATATATTTTTTTCTACCAAAGTATAATATGTCCAAACCATTTCTTTAATGAAATTCCATGCACAAGCATGTTGTTTTACATGCTAGGTTGGTGTAAAACATAGAAGGGACATTTTAGACATTTTCTTCGATAAAAATTTTGGTTAAATTGTGAATTTTGGTTGTTTAAAATATATTTTTAAAATGGATATATAAATGTTTTTAAAAATTTTAATAATAATAATGGTTAATTTTGATCAAATTATTATTATTGTATTATTTATGGCTAATTTTGATTTTAATTCAAGAATTTTTCTTTCCTTTTTAATGTATTTTTTTGAGTGGGCCTAATGGTAAAGAACATGTGTTTCATCCTAATAGGGCACAAGTTCAAATCCAGAGAGGGGTGGAGTATGTATTCCTTTGTATACTTTAGCAGTCAAATCACTGGGGGGGGTAGAGTGTGTATACCTTCGTAGACTTTAGTAGTCAAATTTTTTTTGGGGGGGGGGGGGGGTAGAGTATCTATGCCTTAGTAGTCAAATCGTCGAGGAGAGTAGAATATGTATGCCTTCGCAGTCTAGTATAGAATCCATTCCTTGTAGTCAAATCGATGAGGGGAGTATATTATGTATGCCTTCATAGATTTTAGCAATCAAATCGTTGCACGAAGGTAGTCCCTTGTCCCACAAAGAAAGGGGTCTCATACACCAATTTGGTGTCTTTCTCGACTATGAACTTAAAATTGGATTATTGTTACTAATATTATTATTATTCAAAAAGATCGTGTCCCTAAGAATATGAAAAAAGCCAAAAAATTCAGTCTAATTACACAATTCAGCTTCAAAAATCTATTTACAAAATGTATAAATGAATTCAATACCTTTAGAAATTTTTCATAGTTGAAAAATTAAAATTCCAAAAAATCTCTACAAAATTTCAAAGAAAAAAAAAAAAAAAAAAAAAAAAAAATATATATATATATATATATATATACACACACACACACACACTTAACAACAACCAACCAGTCCCTGGATCGGGGTGTTAGATTTGATTAGGGATGTGGCGGCTCCTTAGCGCAGCATCTGGCTTGGCCACATGGCCACGCATGGCCCCGTCCGTCCGCTCTTAAATTATCCGGCTGCTTGCCTCATGCCTATGTTAATTCCTCTGCCTCCAGCATTTATGACTATCCGGTCTGCAAGCCCTCATGCTATTTCATTATGCCCCTCACCATTTCGCCGACATTCTCCGCCTTTCAATTCTTTCTGACTGTTGCTACTTCAAGCTCTTTTGCGACCTTTCAATGCTTGCCCCGCTACCTCTAGCCTCGTGCCACCCTTCTGCCTCTCCCCTTGCACCATCTCACTCCTGCATAGATATGTCGCGGAGGCACAAGATGAGGTGTCATCGGGGACAAGGCAGAGGTCAGACCTCTCGCCCTCCCATATCCATTCATGAGGACATTCGCCCTCCCCCTCCTAAGGAAAATTTGGCCTCGTACCAGTTTCATCATGATTCCTCTGGCTCCTTGGACCGCCTTCTAGTCACCGCCACCCTCAATGTGCTCTTTCAAGAAGCTCCATCCAACTCTACTGGCTCTGGTGTCAGAAATCATCTTAGGAAGTCTACCATTTCTCCTTCTCCCCCTCAGCATTCTCGAAAATCTGAGGCGTTACTTGTAAAAATAGACGTGCATTCTTCCAGCAGTGAAGGCAGCGACAACGGCAGCCCATAGCGTTCAACAGATGATAAGGGAGAAGGCAGCGACAACGGCAGTCCATAGCGTTCAGCAGATGATAAGGGAGAAGGCAACGGCAGCCCTGTGCATTTTGCCACTATGCCTGAGCCCAAGGTGCAGTAGTTGAAGAAATACGAGGACACGTCAGATGACTACAGGTGTATCATCATCGAAGAGCCACCACCTCATGACAAGTAGCATACCATGCAGCCCCAGAATCGATAGGTTACCTCTCTTTATGAATATTCTCCTTTCAGTTCTCATGTTTTTCCTGAAAATTTTGATAATCTCCTTGTTATTTTTTGTAAATGTTGGTTTCCCTACCCAGGGCAGCCAATTTTGGACCGGTTTCCCCAACTGGGGAGGTCATATTTTTGTTTTTTTGAATCTGCTCCCTCTAGAATTGGCTATCATAGAAACTCCAGAGGAAAGCTTCGAAATATATTTTATGTGCAATACAATACAATAGTCTTATTTAGAAAAGAAAAGAAAACAACAACCAACCAACCAAAAAAATAAAAAGTAAAAACACCTTTGTCAAGAATGGGATGAAAATAAAGCAGGTTGTTTATCTATCAAACACAAAAACAAACTTCAAAGTCTCAATATCTGTATTTATCTTTGCAGTGGGTTGTTGTGCGATTTGACTAGCAAACAAACGTGGGTGGGTGGATTTAAAATATTTTACATTGGATTTGTTTATATGCGAGACTTTTTGGAGTTCTGAGCAGTTTTCTGGCTGGAATTTGACAAAAACAATAGTGGTCAAATATCAATTTGTGGCATTGTTTAAATTGGTTTTTTGATTGCATATATAGATCCAGCGCCCTCAAAAAACCCTGGGGAACTTTGATTATGAGGGCTTCACCCGTCAAAATTTTTATTTCAACAAATCCCTGTCAGATTCTAGATAAATGAGGTCAAAAAATAAACCATATTTTTTTTCAAAATGTCTCACATGTAGACAATGCCAATACATAATTTCAAATGACAAAAAAAAATGAGACATCTAAAATTTTTAAATATTAATTGTAAATGACATGAAAATCATCAAAATAACTAAAAATTAACCATACTCATAACCAACGTAAAACTTATGCCATGCATGATGATAACCAACGTAAAACTTATGCCATCTACTAGGGATATAGTTAGCCAAAGAAAAATAGGCAACTTGTCTCATTGTTTTGGGAGACTCCCTCCATCTTATTCAACATTTGGCAAATGACTCCTCTCTGAGGTACAGAATATTAGAAATTCTTGTGAAAATAATTAGGAAACCAGTGGAAAGTTTCTCTTCAACAAACATATTTTTATGTTTTCGTGATCTCAATAAAGATGAGGACTTACTTGCTAATGAATGGTGTAAATTAAGATTCATAGATTTAAAAATCAATGGTCGAACCAAGCCCTCTCCTAGTCCTTAGAGCTAAATGAATAATTGGCATTACACAATTTTTCTCCCAAAATCTTGACATTACACAATTATGAAGGACTGCATTATTAATAAGATATAGTATGACATGTAAATTTATTTTTTCGGTGGGTGAGTTTGGTAAGATATATACCTACAAAACCTAGTTTTTTTGTTTGCGAGTTTGGAGTTCCTCAAGAAAAAAATATAATTTTGTTAGATAAGAGTGCTTATATTTTTTTTTTTAAAATATAACTATATACTACCGCTGTATTGCTGAAATATAGGTGGAGACATAAATACAAAATTCTCGTTCTAATAATAATAATAAAAATAACAATATTTAAAATAATTAATATATTAATACAACAATTAAATTATATAAATATAAATTATGTAATAAAAAAATGCACTATACAAATAAATATATGATAAATTATAAATGATTTTGATGTTTAGAAATATATGAGAAATTATAAATGATTTTAATGTTTAAAAATATATGAGAAATTATAAATGATTGTAATGTTAAAAAATATATGAGAAATTATAAATGATTTTAATGTTAAAAAATAAATGAGAAATTATAAACAATTTTAATGTTTAGAAATATATAAGAAATTATAAATGATTTTAACATTATTTTTAAAGAAATAGATAGAAATTTTGATTTATAAAAGTGGGATCAAACCCAAACGGATACATTTCTTCTAAAAATTGCTTTAACCAAAATTCCTCAAAGGTTTGTATTAGAACATAGAAGAACAACCCAAAAGCTTGCACCATGACGCCTTTATAGAGAAAATTTGATTACAATCCAACTGAATACTTTCCAAAAAACCACTTAAATCTAGATATATTTGCAGTTCGTTCCTTACTAACTTTTTTTTATTTATGTGGCTTTTCGTCTTTCTTGGAGAGTTACTTTTTAATTTATTTTTTTTAAACTTGGGTCCAACCCAAATTTCCCCATTTTTCAGAAAATTTTGTTGTCAGATTCCTTCTTTTGATCCAAATAAGGGAGAATCTCTTTTGATTGATTTTCCCTCCGCATGGCCTTTTGAATGTTATCTTTTGACGATGCATCTCTTGGGAATGAAACTGGAGATTTGAACTTATCCAAAGTTAGGGGATCTATCGCAACAAAATTTTCCCTTGAGGAACCTTCAGAGACACAGTGAGATATTAATTCGAATTTGTTGGGTCGGGAACTTTCGTTTCATTGCTTAACAATTTCAAGTTTACGGTTGAGACAATTGACTCCTGAGATGAATCACACTTAGACCCTGATATTTTGTTACCCATTTGCATGTTGGATTATTGCAGTGGACATGAGGGGAGTCCTCTTTTGAAATTTAGTAATGGTCTAAGTTTGCTCCTTCCCACCATCATGGTTTTCGATAGTTATTTATTTTGGAAGGAGTGACCAATATCATAGCACGATCTACAATGAAAGGATACATTTTCATAGTCCAACCATTGTACCCAATATTAATCAAGGCCATACAACTTTCTTTCAGCAGGAAAACCCATATTAAAATTCATTTCCACACATATGTGAGCATTTGTGGGATTCATATAGTATTTTTTGTCTTCACTACAATAATAGAATCTATCTAGTGCATTACCAATTGAATTCAAAGTAGCAAGATTCCACATATGCTGAGGGATATTGGGGAGCCTTACCTAGACCAGGGAAGTCAAAATTGATGCCGAGAGAGGATCAAAATAGGATAACCATGGAGGCATAAAGAGCCTTTCACTACCCCAAAACCATGGACCAAAATAAAAAAATCCATGCACGATCACCAACATTTCAAAAAATTGTAATGATAAATCCTCTTACCAGAGGGTAAATGTTCATATCGACAGAGATGAGACGCTTCCAATGCTCAGAAATCCAAGAAGGGAGGTCAACCAACTTAGGTCACAAACCATTAAACCTACAAATTAGTCTAGCCTCTGAGAAAAACTTTACTTTGCTGAAGGCCTTTTCCCCAAGGAGACCTCAACCAGAGGGGCTTCATTGACGGGAAACACTTTGAAACGGAAGAGGAATGAAGCATAATATATTTAATAATATAATGAAAAGACTAAATAGGAGCCTGATCAGATCACTCCTAACTCAGAGGGCAGGTGGCATCCTTAGCCCCAAGATCTGGAGAAGGGGGAATTGAATATCCAATCAATGAGAAGTAAATGGGAGCAACCCAAATGACTGCGGTAGTCGAAGCTTCTTGAGAAACGTCTACATTTATTTGATGGAGTAGAAGATTTAAGATAACTCTTCCCCATATTTGCAAACATCAATGAGGAGGGATTGACAAAAGGAAGAGGTAAATAAATGTTCAAGGATGTTCAAGAATATGAGAATTCAAACATCATAAGGTCCATGAAAACAGAAAGAAAAGAGAAGGGGTGGTCGGCTAGGGCAAAGCCTTAGCGGCCATAACGCAGGAGGAATGCATTACCATGGAATCTCTTTATAAATGATTTAATATTTAGATGGAAAATCCAATAAGAATTATATAAATACTTATTTGATAATAACAATTAAATAGTTATAATTTAGTGATCATATAGTTGATCAATCATTGCAAAAATAAAATGTTTTTATAAATAAACATTATCTTTCATAAATGAGTTATGAATTTATAAATGAAGAAGAAAACTTAGAATTTTAAAATTTTGTTTTTACCAATTTTATAAATTTGGGTTTAAATGAATTTAAATAGGTATAGATTTATTTTCCCCAATGGGGTGGCATGTGAACAAGTGGAAGCCCAAGACATGGTTGTTAATGCTAATTACACACATCATTAATGACTACGAAGTGTGTTAGGCAAGCCTCACTAAGAGCAGCGCGGACAAACATTTTGGAGAAGATCTTGTGTATAATTGAGTTGGTCATGGCAGTGGAACACATTTTCTAGTGCTAGGAGATGAGGGATATGAGTGAAGGGGTTGTAGTTTATTCATGTGAGTAGGGAGGCTTTCTAGTCAAGCTACTCTCATTATTTGGTCGGCCATTGTATAAAGCGAGCAATGGAGGGGGGAAGATTGGTGTGATGCAGGCTATTCAGATAATGCAAAGGACCCTGGTTCGCGGAAACTTACAGAGCACAGGGTCAATTTCATGCTAGTTAAGTTGGTGGTGGTGCGCGAAGCTGGGTCCTTATTCTGCCTGGGTATTGGGCTAGCAACCCCTGCCTTCTGTAGGTATATTTGTCTCATTTTCTCTCTGTTGGTTTTATTTGTCAGTATGTTTTGTATGTTTTGTATGTATGTTAATAGGGTCTTTGCAACCTGTTGGTGGCCCTGGTGGCATTATTCCAGTAGTAGTTTCACTTGAGTTTTTTAGTTTCAATTTCCTAGCTTGGTTGGGGAGTCTGTGGTGGAGCACTGAAGTGGGGCATAGGTGTTGTAGGGGCTGTAGATTTCTAGAGCAGAGGGAGAAATTTTGCAATCATCCTGGGTTTTGGTTGGAAAAGGATGTGGGGGGCCAAGGATATCCTTAACGACAAGGTTGTGCTTCGTCAAATAATATGGCCTCGGAGAGAGGTAGGTCCAAGGAGATAGGGATTTGTGCATCATGTTTCACCACAAGACGATGGGGAGGAGTTGGAGCAGCCACAAGATTCCTCCCCTGGGCACGTGGACTTGCCTTCACCCTTTGATTGCTTGGAGGCCCAAATTCATCAAGTGACAATAGGGATTAAACAATTGACTTGAGATAGACACAATGGCCCCAATGTGGTCATTAGTTTCCTAAACGATATACAACATAATCAGTGGCATATTCTAGACCAACTTATCTCCCTTTGCAGAGGTCAGAAGTGGCTCCACGAGTGGCTGGACAAATTTGAAGGGAGAATGACACATATGGAGTCTCGTGTACATGAAGCATGTTGAGATTCAACAAGAAAATTTCAACACCCACACCTAGTGTATTAAGCACCTACACTAGGGTGGGGCCCATAGTGTTATTTTTAGTGCATGTCTATTTTAGTTATCCCTTAATTAAGATGGACAATAAAATGCGATCTAGTCTCAAAATAACTTGTAATAGTCAACTGAGTGTGATAAACTCAGTTAACTCATGAATTTCGAGTTAGAGGTAGTTGGTGAGGCATGCAGAGTAATTCTAGTTGTAACAAAGTTCGAAGTCCAGTAGTACATTAGTTAATGTAGGTTGTAATCAGTTTAACTCAGTTAAGTGAGTTAAAATCAGTTGTGCTAGTTGTAATTGTTTAATACACTAGTGAGAGATCAAGTGAATTAAATATTATTTAATTCACAATCAGTGATATCACTTGCAACTGAGGATTTACTATTATTAGTTCCATGCATGTCGGATCCAGTGGAGACCCAGTTGAGATCTAAGTGAAAGGGAATTTGACTATCAGTTGTAGGATTATTGGGTTGCACACATGCAACCAAACACCCATTGGAGTGCCCATGATACTTGCGCATTCAAGGAAGGCCATAATTCCTATATTTTAGGGGTTGCATTCATCAGGGATTGCGCAAGCAAGGCAGGTTGTCTGGAGGTAGTAAATTGGCTAAGTATTGGTCAGTTTTTGTATGACAGTGTGAGAAAATTAGCTGCGTACTGGAGGGCTCTTTTGAGAAGAGTTTCGTATGTAATTGTTTCATGATCCATGCTGAATATAAAATAGAATATAGTGGGGTTTTGAGCAGCAAGCTTTCCCTGATAAATTATCTGTGTTGTGTTTGATCTTATTCTTCTTTACTTCATGTGATTAGCGATTGTGTTTTTAATTCCGCAAAATATTTGTAGAAGCGATTAAGTATTTAAATTTAGTACATTGTTAAATCAGGTGAATCCAAGATATACATGCATGTTTTATAATTTCTACATGGTATCGGTGCACAAGAAATTGCAAAAATGAAGCAGGAGCTAAGTTTGTGACTGGATAGAATTTGAATTTGCAGAAATACTTTCTTAGTGCTACAGCTGATTCAAGATCGAAATGACTTTCAATGGCTTGAAGTTGGAGTATTCACTCGAGGGCAGCTCAAACTACATTTCTTGGAAGGATAGGATGGAGGAATTACTAGAAGACAATGGCTTGAAGGAATTCATTGACAATTATGTTCCTAAACACGTTGTGACAGATGCTGAAAATATTGATGCATGGAAAAACAAAGTGGTGAAGGCGAGGAGGATCATGTTGGAGGGATTACGAGACCACATTGCCTCAAGCCTCCATGGGAAAGCCACACCATATGCTATGTGGAAGGCTTTGACGGATCTATTCTAGAGTAGCAATGACCATAGGAAATTGGTGCTCAAAGATAAACTCAGGATAAAAGAGAAGGGCAACTCCATACCAAAATATCTTACAAAGTTTTTCCAATGTCGGGATGAACTGGGGAGCATTGGTATAACAGTTGTTGATGATGATTTGGTGAGTTTGGCTTTCTTAGGACTTCTGATGCAGGGAAACCCTACAAACCCAGAAGCTCTCCAATACTATGCATAAAAATGCGTCTCAAATAATTGCCCAATAAAACTCCAATGTCCGGGCAATCTCAACTTTTAATTGTGGAAGCTCTTCATACATATAGTTCAAAACCATTCAACATATACACAAGGCTCTTCCATAAAACCCAAAATTCAATTAAATCTATCATGCGGAAGCTCATACACTAACCTTCAAGAAGATTTCTTCATTATATAATACTTGGTTATAGAACCATTATATAAGTGGAAACTTGCCAAACCCATATCGACCAAACCCAACATTCATATAATTAACCCTCAAGTCTTTTCATTCACATATTGACCATAACAAATATCCACACCCAAATCTGAGGTTATGAATATTTAATAAGCTTTTAACCTCACCATTCCACTTGATTAATATTCACACACCAACTTTTGGCTAGGGCGACCATGAAAAAGCCAGACTTCAATTAAAATCAAATGCCAATATAAAACTATGTTTTGAAAGTTCAACCTGGCAGTTTAATACCACTGCATATCGATGTTAAGCATCACAACATCAATGAGATTCGAACTTGTTTGATTTAATGCCAGTGAGATCGTTTAAAAATAATGCCAGCGCTCCCAATTTATATTCAACCAGAATTCAAAGTCCAACATAACAACAATCTGGCCCAGGAAATTTAACTTACCTCTCATCCAATCGAATTGACAGCATTCGCACCATCGCTCGATCATTTTATTAGACCATCTGCGTTCATTTCCTTTTCAGCGCCAACGCTCCTGTATTGAAGATCCGCTTCATATTTAATATTTGCATTTCAACATAGATTTAATTTTCCGCGCCTCTCTACGCGCGCTCTTCCATAAACCTTGCTTCAGCATTCTGCAAATAATTACAGTTCCTCTGTGCTTGCTCAAAGTTCTGCTTCCCATTCTAATTCATCAATGTTGTGGATTATTTCCTTCCTCAACGCATTCTCTCCACGTGTTCACTGCTTCTCTGCGTTCTGGAAATCGCTGCTCTTCATCTTGTCTTCCTCCTTATCATAAATATCAATGATGTTTTGTATCGAAACTTTGATAAAAATTGATATCGATTATTGTAAATCGATATCCCATCTCCTCTGCTATCGCTCTATCCCATAGAATACTGAATTCGAAACTCCAAATTCTCCAGCGCCGTTCAGCAATCTCTGTGCGTTTCAACAACATATATATCATTGGAAATCAACTCTCAATTCAACAGCGCTCGATATTAATTATACATCTGGCCCATTCAGTTAAAATCTCGATTTGCTGATACAATCCAGCAACTTCACAACTAAAGTCTCTGCAATCGAACTTTTTCAATGCATTCAGGGACTTCTCCAACGCATTTAATCAAAACGCCAACTATAATACAATTATTCACTCATCTGAATACTACAGATCGATACCCAAAAGCCGCGCAAACTCGATTATTTGATTCTCTGCGTCCAATTCATCACCTCGACCTTCGTTTTCTTATCCTACATTCAGCTTCATTCGATTCACATTAGTTCCTTCACTGCCCTTTTGAATTGCTCTGTCAATTGGGTTCCTTGCAATATCACCTTCAACGCAATTCCTGATTTCATTTGAATAAAAATCCCTATGCGGACTTCAATTCAAACTCCCATGCTCAAATCGACTTTAAAACTCCACCATGACACTGTTCCCATCAATCGATTCATTCAACCGATTCAACTCTGCACCTTTACCATCAACCGATTCAACTCTGCGCCTCTTAACGCAAACCAGTCATTCAAATTCTAATTAGAGCGATTGCGCCCTCCATGTAATCGACTTACCCAAGCCAATATGCTAACACCAATTCGAATGGAAATTTGATTTAATCCTTCTCTAGAATGATCGATGCATATGCAGATTGGATTCAATTCAATGCATAAATTGATATTAACTGAAATCGATTTTTGCCTCGTATGCTTATTCCACAGACATTCAAACATTTTTTAAACAGAATTTAACCAAGAATATACACAGAATTCCAAAAGAAATTTCCTCATCGTATAGTCAAATGCAATCAATTACAAAACCCTTTGTACATGGCCAGGTTTTCAAATCATTGGCCCCTTTTTACAAAAGCTCGTAGGCTTACAAATTTTGCTGTCCAAACCTACTAATTCCTCTCTATCCTCTCCTGATGTCTTTGGCCTTTTGAGGCTCATTAATTTATACAAATTGAACTGAACCAATTTAGGTTCAAATCCCTTTAATCACTCAACAAAGTCCTCAAATATCTCAACACCCCTAAAATCTAGATTTATCCCTAAAGTCTTGCAACTAAATCTATCTTAGGCTTCATGATTATCTCTTAGATATCTCTCATTTAATTTCTCTCATGTTTTCCAGTTATTTGGAAACATTTACAAATCCTCACATATAATTAAAAATATATATAATTTAATCACTCAAAAATAATATTAATATTTACATGAAATTAATAATTTCTCAAAAACATGAGACCCCCTAATTTAAATAAAATACAAAGTATTTTTTTTGAATCTGATGCTCCTGCATCAGACTCCCAAGGTTGAAAATGATCATGATCTCCTGATCATGTGTTTAAGTCCTTGTCTGCCTGGATCCCACACTTTGTTCTGTAGCTCATCATCTATATCTGTTGTTTGTTGCTTTTCTCCATGTCTCCATATCTTATGCTGTCTTGCTCCACTCGTTGCAATTTCACAATCTGTTTCTGTCTTCATTTTGCTGTTGCTGCTTCTCTTCCTTACTGATGTCTTCCTCTGAGACACTTTCAACATGATTCTTTGGATTAATTCAATTTCTCTGTCCAATAAATCTTCAGATTGTTGATTTCTTGCTGCCTGTTGAGCTCTAGCTTGCTCAGTTCTTACTTGTTCAATTTTTACTGCCACCCAATCATCCATACCCTCTTGTTTTCTGCTTTCTCCTATCAGCAACTTACTGGACTGGTACATTGTGTACTCCTTTTTGTTGTCTTCATCTCTCTGCATCTGCAATTCCCAATTCTGAAATTGAGATTCTTCCTGCACTGAATCTTGACTATTCAGCATCATAACGTCCTCAACCCATGGATTAGAAATTTCCACAGAATTCTCTTCTTCCTTCATTTGACTGCTCAGCTGAGTCAAATGTTCTTCAGCACCTGCAACAACACCTGCATTCACAAAACACTTGTTAAAACAAAAATCATAAGGCCTCAGTGCCTTGTCCTCCTTTGCCAGCACTTCAATATGTTGTCCTGAATTTTCCATCTCAATCAGCACATCAGTATGTTGATTCTCTCTTCCCAAAGAATTCTCTGAAGAACTCTCAAGACTATCAGCTAGTCTTCCTCTCACACCATCTGTCTCCATGATGTCTTTCTTCTCTTGTTCACAGTACTGAACTCTTTCTTCGGCAATCTCTCTGTCATACTCTGAATTCTCCAACAAGTATTCCAACATTGCAATTTCTCTGTGGCATTTCTGAAGCATTTCATCATCATGTACCATCCCTGCATTCACACACAAGCTTTCAGTTTGAAAATCACAAAGTTCAACAGTCTCAACTATTACTTCACTTATCACTGCTTCATACTGATTCACTTCTTCTGCATCCACAAGAATTTCTTCCTGTGCTGTAACAGCTTCACAAGATTGCACATCCTCCTCAGTAAAACATGTAATCACATCACAATTGTCAGCTACAAAAATACAAGAGTTCACATTATCCAGCTGATCTGGATCTGCCCAATAACTCAAGAAATCATCAATGATCTCCTCTTATGTTTCATCAATGGAAACCTCCACTTTCAACTTAGCTGCTCTGAGTTCTTCACGTCTCAACTGTATACTCATCATCTACTCGAGCTTCCTCAGCTCCTCTGTTAACTGCATGTTTATCTGTTGATCTCTTTTCTATTGTAGCCTCTGCCATTTCACCGTCTTACTCATGGTCCAACCATGTCTCTGGTCTCTCACATTTTCCTATAACAATTCCATCAATAGCTCGAGATGAACTGCTATCTAAGCTTTCTCTTTCTCATACTCTTCATTAGTCAATTGTTGTCTTATGCCATTTGCCTTGGTATCTTTCTCCCTCTTTCTACTGTGGCCTCTCTCTGAACCTCTGCTCTCTCCTTTATGACTTTCAGTAGTCATCTCCTTCGCCATGAGTTTCTCACCCATGAGTTGCACCAAGCCTCTACAACAGCAAGCTCTCCTGCTGCCACTTACCTCACCAATCCCTTCCTCCGGATCTGGTCTTTTGGTAATCACCGGTCCTCTGTTGGAACCTTTCGAGCATTTCTCCACTGCTCCTTCAGGCTTCACTCATCTGCAACTTTATTCAACCTCTGTTGAATCTTCAGGTTTTGCCACTCTCTCTTAGAATCCCTTGCTGGACTCCTTCATCACTGCACTCCAACTGTGATCTGCTTCTTCCCACTGAGACTTCCTTCAACATGCCTTGAAAATTTACAAACCAGAGTTAAATATCATCTGCAAACTCACCTTCAAAATCCTGTTGATCTTGCTTCACCTCTTCAACTGCACTGCATCCCTGTGCTGCAATCTTCATTAGTTTCAAAATCTGACATTCATTCATCACATGCAATTAATTCAACTTAAAAACTTGAATCTTCAAACAGAGCTATTCCAGCTCTGATACCAAAATGATGGAGGGAAACCCTGCAAACCCAAAATCTCTCCAATACTATGCATAAAAATGCGTCTCAAATAATTACAGTTCCTTTGTGCTTGCTCAAATTTCTGCTTCCCGTTCTAATTCATCAATGTTGTGGATTATTTCCTTCCTCAACGCATTCTCTCCACGTGTTCACTGCTTCTCATGCGTTCTGGAAATCGCTGCTCTTCATCTTGTCTTCCTCCTTATCATAAAGATCAATGATGTTTTGTATCGAAACTTTGATACAAATTGATATCAATTATTGTAAATCGATATCCCATCTCCTCTGCTATCGCTCTATCCCATAGAATACTGAATTAGAAACTTCAAATTCTCCAACGCCGTTCAGCAATCTCTGTGCGTTTCAACAACATATATATCAGTGGAAATCAACTCTCAATTCAACAGTGCTCGATATTAATTATACATCTGGCCCATTCAGTTAACATCTCGATTTGCTGATACAATCCAGCAACTTCACAACTAAAGTCTCTGCAACCGAACTTTTTCAACGCATTCAAGGACTTCTCCAATGCATTTAATCAAAACGCCAACTATAATACAATTATTCACTCATCTGAATACTACAGATCGATACCCAAAAGCCACGCAAACTCAATTCTTTGATTCTTTGCATCCAATTCATCACCTCGACCTTCGTTTTCTTATCCTACATTCAGCTTCATTCGATTCACATTAGTTCCTTCACTGCCCTTTTGAATTGCTCTGTCAATTGGGTTCCTTGCCGTATCACCTTCAACGCAATTCCTAATTTCATTTGAATAAAAAGCCCTATG
Organism: Pinus albicaulis; assembly: GCA_034641835.2. NCBI lineage: Eukaryota > Viridiplantae > Streptophyta > Pinopsida > Pinales > Pinaceae > Pinus > Pinus albicaulis. The sequence goes on from CM076570.1 coordinate 1,150,630,432, forward strand.
CGGACTTCAATTCAAACTCCCATGCTCAAATCAACTTTAAAACTCCACCATGACACTGTTCCCATCAATCGATTCATTCAACCGATTCAACTCTGCACCTTTACCATCAACCGATTCAACTCTGCGCCTCTTAATGCAGACCAGTCATTCAGATTCTAATTAGAGCGATTGCGCCCTCCATGTAATCGACTTACCCAAGCCGATATGCTAACACCAATTCGAATGGAACTTTGATTCAATCCTTCTCTAGAATGATCGATGCATATGCAGATTGGATTCAATTCAATGCATAAATTGATATTAACTGAAATCGATTTTTGCCTCATATGCTTATTCCACAGACATTCAAACATTTTTTAAACAAAATTTAACCAAGAATATACACAAAATTCCAAAAACAAGTTCCTCATCGTATAGTCAAATGCAATCAATTACAAAACCCTTTGTACATGGCCAGGTTTTCAAATCATTGGCCCCTTTTTACAAAAGCCCGTAGGCTTACAAATTTTGCTGTCCAAACCCACTAATTCCTCTCTATCCTCTCCTGATCTCTTTGGCCTTTTGAGGCTCATTAATTTATACAAATTGAACTAAACCAATTTAGGTTCAAATCCCTTTAATCACTCAACAAAGTCCTCAAATATCTCAACACCCCTAAAATCTAGATTTATCCCTAAAGTCTTGCAACTAAATCTATCTTAGGCTTCATGATTATCTCTTAGATATCTCTCATTTAATTTCTCTCATGTTTTCCAGTTATTTGGAAACATTTACAAATCCTCACATATAATTAAAAATATATATAATTTAATCACTCAAAAATAATATTAATATTTACATGAAATTAATAATTTCTCAAAAACATGAGACCCCCTAATTTAAATAAAATACAAAGTATTTTTTTTGAATCTAATGCTCCTGCATCAACTTCCCAAGATTTGGCATAGTTATCAAGACTCTGTAAATGGAAGGGAAAAAATTCTAGATTGGGAACAACTGTGGTTGGATTTGGTGCAAGAGGAGTTCAGACGGAAAACCAGAGATGGATCTTCACCTAAGAATGAAGATGAAGAGGATTCTTCTTTGGCTGCCAAGGTGAAGAAGGGGAAGGGGAAGAAATTCCATTCCAAATCCAAGTGCAAGAATGGAAAGAAGTAGGACATGTCCAAGGTGAAGTGTTTTCACTGTCACGAGCATGGGCATTTTGCTACTAAATATCCATAAAAGAATAAGAACAAGAAGACTGAAGGATCTACAGCTGGTGAGGCTCTTGGCTCGCAATTTGAGCTTGACTTCTCATTGATCGCATGCATGGTATCAAGTGCATTGGGATCTATGTGGTATTTGGATAGTGGCGCTTCCTTTCACATGACGGGAGACAAGGAACTTTTCAGTGACTTGGAGGAGAAGGATCTCTAGATGCATATTGAAATGGGCGATGACAGGCGGTACAATGCTACCGATATTAGTACCATTACCTTCCATAGGAAGTCAGGTAAACCCCTTCAATTAAAATATGTAATGCATGTACCAGGTTTGAAGAAAAAATTAGTCTCATTCGCAATGTTAGAGGATAGAGGCTATGATATTGGTTTTAGTGAAGGAAAATCTTTCCTGTGACATAAAACAACAGGACAAGCCAAGAGGATAGGGATTCAAGTTAAGAATCTCTACAAGCGGGAGGTAGATGGTTGTGCAGCAATTATGGGCAAGGAAGATCAAGTGGTGAGTCAGGATGAGGGCGAATTATGGCACGGGAGATTGGGCCATCTTCACCATGGAGCCTTGAAAGTCATGCAACAAATTTATACTGGTCTTCCTAGGGGTACACTTGCGCAGTCAGACACATGCAAGGGATGTACTATGGGAAAATATGTAAAGGCCACCTATCATGAGAAGGAGAATCGAGCTTCGGGGATCCTTGAGAGAGGTCACACAGACGTGTGTGGAAATTTCTCTGTTGCTTCGACAACAAAACAAAAGTACTATGTAGTATTTGTTGATGACCTTTCTTGTAATTGTTGGATCTTCTTCATGCAGAAGAAATATCAGAAATTCTCTAAGTTTCTTGAGTTTAAGGCACTGGTGGAGAAAGATTCGGGGAAGAAAGTGAAGGCTCTGAGGAGCGATAATGGTGGTGAATACATCTCTAATGAATTCAATAACTTCTGCAGCAAAGAAGGAATTCAAAGAGAACTGATAGTGCCTCATAACCCACAATAGAATGGGATCGCGAAAAGAAAGAACAAAACGATTGTGGGTGCAGCAAGAGCGATGTTGCATGATCAAGGCCTACCGATGCATCTATGGGCGGAAGCATGCAACACTGCAGTATTTGTACAAAACCGTTGTCCTCATAGGATACTTGGCATGAGTACACCTAAAGAGGCTTTCACTGGTAAGAAACCTTATGTTTCACACTTTAATATTTTTGGCTCATTTGTTTATGTGCATGTGACCAAGGATGCCAGGAAGAAGCTAGAACCGACAGCTGAGATCAGGATTTTTATGGGGTACACTGAAACACCCCATAATTATCATGTGTATTTTCCAAATAGCAGAATGATTGTTGTGCGATGGGATATAAAATTTTATGAGGAGAAATTCATGTGGTTGTCCCTTGAGAGGGAGATGTACTTTCATGCAAAGGAGGAACTATTGGTTCCCAAGGATGAGCCTCAAGATGTGGGTCAGCCACATGCGGAGGATCATGGAGTGGAGTAAATCACTCATGCAGAGCCATCCATCAGAAATGGCAGAAGGTGCACCACGAAAGCTGATAGATTGAGACTTGATGCTGCGGAGAATGTAGAAGCCCCTACTTCACAGCGTAGACAGAGATAGTCTCCTAGCCGAATTACTGGATACATGGCTCTTATGAGAAAATGTATTGTGACTGAACCATCTTCCTTTCAGGAAGCAGTGAAGCAAACAACTTGGGTTGATGCAATGGTGGAGGATTATGACTCCATTATCAAGAACAATGCATGGGAGATAATCCAAGACTGGTCGACAAATCAGTGGTTGGATCGAGATAGATCTACAAAGTAAAGCAAGTTGCTGATGGGAGTGTGGAGAAATACAAGACTAGATTTGTGGCCCGAGGATTCTCACAGATCGATGGGATCGATTATGATGATACTTTTTCACCTGTTGCAACGTACTCTTCCATAAGTTCCATCCTTACACTCTCAGCGCAGATGGGCTGGTGCATTCATCATATGGATGTGAACATTGTGTTTATCAATGGGATCATTGAGGGAGAGGTGTACATAGAGAAGCCTGGAGGTTTCAAGATCTTCAAGAGTGAGTCGCATGTGTGTCAACTCAAAAGAGCAATGTATGGGCTGAATCAAGCACCCCATGCTTGGTACACTCAGATAGACAACTATTTCACCGAACTGGGCTTCACCAAAAGTGAAGCAGTTGCAAACCTGTACCAGATTGTGGTTGAGGGTAAGCTATTGATTATTTTTCTTTATGTTGATGATCTAATTTTGACTGGTGATGAGCAGTTGATACACTCATGTAAGGAGGATCTTGCAAGGGAGTTCAAAATGAAGGACATGGGACTCCTTCATTATTTCCTTGGATTGGAAATATGGCAGTGGGATGGTGAACTTTTTATGTCTCAAGGAAAATATGCAAAGGAGATATTGGGTAAGTTTCACATGGAGAGTTGTAAACCCATGGATACTTCTCTTCCAGAAAATTGGAGGAAAGAAGATGCTACTTCTGGAGAGGTAGTGGATGATACTGTCTACGAGTAGTTAGTTGGTTCACTGATGTATCTAGTGAACACCGGACCAGACATTTGCTACGCAGTTGAACAGCTAAGTCAAGTTATGGTTAATCCTACCAAGCTCTTTTGGAAGGCGGGGAAGCATGTCTTGAGATACTTGAGAGGCACATCATAGTATGGTCTATGGTACAGACAGACAGAGGGAGTGAAGCTTCAAGGCTTCACGGATGCAGATTGGGCAGGCTACCCATCAGAAAGAAAGAGCACATCAGGAGGGATATTTAAAATATGATTGACAGTAGTTTCCTAGTACATCAGGAAACAATGATTTGTGGCACTCAGTTCAGCGGAAGTGGAATACATGGCAGCAAGTCAAGCTACATGCGAGGCTATCTGGATGAGAAAGATCTTGGTTGGTTTGTTTGGTTCTCAGATGGATCTGACAGTGATTCATTGTTATAATCAGAGTTGCATTAAACTCGCGATTAATCCTGTGTTACATGATAGGTCCAAGCACATAGATATTTGGTACCATCATCTCGGATATTGTGTGCAGAGAAGAATAATGATGCTTCAGTACATTCTCACGAAAGATCGAGATGCAAATATTCTGATGAAGGCACTCACCAGGATCAAATTCGAATACCATAGAGATAGGATCGGGGTGAAGGATAATCCCTTTCTTGTTGAGAGAGAGTGTTGATATTCAACAAGAAAATTTCAGCACCCACGCCTAGTGCATTAAGCACCTACACTAGGGTGGGGCCCACAGTGCTATTTTTGGTGCATGTCTATTTTAATTATCCCTTAATTAAGATGGACAATAAAATGTAATCTAGTACTTGTAATAGTTAACTGAGTGTGATAAACTCAGTTAACTCATGAATTTCGAGTTAGAGGTAGTTGGTGAGGCATGCAGAGTAATTCTAGTTGTAACAGAGTTCGAAGTGTAGTGGTGCATTAGTTAATGAAAGTTGTAATCAATTTAACTCAGTTGTGCTAGTTGTGATTGTTTGATACACTAGTGAGAGATCAAGTGAATTAAATATTATTTAATTCACAATCAGTGATCTCACATGCAATTGAGGATTTACTATTATTAGCTGCATACATATCAGATCTAGTGGAGACCGAGTTGAGATCTAAGTGAAAGGGAAGTTGACTATCAGTTGTAGGATTATTGGGTTGCACACATGCAACCAAACACCCATTTGAGTGCCCATGATACTTGCGCAGTCAAGAAAGGCCATAATTCCTATCTTTTATGGATTGCATTCATCATGGATTGCGCAAGCAAGACAAGTTGTCTCGAGGCAGTAAATTGGCTAAGTATTGGTCAGTTTTTGTATGACAGTGTGAGACAATTAACTAAGTACTGGAGGGCTTTTGTGAGAAGAGTTTTGTATGTAATTGTTTCATGATCCATGCTGAATATATAATAGAAGATAGTGGGGTTTTGAGTAGCAAGTTTTCCCTAAGAAATTATCTGTGTTGTGTTTGATTTGATTCTTCTTTACTTCATGTGATTAGCGATTGTTTTTTTAATTCTGCAAAAGATTTGTAGAAGAGATTCAGTATTTAACTTTAGTACATTGTTAGATCGAGTGAATCCAAGATATACATGCATGTTTTATAATTTCTACAAATAATTTCACCACCCAGGGGGTGGTGAGCCTGATAACCCATCTCTAGGTAACATGGATGGTTAATGATGAGTATGGGATGTATTCTTATTTTTGGGCAGTTCTGGTCCATTTGGGCATCGATCTTAGGTCTTCTAGTTTTCTTTTGCTGATCTCTATGGATTTTTGTTTGTATTTGTTTGTCGACAAATCCAATAGGAGTGAGGCCTCTTTTGAATTGAAGATATGTTCACCACGATGTAATAGAAACAATTGATTTACAAAAAAAATGTATAGATTTATTTTAATTATGAATTAAATATCAAAGCTTTTGAGGTTTCAAATTTATTTAATAATTCAAAATTTCAATAAAGGTATCAATTCTATGATAAACAACATGGAGAGGATTACACAATTTAATCTTGCAATTCTCTATTAAATTTCTAACAAAATTTAGCAAAAAAATACTCCTAGAAAAAGCCCAAATGTATAACATAAAATGTTTTAAGGATGACAATTTTTTTATTTTATTTTCAAAAGCATTATAAAATTCTCTCTATATATAATACACATTATTTTTTTTTGGTTATTAATATTCTCTAATATCGCATATTATTTTTATATAATGAATTGAAATAATTATGCATGCACTTTTCATTGGCAAGTGATTGAAATTTTTTAATTTTAATTATTTATTTTATTTAAAGTAGATATGAAAATATTTTATTTATAATTAATATTAAAAATATTTGTTTTCAACATTTTATCTTATTGATGATGATGATGATGATGGTTAAAGTCCACTGAGACCAATCTTTGGTCTATCTGACCTAAAGAAAAGAGTTATTTAGTTTGATTTTAAGATTTTATTCCTATGCTCAAAAAGCTTGGAGAGAAGCCTCCCGAGCTCACTATAATTTTGACATCTTAAAAGGCTAGGAAGGTCAATGGTGCAACCAAGATTATGAAATTGACCTCTAATGTGGTTGTACGCGGAGCACTCTAAGAGGAAGTGATTTTCATCCTCGATGATCATATTTTCACATAGATGGCAAATCTTTTCCATCCATGGTGTTTTAGGAACTATCCAACAACCTGTTTCACTATGGAGCTCATGAGAGTTTGTTCTAATCTTGGCTATATTAATTTTCTTCTTTGAGCTAGTTAAAACAAGAGATACTTTTGATTTTCTAGGTTGGGGTTGATGACCTCCTTATACTATCTTAATTTTCTTTTAGCTGCTAGATCTTTCTCACACCACATTTTTTCCTTGAACTTAGAAGTAACAATTTTTTTAATGTTATTAATGTTTTGCAAAGCAACATTATCATCCATCTCCCAATGGTTTAACCAAGCCCTGGTATCTTTATACGAACCTCATTTAAACCTTAGGTGGTTTTGGCTGGAATTTAAAGCTAGCTTAGAAAGTCTATGATCTCCTATGTTATTGAGCTTGTGTTTGTATAATAGAAGCATAGTCATAGCTAGGCTCTTGATAGAGGAAAGACCCACTTTTATAAGGAGAATAGGATAGGGTGTATTGTTTTTAATTTTAAGGTTATACGTTATAAAACGCTTCTAGATTTGCTCAATCTTTCTCCAAGATTCTTTTAGAGATGTTGCAACCCCAGACCTCAATGTATAAAATTGAGATTAAAATATAATTTTTAAGATAGATATTTAAATATTTAAAAAAAAAAAATTACACATCTAACATATAATTTTATATTTTATTTTTAATTATTTTATTTCTATATATAAAGTTATTATAAAATTTATTATTTAATATGAATATGAATATATCTTATCTATAATTAAGATTATTGAAAACTAAATATTTACTTTATTATATCATACATCTCCTTCCTATTAGATGTGTTACTAAAAATGAGAAAATAAGTAAAGTGAAATCATTAATAATTTGATAATATTATAGTTAAAATTAACTAAATATATATTTTTTATATTAAAAATTATATTTTTATATTTTTTATTAGATAAATATTTTATTTTCATTTTAAAAAATTAACTCCTTATTAGATGTATTATTAAAAATGAGAAAATAAGTAAAGTGAAATCAGTAATAATTTTATAATATTGCAGTTAAAATTAATTAAATATATATATATATATTATATTAAAAAATTATATTTTTATAATTTTTATTAGATAAATATTTTATTTTTATTTAAAAAAATTAATCCAAATAGAAATTACTATTTATACATGCAATGTGATTTTTACCAGAAATTTTTTTTCACAATCTATAGATTATAGAAGCAATATTTCAAAAATTATTCAAATTAGAGTATATCTAAACAATTTCTTTAATGAAACGTAATGCACCAGCTTGGAGTTTGCATTCTGAGTTGGCGAACAATGGAAATGGGACTGTTTGATTATCAAATGCAAACGCAAACTTTAAATTTCTAGTGTAATTATATCATTGGAGGATCCGTAAAGTCGTTTGATCCACCAAACCAGAGACTCGGATCTTGCTAGATTCGATTGGCAACGAGTCCTTTTTCCCAGAAAATAGGTGGCTCTGGATATTTTACATTTACTTTTTCCCAGAAAAATGGCAGTGACACTCACATCATCTAAAATCTTCGAGGCACGCATCAGATCAAAGCAATAGCGAGCAGGACTAGATGGTTAATGCAAGGCTGAGAGAGCACTAAAATAATTACAATTTCGTTATACAGTGGCGAAGATGTGGTTCAACGATTAAGTTTGAAGGTTTGGACTTTACAGGTTTTGCTGTCCAATCTTAAGCAAAATTATATATATTTTAGAGCTACTCCAAACATAATTTCTTTCAGTGAAAAAAAATTAATACCATTATATTAATAAAAAATATTACTGAATACTCTAACTCAAAGCAGTTACAATGCAGAAAAGATTGGAATTTCTGAATATTCCAAACACAAAGAGTCTCCTCTTACAACACAGAGATTCAATATGAAAATTTCGAATGCTGGACAGAAATGATGAAAAGAATTGAGAAACTGAAAAGAAAACTGGAGCAGAGAGTTGTTCATTTCAATATTACAAAATAGTTAAATAGGAATACATTGGAAACATCAGCAATAAATGACTGGAGTAAAACTGAAGAAAACTAAAATGCCTATGACACTTGTATGGATGGTTTCGACACCTAGCAGGTGGTTGAGATTACATTCTTTAACACTACCCTTTAATTTTAACCACATAAAAATTTAATTCAGATACATGTTGGTTTATGTCTCAGCGAGGCTTACAATTTAAAAAAAACTCGACTTCAACTAGATTTGATTTTCTTCTTCTTTTTTTCCAAATTCTGTAGCGTCTGAATTGTTTCAGATTTTTCGCTTTGTTGTATTTTTCAAAGCTCGGTTTCTTGATTTGCTAGTGCAGGGCTTTTACTATTCCAGGTTGTCTAAGCATGTCCTGGACATCTTCAAGAAATGTGGGCTAATGCCACATATTGTCTTCTGTAGTGCGCTTTTCATCATCAATCTGCTGCAACATAGAATTAGAATAATATCTTATCTCTTCAAAACTCCAATGCATGAAAATTTCATTGACATGTTCGTCATGCATGTCATCTTCATCATTCATATCTACATCTTCTATATAGATCTCATCCAGACATGGTGTTGCTAGCCATGTTTCCAGAAATTTCAACCATTTTTCATAATCATTTTGTGTACCTGCACATTTGAAATCAATGTTAGAATAAAAATTATTTTCAGAACGACATTGGTTCTGGTCTTTTTTCTCTGTAATGAGAGCTTTCTTCAGCTGTGTTTCCTCTTCTGTTTCTGTCTCTATCTCTGTTTCTGCTTTCCCTTTGCAGACTTTATTTTCTTCTGTCTCTGCTGCTTTCTCTGTTTCTTCCCTCTGCTCTGCAATGAGAGCTTTCTGTTATTGCGCTTCCTTTGCTGCATCTTCCTCTGTCTCTGTCTCTGTCTTTATCTCTGTCTTTTCATCACTAACCTGTGCTGCTGCAAACAGGTTGTCTTCCACTAACTGAAGTGGGATTATCTCACCAAATAGCATCATATCGATATCATATTTTTGTTGCATCAACTGCAACCAATCATCATTAGCCAAAATTTCATTGTCAAAGTTTACATCAACCATATCAATCATTGGATTTACCATTTCATCAGCAAGTTCTGTTGCTGGATTCTCTTCATCCACTTGTGGCCGTGCACAGTGGGGTTCAACAAACTCTTCATTTTGCTGTAGATTTGCTACTACAGATCCACCTTCATCTTCATCTTCAAAGCTCCCCTTTGCTTCAATGCTCCCGTTTGTACCAAAACATCTCTCAAGGGTATCCCATGCCTCCTTGGCTATCTTGGCTTCTGAAATCAATGGAAGTATACTTTCATCGACTGATTCTTTTATGCATTTTGATGCATAGGCATCTTTTTGCCTTCTTATTTCCAAATCTAAAAAGATCTCGAACATCTTTTGTTTCTGCTTTAGCCTCTTAGCGTTTCCCATGACTTCGTTGCTTGGCTTCCACAAACAAACGAGTCTACATATACAGCGAATACCTTACTTCTAAAAAAATCTCTTCCTCAAAAAAATCTCCTTTTAAACATTCGCATTCACAAGGCTCTCACAATTTTAAAGTTTTTTTTTCTTTTTTTTAAACTCAAAAAAAAAATTCTTTTTTTCTCAACAAAATCTCATCTCCTTTCAAAAAACTTAAAATCCTTTTTTTTTTAAATGAGTTCCTTCCCTTTTAAAAACCTTAAAATAAAGCTTTTAATATCCGAGCCTCTTTGTCCATAAAGTAGCTTTTCAAATTTTGAAGTTTTGTTTTTGAAAAAAAACTTTAAAAAAAATTTCTTCATATCAAAAGGGCTTTCTTCCATTTATAAAACGCTTTCCAAAAAAAACTTTAAAAAACTTTTTGTTCACATGTAAGGGCTTTCTCCTTTTTAAAATCACGTTAAAGAGCTTTTTCCTTTTTCCTTTTGGGCACGTAGCTCAATTTTTTACTTTTGACTCCTTTAAAAAACGTCATCTTTTTAAAAATATTTTCAATGGCTTAACGCAGCAGCATTAAAAAAAAAAAAAAAAAATTACCTTAACGGAATTACTCCACTGTGTTTTCACAGATTTCCTTGCAGCTGATCTTTTTGATCGAACAGAAATGTCGTAACGCAGTTGATAGAATCTGGATCCGCGTTTATCTTAACGCAGCAAACTAACTTTGGCCTTGCGTTTTTCGCGGCAATTTGAAACTGGTTGTTTTTTTTTTTTTTGCAGACTGAATGGCACGGTCTCGAATCAAACAAACGCGACTAAATAAAAAAACATGCGAGTCAAAAAACTGGCGCGGATATGGCTTGTATTCTCGCGCCAATCCATTGTTTTAGCGCGTTGGCACGAATATTAACCTAATAGTCGCGCCAACCAAAAAAAATTCCTCTACTGCTCCTTAGCTCTGTTGCTGCTCTCCAGGGAGGCTTATGCAAGCTAGCTCTAATACCATGAAAAGAATTGAGAAACTGAAAAGAAAAATAGAGCAGAGAGTTGCTCATCTCAATATTACGAAATATTTAAATAGGAATACATTGGAAATATCAGCAATAAATGACTGGACTAAAACTGAAGTAAAACTAAACTGCCTATGACACTTGTACGGATGGTTTCGACACCTAGCAAGTGGTTGAGATTACATTCTTTAATAGATGACACAACTTTTATTTTTCATTAAAAAAACACAAACTATTACAAAATGATAGATTCAGTCTTCAGAACTAAGTTATGGTTTCACAATGGTTTAGTTGCTACAGACGCAGCACTCACAATCTGTCCTCTCTGTCCCTCTTTCTGCCTTCGGGCATTACAAAACAACATACACAGTCTTTCTGTGCAAACAAAAAAAACTTACTCGACTATGCTATATCGGCAACATTATATATGGCGCGGCATTTTCAAACATAAAACAAAACTATATAAAATAAAAATATATTGGCGACATCTTTCTGTGGGATCCTGAGGAGGCACTCCTTTACGGATTCAATAGATCTATGTTGTGCTACCGCAGTGATCCTCCACTGTTGATCTCTATTCAACGTGTGATTGCCTGGTCAACTGCGAAGGCACTCCCTCTTCTTAACCTCTGCATAAATCGTGCTCTCGCAAGTCGTCGATCTTCTTCAGCTGCTCCCTCGCCCGTTGATCTGTGCGGCATTAACTTTTAACCCGGACTTCAAACAAAAAATTGAACTGCATTGCATTCTTTTCGCATTAAAAAATGCCCCTACGTCAGCGAGGCTGAAACCTACACGAACGCATTCTGATTGGCTATTGCTAGGCCCGCGGAATTCAAATAGATTATGAGCCGGATTGCATAGGAAAAATTCACGTACTAAAAGGTGAATGTGACGTCAGACCAAAAATGAACACGAAATAACGTGATTGGTCCACGTGGCCTTGACAATGGGACCACATCGCATCGGTGCTTCCGCGGATCAATTTTGCGATGTGCGATGGTGGTAGGGACCACATCGCATCGCAACATTGGCGGTGACATTTGCAGTGACATAAACTCTGTCTGTTGCGATATGCGATGTGCGATATCGTAACATCGCATTGCGTTGGGACTTCACATCAACAAGACAATAAAACTTGGCTATTGCGATGTGCGATGGTGGTGGGGACCACATCGCATTGCAAGTTATGCCCTTTCATAAACTTAAAGACTTGGCGCGTTTAATCAAAAACTCTTTTGTTTGGTTGGTAAGAGCTTTTACGCTCGAAAAGAATTTTCTTTAATAAACCTGTTGTTGCATGGTTGAACCACAATTTTCTTCAATTCCTCTGCAAAGTCGGCTGCAGCCATAAATAATAACTTCATCCTTACAATTCTCCATGCCTGTGTTGAATGCACAGTGGTGTGCACTCAACCTTCTGCTGCCCCTGTTGTACTTTGTTTCTACCTGCACGAGGTTTGCAGGTGACTTTAATATCTTCAACACTCCCCCTTAAAGTCAGTTGTTGGGTTATCTGTCATACCCAAGCATTTTATTAAATATTCAAAACTCTTTTGCTCCAATGGCTTTGTCAGTATGTCTGCAAATTACTCCTCTATTCTACAGTGTTGTAAAACAATTTCTCCATTGTTCATCAATTCCTTTATGTAGTGAAACTTGGCATCTATATGTTTAGTTCTTTTATGAAACACAGAATTCTTTGACAATGCTATGGCTGAGCTATTATCACAATGAATCACTGTCCCTTTTACATGTTCTTGACATAAACTCCTCAACATCTTCTCGTAAAAATTGTTTGACATGCTGCTGTTGTAGCTACCACATACTCTGCCTCTGCTGTAGACAATGTTACAATAGGTTGTTTCTTAGAAGCACATGAAATAGCTCCTAAACCCATATGAAAAACATAACCAGATGTTCTTTTTCGATCATCTACACTTCCAGCGCAATCACTGTCAGTGTATCCAATTAACTCAGAATTTTCTGAAGTAGTATATAAAATTGCATACCTTTTAGTTCCTTTCACATACCTCAGAATTATTTTTTATGCTTGAAAATGTGACTCCTTTGGCCTTTCCATAAATTTGGAAATTAAACTAACAGCATGCATAATATCCGGCCTAGTTGCAGTCACATACATGAGGCTGCCAACTATGCTCTTGTATAAACTAGGATCAAAATCCTTGTTGTTGTCCTCTTTGCTGAGTTTCAATCCCATTACTATGGGAGTAATTGCTGCCTTGCAATCCTGCATATTAAATCTCTCCAAAACTTCATTTACATATTTAGCTTAAGAGATAAAAAATTTATTTTCATTTTGCTCTACTTATATTCCTAAAAAGTATTTCCGCAATCCCATATCAGTCATCCCAAATTCATCTTTCATGACTGTTTTAAAATTTTCAATGAGGTAATCATCATTATCTGTAAAGATCACATCATCAACATATAAAACAACAATCAGCATCTTACCATCTTTCTCCTTGATGTATAATGTGGGTTCTTCTTCACATTTTTCAAACCCATTCTCCAGTAGATAGGAATCTATCCTACTGTACCATGCTCTTGGTGCTTGTTTCAGCCCATAAAGAGCTTTCTTCAATCTGCACACTTTATGCTCTTAGCCTTATTTCTCATAGCCGAGAGGTTGTTCAACATAAACCTCTTCCATCAAAACTCCATTTAGGAATGTTGATTTTACATCCATTTGGTAAACCTTCCATTTGTTTTGTGCTACTATGGACAGCACTGCTCTCACTGTTTCCATTCTTGCAACTGGTGCAAAAGTTTTTTCATAATCCCTTCCATTTTGTTGCTTATATCCTTTGACAGCAAATCTGGCCTTGTGCCTTACAATCTTACCTTCAGCGTTGCTTTTGGTCTTGTAGACCCATTTTACTCCAATCACTTCTTTACTTTCTAGGAGATCAACCAATTCTCATGTCTTATTCTTCTCTATTGCTTTTATTTCTTCGTCCATAGCATCTATCAATTTCTTATCTTTTATAGCTTCTTCAAAATGAATAGGATCACCAACATGAAAATATAAAGCAAATAAAGAGTTCATACCTTCATTTGTTGCTTCTTGCTCATATATTTCATTTAAATTTCTGAATCTGGTTCCTCTTTCATTTGGTGTACATGTGCTTGAAGAAGCACTCAAATCTGCTCCATGTGTTGTGCTTGGAGAAGCACTCTCATTTCTTCTCAAGGGTTTTCCTACTGCTGCTTGAGGTGTCCCTTGTTGTCCCTGTTTTGGTGGAGGTAGTGCTACCGATGAGGTTCTCCTTTTAGCCACATCTTCCTCATCTTCATCATGAGACAAACAACTTTTGACATTGACTGTTTTCTCAATGCTTCCATCCCATGCTTCTTCTTCTATGAATTGCACATCTCTGCTTATAACAAATTTCTTTGTGGATGGGTTATACTATCTATATCCTTTGGATTCTTCACAGTATCCAAGAAATATGCACTTCTCCCCCTTACTTTCCAACTTCTTTCTTAGCTGATCTGGTATGTGTGCATAAGCCACACACCCCAAAACTCTCATGTGGGTGACTCCCTGTTTTATGCCACTCCATGCTTCTTCTGGAACTCTGTTCATTACTGCTTTTATTGGGCATCTATTTAAAATATATACTGCACAGTTTGTTGCTTCTGCCCAATACTCGTTTGGCAAATGTTTTTCCTTTAGCATACTTCTCACATTTTCCATGATGGTTCTATTCTTCCTTTTTGCAACACCATTTTGATGCGGTGTGTACCTTGTTGTAAATTGCTTGTGTATGCAATTTTCTCTGCAAAAATGCAGGAATTCTTTTGAGATGTACTCACCTCCTCTGTCAATTCTAAGGACTTTGATATGATGCCCACTCTGTTTCTCTACAAGAGCTTTAAAGTGGAAAAATTTCTCAAACACTTCACTTTTATATTTCAAGAAATAAACCTATACTTTTCTTATGAAATCATCAATGAAGGTCAACATATAATTGATGCCTGATACTGATGATGTTTTCATTGGCCCACACAAATCTGAAAGGATAATTTCTAAGGGTGCTTTTGCCCTTATGCTCTTTCTTGATGGAAAGTTTTCTCTATGTTTTTTTCCCAACATGCAACCTTCACATAGGCTGTCCAGTTTCTCAATCTATGGTAGTCCTCTTACCATTCCTTTTCTATGCAACAAATTCAGTCCTCCGAAATTGGGATGTCCAAATCTCAAATGCCATAACCAATTCTCATCTTTCACTTCCTTTTGAAACACCTCTTGAGTTACAGCTACTACATTCTTTCTCTTTCCCTTCAAGTCTGTATTGAGCTTGAGTGGAAACATTCTACTGCTGGTCATTTGCACTTCTGCAATAATCTTCTTACTTGGAGGTATATCCATTATTGTGCACACATCATTTTTTAAGAATACATTGTAACCTTTATTAATGAGCTGCCCAACACTCAAAATATTACATTTCAAGCAAGAACATAGTATACATCTAGCACAAATTTCTGCTCTCCATTTCTTGCATGGATACTTACTTTGCCTTTTCCCTTAACAAAGATCTTAGTATCAGTTCCTATTGTTACTTCAGATTTAATATCTTCATCAAGATTGGCAAACATTTCTATGTTTCCAGTCATGTGATTACTGAAGCCTGAATCTAAGAACCATACATCATCCTGTCTATCTTGTGCTACATTACATGTTAACAGCACATTCTTTGAGTTCTTTTCTTCTTTTGCTGCATTTGTATTTTTCCTATTATTCATGTCATTTTGCTTTTTCCTACACTCATTGGCATAGTGCCCATATTTTTTGCAATAATTACACTGGACATTGGATTTTTCATACCTTTTTCCATGAGCATGTTGATGTCCACCTTGTTGGCTGCTGCTTTGGCCTTGGCTTTGATTCTGACTGCTGCTCCTTCCATGTGTATGTGAAAGGTTGTTTCTTCCTCTGTTTTGGCTTCTGCCTCTTCCTCTTCCTTTGCCTTGACCTCTTCCTCTTCCAAAAGGCATCTAGGTCTTAAAGGCATGCTCCAAAGATGGGTTTACTAATCTTCCCAATCTTTGTTCATGAGTCATCAGTGAGGCATGAAGTTCATCAACTATGAACTTTGAGAGATCCTTTGTCTCTTCAATGGTTATGACAATAACATCAAACCTTGAGGGTAAGCTCCTCAATAGTTTCTCCACTATCCTTCTTTCTTCAAGTGTCTCTCCATGAGACCTTATCTGGGTGACCATCCCAATCACATGTGTGAATAATGAGTCTATGTTATCAGACTCTTTCATACAGAGAGTTTCAAAATCTCTCCTTAACAATTGTAGTTTTGTTGTCTTCACTTTCTCCATACCTTGATAGGCAATCTGGAGGGTATCCCATGCATCCTTGGATCTCTTAGCTGCTGCTAACCTTGTAAACACACTCTCATGTACTGTTTGATAGAGATAGAAGAGGGCTTTAGATTCCTTATTCCTATTTCTCTTCAACAAATCCTTCTCTGCCTGTGTTAAGGCATTAAAATCTTGCTCATCAACTGGTTTATCAAAACCATCTTCTACAAATTCTCATAGATCTTGGGAGGCAAATAGGGCTCTCATGGTAATGGCCCAATAATCATAGTTCTTACCATTAAATCGTGGGAGCTGAGTATTTCCAATACTCATACTGGTGCTTGGTCCAGCCGGTCCAACCATGGCTTACAAACTAAACTTTAAAATAAAACTTGACTATGTTTTTCAAACAAACTATCTTTCCTTAACAAATAAACTCTGTCTCTGAGGACTGCACACTTTTTAAACAAAACAAAACTCTATTTTTTTTTTTTTAGAAATACCTGGACTTTAACTTCTGTTGGGCTTGCTGGAGATCTGATGGTGAACTGCTGCAACAAGATTCCTTCTTCCTTCAGCTTCTTTGACACCTTCAAAGACCCTGGATTAGCTTTGATAACATGTTGGAATTTCTGAATATTCTGAACACATAGGGAGAACAAAGAGTCTCCTCTTACAACACAGAGATTCAATATGAAAATTTCGAATGTTGGACAGAGATGAAACAACTTTTCTTTTTCATTAACAAAACACAAACTATTACAAAATGATAGATTCAGTCTTCAGAACTAAGTTCTGGTTTCACAATGGTTTAGCTGCTACAGACGCAGCGCTCACAATCTTTCCTCTCTGTCCCTCTTTCTGCCTTCGGGCATTACAAAACAACATACACAGTCTATCTGTGCAAAACAAAAAAAACTTGCTCAACTATGCTATATCAGCAACATTATATATGGCGTGGCATTTTAAAACATAAAACAAAACGATATAAAATAAAAATATATTGGCGACATCTTTCTGTGGGACCCTACGGAGGTACTCCTCTATGGATTCAATAGATCTATGTTGTACTACCGCAGTGATCCTCCACCGTTGATCTCTGGTCAACGTGCGATTGCCTGGTCAACTGCGGAGGCACTCCCTCCTGTTAACCTCTACGTAAATCGTGCTCCCGCAAGTCGTCGATCTTCTTCAGCTGCTCCCTCTCTTGTTGATCTGGGCTACATTAACTTTTAACCCGGACTTCAAACAAAAAATTGAATTGCATTGCATTCTTTTCACGTTACAAAACACCCCTACGTCACGAGGCTGAAACCTACACGAACGCATTCTGATTGGCTGTTGTTGGGCCCGCGGATTTCAAATAGATTATGAACCGGATTGCATAGAAAAAATTCGCATACCAAAATGTGAATGTGACGCCAAACCAAAAACGAACGCAAAAGAACGCGATTGTTCCACGTGGCCTTGACAGTGGGACCACATTGCATCGGCGCTTCGGCAGATCAATGGTTTGGCGGAATGGACTTGGCTATTGGAAATGAGCGATTGCGTAATGTTACAACATCGGTGATCAGAGGATCGGCGGACAGATGAGCAGATGTAGGAATGGTTCTGTTGCGATGTTGCGATGTTCGATGGTGGTAGGGACCACATTGCATCACAACATCGGCGGTGACATTTGCAGTGACATAAACTCTATCCGTTGTGATATGCAATGTGCGATATCGCAACATCGCATCGCGTCGGGACTTCACATCAACAAGACACTAAAACTTGGCTATTGCGATGTGCGATGGTGGTGGGGACCACATCACATCGCAAGTTATGCCCTTTCATAAACTTAAAGACTTGGCGTGTTTAATCAAAAACTCTTTTGTTTGGTTGGTGAGGGCTTTTACGCTCGAAAAGACTTTTCTTTAATAAACCTGCTATTACGTGGTTGAACCACGATTTTCTTCAATTCCTCTGCAAAGTCGACTACGGCCATAAACAATAACTTCATCCTTACAATTCTCCATGCCTGTGTTAAATGAAAAGTGGTGCGCACTCAACCTTCTGCTGCCCCTGTTGTACTTTGTTTCTACCTACACGGGGTTTGCAGGTGACTTTCATATTTTCAACACTACCACTTAAAGTCAGCTGCTGGGTTATGTGTCATACCCAAGCATTTTATTAAATATTCAAAACTCTTTTGCTCCAATGGCTTTGTCAGTATCTCTGCAAATTGCTCCTCTATTCTACAGTGCTGTAAAATAATTTCTCCATTGTTCACCAATTCCTTGATGTAGTGAAACTTGGCATCTATATGTTTAGTTCTTTTATGAAACACAGAATTCTTTGACAATGCTATGGCTGAGCTATTGTCACAATAAATCACTGTCCCTTTTACATGTTCTTGACATAAACTCCTCAACATTCTTCTCGTAAAAACTGCTTGACAAGCTACTGCTGTAGCTGCCACATACTCTGCCTCTATTGTAGACAATGCAACAATAGGCTGTTTCTTAGAAGCCCATGAAATGGCTCCTGAACCCATATGAAAAACATAACCGGATGTTCTTTTCTAATCATCTACATTTCCAGCCCAATCACTGTTAGTGTATCCAATTAACTCAGAATTTTCTGAAGTAGTATATAAAATTCCATACCTTTTAGTTCCTTTCACATACCTCAAAATTCTTTTTGCTGCTTGCCAATGTGACTCCTTTGGCCTTCCATAAATCTGGAAATCAAACTAACAGCATGCATAATATCCGACCTAGTTGCAGTCAAATACATGAGGCTGCCAACTATGCTCTTGTATAAACTAGGATCAAAATCCTTACTGTTGTCCTATGTGCTGAGTTTCAATCCCATTACTGTGGGAGTAATTGCTACCTTCCAATCTTGCATATCAAATCTCTCCAGAACTTCATTTACATATTTAGCTTAAGAGATAAAAAATTTATTTTCATTTTTCTCTACTTCTATTCCTAAGAAGTATTTCAGCAATCCCATATCAGTCATCTCAAATTCATCTTTCATGACTATTTTAAAATTTTCAATGAGGTAATCATCATTACCTGTAAAGATCACATCATCAACATATAAAACAACAATCAACATCTTACCATCTTTCTCCTTAATGTATAATGTGGGTTCTCCTTCACATTTTTCAAACCCATTCTCTAGTAGATAGGAATCTATCCTACTGTACCATGCTCTTGGTGCTTGTTTCAGCCCATAAAGAGATTTCTTCAATCTGCACACTTTGTGCTCTTGGCCTTATTTCTCATAGCGGAGAGTTTGTTCAACATAAACCTCTTCCATCAAAACTCCATTTAGGAATGTTGATTTTACATCCATTTGGTAAACCTTCCATTTGTTTTGTGTTGTTATGGACAGCGTTGCTCTCATTGTTTCCATTCTTGCAACTGGTGCAAAAGTTTCTTCATAATATCTTCCATGTTGCTGCTTATATCCTTTGACAACGAGTATAGCCTTGTGCCTTTCAATCTTACCTTTAGCATTTCTTTTGGTCTTGTAGACCCATTTTACTCCAATCACTTCTTTACCTTCTGGGAGATCAACCAATTCCCATGTCTTATTCTTCTCTATTGTTTTTATTTCTTCGTCCATAGCATCTATCCATTTCTTATCTTTTATAGCTTCTTCAAAATGAATAGAATCATTAACATGACAATATAAAGCAAATAAAGAGTTCATACCTTCATTTGCTGCTTCTTGCTCATATATTTCATTTAAATTTCTGAATCTGGTTCCTCTTTCATTTGGTGTACATGTGCTTGAAGAAGCACTCAAATCTGCTCCATGCATTGTGCTTGGAGAAGCACTCTCATTTCTTCTCAAGGGTGTTCTTACTCCTACTTGAGGTGTCCCTTGTTGTCCTTGTGTTGGTGGAGGTAGTGCTACCAATGAGGTGTTCCTTTCAGCCACATCTTCCCCATCTTCATCATGAGACAAAAAGCTTTTGACATTGACTGTTTTCTCAATGCTTCCATCCCATGCCTCTTCTTCCATGAATTTCACATCTCTTCTTATAATAAATTTCTTTGTAGATGATTTATACAATCTATATCCCTTGGATTCTTCACAGTATCCAAGAAATATGCATTTCTCCCCCTTAATGTCCAACTTCTTTCTCAGCTGATCTGGTATGTGTGCATAAGCCACACACCCAAAAAATCTCATGTGAGTGACAACTTGTTTTCTGCCACTCCATGCTTTTTCTAGAACTCTGTTCATTACTGCTTTTGTTGGGCATCTATTCAAAATATATACTGAACATTTTGTTGCTTATGCCTAATACTCATTTGGCAAATGTTTTGCCTTTAGCATACTTCTCACCATTTCCATGATGGTTCTATTCTTCCTTTCTGCAACACCATTTTCCTGCGGTGTGTACCTTGTTGTAAATTTCTTGTGTATGCCATTTTCTCTGCAAAAATGCAGGAATTATTTTGAGATATACTCACCTCCTCTGTCAGTTCTAAGGACTTTGAAATGTTTCCCACTTTGTTTCTCTACAAGAGCTTTAAATTGGCAAAATTTCTCAAACACTTCACTTTTATATTTCAATAAATAAACCCATACTTTTCTTATGAAATCATCAATGAAGGTCAACATATAATTGATGCCTAATACTGATGATGTTTGCATTGGCCCACACAAATCTGAATGGATAATTTCTAAGGGTGCTTTTTCCCTTATGCTCTTTCCTGATGGAAAGTTCTCTCTGTGTTGTTTTCCCAAGATGCAGCCTTCACATAGGCTATTTGGTTTCTCAATCAATGGTATTCCTCTTACCATTCCTTTTCTGTGCAACAAATTCAGTCCTCCAAAATTGAGATTTCCAAATCTCAAATGCCATAAACAATTCTCATCTTTCACTTCTTTTTGAAACACCTCTTGAGTTACATCTACTACATTCTTTCTCTTTCCCTTCAAGTCTGTATTGAGCTTGAGTGGAAACATTCTATTGCTGGTCATTTTCACTTCTACAATAATCTTCTTACTTGGAGGTATATCCATTATTGTGCACACATCATTTTTTAAGAATACATTGTAACCTTTATTAATGAGCTGCCTAACTCTCAAAAGATTACATTTCAAGCCAAGAACATAGTATACATCTAGCACAAATTTCTGCTCTCCATTTCTTGCACAGATACTTACTCTGCCTTTTCCCTTAACAGAGATCTTAGTATCAGTTCCTATTGTTACTTCAGATTTAATATCTTCATTAAGATTGGAAAACATTGCTATGTTTCCAGTCATGTGATTACTGCAGCTTGAATCTAAGAACCATACATCATCCTGTATCTTATGCTACATTACGTGTTAACAACACATTCTTTGGGTTCTTTTCTTCTTTTGCTACATTTGCATTTTACCTATTATTCATGTCATTTTTCTTTTTCCTACACTCATTGGCATAGTGCCCATATTTTTTGAAATAATGACACTGGACATTGGATTTTTCATACCTTTGTCCATGAGCATGTTGATGTCGATCTTGCTGGCTGCTGCTTTGGCCTTGGCTTTGATTCTGACTTCTGCTCCTTCCATGTGTATGTGAAGGGTTGTTTCTTCCTCCTCTGTTTTGGCTTCTGCCTCTTCCTCTTCCTTTTCCTTGACCTCTTCCTCTTCCAAAAGGCATCTAGGTCTTGAAGGCATGCTCCAAAGGTGGGTTTACTGATCTTCCCAATCTTTGTTCATGAGTCATCATTGAGGCATGAAGTTCGTCAACTATGAACTTTGAGAGATCCCTTGTCTCTTCAATGGTTATGACAATAACATCAAACCTTGAGGGTAAGCTCCTTAATAGTTTCTCCACTATCCTTCTTTCTTCAAGTGTCTCTCCATGAGACCTTATCTGGGTGACCATCCCAATCACATGTGTGAAGAATGAGTCTATGTTATCAAACTCTTTCACACAAAGAGTTTCAAAATCTCTCCTCAACGATTGTAGTTTTGTTGTCTGCACTTTCTCCATACCTTGATAGGCAATCTGGAGGGTATCCCATGCATCCTTGGATCTCTTAGCTGCTGCTATCCTTGGAAACACACTCTCATGTACTGCTTGATAGAGATAGAAGAGGGCTTTAGAGTCTTTCTTCCTATTTCTCTTCAACAAATCCTTCTCTGCCTGTGTTAAGGCATTAAAAGCTTGATCATCAACTGTTTCATCAAAACCATCTTCTACAAATTCTCATAGATCCTGGGAGGCAAACATGGCTCTCATGGTAATGGCCCAATAATCATAGTTCTTCCCATTAAATTGTGGGAGCTGAGTATTTCCAATACTCATACTGGTGCTTGGTCCAGCCAGTCTAGCCATGGCTTACAAACTAAACTTTAAAATAAAAGTTGACTATGTTTTTCAAACAAACTGTCTTTCCTTAAAATACAAACTCTATCTCTGAGGACTGCACACTTTTTAAACAAGACAAAACTCTGTTTTTTTTTTTAGAAATACCTAGACTTTAACTTCTACTGGGCTTGCTGGAGATCTGCTGGTGAACTTCTGCAACAAGCTTCCTTGTTCCTTCAACTTCTTTGACACCTTCAAAGAGCCTGGATTAGCTTTGATACCATGTTGGAATTTCTTAATATTCCAAACACACAGGGAGAACAAAGAGTCTCCCCTTACAACACAGAGATTCAATATGAAAATTTTGAATGCTGGACATAGATGACACAACTTTTATTTTTCATTAACAAAACACAAACTATTACAAAATGATAGATTCAGTCTTCAGAACTAAGTTCTGGTTTCACAATGGTTTAGCTGCTACAGATGCAGCGCTCACAATCTTTCCTCTCTGTCCCTCTTTCTGCCTTCGGGCATTACAAAACAACATACACATTCTGTCTGTGCAAAACAAAAAAAACTTACTCAACTATGCTATATCGGCAACATTATATATGGCGCGACATTTTAAAACATAAAACAAAACTAAATAAAATAAAAATATATTGGCGACATCTTTCTGTGGGACCCTGCGGAGGCACTCCTCTACGGATTCAATAGATTTATGTTGTGCTACCGTAGTGATCCTCCACCGTTGATCTCTGGTCAACGTGTGATTGCTTGGTAAACTGCGGAGGCACTCCCTCCTGTTAACCTCTGCGTAAATCGTGCTCCCGCAAACCGTCGATCTTCTTCAGCTGCTCCCTCGCCCGTTGATCTAGACGGCATTAACTTTTAACCCAGAATTCAAACAAAAAATTGAACTGCATTGCATTCTTTTCATGTTACAAAATGCCCCTATGTCAGCGAGGCTGAAACCTGCATGAACACATTATGATTGGCTATTGTTGGGCCTGCATAATTCAAATAGATTATGAATCGGATTGCATAGGAAAAATTCGCGTACCAAAAGGTGAATGTGATGTCAGACCAAAAACGAACACGAAAGAACGCAATTGGTCCACGTGGCCTTGACAGTGGGACCACATCGCATTGGTGCTTTGGCGGATCAATGGTTTGGCGGAATGGACTTGGCTATTGGCGATGAGCGATTGCGCAATGTTGCGACATCGGCGATGAGCGATTGCGCGATGTTGCGACATCGGCGATCGGCAGATCGGCGGACGGATCAGCGGATGGCGGAATGGTTGTGTTGCGATCTTGCGATGTGCGATGGTGGTAGGGACCACATCGCATCGCAACATTGGCGGTGACATTTGCGATGAAATAAACTTTGTCCGTTGTGATATGCGATGTGCGATATCACAACATCAAATCGCGTCGGGACTTCACATCAACAAGACACTAAAACTTGGCTATTGCGATGTGCGATGGTGGTGGGGACCACATCGCATTGCAAGTTCTGCCCTTTCATAAACTTAAAGACTTGGCATGTTTAATCAAAAACTATTTTGTTTGGTTGGCGAGGGATTTTATGCCCGAAAAGACTTTTCTTTAATAAACCTGTTGTTGCGTCGTTGAACTACGATTTTCTTCAATTCCTCTACAAAGTCAGTTGCGGCCATAAACAATAAATTCATCCTTACAATTTTCCATGCATGTGTTAAATGCACAGTGGTGCACACTCAACCTTCTGCTGCCCCTGTTGTACTCAGTTTCTACCTGCACGAGGTTTGCATGTGACTTTAATATTTTCAACAGAAAATCCTTTCAAATCCAGACTAAATTCTTGTTGTAGTCAGAAGAAAAGAAATTGGAAGAGATTGTAAAGCAAGTGAAGGAGATGATAAGGAAATCTGGTCAGGGGTCCTCCTTGTTGGTTCACTCCTCTTGACTGTGTAACGCCTCCACCAAAAGCTCAGCAAAATGCTCTGGATGCATCGATCTAAATCTAAGTCGATCGATGCATCACTCAGAATCATGGTTTTCTCTAAAAGTAATAAAAAAAATGTCACATGGACAAATTCAATACACCTATCTAAACAGAAAATTCAACATAATCATCTAAGGCATTTAGGAGTTAAAAAAATCTACCGAATAATCTAGAAATTCTAGTAATTTATGAAACAATTGTTTTTGAAAGTTTGGGTTATAGTTGTTAAAGTTTAGTATTTTGAGTCTTTTAAAGATTTCTGATAATGCTGAATCCATTTCCACTATCAAAAATACAATTCAAACACTCCAACTATCTCATTTTTTAAATATTTTTTACCAAATTCCAACATAAAACTACAATCCTAACTATTTTGTGGAGTCTGTAAACAACTCCTTTAAAAATTCAGCAATAGAATAAGACCCTAACCTCAAATTAATTAAATTTGATAGCACCAAACCCCAATCAAACCAAAACACAGATTCACTTGGACCCTAACCATTTAATCAAATAAAATCAAGATGGAACACGATCACGCACTTTATATTTTTGTCATTAAGATTGCATAGAGATCATTATAACCTTATAACCCTATATTTGTTATATTTTTGTCAATAAAATTCCATCAAGATCATTATAACCCTATAAACCTAAGGAACCATGAGATTTTTGTTCTTTCTCTCGTTTTAAAGTCAACAAACAAAAAATAATTCAAAGCATATGAAATCACTTCCCAACAACGATCGTGGTCTCTTATATATATATAAGAGAAATGGTTAATTATTCATTACAAAAAATAATTCAAAGCACCTGAAACCACTTCCCAACAACGATCGTGATCTCTTATATATATATAAGAGAAATGGTTAATTATTCATTACTGGGGTATTGTTAAAAAAATGAAATCCCTTACATGTGAATTCATGATATAAACTCCAATTAACAAACAGTTTTTTTTTAGGTGCATTGTATAAATAATGCATTTTGCACTCTTCTCCATTCTTTTAATTTGTCTTCACAGTGAAACAACTCTAATCCCCACTCTCTTTTGATCCCAACAAGAAAAAGAATCCCACTCTTCATAATTGTGTCACAACTAGTGAATTAACAAGTTCTTTGTCTAATTGTGTCATAACTAGTAAATTAATAAAAATAAAAAAAATTGTCTAATTGTGTCACAACTAGTGAATTAACAAGCTCTTTGTTTTGGATAGTGTACTCACCATTTTAAATTATACCCCAAAAATCGTTGGTACTCCCCACTTCCTTATTGAATTGACAATTGGTACTCCTCACTTCCTTATTGAAATGACGAATGTACTCCCCACTCCCAGTGATAATTTCCACCTTATGGGCAATACTAACCCAACAATATAGGTCAAATGGAAAGTGTGATACATTGTGGATCTTTGTAATATCAATTAAAAATAATACTACTCATTTTAATATCATATTGTTTATCATATTATCATATCATTAATATTATATTATCTTATACTAATATTATATGATAAATGTAAATTATATATATATATATATATATATATATATATATATATATATATAATATTTTCCATTATAATATTATATTAAATTAAATTAAATATGAAGGTATTGGATTTCACTAATTTATTTGAAGACACCACATTTCATTAATTGTGATAGAAATTTTCCATGAGTGAATGAATTTCATATTTGATAGTAAAGTTTCACAATGGAGGAATTCTCCCATGTGTATCAAGTTTGGTTTAATCAAAATCTGTCATAGAAGCCAAGTAGATATTATAGATTTCACTCTAGCTTTTATGTTATAGTCCCCTTTATATTTTTTGAAGAATGGGTTACCAAATGGTATAATATAAAGAGACCTTAATAGAAACCATAAGATATATATAACAATAAATAATATATATTGATTTCCAAATTACCAAATGTTAGTCTAAAGGAGTAATAGTAATTTATTTAGTCATTTTTATTAGTGTGACTAATTATTTAGATGTGTTTTTACTCCACAATCAGATTAGTTGTTTATTTTAGTCATTTATAGTTATATTGCAAAAAAAATAGTAGAATTTAGTCATTTTTAGTTATCTTGACTAAAATTTTCAGCCACTTAGTTGTTTATTTGCCAAATTTTACTAGTGGATGCATGGAAAACAACGAGAAGTTTATGCCCTCTACCATGGATTTGGTTAACCAAAGAAAAATAGACAAGTTCTCTCACTATTTTGGGAGACTCCCTCCATATTCAACATTGGGTGAAGGACTCCTATCTTAAAGAAAAAACATTAGAAAGTAGTATGAA
Organism: Pinus albicaulis; assembly: GCA_034641835.2. Classification (NCBI taxonomy): domain Eukaryota; kingdom Viridiplantae; phylum Streptophyta; class Pinopsida; order Pinales; family Pinaceae; genus Pinus; species Pinus albicaulis. The sequence continues at coordinate 1,150,657,248 of CM076570.1, forward strand.
AAGAATAAAGAAAGAAGCTAAAGGGTTCTCTTCAATAGCAAATTTTCATGTAAATATGCAATCTTATGTGTTAATGAAGGGTGTAAATTAAGATTGAGAGATTTAAAAATCAATGGCCAAACCAAACCCTCTCTTATTCATGAAAGCTAAATGTATTAACATTACACAATTATACACAATTATGAAGGACAACAGTATCAACCACTTATAGTTTGACGTTTTTTTTTTGTCAATTTTGTAAGGAATATTACTTTGGAAAAATTGGTAGCTTTACTACATAAAAAAAATTATTTTTGAAAATATAAATTTTTATTACCTAATGTATTTATTATTATCCATACTTATATATAAATACAAAATTATTAGCCCCAAGGGTTAGCTCAATTGGTTGAGTCCCCGCTTGGAATTACTACCAGATTGAGAGGTCACAGGATCAAATCTCCTAGACGCCCATGGGGTTAGGCCTCAGTGTTAGAGCGACAGTAGATCCCTTCGGGAGGATTTACTGCGATTCATTAAGACCATGGATGTAGCTAGTACATGTGTGCGGGCACATAGGAACGTGAACCACTATGAATAAATAAATAAACACAAAATTATCATTCTAATGTTAAATGATAATAATAATATTTAAAATAATTAATATATTAATATAACAATAAAATTATATAAATATAAATTATATAAAAAAATACTTATATAGAAAATTAATAACATAATTTATAATAAAAAATTACTTATATAAGAAATTAATAATGATTTTAATGTTTATATGTCAAATTTAATAAGAGTTATATCATTACTTAGTTAATAATAAAATTATAATAATAATTATAGTTGTTAATCATTGAAAAAATAATAGATTTAAAAAAAAAAAAATATGTTTTATAAAAAGTTATGAATATAAATAAATGATAAAGAAAAATTACAAAATAAAAAAATTGATTTCATTATTATTTAATAAATTTAGGATTTAACTATAATTAAATAAGTATAAATTTATTTTAACCATAGAATAAGATCAAATTGTTTGAGGTACAAATCTATTTTTGAGTATAAAATTTCACATGGTATCAACACTACCATGACTATGGAGTGAATTATACATCTCTTTCATTTTGAGCAATACACTAATAAATGCTCCAATGATATAATTTTTAGTCATCTTAACCATGAAATAAAGATCAATTTTTTTGAGGTACAAATCTATTTTTGAGTATAAAATTTCACAAAAGGTATCAACTCTACCCTTATTATGGAGTGAATTACACATCTCTTTTATTTTGAGCAACACACTAATCAAATGTTCCAATAATACAATTCTTAATTACATTGTAATTTTTCATTATTTACCTTTTTTTAAAGCATAAATAAATTAAATGTAAATATCCTTTAATAGTCTATATAGACTACACAACTTAATCTTGTAATTCCAATATTTTTTTTAATAAATATCGAACAAAATTTAAGAAAAGATATATCTAAAAAAGAACCAAAATATATAATAAATAATATGAAATATTTTAAGAATAACATTTTTTTTATTTTGAATTGCTTTATAAAATATCCACATTGCTCACACCTCATCTCTATATATAATATTGAAATATTTTATTTATAACACATATTGAATCTTTTTGTTATTAATATTTTTAATGTCACATATCAGATTTTTATTAAGAATTGAATTAATCATATATGTATTTTTTATTAAGAAGTGAGAGACATTTTTTTTTAATTATTTATTTTATTTAAAATGGATATTAATATATTTTCTTTATACTATATATATATATATGTGGGGATAATGAAATATATTTGTTGATATAAATATTCAAAAAAAAAAAAGTTAAATATCAATATAAGAATTTTTTTAAACATTTTAATTATTTTATATTTTTATATAAAATTTCATTATTATTTAATAGGAACATTAAAATATTTTATTTATAATTGAAATTATTGAAAGTGAAATATTTTTTTTTAATTAATATTATGCATCTTTTTTATATAAAATATACTATTAAAAACAAAGAAATTCAATAATTGAGAATAATATCATTAATATTTTATAATACTTTTAACTAAAATTAATTAATTAATTAAATTTTATTTTAAAATAAATATTTTTTTATGCTTTTTTATTAAATAAATATTTTATATTTATTTAAAAAAATAAAAAATAAATAAATAAATAAAAATCATCTTCATTAAACATGTCTACCCCACACACATTAATTAATTGAAAAAAAGAAATTGACATCGTTGATTAAAGCCAATATCTCCCATCCTAAAGCACCTCACTGCTCATAGTTAATTATTATCCTTGCGCTGAATTGATGGATTTAAATTTAAATTATCTTAACTGATTTCTTTTTCAATATTTTAACACGGATAATGTTATGGTGCTATAATGTGCTTTGTAATATGCGTGTAGCATGAAGGTAATTTGTGTTCACGGACTCACACAAGGCTCTCACAATTTTAAAGTTTTTTTATTTTTTTATTTTCTCAACAAAATCTCATCTCCTTTCAATAAACTTAAAATCCTTTTTTTTAGTGGGCTCCTTTCCTTTTAAAAACTTTAAAATAAAGCTTTTAATATCCGAGCCTTTTTGTTCATAAAGTAGCGTTTCAAATTTTGAAGTTTTGTTTTTTAAAAAAAAACTTTAAAAAAAAATTCTTCGTATCAAAGGGCTTTCTTCCATTTATAAAACGCTTTCCAAAAAAAACTTTAAAAAACCTTTTGTTCACATGTAAGGGCTTTCTCCTTTTTAAAATCACGTTAAAGAGCTTTTTCCTTTTTCCTTTTGGGCACATAGCTCAATTTTTTACTTTTGACTCCTTTAAAAAACGTCCTCTTTTTAAAAATATTTTTAACGGCTTAACGCAGTAGCATAAAATAAAAATAAATAAATAAAAAATTGCCTTAACGAAATTACTCCACCGTGTTTTCACGGATTTCCTTGTAGTTGATCTTTTTGATCGAACAGAAATGCCGTAACGCAATTGATAGAATCTGGATCCGCATTTATCTTAACGCAGCAAACTAACTTTGGCCCTACGTTTTCCGCAGCAGTTTGAAACTGGTTGTTTTTTTTTTTTGCAGACTGACTGACGCGGTCCTGAATCAAACAGCCACGACTAAATAAAAAAGCATGCGAGTCAAAAAACTGGCGCGGGTATGGTTTGTATTCTCACGCCAATCCATTGTTTTAGCGCGTTGGCACGAATATTAACCTAACAGTCGCGCCAACCAAAAAAAATTCATCTCTACTGCTCCTTCTTAGCTCTGTTGCTGCTCTCCAGGGAGGCTTATGCAAGCTAGCTCTAATACCATGAAAAGAATTGAGAAACTGAAAAGAAAACTGGAGCAGAGAGTTGCTCATCTCAATATTACGAAATATTTAAATAGGAATACATTGGAAATATCAGCAATAAATGACTAGACTAAAACTAAAGTAAAACTAAACTGCCTATGACACTTGTACGGATGGTTTCGACACCTAGCAGGTGGTTGAGATTACATTCTTTAATAGATGACACAACTTTTCTTTTTCATTAACAAAACACAAACTATTACAAAATGATAGATTCAGTCTTCAGAACTAAGTTTTGGTTTCACAATGGTTTAGTTGCTACAGACGCAGCGCTCACAATATTTCCTCTCTGTCCCTCTTTTTGCCTTCGAGCATTACAAAACAACATACACAGTTTTTCTGTGCAAACAAAAAAAACTTACTCGACTATGCTATATCGGCAACATTATATATGGCACGACATTTTAAAACATAAAACAAAACTATATAAAATAAAAATATATTGGCGACATCTTTCTGTGGGATCCTGAGGAGGCACTCCTTTACGGATTCAATAGATCTATGTTGTGCTACCGCAGTGATCCTCCACTGTTGATCTCTATTCAATGTGTGATTTCCCAGTCAACTGTGGAGGCACTCCCTCCTGTTAACCTCTGCATAAATCGTGCTCTCGCAAGTCGTCGATCTTCTTCAGCTGCTCCCTCGCCCGTTGATCTGGGCGGCATTAACTTTTAACCCAGACTTCAAACAAAAAATTGAACTGCATTGCATTCTTTTCGCGTTAAAAAACGCCCCTACGTCAGCGAGGCTGAAACCTACACGAACGCATTCAGATTGGTTGTTGCTGGGCCCACGGAATTCAAATAGATTATGAGCCGGATTGCATAGGAAAAATTCATGTATTAAAAGGTGAATGTGACGTCAAACCAAAAATGAACAAGAAAGAACGCGATTGGTCCACGTGGCCTTGATAGTGGGACCACATCGCATCGGTGCTTCGGCGGATCAATGGTTTGGTGGAATGGACTTGGCTATTGGCGATGAGCGATTGCGCGATGTTGCGACATCGACGATCGGCGGATCAGCGGACGGATGAACGGATGGCGGAATGGTTGTGTTGCGATTTTGCGATGTGCGATGGTGGTAGGGACCACATCGCATCGCAACATCAGCGATGACATCTGCAGTAACATAAACTCTGTCCATTGCGATATGCGATGTGCGATATCGCAACATCGCATTGCGTCGGGACTTCACATCAACAAGACAATAAAACTTGGCTATTGCGATGTGCGATGGTGGTGGGGACGACATCGCATCGCAAGTTTTGCCCTTTCATAAACTTAAAGACTTGGCGTGTTTAATCAAAAAATCTTTTGTTTGCTTGGTGAGGGATTTTACGCTCGAAAAGACTTTTCTTTAATAAACCTATTGTTGCGTGGTTGAACCACAATTTTCTTCAATTCCTCTGTAAAGTCAGCTGCGGTCATAAATAATAACTTCATCCTTACAATTCTCCATGCCTGTGTTAAATGCACAGTGGTGCGCACTCAACCTTCTGTTGCCCCTGTTGTACTCTGTTTCTACCTACACGGGGTTTGCAGGTGACTTTAATATTTTCAACACTCCCCCTTAAAGTCAACTGTTGGGTTATCTATCATACCCAAGCATTTTATTAAATATTTAAAACTCTTTTGCTCCAATGGCTTTATCAGTATGTCTGCAAATTGCTCCTCTATTCTACAGTGTTGTAAAACAATTTCTCCATTGTTCACCAATTCCCTGATGTAGTGAAACTTGGCATCTATATGTTTACTTCTTTTATGAAACATAGAATTCTTTGACAATGCTATGGCTGAGCTATTGTCACAATAAATCACTGTCCCTTTTACATGTTCTTGACATAAACTCCTCAACATTCTTCTCGTAAAAACTGCTTGACATGCTGCTGCTGTAGCTGCCACATACTCTACCTCTGCTGTAGACAATGTTACAATATTTTGTTTCTTAGAAGCACATGAAATGGCTCCTGAACACATATGAAAAACATAACCAGATGTGTTTTTCCGATCATCTACACTTCCAGCCCAATCACTGTCAGTGTATCCAATTAACTCAGAATTTTCTGAAGTAGTATATAAAATTCCATACCTTTTAGTTCCTTTCACATACCTCAGAATTCTTTTTTCTGCTTACCAATGTGACTCCTTTGGCCTTTCCATAAATCTGGAAATTAAACTAACAGCATGCATAATATCCGGCCTAGTTGCAGTCAAATACATGAGGCTACCAACTATGCTCTTGTATAAACTAGGATCAAAATCCTTGTTGTTGTCCTCTTTACTGAGTTTCAATCCCATTACTGTGGGAGTAATTGCTACCTTGCAATCCTGCATATTAAATCTCTCCAGAACTTCATTTACATATTTAGCTTGAGAGATAAAAAATTTATTTTCATTTTGCTCTACTTCGATTCCTAAGAAGTATTTCCGCAATCCCATATCAGTCATCTCAAATTCCTCTTTCATGATTGTTTTAAAATTTTCAATGAGGTAATCATCATTATCTATAAAGATCACATCATCAACATATAAAACAACAATCAACATCTTACCATCTTTCTCCTTGATGTATAATGTGGGTTCTTCTTCACATTTTTCAAACCCATTCTCCAGTAGATAGGAATCTATCCTACTGTACCATGCTCTTGGTGCTTGTTTCAGCCCATAAAGAGCTTTCTTCAATCTGTACACTTTGTGCTCTTAGCCTTATTTCTCATAGCCGAGAGGTTGTTCAACATAAACCTCTTCCATCAAAACTCCATTTAGGAATGTTGATTTTACATCCATTTGGTAAACCTTCCATTTGTTTTGTGCTGCTATGGACAGCACTGATCTCACTGTTTCCATTCTTGCAACTGGTGCAAAAGTTTCTTCATAATCCCTTCCATGTTGCTGCTTATATCCTTTGACAACAAGTTTGGCCTTGTGCCTTACAATCTTACCTTCAGCGTTGCTTTTGGTCTTGTAGACCCATTTTACTCCAATCACTTATTTACCTTCTAGGAGATCAACCAATTCCCATGTATTATTCTTCTCTCTTGCTTTTATTTCTTTGTCCATAGCATCTATCAATTTATTATCTTTTATAGCTTCTTCAAAATGAATAGGATCATAAACATGACAATATAAAGCAAATAAAGAGTTCATACTTTCATTTGCTGCTTCTTGCTCATATATTTCATTTAAATTTCTGAATCTGGTTCCTCTTTCATTTGATGTACATGTGCTTGAAGAAGCACTCAAATCTGCTCCATGTGTTGTGCTTGGAGAAGCACTCTCATTTCTTCTCAAGGGTGTTCATACTCCTATTTGAGGTGTCCCTTGTTGTCCTTGTGTTGGTGGAGGTAGTGCTAACGATGAGGTGTTCCTTTTAGCCACATCTTCCTCATCTTCATCATGAGACAAACAACTTTTGACATTGACTGTTTTCTCAATGCTTCCATCCCATGCTTCTTCTTCTATGAATTGCACATCTCTGCTTATAACAAATTTCTTTGTGGATGGGTTATACAATCTATATCCCTTGGATTCTTCACAGTATCCAAGAAATATGCACTTCTCCCCCTTAGTGTCCAACTTCTTTCTCAGCTGATGTGGTATGTGTGCATAAGCCACACACCCAAAAACTCTCATGTGGGTGACTCCTTGTTTTCTGCCACTCTACGCTTCTTCTGAAACTCTGTTCATTACTGCTTTGGTTGGGCATCTATTCAAAATATATACTGCACATTTTGTTGCTTTTGCCCAATACTCGTTTGACAAATGTTTTGCCTTTAGCATACTTCTCACCTTTTCCATGATGGTTCTATTCTTCCTTTTTGCAACACCATTTTGATGCGGTGTGTACCTTGTTGTAAATTGCTTGTGTATGCCATTTTCTTTGCAAAAATGCAGGAATTCTTTTGAGATGTACTCACCTCCTCTGTCAGTTCTAAGGACTTTGATATGCTGCCCACTTTGTTTCTCTACAAGAGCTTTAAAGTGGCAAAATTTCTCAAACACTTCACTTTTATATTTCAAGAAATAAGCCCATACTTTTCTTATGAAAACATCAATGAAGGTCAACATATAATTGTTGCCTGATACTGATGATGTTTTCATTGGCCCACTCAAATGTGAATGGATAATTTCTAAGGGTGCTTTTGCCCTTATGTTCTTTCTTGATGGAAAGTTTTCTCTGTGTTGTTTTCCCAAGATGCAACCTTCACATAGGCTGTCCGATTTCTCAATCAATGGTAGTCCTCTTACCATTCCTTTTCTGTGCAACAAATTCAGTCCTCCGAAATTGAGATGTCCAAATCTCAAATGCCATAACCAATTCTCATCTTTCACTTCCTTTTGAAAGACCTCTTGAGTTACAGCTGCTACATTCTTTCTCTTTCCCTTCAAGTCTGTATTGAGCTTGAGTGGAAACATTCTACTGCTAGTCATTTGCATTTCTGCAATAATCTTCTTACTTGGAGGTATATCCCTTATTGTGCACACATCATTTTTGAAGAATACATTGTAACATTTATTAATGAGCTGCCCAACGCTCAAAATATTACATTTCAAGCCAGGAACATAGTATACATCTGGCACAAATTTCTTCTCTCCATTTCTTGCATGGATACTTACTTTGCCTTTTCCCTTAACAAAGATCTTAGTATCAGTTCCTATTGTTACTTCAGATTTAATATCTTCATCAAGATTGGCAAACATTTCTATGTTTCCAGTCATGTGATTACTGAAGCCTAAATCTAAGAACCATACATCATCCTGTCTATCTTGTGCTACATTACATGTTAACAGCACACTCTTTGGGTTCTTTTCTTCTTTTGCTACATTTTTATTTTGCCTATTATTCATGTCATTTTTCTTTTTCCTACACTCATCGGCATAATGCCCATATTTTTTGCAATAATTACACTGGACATTGGATTTGTCATACCTTTTTCCATTAGCATGTTGATTTCCACCTTGTTGGCTGCTGCTTTGGCCTTGGCTTTGATTCTGACTGCTGCTCCTTCCATGTGTATGTGAAAGGTTGTTTCTTCCTCCTCTGTTTTGGCTTCTGCCTCTTCCTCTTCCTTTGCCTTGACCTCTTCCTCTTCCAAAAGGCATCTGGGTCTTGAAGGCATGCTCCAAAGATGGGTTTACTGATCTTCCCAATCTTTGTTCATGAGTCATCAGTGAGGCATGAAGTTCATCAACTATAAACTTTGAGAGATCCTTTGTCTCTTCAATGGTTATGACAATAACATTAAACCTTGAGGGTAAGCTCCTCAATAGTTTCTCCACTATCCTTCTTTCTTCAAGTGTCTCTACATGAGACCTTATCTGGGTGACCATCCCAATCACATGTGTGAATAATGAGTCTATGTTATCAGACTCTTTCATACAGAGATTTTCAAAATCTCTCCTCAAAAATTGTAGTTTTGTTGTCTTCACTTTCTCCATACCTTGATAGGAAATCTGGAGGGTATCCCATGCATCCTTGGATCTCTTAGCTGCTGCTATCCTTGGAAACACACTCTCATGTACTACTTGATAGAGATAGAAAAGGGCTTTAGATTCCTTATTCCTATTGCTCTTCAACAAATCCTTCTCTGTCTATGTTAAGGCATTAAAAGCTTGCTCATCAACTGGTTCATCAAAACCATCTTCTACAAATTATCATAGATCCTGGGAGGCAAACAAGGCTCTCATGGTAATGGCCCAATAATCATAGTTCTTCCCATTAAATCATGGGAGCTGAGTATTTCCAATACTCATACTGGTGCTTGGTCCAGCTGGTCTAGCCATGGCTTACAAACTGAACTTTAAAATAAAACTTGAATATGTTTTTCAAACAAACTGTCTTTCCTTAACAGAAAAACTCTGTCTCTGAGGACTGCACACTTTTTAAACAAAACAAAACTCTATTTTTTTTTTTAGAAATACCTGGACTTTAACTTCTGCTGGGCTTGCTGGAGATCTGATGGTGAACTGCTGCAACAAGCTTCCTTCTTCCTTCAACTTCTTTGACACCTTCAAAGAGCCTAGATTAGCTTTGATACCATGTTGGAATTTCTGAATATCCCAAACACACAGGGAGAACAAAGAGTCTCCTCTTACAACACAGAGATTCAATATGAAAATTTCGAATATTGGACAGAGATGAAACAACTTTTCTTTTTCATTAACAAAACACAAACTATTACAAAATGATAGATTCAGTCTTCAGAACTAAGTTCTAGTTTCACAATGGTTTAGCTGCTATAGACGCAACGCTCACAATCTTTCCTCTCTGTCCCTCTTTCTACCTTCGGGCATTACAAAAAAACATACACAATCTGTCTGTGCAAAACAAAAAAAACTTACTCAACTATGCTATATCGGCAACATTATATATGGCGTGGAATTTTAAAACATAAAACAAAACGATATAAAATAAAAATATATTGGTGACATCTTTTTGTGGGACCCTGCGGAAGCACTCCTCTACGGATTTAATAGATCTATGTTGTACTACCGCAGTGATCCTCCACCGTTGGTCTCTGGTCAATGTGCGATTGCCCGGTCAAATGCAGAGGCACTCCCTCCTGTTAACCTCTACGTAAATCGTGCTCCCGCAAGTTGTCGATCTTCTTCAGCTGCTCCCTCGCCCGTTGATCTGGGTGACATTAACTTTTAACCCGGACTTCAAATAAAAAATTGAACTACATTGCATTCTTTTCGCGTTAAAAACGCCCCTACATCAGCAAGGCTGAAACTTACGCGAACGAATTCTAATTAGTTGTTGCTGGGCCCGCGGAATTCAAATAGATTATGAACCAGATTGCATAGGAAAAATTCGTGTACCAAAAGGTGAATGTGACGTCAAACCAAAAACGAACACAAAAGAACGCGATTGGTCCATGTGGCCTTGACAGTTGGACCACATCGCATCGGCGCTTTGGCAGATCAATTGTTTGGCAGAATGGACTTGGCTACTGGCAATGAGCAATTGCGTGATGTTACGGTATCGGCGATCAGCGGATCGACGAACGGATGAGCGGATGTAGGAATGGTTGTGTTGCGATGTTGCAATGTTCAATAGTGGTAGGGACCAAATCACATCGCAACATCGGTGGTGACATTTGCAGTGACATAAACTCTATCCGTTGTGATATGCAATGTACGATATCGCAACATCGCATCACGTCGGGACTTCACATCAACAAGACACTAAAACTTGGCTATTGCGATGTGCGATGGTGGTGGGGACCACATCACATCGCAAGTTCTGCCCTTTCATAACCTTAAAGACTTGGCGTGTTTAATAAAAAACTCTTTTGTTTGGTTGGTGAGGGATTTTATGCTCGAAAATACTTTTCTTTAATAAAACTGCTATTACGTGGTTGAACCACGATTTTCTTCAATTCCTCTGCAAAGTCGACTGCGGCCATAAACAATAACTTCATCCTTACAATTCTCCATGCTTGTGTTAAATGCACAGTGGTGCGCACTCAACCTTCTGCTGCCCTTGTTGTACTTTTTTCTACCTGCATGGGGTTTGCAAGTGACTTTCATATTTTCAACACTCCCCCTTAAAGTCAGCTGCTGGGTTATCTATCATACCCAAGCATTTTATTAAATATTCAAAACTCTTTTGCTCCAATGGCTTTGTCAGTATCTCTGCAAATTGCTCCTCTATTCTACAGTGTTGTAAAACAATTTCTCCATTGTTCACCAATTCCTTGATGTAGTGAAACTTGGCATCTATATGTTTAGTTCTTTTATGAAACACATAATTCTTTAACAATGCTATGGCTAAGATATTGTCACAATAAATCACTGTCCCTTTTACATTTCTTGACATAAACTCCTCAACATTCTTCTCGTAAAAACTGCTTGACAAACTGCTGTTGTAGCTGCCACATACTCTGCCTCTGTTGTAGACAATGCTACAATATTTTGTGTCTTAAAAGCCCATGAAATGGCTCCTAAACCCATATGAAAAACATAACCGGATGTGCTTTTCCGATCATCTACACTTCCAGCTCAATCACTGTCAGTGTATCCAATTAACTCAGAATTTTCTGAAGTAGTATATAAAATTTCATACCTTTTAGTTCCTTTCACATACCTCAGAATTTTTTTTGCTGCTTGCCAATGTGACTCCTTTGGCCTTTCCATAAATCTGGAAATCAAACTAAAAGCATGCATAATATCCGGCCTAGTTGCAGTCAAACACATGAGGCTGCCAACTATGCTCTTGTATAAACTAGGATCAAAATCCTTACTGCTGTCCTCTTTGTTGAGTTTCAATCCCATTACTGTGGGAGTAATTGCTGCCTTCCAATCCTGCATATTAAATCTCTCCAGAACTTCATTTACATATTTAGCTTGAGAGATAAAAATTTAATTTTCATTTTTCTCTACTTCTATTCCTAAGAAGTATTTCAGCAATCCCATATCAGTCATCTCAAATTCATCTTTCATGACTGTTTTAAAATTTTCAATGAGGTAATCATCATTATCTGTAAAGATCGCATCATCAACATATAAAACAACAATCAACATCTTACCATCTTTCTCCTTAATGTATAATGTGGGTTCTCCTTCACATTTTTCAAACCCATTCTCCAGTAGATATGAATCTATCCTACTGTACCATGCTCTTGGTGCTTGTTTTAGCCCATAAAGAGATTTCTTCAATATGCACACTTTGTGCTCTTGGCCTTATTTCTCATAGCCGAGAGGTTGTTCAACATAAACCTCTTCCATCAAAACTCCATTTAGGAATGTTGATTTTACATCCATTTGGTAAACCTTCCATTTGTTTTGTGCTGCTATGGACGACATTTCTCTCACTGTTTCCATTCTTGCAACCGGTGCAAAAGTTTCTTCATAATCTCTTCCATGTTGCTGCTTATATCCTTTGACAACAAGTCTGGCCTTGTGCCTTTCAATATTACATTCAGCATTTCTTTTGGTCTTGTAGACCCATTTTACTCCAATCACTTCTTTACCTTCTGGGAGATCAACCAATTCCCATGTCTTATTCTTCTCTATTGCTTTTATTTCTTCGTCCATAGCATCTATCCATTTCTTATCTTTTATAGCTTCTTCAAAATGAATAGGATCATCAACATGACAATATAAAGCAAATAAAGAGTTCATACCTTCATTTCCTGCTTCTTGCTCATATATTTCATTTAAATTTCTGAATCTGGTTCCTCTTTCATTTGGTGTACATGTGCTTGAAGAAGCACTCAAATCTGCTCCATGCGTTGTGTTTGAAGAAGCACTCTCATTTCTTCTCAAGGGTGTTCTTACTCCTACTTGAGGTGTCCCTTGTTGTCCTTGTGTTGGTGGAGGTAGTGCTACCGATGAGATGTTCCTTTCAGCCACATCCTCATCTTCATCATGAGACAAACAGCTTTTGACATTGACGGTTTTCTCAATGCTTCCATCCCATGCTTCTTCTTCTATGAATTGCACATCTATGCTTATAAAAAATTTCTTTGTAGATGGGTTATACAATCTATATCCCTTGGATTCTTCACAGTATCCAAGAAATATGCACTTCTCCCCCTTAATGTCCAACTTCTTTCTCAGCTGATCTGGTATGTGTGCATAAGCCACACACCCAAAAACTCTCATGTGGGTGACTCCCTGTTTTCTGCCACTCCATGCTTCTTCTAGAACTCTGTTCATTACTGTTTTTGTTGGGCATCTATTCAAAATATATACTGCACATTTTGTTTCTTATGCCCAATACTCATTTGGAAAATGTTTTGCCTTTAGCATACTTCTCACCATTTCCATGATGGTTCTATTCTTCCTCTCTGCAACACCATTTTGCTGCGGTGTGTACCTTGTTGTAAATTGCTTGTGTATGCCATTTTCTCTGCAAAAATGCAGGAATTATTTTGAGATGTACTCACCTCCTCTGTCAGTTCTAAGGACTTTGATATGCTGCCCACTTTGTTTCTCTACAACAACTTTAAAGTGGCAAAATTTCTCAAACACTTCACTTTTATATTTCAAGAAATAAACCCATACTTTTCTTGTGAAATCATCATTGAAGGTCAACATATAATTGATGCCTGATACTAATGATGTTTGCATTGGCCCACACAAATCTGAATGGATAATTTCTAAGGGTGCTTTTTCCCTTATGCTCTTTCCTGATGGAAATTTCTCTCTGTGTTGTTTTCCCAAGATGCAGCCTTCACATAGTTTGTCTGGTTTCTCAATGAATGGTAGTACTCTACCATTCCTTTTCTGTGCAACAAATTCAGTCCTCTGAAATTGAGATGTTCAAATCTCAAATGCCATAACCAATTCTCATCTTTCACTTCCTTTTGAAAGACCTCTTGAGTTACATCTGCTACATTCTTTCTCTTTCCCTTCAAGTCTGTATTGAGCTTGAGTGGAAACATTCTATTGCTGGTCATTTGCACTTCTGCAATAATCTTCTTACTTGGAGGTATATCCATTATTTTGCACACATCATTTTTGAAGAATACATTGTAACCTTTATTAATGAGCTGCCCAACGCTCAAAAGATTACATTTCAAGCCAGGAACATAGTATACATCTGGCACAAATTTTTTCTCTCCATTTCTTACACAGATACTTACTCTGCCTTTTCCCTTAACATAGATCTTAGTATCAGTTCCTATTGTTACTTCAGATTTAATATCTTAATCAAGATTGGCAAACATTTCTATGTTTCCAGTCATGTGATTATTGCAGCTTGAATCTAAGAACCATACTTCATCCTATCTATCTTGTGCTACATTACGTGTTAACAACACATTCTTTGGGTTATTTTCTTCTTTTGCATTTTGCCTATTATTCATGTCATTTTGCTTTTTCCTACACTCATTGGCATAGTGCCCATATTTTTTGAAATAATGACACTGGACATTGGATTTATCATACCTTTGTCCATGAGCATGTTGATGTCGACCTTGCTGGCTGCTACTTTGGCCTTGGCTTTGATTCTGACTTCTGCTCCTTCCATGTGTATGTGAAGGGTTGTTTCTTCCTCCTCTATTTTGGCTTCTGCCTCTTCCTCTTCCTTTTCTTTGACTTCTTCCTCTTCCAAAAGGCATCTGGGTCTTGAAGGCATGCTCCAAACATGGGTTTACTGATCTTCCAAATCTTTGTTCATGAGTCATCAGTGAGGCATGAAGTTCATCAAATATTAACTTTGAGAGATCCTTTGTCTCTTCAATGGTTGTGACAATAACATCAAACCTTGAGGGTAATCTCCTCAATAGTTTCTCCACTATCCTTCTTTCTTCAAGTGTCTCTCCATGATACCTTATCTGGGTGACCATCCCAATCACATGTGTGAAGAATGAGTCTATGTTATCAAACTCTTTCATACAGAGAGTTTCAAAATCTCTCCTCAGAAATTGTAGTTTTGTTGTCTTCACTTTCTCCATACCTTGATAGGCAATCTGGGGGTATTCCATGCATCCTTGGATCTCTTAGCTGCTGCTATCCTTGGAAACACACTCTCATGTACTGCTTGATAGAGATAGAAGAGGGCTTTAGAGTCCTTTTTCCTATTTCTCTTCAACAAATCCTTCTCTGCCTGTGTTAAGGCATTAAAATCTTGCTCATCAACTGGTTCATCAAAACCATCTTCTAAAAATTCTCATAGATCCTGGGAGGCAAACAAGGCGAGTCTCATGGTAATGGCCCAATAATCATAGTTCTTCCCATTAAATTGTGGGAGCTGAGTATTTCCAATACACATACTGGTGCTTGGTCCAGCCAGTCCAGCCATGGCTTACAAACTGAACTTTAAAATAAAACTTGACTATTTTTTTCAAACAAACTGTCTTTCCTTAAAATACAAACTCTATCTCTGAGGATAGCACACTTTTTAAACAAAACAAAACTTTCTTTTTTTTTTTAGAAATACCTAGACTTTAACTTCTACTGGGCTTGCTGGAGATCTGCTGGTGAACTGCTGCAACAAGCTTCCTTCTTCCTTCAGCTTCTTTAAAACTTTCAAAGAGCCTGGATTAGCTTTGATACCATGTTGGAATTTCTGAATATTCCGAACACACAGGGAGAACAAAGAGTCTCCACTTACAACACAGAGATTCAATATGAAAATTTCAAATGCTGGACATAGATGACACAACTTTTCTTTTTCATTAACAAAACACAAACTATTACAAAATGATAGATTCAGTCTTCAGAACTAAGTTCTGGTTTCACAATGGTTTAGCTGCTACAAACGCAGCGCTCACAATCTTTCCTCTCTGTCCCTCTTTCTGCCTTCGGGCATTACAAAACAACATACACAGTCCGTCTGTGCAAAACAAAAAATACTTACTCGACTATGCTATATCGGCAACATTATATATCGCACGACATTTTAAAACATAAAACAGAACTATATAAAATAAAAATATATTGGCGACATCTTTCTGTGGGACCCTGCGGAGGCACTCCTCTACGGATTCAATAGATCTATGTTGTGCTACCGCAGTGATCCTCCACCATTGATCTCTGGTCAACGTGCGATTGCTTGGTCAACTGCGGAGGCACTCCCTCCTGTTAACCTCTACGAAGTCGTGCTCCCGCAAGCCGTCGATCTTCTTCAGCTGCTCCCTCACCCATTGATCTAGGCGGCATTAATTTTTAACCCGAACTTCAAACAAAAAATTGAACGACATTGCATTCTTTTCACATTACAAAACGCCCCTACGTCAGCGAGGCTGAAACCTGCGTGAACGCATTCGGATTGGCTGTTGCTGGGCCCGCGGAATTCAAATAGATTATGAACCGGATTGCATAGGAAAAATTCGCGTACCAAAAGGTGAATGTGATGTCAGACCAAAAACGAACGCGAAAGAACGCAATTAGTCCACGTTGCCTTGACAGTGGGACCACATCGCATTGGCACTTCGGCGGATCAATGGTTTGGCAGAATGGACTTGGCTATTAGCGATGAGCGATTGCGCGATGTTGCAACATCGGCGATCAGTGGATCGGCGGATGGATGAGCAGATGGCGGAATGGTTGTGTTGCGATGTTACAATGTGCGATGGTGGTAGGGACCACATCACATCGCAACATCGACGGTGACATTTGCGGTGACATAAACTCTGTCCGTTGCGATATGCGATGTGCGATATCACAACATCGAATTGCGTCGGGACTTCACATCAACAAGACACTAAAACTTGGCTATTGCGATGTACGATGGTGGTGGGGACCACATCGCATCGCAAGTTCTGCCCTTTCATAAACTTAAAGACTTGGCACGTTTAATCAAAAACTATTTTGTTTCGTTGGCGAGGGCTTTTACGCCCGAAAAGACTTTTCTTTAATAAACCTATTGTTGCGTGGTTGAACCACGATTTTCTTCAATTCCTCTACAAATTCGGCTGCGGTCATAAACAATAACTTCATCCTTACAATTTTCCATGCATGTGTTAAATGCACAGTGGTGCGCACTCAACCTTCTACTGCCCCTGTTGTACTCTGTTTCTACCTGCACGAGGTTTGCAGGTGACTTTAATATTTTCAACAGAAAATCCTTTCAAATCCAGAGTAAATTCTTGTTGTAGTCAGAAGAAAAGAAAGTGGAAGAGATTGTAAAGCAGGTGAAGGAGATGATGAGGAAATCTTTTCAGGGGTCCTCCTCATTGGTTCACTCCTCTTGACTGTGTAAAGCCTCCACCAAAAGCTAAGCAAAATGCTCTGGATGCATCGATCTAAATCTAAGTTGATCGATGCATCACTCAGAATCATGGTTTTCTCTAAAAGTAATAAAAAAAATGTCACATCGACAAATTCAATACACCTATCTAAACAGAAAATTCAACATAATCATCTAAGGCATTTAGGAGTTCCAAAAATCTACAGAATAATCTAGAAATTCTAGTAAGATTATGAAACAATTTTTTTTGAAAGTTTGGGTTACAGTTGTTAAAGTTCAGTATTTTGAGTCTTTTAAAGTTTTTTGATAATGCTGAATCCATTTCCACTATCAAAAATACAATTCAAACACTCCAACTCAGTTTTTAAAATATTTTTTACCAAATTCCAACATAAAACTACAATCCTAACTATTTTGTAGAGTCTGTAAACAACTCCTTTAAAAATTCAGCAATAGAATAAGACCCTAACCTCAAATTAACGAAATTTGACAGCACCAAACCCCAATCAGACCAAAACACAGATTCACTTGGACCCTAACCATTTAATGAAATAAAATTAGGATGGAACACGATCACGCGTTCTGTATTTTTGTCATTACGATTGCGTGGAGATCATTATAACCTTATAACCCTATATTTGTTATATTTTTGTCAATAAAATTTCATCGAGATCATTATAACCCTATAAACCTAAGGAACCATGAGAAATTTGTTCTTTCTCCCGTTTTAAAGTCAACAAACAAAAAATAATTCAAAGCACATAAAATCACTTCCCAACAACGATCGTGGTCTCTTATATATATGTAAGAGAAATGGTTAATTATTCATTACAAAAAATAATTCAAAGCACCTGAAACCACTTCCCAACAACGATCGTGATCTCTTATATATATATAATATATATATATAAGAGAAATGGTTAATTATTCATTACTGGGGTATTGTTAAAAAAATGAAATCCCTTACATGTGAATTCATGATATAAAACTCCAATTAACAAACATTTTTTTTTAGGTGCATTGTATAAATAATGCATTTTGCACTCTTCTTCTCCATTCTTTTAATTTGTCTTCACAGTGAAACAACTCCAATCCCCACTCTCTTTTGATCCCAACAAGAAAAAGAATCCCACTCTTCATAATTGTGTCACAACTAGTGAATTAACAAGTTCTTTGTCTAATTGTGTCATAACTAGTAAATTAATTTTTAAAAAAATTATCTAATTGTGTCACAACTAGTGAATTAACAAGCTCTTTGTTTTGGATAGTGTACTCACCATTTTAAATTATACCCCAAAAATCGCTGGTACTCCCCACTTCCTTATTGAATTGGCAATTGGTACTCCTCACTTCCTTATTGAAATGACGAATGTACTCCCCACTCCCAGTGATAATTTCCACCTTATGGGCAATACTAACCCAACAATATAGGTCAAATGGAAAGTGTGATACATTGTGGATCTTTGTAATATCAATTAAAAATAATACTACTCATTTTCATATCATATTGTTTATCATATTATCATATCATTAATATTATATTATCTTATACTAATATTATATGATAAATGTAAATTATATATATATATATATATATATATATATATATATATATATATATATATATATATATAATTTTCCATTATAATATTATATTAAATTAAATTAATTATGAAGGTATTGGATTTCACTAATTTATTTATGAAGACACCACATTTCATTAATTGTGATAGAAATTTTCCATGAGTGAATGAATTTCATATTTGATAGTAAAGTTTCATAATGGAGGAATTCTCCCATGTGTATCAAGTTTGGTTTAATCAAAATATGTCATAGAAGCCAAATAGATATTATAGATTTCACTCTAGCTTTTATGTTATAGTCCCCTTTATATTTTTTGAAGAATGGGTTACCAAATGGTATAATATAGAGAGACCTTAATAGAAACCATAAGATATATATAACAATAAATAATATATATTGATTTCCAAATTACCAAATGTTAGTCTAAAGGAGTAATAGTAATTTATTTAGTCATTTTTATTAGTGTGACTAATTATTTAGATGTGTTTTTACTCCACAATCAAATTAGTTGTTTATTTTAGTCATTTATAGTTATATTGCAAAAAAAATAGTAAAATTTAGTCATTTTTAGTTATCTTGACTAAAATTTTCAGCCACTTAGTTGTTTATTTGCCAAATTTTACCAGTGGATGCATGGAAAACAACTAGAATTTTATGCCCTCTACCATGGATTTGGTTAAAGTTCTCTCACTATTTTAGGAGACTCCCTCCATATTCAACATTGGGTGAAGGAATCCTATCTTAAAGAAAAAACATTAGAAAGTAGTATGAAAAGAATAAAGAAAGAAGCTAAAGGGTTCTCTTCAATAGCAAATTTTCATGTAAATATGCAAACTTATGTGTTAATGAAGGGTGTAAATTAAGATTGAGAGATTTAAAAATCAATGGCCAAACCAAACCCTCTCTTATTCATGAAAGCTAAATGTATTAACATTACACAATTATGAAGGACAACAGTATCAACCACTTATAGTTTGACCTTTTTTTTTGTCAATTTTGTAAGGAATATTACTTTGAAAAAATTGATAGCTTTACTGCATAAAAAATTTATTTTTGAAAATATAAATTTTTACTACCTAATGTATTTATTATTATCCATACTTATATATAAATACAAAATTATCATTCTAATTTTAAATGATAATAATAATATTTAAAATAATTAATATATTAATATAACAATAAAATTATATAAATATAAATTATATAAAAAAGTACTTATATAGAAAATTAATAACATAATTTATAATAAAAAATTACTTATATAAGAAATTAATAATGATTTTAATGTTTATATGTCAAATTTAATAAGAGTTATATCATTACTTAGTTAATAATAAAATTATAATAATAATTATAGTTGTTAATCATTGAAAAAATAATAGATTTAAAAAAAATATATATGTTTTATAAAAGTTATGAATATAAATAAATAATAAAGAAAAATTACAAAATAAAAAAATTGATTTCATTATTATTTAATAAATTTAGGATTTAACTATAATTAAATAAGTATAAATTTATTTTAACCATAGAATAAAGATCAAATTTTTTGAGGTACAAATTTATTTTTGAGTATAAAATTTCACATGGTATCAACACTACTATGACTATGGAGTGAATTATACATCTCTTTCATTTTGAGCAATACACTAATAAATGTTCCAATAATATAATTTTTAGTTATCTTAACCATGAAATAAAGATTAATTTTTTTGAGGTACAAATCTATTTTTGAGTATAAAATTTCACAAAAGGTATCAACTCTACCCTTATTATGGAGTGAATTACACATCTCTTTCATTTTGAGCAACACACTAATCAAATGTTCCAATAATAGAATTCTTTTTTTTTTTCTAAGTATGCTTAATCTATTAATCAACAAAAACAAAAATATGTACAGTAGGAATTATCCAGGACCAGGCCCAAGGTTGAGGCCTGTTAAGCAAAAAATCATTGTTGAGCACTGCCCTCCATGAGGGAAACCAGTGCTGAAGGTTTTCCAGCAAAATCCCACGCAGGGGATGCATCTTGTTCGTGAAAAAGAAAGCCTACGAGACCTGACCGAAACCATTAAAACAGACATAAACATTTTCAAAAAGTAGACAGAGCCATAGCAAAAACCAGGAACAGTGGAGGCGCTACTCGTCCGGTGCCTCTTCAACGACCCTACACCATAGATCATCTGGTTCGCCATCAGTTGTATACAGGTCCTCTGTAGAGTGAATGACTTTCTCAGCAGCTGGGGTGCGCTTTACCTCGCTCGTTTGAGTTTGGTGCTGCGCATTTTCAGTTCCATGGTCCTGAGTATCAATTTGTTTCTCTTGCTACTCCAGATCAATATCAATATTCCTCTCATTGCCTTGGCTAGCGCCTTCCTGGTTGATGTCCATGTCCTGCACGTTCACACCGCCAGCACTTTGCCCTATAGCATTCATGTCCACAGCACTCCCAGCCCACCTTCCTGAATTAGGAGCCTCATCTTGAGGGGATTCACGAAAAACAATAGTAACAGAGGCGGTAATTCGTGGGCAATTGAGCGCACTTATGAAGGAGAAGTGCCTCGTTTGTGAATGGGCTGGAGCATGCAGGGGAGTGGGAAATCGTTGCCCAGAACGAAGGATACGACCTCTGGTAGCTCGGGATGTTCTTTCAGAAGTAGGAGAGACCGCAGCGGAGGTACTGAAGGACGGGGAGGAGCACCTTATCTGCCGCCGGGAGGAGCCTCTTCTGCATCTCATCCTGTGCCTGAGACGAGGCATTCTCTCAGTCGAAGCAGGAGCCCTGGATGAATGCTGTAACCGGAAAGAGGCGCTGGCCAAGTGCGAGAGCGGGAGCAGGACTGAAGCCCTGGACAGATGCTCTGTCCAATTCCCCGAGTCACGCATACAATTTCCCGCAATTGAGAAATGTAGATCGTCGCTGAGCTCTAAACATCCATGAATCCTGGTACGTTTGCCAGTTACTGTGCACTCGGAGGAGAGTCGAACATTGGGAGAGCAACAAACAGAAATGGGCCTGGGAATACTGCTAGAGTGTTGCTCGTCCACCATCCTGTAAACTAATGAACCAAATCTGCTGCCAACCATCAGCATTAACCCCTCATTAAATTGATTGATCGCCATGTCCTGTTTGCAGTGTGTGGAGAAATCTCGATCTCCGGTAACTGGATTGTGAAACGCGCTGGGCTGTAAATGCCATAAATGCCGCTCTCCCTTGTGCAGGTGCCGAAGGACACTTGCTAGTCCTAGTGGCATTTGGCTTGCCAGAATGCCGCCCGGCCAACTAATCCGCCCTTTTATCTGCTTAACCACCCGCATCCGGGTCCAATAATACAATTCTTAATTACATTGTAATTTTTCATTATTTACCTTTTTTTAAAGCATAAATAAATTAAATGTAAATATCCTTTAATAGTCTATATAGACTACACAACTTAATCTTGTTATTCAAATAATTTTTTAATAAATATCTAACAAAATTTAAGAAAAGATATATCTAAAAAAGAACCAAAATATATAATAAATAATATGAAATATTTGAAGAATAACATTTTTTTTTTTTGAATTGCTTTATAAAATATCCACATTGCTCACACCTCATCTCTATATATAATATTGAAATATTTTATTTATAACACATATTGAATCTTTTTGTTATTAATATTTTTAATGTCACATATCATATTTATATTAAGAATTGAATTAATCATATATGTATTTTTTATTAAGAAGTGAGACATTTTTTTTTTATTTTTAATTATTTATTTTATTTAAAATGGATATTAATATATTTTCTTTATACTCTATATATATGTGTGGATAATGAAATATATTTGTTGATATAAATATTCAAAAAAGGTTAAATATGAATATAGGAATTTTTTTAAACATTTTAATTATTTTATATTTTTTATATAAAATTGTTATAAAATTTAATAATTATTTAATAGGAACATTAAAATATTTTATTTATAATTGAAATTATTGAAAGTGAAATAATTTTTTTTTAATTAATATTATGAATCTTTTTTATATAAAATATACTATTAAAAACAAAGAAATTCAATAATTGAGAATAAAATCATTAATATTTTATAATACTTTTAACTAAAATTAATTAATTAAATAAATTTTATTTTAAAATAAATATTTTTTTATGTTTTTTTATTAAATAAATATTTTATATTTATTTAAAAAGAATAAATTCGCAAAATAAAATAAAATTATTCATCTTCATTAAACATGTCTCCCCACACACATTAATTAAATGAAAAAAAAATTTAACATCGTTGATTAATGACAAGATCTCACATCCTAAAGCACTGCTCATAGATAATTATCATACTTGCGCTGAATTGATAGATTTAAATTAAAATTTTCCTAACTGATTTCTTTTTCAAATTTTAACACGGATAATGTTACGGTGGCATGATGTGCTTTGTAATATGCCTGTAGCATGAATGTAATTTTTATTCACGTACTCACACTATGATCAATTATATTTCCTGTGCTCGCCAAAGTAGGGTATATCAAGCCATTTCTTTAATGAAACGTAATGCACCAGCTTGGTGTTTTGCATTCTGGGTTGGGGGACAATGCAGAGTGGTTGGCCGACGATGCAGAGCAGTTGGATGAAAATGAGACTCTTGATTATCAAATGCAAAGACAAACTTGAAAGTTTTAATGTAGTTGTTTGATTGGAGAATCAGAAAAGTAGTTTGATCCATCGAATCAGTGTCTGAGATCTTGCTCGATTTGATTGGCAACGCAAATAGGCGGCTCTTGATATTTTACATTTCTTTTTTCCCACAAAATGGCAGAGACACTCACATCATCTAAAATCTTCAAGGCACGCATTGGATTGAAGCAATAGCGAGCAGGACGAGCAGTGCAGATGGCAACTGTTGTCAATGCTGTGTATTTCTGTGCTTTTAGAGAGCACCCAAAACAGTTACAGTTACATCACAGAAGACCATTCACTGAATACTCGAACTCAAAGCAGTTACAAGACAGAAAAGCCTTCAAACTAAGAATAAATTCTTGCTGGAGTCAAAGAAGTATATCTGCTGGGAAGAGAGTGGAAGAGATTGTAAAGCAGGCCGAGGAGATGACGAGGACATCTTCTCAGGGGGATCCTCCTCGTTGGTTCACTCCTCTGGACTGTGGAAAGCCTCCGCCAAATGCTCCTCTGCTTCTCTATCTTCCAGGTTCTTTTTCTTTTTCACTACTCAAAAGACCTGTGAAGAAGTGATCTGACATACAGGATTGAAAATATGGGTGTTTCTCATTGACGAAAACTGTTATGTTCTGTTCAGCATCTTTTGTTTAGTTTAGTTTGAAGACAGTTGTCATGATATGCACAGGCAGCATCCAAAATGTTTTTATTCATCAATTACTTAGACAATAGCCTAGGACTTTCTGAGCGTTTACCACTGCTGCAAAACTTAGCATCAGGAATAAATCACTGAGGGCTAAAATTGGAAAATTGGGAAAACTCGGAAAGTATGGGAAAAAGACTTCAAAACTGGGTGATCATAATCTTGGACTCGAAAACTCAGAAGAACATGGAAAAATTAGTGACCTGACAAACTCAAGAAAGTCACGAGAAATTGGATAGTCCTGCAACACTGCTGTATACTGATGCTATCTATAAGAGTATGTTTCGGATTTCGGGAAAAATTCTAGAAAAACTGATAGGCATGGGCCAATATTAGTTTAAGACAAAATGATCAAACATTGTCAAACCGGTCATGTGACTGAATTCTGCCAAAGTCTGTCAATATAGTCAAACTGGCTGAGTAACTGATCCAACTCACTGGTCCTTGATCAAATTCACCAAGTCTTGGTTAATTTTGATTAAATTCATTGAGTCTTGGTCAAATTAGGCCGAGTCTTGGAAAATTTGATCAAGCTTGACTAAATTTGACCAAAATTAGTAAAATCAATCTTCAATAAAGCCCAACCAAGTTTTCAGCCGGTAGTTTAAGTGACATGTAATCATGACTGAATCTAAAAAAGTGTTGGCCTTGTGTTCACCATCCTAGCCATGCCTGAAATTGAACAAGTGCAAGAGGTATACATGAATTCTTACCAACTAGGTCATCGGTCAATAATTGAGCAATTGATTCTAGGGATCAAAGCCCAAGAATTTGACAGATAATTCACTCTATATTTATGGTAGAGCTGATACTCTTTGTAAAACTCTATAGTATCAACTCTACCAAGAATTTGACGGCTAGTTTGTCAGTCCTTTCCTTAACTTTCCAGTCAAAGGTACCTCCAATGGCTAGTTGACTTCCATAATGGCTACTTTGCTTTGACTTCTCCCTTTTGTAAACTTGACTTAGCCACATGTGCTCTAGATCACCAACTCCCTAGTGAATTTAGCCAATTTGACACCCAAGTTTGCTAAAATCGGCCCTAATCTCAATTGGGTATGTCTTTAATTTTTCACATCTTGTCTAGCATTGCCACATCATACTTCCCTTGCCACGCCATCAATCGACTGTGCTAGTTCTCTAATGCCTTGAGGAATTTGAGGATTCTGAGACTTGGGTTTTGTTCCACTCTTGGTTTATATCACTTTTGATGCAATGCATACGCCAAGCTGCTCAACGCTGGATTTGTTTCGCCACCTAGAACCTGTATGATCTATTTGACCAACTTTGACTAGTTGTAACTTGACATTGCCTTCACTATTTGGAAAAAATGTAAGTGGCTTGTAACCCTCTCATCAAGCTGAAAAATATGAGACCAAGTTGACTTTTTTACTTCAGGGACCACTTTGCATTGGGAAACATGAACCGCCTTGGGAACTGTGAAAAGTTGTCAATATGAGATTTCCATGAATGAGAATTGTTTGAGAGATACTGCACCAAAGCCAAGGCCACATACAGACTCTAGAGACTCATAACCATGCAGTAAGGCATAGGTGCACCTTGACATGGCCTAGATTGACCCATACACTAGTGATCACCCCTACAAAAGCAAGATCCCATAAAACCATGAGTCCTCACGTAAGCCCATGTAAGGCCCTCCACCTCTATACTGCATGAAAGGAACTAGAGACAAACTTCAGGGGATCGGCCATGGTCTGACCAAAATGACAAGACATGGATAATAAGACATAAGGTCTAGGATGCCTCATATAGGGCCTGTTACCCACCATTTTGTAGGTGACATCCCTAGGAGAAAATTTTCTCCGAGATGGTCCTCAGCCGACAACCAGCAACCCCTTGCAGCGACCAACTAGACCATTGTGCCATTTCTCCGCAACCTGAGACATCCATATGGTCCTTCACCCATCTGTCATTATCGTATGTTTGAAGGTGGGCCTCCCAAACTTAAAGGTATGCCTTGTCATTTGGTAATTGAGTATTGTAGTTTTCTTACCATGGAAACTTCTGGGCATGGATTAATGGGGGGATTCGGCGGAAAGAGTGGGCTAAGAGCTCTTCTCCCCTAGACCTCTTTTGGATGTTACTCTTGGATCCTAGTCCTGTGGGATCTCTTTTATTGACCTTTGGGCTTTAGGGATGTTACTACATGGGAAACCCTAATTTTGGTTGTGTGGTCCCGCTCCCCCATCCACATATATCACTCCCCTTCCATTTATTATAACCCTATTCATCATCTTTCCAAGCTAGCTCCACATTTCTCCACTGGGTCCACATAGGGTTGACCTCCCCTCCCCTTGCCCACACCTTGGGTCAAGCCTGAAACGATCCCCCAGAGGTTGATGCAGTTGAAAAGAAAAAGAAAAAACATAATTTGCCACATTCAACAGGAAAATGTACCACAAAATGCAAAATATGGTCAGGACAAACACATTTAGCACGTGGGAAAAAGCCAAATGCATGAGCTCTACCCCACACCCATGGCCATCACCTTGGTTCCTATAAGTCCTTGATGAACCTCCTTATTAATTATGGAACCCATGATTTTCCCAACCCCTAGTGGCCAATGAACTGCCCTACCTTAAAAGGGGTATCCACTGCTATACCTTACACATCATGCTCTTATCCTTGAGCCCCGAGCAATTAATCAAAGAAAAATCATAAAAGGAAAAAGACATATAAAGAAGGGTGGAAAAATCAAGGTTGGGGTATCTCATACAATACGATAGCTCCCTCTTATACATTATATACCCAAGTGTGGGATTCCCTTTACTCACTACCCTTGTACCCCGACATGTGGCCCAGGATTGCCCCTTTCATTCCCTACTCCATTCATCTCTTTATCACATGCCACCACCATTTGAAGGATGTACCTTGGACATACTGTTGATTTTTGGGTAGCATCGGATGTGCTCTAGCTCCAAATCTTTGTGGAGGTGCTAGAACACATGAGATCTCCAAGACTCAGAAATCATTTGGAGAAATGCCACCCGGAGCCTAAGTTATTCCAATAATTAATTATTTTAATGGAGACCCTAAGTCTAACTTAGGGAAATTAAATAATTAAAGCGAATTAATTTAAACATGTGGGTGAGAATGTTCTAAGTGACGAGGATCAAGTCTTTTCTAATCTTAGCTGTTGATTAGAGATTAGATCACAACTGTTGATTTTTCAATGAGAAAAGTATTAAAGGAAGGCTTGGGGTTAGTTGGAGAACACACATAGCACTTGAGCTAAGTCAAAATTCTAGGGCACAGTTTGCTGAGAATTTTCGAGTGAGCTTGCAGTGCAGCAAGGGGCAGATCGGCAGATGGATTTGAGATCCGAGGCCGATAATACAATTGTAGAGAGGCAGATCCGTACTAGAGAGGCAACGCAATCCAGGAGGGGTGACGTAGAGGCAGCGTAGACCCATCAAGGGTGATGCAGACCCAGCCAGGCTCACGCAGAGCCAACACAGAGGCTGACACAGTCACAGAAGGGTGACGCAGGCTAGGAGGGGCTGACACAAAGCTAGAGGCTGCAACGTTGGGGTTTCAATGGGCCAAAAAGGGCTCATATTCAACAAATCCAGAAGGGGTGACGCAGCCACACTGAAGGGTGACGCAGTGACTGCATAGGCACTTGTGGGGTTCCTCATCCTCAGCTGAATCAACCATATTTGCACCGATTTTCCCTCATTGGGTTTTTTCTGGGGACATTTGTCTGAAAGATATTGTGTGTCCTTTGTCATGTGTGCTTCATTCTTCAGTACTTGATCTGTATGTATGTGTAGATTTATAGTGTGTTTACTTCATTTTTTTCTGAATATTTATAAAAATAACTTGTAAATGTAAAAAACACAAGTAGAAGTAAACCAGATTTTTGCAGTAGAAATTTTTGTTAAGTACATTCAGGAATTTTCACATGGTATCATAGCTATTGCAGATCAAGGGGCGCTGAAGCCATCAACAAAGTGATGAATTTTTTGCTGCAGGAAGGTGGCTAAGACAACACAGATCCAGAAAGAGGCAATGTAGCACCAAAGGGACAACGCAGACCCAACAGGGGTTATGCAAAGCCTATCTGGCTCATGCAGAGTTGACGCAGGCCCAAGACGGTGATGTAGTCTGAGAGGGGGTGACCAACGTTGCATGAAGCGGGGTCATTTTTTGGAAGGAGGGACGTGGAAGCATCATTTTCCAAAAATTTAGGAAGCAAAGCGTTTCAGAAGCATCTATATATATATATATTAAAAGAAACATCCCAAATACCAAATTAGTTGTATAAGACATGAAAACATGCATATTTTTATGTAAATCAAGATAGATATGACATCCATGATTCCATTGTACATCAATAATTAATTATTCGAGCATCAACCATCTAGATTCTAGCAATTACAAACATACATCAAATTTCTAAGAATATTATAAAACATAAAATGATAAACATTTAAGCATACTATAAAACATAAAACATTTAACCATATTATAAAACATAAAGCATATTATCTAGCAAGTGAGCAACTGCCAACATTAGTCATGTCCAAAATTTAAATAATAATGTTTAAAAATAGTCCACCTGGTCACCACCAAGACAAAAAAGTTCAAATTCACAAGCCTACAAGTCTAATCTATGACAAAAGCAGTAAATTGTGAATATATCTACTAATCTCTCCTCCTTCCACCACGAATATTACGTGGTGGTGGGCCTCCACATGGTGGCAATGACAAAGATGGTGGTTGTGGAAGTTGTGGCACTGCAATTGATGAAGACGAATCCCTTGTTGTTGGTGTTGAACCATGAAACCTAGGAAGCGAGGGACTAGATGGGGGTGGCATGAAAAATCGATCATCATCATCATGGATAAGAGCATCCTCTAATTGCTCTAATCTCAATACTCCATCCTCCAAATTGGCCTCCTCTGGATACCTGTCCAAAAAATTAAGGGCTTTATTACTCTTTTCATCATCACAGTAATGGGACAACAATCGCAAGTTGTATTGAACATAAACCAAGCTCTCTGCCTAGTCTAAACTCAACCTGTTCCTTTTAGCACTATGGATGAAAGAATAAGAGCTCCAATACCTCTCTGCAGAAGAAGTGTTTACCACCTGTGATAGCACCTGCAATGCCAAAGTCTGTAGAATTGGAGTAGCACCTCCATGCATGTTCCACCACTCAATAGAAGAAAAAGTCTCTCGATCTCTAATGCAGCATGCTCCCAAATGGACCAGTGCAAAGCGTATAGTTGCTCAATTGTTTCCGTACCAAGGCAGCCTCCTCATCATCAGAGACTAATCTAGTCAATGCAATCATATATTTTTCTAGAACCTCTGGATCTAAGTGTGGTATTCTCCTGCTCCCCCCCTAGGTGCTGGCGTTGAAACCCATGACGGATGATAGTATTTAGGTGTCAAAACATATGCTAATGCATGCAATGGACAATTTAACATATCCCATCATCTTTCCACCTCTGCACAAATATAATTGTACAAGGTGATATCTCCAGGCTCAACAATGTCTTTAATCTACCCCAACATGTTATCCATTTGCTTATACACCTCCCAATTATTGGCCGATCTGAATCTGCAAACTTGATCATGTAATAAATTGGTTTGGTGAATTGCAAAACGTATTTAACCTGTGACCAAAAGTACATGTCAAGAATAGTGTCCTTGGCTACATTAACACCATCTCTTTGTTGAGATTTTGAGTGTTGGGGTAGCATCGGGTGTGCTCTAGCCCTGAAATTTTGTGGAGGGGCTAAGGCACACAAGACCTCCAAAACCCATAAAGCATTTGGAGAAATTTCATTTAATGTGTGAGATATTAAAATAATTAATTTTTTTAATGAGGACCCTAAGTCTAACTTAGGGAATTAGAAAAATTAAAGTGAATTAATTAAACACGTGATGAAATGTTCTAAGTGATGCGGATCAAGCAGTATTCTAATCTCAATTGTCGATACGAGATTAAATCACAGTCGTTGATGTGTCAATGAAAAAGTATAAGAGAAAGGCTTGAGGGTCAGTTGGAGACGGACACACACGGAGGCAGAGCTGAGAGACTAAGCTGGAATTCTAGGGCGGGTTTGCTAATAATTTCCAGATACAAGATTAAATCACAGTCGCTGATGTGTCAACGAAAAAGTATAAGAGAAAGGCTTGAGGGTCAGTTGGAGACGGACACACACGGAGGCAGAGCTGAGAGACTAAGCTGGAATTCTAGGGCGGGTTTGCTAATAATTTCCAGAAGAGTTTTTGTTGCAGCGAGGGGTAGTATTGGCTAAGGGGATGATCTGATCTCGGAGCCAAGAGTCAGCAAGAGGCAGAGGAGCAGCAACCAGGGGCAGGGCAGAGGAATTTGAGGGTACACAGCAGCTACGTAGCAATTGTGCAGCATAGAGGGTTTCAACCACTACGCAAGCCCAGGAGGGGCAGCGCTGGAGCTTCAAGAGGCCACCAGGGTTACGCAGAGTCCATCCAGGGCAACCTAAGGACTGTGTCACCCAGTCTGGGGTTACGTAGTCCCCTTTTGAGCAACACAGGGGCACATAGAGGCTAGCAGGGCTGACGCAGGAAGCTTCAGAGCAACGTTGGGGTTTCTAGAGGCAGAACAAGGCTGAGTTCTATAAATCCCATTTGAGGGTGTGAATCAGTCCAGTCTTCAGTCTCCAGAATAGTAGGTATTTCTACAGATCTATTTTTCTCTGTCTGTCTAACTAGAAAGGTGTCCAAATTCTGTGTACTCGAATTCTACTTAATAATAATAAACCCTCATATCTCCTGCACTGGTTTTCCCACATTGGGTTTCTCCGAGGACATTTTTCCAAAAAATCTATGTTTCACTTTGATGAATGAGCGTAATATTCAGTAAATGATTTGTATGTGTGTAGGCTGCTAGTTGTGTTTACTTCGGTATTTTCTGAAAATAACTTGTATAATTAAATCACAAGTAGGATAAGTAAATCAATATACTGCAGTAGGATTTATGTATTGTTGCATTCAAAAATTTTCACATGGTATCAGAGCGATTGCAGATCAAGATGAATCTCCAGCAAATCAGCTGAAGAAATATTTTCTGCAGGGTAGCAGCTAAAGCAGCAGATCCGGAGAGGGAAACTCAGCAGCAGGAGGACACAGTCCCAGCATAGGCTACGCAGGGGCTGACGCAGTCCCATATGGGTGATAGAGAGACAACGCAGTGCCTCCCAGAAGGACGCAGGAACAACCTGCGCTGTGCAGCCACTGCGTTGGGCCAGTCTACTCACGCAGAGGCCATCTAGAGGGATACAGTCCAAATTACTTTTCTATTGCTGAGAAGTATTGCCGAGATCCGGAAGCAATGATTCAGATCTTCAGCAATTGCTGGTGTGGTGGAGATTCTGCCGGTGCAGAATTGTGCCTAGCTAAATTGATAAAGAGCGGGAGGAAGACAGTCACTCAGCAGATCTGAGCCAAACAAATCTGAGATTTGATCAAGAGGGTGATCATAGAGAATTTTTCGATTGTTTTTGGTTGAAGACTTCCAGGGCGAAAATCAGTTGATAGAGGGAGCAACTACTATAGAGGGTTTCTGATCACCAAG
The DNA here is from genome assembly GCA_034641835.2 of Pinus albicaulis. Classification (NCBI taxonomy): domain Eukaryota; kingdom Viridiplantae; phylum Streptophyta; class Pinopsida; order Pinales; family Pinaceae; genus Pinus; species Pinus albicaulis. The sequence continues at coordinate 1,150,688,827 of CM076570.1, forward strand.
AAACCCAGATCTAGTATTTATGTTGAGTTTTGCAATAGGAAGAGGGAGAAGAGTATTGTTTCGTCAGATTTGAGCTAGATGGCTTCTCATGGGCTGAGAGATCAGGACAGGTTGCACGGTGTGTCCAACTTCGTCATCTGGAGAGCCAAGATACTAACAGTACTGAATGAGTACGCCATCAAGAACCATGCGGAGAATGTCCTAGCTAAGCCTGCAGATCCAGATCCTCTGAAGAAATTCAAGGAAAATCAAGCGCGGGCTAAGCGTTTGATTATGGACGGAGTAAAAGACCATGTCATGCCACATATTTCCAAAAAGAAGACGGCAATTGAGATGTGGACTGCTTTGGAGATGATGCATCAAGGAAGCTCCGTTCAAAGAAAGATGCTTTGAGAGAATTAGATGAGGTTGTTCCAAATCTAGAAGGGTGAGGAGATAGATCCCTTCTTTTTCCGACTTCAGGCTATCCGGGATAAACTGATTTCCATGGGTGCGACTCTGGATGAAGGACTCTTGGTAAGGACCGCCCTGAATGCAGTCAGCAAGGCGAGGGAAACGTTTGTCTAGATCATATTAGGCAGTGCAGCATTACCATCCTGGGAGGACATGTGGGCAATCCTCCGTAAGGAGGAAATTAGAAGGTTCACCAAGAGGCAAAACAATAGCAACGGAGCTGTCAGGGTGAAGAAAGAAGAGGAAGATGATGCAGCCCTTGCATTAAAGGAACGAAGGCAGCAAGGGAAGAAGAAGAGGGACCTATCCAAGGTCTAGTGCTTTAATTGTGGTGAACTTAGACACTTCGCGAGCACTTGTCCTAAGAAGAAGGACAAAGGAACTTTTGAATCCAAGGTTGCAGTAGCAAAGGATGATGGGAGTGATGATGAGGTAGCCATGAGTGCTCATGAGCCACGTAAATGGGGTGATATGGATCTGTAGAGCAGCTACAGATGGGAGGCAGGATCCTTGAGTAAGCCTAACTCTTGGATCACATACAAGCTATGGGAGCCTTAATACGGTAGCGGGACAAGTGGGAGATGGTTGCAGAAGATCACAGTGAAGCAGAGGGCAGAGATGAAGTGTTGTAGAGGGAGCAGAGTTGTGCAAAGGCAGCAGCAGCGCAGAGACTGATGGGACTTCAACAGCGTAGAGAGGTAGTGCTTACGCAGTGCAGAGTTGTAGCAGCGTAGTGGCTTCAGGAGGACAGCGTAAAGCAACAACCAAGGAAGTTTCAATGATGGGATGAAGCCTGAATTGTCTGTCAGCGATTGGGCAGGGGTCTTTTAGTTGCTTACTTCTCAGCAATTGAGTTGCAGTTCAACAGTTAGCAGTGGCGGTGCTATGGGCAACATGATGCAGCAGTTTGAGAGGGAGCTACAGTACAGATGTGGCAGTGTCAGTGGCAGTGACATGGGCAGCAGTACAGAAAGTAGCAACGAAGTGGATGGAGGGCAACAAGCCAAGCATCACTAGCGCAGAGACCAATACCGAGATCTTGTGATACATGGTGTGGATGTATTACTAGAGCACACTCCGTGCTAAGAGGGATTGTTGATATTTTGAGTGTTGGGGTAGCATCGGATGTGCTCTAGCCCTGAAATTTTGTGGAGGGGCTAAGACACACAAGACCTCCAAAACCCAAAAAGCATTTGGAGAAATTTCATCGAATGTGTGAGATATTAAAATAATTATTTTTTTTTAATGAGGACCCTAATTCTAACTTAGGAAATTAGAAAAATTAAAGTGAATTAATTAAACACATGTGATGAAATGTTCTAAGTGACGCGGATCAAGCAGTCTTTTAATCTTAGCCGTTGATAAGAGATTAAATCACGACCATTGATGTGTCAATGAAAAAGTATAAGAGAAAGGCTTGAGGGTTAGTTAGAGACACACACACACAGAGGGAGAGCTGAGAGACTAAGCTGGAATTCTAGGGAGGGTTTGCTAAGAATTTCCAGAAGATTTTTTGCTGCAATGAGGGGTAGTATTGGCTAAGGGGATGATCTGATCCCGGAGCCAAGAGTCAACAAGAGGCAGAGGAGTAGCAACCAAGCGTAGCGCAGAGGAAGCTGAGGCTACGTAGCAGCTGCGCAGTGCAAAGTATTTCAGATGCTACGCAGGCCCAGGAGGGATAGCGCCGGAGCTTCAGGAGGCCACCATGCTTACGCAGAGGCCATTCAAGGCAACGTAAGGACTGTGTCACCCAGTCTTGGATTACGCAGTCCCTTTCTGAGCAGTGCAAGGGCACGTAGAGGCTAGCAGGGCTGACGCAGGTAGCTTTAGAGCAGCATTGGGGTTTCTAGAGGCAAAACAGGGTTGATTTCTGTAAATCTCGTTTGAGCATGTGAATCAGTCCAGTATTCAATCTCTAGAACAACAGGTATTGTTGCAGATTTATTTTTCTCTATCGGGTTAACCAGAAAGGTGCCCAGATTTGTTGTACTTAGATTCTACTTAATAATAATAAACCCTCATATCTGCTACACCGGTTTTCCCGCATTGGGTTTTTCTGGGGACATTTGTCTAAAAAATCTGTGTGTCACTTTGTTGAATGAGCGTAATATTCAGTAAATGATTTGTGTGTGTGTAGGCTGCTATTTGTGTTTACTTCGGTATTTTCTGAAAATAACTTGTATAATTGAATCACAAGTAGAGGAAGTAAATGAATATACTACAGTAGGATTTATGTATTGTTGTATTCAGAAATTTTCACTCTCTCAGTGTTAATTTCCTCCCATGATTCCGCAGTGACCATATTAGTTAAAGCTTGTCTCACCTTCACTAGCCACCTAAAGGTTAGGTAATAACTTGCAAATCTTGTTTTTGCAAGTTTAAACAACTGCAACTTGGAGTAAGTGCCATAGTAGTTTACCCTTGTATGCCCTGTCATAAATTTAATGAGTTGCTTCCCTCTCTTGTATAGCTCATTAATCCACCCACATTCTTTATGCTTCACAGTATCATGCATCAAAAGGTTCAATGTGCGCACCATGCACCCAAATCAAAATATGTGTGGATGAGTACGCTCAATAATTTTTCCTGCTCCCTTACAATTTTCTACATTATCTATGATCACATGAACCACTTTACTAGGACCAACATCTTTGATTGATTGCAATAGGATATCTGCAATGTTTTGGGAAGTTTCACTGACGGAGGAGGAGTCATGACATGTAATAAATTCAACACCACTAGCAGAAACACCAAGAACATTTATCAGATGTTGGTTTTTGATATTTGTCCACCCGTCTGATACAATGGATACCCCACAATCCACCCACTCATTTTTAAAATGTGCCAAAACTATTTGAACCTTTCCTTTTTCTCTTTCTAATAACATTGTTCTAGCTTTCTCATAGTTGGGGGACTTGTATCCTTTTGGGGCTTCATTGATGGCCTTTACCATTTCATGCCAATAGGGAGAGCGAAGCACATTGAATGGTATACTGCAAGCACAAAAAAATCGTACTATCTTTTATCCACATCATCCCTCCCAGCAACATTAAGGAAATCCCCTATTTTGTTTTACCTCCAGAGCTTGTAGAAATATCATGAGGAGATGAGCTACCAAATCTAGAGGTTGCGCTTGATTCAGATTGAGTTTTTTGTTTCTTTTTTTTCTCTTGTGCAACCTCCTCTATTTGGATGTATTATATTCTTTGTTCATTTGAAACCTTTGGGAAAATTGCTATCCCCACGACACCCTTTTTATCATCACTTTCTATCACCGCACAAACATGCCTCCTCACACGGGTATATGAACCACTATATGGTTTTCCTCCATGACAACCATGAGGGCACAAAAAATTGTTACTTCCACCACCTTTTCCCCCTTCAAGTTTGGTCACATGGTTCCACAAGGGTGTCAATGCAGCTTTCCCCTCTAGTGTTTCAATGTTCTCATCAAAATCATCCCCTTCCTCCTCATCATACATTGGGTCACTCATACGGGGACCACTATGTTGTTCTTCTTCTTGTTCTTCTCTTATATTTCTACTCCCCCTTACCATCATGAAAACCAAGAGTGGAATGATACATAGAAGCCAATAAAACATCATCTTTGAATATGAATATAGGTGGTGGACAACCTGCAAAAAAATGAGCAAGAAGAAAGAATGGGAATGTGTAGGAGAGGGAGGAGAGAAAATACAAAAAACAATGACAAAAAAATGAGAAAGTTTGGGGTTTGCACTTACCTCTTTAGCTTTTGTAGATGGAAGCCCTTCTTTACTCCTCCAAGCTCCTCCTCCTCCTTCACTCCTCCAAGCTCTCCTCAACTCTCTCTTCTCCAAGCTCTCTTCTCCTCTCTTTTTCCTCTCTTCTCCAAGCTCTCCAAAAACAAAAGTGAGAAAATGAGAGGTGAAAGTGAGTTTTTAACTATTTCATCCTATCCCTAACTCAACACTAACCCAACCCCTAACCCAACTAAAGCCAAAAAAACAAAAAACAAAATAAATAAATTTCTTTTTTAGAGTGCATAATTCGGATCCGTACATCGTTGTATGGAAGCGTTCGCGATCCATTCAGATCCGCCTCCGAAGCGCAACGTTTCTATACGTCGATCCGCCGTACGAAACGTGGATCTGGCGTACGAAAACACGGATCGAGCGAGGTAGTTCAGAAATGGCAGGAACCACCTTTTTCCGCAGGATCCGCGTTCTGAACTTCGGATCTGTGTTTCATACGACGGACCCCGTACGATTTCATATAGGACGTGGATCGAGCATTGGAGCCAAGGGGGGATGTTTTGTAATATCCCCAACGGGAAATAACCAGTAATACACAGAAATATGCCAGACATATATATAAAACAAAATGCCGGAACCAGAACATGGAACAAGTACACATAGAATGCCAGAACACTAAGCCATTTTATTAATCTGAGAATACATATATAGGGGTACAAGATAATCAGAATGAGTGCACCTATCCTTGCCCTAGGCAAGTGGAGACCCTCTCAGAATAAAGAATGGCTGCAATAGGGACAACGTCCTAGCTGGCTGAAGAAACTGCTGTGGAAAACTGCTGCTGCAATGCACTGGAACTAGGGGCTGATCCCCTCAATGGAATGAGCTGAAAACTGGGAAGGTAGCTGATCTCAATCCTCCAGACAAACCCCAGAAATCGTGAAGCAGATGCTCCACCTCCGAAGATACACCAAATAAACCCTCACCAGTGAAAACGTTGTCTCTGCCAGTGACAGCGCAGAAGCCAAAGAGAACGCTGGAAAAAGGGGCTGAATCTACCCACAAATCCTCCGGATGAGATAACCAAACTCCTCAGGGCTGGAAATACTGAAAAACGCTGCCAAAAGCCCACACAACAACCCTATTCATCAGATCTGCGTCCTCCCTAGCTGGATCTGCGTCCTCCCTTTCCAGATCTGCGTCCTCTCTCTCTGGATCTGCGTCCTCCCTAGCTGGATCTGCTGGATCTGCGTCCTCCCTATCCAGATCTGCGTCCTCTCTACCTGGATCTGCTGGATCTGCGTCCTCCCTAGCTGGATCTGCTGGATCTGCGTCCTCCCTATCCAGATCTGCGTCCTCTCTACCTGGATCTGCTGGATCTGCGTCCTCCCTATCCAGATCTGCGTCCTATCTCTCTGGATCTGCGTCCTCTGCCCTAGCCTGCGCAGTCTCAAGAAAGGGGGTATCTCCTCTGCCAAATCTCCACCAGAAACTACTGCAAATCACCACTGAAACTGAAGGATGATGCTAAGAAAATAACCTTACCAGGGCATGCACTCGAAGTCCCCCGAGGCTAAGGGTGAGATCTCCGCGCGGAGACACTCGGTTGCACTAAACAGTGCTGCAGACCGACTAAACAACCGGCGTGCTGAAGTAGACAGAAGTCTAGCTCTCAATATCAATATCAAATCAACCATACCAAATGAAGTGGAAACCCCTCCTTTTATAGTGCTAAACTCCCTCCAAAACCTTAACTGCGTCCTTCACCCTCCTTGGCCTGCGCAGTTACCCTTGGGTCAGCGTGAGGCCTCCCCTCATGCACGTGTGGACCCCCAAGGCCACCCCTTTAAGTTACAACGTCAATCAACTAGGAAAGCACTTTATTTTATAAAGTGAGATGACCCCTCTTATTTCTCACTTTATTTATTATTTTTAGCTAAAGCGGCAAAATAAAACAAAAATGAAATATTCCAATTAGCAATGCTAATTAGGAATATTACAGTCTCCCCCGGCAAAACGTTGCTTGTCCTCAAGCAACTGAAGTGATGGATGCTGTAAAGTCTGCTCGCTCTCCCAAGTGGCATCCTCATCCGGCAAAAATTGCTTGTTCTCAAGCAATGCTTGAACAAGCCTACTTTCTAGCTGATGCTCCCCACCGATACTGCAAAATGTGCCTGGGTCCCACTGAAACCTCTCTGTCTCCTGCATCACCTTGATACGAAGGGATATCTCAACGCCAGGATCCCAAATTGGCCTCTCACAGTACCAGTCGACCAATAATCCTCCTGGATCCCATTGCCACCATGGCCAATAATAGCCCAAGTCCCATGGCTCGGGCTGCACACTGCCTCTAGCTATGACTGATGAAGACCATGACCCCTGCTGCTCTGCATCTATGACTGTGTAAGCTGGCCCATCAACTGCGTACCAACTCATCACCTCTCTCCAATCAACTGCAAGGGTAGAACTGAAGAATCTCCACTCGAGGCATGGAGTCTGGAATGTAGTGAGGGACATCTCCCTCATGTGGATCCTCCATCCCCAAGCAATCATCCAAACAAAATGAGCCACCTCCCAACAAGGCAACTCCTGAAAATCCCCTTCCACCTCAAGCTCCGGTAATGAAGGTGGGATGAAAATTTGACCTTGGCAAGCATCATAGCTTACCCCATGCTGTCCTTCTCTCCACTTATGATAAGTGTAGAGTGTATGCTGATCCTGGGCTGCACAATTATTGCCCTCCAGTGGCAAAGTGAAGAAAAATCCTCCAATGAAGGTTCCTCCAACAATGAAGAACAAGCTGGCCCAAAACAATCCATCCATGAAGAATAGGACATGGTCATCATGGATCATTCTAATGAGATGTTTGCTGAAGGTTTTACATGATGATACATGATGCAAACAATCTCTCACAGAGATACAATGCAGTCTCATCCACTGCAACTTCAAAAAATTACATGGCAAGCAATGTACAAGATCCATCACATCCACTAATGGATAGTAAATGGCTGAATATGACAACAACATAAGACCAAACACTTGCCCATGGCTGTACAATGAATGACTATCAATCTCATGGCCCACCTCAAGAGAGAACACATATGTAGTAGTGGTGGCCACGCCTCCCCTCATGCTCCCATTAGAACATGTAGTGCAGAAAATACTCAAAGACACATCCAGCTCATGTGTCTCTCTCATAATCAAGCCTCCCATACAAATCTGATCTATATCAGCAAATGGAGACATGCTCAATAGCAAAATGAAGGAAACGTTGAAGGTTACAATTGATGCAAAGAGGTACCAACAGTTTCCCCAACAAGTACAGCGCAGTTTTACAAGTTGCTGCTTGATGAAAGTACAAGGCAAAATGTTTCTTGTTACATAGTTAATCATGCATGTCTTTATATGATACATGCTATAGTGCAGAAAATCAACATACATGTAGTGATAAAACATTTGCCCAAGGCCACAAAAGAGATGGCTGCCTCCATCATGTAGATTGGCCCAATACAATTCATGGAGCAATGTGACAAGCTTGCCCCCTTGTGAAGCAATGCACTGCATAGGAATGGCAAAAGTGTGCAAATCAATGAATGTAAAAACAAATCCCTCACCATATGCTGGAAGTAAGATGGTACATGGATCCATACATGAGCCCTCCATAGTGTTTTGGCATGCTATGAAGAAGAATGAACCATGTGCTACAAGAAGATAATCCTCCTTATGCTTGGAAATCCAAGTTAAGAAGAATATGCCATAGATGCCTCTATCATCATTACCTCCTCTTTGAGAAACAAATATGAAGTGATCCTGGGACCTGTGGGTTATGGGCCCACCATATCTCTGCTGCGCACACTCCATCCATAATGTTCTGCTCCAAGGTGACAACGCTGTGAGCTCATGCAAATAAGCTCCTGTCAATACAAGACTCTGTTCTTTGACATGCTCCTTGTCAAAGACTCCTCTAATAATGCTGCAATAAGGGTGGAATACTCCCCAAGATGGAAGTGCTTCCCCATCATCATCAAAGATCAAGGAGATAGTGCCATCCCCTCTTCCTGCAACATCCTGCCAAGTGTGAGAGCAAATCTGCCCTTGCTCTCCCAGAAACAAACCAAGCAACCAAACAATTTGTTGCCTCCCCATACTTCCATCATACAACTCATGTGATGAAGACATAATGAGTATCATATCAACACCATGCATACATACTCTATGCTGCTCAATGATGCAAGTATCCAGCCATCTTTCCTCCACCCTCCGACTCTTAGGAAGAGTGTTTGCCAAGAGATGGCCAAACTCTTTCAAGAGTAACCAGCGCAGCCAAGCCTCCTGCTGTCTGGTAACACAGATCTGCAAGTAGCCTCCTAGCTCCTTGCTCATCATCCCCATCCACTCAATCACTTGTGGATGCCGTACCCTGTGCAACTCTGATCGTCTCATACCGCTATCCAAGTCAACATATGAGATCTGACTAGGTGGTTCTGCCTCTCTCTCTCCAATGGGAAGAGATGACCCAACAACACTGGTAGTCCCATCCATGCATACCTGAAGGGGAATGGTATGACGCTCCCTCGTGCCCTCTGGTTGTACCATCAGGGAATCTAGCTGTTCCCCAATGCGGACCAACTTGGCCGCCGACTTGGCACAAGTCACTCTCATACCCTCCAGCTCCTGGTCCTGCAACAAAATGGTCTCCCGTACTGACGCGGCCTTCTCCCTCAAAACTCGAAGGTCCGTCCGAAGCCGATGATACCGCTGTCTGCGACCATCTTCCGATACCTCTGTATCTCCTAGTGCCTCATCGATAATGGATATATCTCCTGATACCTCACCCATCTGTCGTGTGCTGCTACCACCCGAAGACTCGGACATGGCTCCAGTCATCACCTCAGTGGATGGCTCTACCGGGGTAGGCTCTTCCTCCTCCACTACGATATCAACCGGCACGGTCAAGGAGGTCTCTAAGGATGGTGAGTCTTGTGTCACACTGGGTGTATCCTCGAACTCCCTGCAATCCCGTGTGTCCTCATCCTCCAAGTGCGAGGTAACCATTTTAATGGTTTTCCTCTCCGATACTCGGTCAAGCTGGAAAGAGGTATCCAACTTGTCCACCCAAGCTTTTTCTGAGCACCTGGATGACTCGTCAAATGTCGGTAGATGGAATCTGTCCACTGTGCGCTGTAAGCCCCTATCATGTGAGTGCTTGTTCCCTCTGTGAAAGTTGTGAGGTCTACTATCACGCTGGAGCTGAACATAATCTCTACTAGCTGTGCGGTGGTAGTCTCCACCATGATGATTCCGGTGCCCCCGGTGATGATCACGGAGTCTAATGCCATACTGGATCTGGATATATTTTCTGAACGAGAGAGCCTCCATGAACGCTGGTCCGAAAGCCTGGTACTCTGCAAGAATGTCAGCCATCCGAGCCGGATCTATCTCTCGCGGTGCTGCTGTCCCTGCGTCCTCTGGCAAGAAGGTAGGCATGGTAGATCGTGTGGGTGTATGTGATCCCATATGCTGAGTGGCAACATGCTCTGGCAAATGGTGGGATGTGCCTGATCCCTCACCAATCTGGAAAACCCTTGCAGTTTCCCGCTGTCCTACCTCTACGGCTGCGAGCCTCTGTGACATATCCTGCATGTGATGGAGGATTACATCCAGTTTTTTTTCTGTGTCTGCCATCGGATCCCGCTGCTCTGTGCCTACAGGCTCCTCAGAAACTGCACGGCTGCTGCAAAACCATACTGCTGCTTAACTTCGACCTCCGATTTACCCACTGAAAACTACTCAGAAAATTCCAGGAATTTGGAAAGGTGATCCTTGTCCAAAACCCAGAAAAACCCAGAAAACGTTTCTTCTAATTCCAAACTTCAAAATTTGACCCTTTATATTTTGGCCATTTTTCCAATTGCGTTTTTGGTATTGCAACTGCTATTGCTCTGTATGATCTCTTTCCCGATGTCATAGACCACAGGCTGAGCCAGAATTATGCTCTGATACCACTGTAATATCCCCAAGGGGAAATAACCAGTAATACACAGAAATATGCCAGATAGATATATAAAACAAAATGCCGGAACCAGAATATGGAACAAGTACACATAGAATGCCAGAACACTAAGCCATTTTATTAATCTGAGAATACATATGTAGGGGTACAAGATAATCAGAATGAGTGCACCTATCCTTGCCCTAGGCAAGTGGAGACCCTCTCAGAACAAATAATGGGCAAAAGGAGACGGCGTCTAGGTACAGGTGAAAAAGCGCTATAATTAACTGTGCAATGCCTTGGAACTGAAGGTGATCCCCTCAATGGAATATGAGCTGAAAGCTGGAAGGTAGGTGATCTCAAATCCTCCAGGACAAACTGAAATCATGAAACGGATGCTCCACCTCCGAATACCATAAACGTACCTTACCGATGAAACATTTGTCGCTTTGATGTGTGCAGAAAATAAAGAAAACGGCGGCCAAAAGGAATTGAATCCAACCACAAATCCTCCAGATGAGATAGCCAAACTCCTCAGGGCTGGAAACACTGAAAAACGCTGCCAAAACCCCACACAATAACCCTGCTCATCAGATCTGCGTCCTCCCTAGCTGGATCTGCGTCCTCCCTAACCAGATCTGCGTCCTCTCTCTCTAGATCTGCGTCCTCCCTAGCTGGATCTGCTGGATCTGCGTCCTCCCTATCCAGATCTGAGTCCTTGCTGCATGGATCTGCTGGATCTGCGTCCTCCCTATCCAGATCTGCGTTCTCTCTGCCTGGATCTGCTGGATCTGCGTCCTCCCTATCCAGATCTGCGTCCTATCTCTCTAGATCTGCGTCCTATCTCTCTAGATCTGCGTCCTCTGCCCTAGCCTGCACAGTCTCAAGAAAGGGGGTATCTTCTCTACCAAATCTCCACCAGAAACTACTGCAAATCACCACTGAAACTGAAGGAAAGAAACCTTGCTCGAGCAGGCACTCGAAGTCCCCCGGAGCCAAGGGTGAGATCTCCGACCGGAGACACTCAGTTTGCACTAAACAATGCTGCAGACCGACTAAACAACCGGCGTGCTGAAGTAGACAGAAGTCTAGCTCTCAATATCAATATCAAATCAACAATGCCAAATGAAGTGGAAACCCCTCCTTTTATAGTGCTAAACTCCCTCTAAAACCTTAACTGCGTCCTTCACCCTCCTTGGCCTGCGCAGTTACCCTTGGGTCAGCGTGAGGCCTCCCCTCATACACGTGTGGACCCCCAAGGCCACCCCTTTAAGTTACAACGTCAATCAACTAGGAAATCACTTTATTTTATAAAGTGAGATGACCCCTCTTATTTCTCACTTTATTTATTATTTTTAGCTAAAGCGGCAAAATTAAACAAAAATGAAATATTCCAATTAGCAATGCTAATTAGGAATATTACATGTTTCCTGCAACACTGGGGGTGACGTTGTGCCAGTTGTTGTGGCTAGAGGTACAGTTTTTTTCTTCGAAGTTGCTGGTGGGGCATTTTTCTACTGGTGCAGAACAATATCTAGCAGGGTTGACAAAGTAAGGGGAAATAGTTCCTCAGCAGACTTTCTAGCCAAGAATTCTGAGATCTGATCAGCGAAGTGATTGCAGAAGGCTGATTCGATAGAATTGGTGCAGGATTTCCGAGAAGGAAATCACTGGTCAGAGGTAGCGTATTCTCTAGAGGGTTTCTATCGCCAAGAAACCCATATCTGGTCTCTTGATGAGAGCAGCAGCAGAAGAAGGGAGAAGAGCATTTGTTTCGTTAGTTTGAGCAGAGATGGCCTCGCATGGATTGAGGGATCAGGACAGGTTAGATGGTGCATCTAACTTCGTCATCTGGAAAGCCAGAATCCTATCAATCCTTGACGAATATCACATCAAAGATCATGTCAAGAGGGTTGTAGCCGTTTTGGTCGATGCTGATCCATTAAAGAAGTATGAGGAAAATCAAGCACATGATAAGTGCTTCGTTAAGGACAGGGTGAAGGATCATGTGGTCCCACATATTGCTGAGAAGAACACGGAAAATGAGATGTGGACAACGCTGACCAAGTTGTATCAAGGCACCTCCGTCCAAAGGAAGATGCTTCTGGAGAATCAGCTGTGACTATTTCAGATGCACAAGGGAGAGGAAATAGACCCCTTCCTCATTAGATTGAAGGCAATTTGAGATCAAATGATTGCTATGGGGGAAACTCCTGATGATGGTCTCATGGTGAGGACTACCCTGAATGCAGTCACCGATGATTGGGAGACATTTGTCCAAAGTATTTTTGGCAGAGCACAACTTCCAAATTGGGAGGATATGTGGGCAACTCTTCGTCAAGAGGAGATCGAGAGAATGTCCAAGATTGGCAACAGCAGCGGAGGAGCCAAGATCAAGAAGGAGGAGGAGGAAGTTGTGGCTCTTGCACCTAAGGGACAGCGGAAACAGTAAGGGAAGAAGAAAAAGGACCTCTCAAAGGTCCGGTGCTTCAGATGTGGTGAATTGGGACATTTTGACAATACTTGTCCTCAGAAGAAGAAGGGCAAGGAAGATTCATGTTCTAAGGTTGCGGCAGCCAAGGGGGATGATGGAAGTGATGATGATGTGGCCATGAGTGCTCATGTACCTCGAGAGAAGAGGTGGGGCGACATAGATCTGTAGTTCTCTTGAATTTCAGAGGAGGGGCAGGATCCTTGAGGTGCTCAAACTCTTGGATCACATACGAGCTATAGGAGCCCTTAATGACGGTAGAAGGATAACTGGAGTCAGTTGGTGCAGAGGATTATCGAGGCACGATGGTAGTGAATACGCAGAAGATTGGAGCAGTGCAGTGCAGAGGCAGCATCAACGTGGAAGCAGCAGAGCAGAGGCTGATGGGACTTCAGTAGCGTAGAGGGGTAGTGCTTACACAGTGCAGAACAGCAGCACCGCAGAGGTTCAGATGGTCAGCGCAATTCAGCAACAGAGGGTGCTTCAATATCGAGATGCAACCAAACTGACTTGTCTATTAGGATTTTGGGTGATGTCCTTCAGTTGCTTACTTCTCAGCAACTGAGTTGTAGTGCAGCAGTTGGCAGTTGAGTGCTATGGGCAGCATGATGTAGCATTTTTGAGGGATATTCAGTACAGATGAGGCAGTGACTATGGCAGAGTCATGGGAAACAGTACAAAAGGCAGCAGTGCAGTGGATGAGGGGCAGCAGGCCGAGGATCAGCAGCACAGGGGACCGATGCCATGGATCAGAGTAACACTTCTAGTGTGAAGTGATGCTAGAGCACATTCCTTGCTAAGAGGGAGTGTTGATTTTTGGGTAGCATCGGATGTGCTCTAGCTCCGAAAATTTGTGGAGGGGCTAGAACACATGAGATCTCCAAGACCCAAAAATCCTTTGGACAAATTCCACCTAGAGCCTAAGTTATTCCAATAATTAATTATTTTAATGGAGACCCTGAGTCTAACTTGGGGAAATTAAAAAATTAAAGGGAATGAATTTAAACATGTGGGTAAGAATGTTCTAAGTGACGAGGATCAAGTCTTTTCTAATCTTAGCCATTGATTAGAGATTAGATCATGACCATTGATTGTTCAAACGAGAAAAGTATTAAAGGAAGGCTTGGGGTCAGTTGGAGAACGGACACAGAGCAGTAGCACTTGAGCTAAGTCGAAATTTTGGGGTGCGGTTTACTGAGAATTTTCGAGTGTACTTGTAGTGCAACGAGGGGCAGATCGGCAGAGGGATTTCAGATCTGAGGCCGAGAATACAATTGTAGAGAGGCATATTTGTACCAGAGAGGTAGTGCAGTCTAGGAGGGGTGACACAGAGACAGCGTAGACCCAACAGGGGTGACGCAGAGCCAGCGCAGAGGTTGACATAGTCATAGAAGGGTGACGTAGGCTAGGAGGGGTTGATGCAAAGCCAAAGGCTGCAACGCTGGGGTTTCAATGGGCCAGAAAGGGCTTGTATTCCGCTGATCCAGAAGGGGTGACATAGCCACACTGAAGGGTGACGCAGTGACTGTGTAGGCACCTGTGGTGTTCCTCATCCTAAGCTGGATCAACCATATTTTCTGTCTCCGGAGATAGAGGTGCATCTGCCCAGATTTCTCTGTTGAGCAAACCACTACTAGTGCCCTTGTTTGTATTCAGAATTCTGCATAATAATAAAACCCTCAAGAGTTGTTGCACCGGTTTTCCCGCATTGGGTTTTTCTGGGGACATTTGTCTGAAAAATATCGTTTCCTTTGTCATGTGTGCTTCATTCTTCAATACTTGATCTGTATTTATGTGTAGATATGTAGTATGTTTACTTCATTGTTTTCTGAATATTTCTGAAAATAACCTATAAATGTAAAAAACACAAGTAGGAGAAATAAACCAGATTTCTACAGTAGAAATTTTTGTTAAGTAGATTCAGGAATTTTCACACATACTATCCCCTTTAAAGGTAGAAACCACCTAATAGGGTGCTTGGTTAACCCCCTTTGGAGCTTGGAGACATTAGCACATGACAAAGCCCACTATGGAAGGGCATGCCATTATGAAGTGTCGACCTGTTGTCCATGGTTTGTAAGCTATTTAACTCGATTTATTTAAATGACTTGTTGTACTAGAAGGCAAGGGGATGAATTAGATCTTATGCAGGATTGTAGATGGTCTCCCTATATGGGGTCCTAACCCTCCAGAGGGCTACATTGGCACATGTGGGGTGTTTGTAGAGAGCCATGGGCCTCCACAGCAACAGACAACATTCCATAGATCCCCATAAATGTTCAAATATTGCTCGAGATTCACCTATTGGACGAGGAAGATGCACTTGGTTCACCATGGCCAACCAACCCCATAGTTG
Source organism: Pinus albicaulis (assembly GCA_034641835.2). Lineage (NCBI taxonomy): Eukaryota > Viridiplantae > Streptophyta > Pinopsida > Pinales > Pinaceae > Pinus > Pinus albicaulis. Next base: position 1,150,703,853 of record CM076570.1, read on the forward strand.
TACCATGCACTTGGAAGATGAACCAAGACCTGTATGCTGATGTGGCATTACTTACACCTTCATTTGATCCCTTATAGATGGTCTATAGGAATCTTCGATCTATTTGGATACCCATGAGGTTACTTGTGTGCCCCCACACCCATTGGGAGCACCACAAGTTTATTATTTGGAAAACAAGGGGCCAACCCCTTGTCCACTACTTTTGGGATTCCTATTCATCATTATGGAACTTATGGACTTCATTAGGATTCTTAGAAGATCCAACGACATGTATTATTGATCATTCGACCTCTTGAGAGGCTTTTTGTTTTGTTTATGAGCCAGTTTGGTGGGCTTGTCACCAAAAGTTAGTTATTTTGCACATTATTTTATTTTAAGGGCTAAAGTAGGCCTAATTAGCCAAATTGAACTCATTATAAGTGTATAAATACAAGTGATGTGATTTCATTTTAACGTCATCACTTGGATGGATCATTCTCTCTTGTGAGATTTTCACTATTCTTTTTGGAGGACGAATCTTTGGAGCATTGAATGGATTTTGATGTTTGGATCATTTTCTCTTGTCTTGGAGATTCCTTATTTGAAAGTTTTGATGGTTGGATATACTCTTAACACATGTAAGTTCAATTTAATGCTATTCTTTCTTTCTATTTTTGTCTCATACATTGTTGCTGGTATGTCGCTATACTAGGGCTAATTTACTACATCCAGCTATGCGAAGTTGTGGAAATTGTGTTTCTAGATAGTGAAGCTTCATGTATGGGCCATGTATTATGAGTGAATGTTTGTAATATTCCGAATAGGAAATAAAAAGCAATATAAAGAAATATAAAGCAACATAAACAATAACTATAGCAAATAGAGAGACATCATGAAAAACACTGCAAACATGGAGAAAATTTGAGCCATTTTATTATAATCTAAAAGAGGAAAATGAGTACAAAGGTGATCAGAATGATGGCACCTTGGCTTGCTCATGGCAAGCTGAAATCACTCTCTGAATCCCACTATGAATGGATGCTCCGTCACTGACTGCGTAACTCCCTGAGCTGCTGTTGCTGCTATTGGAACTGCTCCCTCTGTCTGGAATAGAGCTGCTCCTTGGGACTATTCCCCTGCTCAGAAAATTATGAAACTTTGGGTATCGACTCTCCTCCAAAAACCCGGAAAACCCATGAAGGAATTCCAGAAAGTTTGACCCCGTAATTTGACCCCCTTGGGAAAATCACGCACTCCAGGTGAGTACGCTAGCCCTGAACTGCAAAACTGGAGATGATGGCCTCCTCCTACTCTAAAAGATGACTTGTGAAGGGTTGATCCCTTTAGACTTCTCTCGGACTGAAATCCCTAATCTCGCTTCACTCCCGGTGCTGCCTCCCTCCAAGACTGCGTAATCTCGGAGTGTGGCTGCACTACCCTAGTGACTGTGTGGCTCCTGGCTGAAAGGCACTGCGTGCTCTACTCTGAAAATCGATGGTGAAGCTCCTCACCTGAGCGGGCACTCGAAGTCCCCTGAGGCTGAGGTTAGGATCTCCTCTCGAAGACACCCGTGTGCTGAACAACACTTGCAGACTTCGCTAAATAGTGTAAGCATGCTCAATGTCTGATAGACAGAAAATATGAATATGCATAATCAAATGAGTGAGTAGCTAGCCTCTCCCTCCTTTTATGCTTGAGACCCTAGCTCTCCCTTGGGCCCCACTCAACTGCGTTGCCCCCTCATGCCACGTTGTCCCCACTGGACCCACGCTGCCACTGCGCTGCCTGGCCCACGCTGCCACTGCGCTACCTGGCCCATGCTGCCTCCACGTTGTCCCTCTCCCTGCGATGTCACTTGGCTCCCCTAGGCCCCATGTTGAAATCCAAATATGTCTAAGCGACTTTAGGCAGTTACTTTATCCTGTGTTTGGGTTATGGGCTTCATCACCCCTTTATTTTATGATTGAACATTAGAAAGGAAAAATCTGAGTAAAATTATTATTTCCAATTAGCTGCAGCTAATTGGGAATATTACAGTCCTCCCTGCCAAAATGTTGCTTGTCCTCAAGCAACTGCAAAGATGGGTGCTGCAAAATCTTCTCACTTTCTCAAGTGGTATCCTCATCCGACAAATTCTTTCATCCCACCAAATACTCCCTAACTGTCCTACTCCATAGTTGTCTCTCTCGGGTGTCTAAGATGGCTTCTAGCTGTAACACCAAATGCCCCTTATCATCTGTAGGTGGGAGCTCTTCTGTTGTGGTCACCTGCTGCCCCAATGCCTTTTTCAGGCATGACACATGAGAGATGTCGTGTATCCTACTACCTGCTGGCAACTCCAACTCATAAGAAACCTCCCCTATTCGGCAAATCACCCTATAAGGTCCATAGAAGCAGGGCTTGAGCTTCTCGTCCCCTTTCTACTTCAGTGTGGATTGTCGGTATGGCTAAAGTCGTAGGTAGACCAAGTCACCTACCTCAAACTGTCTCTCTACCCGCCTTCTATCGACATATAACTTCTGTTGGTTCTGCGCTATGCCTATGTTGTCCTTAAGAGCCCGAAGTATATCCTAACTCTCTTGGATCCAGTCCTTGGCCTTGGGGGCCTTGCTAGCTCCAAACATAACATCAGAAAAATTCAAAGCATGATATCCATATAAAGCATAAAACGAAGACATACCGATAGACATGTGGAAAGTGGTGTTGTAGCAGTATTCTCCCAAATGCAGCCAATGCAGCCATGCCTTCTGCTACCCCGTGATATAGTTTCACAAGTATCCCTCCAGCCACTTGTTCACTATCTCTGTCTGCCCATCCGTCTGACGGTGATAGTTGGTACTAGGAGTCAACTCTGTACCCACCAAACGAAAGAGCTCCTGCCAAAATCCGCCCATGAAACGGCTATCCCTGCACTGACGATGGTCTTTGGAAGACTATGCAGCCTAAAAATATCACGGAAGAATAGCTCCGCCACCTGCGCAGCTGTGTACCGTGCTGATATGGTGAAGAAGTGAGCATACTTTTTTAGTCGATCAATGACCACAGATGCAATCCTTGCCCTACACCGTGGGCAACCCAGTAATGAAATCCATCGAGATGCTTTCCCACTTTCCTTCTGGAATGGGAAGCGGCTCTAGTAATCCGATTGGGTGGCTCATCTCCCCTATGTTCCTCTGACATACTTTGCACTCCCTGACATGCCGAATTACGTCCTCCTTGAGGCTCTTCAAGAGAACCTCTCCCTGATAGCCCTGTAAGTCTTCGTGAATCCCTGATGGCCCGATAAGGGTGAATCATGGGAGGCATGCAATATCTTCTCCTTGAGCTGAGAATCCCTAGTCAAGAAGATCCGGTCTCTGAAGTAGATGACCTCGTCCATCACCCTGTACCTGTCATCTATAATATGACCGTCCAGCACCTTGCAGGCAAAGCGGTCCTTGGAGTACTCCACCAATATTTGAGCCTTCCAGTCTATATCTATGCTCATCAAGGACAGCGCTGCTGGTTTGCGTGATAGGGCATCCGCCACCACATTGTTCTTCCCTTTGACATACTCAATATCAAAGTCATAAGCCTGGATCTTACTGATCCACTTTTGCTGCCTCTCTTGCAACTATTTCTGCTCAAGGAAAAACTGGAGGTTGTTATGATCAGTCCTCACCCGAAGCCGGTTTCCCACCAGATACTACCGAAACTTGGTCAATGCATGCATAATGGCCACCATCTCCTTGTCATATCTAGGATATAACCTCTCATGCGGCAGTAGATTCCTACTCTTGAAAGCTATGGGGTGCCCTCCTTGCATCAAAACTCCACCCACTCCCTCTCTTCAAGCCTCACACTCCAAAATGAAGGGTTGTGTGAAATCCAGCAAAGCCAACATTGGGCAGCTACTCATCACCTCCTTGAGCCTATCAAAGACTCTCTGCACAATATCAGTCTAGCTGAATGCCCCCTTCTTGGTGAGATCTGTGAGGGGTGCCGCAAAATGGGAAAATCCCTTGACAAACTTCCGGTAGTAGGTGTAGATGCCTACAAATCCCCGGAGTTTTGTCATGTTCTTTGGTTCCGTCCATTCCCAGATGGCCCGGATCTTCTCCTCGTGGACTCTCACTGCGTCCACACCAATGATATGCCCCAAATAGAGCATCACTATCAACCCAAACTCACACTTGGAGAGCTTAGCATAGAGATGCTGCTCCTCCAAAATATGCAGTACAACCTCAATGTGCTGCAAGTGCTCCTCCCAAGTGCGGTTTTATATAAGGATATCATCGAAGAACACCAACAGGAACTTTCTCAACTGACCACGAAATATGTGGTTCATACAGAACTGAAAAGTGGTCTGTACATTGGTTAGCCCGAAGGGCATCACTAAAAACTCGAAATGGTCATAATGGCATCTGAAAGTAGTCTTGGGGACATCCTGGTCCCTCACTCAGATCTGATGGTATCCCGACCTCAGATCGATCTTGGAGAAGAATTTCAATCCCCTCAACTCATCCAGCAACTCGTCAATCCGCAGGATGGGGTATCGGTTCTTCTTCGTCTTCTTGTTGAGTGCCCTGTAGTCAATGCATATCTTCAGTGTGCCATCCTTCTTCTTCACCAATACGACAGAAGAAGAAAATGGGCTAGCACTGGGCCGGATGTGTCCCAGTGCTAAGAGCTCATGAATGGCTCTCTCAATCTCATCCCTGTAGGCTTTGGGATGCCTATAGGGTGTGGTGATCACTGCCTGAATCCCCTGCTCTAGCTCAATGGTATGCTCAAACCCCCAGTCCGGTGTTTGTCCTGGTGGTATGTCCCCAAAAACAGTGGAGTACCTGTCCAATATCGACTGCACATCTGGGTGAACTGCCTTCCCTGTGGCCCCTGCCTCTGAAATACGCAGTTCTACTGCCCACTATATGTCTCCCTTCCGGAATTCTGCCTTCGTCCAGTGTGCTGAAACAATCTGCAGGGGATATGTGTGCATGCCTCTGATCATCATGTGCTTACCACTCTTCTTATCCATCCACTCCATCTCCAATGTCTCCCAGTCTGTGGTGACCTTCCCCAGCGTGATCAACCATTGCACTCCCAGCACCACGTTGGTGTCTGGAATGTCGACCACAAAAAAATGATTTGTCATAGTGTAGGTCCCCATAGTCACTGCTAATGTTGGGACATATCTCGCACACTGCATAGTTCTGGCACTCGATACTAGTACTGAGAAGCCATCAAATCTCTCCGTTGGTATGCCCCTCCTCTCTACCAGTTGGGCATAAATAAAGTTGTGAGTGGCCCCACTATCTACCAGAATCGAAACACGTTGTCCCTGAGCGGTGCCTCGGACATGCAGTGTCAAATACTTCGGGACTCCTCGCAAAGATGAAAGTACTCCTCTTGTGGGTGCAAACGCTGTCCCTCCTTCTCTTGGGGGAGGAGGTGGTGGATGATCTCCCCTCTGCACTACAGCATCGGCCTCTCACTCTATCTCCTCATAGGTATCTTCTTCTCCCTCACTGTCGGAGAATACCTCTATGTAATGTGCCTTCCCTGCAGCACGTCGATGACCCAGTGCCCATGGCTCCTGGTATGTGAAGCATAGCTTCCACCGTCTCAAGTCTCTCTGGGTATCATCATCCAAAGACCATCGGCCTTGGTTCCCTTTCGGCAGTGGAACTCTCGTGTCCTTCCCCTTTGGTTGAAATGCCAGTCTCTGGGGGAAAGGAGCTCTGGTCCTGGGAAAAGCATCCTGTAAATCTCTCGTCCTCCCGACTGCATCCTGAAGTGTAGCAAGCCTCGTGGATCTGACTAGCCCACGTAGAGGTTCTGCCAACCCATCAATGAACATGTAAATGCTCCTGGCTACGGACAAGTCTGGTACCATCACTGAAAGTCTCAAGAACTCGGAAATGTAAGTTTTCGGGTTCCCGGTCTATTTGAGCTTGGTCATCTCGACAAAATTCTCCTCTGGATCCTTCTGGTCAAACCTCTCCACCAATCTCTGATTGAACTCTGCATACGTTGTCACGACTGAGTGACCGAGCGTGGCCATCCCATGGAACCACCAGTAATGGGCTTCTCCCTCATGGTGCCGCGCTGCCACGTGGATGGCCTCCACCTCTACCATCTGATTAAGCTGAAAGTAAATGTCCATCTTCTCCACCAAAGCTTTCGCTGAACATTTAGATGACCCGTCATAAGTTGGCAAGAAAAATCTGCCCACGGTACGTTGCAACTCACCTCCCTGCATGTACCCTCCATCACTGTTCTGGTTACGGGGTCTGTTGTTGTTCTTGAGCTGGAAAAAGTCATGGAAAGTGAGAGATTCCCCAAACTCTCGCCCATAAGACTGATACTCTACAAAATAGTCCCCGTAACGAGCCATCTCTGGCTCCTGGGGTCCTCCCGTTCTGGTACCGGTAGTCAAGAATGTGGGCATTTTGTAACGTGGGGGAGTGTGTGGCACCACCTGCTGCATTGTGTTCTGCTCCTGTGTGTGATGGGAAGTGTCGGATCTCTCACCAATGTGAAAACCCCTTGGGGTTTCACGCTGTCTGTTATCCCCAGCAAACTTCTGACCCATCTCCTCTATCTTCCTCGAAAGCTCTTGCACACACTTCAGGAGGAGATTCCCGAACTCTTTCCCGTCATCTCTTTCTTCTGCCATAGGTTTTTCCTCCTCTACGTCCATCACTGGAACGTAGTCCCATTTTCCAAATGTGGCCTCGAGCCTCCACTCTCGGCTCCTGTACCGCTTTGTCCAGTAAGTGATGTATTCCTTTCCTCTGGGTGTCATAGACTGATCTGCTCCATGTGTTGAGCCAAGCCCATGAGCTCTGATACCACTATAATATTCCGAATAGGACAACATTATAAAGCAACATAAACAATAACTACAGCAAATAGAGATACATCATGAAAAACACTGCAAACATGGAGAAAAGCTGAGCCATTTTATTATAATATAAAAGAGGAAAATGAGCACAAAGGTGATCAGAATGATGGCACGTTGGCTTGCTCAATGCAAGCTGAAATCACTCTCAAAATCCCACTGTGAATGGCTTCTCCCTCACTGACTACGTAACTCCCTGAGCTGTTGCTGCTGTTGCTGGAACTGTTGCCTCTGTCTGGAATAGAGGTGCTTTTTGGGGCTGTTCCCCTGCTCAGAAAATTATGAAACTTTGGGTATGGACTCTCCTCCAAAAAGCTGGAAAAACCCAGGAAGGAATTCCGGAAAGTTTGACCCCAGAATTTGACCCCCTTGGTAAAATAACGCACTCCAGGTGAGTACGCTGGCCCTGAACCGCAAAACTGGAGATGATGGCCTTCTCCTACTCTGAAAGATGACTTGTGAAGGGTTGATCCCTTCACTCTTCTCTCAGATTGAAATCCCTGATCTCCCTTCACTCCTGGTGTTGCCTCCCTCCAAGACTGTGTAATCTCTCAGTGTGACTGCGCTGCCTTAGTGATTGCATGGCTCCTAGCTGAAAGGCACTGCGTGCTCTTCTCTGAAAATCAATGGTGAAGCTCCTCACTTGAGAGGGCATTCGAAGTCCCCCGAGGCTGAGTTTGGGATCTCTGCTTGCAGACACCCGTGTGCTAAAAAACACTTGCAGACTTCGCTAAATAGCGTAAGTGTGCTCAATGTTTGATAGACAGAAAATCTAAAGATGCATAATCGAATGAGTGAGTAGCTAGCCTCTCTCTCCTTCTATGCTTAATGCCCTAGCTCTCCCTTGGGCCCCACTCAATTTTGCTGTCCCCTCATGCCACGTTGTCCCCACTAGACTGCGTTGTCCTGGCCCACACTGCCACTGCGCCGCCTGGCCCACGTTGCCTCCACGCTGTCCCTCTCCCTGCGTTGTCACTTCTCCCTTGGGCCCCATGCTGAAATCCAAATATGTCTAAGTGGCTTTAGGGAGTTACTTTATCTTATGTTTGGGTTATGGGCCCATCACCCCTTTATTTTATGACTAAACATTAGAAAGGAAAAATCTGAGCAAAATTAATATTGCCAATTAGTTGCAGCTAATTGGGAATATTACAATTTTCCTAGAGATGCTTCATCGTTGAAATTCATCTTGATAAGCTATCTATTTTACAAAACGATGTATAAAGTCCTTGAAGTTACCTTTGTTGCTGCCCTAATGCTATGCAAAGTTGTCTTTGAGATCTCCTTGAAATAGAAAATTCAATATCCATAGTCATAATTCTACTTGACTTCAATCTCCCCAAAGGATTAGGCACTGGTCCTCCATAGGTGATCACCTCAAAGATTATTTCTTTCACCTTCCCCACTTTTCTAGGACTAGCCTACATAAGTCACCTAGGGCATCAATTATCTCACAATCTAGTCATCCAAACACTTTGATTTTTGGATCACAACTGCGCTGGTGTGTCCTCAAGAAGCCCTTTAAGTTTCATGAGATTACGATGGTGGGATCTTGATATATCGCAATCCCTAGCTCAAAGACCGATTATTTCCCTTGGTTTCGTTAGGCTAGAAACCTCACTTGGATCATTGCATTAACCTTCATTGAAAATTTCTTCCTTGATCCCCTTCTCCTCTCTGATTAGGTCAAGCACATTATTGGTTTCTAATCCTCATTCCCTTGACCTAACCTTGAGTCCACTTGGTGTCGTGTGGTCCCACAACTTATAGAAGCTAATTTCACAAAGACCACTTGGAAGCTAGGTTTCCAAAAGGATTTTAGGAGCTAAGAATCTTCTTGACAATTCATATACTCAAAACCTAGCTCCTAGAATTCCCTTAAGCCCTTCCTAGAGAGCCTTTCACCTTGCTTTCAAAGCAAGCAAGCCATATATCGGAGCCTCTCTTGTGAATACGATTTTAGGATCACCTCTCATCCTATCATTGATCCATTCAATTTTGTGATCCTTATTATAACAAGTCTCCTTGCATCGGTGAAAGTCTGTAAATGTAGGGAGCCTTACCTGAGGTGACAGTGGGCTATAGCTCCATTGTTGCCCTTGACCTAGTGGTAGCGCTTCAAGGATCCCCTTTTAGGACCCCTGCTATTTTGAGCGATAACAATTCTCGCGTTGTTGCCAGGGAAACAAGATGCGTGTTTGGTTCCCCATATGACATATTGACATATCATTATTGGCAACTCCATTGGAAGAATGAAGCCCTAGTTCTTTGTTGAAATTTGGTACCGGAGGACAGGTGGTTCCCTAAGGCTTTGATCTTTGGCCTAGGGAAAAGTGTCCAAAAGAATTTAATTTTTTCTCCTAAAGTGACTTTATAATTTTTATAAAGTCAAATATAATTTAAAAGTGACTTTATGTGATAAAGTTACTAAAGTCTAATTTTAAAGTGACTTTAATAAAGTCAATGTAAAATTAGAAAGGAAAAGTGACTTTGGAAATAAATGACTAAGTGGGTCTTTATTAAAATGGGGTGAATTAAAAAATAGAAAGTGAAATTTAAATGAGCATTTAATCTCAGCCCTAGATCTCAATCTATTTCAGCCATTGGATTTAGGGATTCCCCAAAAGTCACTTAGGGTTAGGTTAAAGGAGGGAAAGGAGGAAAAGGTCATTCATTCTTTCATGAGTAGATTGAGAGAAGGAGAGCAAGAGAGCAAGGGAGATTTTTGGACAGTGAGGAGAAGGAGGCAGCAGCTTGGCACACATTCCAAGGCAGCGTTTCAGCAAGTCCGTACAGCTGAGTTAGCACACAGTGAAAGGCAGATTTTGGGCACGATTTTCTAGAAAGGCCGTACAGCAGTTTTGGTTCAGATTCCAAGGAGGCTGTACAGCAAGTTAGCACAGAAATCGAGGAGCAGAAAAGCTGAAGTTTGCTGGCACATTTTTCAAGGGAGGCCGTACAGCAAGTGGCTGTACCTTGGCACGCTTTTCTAGGCAGAAATCCATACAGCTGTACTGTTGTTTTTCTGCACAGAAATCGAGGAAAACCATACAGTAGCATTTATGGCAGCTTGCACGCTTTTCTAGGCAGTCCGTACAGCAGCATTTAAGGCTGAAATTTGGGCACAAAAATCGAGGAGGCCGTACAACTTTTTTTGCTGTTTTGTTTTGCTATTTGCAAGTTTTTCCAGTTGGCTGTGAGGCACGGAAAACGAGATAAGTTGTAAAAGTTCGCTTGCTGATTTTTTGCTGAAGATTTCTCTCACTGTAAAAAGCATTTTCCAGAAATAAGGAGCTTTCGAATTGGTTTTCCCCAAGAGTTGTAGGGGGTTTTTCCAGGGTCACCTTGACCAAAAATCACTGTGTTTAAATGTGTTGAATGGCTGTTTGTATCTGCTGATATTTATTTCTGCATTTTCCAGCATTCTGTAATATTTCCAGAATTTGTGTTTTCAGCAAAATTTATTTTCCTGTTTGTTGAATGTATGGATATGGGAAAGGGCATTTAACTATTTTGGAGAAATAAGGTGAAACTGAAAACCGGGGTGGGAAACAAGAAATTTCTACATGGTATCAGAGCCAGGTTGAGTGCTAAAAGTGCAGTTTGGGACAGCAAGGAGAAAAATACAGCCTGCTGATTTTTCACTCAGAGAATTCCAGCAAGCTGATTTTTTCACAAACAGAATTTTTATCTTTACTACAGCAGTGCTATTTTTCAGTTTTAGGACAGCAGGATGTCACTGGGATTGAGGGTGGAGGATAGGTTGGATGGGCATACCAATTACAGTGTTTGGAAGGAGAGAATGCAGAGTATCTTTGAGGAGGCGGAAGTCTGGGACATAATGGTGCATACCGCACAGAACCCTGTAAATGTGCTTACTGATGCTACTCAGTTGGCAGCATATAATAAAAAGAACAAAAAGGGTAAGAGACTGATTCTAGACGGAATCAAAGACCATTGCATTCCTCATGTGAGATGAAAGAGAAATGCTCATGAGATGTGGACAGCATTGACCAACCTCTACCAGAGTACCAATGAGAACCGGTAAATGGTCTTGAAGGAGAAGCTGAAGACCATTAAGATGGGTAAGACTGATAGTGCAGCTGGATATCTCACAAAGATTACTAATGTGAGAGATGAGTTAGCAGCGATTGGAGAGGTCATTCCACCCACTGAGTTGGTGCGGATTGCAGTGAATGGCCTCCCCAGTTCATGGATGAACTTTGTTGATGGGGTTTGTGCACGTGAGACCCTTCCCACATGGGAAAGGTTTTGGGATGATTGCATTCAGACAGAGATCAGGAAAGGTCAGCTTGGGGCAGCCAAGCCAGTTGAGCAGGATGAGGATGTAGCACTGTTGGCAAGACGCAAGAAAGGCAAAGGGAAGAAGCAGGCTTCCACAAGCAATGGTGGGGGAAAAGGCAAAGGTAAAGGTAAACAGGATAACACACAGAAGGACTATTCCAAGGTGAAGTGTTGGAATTGTCAGAAGATGGGACACTATGCAGTTGTGTGTCCGGAGAAGAAGAAGAAGAAGAAGAAGGGGAAGAACCAGAGCATGGAAGCTTCAGCAAAGGTTGAGGACTTTGCAGATCGTTTTGACCGGGAGTTTGGGTTCGCTGCGTGTGAGTCCTCTAGTGCGGGATCATCTGCCATAGAGGTTCAGAGGGAGCATGCATTTCCCTCGATTAGCGGAGCATCTTCGGGTATCTGGTATGTGGACAGTGGGGCTTCACGTCATATGACAGGAGTCCGTGAGTACTTCTCAGAGCTTTCAGAGAGTGGCACTGATATAGAGGTGGTACTCGGTGATGACAGAGTTGTTAGAGCAGTCGGTGTGGGAACACTGACATTTCAGAGGGAGTCTAAACCTCCCTTGAAGGTGTCAGATGTTCTTTATGTGCCAGGGATGAGGAAGAACCTCATATCCGTCTCAGCTTTGGAGGATAGAGGATATGAGGTACTGTTCAGGGGAGGACAAGTGCTGATGTATCCCAGGGGCACTCCAGCTGATTCAGCTAGAGTGATAGGTGTATGCCATGCAAAGGTGTACAAGTTTGCATTTCAGCCCCTTTTGGCATTGAGCAGTAGTACCGACAGCAGAACTAGCAGTTCTGAGCTGTGTGAGATTTGGCACCGCAGGATGGGGCATATGTATCATGGAGCCTTGAGGACTTTGCGGGAGATCACTACAGGTGTGCCAGATTTCAGTACCGATCACTTTGATACTTGCAGAGGATGTGCGATGGGCAAGTTTGCCAAATCCCCTTTTCCCAGCAGTGACAGCAGAGCGACTGGGATACTTGATTTGATTCATTCCGATGTGAGCGGTCGGATGTCTCATGTTTCCTTGAGTGGATATGAGTACTATGTTTTATTCATTGATGATCACTCTAGGAGGACCTCGATTTATTTCTTGAAGACCAAGAGTGAGGTCTTCAAGCGGTTTCAGGAGTTCAGAGCTCTTGTGGAGACACAGACAGGTCGGAAGATCAAGTCCTTGAGGTCGGACAATGGGGGAGAGTACACCCTTGGAGAGTTTGTTGACTATTGTGCGGAGGCAGGCATTAGGAGGGAGTTCACTGTTCCTTACAACCCCCAACAGAACGGGGTTGCGGAGAGGAAGAACAAATCCATCGGAGGGGCTGCCAAAGCCATGTTACATGATCAGGGGTTGCCATTGTTTTTGTGGGCAGAGGCCTGCAACACAGCTGTTTATTTGCAGAACAGGAGTCCGCATCATGCCTTGGGGCATATGACTCCGGAGGAGGCTTTCTCTGGGAAGAAGCCTGATATTGGTCATCTTCATATCTTTGGGTGTATCACATACTCCTACATACCCAAGGAGAAGAGGACCAAACTAGAGCCCACTGCAGAGAAGGGTATCTTTGTGGGCTACAGTGAGACCTCAAAGGCCTTTCGGATTTACATTCCTGCACAGAGGAAAGTTGTTGTCAGGTGGGATGTGAAGTTCGAGGAGGATAAGGCCTTTAGGAGGTCACGGGAGTTAGAGTATCTGGATCAGCCAGACCCTTAGCAGCAGTTGAGTCAGTCACAGGGATCCAATGGGCAGGGATCAGGAGGATCCAGAGGTACATCTATGACGATGTCAGGTCCGTCAGTGAGCAGTGGCTCGCAGAGTCAGAGGGGTGGTGCTATGGGCAGCATGCAGAGCAGTCCACAGAGCAGTTCACTGGGGAGTCCACTGATGGACAGTTCACACGGTACCTCAGCTTCTACAGGCTCAGGTGCAGGCAGGAGGACAGCAGATAGACAGTCAGGAGTTCAGGCTCCTGATGATGATGAGGAGGAGGAGTTTCATTCTCCAATGGGAGAAGTGTGCTCAGGGAAGAGGAAGCCCAAGTGGCTTCAGGACACCTTGAGATATGCCACATCTGTTGCTGAGCCTAAGAGGCCGGTCAAAGAGAGCAGACCACCTGAGAGGTTTTGTAGCTATATGGCAATGGCTACCAGCATCCTTGACTCTGAGCCTTCTAGCTATGAGGAGGCAGCTAGCCAGCAGGTCTGGAGAGAGGCCATGCATGAGGAGTATTCTTCTATCATGAAGAATGATGTTTGGGAGGTGGTGCCGAGGCCTGAGGGCAAATCCGTGGTTACTTCCAGATGGCTTTACAAGGTAAAGCATGCTGCAGATGGAAGCATTGAGAAATTCAAAGCAAGGTTTGTGGCTAGAGGGTTCTCCCAGGTAGAGGGAGTTGATTATGAGGAGACCTTCACTCCCGTGGCTCGATATACTTCGATCCGCTCCATTATATCGATAGCAGCAGAGATGGGTTGGAAGATCCACCAAATGGATGTGAAGACCGCATTTCTCAATGGCTTCATACAGGAGGAGGTGTACATTGAGCAGCCACAGGGCTTTGAGGTGCATGGGAAGGAGTCCCATGTGTGCAAACTGAAGAAGGCCCTTTATGGCCTGAAGCAAGCTCCCAGAGCTTGGTACTCCAGGATAGATACATACTTGCAGAAGATGGGTTTCACAAAGAGTGAGGCAAATCCGAACCTTTACTATATTGTGATAGGTGAGGAGCCTCTCATTCTGGTGCTGTATGTGGATGACTTGGTCATTACAGGTGCAGAGAGACTCATAGAGCACCGCAAGAGAGATCTTGCGGCGGAGTTTGAGATGAAGGACATCGGCTTGATGCATTACTTTTTGGGTTTGGAGGTGTGGCAGGAGGAGGGGCATTTCTTCCTGGGGCAGGGGAAGTATATTGTGGATATCCTTGGCAGATTCCACATGGAGGATTGTAAACCCATGTCGACACCAATGATGACCAACTGGAAGAAGCTTCATGCTTCGGATTCCGAGTTGGTGGATCCCACATTGTACAGACAGCTGATTGGTTCCTTGATGTATTTGGTCAACACTAGACCAGATATTTGTTTTGCAGTCAACACGATGAGTCAGCTTATGTGTGAGCCTAGGAAGGTTCGCTGGGTGGCTGCAAAACACATTTTGCGGTACTTGCAAGGGACAGTGGATTATGGTCTGGACTACAGGCAGGGGGATGGAGTGAGATTGGCAGGTTACACTGATTCTGATTGGGCAGGTTGTGCTTCTGATAGGAAGAGCACTTCAGGGTGTTGTTTTGGGTTGGGTTCGGCAATAGTGTCATGGTTCAGCCGAAAGCAGCAGTCAGTAGCATTGAGTTCAGCGGAAGCAGAGTATATGGCAGCCAGTCTAGCTAGTTGTGAGGCCATCTGGCTTCGCAAGATGTTGTTTGGCTTATTTGGTCAGCCGTTGAGACCTTCAGTGATTTATTGTGATAATCAGAGTTGCATTAAACTCACTGAGAATCCAGTATTTCATGACAGGTCAAAGCATATCGGAATCAAATATCACTTCATCAGAGACTATGTTCAGAAAGGAGCTGTGAAGCTTGAGTATATTCCCACTGATGAGCAGGTTGCAGATATTCTTACCAAAGCCTTACCACGGGGCAAGCATGTCTACTTCAGAGACAAGATGGGTGTGGTGAGGAACACCTTTCTCGGTAAGAGGGAGTGTTGAAATTTGGTACCGGAGGACAGGTGGTTCCCTAAGGCTTTGATCTTTGGCCTAGGGAAAAGTGTCCAAAAGAATTTAATTTTTCTCCTAAAGTGACTTTATTATTTTTATAAAGTCAAATCTAATTTAAAAGTGACTTTATGTGATAAAGCTACTAAAGTCTAATTTTAATGTGACTTTAATAAAGTCAATGTAAAATTAGAAAGGAAAAGTGACTTTGGAAATAAATGACTAAGTGGGTCTTTATTAAAGTGGGGTGAATTAAAAATAGAAAGTGAGATTTAAATGAGCATTTAATCTCAGCCCTAGATCTCAATCTATTTCAGCCATTGGATTTAGGGATTCCCCAAAAGTCACTTAGGGTTAGGTTAAAGGAGGGAAAGGAGGAAAAGGTCATTCATTCTTTCATGAGCAGATTGAGAGAAGGAGAGCAAGAGATCAAAGGAGATTTCTGGACAGTGAGGAGAAGGAGGCAGCAGCTTGGCACACATTCCAAGGCAGCGTTTCAGCAAGTCCATACAGCTGAGTTAGCACACAGTGAAAGGCACATTTTGGGCACAATTTTCTAGAAAGGCCGTACAACAGTTTTGGTTCAGATTCCAAGGAGGCCATACAGCAAGTTAGCACAGAAATCGAGGAGCAGAAAAGCTGAATTTTGCTGGCACATTTTTCAAGGGAGGCCGTATAGCAAGTGGTTGTACCTTGGCATGCTTTTCTAGGCAGAAATCCGTACAGCTGTACTGCTGTTTTTCTGCACAGAAATCGAGGAAAACCGTACAGTAGCATTTATGGCAGCTTGCACGCTTTTTTAGGCAGTTCGTACAGCAGCATTTAAGGCTGAAATTTGGGCACAAAAATCGAGGAGGCCGTACAGCATTTATTGTTGTTTTGTTTTGCTGTTTGCAAGTTTTTCCAGTTGGCTGTGAGGCACGGAAAACGAGATAAGTTGTAAAAGTTTGCTTGCTGATTTTTTGCTGAATATTTCTCTCACTGTAAAAAGCATTTTCCAGAAATAAGAAGGAGCTTTCGAACTGGTTTTCCCCAAGAGTTGTAGAGGGTTTTTCCAGTGTCACCTTGACCAAAAATCACTGTGTTTAAATGTGTTGAATGGTTGTTTGTATCTGCTGATATTTATTTCTGCATTTTCCAGCATTCTGTAATATTTCTAGAATTTGTGTTTTCAGCAAAATTTATTTTTCTATTTGTTGAATGTATGGATATGGGAAAGGGCACTTAACTATTTTGGAGAAATAAGGTGAAACTGAAAACTGGGGTGGGAAACAGAAAATTTCTACAATTCTCGCGTTGTTGCCAGGGAAACAAGATGCATGTTTTGTTCCCCATATGATATATTGACATATCATTATTGGCAACTCCATTGGAAGAATGAAGCCCTAGTTCTTCATTGAACTTTAAGGTCGATGCTTGTAGGGTGAAGCAAGAAATTTTCTAGGCATATTTAAATTTACCCTAGCGATTCCTACATATTTTTCATGTATATCTAAAATAGGTTGTATTTCTGATAAATTTCCCTCTTTGGACATTGCTAGCAGCACCCTAATCATTTCACAGGAAGGATAGTACATGGGGTGCCCATGTTTGATGGTGATCAACTCTCCGCAATTGACCATGTAGAAAGATTTAATGCACATGCTTCAAGAGGGAAAGTGGTTCATGAAGATGTCCTTATGTTGTTGTTCATGGGATCTCTCGGTGGTCATAAATCATGGCTACATGATCATGAACCTAAGTGCATCTCATCTATTTAGGAGTTCGTTGATGGCTTTCTTAGACATTTTCAAGTATACCCTGCATTAAGCATCCAAGAGGAAGCCTTCATTGAGCATCATCAAGACATTGAGAATCTAAGTAATGAGGAGGTAGACGAATCCTCCTGGGGTCCACATGATGAAGAGGATGATTTTGAGAACACATTTTGGGAAGGATGATTCTATGGAAGGTGATGTTGAGACTAACCTTACCTTTCTCGAGGATGTGACTCTTGATGATTCTCCTTTTGAGAACCTTGAGGAAGGTGATCCCATTAACCCCTTGGAAGATGAAATTGTAGATTACTTCCACATTGAAAAGGAGAAATGGGAAATTGTTGGTCCTCAATTTGATTTTGCTCCCATTTACGACACCGACAAGGAGGATGAGGCTGAGATTGGTCTTCCCTTTCTCTCAAGCACTATTTATGATGACATATCCATTGATACCCTTGGGAAGGGGAATCTTTATTTCCCTTGCACAAAGAGGGGCAGTTGGAAGTAATAAATTTTCCTTTTAGGAGAGACCCAATCTTTGATACTAAGGAAATCGATAAGTCTCCCACCTCTCCTGAGTATGATTCTATGTTCAAATCACTTGAGCCTTTATGTTATGATTTTGTGGAAGAAAAACTCGTTGAATACAATACTTCATCCTCCCTTTTTCCCTTTCCTATTGGTCATCATCTTGAGTCTTCATCAAGTGATTCCCTCACCCCTTGTCATATGATCTCAAGTGGCAGTGAGCCCTTTCCCCCTTCCAAGTATAGTGTCAAGGAAGAGCCCCTCATTGATTATACTTTATCTCCTTTGACACACGCTCACGATTATGATCACTCCATAATCTCCCCTCTCTAAAGTGACCATCACAATGAGCAGCCTATTTTTTTCACTCCTTCCTTCCCTCGCCCTTCGTTCCCCTCTCATCACGACCATGTGGCATCTACAAAGCATAATATTATAAACAATGATTGGGATAGGGACTTCTTGAGAGTGATCTTTCATTTCAGCATTGTGTGCTTAGAGGGAAGGCCCCGCACTTCTAGGTTGATTCATGTTCCTTATCTTAGGGATTCCTCTCACCTCACATGGAAACCACATTTTCCCACCTCGCGCTCACATCATCTTCCATGTGTTTGGGTTTGTATTTTCTTTAAGATTTGCTACATGAGTAATCATATAGGAAGGTAGATTTATATTGATTTGATGATATGTTGGTTGCACTAGATTTATTATTACATTTAATATTACCTCTGGCGTATGCATGTTAGGGTAGGGTGCATTGCATGCTCATTTTCTCATTAGAACTAACATCATATGATTTTTCTCATGGTAGATTAGTTGCATTTAGATCAAATTTGCATAACATTTATTTTCTTGTTGATTTTTACGTCCTAAGATCAAGCATGGGTGATCATAAGACATCGTACAAACATGTTTCCCCGTGGTTTTAGTCTTTGATATGTGTAGGTAAGAAGTCCACGGTAACCAAGATATTATTGGTGTTCTCGTGACCTCCTGTTCGTGTAGCTTCACCCACTTTTCGAGAGATCGTGTCCTAGTTGGAGCCAGATGTTACCCACCATTTTGTAGCTGACATCCCTAGGAGAAAATTTTCTCTGAGATGTTCCTCAGTTGACAGCCAGCAACCCCTTGTAGCCACTAACTAGCTCAATGTGCCATTTCTTTGCCACCTATGCCAACCATGTGATTCATCACTCATCTGTCATGATCGTATGTTTGAAGGTGGGCCTCCCAAACCTAAAGGTATGCCTTGTCATTTAGTAATTGAGTATTGTAGTTTGCTTATCATGGAAACTTTTGGGCATGGATTAATGGGGGGATTTGGTGGAAAGAGTGGGCTAGGTGCTCTTGTCCCCTAGACTTGTTTTGGATATTACCCCTGGATCCTAGTCCCGCGCAATCTCTTTTATTGACCTTTGGGATTTAGGGATGGTAATACAATGGAAACCTTAATTTTTATTCTGTGGTCCCGCTCCCCCATCCACATATATCACTCCCCTTCCATTTATTATAACCCTATTCATCATCTTTCCCACCTGGGTCCACATTTCTCCACTGGGTCCACATAGGGTTGGTCTCCCCTCCCCTTGCTCACACCTTGGGTCGGGCCTGAAACAATGCCCCGGAGGTTGATGCAGCTAAAAAGAAAAAGTAAAAGCATAATTGGCTACATTAAACAAGAAAATGTACCACAAAATGCAAAATATGGTCGGGACATACACATTTAGCACGTGAGAAAAAACCAATTGCATGAGCTCTACCCCATACACATGGCCATCACCCTGGTTCCTATATGTCCTAGATGATCCTCCTTTATCATTATGGAACCCGTGATTGTCTTAACCCCTAGTGGGCAATGAACCGCCCTACCTTAAAAGGGGTATCCACTTCTATACATTACACATCATGTTCTTATCCTAGAGCCCCGAGCAGTTAATCAATGAAAAATCATAAAAGGAAAAAGGCATATAAAGAAGGGTGGAAAAATCAAGGCTGAGGTATCTCATGCACCACGATTGATCCCTCCTATACATTATATACCCAAGTGTGGGCTTCCCTTCACTAGCTACCCTTGTACCCTGACATGTGGCTCGAGATTGCCCCTTTCATTCCCTACTCCGTTCATATCTTTATCACATTCCACCACCATTTGAAGGATGTAATTTGGACATACTATCCCTTTTAAAGGTAGAAACCACCTAATAGGGTACTTGGTTAACCCCCTTTGGAGATTGGAGACATTAGCACATGCCAAAGCCCACTATGGAAGGGCATGCCATTATGAACTGCCCACTTGTTGTCCATGGTTTGTAAGCTCTTTAACTCGATTTCTTTAAATGGCTTATTGTACTGGAAGGCAAGGGGAGGCATTGGATCTTATGCAGGATTGTATATGATCTCCCTATACGGGGTCCTAACCCTCCAGAGGGCTACATTGGGACATGTAGGGTGTGTGTAGAGAGCCATGGGTCTCCACAACGATAGACAACATTCCATGGATCCCCATATATGTTCAAATATTGCTTGAGATTCACCTATTGGACAAGGAAGATGCATCTGGTTCACCATGCCCAACCGGAGCCACAGTTGTACCATGCACTTGAAAGATGACCCAGGAGTTGTATGTGGATGTGGCATCACTTACACTATCATATGAGCCTTTGCAGGTGGTCTACAAGCATATTCGATCTATCTGGAGACCCATGAGATTACTTGTGTGAAAATTTCTGAGCACGGAATTCCTACTGCCAACTATTGAGTTACTTCTCCTACTTGATTTATTTACACAAGTTATTTAACTGAATATTCATAAAAACTTCGAAGTAAATACAAATAGCAGCCTACACAAATACAAATTATTTACTGAACATCACGCACATATGACAAATGACATAGATTTTTCGGACAAATGTCCCCTAAAAAACCCAATGCGGGAAAACCAGTGCAGCAGATATGAGGGTTTGTTATTATTAAGCAGCAGTTTCTGAGTACATCTAGGGTGCCATAAACTCGGCTCACCCAACAATGAAAAACTCGAAAAACAGAGAGAATGTGAGATATACCTCACTCTTGCAAGTATCGGCTGATCCAGATGAGCAACTGGTGAAACCCTAGCTGGCTCTACACAGCTATTGCGTTAGCCTGCATAGCATTGGCTGAGGGACTAGATCACCCTAGCTCTGCATGTATCTACTTCTCCCGGATCTCGGTTTCAGCCCTGCTGGCTCAGAAACCCTTGCTTTTGGCAGAATTTCGGACTTCTGCTTGGAGACACTACACTGCCCCTGCGTGGGCCTGCATCACCCTCCTGAGGGACTGCATCACACCCTCTGATGGTTGCGCTGCCTCCGTTGCGTCTCTATTGCCATTGCTTTGCCTTGCCTTGTACTCTTGGCCCTCCTGGCCAATCACTGCATCTACCCCTCATTGCAACTCTGAGTCACTCGGATTTGATCTTCGTCCGAGCACTGCTCCGTCAGAAGAATTCAATCACTTAGACTTTGTGTGTCTTCTCCAACTGACCCCAAGCCATTCCTTTATACTTTTCTCGTTCAAACATCAATGGTCGTAATCTAATCTCTAATCAATAGCTAAGATTAAAATAATGCTTGATCCACGTCACTTAGAATGTTCTCATCACATGTGTAAATTAGTTCACTTTAATTTTTTAATTTCCCTAAGTTAGACTTAGGGTCCCTAATAAAAAATTTAATTATTTAAATAAAATTTACACCAGATAGAATTTCTCCAAACGCTTTCTGGGTCTTGGATATTTCATGCGTTCCAGCCCCTCCACGAAGTTTAAGAGCTAGAGCACATCCGATGCTACCCAAAAATCTCAACACTCCCTCTTAGCGAGGAGTGTGCTCTAGCAATACTTCCACACTGAAGCATTTTCCTGATCTATGGCATCAGTCTTTGCGCTAATGCTAGGTCTGCTGCCCTTCATCCACTGCGTTGTTGCTCTCTGCAATGCTGCCCATGTCTCTGTCACTGACACTGCAACATCTGTACTGCAGCTCCCTCTCAAATCGTTGCATCGTGTTGCTAATTGTTGCACTGCAACTCAGTTGCTGAGAAGTAATAAACTGAAGGACCACTACCCAAACACTGACAGACAAGTCATTCGGGCTGCATCTCATCACTGAAGCTCCCTCGGTTGTTGCGCTGCACTATCTCTTTAGAGCCACTGCGTTGTTGTTGCTTTGCACTCTGTAAGCACTAACCCTCTACGTTGTTGAAGTCCCATCAGCCTCTGTGTTGCTGCTTCCACGTTGTTGTTGCCTCTACACTGCATTGCTCCATCCTCTATTGTCCCTACACTGCCTCTACTTCATCTATGATCTTCTGCACCCACTGCTCCAGTCATTCTGCTACTGTCTTAAGGCTCCCGTAGCTCGTATGTGATCCAAGAGTCTAGGCACCTTAAGGATCCTGCCTTCCCATCTGTAGCTGCTCTATAGATCAATGCTGCCTCACCTCTTCTCTCAAGGCACATGAGCACTCATCGCCACATCATCCTCACTACCATTGTCCCTTCTAGATGCTTCTGCCTTGGAATCAGAAGCTTCCTTGTCCTTCCTCTTAGGACAAGTGCTGGAAAAGTATCCAAGTTCTCCACATCTAAAGCACCAGACCTTAGATATGTCCTTCTTCTTCTTCCCTTGCTGCCTTTGTCTCTTTGATGAAAGGGCCGTGTCCTCCTCTTCCTCCTTCTTCACTTTGCTACTAGTTGTCCACAAAGTTTTGGAGCTAGAGCACATCCGATGCAACCCCAAAATCTCAACAACTTGAGTTCCCCCACACCCATTGGGAGCACCACAAGTTTATTATTTGGAGAACAAGGGGCCCACTGCTTGTCCACTACTTTTGGGAGTAATATTCATCATTATGGCACTTATGGACTTCATCAGGCTTCTTAGAAGACCCAACGTCATGTACTATTGATTATTCGACCTCTGGAGAGGCTTATTCCATTTTTTATGAGCTAGTTTGGTGGGTTTGTCACCAATAGTTATTTATTCTACACATTATGAACACAACAACTAGATAGCTCGATTTGCCCAATGGACTCGCTCACCAAGTGTGTTCTCCATCTACCCATTGAGTTGCTCTTATAATCTCTCGTTGGTGAACCAACGACCATATTAAAACCGCATCAACGATTAAGATTATCTCAAACTCAATCTGTGTGAGTTTCTTGAGAATTCTTACCTTTATCAATTGATTTTTATTAATTAATCACTTTTCCTAAGTTAGACATAGGAAATATTTAATTATTGATCAATTAACTTAATTGAGTTTTCTCTAGGCGATTTCTCCTAAAACCTTTTCTGGGTTTTGGATATCTTGTGTTTCTTAGCCTCCCTGACCAAAGTCAAGACTAGAATACCTGATGATGCTACAAAAACTAACACTTCCTCTTAGCGAGGAAGGTGTTCTCTCTGTCTCATAACATCCTCCCATACGTTGTTGATGTCTGGCAACTGTGACAACCTGCTACTGTGCATACTGTGATTCATCTGCCACTTTGTAGCTGAACCATCCTGCATTTTCACTTTTGCTGACACTGCACTATGCCTCCTGCATTGATGCCAACTCGGCACTATGCTACAACTGATCTCCTGTTGTTGTTGCTCCTACAAGTACTGCAATTTAGAACCAAAAACTTTGAATCAACTGTGTCGCTAAACTGCAACTATCTCTTGAGTCACTGACTGCTACTAATCTCTGCACTGCCTACTGAGTCTGTCTACGCCCTGACTAGTTCGATGTCCTCAATAATTGACTTCAACTAGTGTTGCAACTGTTCCTCAAGGTCTGACTGTGCCATCCTAACACTGATCCATCTTCCACTGAAATTGTGGGCCCCTGTAGCAATGGTAATGATCCATGAGGAAACATATGTCTGATGTTATCCTCCTTGGACCCTTCCCAAACCTACAACTTTGAGGCCTTATTGCCGATCAAACTAGCACGGGTCCTAGGAGTGGGTCCTATGGAGCAACTACTAGGTCAAGGGCAACAATGGAGTGATAGCTCATGGTCACCTCAATTAATGCTCCTTGCTATTTATGGACTTTTACCAATGGGAGGAGACTTGGTATATGAGGAATCACGAGATGAATGGATCAATGGAGAAATGAGGGGTGATTCCTAAGGCCTATTCACAAGGGAGACTCAATTGTATGGCTTGCTTGCTTTGGAAGAAAGGTGATGGGATCTCTATGAAGGGCTAAGAGGAATTTTGAGGTTAGGATTTGAAAATAAGCATCAAGGAATTCCCTAGCCTAAAAAGGCCTAATATATACTTGGAATTTGAATGATATTTGTGAAATTCGAGTCGGCAAGTTGCGAGACCACAAAATGTTAAGTGGACCCACAGTTGGGTCAAGGATATGGAGTTGATCAACCAAGGATGTACTTGACCTAATTATTGAAGGGAAGAGGATTAAAGAAAGAATATTCTTGTGATAATTTAATGCTATGATCCTAATGAGGTTACTAGCCAATGGGAAACCAAGGGCAAGAATTGATCTTCGAGCTAGGGCTTGAAATATCTCAAGATCCCACCATCGGAATTGCTTAAAATTTGGAGGGATTCTAGAGGACATACCAGCGCAGCTGTGAGCAAGAGATCAAATTATTTTGAGGCTAAATCGTGAGAAAAGTGATGCCCTAGGTAACCTATGGAGGCAAGACCTAGAAAAAGAGGGGAAGGTGAGAGGAATTCTCTTTGAAAATGATCACCTATGGAAGGATCGGTGCCTAATCCTTTATGGAAGATGGAGTCAGGATGAAATTTTTTATTTAGAGGAACTACGCCCAATCAAGGAGCCTCCTAGACAACTTCGCATGGCAATTAGGGCATGAGAGCAGCTGCTAGAATATTTTATACTTCAATTTGTAATAATCAATGACTTATCAAGATATGTTTAATAGAAACAATCTCTAGGAAAATTCGCCCTTTCACACATGATACATGAGATGATGCAACGCTACAAAAGACTAAATCTCCACAATTTGCATAAGAAAAGCAGTAAATTTTAGATCTAGAATAGTGAAAATCCCAACAACATCAAAGTATTAAAGAAAATAACAAGAATAGACATGAAAAGATTACTTACATGTGCGAAGAGTATATCCAATCACCAAAATTATGCCAATAATGAAGCTCTAAGACAAGAGAGAGATGTCCAAACATCAAAATTCATCCGTTACATCCAAAATCCTCCTGCAGAAGCGATAGCAAAAATATCACAAGAGATAAGAACCCAATCCAAGTGATGATGATGAAAATGATTCATCTCACTTCTATTTATACACTCTCTAATGAATTTGATTTAGCTAAACTAGCCTAATTGAGCCCCTAAAATAAAATAATGTGCATAATAACAATACCTTTGGTGACAATCCCACCAAATATCTCAACAATACATGAATAAGCCTCTCAAGAGGGTCAAATGATCAATAAAGTGAATCATTGGGTCTTTGAGGAGGCCTGATGAAGTGCAAGGGGTGCCATGATGTAGAAATCGACTCCCAACATAGTGGATGTTGTATCTTAAGAGACAATCCCTCGGTTGTGAAAGGAATTAGTGCTTACGACATTTTAAAAGTGTGTCATAGAAATAATTTTATCATGAGGTCTTTTTTCTATCCCTCTAGAAACTAGTTTTCTAAAACCCTTAACGATATGACATAATAAAAGATTTCACAATGCCATTGACTGCTGATATTTGAATGGAAAAGAAGAACACAGGATCTATTACTTTTAAGTTTCAGAAAGAATTCATGGAGAGAGAGAAAACTCAAATAATATGTTGTAAACATAGAATCTATTACTTTTAAGTTTCAGAGAGAGTTCATGGAGAGAGGGGAAACTCAAAATAACATGTTTTAAACACATAATATATTACTTTTAAGTTCCAGAGAGAATTTGTGAAGGGAGAGGAGATGGAGTGAAGGAGTGCTTGTTAAGGCTATTTAACTCTTACTTACAAACGTAAATTAGAAACCAGTTGCTTCTTTACTTCACTTCATTCAAGGAAGAAACAACATAAAATGACATAAGAAACATGAATCACCATCAATAGTTGCAGGAAACTTGCTACTTCTTTCATTCACCTATCAGAAAAAGAAGTACAAATGTAGTCTCCAAGTGGTCCAGAACTCAGAACCCTTCCTCTCTTCCTTAAATACAAAAAAAGCAGTTTGTAACTGCTCGAGCTTCTTGAAACTCCTAGACTGCCTAAACTATTAAACTACTTATTCCATTACAATCGAGGACATCATTGTAGCTTCGATCTTAACAAAGAAAACAAAATAAAACTTGAAATATAATCCTTTTGCTGAATCTATTTGTTACTGATGTGTCTCCTTTCGTTTTTGCTGTGATATCCTAACAGTTTGCATAAAAGAATCTTTACTCGACTCTGCCCATGCTTTTGCATTTCGAACATTGTCATCATGTCACCTACTACCCGACTCTGCCTCTTCCGCTCAAGCCCGCAGCGTTTAGTCTTTGATTAATAAACTACCGCAAACGCATACCGTTGTTCTACATGTAGCATCGGGTCTTTTCTTACCCGAGTCTGCCCTACGTTCAGACTTTCCTTCGTAACTGCCGTAAGACTAGACTTTGAAAGATATTCCATTACCTTTGAAAAATTGTATTACTTCTTCTTCTCTGTCACATTTCAGCATTCCAACGTTCTACGTTATAATCCGCTTTTGCCCTCCGATGTGATTTTTACAAAGGAAAAACCCATGTACCCGGACTTAAAAACCTTTAGACTTTAGCGATAACTTCCATCGTGTCCGCTTCGTTATCGCATTTCGCATTTCAGAATTCATAACAGATTCATAAGCTCCATTCCTTCTGAGCTTGTGATGTGCAATGTGCGATAATGGTAGGGATGACATGGCAAGTGGAGGTGGGGCCGATCGCAAATCGCAATCGGCGATATGAAACCTTGTCGCACTTCGCATTTCGGCCTTTATAACATATTTCTTAGTGCCATTCCTCCTGAGCTTGCGATGTGCGATGTGCGAGAGGGTCCCATGCCCGGAATTTAAATACTTTAGACTCGATCTTTGAACTATATCGCATTTGGTCCTCGTTTCGCATTTCGCATTTCAGCGGTTTTGACCTTGTTCTATTCCTCTTGAACTTTGCAATTTCGCTTTGCAATATGTGATCAGGCCTTCCACATGCGATTGCAATTAAGCCTCCGAACACTGTTCTGCACGTATATTTGCACGACTCGGCCCTGACCTATGTGCAATGTTCTGAACGCATCAATCGGCCCGACTCCTGAACTGTTCTGCACGCGAATAAGCCCGACTTGACCCTTGCTTCAAGATTTTTTTATTTTCTACTCCTCTGGCTTATATTACACCTCCAATGCTGCTGCTTCCCTAATTTTGGTTCTAGTGCCCATGTGATGATGAATCCTCATTGAGCTTGTGGTTATCCTTTTGAGCATGTTGTAGGTCTTCTTGAAATTTTAACAACTGTTCTTCAACAACCTTGAATTGCTCAGAACCTCTCTTGACTTTTAGCTGAGCCAAATTATGCTACAACAGTGGACAAGGGTTTTTCCCCTTGTGTTCCAAGTAATAACCTGTGGTGCTCCCAAGTGGGTGTGGGGGCACAAGGGAAACCTCATGGGTCTCCAAATGGATCTAATATGCTTGTAGACCATCTATAAAGGATAGGAAGATGACATTAGCCCTCCCTCTACAATGGGAGACATCCTCTGGACTCGGGAACATCTGCCAAGTTTTTGGTGCAACTGTGGATCCACATATCATTAGCTGTCTTTTTCTTGGCTATGTGTGGGACCACATGATCCTTGACCCCATCCATGATGAAATGCTTAGCATGCGCTTCAACTTCATTATACTTCGCAAGAAGAGTAGCATCGGTTGGTGTAGCCAAGACGCTTTTTGCATGCTCATGTAATTCGTATGCTTCTAGGACCGTCAGGATTCTGGCCTTCCAGATAGTAAAGTTGGACAAGTCGTCCAACCTATCCTGATCACGTAGCGCGTATGGCACCATCTAGATCAGAAATAGTTTGTCGAAACAGATACTCCTCTCCTTTCTTTTGTTGCTACCCTCAACAGAAACTTGGATCTAGGGTCCTTGGCGAGATAGGCACCCTCTTCTCCCTCTGACAATTGATTTCCTCCCTTGGAATTCTGCCAAATCCTCTGAATCAACCCTCTTCAATCACCCTCCTGATTGATCCTTAGATATCTTTGGAAAAATTCTGTTGAGTGGCTATTCTCCTCCCACTCTTTGTCAACTTAGCTAGGCATGATTCTGAACTGACAGAATCTCCACAACACCAGCAACTGTTGAAGATCTGAAGCTCTGCTTCCGGACTATGGAAAATTTTCACAGCAACTCGAAATTGGACTACGTCCCTTTGACTAGCCTTTGTGTGAGCAAACTAGCTTAGCGCAGCCTCTGCACAACGACTATGCAACACAGGCTGCTCCTGTGTCACTCTGGAAGGCTCTACGTTGCCTCTGCGTCAGCCCCTGCATGGCCTCTGCTAGGACTGCGTCCTCCTAGTGCTGCACTACCCTTTTAGGATCTCTGCTGCTTCAGCTGCTACTTTGCAGCAAAAATTTCTTCAACTGATTTGCTGGAGATGCAGCTTGATCTGTAGTGCTCCGATACCATGTGAAAAAATCTTAATATAAGAAACCCTACTACTAACCATTGATTTACTTCTCCTACTTGATTATTTACACAAGTTATTAATCTAAATATTCAGAAAAACAACGAAGTAAGCGCAAATAGAAGCCTACACATACAGATCATTTACTGAATATAACGCTCATATGACAAAGTGACAAATTTTTCAGATAAATGTCCCTGGAAAAACCCAATGCGGGAAAACTGGTGTAGCTAACTCTAGAGGGTTTTATTATTTTGGAGAATCTCAATACAACAATTTATGGGCACCAGACATGGTTGGCCCTACAGATAAAAACAAAGCAACAATACCTCTTTCTCTCGGAAACGAAAAATATGGCTAATTCACACCCTCAAACAGGATTTATAGAAATCGAGTCCTTTCTGGCCCATTGGAAACCCCAGCGCTGCTCCTCAGCCCTCTGGGTCAGCCTATGCGCTGCTCTGGAAGGGCCTGCGTCACCCTCTCTGGGTTTACGCTGCCCTGACTAGGCCTGCATTAGCCCTGCATGGATCCTACTACCTCTGCGCTGCCCCTAATTGGGTTCTATCTTGACTGCGTAATAGTGGCTGCCCTCTGTGCTACTAGATATGCTGCCTCTCTGCCATTGTTGTATTCTTGGCCTTGGATCATGTTGGGTCCCCATGATTTGCAAGATTGGCAAAAGCAAATCTGTAGAGAACCACATCAAACCACTTTGGAGTCCAAGGACCTAGCCTTCCTGGACTCAAAGAAGGTTCTCTCTGTTTTGTGATGAAAATGATTTTATCTTTATGCTTATGATTTTTTATTTTAGGCTAGTTATGAAGTTCTGGGGTTTGTTTGTTTTGTTTGATTAATTGAGTGATTGTTTCGGTTAAATAGATAGACTATGAGAAGCATTAATCCATTGGGCTATGGAGTCATAAAAGGTTTTAATTGTACATCACCTCTGCAAGGGTTTTCATAAGGCAAGCTAACTATATCAAGTGGATTTTTTAGATTAGATGAAATATGAAATGATATCAAGTTGTGAATTCAGTAAAACTAAAGGGCAATTAAGAATCCTTTAGCTATGCTTTCAACAAGAAAAACCTTTGAGATAATTTTTTAAGAGGAACTAAAGAGCAGGGCAAACCAAGAATTCTTTAATTAATCTTTACTAAGAAAACCTTAAGACAACAATCCAACAATCCTAGAGAGCGGGACACCTCTGAATTCTCTAGCTATTACCTTCAGACAAAGAAACATTCAAGATAACAGTTAGTGAAATTAAAGAGTAGGAAACCCCTAAATTCTTTAATCAAACTTCAAAGAAGGTCTTTAAAGTAACAATTTAAGAAAAAATAAAGAGCAGGGAAAACCATAAATTCTTTAGCTAAACTCTACTAACTTCAAGACAATGAGCTAGGTGGAACTAAAGAGAAGGACACCCCTGAATTCTTTAATCAGACCTTGCAAAAGAAAAAATTAAGATAAAAGAAGCAAACAAAATTAAGGTGCCAAGACATCATATCTCAATCTAAAGTTTTTGTTCTTTCATAAGAGAAATGATGGACAATATGGAAAACAGAAGAGAAACATTGACAAAGAAGGATAACATCACCATTAACATAGCTCAAGAATCCTGTGAACATGCTTGTATTACTAATGTCCAAAATGGTTACAATACTCCACTGCAACAATCTTTGCAGCTCAGATTCTAATCAAAATCCAGCCAAGCAGCTCATCAACCATCCAAACAACCAACAATAATAATGGACAATACATGCAGTATTTAACTGCAATTGAGGAGGTGACCCTAATCTAGGGTTTTAGACTGTATTTATTACAGAGTAAATGTAATCTTGACTTTTGAGACCATGCAAGGCCCAAGGCAAAATATCACTAGCTAACTAGCTATAATAATAAATTTTAACTTAACTGCTGAGCTAACTTTAGGATATTTTTTACTATTTGGCTTTATCATTAACTTTTACAATAACTGTTGATCTGCTTAAAATATCTTTGACTGCTTTATTAACTGAGGTAGCTGCCTTTTAGAAAATTTAGGCTGTAGGTGGCCAAATGAGGTTTGGAAGAAGTAAATGTTGAGTGCTTTAGTCATTCGGATCTGCCTTCTTCGTTGATTTTCTTTTGACTTGTCATTTAGCCCTTAATTTGTCTTTTAAACTTTGATTATTTTTTCATCTGTATCATTTATCCTTTAATCCTTTTTTGCCTTTGCTGTCACTGTCATCTCTTTCTTTTACCTCTACCCTTTGACTGTTTTATCTTTGATCTTTCTGTGTTTTGCCTTTAACCCTGTCTTCTACCTTTAACCTTTGATTTAAACTTTTTAATCCCTTTACTACCATTTGTTGTTCTGTGATTGTGTTATTTTTTTTTTATTTGCCTTTATCTGCTACACGTCTACTGTAAAACTCTCTTCCTTTCCTTACCCTTTCCATTCAAGAATCTCTTGTTGCCTTTGGTTTGATCGAATGATCATCAATGGTCATGATCCATTGATGATTTCGGATTAATCTTATGCTCATATCCTTTAATGAAACAAGACCATCTAGATCGTCAACCAGAGGACCTGTTTAAACATTTTTCGGACTTCGGAATGCAATTATGCATTTCTACATCGGTCACTTGCACAATTTAAAGACAATTTTGTTAATTGAAAACCTGCACTGTGGGCAGAGTCCAGTCAAATGGCAGCGTTTGCGTTTTATGCATTTGTTTGGGGCTTTTTGGGTCTTCAGCAGAGGTTTTATGGTGATTCGGGGGTTATCACGATGATATAGGGTTCGAACAATTTTCAAATGGGCCAGTGGTTTCAAGTTATGGGACGAGGGTAGTGGGCAGTTTATCGCAAGGGGACAGAGTGGTTAATGGTATTTGGCAAAGGGATGCGATAGAATGGAGAGAGGACACGTGGAGGGGAGGACAAGCGGTAATACCACCCATTTCGCAAGGTCCAAAGGCTTTTAACCCCCGAGCATTTGGATTTGCGATGAGGCGCAACAGCCGTTGGATGGGGGTTGGTTAGACAAGTGGGTTCGAGGGTTTGAATGCGATGATGGTTTCTTAAATATAATGTGGGGTCGGGATATATAGAGCGGAAGGTTTATTTAAAATAACGCGGGGCCCGTGGTAAGTTTTTAAAGCGAAGGCGTTTTAATATAGTAGTGGGGGGCCGAGTTTATATGAGAGCGGGGGTTTAAGTCTTTAGAGCAGGGGGGTTCAAAATATAAAGGGATCGGGTATTATAATACAATGGTTGGGTCTTTTAAATAAATAGGGCTTATTTAAAAAGAAGTGGGTTCCAAATAATATTAATTTCTTTTAAAAGAATATAAAAAATAGATTTTTACATTGTTTTGATGGTAGAAGGGAAAATGAATGAAGGGGAGAGGTTTTTGTGAGGAAAATGGGGTTTTAGGAAGGGGAAAAGGGTAAAAAATGTGGGATTTAGGATCAAACATGGAATTTTTTCAGAGTATGATAGTCCTTGGAAGAGGCAAAATGAAAGATAGTGAATTAGGTTAAATGAAGATAATGAAGGCAGTGAGATTTCTGAAAATAAAATGATAGTCAGGGAATGTTTATTTTCAGCAGACTGTAGAAAATCCATAGTCATCTGGTGATACTGTGAATACAGGAGACTAACAGTGGCTCCAACTGGGGAGGGTAGCTCCTTTTAAGGAGGTGTCAAGAATCTCAGATCTTAGATCTTTGGATTTTGTTGATCAGTGCCTTATGTACTTGGCTGATTTTCCATTTTTGTAATATTGATCTGTTGCAACTTTTTGTGACTGTGATCTTCAAAAATAGATAACCATTCTTTCTTAAAACAAATTCTTCCTACCCATCACCCAATCTAACATTTTTTCTTCACTTTTTGGGTGCATTTGGACTTGCAAACCCTTGACATCATTTTTATTTTGAAAGAAAAACTATATATTTCTACCCTTATAACTTCCAAATTCTCAAATTAAACTGATGAGCTCTTTTATTCTCTACCTAAATACTTATCTGTCAAGATTAAACAGTTTGACAGATTTTTATTCACTAACTATCAACATGAAATTTAAAGCATGACTGAATCAAGATTAAACAGTTTGATTGTCATGGATTGTGGCATTTTGGACAAGCTGCACACAATATTTGTTTGCAAAAAGTAAACTAAACTAAGGGTTTTGTTTTTGAATCTCTCATTTGTCACTCATACCTTACTTTTCTTTTTGGTTCAGATTTAGACTTTGGAACCAATGTAATTTTTATCTTCCTACTGATAAGCCAAGTTTAAACATTTTGGCAAATCTTCATTTTCTAACTTATCAACAAAAATTCAAAATTTGTCCAATCATGATTAGGTTGTATGATTGAACAAGACTTCATTTTCAAAAGTAGTGGCATCTGGACTTGCACACTTTCAGAAATATTCTTTTTGGTATGGAGCTTATCTTCTTCCTTTATCTTCCCTCTTTTCTTCTTTTTCTTTCTTTCTTTTTGTATCAATTTTTCTAAGATTTTTGTTTCAGCAATGTTATATACAATGAAGAAAACTTTAAACTGAGCTTCTCAACTGAAATAATGCTTGAGCATCCTGCCATTGATAGGACCTCCAAACAATTTTTTTCCATCCATTTCTTGTAGGAAAAATGCATTGTTATCTCTTGCTGAATGGATGATGTATGGACCTTTCCACAAGTCGTCAAATTTTCCATGCTTGCCTTTGTCCTCTCTTCTTGAATCCCACTTTATAACCTTGTATCCAATGTTAAAATCATTTGCCTTGGTCCTTTTGTCAAAAATCTTCTTGATATTTTCTTGTAGTAGCTGTGTTCTATTGTACACTCCTCTGGTTTGTTGTAGCTGAATGGTTTGGCTCATTCTTCTTTGTATGTCATTCTCTTCAGACTGTACTTCTTGAATGAGCTTCATTATTGGAACTCCCACGCTTGTTGGGAAGACTGCATATGTTCCATAGACTAGCTGATAGGGTGACATGTCAATTGACTTTTTGTTTGTTAGCCTGTCTGCCCATAGTGCATGTACTAGTTTGTTGTGCCATGACTTCTTGTTTTCCTCTAGCAACTTTTTAATGATGTTCACCAAACTCTTGGTTGAGGATTCAACCAACCCATTACCTTGATGGTAATAAGCTGTAGAATTCCCTAAAGTAATGTTATATATGTGGCAAAAATCCACCATTTTCTTAGATTTAAAGGCAACAACATTGTCAGTAATGATTTTTCTATGACAACCAAACCTAGACAAAATATTGTTCTCAAGGAATGTAATAATATTGAGTCTGTGGTAGTTTTGGAAGGGATGGCCTCTATCCACTTAGTGAAGTAGTCAGTTGCAGTAAAGATCCATTTATGCTGAGTAAAGGAAGCAGGGTGGATTTCTCCAATGAAATCTAAACCCCACTATTGAAAAGGAGCTTCAACATAAATTGGATGTAATGGCAAAGGCAGCAACTTTCTCTTACCCTCAAAGATTTGGCATTTATGACAGGCAATCACCATTTTGTGGATGTCTTGGAAAATGGTAGGCCAATAGAAAAAATCTCTAAGAATTTTATTAACAGTGGTTTTTCTATAGAGGTGGCTTCCACATTCCCCTTCATGAAATTCATGCATGATCCTATCTGCATATTCTTCAGGCAAAAATTTAAGCAATATATTACCAACATTTTTCCAATATAAAATTTTATCTAGAATGCAAAAATTTACAGCCTTCAATTTCAAGAATCTGGCCTTTGTTTTGGACAAACCATGAGGAACATTTAGATTAAAAAGAATATATAATATATCAACATACTAGGGTGAGTTTAGAAATGCTTCCTCAATAGGTGGAGTCGCCAGCTCCTCTTGTTCATCCAATGAGTGAATCATATTTATGTCCAGTGTTCGAAAATTTGTTTCAGCCATGAGTTTATCCAGTCCTTGTCCTTTGATTAGCTTGGTGGGCTTGATTTCCAGATCATATTCCAAGATGACAATAATCCACTTACCTCTTTTTCCATTAGGGTCTTGTGTAAGTATGTCTTTAACTACTGTGTGAGGCACAAATGCAATCATGTGTGAATGCAAAATG
The DNA here is from genome assembly GCA_034641835.2 of Pinus albicaulis. NCBI lineage: Eukaryota > Viridiplantae > Streptophyta > Pinopsida > Pinales > Pinaceae > Pinus > Pinus albicaulis. Next base: position 1,150,737,828 of record CM076570.1, read on the forward strand.
TAGGACTCTGAAATCTTTTAGTGCTTTGATTAAGGCAAAACCCTATTTTTCTATGATGTTATATTTCAGAGGTGCATATCTCAATGCTTGGCTGAAGAAATCTATGGGCTACTATTTTCCCATTATGTTCTTTTGTACTATGTAGTAAGACAACGGCAACTGTGTGTTCTGATGCAAAATAAAATATAAAAAAATCTTTGGTGAAATCAAGGCGAATCAGAACTGGTGTTTGTGTAAGAGCTTTCTTTACCAAGTCAAAATATTTCCTTACTTCTATGGGCCATTTAACTCATGTTTCTCTTTTGAGTATGTTAGTGATGTTTCGTAGGAGTTCTACAAGGTTTGGTATGAACCTTCTTAAGAAACATATCTTTCCAGTGAAATATTGCAGCTCTTTGATGTTTGTTGGGTGGTTGATTTGCAATATACCCTCAATCCTTTTAGGGTCAATATTAATCCCTTCTTCGGATATGATGTGGCCTAGAAGCTTCTCTTCTTGAAGGTCAAACAAGGTTTTCTTGGGATTTAAAGACAGGCCATACTTTCTGCACTTTTCAAAGACCTTTCTTAAGTGAGCTAGATGTTTTTCATCAGTTTTTGAATAGACTGTTATGTCATCAAGATATATCACAATGAAGTAACCTATTTCTTCAGAAAAAACAATGTCCATGGCTCTTTGGAAAGTAGCTCCAACATTCATTAACCCAAAAGGCATTTTAACATACATGAAGGTGCCCCAAGGTATAGTGAAATTTTTCTTGTGTTGATCATCTGGGTGTACCAGCACCTGATTGTACCCTGAAAATCCATCCAGCAAAGATATCATTTTGGAGCCTACTACCCTTTGCAGTATGTGATCCATCTTTGGTAAAAGATAGTTTTCCTTTAGGGATGCTTTGTTTAAATTTCTGAAGTCTATGCAAAGCCTAATTTCCCCTATATTTTTCCTCATAGATACAAGATTTGAAACCCATTCTGAGTACCTGAGTGGGACTATTATTCTAGCATCATACATTTTATTTATTTTCTTCTCAACTAGTGGCAATTGGACAGGGTTTATTTTGCGCAATTTTTGTTTAAAGGGCTTCTGGTTTTGTTTGAGAGGGATCTTGTGCTGAATGACATCTGTATCATATGACTTCAAATCTTCATAGCTCCAAGCAAACACATCGCTAAATTATTTGAATAGCTCAACATATTTCTGTTTTATAGGAGTTGGCAGTGTTTTTGACAATTTTATCATTTCGGGTTCTTGTTCACTACCTAAATTGCATTCTTCTACATTTGCTTTAGTAGATTCCATCTTTGGCTTCTTAGCCACATCATTAAAATAAAAAATCTCTATTAGAGGGACAAGTCTTGGCAAGGTATTATCTCTAAACTACAGCGCTTCAAAGTCTTCCTTTTCTGGATCTGTACACAACTCTGTCTCATGTGGGTGCTCTTCTTCTAATATATTTATATCAGCATCATCAAGAGGCTCCTTTTTATATGTGTGTTCCTTAGTAGAGCAGTCCTCTTCATGTTCTGAGTCTGAATTTGGCGTTTCAAACTTATTTATGGACTGCAGGAAATCTTCAATCTGTTTGTCACCTTCAAAAACTTGCCAATATTTTATATTATCAGGGACTGTTGGTCTGTATTTGACTTGTATTGTATATTGTTTGTTATGATAAGGTTTTTGGCAAGTACTGGCTGCAAATGCTAGACCATTGGCAAGGATATTTTGATTTCTTGGGATGGAGGCAAGATCATATTCCTTGAATGTTTTTAGGAGGTCAAGGGCATCATTCCTATATGCTCTTAATCTAGGATGTTTAGTTGCATATTCTCCCTTAATTCGCCTAATGACTAGCTCGGAATCCCCATGGATAGAGATCCTTTTGGCTCCTAATTTCTTGATTAATTGTAGCCCTAGGAGGAGTGTCTCATATTCTGCTATATTATTTGTACATTGGAAATTCAGTTTATATGAATGACCTTCTGCATGATTCGCAGTGTTGTGTACCCAAACACCTGCTCCAGACCCAGTTTTACCACAAGAACCATCAAAACTCATGCTCCATAGAGGTTCAAGTTTTCCATTATGTTGGTTATTATGTTGTTTATTTTTTATTTGGTCATCTTGTTCTGATTGTTCCTCCTCTTCTTCCTTCTCTTTTTCCACTAATTCTTCACCAATTTCTACTTGTTCATTAATGTTTTCATCATTATAAAGGATAAATGAATCAAGGTTTGTGTGGATAGAATAGAGAAGGGAGTTATTAGGCCTTTCTTGACTGCTGACCATGTATTTCATATAGTCTCCCTATATAGTCTTCTTGGTTGACTAAAGACAGATATGGTAACATAGGTCATGTCCATTTGGAGGGTACCTTGAAGTTTGGCTACCCATGAATGTGAAAGGAGCATGCCATATTTAGAAGGAATGTCAGCCACTACAATATCCATTACTAGGCTTTTGGCTGGTATTTGTGCACGATTAACATAGAGATCTTTGATTAGGCCCAGACATTTACTCTAATGGACTCAAAAGAGTATAAGTCTCTGTATGGTCTAGTTATCTCAAGGCCCAACCTCTCCATAACTAATTTTGGAATGAGTTTATGTGAAGCTCTTGAATCTAGCATGGCATTGTGAAGGATCTTATCATGGATGTTCAAAATGACATAAAATGGAGGTACACCTCCCTCTTGGAATTTACCTTCTACTTCTGGTCCAAACAGAAGTTCAGGTTTGTCATTATTTAAATTCAAAAAATCAACATTCTCTCCTATGTTTAAAGCTTTCAAAACTTGGGATCTATATACATCTTGGGCAACTAATTCAGTAAGAGGTATGAAATTTTTTATCTTGGCAATTTCATTCTCAATACTAAACGGTGTCTGTGTTTTTGGAAGATTCAAATCAGTTTTGTCAGACACTGTTTTTACACCAATTTCAACTTGCTGTTTTTTACTAGAGATATTGGTTAAATCAGTTTTGACAGGGTTGATATTTGATCTACTAGTGCTGCTTTGGTCACCACCATGTTTGTTGTTTTTGTTTTTATTTTTATCAGAACATTTAACCATTGTGTTTGAAGTTTCTGCTGTCTTTTTAGGATCATTTTCAGGAGTCTTCCTAGCAGAAATTTCAGAGTTCTTTCCCTTGGGAGTATCTTGGGTTTTCTTGCTTCTGAGGTCATATTGTCTATGTACTTCCATGATGGCATTTTTGAAGCCTTGTTTATAGTCTTCGGATTTTAGGCTTTCTTCTTCAAATTGAGTTGGAGAAAACATGCCTTTCTCTTCCTTAGTGAGGAAAACAATATCCTCATTATTAACTCCCATTAGATTGATTTGAATTTGTTTTGGTTCTTCAATAACTCCCTCATCCTCATCAGCATAGTTTTCTTGGAAAGGAGGCCTGATTTGCTGGTTAGGTCCTCTTTTTTCTCTTTGTCTTATTTGAGGGGGATTTCTCCTAAAGTTCTGGTTCTGGTTTTGATTTCTGTTTTGAGGAGCTGCTTGGTTTTCTCTAGGGTAATCTCTCTCATTTATGTTTATTCTCTCCATCATCCTTTCCATGGTTCTAACAAGGTTATCAATCTTATTATCAGATGATGAAGGTGCAGCCTCTTCCCTATATGTGACTCTCTTTTCATTTTTCATTTTTTCCCTTTCGGCAATCAGATTTTCCTCTACACTTACTGCACCCATCTGCATTTCTTCTAATGTAAGAGGGTCTCTTTCTCTTAGTTGGTAAGCCATTTCTAAGTCAAAGCCATCTGGAAATTTCATTAAGGCTAGACCTTATGGAGGTTTCATGTGGGTAGGGAGGGCATTATATACACTATTGAACCTAGTGCAGTACTCTTGGACACCCTCTCCAACGTTTCTCTTGATATTTTCATACTCTGATAAGATTTGGAGAGGGTTCTTCTTGACTTCCCATTTGCTTAAGAATAGTTGATGAAAAGCAAGGAGGTCATGTATACTATTAGGGGTTAAGTTTTTAAACCATTTTCTTGCTTCTCCCCCTCAGCTTTGAGCAAACAATCTTAGTTTAACGGTCTCATCATCTATTTCTTGTCTGTCAAAATAATCATTCATTCTATCCACATGTAGTTGAGCAGTTGGAGCACTACTTGCATCATATAAGGGAATCTTGGACTGATGTCTTGTGGTAGAACAACTAAAGGCAATGGTAGAACTAATGGGGCATACCATGTTGCCATGGCTGGGAATTGGGGAAATAAAGGAGGGTTGACAAGTGGAGGGTTTACAAAAGAAGGTGGAGGGTTAAAAGGAGGAAGGTGAACAGTGGCTGTATGGATGGGGGTTGAAGTTAATACAACAGGATTTTGTTGTAGAATGGATGGGTCTAAAACTATCTGAATTATCCAATTTTGAGATCTAGTCCTGGACAAGCTTTGTTCCAAGGGTGATTCAGGTAGGATATTCTGCAAGTCTTTAAGGTTTTCAGGTAAGGAACTTGCCTTGTGAATAGGTCTACCAACAGTTGAATGTTTAGATCAAGGAGATTTCCTTAGGATGTGCTTTGGATTGTCAACTATTGCAGGAGGGTTTGGGTTAGGACGGGATCTGGTATAGATTCTTCTAGAAGCCAGAACTTGGACCCAAGATTTCAGAGAGGTTGAAATTTTTATAACAGTTTGAAAAACAAACCAATCTGTGAAAAAAATACTTTATTCACAAAGTATTCTTGTTGGGTTCTTATTTGACGTTTGATGATATCAGGATTTCTCAATAATTTTCCCAGTGAAGTCTGTAGAAAACTAATGGAGTCAGCAGGCCTACTGAAAACCAGTGGAGTCACCAGGTGAATGTTTTTAACTATCTTGAGGCTGGTTGTTGTCCACCATCAGCAACCAGATACCAGTCTTGGATAACACTTGAGTCATCTAAATTTGAAAGTGGTTTTTTGAGTTCAAAAGTAAATATTAAGTTGTTTTAATAACTCAGTCCCCAGTATGGTCGCCATTATGTTGGGTCCCCGTGATTTGCAAGATTGGCAAAAACAAATCTATAGAGAACCACATCAAACCACTTTGGAGTCTAAGGACCTAGCCTTCTTGGACTCAGAGAGGGCTCTCTCTGTTTTGTGATGAAAATGATTTTATCTTTATGCTTATGTTTTCTGATTTTAGGCTAGTTATGAAGTTCTGGGGTTTGTTTGTTTTGTTTGTTTGATTGTTTGATTAATTGAGTGATTGTTTCGGTTGAATAGATAGACTGTGATAAGCATTAATCCATTGGGCTATGGAGTCATAAAAGGTTTTAATTGTACATCAACTCTGCAAGGGTTTTCATAGGGCAAGCTACCTATATCAAGCAGATCTTTTAGATTAGATGAAATATGAAATGATAGCAAGCTGTGAATTTAGTAAAACTAAAGGGAAATCAAGAATCCTTTAACTATGCTTACAACAAGAAAAGCCTTTGAGATAACTATTTAAGAGGAACTAAAGAGTAGGGAAAAACATGAATTATTTAATTAATATTTACTAAGAAAACCTTAAGACAACAATCCAGCAATCCTAGAGAGCAGGACACCCCTGAATTCTTTAATCAAACTTCAAATAAGGCCTTTAAAGTAATAGTTTAAGAAAAAATAAAGAGTAGGGCAAACCATAAAGTCTTTAGCTAAACTCTACTAAGTAAACTTCAAGACAATGAGCTAGGTGGAACTAAAGAGCAAGACACCCCTGAATTCTTTAATCAGACCTTTCAAAAGAAAACATTAAGATAAAAGAAGCAGATAGAATTAAGGTGCCAAGACAACATATATCAATCTAAAGATTCTGTTCTTTTATAATATAAATGATGGAAAATATGGAAAACAGAAGAGAAACATTGACAAAGAAGGATAACATCACCATTAACATAACTCAAGAATCCTGTGAACGTGCTTGTATTACTGATGTCCAAAACAGATACGATACTCCACTGCAACAATCTTTGCAGCTCAGAGTCCGATCAAAATCCAGCCTAGCAGCTCATCAACCATCCAAACAACCAACAATAATAATGGAAAATACATGCAGTATTTAACTACAATTGAGGAGGTGATCCTAATCTAGGGGTTTATACTGTATTTATTACAGAGTAAATGTAATCTTGACTTTTGAGACCATGCAAGGCCCAAGGCAAAATTTCACTAACTAACTAGTTGTAATAATAATTATTAACTTAACTGCTGAGCTAACTTTAGGATTTTTTTGACTATTTGGCTTTATCATTAACTTTTACAATAACTGTTGAGCTGCTTAAAATATCTCTGACTGCTTTATTAACTGAGGAAGCTGTCTTTTAGCAAATTTAGGTTGTAGGTGGCCAAATGAGGTTTGGAAGAAGTAAATGTTGAGTGCTTTAGTCATTTGGATCTGCCTCTTCGTTGATTTGCTTTTGACTTGTCATTTAGCCCTTAATTTGTCTTTTAAAATCTGATTATGTTTTCATATGTATCTTTTATCCTTTAATCCTTTTCTGCCTTTGTTGTCATTGTCATCTCTTTCTTTTACCTCTGCCCTTTGATTGTTTTATCTTTGATATTTTTGTGTTTTTCCTTTAACCCTGTCTTCTACCTTTAACCTTTGATTTAAACTTTTTAATCCCTTTACTGCCATTTGTTGTTCTGTTACTGTGTTTTTTTTAATTTGTCTTTATCTGTTGCGCGGCTACTGTAAAACTCTCTTCCTTTCCTTACCCTATCCATTGAAGAATCTCTTGCTGCCTTTGGTTTGATCAAATGATTATCAATGTTCATGATCCATTGATGATTTCGGATTAATCTTGTGCTCCTATCTCAAATAAAAAAAGACCATCTGGATTGTCACCCAGAGGACCTATTTAAACATTTTTCGGACTTCAAAATGCAATTATGCATTTCTACATCAGTCACCTGCACAATTTAAAGACAAATTTGTTAATTGAAAACCTGCGCTGTGGGCAGAGTTCGATCAAATGGCAACCTTTGGGTTTTCTACGTTTTTTTGGGGATTTTTTATTCTTCAGAAGTGTTCGCAGAGGTTTTATGGTGACTCGGGGGTTATTGCGATGATACAAGGTTCGAACAATTTTCAAATGGGCCAGCGGTTTCAGGTTATGGCGCAAGGGTAGTGGGTGGTTTTATCAAATGGGGCCAGAGTGGTTAATGAAATTTGGCGGAGGGATGCGATAGAACAAAGAGAGGACACGTGGAGGGGATGACAGGCGGTAATACCGCCCATTTCGCAAGGTCCGAAGGCTTTTAACCCCCGAGCATTTGGATTTGCGATGAGGCACGACAACCATTGGATGGGGGGCGAAGAGCCAACGGTGGTAGGGTGAGAAATAGGTTGCGGGTTGCTTAGACAGGTGGGTCCACGGGTTGGAATGCGACGACGGTTTTTTAAATATAATGTGGGGCCAGGATATATAGAGCAGAAGGTTTATTTAAAATAATGCGGGGCCTGGGGTAAGTTTTTAAAGTGAAGGCGCTTTAATATAGTAGTGGGGGGCTGAGTTTATATGAGAGCGGGGGTTTAAGTTTTTAGAGCAGGGGGGTTCAAAATATAAAGGGGTCGGGTATTATAATACAATGGTCGGGTATTTTGAATAAACAGGGCTCATTTAAAAAGGAGTGGGTCCTAAATAATATTAATTTATTTTAAAACAATGTAAAAAATAGATTTATACATTGTTTTGATGGTAGAAGGGAAAATGAATGAAGGAGAGAGGTTTTTGTGAGAAAAATGGGGTTTTAGGAAGGGGAAAAGGGTAAAAATGTGGGATTTAGGATCAAACATGTAATTTTTTTAGAGTATGATAGTGCTTGGAAGAGGCAAAATGAAAGATAGTGAATTAGGCTAAATGAAGATAATGAAGGCAGTGAGATTTATGAAAATAAAATGATAGTCAGGGAGTGTTTATTTTCAGCAGACTGTAGAAAATCCATAGTCAGCTAGTGTTACTGTGAATATAGGAGACTAACAGATCAGAATCCCTCGCCAATACTGCACCTCGCTGTAATACAAACTCTTTCTGAAATTCTTAGCAAACCACGCCCTAGAATTTCAGCTTAGCTTCAGGGATCTGCCAATGTGTGTGTTCTCCAACTCAGCCCAAGCCCTTCTCTTATACTTTTCTCGTTGGAAAACCAACGGCCGCGATCTAATCTCTCATCGACAACTCAGATTAAAAGACTCCTTGATCCACATCACAAAGAACATTTCATCACATGTGTTTAATTAATTCACTTTACTTTTTTTAATTCCCTAAGTTAGACTTAGGGTTCTCATTAAAAAAAATTAATTATTTGAATATCTCATACACCAGATGAAATTTCTCCAAACGCTTTCTGGGTCTAGGATATCTCGTGTGTCTTAGCCCCTCAACCAAATTTCAGAGCTAGAGCACACTCGATGCTACCCAAAATCTCAATTGTTCCTTGGATATATCTCCTTTCCCTTTAATATTTTAGCATGTCAAGGATGTCATCCTGCATTCCTCTGATCATAATTGTTTTAACTATTTCCTTGTCCAGATTACTATGTTGAGATCTCTGTAGATTGTATTGAAGGTGCTCAACATACTCTTCCAAGTTTTCATATCGTGTCTAAGGTATCCTGAATAGCTCTTCCCTTTGATCATTAGAAAAATAGTTGTCCTGATACTTTTCTAAAAGGGTCCTCTTCATCCCATTCGAGAAGGTAATGGATGCTCCACTAAGTCCCATAAGCCATCTTAGTGAAACTATTTTTAGTGTAGTTGGGAACAATTTTAATTTTTGTTCATCGATGGTGTAATCAAAACTCCTATAGAGGACATCAAATTCAAAGAGAAATGTATCCATATCTTTGGTAACTGTACCCTGAAAACTAGGTAGTGCAGACAAAGGGATATTCTTTATTGGGGCCTGTCCCTAGATATTTCCAACGGGGAACTCAAAAGTGTTAATTGAGCTCCCTACCATTTGGTTTTGTCTAAAATCTTGAGGGTTTGTACTACTGTTACAGGTAGCTCCCCTAATGGAGGATATTGCTCTCTTTTGGATGATGAGGATTGCTTAAGTTGTTCAAGCTATTCAAGTTGCTCAAACTGTTCAAATTTTCTAGGTGGTCCTAATGATTTCATAATAACTTTTGCAACAGAATGCTCAATAGGTTGTTTCACAACACTTCATAAATCTGGGATGCATTGATCAAGTTGTCATTCTTCAGGGGCTTGATTCTAAATCATGTTCTTCTGTATCCCCTTGTCCCTCTTCTACCTGCACGATTAGTTTCTTTCAGGGCACCATTTTTTCTTCTTTGATATTCATGCAATGAAATCCTATGGCCCTGACTCCTCACGAGGTCGAACCCGCTTCAGTTTATCGAAGCGATGCGTAGGCTCTTACCTCTTGTCTTACCACCCGGAACCCTTAAAGCCAAGAACACATCTACTACATGTTCAATCAATGCATGCAAACAATACTACTCACACATATGCACCTCTAATAACCTCCCCGACAACGACGCCAAAATGTTGAGTGGATCAATTGTGCTTTTAATTTGGAACAACCGATCCAACTCACACATAAATTATTAATCCAGGTAGGCTTTTTGTTTCAAGGCTATTGTGCAAAATATATGTAGGAACAAATGACAACAAGTGCTAATAAATTCTCAAAACCTATCATTGTAAATCTTACTCTCAGCACTCAAACACACTTGTTACACTCCAACCCTTGCTCACACTTTAGAAAGAAAAGAAACACACGTTTCGGAATAAATCACATTGTCACATGTTCACTATTATTCAGAAGAAACAACACTCCTGGAAATCATTCAAAACTCAAACAATTGTTGAAACACCCATTCAATTTCATAAATAAACCAAAGAACTACAAAATTAATCAAATAACCATCACATCCAATGAAGGGATGGGTCCAGGACCTATGTTGTTACACAATGATAGAGACTACAATATTTTAACTATTCAATGCATGAACAAGATGTGTAACAGTAACAATAAATCACAACTAAGAGAGAATAAATGTACTACTACAATACCTCTATAACCAATGATCCTTGATAAGAAGGAGGTCCCTTCCTCCTTAGTAGGGGCTGGTGATTCACACAACATGAAAGCTAATAAGGAAAGAGATATGAGGCCACGAATGGTAAAGATTTGCATTAATCAAAGTTGCAGTACATGATTACAATTTTGGTACTCCCTCCTCTGATCTATATCTATGCATGCCTCACGGGAAGAGAGTACATTCCTTTATAATTTTAGATTGCATTCCTATTTTCGAAAAGAAGGATCATCATGAGAATCTCTTGATTCTCATGTGATCCAAATCAAGATTTATACAAAAACTATCTTCTAACAAATAGTCTTAATTGAAATAGAGTTGTAACAACATTCTTAAATTACAATGATTTATCATTTGGAAATCCTAATTGTTTCAACTAAGTTAGCTGCGTTGTCCATGAATTTCTCCTTCCAACCGTCAAACTAACTCTGACTAGGTGTCTCTCCAAGTCAGTTTTTATTGCCAATCACAGAAGAATAGAGTATTAAGAATAAGCTCGATGTTGTAAGAACAACGTCAGTAGAATCTTCGTTCCACTTTTAGCAGGCAGAATTTGGAAGATATTGTCCTGTAACAACATCTCAACAAGCCAGACCACCTGAAACAACCCATAGTCAGTTCATTAATAAAATAGCCTAAAGAAGTTAAATTTTATGTCAAATTACAAGAAAAACTAGATAATAAGGATGACATGCAAAAAGGTACATACTTTGGTTAATAATGACCGACGAAGTGACAAGGCATGGATTTTAAAGTCAAAATGGTAGGAAAAGTTAGGAAAAATGGGTACAAAAGGATGCCAATTTTGCATCCTATTACCCACCACTTCGTGGGTGATATGCGTAGGAGAATTTTTTTCTCCATGATGGACCTCAGCCGGTAGCCAGCAGCCCTCAACTAGATCCTTGTGCCATTTATTTGTCATCTGAGGCAACCATGTGGCCCCTCACCCATCTATATTGATCGTATGTTTGAAGGAAGGCCTCCCGAACCTAAAGGTATGTCTTGTCATTTGGTAATTGAGTATTGGGTTTTCTTTATCATGGACACTTATGGGCATGGATTAATGGGGGAATTCAACATAAAGAGTGGGCTTAGTTTTTGCTTCTGTCCCCTTGACCTCTTTTGGGGTGTTACCCTTGGATTTTAGTCTCGTGGTATCTCCTTTACTGATCATTTGGTTTTAGGGTGGTACTACTTCAAAAACCTCGACTTTGGTTGTGTGGTCCCACTCCCTTATCCACATATACTACTCCCCTTCCATTCACTATACCCTCATCCATCATTTCTCCCACATGGGTCCACATTTCCTCTCTAGGTCCACATAGGGTTGGCCTCCCCATTCCCTTGCCCCCACCTTGGGTCAGGCTAGAACGATGCCTAGAAGGTTGAAGCAGCAAAAAGAAAATTAAAATCATAAATGGAAACATTCAATAGGAAATTGTATTACAAAATGCAAAATATGGTTGGGACAAACATAATTAGCACATGGGAAAAATCCAATACATGAGCTCTACCTCATACCCATGGCCATCACCCTGGTTCCATAGGCCCTAGATGAGCCTCCTTATCATTCAAGAACCCGTGATTGTCCCAACCCCTGGAGGGCAATGAACTGCCCTACCAAAAAGGGGGTAATCACTGCTATATCTTACACATCATGCTCCTGTCCTTTGAGCTCCAAATAGTTAATCAAAGAAAAATCATAAAAGCAAAAATGCCTATAAATAAGGGTGTAAAAATAGAGGTCGGGGCACCTCATTTACTATGATTTCTACCTCCTAAACATTATAGACCCAGGTGTGGCCTTCCCTTTCTCTAACTAACCTTGTGTCTCGATATGTGGCACAGGATTGCCACTCTTATTCCCTATTCCATTTCATTTCTTTGTCACATGCCACCACCATTTGAGGGATGTACCTTCGACATACTATTCCTTCTAAAGGTAGAAACCACCTAATAAGGTACCTAGCTAACCCGCTTTGGAGCTTGGAGACATTAGCACATGCCAAAGCCCAATATGGAAGGGCATGCCATTATGAAGTGTCCACTTGTTGTCCATGGTTTGTAATCTCTTTTACATGATTACTTTAATGATTTGTTGTACGGGAAGGCTATGGGATGCATTGGATCTTATGCAGGATTGCAAATGGTGTCCATTTGAGTTTGGTATCCCTATACGGGGTCCTAACCTCCCAGGGGGCTACATTGGCACATATAGGGTGTGTACAGAGATCCATGGGCCTCCACAGCAGAAAACATCACTCCATGGATCCCTACAGATGATCATATATTACTAGAGATCACTTTTGGATGAGTAAGATGCACTTGGTAGCCTATGCCTAGCTGGCCCCACAGGTGTACCATACACTTGGTAAGTGTACCAAGACTTGTACGATGACATGGAAGCAGTCATTCCATCATATGATTCCTTGCAAATGGTCTACAAGAATCTTCGATACATTTGGAGACCCATTGGGTCATTGATGTGCCCCCACACCCACTGGGAGTACCACAGGTTTACTGTTTGGAGAACAAGGGGCCACCCCCTTGTCCATCATTTTTGAGGATTTTATTCACCATTATGGCACTCATGGAACTCATAATGCCTCTGGGAAGGACCTACAACATGCATAGATTATTATTTGACCTCCTGAGAGTCTTATTATTTCATTTGTGAACTAGTTTGGTGGGCTTGTCAAAAAAAGTTAGTTAATTTTCCCATTGTTTTATTTTTAGGGGCTAATGTAAGCCCATTAGGTAAATCGAATTCCTAATTGGTGTATAAATAGGAGATAGATGGATTCATTTGTATCATCACTTGGATTGGGATCTCTCTCTCAATAAAGAACTTTGCATTTTTTCCTTGGATGATATTTTTGGATGATGGATGAATTTTGATGTATGGATTGGGTTTTTTCTATCTTGGAGCTTCTTATATTGCAAATGTGATGCTAGTTGGATGTACTCTCTAACATTGTAAGTGCAAATTTAACGCTATTTTTCATTTTTCTACATACATTAGAACTTCGCTATAATTAGGGCTAATTGTTGCATGTGTTTAATATGGAATTATGTGTCTATTTAGCTTATTCTATGTATGGGCCATTTTGGATGAAAGAAATGTCCTATAGATCGTGTTATCTTGATAAGCCTACACCATTTGTAATGAATTATAAATGTTTCAAAGTCACTTTTGTGCTCTTACCTTTAACATTGGAAGAAGTTGACCTTGAGGCCTCTTTGAGCAAGAAACAAAATCCGTTTTCAAGATTCTCCTTTGCTCCATATTGCCAAGTGAAATTAGGCACTGGTCCATCAAAGGGTGATCATTTCAACCCCCTTTTCACCTTTTTTCCCCTTTTTCTAGGTTTAGCCTCATTATGTCACCTAGGGCATCAATTCCCGTGAAACCGACCAAAGGAAAACTTCAATCGCCTAGTTACAACTTTTTTGGTGGGTCCCCTAGCTCTCCTCCGAATTTGAAGGAAATCCGACAGTGAAATCTCAGGATATCCCAAGCCCTAGCTCTAGGATCGAGTTTTTCCCTAGTGTTCCCAAGGCTAGTACCTAATAGGATCAACTTGACATCTTTGGGTGAAAATTCTTGTTTGATCCTTTCCCCTCCCCTTAGCCAGGTTGAGAACATCATTGGTTGAAAAAATACATCCCCTAACCTAGGCTGGGCCCACTTGGCCTCATGTGGTCCCATTCTTCACCAAAGAATATTTATCAAGGACTACCCGGGAATCCAAGTTTAAAAGGGTTTTTATGGATTGGGAAACTTCTTTATGAGCCATATTCCTCTCCCTCAACCCTCAAATCCTCATCCCCTCTCCCAATAAAACCAGGTCCCTTGCTTAAAGAGAAAGCAAGCTCTATCTTTCATTCTATCTTAGGGAAAGGGCCTAAGTGGTCACTTTCCTTATATTTTTTGATATATCCCTTACAAGTGGCTTCCTAAATCATCGGGTCTCCTCCCAGCGGTGAAAGTCCGTAAAGAGCACAGAGCCTTAGTTGTGGTGACAATGGACTAAGTCTCCATCATTGTGTTGACTTTTGGTAGCATCGGAAGTTCTTTAAGCCCCAAATTTGGTGGAGAGGCTTAGACACTAGTATTCCAAAGAACCCAGAAACTGTTTGTGAAAATTCCACTTGGTTCATGTTTTATTATAAAAATTAATTATTTTAATGGAGACCCTATGTCTAACTTAGGGTAATTAAATAGCTAAAAGGTATTAATAAAACAGAGCGAGAATGATCTAGAAAGCAAAGATCAAGTCATGTTATAACCTTAGCCGTTGATTAGAGATCTAATCGCAGTTGTTGATTTCTCAATGAGAAGACTATAAAGGAAGGATTGAGGGTCATTTGGAAAGACACACCGAGTGAATCAAGTGATCGAATACTTCTGATGAAACAAGTGCTCGGTCGAAGATTAGATCTAACTAATTCAATGCAGTGAGGGGCAAAGTAGCTTCCGGAGAGAAAAATTTTCTCAGTCGGAGAATCATCAGCAGAGAGACGTCCAACAAAGATAGCATAGAGCCAGACAGGCTGACACAGAGGTAGCGCAGAGCCACGCAAGGCTACGCAGAGGCTGCACAGTGGCTAAGAGGGTTTCTCATATTTAGACATCGGATCAGATCCAGAAGCAGGAAGCCGGGGTGTGAGACCGGGAGGCTGAGATCTGAGAGATGGCAGCCCATGGTCTTAGAGATTAGGACCAGTTGGAGGGTTCCTCCAACTATGTAATCTGGAAGGAAAGTATATAATTCCTTCTGGATGAATACGATCTCAAGACGTTTGTGGTGAATGTGGTTGTTGTACCTTTAGATCTGGATCAACTTAAGAAGTATCAGTCTGATATGGAAAAGGCCAAGAGGATGATCCTTGATTGTGTCAAGCATCAGATAGTCTCTCATGTAGCTGGCAAGAACACCTCCAGGGAGATGTGGGAGGCCTTGTACTTACTGTACGAAGGAACTTCCGAGCAGTGGAAGATGTAATTGGAGCAAAAGCTCTGGATGATCCAGATGCAGAAGGGGGAGCGCATTGCTTTGTTCCTTACGAGACTTCAGGAAATTAGAGACCAGTTGGAAGCCGTGGGAT
Source organism: Pinus albicaulis (assembly GCA_034641835.2). NCBI lineage: Eukaryota > Viridiplantae > Streptophyta > Pinopsida > Pinales > Pinaceae > Pinus > Pinus albicaulis. Next base: position 1,150,753,006 of record CM076570.1, read on the forward strand.
CCACCCCATCTTCGACAACTATGGTAAGGCTAGCCCTTAAAGCAGTCACGGACAAGTGGCAAGTTTTTTTCCAAAGAATTTTGGGCAGAGCTACGCTTCCTAGTTGTGAGCAAATGTGGTCAGCACTTCAGGAAGAAGAGTTGAGGAGAGACTAGTCAAGTGTAAGCTTGGTGGTAGCAATGGGAGCGGATCTAAGAGTCCGGAGGAGGAGGAGAATGCAACCCTAGCATCGAAAGGGCAACAAGGGCAACAAAGACAAAAGAGAGATGTCTTGAAGGTAAAACGATTTAGATGTGGTGAGATGGGCCACTTTGCATCACAGTTTCCTTTGAAGAAAAAGGACAAGGATGAGAACCATGATTCAAAAGTTGCAGCCAAAAGATCGAACAAGATGAGTTCGCTATGAGTGCCCACGCTTCTCGAGGAGAGAAGTGGGGTGACATAGAATTGTAGTTCATCTTGAACTTCAGTTGGGCAGGACCTTGAGGAGCCCAACTCATGGATCAATACCTTTCTACGGGAGCCCATATTAGTAGTAGCGGGATGGAGGAGTTTTCAATGAAGAGCCGAGGAGTGATGGAGATGATAGTGCAGTAGGTAGCAACACCTATTTTTTTAGCAGCGTAGAGCAGAGCAACAGCAGCAAGCAGTAGCAGCGTAGTGCACAAGAGTGCAAAGTAGTGCTACGCAGCGCAGAGCAGCAACCACGCAATGCATCAAAGGGACAGCGCAGTAGTTACTAGCAGTTAGAGTCTTCAGCACCAAGGTGCATCCACTGAACACTTGTTCAGTTTTGGGTGATTCTAGTTGCTTCTCTCAGCAACTAAGTTGCAGTGTTAGCAGTGGCAGTGTTAGCAGCATAGTAGATGCAACACTTGAGAGGGAGATGTAGTACAGATGCAGCAGTGGCAGTGGCAGTGGCAGTGTTATGGGTAGCAGTATAGTGGCAACAACAACGTAGTGGTTGATGGACATCAACAATGCATAGGATGTTTCGGGGTCAGAGCAGTATGTAACAGGCATATTGTTAGATCACCTTCCTCGCTAAGAGGGAGTGTTGATTTTTGGTAGCATCGGAAGTGCTTTAAGCCCCAAATTTGGTGGAGAGTTTTAGACACTGGTATTCCATAGAACCCATAAACCGTTTGTGAAAATTCCACTCAGTTCATGTTTTATTATAAAAATTAATTTTTTTAATGGATACCCTAAGTCTAACTTAGGGAAATTAAATAATTAAAAGGTATTACTAAAAAAAGTGAGAATGATTAAGAAAGCGAAGATCAAGTCATGTTATAATCTTAGCCGTTGATTAGAGATATAATCTCAGTTGTTGATTTCTCAATAAGAAGACTATAAAGGAAGGCTTTAGGGTCATTTGGAAAGACACACCGAGTGAATCAAGTGATCGAATTATTTTGACGGAGCCAGTGCTCAGACAAAGATTAGATCTAAGTGATTCAGTGCAGTGAGGGGCAGAGTAGCTTCAGGAGAGAGATTTTCTCAGCCGGAGAATCAGCAGCAGAGAGAGGCAGAGATACATCCAACATAGCCAGCGCAGATCTAGATAGGCTGACGTAGAGGTAGCACAGAGCCATGTAGGGTTATGCAGAGGATGCACAGTGGCTAAGAGGATTTCTGAGATTTAGCTGTCAGATCAGATCAAGAAGCCGAAAGCTGGGGTGTGAGACCGGGAGGCTGAGATCTATGATTCTAGGAGTTAGATCGATCCTTTTCTGGGGTGACGTAGTGCTTAGAGGAGGTGACACGGGGCCAACGCAGTGACTATGAAAAGGCTGCGCGTGCAGAGACCTCCAGGTGCAGCTCTTCCAATGACCAGATCAGCTGGATTTTCTAGTGATTGAGTGAGGTATTCTCACAATTCTTTCTGCTAGTATTTCTCTCTCTGTAACTGAATAAACCTTGAGGTATTCAACGATGTATTAAAAAATTTCTACTGCTTAATAATACAAACCCTCAAATCTGCTGCATCGGTTTTCCCGCATTGGGTTTTTCCAGGGACTTAGTCCAAAATAAAGGTGTCTTATGTGTCATTGATTTCTTGCTTAGTTTCCTTGTTTCGGAATCATATTTAATTGAGTGTAGGATGCTTCATTATTTATTTCAATAATTCATTCTGAATTAATTCTGTAAATGTAATTTACATAATAGAAGTAAACTGAGATTGTTTCAGTAGGATTCCTAAGATTGTGAGATCTAGGAATTTTCGCACATTGCCCTTAACCTAGTAGTTGCCCTCTTAGGAACCCCCTTTTAGGTCCCCTGATGGTTTGAGTGGTAACATTTCTGGCGTTGCTGTTGGGGACATGAGACATGTGTTTTGTTCCCCTTACGACATATTGACATATCATTATTGGCGACTTCATTGGAAGAACGAAGCCCTAGTTCTTCATTGAACATTAAGGTCGATGCTTGTAGGGTGAAGCGAGCATTTTTCTAGGCATATTTAAATTCACCCTAGAAAATCCTACATATCTTTTGTGCATATCTCAAATGGTTTGTCTTTCTTTGATAAATTTTCTGCCTTGGACATTGCTAGCATCCCTGGATACCCTAATCATGTCGTAGGAAGGATGGTACATGGGGTGCCCGTATTTGATGGTGATCCACTCTCTGCAATATTCCATGTAGAAAGATTTAATGCACATGCTTCAAGAGAAAAAGTGTTTCACCAAGATGTCCTTATGTTATTGTTCATGGGATCTCTCGGTGATCATAATTCATGGCTGCATGATCATGAACCTAAGAGTATCTCATCTATTTAGGAGTTCATTGATGGTTTTCTTAGACATTTTCAAGTATACCTTGCATCAAGCATCCAAGAGGAAGGCTTCATTGAGCATCATCAAGACATTGAGAATATAAGTACTGAGCAAGTATATGATTCCTCCTCGGGTCCACATGATGAAAAGGATGATTTTGAGAACACATGTGTTGGGAGGGATGAATCTATGGAACGTGAAGTTGAGACTAACCTTACCTTTCTCGAGGATATTGCTTCTGATGATTCTTCCCTTGAGAGCCTTGAGGAAGGTGATCTCATGATCCCCTTGGAGGATGACATTGGAGATTACTTCCACACTGAATAGGGGAAATGGGAAATTGTTGGTCCTCAATTTGATTGTGCTCCCATTTACGACATCGTCAAAGAGGATGAGGATGAGATTAGTTTTCCCTTTCTCTCAACTTCAAGCACTCTTTATGATGACATATCCCCTGGAACTCTTGGGAAGGGGAATATTTATAAAGAGGAGCAATTGGAAGTGATCAATTTTCCTTTTATAAGAGGCCCAATCTTTGATACTAAGGAAATTGATAAGGCTCCCACCTCTCCCAAGTATGATTCTATGTTCAAATCACTTGAGGCTTTAGATTATGATGTTAGGGAAGAAAAACCCGCTGAATTCAATACTTCATCCTCCTCCTTGCCTATTGGTCATCATCTTGAGTCTTCAACAAGTGATTCCCTTACCTCCCATCACATGATCCCAATTGGCAGTGAGCCCTTTCCTTCTTCCAAGCATAGTGTCAAGGATGAGACCCTCATCGATTACACTTTATCTCCTTGGGCACCCCCTCAGGATCATGATCAATCTATAATCCCCCCTTTTTAGTGTGATCATCATGGGCAACATGTGTTTTTCTCCATCTCATCATTCACCCTTTCCTACCAATCATAACCTTGTATAAGCCATAAAATATGACATAAATGATAAGGACCATCATGGAAATAATATGCCCAATATTGCCATCCATCAAAAGTTTATGAGCCTAATCATTGACATATCTATATTTTGGTTAGAAGAGAGGATACCATGGACTAGATTACATCCTTTTCTTACCTCTTTTCACATAATCATCCATGTGTGCGCATCCTATTTCTCTACCTCCCACCGGCCTTATCATCCATGTGATTATGTCCACCTTCACTTTCACATTTGTTACATGAGTAGTCATATAGTCCGGTATATTTATTAATTTGATGATATATATATATATTTTTTTTCCAATGAAAAAAATCGAACCATCTATTAAGTCATTGAAAGTTACATAGTACATGCATGATGCATTCCAAAAAAACTGCATTTTCCCCTTTTTTGAGGAGGGGAAATGGAGTTGTTGCTGATGAGAATTGAGGTACATCAATCCTCTCAGCCATTTCACACAAGGTAAAAGAAAAACGTCTTTTTTCACCCCCCGAGCTTCCCTACTTAGGAAAGTAAATGCTCGAAACAAGGATGTAAAAAGACTATGTCTTTTGGTGATTTACAAAAAACCAAAAGCTGGGTGGTAGACACCAATCCAGTTCCAACATATTTTAGTCCAAAAACCTGAAGATAAGTGTATGCTCCTGTCTCCCGGACCTCCTCATTGAGGAAAATAGTCCGAAACAGAGACAGGGATTAGAAAGTATTTGTTTAGTGCTGCAAAATTATATCATAATGTCTGTTATGAAATAACGAAAAAACTATAACCAAAAGCAGTAGGAAACCATCAGGCAAAGGGAGGTTATTCGATATTTCGAACCAACCCTCCATCGACCTCGACAGCTACCCAGTGCTTCAAATCATGCCAAATACCCTCCTTAAATGGGAGGTCTGCTTCATAATTTCATTCCGTGTAAATGTGACAAACAATTATCTCATTAAAAAAAAATTTAAGATGGGACACCTCATTTAGTAAAGGAAGCAAAATATAATTTAGACATCTTTGAGACCCATTAAACCACTTTATGATGTTCATGGAATCCCCGAAGATCTGAACTTCTCTCATTCCCAGGAACGAAAGCCAGCATAACAAAAGGTGTAAAGCTTTTAATTCTTCGTAGTTATTTGTTCCCTGACCCAGACTGACCGATGCTTTGAGAATTTTTGCAGAAGGAACATGAATGGAGAGACCCACTCCACATCTGTTTTGAGGGTCCAAGTCGCCATCAAAATAAGCCCACGAGATGTCCCCCCTTATGTTTTCTTGTTGAACAAATCGGACTTGTTGTGGTTGAGATGGAATTGGAATATAATCATAAATTGAGACCCCTTCCGCCGCTAGGAGGCTGATTGGAAAGAGAGAATCTTTGAAGATAACACGATTCCTTGCTATCCAGGTTCCCCAAGCAATTAACAAAGGGATATTTCTAACTCTGTCATTTGGAGCTTCCTACCAACACCTCTGCCAAGCCTCCTGCACATCACTAGCTTCCCATATTTGTGGAATTTTGAGAAGCCTCAAATATTCATTCCAAAGACTAGTGTTAAAAGGGCATGTAAGGAAAAGATGGTGAACCGATTCAAGGCTAGCCTTCCATAAAGAGCACCATCCAGGTCCAATCTTGCCCCTGCACTGAATAAAATCCCAGGAGGGAACTTTGTTATGGAGAAGGCACCAGAAGAACAATCTTGTTTTTGCCGGTCCCTTCAACTCCCACAGAGGTTTGAACCACCACTCCGGCTCCCCCCAACCTTTCTGAAACATTAACCAATTGTATCCATATTTTGGAGAGTACATCCCAGACGGAGAGTGGACCCACTTGAGCTCATCCATCTTCTCCTGAATCCTTACATTAGAATTTTGAAGGTCCGATATGAAGCCCTGCCATTCCTCCAACCACCTGTCCTCAAGCTGGAGATCACCCCCTGTCATCCAAGCTTGTCTCCACATTTTTCATCGATCATTTTTTGCTATATGACTCGGAGTGCTGATGCCCCTTTGTTCCAGCTGCTCAATGAGATCTCTTGATAAGGCATATCTCTTGGTACAGCCCACCCACGGGTCACGACCCAATCTTACTTGTGCGTCGTCCCCCACATGCCAATCTAGCCCCTGTTCAATTAGTTTAACCGAAGCTATTGTTTCTTTCTAAACAATTGATGCATTCTTATTTTTTTTAATGGCATTCGCAACCAGTCCAGAATTGGCACTGGGTCTATATATTTTCTTGTTGTAACAAACGTCCAAAGATTATGCAGAGTGACGAGACTCTAGGCTAATTTTGCTGCCAGTGACGTCATGAAAGAGGGGATTTCCTTTATTCCCCATCCTCCCCAAGCTTTTGATTGCACTATTTTCTCCCAAGCTACCCAGGGTGTCACATGTTCCACCTTAGAGCCCGCCCACAGGAGCCTACTGCATACTTTACTGATAGAAGAGAGAATGCTTTTTGGAACCCAAGTGAGGCCAGCCCAATACACTGGAATGGCCATAGCTATAGATTTTATCAGCACTAGTCTCCCTGCTCGTGATAACCATTTTAAACTCCAGTGTTTCATCCTTGCCTCAATCTTTGCAATTAGCCACTTCCAATCCTGAAAGTGATAAGAGTCCAGCTTTAGGTAAAAACCCAAATATCGAAACGAGTCTTGAAGGGTTTTTACTTCGAACTATAGAACTTCCTCAATTTTTCCCACTTCTGCTCTGGAAAGACCAACCGTTGTTAGGGTGGATTTGTGACTGTTTATGCATAGGCCTATAGCCTTTAGGAAAAGATCTAGCACCTCCTTTAGACAACGGCAATCTTCCAAACTGCCGTTGCTGAACAAAAGTATATCATCATCAAATAGCAGATGTGTGACATATAAGTTCACTGCCACCTCTATACCTTTTATCTCCCCTCGTCTTTTTGCTTCATGTATCATCAGGCTCAGACCCTCCGCAACCAGGAGAAAAAGAAGGGGGGAGAGGGGGCATCCTTGACGAAGGCCTCTTCGGACATTGAAGAACTTTGTAGCTTCCCCATTAATCAAGATGGCTATACTGGATGAAGAAATGCATCCCATCACCCAATTTAGGAAATCAATCTTGAAACCGAGATGTTTTATTAGTAGCTTGAGATACATCCAGCTAATTCTGTCATAAGCCTTGGATAGATCAATTTTGACAATGGCTACTTTTTTCCTGCTTCTTTTCAGACTGTGTAGGGTTTCTTGGGCTACCCCAACAGCCTCATGGATTTTCCTTCCGTCCAAGAAACCAAATTGTTCCAAGGAGATACTTCTAGAGAGGAAAGGTTTTAGGCCGGAGGCTATCACTTTTGCAATGATTTTATAGATACAAGTACAAAGGGAGATGGGCCTGAAGTCATCAAAGGACTCTGGGTGCTCTTTTTTGGGAATAAGGGCTAAGAAGGTGGCATTAAAGGGCTGATAGATGGAGCCTGAGCTACGAGACTCTTCAACCACCTCTAGCAGGTCCTCCCCCAAGAAATCAAAGAAGTGTTGGAAGAATTCCACCGTCCATCCATCAAGTCCTGGACTTTTATCCTTCTGCATTGATTTTAGGATTCCTTCCACTTCCTCTTTTGTGAGAGGCTCCATAATACTGTTGTTTCCTTCCTCGTCAATGTATCTAGGAAAGAACTAGGCCAACCTAATAACTTCAGCAATAGATGACTCCGTAGGGGCTCTAAACAGTGATTTAAAGTGATTGACTCCAAGAGAGGCAAGGTCTTCAAAAGGTCGTGCCATACCTCCATCCTCCGTCTGCAATCTCCATATTGTATTTATGTTTTTCCTTCCTTTGGCATAATTCTGAAAAAACTTGGTATTTTCATCTCCAGCTAGGAGCCAGATGGCCCTACTTTTCAGACATAAACTTTCCTCCCTTTCCAACAGTATTTTCTTTCTAGTTGCTTCCAGAATCCTTATTCTGTCTCTTGATTCGATGGAGGCATAACCTGCCCCCTCCGGACTTTCAAGAAAATCTAATTCCTCATTGACCTTCCTTAATTCCTCCTCCTCCTTTAATTTTTTGTCCTTTGCCCAATCCTGAGTGGCTCTTTTCATTTTCTTCAGATTCTCCATAAAGTGCCTGCTCATATTTCCAGGTTCCCTTGGCTTGTCTTTCCCCCATGTGGCATGGAACAAAGAGTTAAAAGACTCATCTTTAAGCCATGAGGAATTAAATTTGAACGACGCTCCTGGATTTTTTTTAGTACTTTTGATTTCTAGGAGAATGGGAAGATGGTCGGATAGACCTCCTTTCTCGACCCAATGCCTAAAGACAGAGGATTTGGCCGCCAAATCTTCATTAAGTAGGAAATGATCCAGCTTCTTTGCCACCCAATCCTCTCCCATTCTCTTGTTCCTCCAAGTAGGTCTAGGCTTGATCAAATTTGCATCCACAAGATGAGAGGAGGCCAGCTTCTTGGTGAAAAGGTCAGTGAGCAGGTCTGCCCGCACAAAGGGTCCCTAAGATTCAGATATCCCCAAAGAGAAATTCAGGTCACCTCCCAGGATAAAGTTTGAGTCATTCAAACATGATTTTGCAAAGAGGTTGTTCCAAAACTGCACTCTCTCCGTGCAAGGGCCATAGACATTAAGAAGGAGGATAGGGTGGCAGAGCTCATTTGAGTAGACTTCCATAGCCAGGGAGTTTTCAAAGCCCCAGGAAGACAACTCCTGCAATCTCCCAGAGTTGATTCCCATCGCCAAACCCCCCGATCTACCATGAGCATCCAGAGCCTGGAAAACCCAGCCTGGAAACATCCTTGACAAAAGACCTTTCACTTCCTCCCCCAAACCCAAGGTTTCTTGAAGCAGGAGGACATCTGGGTTGTGGGACTTCATCAGATCCCTCAAAGCTAGTCTTTTAGGCTGACTAGCTAAACCCCTACAGTTGTATGAGAGAATGATCATCAATAACTCTGGGGGGGTGTCTGCGTTGCTCTAAGCACCCTTGAAAGGGACCGCTGCTTCCCATTAGCAATGTCTAATTTAGCCTTGACTTGAGCCTTGGAGAGATTCGATTTCCTTCCTCTCAGCTTTCTTGGGCCAATCGAATTGGGACTAGATTCCAGCCCTCCTATAGCTTCTCCTTTCTAAGGTTTTTTCATTATGGATCTTAGATTATGGGGCGGTTTTTCAGGAATACAAGACTAAGGAGGGGCAAGAACAACCTCAGCTTCAGAGAGGGGAATCATACTAGATGTCGGGATAGAAGTAATGATACTGTCAAGGGACTCAATGACATCATGCATTTGCAAATATTCCATTTGAGGACGCCTAGCAGGACCAGGCTTTGTAAAAGCAAAAACAGATGTACATAAGGCTGTGGAAAGGGAGGGAGAAGAGACTAGAGGCATACCCTCCAAGGAAGTTGTTGTTGTTCCTGCTTCAGAAGGAAGATCCTATGCAGGGGAGAGCTTCTGTTCTTGTTCCATAGCTGGAGGATTGGGTTGATTGCCGTGTGTTCAGAAGGTAATTTTTCGTCCGTGTTTGCACCCGAACCCTCGACCCCTTCCATCAAATCCTCTTCCGGAACCCTGTTCTCTTCTGCGACTGTGGTTTGTATGGATTCCCAAATGGTCCTTTTCTGTTTCCTTCTTCTGCGATGCCCAAGGGGGCAATTCTTTGCTAGGTGACCATACTTGTGGCACCAATGACATCGAAAGGGTAAATGTTCATAATCCAATGTCCGAGTGAATTTATAATCCTTGTACTTCAAAAACATTTCCTCTGCAAGCCCTTCTTTAGTATTTAAATTTACCAGAATTCTAGCCACACTTAGATCCCTGGTTTGCTGGAAGGACAGGTCCGCTTCTAGAAACTATCCCAGGGTGTTCCCAATTGAACGGAAAGCTGAGTCCATCTAGAAGGGCAATGGGAGACCATGTAGCTTTACCCAAACAGGGGACTCTTCCATTTTTTCTTTCTGAGCGTCGAAAAGCGGCATCCATCTCCTGAACAAGACAGACCTCTTCCCAAAATTCCAGTTCCTCTCAAGAACCCAGTCCAGATGTTCTTTCTTCTCAAATTTGATGCTAAACCATCCCTACGATAGAGTTTGAATTTCCGAAGGTTTTCCAGGGGCATCCAACCATTTCGAACCAGTCCATTCTGAGATAAAATTTGTCAAGAATTTCCTGCCTTTGATTCTGCCGACGAGTATGGTCTCTGTTGCTTCCATAACTTTGTCGATGAGGATGTCTACTCCAAAGACATAGCAAGGGTGCTCATCTTTTCTCCTAATAAGATTTTTTTTTTTCCTTTTTGTTCCTACAGCCCCACTCCTTCCTCCTTCCTCACCTTCCAATGGCCTTTCGAGCGCATCTCGTACTCCTAGCAGAGGCGACCCAGGTCGCCTTCCCTCAGAAGGATGATTACCCTCTCGATCTGAGCCACTCGCTTCTACCTGCCTTACTTCAAGTCCGAGATCCTCCTCTCGACTTATTCCTTTAAGAGTATCCGAAGACCTTCCTTCTTCTTCCCCTACTCGCGAGGAAAGAAAAACCCTTGCATGTCCCCTGCCCGGCTGATTCAACCCTGAAGGATTTCGAATCAAACCCTCTGCCAACACCGGTCTCGAGCTTGCCGCTTCGCTTCCTTGTGAGAGAAGGAAATTTTCCAGAAAACTGAAACCCTGCTGCGGAATAGGGTTTCTTTATGGAAATGGATCTTCCCAAGTATTCCTCTATCCCACTCCTGACCTCTATGACTATCTTCTAGAAAATATTTTAGACCCATAGATTCTTGAAACCCACAACTTGCTAAAATATCTTCTATACCCCCTGTAAAAACTGGAATTGAGGAAATACCTGGCAATGATGAAATTTGAAGGGATTGCAGGTTTGTCTGTTGAAGATCGCTTCTGAATTGCTCCGAAAGAGCCGCAAGAGGAACTGACCCTTTAGCACGCCCGACCTTCCACACGCAGTTGAAGGTGCTCTGCAAACTTTCTTCCAGCAGCGCAACCCCGTTTGTTAAATCCTGGGCACCTTCCAAACCTTTGTTCCTCTGCTTTGTCTCTACAATGACCAGAAAGTATAAATCCAGGTTTTTTGCCGAAACCTCATGCCCCCAGCAAGTTAGCAGGTCTTCCAACTCCGATTCAACGTCCACGTGATCCCGTTCAAACCCCATCAATAAACAAAGCTTTAGGTCTTAAACTAACACCCCGACAGCGCAGAAACTGCACCAGCACAAAACTCGTTCGCGCACAACGCCATCTAGCAGGGTTGTTAGGGTTTGTGAAAACTAAAACCACCATCCTAACCTCGTTTATTCGGTAGCGATCTCGGCAGATCCCGTACAAGCTGTCCTTCTGCAGAAATCACAGATGGCCTCGGTATTTTGACAAGCTCGAACGCTTGTCACATCCAGAGTCTTCACGTGTGTAGTCACTGTAGCCTGTACTAGGGCAGAACCTACCTGTGCCTTCTACCATTTTTAGGGTTTTTCACCATTCCATCGGCCTCCAAATGTCCATTTTTCTTAGGAACTACAACTAGTGGTAGATGACACATGTATTGTGTGCATCGATGATATGTTGGTTGCACTCGCTTTATGATTACAATTAGTATTTGTTTTGTACCATATGTATGTTAGGGTAGGATGTATTGCACGTTGATTTTCTGCATTAGAACTAATATCATATGATATCTCTCATGATACATTAGCTGCATTTTGATTAAAAATTGCATATTTTTATTACTTTTTTATTTTATGGCCTGACATTAAGCATGGGTGATCAAAAGACACAGTGAAAAACATGTTTCCCTGTGGTTTTTGTCATTGATATGTGCAAATAATGTGAAAAAATCCTAGATCTGGATTCCTACTGCAGCAAATCTGAATTACTTCTCTTGTTATTTGATAATTATTTCATTACATTGAAATAGCAAAGTAATTACTGAAGCAGTCTACACAAATAATACTGTGGAATAAATCTAAGTGTTGAAATGATTTGAACAAAATACAATGAAAAAAAACCACATTGACACAGTTATTTTTGGACTAAGTCCCCAGAAAAACCCAACTTGAGAAAACCGGTGCAGTAGATCTGAGGGTTTGTATTATTAAGTAGCAGAATCTTGAATACAACTAGGGTGCCAACATCCGGCAAACCCTTTAGAGAAATCTAGATAGCAAAAATAACTATGAGATATATCTCACTTAGCAAATCTCCGGCTGATCAAAACAACGCTGATGAAGCCCTCACTGCCTCTGTGTCATTGCTTACACTAGATCTACGTAAGCCTGCATAGGCAAGCTAGAGGGACTGCGTCACCCCTTCCTGTGGCTGATTTGGTTGATCTGAAGCTGGATCTTGGCCCTCTTGGCTCAGACCCCAACCTCTATCTTTCTCTGGACTGACTCCAAGAGACACTACGCTGGCACTGCGTGATTCTCTGCAGTATTGCGTCACCCTAGCCATAATCTGCGTTGTCTCTCTCCTGCATTTATGCGGCCTCTCTCTGAAATGTGTTCTTGGCCCTCCTGACCAATATTTGCTTCTGCCCCTCTCTGGATATAATCACTAAATCAAATCAATTAACGAACCCAGCCCTAGTGATTTGTTCTTGATCAAAAACTGTGTCTTCTCACACAAATTTGAAAATGCTCAATGGCTCAAGTGTCAAGTGTATTTTCCATAGGCCCCTCACCCTCCTTCTTATAATCTTCCATTGGCTCTTCAACGGTCCAGATTAAAACATAATCAAGGGCTAAGATTAACTCAGAGGTGATCCATGACTTTACCTAGAAGATTCACACTTGATTTAATTAATCAAATTCCCTAAGTTTAGGAAAACATTAAAAAATGATTAATTAATTTAATTAAATCATCTCTAAGTGGAATTTTCCAAAACCATTTCTGGGTTTTATGGAATACATGTGTCTTAGCCTATATACAAAATTACAAGGCTAGATCACATCCGATGCTACCATAAATCAGTAGATAACAGGTGTACGGTGACCAATATATTGTTGTAGTTCTCGTGACCTCTCGCTCGAATAGTTTTTTCCACTTCTCCGAGATATCACATCGCATTTTGAACCATATGTTACCCACCACAACATGGGTGATATCCCTAGAAGAATTTTTTTCTCCATGATGGACCTAAGCCGGTAGCCAGTAGCCGCTTGCAACCCTCAACTAGCTCCTTGTGCCATTTCTCCGCCACCTGAGCTAGCCATGTGGTCCCTCACCTATCTATATTGATCGTATGTTTGAAGGTGGGCCTCCCAAACCTAAAGGTATGTCTTGTCATTTGGTAATTGATTATTGGGTTTGTTTATCATGGACACTTTCAGGCATAGATTAATGGGATGATTCGACAGAAAGAGTGGGCTTAGTTTGTGCTTCTGTCCCCTTGACCTCTTTTGGGAGGTTACCCTTGGATTTTAGTCTCGTGGGATCTCCTTTACTGACCATTTTGTTTTAGGGTGGTACTACTTGAGAAACCCTAACATTGGTTGCATGGTCCTGCTCCCTTATCCACATATACTACTCCCCTTCCATTCACTATACCCTCATTCATCATTTCTCCCACATGGGTCCACATTGCCTCTTTGGGTACACATAGGGTTGGCCTCCCCATTCCCTTGCCCCCACCTTGGGTCGGGCTTGGAACGATGCCTAGAAGGTTGAATCGTCTAAAAGAAAAGTAAAAGCATAAATGGACACATTCAACAGGAAAATGTAACACAAAATACAAAAGATGGTCGGGACAAACATAATTAGCACGTGGGAAATGTTTATTTTGGGTAGCAGCGAATGTGCTCTAAGTCTCAAACTTTGTGGAGAGGCTTAGACACATGCATTACAGATAACCCATAAATGTTTTTGGGAAATTCCACCTAGAAACATTTTTATTTGATAAATTAATTATTTTTAGTGAGGACCCCAAGTCTAACTTAGGAAATTAAAATAATTAATGGGTATAAATTTAAACTGTGGGTGAAACTTCTAGAAAAAGCAGATTGAGTCTAAATGTAATCTTAGTCATTGATTGGAGATCTAATGTCGGTCGTTGAAGTCTCAACGAGAATACTATAAAGGAAGGCTTGAGGGTCATTTGTAAGACACATCGAAAGGATCTAGTGATCGAATTTTCTGACGAAGCAGTGCTCGGACGAAAAATTCGATCTAAGTGATTCTTCATTACAGAGAGGGTTAGAGACATTATCCGGAGAGAAATCTTTCTCAGCCAGAGAATCATCAGCAGAGAAGGGCAGAGAGAGATCCAATAGCTACTGCGCATAGCCAGAGAGGTTGACGCAGAGCCACGCAGGGCTACGCAGAGGGCCAGAGGAAATCCAGGATTTGCTGAAAGGTCGATTTCAGAAGCCAGAAGCCGGGGTGTGAGACCGGGAGGCAGAGATCGGAATTTCTGTGGAGCAGATCGATTCACCTACTGAGTGATACAGTGCCCAGGAGGGTTGATGCTGGGACTGCACAGGGGCAATGCAGAGCCTACCAGAGGCACATCATTCAGTGGTCAGATCAGCCAGGATTTCCAGTGATAGAGTGAGGTAACCTCACTAATCTTTTTGTCAGTCATATTCTCTATAACTGATTTGTCCGGTGAGACAATTAGAGATGTATTCAAATTTCAGATTAACTACTGCTTAATAGTTAAACCCTCATATCTGCTGCATTGGTTTTCCCACATTGGGTTTTTCCGGGGACGTTTGCCCAAAAATAACGTTGTCTTGTGGGTGTTATTTCTCTTGCTCAGTTTACTATTTTCACATATAATTTAATTAAGTGAAGTCTTCTTCAGTAACTGCTTAAATGTTTTCAGAAGTAATCTGCAAAATAACTTGTTAAATGTAATTTACAAATAGGAGAAGTAGTTCGGTTTGTGGCAGTAGGATTCCAGATCTAGGACTTGGATTTTTCACAGGAAAAATCCAATACATGGGCACTACCTCACACCCATCGCCATCACCCTGGTTCCATAGCCCTTAGATGATCCTCCTTTATAATTCAGGAACCCATGATTGTCCCAACACCTAGAGGGAAATGAACTGCCCTACCAAAAAGGGGGTAATCACTGCTATATCTTACAGATCATGCTCTTTTCCTTTGAACCCCGAGCAGTTAATCAAAGAAAAATTATAAAATGAAAAATACATATAAAGAAGGGTGGAAAAATCAAGGTCAGGGCACCTCATGTACCACGATTGCTCCCTCCTACACATTATACACCTAGGTGTGGGCTTCCCTTTCTCTAGCTACCCTTGTGTCCCGATATGTGCCCCAAAATTGCCCCTCTCATTCCCCTTTCCATTTCACTTCTTTGTCACATGCCACCACCATTTGAGGGATATAACTTGGACATACTATCCCCTTTAAAGGTAGAAACCACCTAATAAGGTACCTGGCTAACCCCCTTTCGAGCTTGGAGATATTAGCACATGCCAAAGCCTACTATGGAATGGCATGCCATTATGAAGTGTGCACTTGTTTTCCATGGTTTGTAAGCTCTTTTACATGATTACATTAATGACTTGTTGTACTGGAAGGCTAGGGGAGGCATTAGATCTTATGCAAGATAACAGATGGTGTCCATTTGGGTTTGGTCTCCTATACGGAGTCCTAACCTCCCAGAGGGCTATGTTGGCACATATAGGGTGTGTGTAGAGATCCATGAACCTCCACAGCAGCAAACATCACTCCATGGATCCCCACAAATGATCAAATATTACTAGAGATCCACGTCTTGGACGAGGATGATGCACTTGGTACACTATGCCCAGCTGGCTCCATAGGTGCACCACACACTTGGCAGGTGTCCCAGGACTTGTACGATGAAATGGAAACAATCATTCCATCATATGAGCCCTTGCAGATGGTCTACAGGCATAATCGACTCATATGGATACCCATGGGGTCACTGGTGTGCCCCCACAGCCACTAGGAGCACCACACGTTTACTGTTTGGAGAACAAGGGGCAACCCCCTTTTGCATCACTTTTGAGGATTTTATTCATCATTATGGCACTCATGGACCTCATCAAGCCTTTGGGAGGGCCCTACGACATGCATAGATTATTATTTGACCTCCTGAGAGCCTTATTATTTCATTTGTGAGCTAGTTTGGTGGGCTTGTCACCAACAGTTAGTTAATTTTCACATTATTTTATTTTTAGGGGCTAATTTAGGCCCATTAGGTAAATAGAACTCCTAATTGGTGTATAAATAGGAATTAGATGGATTCATTTGTATCATCACTTGGATTGGGATCTCTCTCTCATTAGAGAACTTCACATTTTTTCCTTGGAGGATATTTTTGGATGATGGATGAATTTTGATGTATGGATTGGGTTCTTTCTATCTTGGAGCTTATTATATTGCAAATGTGATGCTAGTTGAATATACTCTCTAACATTGTAAGTGCAAATTTAGCGCTATTTTTCTTTTTGCTGCATACATTGGAACTTTGCTATAATTAGGGCTAATTGTTGCGTGTGTTTAATGTGGAATTATGTGTCTATTTAGATTATTCTATGTATGGGCCATGTTGGATGAATGAAATGTCCTAGAGATCGTGTTATCTTGATAACCCTGCACCATTTGTAACAAATTATAAATGTTTCAAAGTCACTTTTCTTCTCTTACCTTTAACATTGGACGAAGTTGACTTTGAAGCCTCCTTGAGCAAGAAACAAAATCCGTTTTCACAATTCTCCTTGACACCATATCCCCAAGTGAAATTAGGCACTGGTCCATTAAAGGGTGATCATTTCAACCCTTTTTCACCTTTTTTTCCCTTTTTTCTAGGTCTAGCCTCATTAGGTCACCTAGGGCATCAATTTCCTAGGAAACTGACCACCTGAAAAAATTGATCTCCTAGGTGCAACTGCGCTCATGGGTCCCCTAGCTCTCCTCCAAATTTGAAGGAGATACGCAAGTAGAATCTTGGGATATTCCAAGCCTTAGCTCTAGGATCAAGTTTTGCCCTGGTGAAGGCTAGTACCTAATAGGATCAACTTGACATATTTGGGGGAAAATTCTTGTTTGAACCTTTCCCCTCACCTTGGCCAGGTTGAGAACATCACTGGTTTTCAAAATCCATCCCTTAACCTAGGTTGGGTCCACTTGACCTCGTGTGGTCCCATTCTTCACCAAAGACTATTTGTCAAGGACTACCTAGGAATCCAAGTTTCAAAGGGATTTTAGGGTTTGGGAAACTTCATTTCGAGCCATATTCCTCACCCTCAACCCTCAAATCCTCATCCCCTCTCCCTATAAAACCAAGTCCCTTGCTTAAAGAGAAAGCAAGCTCTATCCTTCATTCTATCTTAGGGAAAGGGTCTAAGGGGTCACTTCCCTTATATTTTTTTATATATCCCTTATAAGTGGCTTCCTAAATCATCGAGTCTCATCCCATCAGCGAAAGTTTGTAAAGAGCAGGGAGCCTTAGTTGTGGTGACAGTGGGCTAAGTCTCCATCATTTCCCTTAACCTAGCAGTTTCCCTCT
This sequence comes from Pinus albicaulis, assembly GCA_034641835.2. Classification (NCBI taxonomy): domain Eukaryota; kingdom Viridiplantae; phylum Streptophyta; class Pinopsida; order Pinales; family Pinaceae; genus Pinus; species Pinus albicaulis. Next base: position 1,150,770,224 of record CM076570.1, read on the forward strand.
TAGGAACCTCCTTTTAGGTCCCCTGCTTGTTTGAGTGGTAACACGTCCCAACAACAACATGTTATACTTTTATAACAAATTTACTCATGTACTTATTTGGATGTGATGCTATAACTTCTTCGATATTTCTATGAAAGTGGTAAATCCTAATGAAATTTTATAACACCTCATAACTTTACAGTTATATTATTTTCCTCTTCACACCATGGGGCACATAGTTTTCTTTTAAAAGTCTTCTCAATTCCTGGGTCAGTTTGTACTACAAGGAAACTAGTTAAGGTAGCATAATACACATCCCCAACCATATTTAACAATTTTCATTGTATCCCTTCACTCTGTACCATTCATAAAAAAAATTTCTCCTTTCATGTTTGACATATCAAAAGTCACAAAAAGGTCTAAATGAAGAAAGCTTAAGTCATCAAAGCCAAAAAGGCTAATAGGTGGAGAGAAAATCAAATTAGAAGCCAAAAAATACAAAGATTGAGTGAATGACATTTCATTATGAGGTCGTTTCCCTTAGTCAATTGAATGTCTATGCATTAGACGAAATTTCATCCTAAAAGTGGACTCCTAAGGCAAAATAATAAAATAATAGTTAAAATAATAAAATAAGAGTTATGAATTTTGGAGGGAAAAAAAAAAAAGAAAACTATTTTTGATTGTATTTTTGGCTTATCTACTTATAGCTTTATTCAAATTTCAAGTGTATAAAATCGTTGGATGCGTAATTAAATTTCTCATCCAACGAGTACCCATCATCCATAATTTTAAGACCCACATTGAAAAAAAATGAAGATACATTAAAAACGTGTGTTGAACATTTTTTTTAATGTGTCTTCAATTTTTATCAATGCGGGTCTTCTCAAAAGTATGCATGATGGGTACTCATTGGATGAAAAATTTATCTCCGCATCCAACGAGTGTCTACACTTGACATTTGAGTAAACCTATAAGGAGATAAGCCAAAAATACAATTAAGAGAAGTAGTTTTTCTTCTTTTCCCTTCAAAATATTTACATGTACCTCTTTTTGAATTTAAAGTATTTTGATTGGTTTACATATTATGACATGGAAATAATTTGAAAATTTCATGGGCACTTTTAGGCTAAAATTTCGTCTAATGATTATTTAAAGAAATAGGGACTTGTTCAATAAAATGAACATTTAAAGAAAAAGACAGAAGGTATAGAAAGAAATAGTGTTGAGCAAAGGAAACTCAATGCTAATCTCTCTCTTTAAAAGCTTCTATACATTAAATTCCTAGCTCTTGAAATCTATATGAACAAAAATATAAGACTTGTGCATTGTTATTTGACTTTGTGGGTAATCACATGAAGTTTTCCCCTTATACTTTCATAATTTTTTATAACCTCACCTAACTTTTAATCAGGGAACTAGAAATAACTCTTTGTCCTAGGACTTGACACACCTATAAGGGTTAATTATTGTGCCCCCATAGAAAAACTTATGCAAGTTATAAAACTAACCTTTGTTATGTTGTGTTTGAAGAAATCACTAAAGGTGTGACACCTAATGGCACATCATGAAGTTAGACCCAACACTCTAAGTGGGTACCTTGCATTAGGATTCATGTACCATTCATTGTTATCCATGAAATTTTATTAGGATCTATATACCTATATTTAACCACATTTGTTGGCATTGGGATCTGAGCCATTTTCTTATGAAATGTGTCATTGCATTGGTATATGTGGTGGTGCATCAAGTGATGACAAGGATGCCACATCATCACAATTGCCACATGGACCACTCTTAGAGGGGCCCCTTGCCTTTTTGGATACTGTTAATCACACATTGTCATGATTGTTCCTCCTTGGACCACAGGTGGGGTTGGTTGATGCATTTTGAGATTACTAGGAGATGGTTACGTAGGGTCATAGATTGTTACAGTAGTTACAAATGACATAATGGTTGACACCTTATTTTGAATGAGGAACACATGACTTGAGAAGATATTTGTGCCATCTAGCATTGGATATTTCATATGATGTCCAACATGTGTGGGGAGGAGGTTATACTTTTTAAAGTGGTTATTTTTTGTTTTATTAATTTATCACTCTTGGAAGTTGGTTGGAGGGATTTTTTAGCTTTGGACCCTCACTTGACCTTGTATTCACCAATTTTAAAGGTTTTTAGCCACCCTGGATGAGAGCACACTTGATCTAGCTTCCCTGGGCTCACAGATGTGAGAGTTGGTTGCATCTTTGACCATTCTTGAGGGGTGCTATTGTATTGGATATAGAGGAGGGTCATTTGTTCCCACTTGTTGCATCTTTTCCATTATTTTGATTTAGGCTAGTTTTTTTTTTCCATAGTTTGAGATAAACACATTTTATTATGCCATGTATTGAGGAGGATCTCAATCTATATGAGGAATACTCTCTCATTTTTACTTGTTGGAGATTAATGAGAAAACTTACTTGAAGAGCTATCACGTATCTATCATTGTCTAAGTGATTATTTAGATATTGTTCAAGGGTTGAAATGAGATTTTTTTTTCATGTTTGATAGAATATGAAGCTACATCAGGGTCAAATAAGACCACCATGCTCCACTTGGAAGGGTAAATCAAGGTATAGTTCTCTTGCCTTCCCCATTTGACCATTGAATAATTTGCTCCGTTGCATTGAGGTAGGATGTCCTAAGGCCCTTCCCTTTCACCTTGGCCAAATTCGAGATCATGTTGCTTGTACTTGGAGAGGATTCTTAGTGGATGAATCCCCCCATTGATCCTTGTAGAAGAGCTAATGCCATAGCTATGTTGCAGGAAACACCAGACAAGAGGGCATTTCAGCACAAAAACAAAAAATAAACGATGAAACGCATTTGGTATAGGCCTGAAAGGTGTTTCAAACCATACGGGCATGTTTCATGAGGTTAAAATGCAACCTATATGGCCTGAAACACATTTCAGGTATGAACGACGCGTTTCCGACAAAAAAAGTTGTTTTTTCTTTTTCTTTTCCTTTTAATTATTTGTCGATTAAAATGATGTGTGGATGTTTCTAGATATCTCTTGCAAGTTATAAAAAGACTCGCCTCATTCCCTCATCACACGAATTGAGCAAGTAGTTTCACTTGGAAAGGGGCAATTTGGAGCTCTCTCTCGCTGCCATAAATATTGAGGACCGGGAGCCTAGAAATGGAATTGGACCATCATCTTCTTCTGCTCCCCCATCCATTGTTGAGCATGCTTCTTCTTCTATTTTTGACAACTATTATGATGATGAGGATGAAGATTGAAGACTATTAGTCTTTATTGTTTACTAGATTGAGCTCATGTTTTATTTCTATATGTGTTCATTTTCCACAGTTTGATATTTGTTGATGTAGAATTGTACTTGTAGGCTCATATATGGAGGCTGATTTTTGATATATATTTATAATAAACATTGTTTATAAAGGCTGTTTTGAGATATTACTACTTTCATTATGTGATCATTCGTGAGTAAATGTGATGTTAGTATGTTTTATCATCATTTATAATTGATAGACTTATAGTTTATGCAATAATATTGGACAATGTAATCATAATGTAATAATGTATCATGTATGATTTATGATTTCATATTACATTTATTAAATGTCCATATATATATATATATATATATATACATACCGTGTTCCCCATTTCCAAAATTTGGGGGGGTCACATTTCGTACCCATACCCATTTTGGGAACTCATACCCGTTTCCCGTATCGTGCAACTTAGAGCCATACATAGGGCTTGAGGGGCAATCCTCATGGTGCCATCAAAACTATCTCAATTAAATCCCTAAAGTTTCACTTGGATCTTTACATTACTTGGCAACTCAATAGCCCCTAAGGCACTAGTCTATCACCTATCATAAATTAAAAAACCAAAAATTTTCTTCACCTTCCCCCCTTTTCGTTTTGTTTTGACAACGTAGGGTTTAATTATTGGTTTCTTTAGATTCTAGAATCTAGGTTGTTAGAATTACTTGCTTTTCCACATTATATCATATAGTAGATCTTGTTAATGCTGATGTCCCCTCTCATGATAAATCTTTAAGTCAGCAATATGTTGTGATCGATTATGCTGGATTTTCTTACTTTTTGAACTAAACTCCCAGGCACATGTATTCATATATCTCACTGGGGTTTGATCTCTTCATTGATATACTGGAAAAAGAACCAAAAACAAAAAATTGTGCATATTATTTACATTCATTTCATTGGAATTCAATGAATGCTCATATCTTTGTCTTTAGAAATTGTTTTTTTACTTGGACAGAATTGTGGCCATAAAATATAAAGAAAGGATCACTTATGTTAAACAGCTTTGGCAGACACTATTCACTGTTGGAGATTCACAGCGAGATTACAATGTTGTATTGAATCCTTTAAGCAAGGGGCTTGAGGGCTTAATAATATCCTTACCAATTTTCAATATTTTCCAACATAGGGGAAGGGATCATTCTTCCCCATCTTTAATAAACATTTGTGGACAGTCCTTTTGTGAAAAATTGATAAATATTGTTTTTGGAAGTTTCTTTGAGAAACATGTCCCAAGATTTGGGGCTGCATCACATAACAAAGACTCCCTTCTCCTTAGGTGCTGGGTCTCAGGGGCATGTATTCCATCAAAATGGGTTGTAATTGCAACCAATCTCACCCTTTTCTGACATGCTATTCCAGGTTATACCACAAAAAGAATGGAACGCTGGTGGATGACTTAATAGTCCATCAATGCCACTAATGAGCCAAGGTCTCATTGACAAAATTTGATAATTGAATCTATTAACAACTATAAGTTTGTGAAGTAGAATAAAGTCTAAAGATCTGTTTGCAGCATATTTCTCAGCTCATGTAAATATGCAGGCACAGATGGAACCGGTTTAGGAATGGCATCGCATCATCAGTCTCTTGGAGAGTAAGTCTCTTTCATGTGTAATATGCCCAACATATAATGAATATTTGAATGAAATCTGACAATAGGTTTCTTTTCAAGTATAATTAATGTTAGTCTGAATTTTTTTAAATTCTAAATACCAATATCTTTTTTTGTATGCAGATTGTTTGAGGTTCGATGTCTGCATATTCCATCAACAGATCGCACATCCTTTGAAGGTATAAGCCCTCTATATATTTTTTGTCTAATACATATGAATATTGATGAGCATATATGTCACATGAAGCAGGGTATGGATATGTGAGAGAAAGGAAATCAGGTTTATGGAATTGAAATGAGGGGCAAGAAGCATGCGGGGAAACAAAAGGAGAAGGGAAATCAGAAAATTAGTCTTTTGTTTTCTTTTTTTCCTGAGAAAACCATCTTGTATTTACATTACTGCACAAAGATATAAAAATTATGTTTTTCAATGGGAGGTAGGAGTTATATTAAAAATCTAAAGCTGGTCAATTTACTTGATAAGATCCATTCATCGAAACCTCTAACTTAAAAATATAGGATCAATCATTACATTCATTTTTTTCACAATTTCTTAGATTGTTCATTAGTATTGAGCATATATATCTAAGATTTTATTTCAATTGATACAAAATTTATTTTGTAATATTCCTAATTAGCACCGCTAATTGGAATATTTGATTTTTGTATAGTTTTGCCGACTATAGTTTATTAATAAATAAAAGTGAGAAAAGGGGGTCTAACTCACTTAAATAAAATAAAGTGTTTCCCTAGTAGATGCAACGTTATAACTTAAGGGGGAGCCTTGGGGGTCCACACCACGTATGAGAGGAGGCTCACGTAGCCTCTAGAAGCTTCTGCGCAGGCCCATGAGGAGCACGTGGGAGAGAGAGGGACCACGTAGGGTTTTGAGGAGGGCCAGCGTTATAAAAGGAGGGAGAGCTACCTCATTTGGGCATTATTGATATTGTCGATGATATTGAGCTAGACTTCTGTCTACTTGAGCACGCTGGCTGTTTAGTCGGTCTGCAGCACTGTTTAGTGCGACTGAGTGTCTCCGGTCGGAGATCTCACCCTTGGCCCCGAGGGACTTCGAGTGCCTGCTCGGGCAAGGTTTTTCTTCAGTCTTTAGCAGGAGATTTGCAGGTGTTTTGTTGGGAGTTTTGCTGAGGAGCTGAGCTTCATTGGGTGACTGTGCAGTCCTTGGAGGGAGGACGCAGTTTGAGTTGGAGTTGTTCAGTGGTAGAGATTTCTGCAGGAGATTTAGGCCTATTCCGGTGTGGAGGTTCAGCGTTTGTCATTTGGTGAGTTTCCTGAGGAGTTGTGGCCCCATTTCAGTGTATTTCAGTGGGTGTCTGCGCTGGTCCTGGAGGGACAGCGTTTTTCTAGGAGGAGGGTTTCTGGGGTGATTTTCGGAGGTGGTCCATTTTGTATATGGTTTCTGGGTTTTGTCCGGGGTGGTGAGTTCAGGTGGTCTGCCGATTTTCAGCTCATTCCGGCAAGGGGATCAGCCCCTAGCTTCAGTTCATTCCAGCAGCAGCAGTTTACGGCAGTTTCTTCCAGCAGCTGGGACGCAGTTTCTGTAGCAGCCATTTCCTATTTTCTGAGAGGGTTCTTCACTTGCCTTGTGCAAGGATAGGTGCTCTTATTCTGATTATCCATTGTACCCATTTATATTCTCAGATTAATAAAATGGCTTAGCATTTCTGGCATTTTTATGCGTATCTGCTTTATGTTCTATTTCCGGCATTTTTCTTTATAGTTGTATGCTTGTATTGCTGTCTATTTCCTATTCGGGATATTACAGTGGTATCGGAGCATAGATCTGGCTCAGCCTGTGTTCTATGACATTGGGAAAGAGATCATACAGAGGTTTGCTGGAATTTTGGAGAGCACTAGCAGTTGCAGGACCAAAAAACGAAATTGGAAAAAGGGCCAAAATATAAAGGGCCAAATTTTGAAGGTTGGAATTAGAAGAAACGTTTTCTGGGTTTTTCTGGGTTTTGGGCAAGGATCACCTTCCCAAATTCCGGGAATTTTCTGAGTAGTTTTCAGTGGGTAAATCGGAGGTCGAAGTTAAGCAGCAGTATGGTTTTGCAGCAGCCGTGCAGTTTCTGAGGAGCCTGAAGACACATAGCAGAAAGAGCCGATGGCAAGTGATGATGATGAGAGGAGATTTAGAAAGGCACTCCAACACATGCAGGAAATGTCACAGAGACTCACTGCGTTGGAGGTTAGTTTTCAGATTGGTGAGGGATCAGGCACATCCTACCATTTGCCGGAGCATGATGCCACTCAGCATATGGCATCACATACACCCACACGTCCTACCATGCCCAATTTTCTGGATGAAGACATAGGGGCAGCAGCACAGCGAGAGCCGGAGCCGGGCCACATGGGGGACTATTTTGCAGAGTACCTGGCACATGGGCCGGCGATCAGAGATCTTATCTCATTCAGAGATTATGTTCAGCTCCAGGGTGATAGTAGACCTCACAACTTTCACAGAGGGAACAGGCGCTCACATGATGGGGGCTTACAGCGCACAGTGGACAGATTCCATCTACTGACATTTGACGGGTCATCCAGGCGCTCAGCAAAGGCTTGGGTGGACAAGTTGGATACCTCTTTCCAGCTTGACCGAGTATCGGAGAGGGAAACCATTAAAATGGTTACCTCGCACTTGGAGGATGAGGGAACACAGGATTGCAAGGAGTCCAAGGTTACACCTAGCGTGACACAGGATTCACCCTCATTGGAGACCTCCTTGGCCATGTCGGTTGATGTGGTAGTTGAGAAGGTAGAGCCTACCTCAGTAGAGCCATCCATTGAGGTGATGACCGGAGTCGTGTCCGAGTCTTCAGGTGGTAGCAGCACACGACAAATGGGTGACGGAGATATATCCACCTTCGATGAGGCACTAGGAGATACAAAGGTATCGGATGATGATCGCAGGCAGCGGTATCATCGGCTTCGGGCAGACCTTCGAGTTTTGAGAGGGAAGGCCACGTCAGTACGGGAGGCCATTTTGTTGCAGGACCAGGAGCTGGAGGGTATGAGAGTGACTTGTGCCAAGTCGGCGGCCAAGTTGGTCCGCATTGGGGAACGACTGGATTCCCTGATGGTACAATCGGAGGGCACGTTGGAGCATCAGATCATTCCCCTTCAGGCATGCATGGATGGGACTAGCAGTGTTGTTGGGTCATCTCTTCCCGTTGGAGAGAGAGAGGCAGAGCCACCTAGTCAGATCCCATATGTTGACTTGGATAGCGGTATGAGACAATCAGAGTTGCACAGGGTACAACATCCACATGTTGAGGTTGGATGGAGAGAGATTTTGAGTTGGCACTCGGTGGAGCGGGCTATGGAGATGGTGATGGATCCGAGTGTAGCTCAGCAGGAGTTTCTATGCATGGGGATTACAGGAACCCCAGATTGGCATTGGGATCCAGGTGGGATCACCTATCATTTCCCAGGCAGGTCGGCTGACTATGTCTTGGAGAGTGCAGTTGGCCTAGTAGTAGAGCATGTGCGGTTTCGGTCAGCTCCAGTGGCCAACCAGTTTATGGGCAGACTCCCTAGGTTGTCTTGGCATGACATTCATACACGGGATCACGGGGTGGTCAGCACACCTTGGCAGGAGCTTGTCGGAGGAGGTGGCATTGGCAGGCCACCGGATGGCACCTTGTATGGGGCCAAGGATTCTTCACCTTTGTGTGGGGCACAGAGGATGCAGCGGAGCCGAGCAGTGGTGGTAACACTACTGACACACAGGGAGATTCACTTCTCGGACCCCTTGAGGAGGATTTGGAGTGATGATCCTTTCGTCGGCAGGTATAGTGATACGACGGTGGAGCCGATGTTACCGATTGGTGGTAGTCCGACATGTAGAGGCACATCTCTAGGTCATCACATCCAGGGATGTGTGGGAGCCTCTAGCATTGAGCGGTGGATTTTCGGTGGACATGGAGTAGCATGGTGGTGTACCATAGTGTGTGGGACTGCATTGTGGAGTAGGAGTATCCTACATCACATTGAGAGCATGCGGAGAGTGACCGATGCCTGGACACAGTCAGGGCACGAGATGGTACAGGGTGCTACAGCAGTAGCACATGGTATCCAGCAGTATACAGGGGTATGCCTCAGTGTGCAGTGGCATGTTGAGGAGTATATGGATGATCAGTGGTATGCGAGGGCATACGGTGCTGCACAGCAGGGTCTTAGAGCATTGCTTCCAGGGAGACTCATGGACAGGGACATCGGGCTTACCTTTGGGAGTAGTTCACCCAGGATCGATGGAGAGACAAAGGAGCGATACTTGGCGGTATCTGTGGGGACTCACACACCTGACTCGCTTCGACATCACTCACAGGTACAGTTGATTATGTTTTTGACCTTTGGCACTTTGGGCGTGAGCAGCAGGGTACACGAGGTTCACCCAAGATATTTGGATGACACTCAGTACACTAGGCGAGAGACTTCTCAGCAGTGGCACTGGGTTGGTGTGCTAGTTGACAGCCACAGGTTGGGGGATGAGATGATCCTTCGCGGAGGTGGTGCATCAGTTATCACTGAGCCTACGCTTGGGGAGCAGGTCATGAGGGAGACATGCATCATTTTTCCCTCAGGGCATGTCGAGATCATGCATGAGCAGAGGATACGGGGTACAGCAGAGGTAGTATCCCAGTATGTGTCTGGGCTCCAGACACTGTATCGACACTTTGTCGAGAGGGTGGATGGCATGTTCGATGCAGATGAGATGGCGAAGGTAGAACAGGAGGGCGTTCCTTCTGTATGCCAGGGTGAGGACTCTCTTTCGTATGAGTCCATAGGATCAGTTGAGGTTGCTTCTGTGGAGCAAGAGCAGTCATGCAGGTATGATGACAGTAGATTGCAGCCGTATTACAGTGTGCAGGGTGAGCCGTCAGGGGACTGTATAGGAGATACTCTGGGTGATGAGTCACTTGTGACGCTTCAGCTAGAGCAGCACATGAGGGAGCCTGAGTCAGCAGAGGAGGATACTATGGACATCAGGCATGATATTCCCTTGGGTGAGGTCCAAATGGGTGCCCACATTGAGCCTATGATGGATATGTGGCTAGCGTTGGGGTCATCCTTTGAGGTGGAGCAGTCAGATGCACAGACACCGAGTACCGTGGCAGCAGCTACAAATCCATATCCTCTGGAGATGTTGGAGGTAGATGTGATAGTTTGGCAGTGGGAGATGATTACGGGTTGGCGGCAACCTTCCAGGCATGTTCCACATGCAGTTGTTGTTGCTACATCAGATGCTTCCTCCAAGATGGACTAGCGGGAGATCATGAGTTGGTACCCTCTTGATGGTACGGTATTCTTCGTAGGGAGCACAGTGGAGCAGGGGCCCTTGGACATAGTAGATGTTACAGATCCCAGTTGGCAGGAGGGCACCGATTCTCATTACTTCAGGACTCCTTCCCAATGTCAGGGGAGCAGGATCAGCATGGGATTGAGTCAGGACGTGGATTGGAGAGAGGTGATGAGTTGGTATGCGGTTGGAGAGGCAGCATATGCTGTTACAGGTACATCACAGCAGGAGCCCGAGAGCATGGATGCTTATTGGTGGTCTTCACCTCTTAGAGCATTAGTCATAGCCAGAGGCAGTGCACAGTCTGAGCCATGGGACTTGGGCGATTATTGGCCACGGTGGCGATGGGATCCGGGAGGATTATTGGTTGGCTGGTACTGTGAGAGGTCACTTTGGGATCCCGGCGTTGAGATATCCCTTCGTATCAGAGTGATGCAGGAGACAGAGAGGTTTCAGTGGGACCCAGGCACATTTTGCAGTATCGGTGGGGAGCATCAGCTAGAGAGTAGGCTTGTTCAAGCGTTGCTTGAGGACAAGCAATTTTTGCCGGATGAGGATGCCACTTGGGAGAATGAGAAGATTTTGCAGCATCCATCACTTCAGTTGCTTGAGGACAAGCAACATTTTGCCGGGGGAGACTGTAATATTCCTAATTAGCACCGCTAATTGGAATATTTGATTTTGTATAGTTTTGCCGCCTATAGTTAATTAATAAATAAAAGTGAGAAAAGGGGGGCTAACTCACTTAAATAAAATAAAGTGTTTCCCTAGTAGATGCAATGTTATAACTTAAGGGGGAGCCTTGGGGGTCCACACCACGTATGAGAGGAGGCTCACGTAGCCTCTAGAAGCTTCTGCGCAGGCCCATGAGGAGCATGTGGGAGAGAGAGGGACCACATAGGGTTTTGAGGAGGGCCAACGTTATAAAAGGAGGGAGAGCTATCTCATTTGGGCATTATTGATATTGTTGATGATATTGAGCTAGACTTCTATCTACTTGAGCACGCTGGTTGTTTAGTCGGTCTGCAGCACTGTTTAGTGCGACTGAGTGTCTCTGGTCGGAGATCTCACCCTTGGCCTCGGGGGACTTCGAGTGCCTGCTCGGGCAAGGTTTTTCTTCAGTCTTTAGTAGGAGATTTGCAGGTGTTTTGTTGGGAGTTTTGTTGAGGAGCTGAGCTTCATTGGGTGACTGCGTAGTCCTTGGAGGGAGGACGCAGTTTGAGTTGGAGCTGTTCAGTGGTAGAGATTTCTGCAGGAGATTCAGGCCTATTCCGGTGTGGAGGTTCAGCGTTTATCATTTGGTGAGTTTCCTAAGGAGTTGTGGCCCCATTTCAGTCTATTTCAGTTGGTGTCTGCGTTGGTCCTGGAGGGACAACATTTTTCTAGGAGGAGGGTTTTTGGGGTGATTTTCGGAGGTGGTCCATTTTGTATATGGTTTCTGGGTTTTGTCCGGGGTGGCGAGTTCAGGTGGTCTGCCGATTTTCAGCTCATTCCGGCAAGGGGATCAGCCCCTAGCTTCAGTTCATTCCAGCAGCAGCAGTTTACTGCAGTTTCTTCCAGCAGCTGGGACGCAGTTACTGTAGCAGCCATTTCCTGTTTCTGAGAGGGTTCTTCACTTGCCTTGTGCAAGGATAGGTGCTCTTATTCTGATTATCCATTGTACCCATTTATATTCTCAGATTAATAAAATGGCTTAGCATTTCTGGCATTTTTATGCGTATCTGCTTTATGTTCTATTTCCGGCATTTTTCTTTATAGTTGTATGCTTGTATTGCTGTCTATTTCCTATTCGGGATATTACATATTTGCAATTATTCAAGTTTTGATTTGATTTCCAAAGAACTGGTAAAACACTAACTCAACATAACAATTAGAAGGGAAATTGTGGAGTATCACTTATAAATTAAATGTGTATATGTTGCATGATGGAAAAATATCATGTACATAATGATATAGATATGTGAAACCACTTCTTTCCTCACTAATATTGTGGAATATCTGGGGTCTTTACAGATCATCATCTTAGAAATTATATCCAAAAAATTGTCGTTGCTGCCTTTTCCCTGTGCATATAGTGGAAAGGTGAGAAAAAAATTTGCAAATGATTGTGCATGCACTAAAACAATGAGTCCAATACAAGTCCTCATATTAAACTTAAAAAGGAATAGATCCGTCTAGTTTTTTGCAATTCTTTTACAATGGACATTCTACAAGGCATTGTGATATTTGTTACCCACCAAAATGGGTAACTCTATAGGAGAAAACTTTTTCTCTTATTGTGGATAGCCATCCAGTCGGTGGCCCCACACATTTGGTTATTGACGACGATATGCTAGTTTCCTCTGCCATTTGCACCAATCACACACCTCTTACCATTTGACATTACTCTTGGATGAAGGTGGACTACCACTCAACATGTACTTTGATTATTTTGCAATCAAGTGCTTTTACTTAATGTTTTGGGCATTTAGTATGGATAAAGGGTTGATTGGGATGATTGACTGATATTGACTGAAAAATTTTACTCTCATCTTACTAGGAGGGTTAATATTTATCCCTAGTCTTGTGAGACCTCCCCTAAGGCCTTAGGGTTATAGGAGGTGCACTACTTGGAAAACTTGGATTGAATTAGTATGTCCATTCTCCTTTTCCATACCTAACATTTTTCATGTCACATTACTTCCTTTAATATCATCTCCATTCTTTAGGTTAATTGTCCTTGGTTCATTGGGATTTTGCACTCACATATCCACATCCTTGGGTCGGGATGGGAAACATTGCTTTAGGGGTTGATGCCTCCAAAAAAATGAAAAAGCATAAGATGGTCACAATAAAAGAAAAAGAAAAGTCAAAATGTAAAATATGGCCAGGACATAAATTAATGCATGGGAAAAAGCCTACTCTACCCCCTCATTAGCCATCAGTCAGTTCCTGAGCACTTGACGCTCCATCTTATCAAAAAGGAATCCTTGCATGTCCCAACCTTGATGATCAAGAAACTGCCTCATCTTAACGGGTAAAACAAATATTGCATCATAAAGAGCAAGCTTTAATCCTTAAGTTATGCACCAATTAAAAAATCATTATGAAAAAGAAGTAAAAGGCGCACCATCAGGGTGGAAAAAGAAGGCCGAGAGGGGTGACTCATGCTTCCATAATTTCTCCCTCCATTACATCTATATACTCGGGATGTGGATTCATATTAGCTGGTCTCCTGATCATGGCACTTGGACGTGAAGTCCTTCCCCTCCATTGCCACCTACCTTCACTAACACCTATGGATTGAATGGTTGACCTTTGAAATTCCACCTCTCCTTGGGGCCCGGAAGAACCTAATAGGGTTGGCTACTTAGCTACACATACAAATTTAGGGAACACTTTTACATGACTTGGTCTAGTTAGATATTTGAAGGTGATCCTAGTTTGAATTATCAATATGCCCTTAATACTTAAGTATAGTCCACTTAGATGCGTTTATGATCTTGGTCTGTAATGAATTTTTGCTTTCACTTAAGTTTTGTACGATTTTTCTAGGTGGTCTATAACAACAGAGGCATTGAGGGAACCCTACTCCACATGATGCCTAGGTTATATTACACCCCTGGAGAGCATGATGATCTGGCAAATGCAACATTTCCCATTTATAGTAGAGCATTGGGAACTTTGATGACCTGAGCAATTGATGAATACCTCAGAGCACCCCTAGGTGTCAAAATGTTGAGTTTATATTTCTTGGTATGGACGATTCTTGATGATTTACCAAGTGGACCTAGGATGCCCCCAGGTTGGCCTTGACACTAATTGATGGGTAGATGAGGATGGCCATCCTCGAAGAAGATTGAGGATGGCTTGTTGTACCTGATAGAGCCCCAACGTTGGAGAGAGGGAGCACCACTTTTTCTACTTGGAACCCATGGAGATGACACAAGGCACCCCTAGCTATATTTTGGACAAATGAAGATGTTTTGAGGTTGGATTTTAGGGCCAACCCATAGAACTTGATTTTAGAGGGATGCTATAGCAAAGAAGGCACTCAAGGCCCTCAATGCATGCCCTACAAAGGCAATCCGCTAGCATTACATCAACATATTCATCACTTCATCTCACAGATGTGGAGATATTTATGTTTTTATGAAGGCTACAAGTTCAGTTTGTGACCTTGCTTGTATTTTTCCCATTATTTTATTGTATCAAGGGATTGTAGGCTAAAATAGGCGCTGGTATGTCACATATAAATTAGAGATCATGTCATTTTGATCTCTCATCATCACACCTTTGGAATTTTGGCTTCCTTAGGAACATTTTTGGCTAATCTATCTCATCCTAGAGTCCATATTCCCATGGGACAAGGGACTAGTATAGTTGGTTGGTGATCAAACTTTACTCTGATCCATATTTTCTCTCTCCTAATTCGACCCTTTCAAGGCCAAGCTATGAAACTAGGGCTTGGTGCGAACCCCTCGGCAAGTGAAGTTTTGGTGATTGGAGAGCCTAAAAATCAAAGGGATAGTATTGGCCACAAAATATATCCTTTCGATGAGCATCTACTTCAATTTCATCCATAAACTTTCTTGCCCTATTTTTTTGCCTAAGAGGGAAACCCTACTTTTCCTTGCTTCAACTTAAGGGCTTTCTTGAAGGTTTCATGAGCCTTGGCATAACTGATATACATTTTTGGAAACCTTTTCTCTTCACCTTGACCTTTGGCTACTTCAACAATCATTCAATTTATCGAACCCTAGCTATCATGCCCTCTTTTCTAGGTCCTTTCATAGAAAGTAAATTGCCTTCTTGTGAAGCATTGAATCTAAATTGTCTCTCTTGACGTGCAACAAGTGAGATCATTTCACACATCAACCCTAGAATACTTATTATATGTGATCTTCCTCCTACCGGGACTACTCCCATCGATGAAAGTTCGTAAAGAGTTGGGGGTTTTGGCTGTGGTGACAGTGGGCCACTACCCCATTGTTTTCCCATTATCTAGTTTATACCTTATAGGGTTTCCCTCTCCAAGGCTTGCAAGATTTTATGGCAACAGAGACCTAGGGTTTCAAGCACAAGACCTAGGGTTTGAGTAATCTGTTGTGTGTTCGAACATCCAAAGGTCAAGGCCAAGAGAAAAGGCTTCCAATGATGTATATCAACATGATCGAGGTTAGTGAAACCTTCAAGAAAGTCCCTAAGTTGAAATAAGACAAAACTAGGGTTTCCCTATTAGGGAAAACAACTAGGGCAAGAAAGTTTATGGATTAAATTGAGGTTGATTTGCACCAAAAGGATAGATTTTTTGTAAAATACTATCCCCTTGATGTCTAGGCCCTCATCTCTCTAAAACTCACCTTGCCTAGGGATTCACACAAAGCCTTAGTTTTCAAGCTTAGGCTCAAGGGATTGAAAATAGAGAGAGAAGAATTGTTGATAGAAGGTATGGTTGACCAAGTATACCAGTCCCTTGTCCCTTGGAAAAATGGAGTTTAGGATGAGATAGATCAACCAATAAGTTTCTAAGGAGGCCAAAGTTTTGATGCCCTAGCAACCCGATTTCAAGCATTTACCTATGCAAGAAAAATGAAATTTCATGGGAGAGCTACTAGGAGTTCACCACTAAAATAATTCATCACATGTTATGTATGAGAAATGCATGCAATATTAATCTTCAACAAAATTAGTGCACAATTTAGTATGACCTAGAATCAGTAATTCCATACATTAGACATGTAGCAATAAATACTCAACAACTAGTTACAACTGACAAGATAACATGTAATATTTCCATTCATTTGATCAAAGAATAGCTCCAAAGATGAACAAGATCAGCTCCAAATATCAATATGCATCTACAACATTCAAATTCTCCTCAAGAGTACAAGTCTGAATTTAGCAAACTAGGCCTAAATCTCAAGTGATGTGATGATGAATGATACAATGAATGTCTCTTTTATTTATATGAGGAATAAAGAGACCTAATTTAGCATAATGCCCCTATAAATAGTAAAATAATGTGCCTGTTGCTGCAAAATATAGTAGGTCTTGGAGAGGGGAACTCTACAAGGTATGAACTAGACAATGGGACAACAATGGGGTAGAGGCCTAATGTCACCTCAACCAAAACTCCCTACTCTTTACAAAATTTTCACCGATGGGAGGAGTTCCAGTAGGAGAAAGATCACTTAAATAGGTATTCCAAGGTTAATGTGGAGATGATCTCACTAGGGCTCATTCAAGAGATACACAATTTGAGTTCAAGGCTTCATAAGGAAGCAATTCACTCTCTATTAAAAGACCTAGAAATAAGGGCTCAAGACCTAGGGTTTGATAGATTTGATGAGTTTTAGAGAAACTCAAGTTCAAGGCAAGGAGAAAAGGCTTCCTATAATGAATATTAGCTAAGCCAAGGCTCATGAAACCTTCAAAGAAGTCCTTAAGTTGAGGGAGAAAAACTAGGGTTTCCTTCTAAGGGCAAACAACTAGGGTAAGAAAATTTTTGGATGAAATTAGAGTGAATTCCCACCAAATTGATAGGTTTTGTAGAAAACCCTATCAACTTGATGTTTAGGCTTTCTAACCACCAAAATTCCTCCTTTCTTGAAATTCGCACCAAGTGCTAGTTTTCCTTTCTGGCCTTGAAAGGACTGGTTTTTATAGAGAAAAAAAATGGATAAGATTTAAGAATGATCACCAATTGATTGGATTACTGCCTTATCCTTTGGGAATATGGAGACAAGGATGATTTAGGTCAGCCAAAATTGTTCCTAAGGAGGCCAAAATTTGATGCCCTAGCAAGCAAATTTCTAGCAATTACCCACTCAATGGACAAATGGAATTTTATGGGAGAGCTTCAAAGAGTTCGCCACTAGGACTATTCAATACATTTCATACGTGAGTAATGCATGCAAAATTTATCTAGATAGAAAATAAACAGGTCTTCAACAAATTACGACACAATTTTACTATCATCTAGACTCAATATTTCCCTACATTAGACATGGAAAATAGATCCTTCAACAAAAGAGTACACTTACTAGACAACATGCATGAATTCCTTCCATTATGCCAAAGAGTAGGTCCAAAGAGTATCTAAGAATAAGCTCCAAATGTCAAAATACATCCAATGATCTCCAAAACATCCACAAAGAAGAAGTGTAAGTCTCTCTAAGGAGGCCAAAATTCAAATATGAATGATGATGAGAGATCACATATGTGTGATATCTAATATATATGAGGTCTAACATAACCTATTTTAGCATACAAGCCCCTACAATCATAAAATAATGTGCAAATAATGTCCTAGGTCACAAGCCAACCTAGTAACTTTTGTATAATTGATTTTATCTTCACCAATGCTAGATGAAACACTGACGTCATGTACTTGTGGGATTTCCAAGGGATGACATTGAGGCCTAATGGTTTCATGACAAGTGTAGAAGGCATTTAAAATCAAGATGAAGGGGTTGGCCCCTGTCTCTCGGTGCACATCATCCTGTGGACCCCAAATGTGGGTTTGGGGCACAAAACCAGGGTTGTGGGGAGTGTTTCCACCCCCTCGAATTTTCTCTTGAAGCATGCTCCATTCAGAAGCACTAAGGGAGTGACACCAGGAATGCGTTCCCTATTCGCTCCATTTTGGGAGTGCGCTCCCGGTAAAAAATTTTGTTTCTCTAATTTTCAGGGAGGTATCGCTCCCCATTGCTCCAAGGGTGATTTTTAATGGCGGGGAGTGATACAGGAGAAATCTCTCCATGATAACTTCCTCTAAAAAATTTTCTCCTGTGCCAAGAAAGACCTCGCGCGACCACAGAGAGAGGGGCTAATTTTTTTTTTAGCGAAATGGGAGGGGAAAAAAAGAATAAAAGGCTTCCTCCCCTCCCTCATAACATCATTTCATGCGTGAGAGAGAGATTGAGAGGATTTCATGTGTGAGAGATAGATTGAGAGGGTTTGAGCTTGAGGAGTTTGTGGGAGATTGAAGGGAGATTGTTGGAGCTTGCAAGCTTGGGATATTGTTGGAGAGCCAAAGAGGTAGGGCCTAATCCCATTACTATTTTCTTTCCATGTAACATTTGTGTTTTTTTATGTTGAATGAATCTAGAATCTAGATGTTCTTCTCATCTCCTACTCTTTCCCATTCCTCCCTCATTTTACTGCAGGCAATAATCTCAACTTGCAACAAACATGATGGGTATATGGCTTAGCCTTATTTTGTTGGTTCCATTTTTTTGCTATGATTATGGTGTTGGGAAGAAGACGAAGAAGAAGTGACGAATATGATGAAGTGGCTAGTGGTGTTGGACACCCTAGATAAGAGGAGTACCTGTTACCACTCCAACTAGCAGGGGATCTGAAGGGGGTCCTTGGAGGGCTACTACTAGATCAAGGGCAACAAATGGAGAAATATTCCACTGTCACCTTGTCTAAGGCTCCCTACTCTTTATGGACTTTCACCGATGGGAGGATACCTGATATGATAAGGACCACAAATGAGTATGGAATGATAGGGTGAGGGGTGATCCCAGGGGCCTATTCATGAGAGAGGCTTAGCTATATAGCTTGCTTGCTTTGGAAGGCAAGGTTGAAGGCTGTAAGGAAGGGCTCAATGGGAATTTCAAGGTTAAGGTTTAGGGAATGTATCTTATGATGGAGGCCCTTAAACCCTAAAATTATTATAGAGGCTTGGATTCCAAGTGGTCCTTGAAGAATTACTCTTAGTGGCTTGTGGGACCACATGGGATGCAAGTGGACCCGATGGGTGTTGAGAATTCAATAGGGCAATGATTATAATTAATTATCTTTACTTGATAATTACTCGTGTTTCATTTTTACTTATTAGCTTTGTCCCTTATTATTATATGTGTGAAGCATCAAACAACTACCAAAACAAGAAGAACAATGACACATTATATAGGCTGCAATCCAAGGCTAAAATCTCTTTTCTTGAGAGGACAACCCTTAAATCTCTTCTCTTCCTTATAGATTATTCACTTGACAAATTCCATGAACTTAATATTGAGACCAACGCCCTCCAATACCAATACCAACATCTTCGGATGATGTGCCAACTTCCATCTAGTGAAACCCAATAAAATCTCTTCCAGTGGCACATTTTCAACCTCCTGTTCCAATATTTTTGGCCTCTTACTGCAAATCTGAAATTTTGGCCTCCCTGCAACTATTGCTGCCAGACGTGGGAACTTCAATCCTCTTCTAGTCCTCTGATCTTCAATTTCCTTTCCCTAACTTTTGGAACTTGACAGTGACCCTTGGTGACCTTCGCTTGACCTCTTTGCCTCCTTTTCTTCAAGATAGAACTTGTAGGTGGATTCCCTATGTCTACTACAGAAACCCTAGTCTTCTTTAGCACGTGTGAGAGAAAAATAGCCCAAGCATAAGTCTCCTTTGTCCTCCTTATTCTTCATTACCTCTTCCTTCCTTTTCCTTCTCTAGAATGAGTGGTGAGTGAGTTTGTTTCAAGTAGGATGAGTCCTCTATTATAGGCTTCTTCAAGGATGGACATGGCTCTTTCTTTAGGCTGACTTTCCAGCTACGAGGCCGACTTGGTCTTGGAGGGTATTCTGACACTTTTAAAGTTAAAAATAATTTTCTTTACAAGTTACAATGTTCACAGAAGGGTCTTCAACTTATGTCAATGACTCTTTTTGACTTATTTACCTAGGACAAACCTTAGAAGCACTCAATGGATGCTTTACCTATAAAATAAAATACCTTAAGCATGAAACCCATGCTCCAAAATAATAATAATACTTTTTCTTTCATTTTATAATTTATAAGAATAAAAAATACTTTTCATACTTATGAAGACCGAACCTAGTTACACATTTTTCAACACTCCCTCTTAACTAGGGAGGTATTCATAAGAGGTACATGGAAATTCTTAATCTAAAGAGATCTCATAAGAAGATTCGAATCGGTAGCCCATCTTTCTAGCATCATATCAACCAGCATTGTCACATAGCAAGGCCTTGACTAACAACCTATCTCTCCACAAGATCATAGCACAATTCTAGCGAGACCAATGATTTATAGACACCATCATCATTGTCTCTCCAGGTACATCCTCCACTCGAGTGTTCACTGAGTATGACCTTCTTTGGACTATTCTTGTATTGGATAGCTAGTCCTCAAAGAATATCGGTCCACGACTACTCTTATCTTGGATTCCCTACCTCATCCTCAAAGAGTATCAAATGCGAGATGGTTACCCAATCCTCCATTTTGTCTTCCCAAGTGACGACAAGAGTGATGTGCTTATCTCTCCCTCTCAACTAGGCATTAGAGAACTTTTGAGGTCTAAAATCAATGTTCCACCAAGACTCCGGTGCAGGGAGACATGGGTGCGGGGAGACTCACAAGGGGGACATGTGGGAGTACCCTGAAATTTTAGGGAATTTTCGGGGAGTTGTCGGGGTATATAATTTTTAATTATATATATATATATATATAATTCAAGTTCATATTCATTGTTAAATAATGAAAGCATAAATATTAGATATTAAATAGACTAAACTAATAATGAATACCAATACATTGAAAATTGAAATTTGATCTACACATGATAAAATTTAAATTCATAATCGAATCGAATAATGACATACATTGATCCATCCTCATCATTCATTTTCATACATACATATTACATCATTCATATGACATACTCAGTATTCCAATATTCATCCATAATCAACAAGCATTCAATAAATAAATTCAATAATGAAATCTTCAAATACATTGATCCATGATTCCATATCATTCATCATTCATCATTATACAATCTACAATGTACATTGATTTAAAAATTAAAAAATAATTTCATCATTTATCATTCTAGAATCAAAATTGAAAGCAAAACAATGAACATACTAGAAGTCTAGAAGTAGATAGTAGATACTAAATTTTACACTAAATAGTAAATACTAAATTGTAAATTTATATAACTCAAAGTTTCAAACTCAAAAATAGTTAAGAGTGAAGAGTCTAGAATCAGTCTGAGGTCATCAACTAAAAAGTAAAAATGGATAATGAGCACTGAAAATAAAATCAACATCAAGGACTCAATCTCAATGATTGGTCCTCTACATCCATCTGTTGCACGAAGTCATCGGGACCATCAATCAGAATGTCAGTTATGAGTTAGAGTCACTCGCTTGAGTAACCAACGAATCTCCAACCAAACCATGTTGTAGCTCATCTGGTCCATCCTCATCATCTATTTGTGCACTATCATGCGGATCCACATCCCATCATGTTGTCTGTCCCTTCCGATACTCTGGTGTCTTCCTATGTGCAAGACGTAGAGAACTGGGCACTGCAACTAGCTTCTCTACTCTCCTAGAGGAAAGTCTATTCCTCTTGATAGAGTGGATGAAGCTATATGTGGACCAATTCCTCTCTGCTCCAGAGGAACCAGCAATCTGATACAATAAGCGAATAGCAAGTTGTTGGATCTTTGCAACATCATACCCATGCATGGTCCACCAACCAATGGGGTCAGTCTGGCCTAAATCATTGTGATATTCCCTTGCATCATGCTTGTTGAAGGGACCATTGAGACTTGCAAATTGCATCCATTGTCTCCTCATTGTTTTCCCTTCTTTTGAACTATACATCTTTGTAATGGCATCTCAAAATCCCTTTTTGACCTCAGGATCTTCAATGGGAATAATTCTACCAGTCCTTGGAACATACCATTTTGGGTGGAGTGCATATGCTGCCATGTGCAAAGGTGTATTGATTCGATACCACCTACACTGAATAATGGGTCAAATCTGGGTCGTATAAAACTCTAAGGAAGGGTCTTTCTCACAAATGGTCACCCTTACTTGATCCAACATACTATCAAAAGTCTCTTAGATTTCTCCAAGAGTAGGAGAATCTGTGTCAGTGTAGTGAATGACCTCAACTACAGGACGTAAAAGTGACACCAAATAACCACAATCTGTCCACCAATCATTATCCAATATCTGAATCCTGATTTTCTTCCCTTCCTTTGTCTTGGATTCTACCCATCTGTTCCAATATGGAGTCACAATCGTGGCCTGCAATGCTGATTGCACCTCCAACATCCTCTCTAATAAAAGAAAATAACTAGCATATATTGTATCAGTAGTCTTGAGGAATTCCTTCCTCGCATGAGACCTGTACATGGCTATATAGGTGTGGTGATTGCAAATAAATTTTTTCACATATCTTGCAGTTGTCACCAAGTTAGATACCCACTCAATTTTTCCAGCATCTTTCAATGCATTATTGAGCGCATGCACACAACAAAGGGTCCAAAAAATATGCCTATATTTACTTTGAATCATTAATCCTATTGATCTACACACTACTGCTGCATCTGTCACAACCTATACAACATTTATAGAGCCAATCTCCTCTATAGCATGACGAAGAAGCTCAAATTGGAATGTTGCATCTTTGCACTTTCCAGAACAATCAATAGCTCTAAGAAAGAAAGGCCCCTCTCGGCAAGTAAATATGATGTTGATAAGTGGACATTTGGCAATGTCTATCCACCCATCCATAACAATAGAACAACCTCCTCTCATCCATGTCTGCCTCAATTTTTCCTTTTGCACATTAATATTGCCCACTTGCCTTTCCAATATCACTGTCCTCAACTTATGTTCACCTGGGGGCACATATGAGGGTCTTGCTGCTGCAATTTCTTTGACCATCTCCTTGTAGTAAGGAGAACGACTAACATGGAAAGGAATTCCATTGGAAAAAAGAAATTTTCCAATGGCATCATCTGTATCATCACGGTTCAACTTACCATACATACCTGCAAGAGTTGGTCCCACTGCACAAGAACAGGAACCCTTAGTCCCAACAGGATATGGTGGAGGCATATTTTTCCTATATTTTAAATTTCTTTTGGATCTACTGCCATTTGCATCCTCAAGAGCTCTGATTTTTGTAATATGGTTAATTTTTTACATATATTAATCCCTTTGCCACCTACACCCAAAAGATGCATCTTGATCCGACTATAACTCCCAACCCAAGAATGACCACAAACATTGCATTTCCAACAACGTGTCCCACCTCTTTGTTTCCCTGGTTTTGGTTGGGTTGAAGAGTCAGCCATTTTGATAACATATAACAAAAGAGGTTTTCTTGGATTAAATGTCCCATTTGCATATTATGCCAATGACCATGATGGGGTTGCAGGTGCATTGGGCGAAACACTAGCTGCACTACTGCCATGGACTTCATTCATTGTTGATGGGATTGCAGATCCAAATGGACTTTTTGTTTGAGGATTATATTCATTATCACTATGAGTGTCACTGTGACTGCTCATGCTGTCGTGATTAGTCATTTTACAGTTGTTTCTTGCTGTGTTTTAATTTCTTTTGCAATTTTTTTAAAATTTTCTTCCCTGCATGAAAAATTTTATAAAAAAAATAAATTTAAAAAATTTAATGCCAAATGGTTCTGAATTTAATAATATGAAGTCTGAATTTGTAATGGAAAATCTACATTCTGATTTTAAAATTTAAAGGTTGAAACTTGAAATTGTAAACTACTAATAAATGATGAATCGATTAAAAATTTAAATCTGAGTGCCACATTAGAAATTAGAACATGAAAAAAAATTAAAATTAAAATGCAGTAGACAACAACTTACCAAAGCGACTATGGAAGGCTGGAAGCTCAAGATTGCAGGCTCTATCTTGGCAGAAAATTAACTTATAAAAGGCTGTTATAATCTCTGAAACAGTAAAATATCTCACTCAATATCACCATACAGGACTGAGGAAAGTCGACCCATCAAAACAGTGAACACAGGTGGCGTAATGGTTTCAAAAAATTTAAAAAGAGGTGGTTGTATAACATATATGATTATATCATATATGTCGTGGGTGTAGGGCCGTAGGCAACTCGATGGCGGGCAACTTCAGCAGCTCAACGGCAGACGGCGAATGGTGGACGACAGCTCGATGGAAGGTGGATGATAGCTCTACGGTGAACGACGTAGGTACGACAACGGACGGCATAGGTAGCTAGACGTTGTCTCTGCACGCGTAGGCAGTGCGATGGTGGATAGCATAGGCATGACGGCGGGCAACTTTGACCATGGACGGCAGCTGGACGCTATCTCTGCAACAAGGAGCAGCTGTGGGCGTAGGCACCAAGAAGAAGTTGTTCCTATCAACACTTCAGTAGACGCCGGAGGTCGTTCAATAGTGGTTCGAACTTGGACGTAGTTCAACAGTTCAGCAGGGAGCTCGATGGCAATGGGAAATGAAATGGTAAGTTTCAAGTTTTAACTATTTAGGTTTTAATTTTTTTTGTTTGTTTGTTTGTTTGTTTGTTTTTAATACACAAAATTTCAATTTGTTTTTAATACTAAGGGTTATTAGACAAATTCGGGGGTGCACGATTCCTCTCAAAAGGGGACGCCCAAAAGCACCATTTTTTAGGGGGGATGCCCAGGCGCACATTTTTTGGGGAGTCGTGACTCCCAAACTAGGGAAACCCACCCCCTTGTGTCTCCCCGAGACTCCCCAAAAAGGGTGTGTGGGGAAACACACCCCCAAGAGGCTCCTCATCCCGAATGCGAGGGGTGCGTGCACCCAACCCTGTGGGACGCGTCCCCATGGAACACTGCCTAAAATGGGCCTCCTAAGAAAAATGTACAACCAAAATAAATTTTATAAGAACCTATAGGATTCAAGATGATTATGTCAACCATGGGGGATGATTCACCATTTTTGGGGTAAAAAGGTAAAAAGTTTGAAAAATAATAAAATAATAAAACTATTTTTTTCAACTTATCCCCTAAGGTTTTACTTAAATTTTGAGTGGTAGTACTCGTTGGATGCAAAATTTAATTTCTCTTCCAATGAGTACCCATGTTGCATACTTGCGATGGACACTACTACATGAAAAATGAGAAATACATGAAAAAACGTGATTGCAATCATGTTTTTCATGTATTTCTCATTTTTCGTGTAGTAGGGTCCATCGAAAGTATGAAAGTTGAAACATGGGTACTCCCTGGATGGAAAATAAAATTATGAATCCAATGAGTGTTCCAGCTCGAAATTTGAGTAAACCCATAGGGAGATGAGTTGAAAAAATAGTATTTTCTTTTTTCCCTCTAAAATTTGATGATGTAATCTAATCTTATTTTATTATTTCCACTTATTTTATAATTTCCTTAGGAGGCCCATTTTAGACCTCAAAAGTCCCCTAATGGGAGGATATATCAACCAAGTCAATATTGTCTCTCAAGTATACAAGTTTCTTGTTAGGAAGAGATTTTGTCAATATGTCAGCTATCTATTCATCAGTGGAGATATATTGTAGCTTCAACACATTGTTTTGTATTGGCTTCCGAATATAGTGATACTTGTTGTTTATATGCTTTGTCTTTCCATGAAATATTAGGTATTCAGACAATCGTATACAACTGGTGTTGTCACAATGTATCACTGTAAGGTCCATCGGTCCTTTGAATAAGTTAGATAACAACTTCCTTAACCAGACCGTTTCTCTGCTTACTACACAGGTCGCAACATACTTAGCCTTAGCACTATTCAAAGCATATGTGTCTTTCTTTTTGCTCATCCATGAGATCATGGAGGATCCCAAACTAAAACATCCTCCTGTAGTGATTCTTCCATCCTGCTCGCTGCCTCCCTAGTCGAAATATGTATATCCAAGCAAGTGGAGATCATTCCTCCTATCATATTTGAGGCAGTTGTGGATAGTCCCTAGCATATATCTCAGTATATGTTTTGATGCTATCCAATGATCATGCTTTTGATCCACTTGGAATTGACTAAGGATTTTTACTGCAAAACACATGTCTGGTCGAGTATTAACCAAGTACATCAGTGCAGTGTGGAAAAATTCGCCAAAAAGTCATGATTAAATCGACAAAGTCTAATTTTTTGGTCTAGCAGATTTAATCAGCAGACTTTTTGGTGATTTTTTCCCAGTTGAAAAAGTCGGAATTAAATCGGGAGATTTTCTAAAAAATCGTCAATGAGGTAGTTTATTTATCAACTTTTAAAATTTTTTTCCAATAATTGGGATTTAAAAAAAAAATGAATATTTTAGTATTTTTTTTATTTTGCTAACTTTTTCAGAAACCTCCCTACTTTAACGAATTTTTGAATTTCTAGACCATTGTTGATTTAATCCCGACTTTGAATTTTTCCTCATTGCATCCGTGAGCCAATCAATTGTCTATATTTGGAAGGATCCAAAGGGCTTGATTTAGAACTCCATAGTCTCTTCAAATTTGTGATCATCGTAGTGGTCATAGGTTTTCAATCCATCATGTCAAATCTCTTCAACATCTTGATCACGTATTTTCCTTGACCCAGATAAATTTCATCAAGTCCTTGCTAGACTTCTAGTCCCAAATAGTAATGCATCAGCCCTAGATCATTCATGTCAAATTAAGTTGCTAGTTGCTTCTTACATTCTTCAATTTGACTTTCTACACTTGTTAAGAGAAGATCATCTACATACAAAAGAATGATTACAGGTTCTCCATCTACAACCTTGATATAAAGGTTCGGATCGAATTTTTTTTTTGTGAAGCCTATTCTTTGTAGGTATGCATCCATTCTAGCATACCATGCCCTTGGTGCTTGCTTGAGGAAATATAATGCTTTCTTCAATATGAAAACTTATGCCTTCCTGTCTTTAACTTAAAATCGCAAAAATTTCTCTATATAGACTTCCTCATCATTTGTGTCATTCAGAAATGCAGCCTTGACATCCATTTGATGGATGTTTCATCCCATCGATGCTGCCATAGAGACCAATGAACGAATCATTGTGTACCTTGCTTTCAGAGCAAATGTCTCTTCATAGTCGATGCCTTCTTGTTGAGAGAAGCCCCTAGCCACAAATCTTGCCCTATACTTATCGATACTTCCATCTGCCACATGTTTGATCTTGTAGATCCATTTGGAAGTTACCACAGATTTGTCTTCAGGCCTAGGTATGATGTCCCAAACTCCATTCTTCATTATAGATTGATACTCTTCATTCATGGCATCCTTCCATTCCACAAGATCATAGTACAATGCTGTGAAAAATCTTAGATCCGGATTCCTACTGCAACAAATCTGAATTACTTCTTCTATTATGTTTCATAATTATTTCATTACTATGAAATATCAAAGTAATTTCTGAAGCAGTCTACACAAATAATACTGCGGAATAATTCTAAGTGTTGAAACAATCTGAACAAAATATAATGAAAAACATCCACATGTGACACAGTTGTTTTTGGACTAAGTCCCCGGAAAAACCCAACTTGGGAAAATAGGTGCAGCAGATCTGAGGGTTTGTATTATTAAGAAACAAAATCTTGAATAAAACTAGGGTGCCAACATCCGACAAAACTCTTCAGAGAAATCTAGACAATCTGGTGAAAAATGTGAGATATACCTCACTTTGCAAGTCTCTGGCTGATCTGATAGCGTTAGTGAAGCCCTCACTGCCTCTGCATGATTGCCTATGTTGGAACTACGTAAGCCTGCGTGGGAAATCTTGAGGAACTGCGTCACCTTCCTTTGCAACTGATCTAGCTGATCTAAGATTGGATTTTGGCCCTCCTGGCTCAGAAACCCCAACCTCTATCTATCTTCGGATTGACTCCAAGAGACACTACGTTGTTTCTGTGTGATTTCCTATAGAGTCTGTGTCACCTCTCCATAAAATTGCGCTGTCCCTCTCTGCGTCACCTTTGCCTCTCTCTAAAATGCACTCCTCGTCTACCTCTCTCGATCTGATCACTAAATCATAATCACTTAGCAAACCCTGCCCTAGTGATTTGATCCTTGATCAAAAGCTGTGTCTCCTCACACAAATTCAAAAATGCTCAATGGCTCAAGTGTCACAACATATTTTCCATAGGCCCCTCACCCTCCTTCTTATATTCTTCTGTTGAACCTTCAACGGCCAAGATTAAAACATAATCAAGGGCTAAGATTAACTTGGAGGTGATCCATGAATTTTTCTAGAATATTCACACTTAGTTTAATTAATACTCTTTAATTAATCAGTTTCCCTAAGTTTAGACTTAGGAAAAAATTAAAAAACAATTAATTATTTTAATCAAACCATCTCTAAGTGGAATTTTCCAAAACCATTTCTGGATTTTATGGAATACATGTGTCCTAGCCTATATACAAAGTTACAAGGCTAGAGCACATATGATGCTACCATAAATCAACACTCCCTCTTAGCGAGGAAAGTGCTCTAGCAAAACAACTCAATGTGCTTCTCTGACTTCTGGAACATCTGCTGCTGTGCTGTTGATGCTGCTCACCAACACTGCACAAGAAAATGCTGCATCTGTACTGTTGCTGACTCTGCATACTCCTACTAACTGCCACTGTACTGCAACTTCCTCTGAATTCTGCAACCATGCTGCTGCACTACGTGAGCACTGTGTGAGCACTACTCTGCACTGCGCTGCACCACTGTGCACTGCACTGTTGTTCCTCATATGCTGTTGCTGCTGCTCAACTATTGCTGCTGCTGCGCTGCTGCTTCAGAAAAGCATCCGAAATTTGGACAAGAAAATCTGCAACTGAAAATAAGACTGACTGTTGCTAGCTTCTGCACTAGCTCTCTGAAAATACTGCGTTGTTGTTGCTCTGCA
This sequence comes from Pinus albicaulis, assembly GCA_034641835.2. NCBI lineage: Eukaryota > Viridiplantae > Streptophyta > Pinopsida > Pinales > Pinaceae > Pinus > Pinus albicaulis. The sequence continues at coordinate 1,150,799,141 of CM076570.1, forward strand.
CTGCGTGAGCACTACTCTGCACTGCACTGCAATTGCTCAACTGTTGATGCCACTGCTTCCTCTCTGCGTTGATCAGGATCTAGTGCTACTAGTCACTGCATCATCTCTTCATCTTCTGCTGCAACTGTCCATCTTGCTACTTTCTTTAGGCTGTCGTAGCTCACATGTGATCCAAGAGTTCGGAGAAAAAACTCAAGGATCCCACCTCCTTGTAGATTCTAGATCTACAAGTCCAAGTCAGCCCACTTTTCTCCTTTTGGAATGTGAGCCAACATAGCACAATATTTTTCTGCCTCAATCTTGGTAGCTCCTGCTTGTGGATTTTCCTTTTCCTCTTTATCCTTTTTCTTAAGAAGACACTGTGTGGCATAATGTCCCATTTCCCCACACCGGAAGGACTTGATCTTGGATAGATCTTTCTTCTTCTGCTTATGTTGCTCCTTTGATGCAAGGCAGTATTATCTTCTTCCTCCTTCTTGAACTTTGAACTACTACTGCCATCCTCCAAGAGGATTTTGAGGAGATCTCTCCTCAACTCTTCTTGTTGTAAAGCTGCCCACATTGCTTCCCATCCTGGAAGTCTTTCTCTGCCCAGTATACTTTGGACAAAGACTTGATAGTCCTCTAAAATAGAGTTCAGAGTGAGCCTTACTAGCTCCGAGTCTCTAGGAGCAGATCCTACTATAGATAGTTGATCTCGGTTTTCCTGAATCCGAGACAAGAAGGAGTCAAAACGCTCTCCCTTATTCATCCTGATATTATGCATCTTCTCTTCAAGGTACATCTTCCGCTGCTTGGAAGATCCTTGGTATAGCTTTTCCAGCCCTACCCACATTTCTCTTGTCGTGGTCTTTGCTGCTATGTGGGGTACAATATGATCCTTCACTCCATCTAGGATCAACCGCTTGGCTTTTGCCATATTCTTCTTGAATTGTCTCAGATGTGCTGCATCCAAGGTTTTTGCACATGCACTCTCTATGAGTACCTTCAGATCATGCTCATCAAGGAGAAATTCTATCCTTGATTTCCAAATAACATAGTTGGAGGCACCCTCCTATCTATCTTGGTTACGTAGTCCATTGCTGGCAATCTCCTCAACTTTGTCGAAATCTTCAACTGACCCTCTGCTAAGCTAGACTTACGCACTCCTTGAGGAGTAAGTCACTGCTTCTGCTGCACGGGAAAAATTTGTGTTTCTTTGAGTAATAAACCCACTAAGATCAAGAAATCCCCAACTGTGTTTTTCAGAAATTTTCTGACGCATATGCACCAGCTCTTACTGTTGTGCAGTAACTACGTCCTTCAGCTACGCTACCTCTTCTGCAACTAAGAAAGCTTACCCCTTTGTCAACTCTCTCAGAGGGAGCATTTTATGCGCTAGAAAGCCCTCCTGTCCTGGACAGCGTAATTCCTTGGAGGGTCTGCTGCTGCTTACGCAGATCCCAGACTCTTTAGCGTTGATCTGTTGGTCACTTGTGTTTCACCTGCACTTTAGCATGAATAAGCTCTTATACCATGTGAAAAATCCTAGATCCAAATTCCTACTGCAACAAATTTGAATTACTTCTTCTATTATTTCTCATAATTATTTCATTACTGTGAAATATCAAACTAATTTCTGAAGCAGTCTACACAAATAATACTGTGGAACAATTCAAGTGTTGAAACAATCTGAACAAAATATAATGAAAAACATCCACATGTGACACAGTTGTTTTTGGATTAAGTCCCCGGAAAAACCCAACTTGGGAAAACCGGTGCAGCAGATCTGAGGGTTTGTATTATTAAGCAGCAGAATCTTGAATACAACTAGGGTGCCAACATCCGACAAAACCCTTTAGAGAAATCTAGACAATCTGGTGAAAAATGTGAGATATATCTCACTCTGCAAGTCTTCGGCTGATCAGACAGCGTTAGTGAAGCCCTCACTGCCTCTGCATGATTGCTTACGCTGGAACTGCGTAAGCCTGCATGGGCAAGTTTGTGGAATTGCATCACCTTCCTTTGCAACTGATCTAGCTTATTTAAGACTGGCCTTTGGCCCTCCTGGCTCAGAAATGCCCAGCCTCTAGCTATCTCCAGACTAACTCCAAGAGACACTGCGTTGTTTCTGCGTGATTTCCTACAGAGTCTGCGTCACCTATGCCTATCTCTGAAATGCACTCCTGGTCTACCTGACCAGTATCTGCTTCTGCCCTCTCTGGATCTGATCACTAAATCACAATCACTTAGCAAACCCTGCCCTAGTGATTTGATCCTTGATCAAAAGCTGTGTCTCCTCACACAAATTCGAAAATGCTCAATGGCTCAAGTGTCACAACATATTTTCCATAGGCCCCTCACCCTCCTTCTTATATTCTTCTGTTGAACCTTCAACGGCCTGTTGACCACATTTTGTCAACGACCCATAGCAGTACACCCCCATTTTTTCAAATGGGACTTATCATGTTCGAGGCTCGTGTCATCCAGATTTCATCACCGATCGACAGTTTTTTATAATGATGTAAACCCATTCTGCATGTAATGATGTAAATGATCTAAATAAGACCGTCCATGTATGTAACAACCTAGGTAAGCCTAGTATGTTGTTGATGACTTCCATCCTAGGAGGTTTTTTGTCTCACTGATTCACGAAATTGATCGGCAGAGTTTTTCCCTCCAGCCTCACCCCAAAGCTAGGGTGGATTTTGTCATCAGCATGCTAAGTGAGTCCTAGTGTTTTTTATCGAGTCCTTGTAAAAGTAGTTTCAACTACTTGGTCTACTAGATCATGTTTTGAGTCGCAGAATTGGGTATTTATTTGAGGGTCTGGGTATTCCCCCTTCATGTATGTAAATGTATTATCTCATGTAAAAGAGGGTTGGAAAAATAATTATAATCCCCTCTTGGTCAATTAATTAAATTTTCTGGTCAATTAATTAATAAAATCTTAAACCAGAAATTTAATTAATTTAGGGTCCTAAGTTAGGATTAAATCTTTAAAGGCAAAATTTGTGGGTCCTTGGAAAATGATTTTGAAAGCCCCGGGCCAAGGGAATATTGAGAATTTTAAGAAATATTGGACCCTTGGGCCTTGGTGGTTAAGTCAAGGTCAAAATTTTGGGGTAATTAACTCAAAAATAATATTTTTGAGTTAATTAAAATTGAATTAAATGATAAATTCGTTTTTTCCCCAAAATTTTAATTTCAACGCTCCGGATTGAAAGATGATTAAATCTTTTGGATGGTTGAGATTATTTTGACGAGGATCATCCAAACTAGCCGTTAGAGATTTTGTTCTATAAATTTAGAGGTCTTTGTCATTCTTGAGTCATCCAATCTCAGAATCGTGTACTGGTCTTGGAAGCTCTTGTGAATTTTTCTTGAGGAATAAAGCATAAAGACTTTGGGGTTACAAATCTTGATGTTCCTTCTCAAATTAATGTGGTGAATTGTCTCTAAACTCCGCTACTTGGTTTCTTGCATTTTATGGTTGATGGCCTACATGGATTAATCTGCATACAGGTATCTTGTGCAGTTTTCTGGGTTTATAAAATAACATTCCGATTTTTCTAAGGGTCTCATGTTGTTTTCTTAAATCTCTATCGATCTAAGGTTCATATCTAAGTGAGCAGGGAAATATTTTTAAGATTGAGCGTCTAGGGAAGTCTTCGGTTGGACCAACCGACTCTCAATAAACATAAGTCTGAAAAGCTCATTATTTGTTGAATTCCAAGTCTATCTTACGAAATTGGTGGTTTTTTGCAGGGTTTTCTAAGGCTTGTGCCTCTCTCAAAAAAAATTTAATCTCTGAAAAATGTGCTATAATGGATTTCAAATTTGACCATGAGGGTTTTAAACTGTAAACTAGTTGTAAATTTGTAAATTTTATTTTAGGACTGTAAGGGTTTAATCGTTTCTTGGTGTGTATCTTTAGATCTCGCTGGTCTCTTGCAGATTCAGGGTTCAAATCGAATTTTTTTTTTAGATCTGAGGTAGATCTAGCCTCTAAAGGCCAGATCTGGTCTCAAATTACTACTATGGACGAGTCTGGGCGATATTATTAAGGAGCATAAAATCTAAGTATTATTCGATTTAAGGAAGATCAAACTCTGGGTTTTGACAAAAAAAATTTCAGATTCTGCTGGACATATTGGGTTATTTACTGCATCGATTTCACTGTTTATCTCTGTCTCATAACTCATTATTCAACGCTGCCACCAATTTGTTTTCAATACTCCCCTCACTTCATCATTTGCATCAATCCACTTCCTTAACTCTGTTCGCTGCCCTTTGCTTCTGCATTTACGTGCTCTTTGTGCCATCAAATTCCACCTGCAAATCGATATCTGCTTTCACCGCCCATCCCTTATCTGCTTTAAGAACGACTCATTGACATCTGCCCTCCACGCCGTCCAGCATCTACCTTCAAGCTCCATCGATGTCCCTCAAACCTGTCGTGCCCTAGCTTCAGCTTTGCCTTCGTGCCGCCGTCCCTCCATCAAGATGTAGACTGCAAGCAGATACGATAAACACAAAAACACATATGCAAAAATCGCATTAAGTTTTCAAAGCCCGTATTCTAGAATTTTGTGCGGATTTCTCTATCACGCCGTCGAGTTCTCCTCTACCTCGTCGACCTACATCAGTAAACAACAAACGCACAGCACGATTAAATCTTTACATATATTTAATTTAGTTTTAATTCAGATCTGAATAGTCGTCTTTTTATTTATTTTTTCTAGTCGTGTAGTTTTGATTAGATTTTAGTTAAATTTTTGAATTCGATTTTTTAGGGTTAAGATTTAAAATCGATTTTAGTTATAGTTTAGACTTGGTTTTTAATTGATTTCGTTTTAGTTAGATTTGTTAGCATTAGTTTAGATTTTAGTTTTATTTTTAGACTTAGATTTTAATTTTAGATTCTCCTTATAATTAGTTTAATTTTTGTTTTTTTTTTAATTTAAAAAAAAAAAAAAAAAAAAAAAAAAAAAACCATTAAAAAAAAAAATTATAAAATTTATCAAAAGGGTTTTATTTTATAGTCAAAAGTGGGCTTCTAATTTTTATCTAAAGTTTTGACTATAGAAACATTTTCTGGATCGAGATTAATTGAAGCATCATAAATCTGGAAATATTGCAAATATCTGGTGATAATATCGTTGTGGGTTTAAAATATTTTAATGCATGGTTGTGGCGTTTTCAATTTAATATCATTGTGATCAATCGTGTTTTAATAAGCAGCAGTTAATCGTCACTTGTTTATAATTGCATAACGGGATTTTGTTTGACTCCATAAGGCACTGGTCTTAAACATGAAATCTAATTTAAAGCTGTGAAATCTCATTCATTTTATCAAGTATTTGATGTTTTAGCTGTGTCTCCTGGATTTCTCATCCTCATTTCTAATAGGGTCTACCTCCCTTAGCTTGCAAGGGGATGGCTTAAATAGAGAGATTGGGGATAAAGGTGACAGCCCCCGATCTGAGCCGTTGTCGCAGTGCCTTGACAATTTGTGCGAAAACATGGCCAAGATTAAAACATAATCAAGGGCTAATATTAACCTGGAGGTGATCCATGAATTTTTCTAGAAGATTCACACTTAGTTTAATTAATCAATTTCCCTAAGTTTAGACTTAGGAAAACATTAAAAAACGATTAATTATTTTAATTAAACCATCTCTAAGGCGAATTTTCCAAAACCATTTCTGGGTTTTATGGAATACATGCATCCTAGCCTATATACAAATTTACAAGGCTAGAGCACATCCGATGCTGCCATAAATCAAAAAATGCTGGCGAGACCAATGATAAGGGTGGAAAAATAAAGGTCGAGGCACCTCATGTACCATGATTGCTCCCTCCTACACATTATGCACCTAGGCGTGGGCTTCCCTTTTTCTAGCTACCCTTGTGCCCTGATATGTGGCCTAGGATTTCCCTTCTCATTCGATATTCCATTTCACCTCTTTATCACATGCCACCACCATTTGAGGGATGTAACTTGGACATACTATCCCCTCTAAAGGTAGAAACTACCTAATAAGGTACCTGGCTAACCCCCTTTGGAGCTTGGAGACATTAGCACATGCCAAATCCCACTGTGGAAGGGCATGCCATTATGAAGTATTCACTTGTTCTCCATGGTTTGTAATCTATTTTACACAATTACTTTAGTGACTTGTTGTATTGGAAGGCTAGGGGACGCATTGGATCTTATGCAGGATTGCAGATGGTGTCCATTTGGGTTTGGTCTCCCTATACGGGGTCCTAACATTCTAGAGGGCTACATTAGCACATATAGGGTGTGTATAGAGCCAAGGGCCTCTATAATAGTAGATATCACACCATTGATCCCAGAGATGTTCACAGATTTCTAGAGATCCACCTTTTGGACGAGGAAGATGCATTTGGTACACTATGCCCAGCTAGCCCCACAGGTGCACCACACACTTGGTAGGTGTCCCAGGACTTGTACGATCACATGGTAGCATTAATTCCATCATATGAGCCCTTATAGATGGCCTACAGGAATATTCGACTCATAGAGACCCATGAGGTCATTGGTGTGCCCCCACACCCACTAGGAGCACCACGGGTTTATTGTTTGGAGATCAAGGGGCCACCCCCTTGTCCATCACTTTTGAGGATTTTATTCATCATTATTGCACTTATGGACCTCATCAGGCCTCTTGGAGGGCCATACGACATGCACAGATTATTATTTGACCTCCTGAGAGGCTTATTATTTCATTTGTGACCTAGTTTGGAGGCCTTGTTACCAAAATTTAGTTAATTTGCACATTATTTTATTTTTAGGGGCTAATGTAGTCCCATTAGGTAATTCGAACTCCTAATTGGTGTATAAATAGGAGTTGGATGGATTCATTTGTATCATCACTTGGATTGGGATCTCTCTCTCATTAGAGAACTTCACATTTTTTCCTTGGTGGATATTTTTGGACGATGGATGAATTTTGATGTATGGATTGGATTCTTTAGTATCTTGGAGCTTCTTATATTGCAAATGTGATGCTGGTTGGATATATTATCTAACATGTAAGTTAAAATTTAACGCCATTTTTCTTTTTGCTGCATACATTGGAACTTCGCTATTATTAGGGCTAATTGTTGCATGTGTTTAGTGTGGAATTATGTGTCTATTTAGCTTATCTATGTATGGGACATGTTGGATGAATGAAATTTCCTAGAGATCGTGTTATATTAATAAGCCTTCACCATTTGTAACGAAGTATAAATGTTTCAAAGTCACTTTTCTTCTCTTGCCTTTAACATTGGACGAAGTTGACTTTTGGAGCCTCCTTGAGCAAGAAAAAAAAATCTTCTTCACAATTCTCCTTGACTCCATATCTCCAAGAGGAATTAGGCACTTTTCCATTAAAGGGTGATCACTTCAACCCCGTTTTTCACCTTTTTCCTTCGTTTCCTAGATCTAGCCTCTTTAGATCACCTACGACATCAATTTCCCAGGAAACTGACAATAGAAAAACTTCAATCTCCAAGGATCTACTGCGTTGGTGGGTCCCTTAGGCCTCCTAATTTGAAGGAAATTCGATGGTGGAATCTCGAGATATCCCAAGCCCTAGCTCTAGGATCAAGTTTTTTTAGTGTTCCCAAGGATAGTACCTAATAGGATCGATTTGACATCTTTGGGTGAAAATTCTTGTTGGATCCTTTCCCCTCGCCTTGGTTAGGTTAAGAATATCCTTGGTTGCTAAAATCTATCCCCTAACTTGGCTGGGTCCACTTAGCCTCGTTTGGCCCCACTTTTCACCAAAGACAATTCATCAAGGAAAACTCGGGAATCCAAGTTTAATAAGGATTTTATGGATTGGGAACCCATTTACAAGCCATATTATTCTCCCTCAACCCTCCAATCCTCATCCCCTCTCCCTAGAAGATCGAGTCCCTTGCTTAAAATGAAAGCTAGCTCCATTCTTCATCCTATCCTAGGGAAAGGGTCTAAGGGGTCACTTCTCATAATATTTGTTGATATATCCTCTATAAGTAGCTTCCTAAAACATCGAGTCTCCTCCCATTGGTGAAAGTCCGTAAAAATCGAGGAGCCTTAGCTTTGGTGACAGTGGGCTAAGTCTCCATTTTTGCACTTAACCTAGCAGTTTCCCTGTTAGGAACCCCCTTTAGGTCCCCTGCTGGTTTGAGTGGTAATAGGCAACATTGAAAGATATAGTTTTGCAGGAGAGTTCTAGAACTATGAGACAAGGGTAGCATGGCCTTTGGTGGATTAGGTTGAAAGTACAGCTTCCAAGCAAAGCTAAATGGTACACTCGAGCGAAGGTGGAGGAAAATTTTCCTCACCTCATTCAATAGAAGCTTTTGGGGACCAAAAGCCTCCCAAAATGGGGAGGTGTGATCCAGATTAGATCATTATATTTTTTGTCATCCATATCGATTCTTTTAGAGTGGAAAAAGTGGAGGAATCAACTCACGGGACCATTTTTACTAGCAGGACCCAGTTTGGCAAATTAGGGTTTGAAACCTTCTCGAAGCATTTTGAGGCATCAAACGACATTTTAAGGTGGTAAAATTTTTTCTCTTTAGTGCGACACCGTGTTCTCATATTCTACACATATGGACCCTTCCAATAGTGCAAGAATCATGTCAATTAGAGTCCATATGCAAAATTTATGCCACTCAAAATTTGACCTTCCTATTTTCATCACCATAATTTGAGAGGATGCCATGTCATCCCCCATTATTTATGGAAAAAGTGCTAGCCACATGATTATGATGAAGAAGGCTATAGAATATTCCATAGTGTAACTTTGGTTAAGAGTTGAGGTGGTCATACCCAACCACTAATGGGCTATCGCGTTGTGTTATAAATAGGCCACTAGGAGGAAAAGGGGTTCCATTCTTTTCAAGTGAATTTGTTCCATAACTGAAAAAAAATAGTCCAGAGGGATAGGAGATAGAGCACACAAGTAGGATTTGTGCACCGTATTAGCCCATGGGCCATAGGCCATACTTCTTTAGACTCATATTCATTTTCTATTCAAAGAAAGAGAGCAAAGTAGCCTCACTTTCCAACTGGGTTTTCTTCTGAAAGGGTTTCCCAGGTCATATCTTGTGTTAAATGTGTTTGTGATTTTTTTCATTGTTCTATATTTTCTACATAATTTTAATTCGCATGCATATGGTATTAACAGTAATATTCACATCTATAAATCTAAAGAGAAATAAAATTGTAATAGTGAAGAATTTCAGATTTTAAAAATAATTTTATCAGATCTTTGTGACTAACTGTCCAGTGAAATATCCATGATAGTTTACAAATCACGGGTACTGTTCACAATGCTGATCTATCATTATGAATCAATATTAGTTCCTCACTTAACAATGGTGTAAAGGTGAAGGAAGTTGAAGGGAAAATCCTTGTAGCCATGTCTGAGAATATTCTTGGTGTTTAAACCATCGCCATCATGTTTGGTAATAAGACTATTGATAAAACCCTTGTGATAACTCAATGGTATGTGTTGCCACACAATCTAGTAGGGGTCCTAGGAGGGGTTCCTAAGGGACAACTACTATACCAAATGACAACAATGGGACAAAGACCCATTGTCACCTCAATTAGTGTCCCCTGCTCTTTGCAGACTTTCACCGGTGGGAGGAGTCTCAATATGAGGGAAATCAATGACTAGGTATCAAGTGATGTCTAAGGCCCATTCAAGGAGAGGCTCAACTAAGAGTTCGAATGCTTCAAGATAAGCTAAATATCTCTCTAAGAAAGACCTATTAAGGAGAACTAGACCTAGGGATTTGAAATGTTCAATAACAATGACTGTATACAGTCAAGACTCCAAATATATTTGGGATGCCTCAAGAATATTTGTATGATGCCTATGGCTCTTTATATAAGCCCTTTATATCCTTGAGAAGCCCAAAGTGGGACCACACGAGACCTAGGGTTTTATGATTCAATCATGTGAGGTGACCCTTCAAAGAGCACACTAGGTCAGGGTGGTGAAGAGGAAGGCCAAGAAAGATGAATTTCTTTGATGGATAAATGACATTCAAAAACCCCTACCCAGAGACGCTCAAGATCAATTCCAAAGTTTGAGCTAGGATTTGAGTATTCTCTCTAACTAGATATGGGAATTGCTTCAAAATATGAGGGTCGCTAGAGAGGCCAACAATGTAGTAGTCTATCAAATTGGTTTTTCAATGCTACCTCTCGAATGCAATTCGCACAAGGCCCTAGCTATCTCTCTATGGTTAGGGCATAAATCTAAAGAAAGAGAAATAATTTAATTTGTGATGACCATCAAGGATTTTAAGACTAGCGTCTAGCCATTGGGAGGTTAGTAGTCATGAAAGATTTCAATATAGACAAATCACTATCCAAGGATACCTAGAGGAGAAATTTCGCCATCCCTTATATATTTTTATACTTAATAGACCTATGTTAATAGATTTTCAAGGATAAAGATTGAACAATCCTCTACGAAAATTCATTCATTCACAATCAAATGAGTAACACATGCAAAAATTCCCAATAGTTATAATCCAAAATGATAATTTGAACAATTAGGGCACATTAATAACCAAGCGACATTATTCCATGAATTAAACATTAGTGAATTTAAGAAATTTCATCATACATATAACTCACATGTTATATTCCTAATAGGAAAATTTTACAGTGATATTAAGAAAAAACACGTGCAAACAGAAAATTCAGCAAACCATTAAACACCCAGAAATTACACCGGAATTGCTCCAAAATCAGCCACTTTATCATATATATAAGAGGAGTACAATGCAAGAATGTGCGCACCTGGGCTTGCCAAGGCAAGCTAGACAATCCCAGGTGAAGGAATGCTACCCGGATGCAAGAGAAAAGACTCCTACAAAGGGTACTGCATTGGCCCTTGAATTTCTGCATTACTAGCTAAGTGGAACCCTTGTTTTTGCCTCCAAAATTGCCCAGAAAATTCTACGAAATTAATTCTAAACTCCCCACCAAAAACCCAGAAAGGGCGGCTCTAGTTTTGAAACTCCAAATTCACCCCAAAATTTCAAGCACTCCTCCACTGCCAAGGAATTACGACCTATAGAAAATTTTGTCTCAGCGGCCCTCCAAAATGTTGAGAAATCTCCCTTAATCACCCTTATTGCCTTAACAAATCAGCACAACCCCAAATTCCCTCATCCAAGCCTCCCCGCAATTGGCTCCACCAAACTGCACTTCCCAGGAACACTATTGCGCAGATCGCATGCAAGGGAACTTCGACCTGAGTGAGGAGCACTCTTCCAACATGTAATTGACCCAGAAATCACCAACAAATTGTTCAAGAAAATATGCAGCAAGGACCCAATACTTCTGTCCCTGGAAATTCTACCTCACAAACTATGTGGCTCCCTATCCTGTGTCAAACCTAAGGAAAAATAGTTTGTATGCCTTCCCAAGCCTCCACAAATTTCTTGTGAGACCTTCCTAGGGTGGCAGTCAAGGTCCACCAAAGAAAAGGTTGAGTCTTCTCCTTGGAAAACTCGTCTGCTCAACAACACTTGTAACCCAGATAAACAGGTTGAGAAACAAAGGTAAATGAGAAAATATAAAAAATGTTCCAATAGCTTCTCCCTTCCTCATACTTATACTAGCTTCCCCTTGTCCCATGTGGGTCCTCCATCCAAAAATTTGATTTTGCCTTAGCCATTCGATTTTCCTTTCAGGGGGTGCTTATTTCATGTGGGTGTGGCCCCCACATTCCATCAAAAAATAATTCGACCCACTTTTCCGAAGTTGGTGTCCAAAAAAATTGTATTATCCTCCAAAATTGGAAAAATTGGTAATTCTCTCCTTGGGAAAAATTCATTGAGAAGGGATATTACAATCCTCCCCTCCCAAATGTTGCTTGTCCTCAAGCAACTGTAAGGCTGGATGATGCAAAATCTATTCACTCTCGCAGGTGGCATCCCCCACCGGCAAATCCTTCCATCAAACTAAGTATTCTCGGATGACCCTGCTCCTCAGCTTCCTTTCACGTGTCTCCAAAATTGCTTCAAGTGTTATCACCGAGTGTCCCTCATCATTGAAAGGAGGCAGTTCAGTGGTTGTCATAACCTGTTGTCCCAAGGCCTTTTTACAGGCAAAAGACATGAAATACATTATGAATTTGGCTGTCTAGCAGTAACTCCAACTCATATGATACCTCCCCAACTCTCCTAGCGATCCTATTGTTACGTATATTTTATTAATTGTTAGTTAGATATAGTTATATTAGGTTTTATTAAGTGAAAGGGCATGATCAAAGATCATGCCTCTTCACCAAGGGACACCATGAGGCTATATTTAAAGCCTCGGTGATTCCCCATTGTAATAATATCTCATATCTCATCTTTTATCAACATAATATATATATTTATCAAGTTTACCAGAGTTTTTACACTCCATTGGTATCGGAGCCATCGCTCTTCGGGATCTGTGTGATCACCCAGAATTAAGGAATTACAAAAATTCCAGATTGCATATTTTTTTTACTAAGTGCTGTGGGAAGCAACCTTGGTTTAAAAAATAAAAATAAAAATAAAAATTTGTACAGATTTTTACCCAGCCACCTCACTCCCACTCTGTTTTCCCTCACAACCCTCTGCCTTCCCTTACACTTCCCAACTCCCTCACGTAAAAAAAATATACAAAAATATACACTTCCCACTTCCCTTACAATTTTTTTTTTTTTTTACCCACTTAACCCCTTAACAGCTTCCACTCTGCGTTTTAAAAAAAAAAATATATAAAATAAAATATTTTTTTACAATCCACCCCCCTCTCCTCTACGCACCTCGGCCCTTTCCACCTGCGCACAACCCACTTACCCCCTCACACGCTCATACCCACGTTACCACTTCCGCCTCCCACGTCTTTCCCAACCCTCTCCGTTCGGCCCTCCCGTGGTCTTTTGGCTGCTACAACCGCCACTCTCCCAACCTGCACACACGCTGCTCCTCACCGCCTGAGCTCCTCACCATCCCCGCGTCCCTCGCCTTCCCACCGTCCGTCTCCACATTTCGCCGTATTCCGCCAACAAAAAAGAAAATTACGTTTTTCAAAAAAATCGTGAAACAGGTGTGACGGTTGACAAATTCAATCTGTTTAAAAAATTCGTCTGAGCATCGTTTTGTTTAAAAAATTCGATTTGAACAAGTGACACATTAAATACAAGGGTATCGGCCGATATAAATATCCGCATACAGATATCTGAACCAGAACTTTTAATCAAATTTGTGACCGATAGTGGAGAAGGGCAACTTCCGGAAAATAGCGTGGGCATTTGACACACAGTGAAACAAGTCAATGAGTTTTTTTGCACCGCCGTCCTTCACGCTCCTTCTACTGGCTTCTCGATTGCTATAGTGACAAACACAAACATTTGTTGTTCGGCTTCTTCATCCGTCCACTGTTCCGCCTCGACCCCTATAGATAACCTAACGTTTAAATTTTTCACCGACGGGATAAATAACAATCGGTCACCTCGTCCGCCAACTTCTCCGCTTACTCTCGGGCCCGACAACTCGTCCCCACAATTCCGCCGTTTTCTGCACACTCCGCCCAAAGAAAAAAACTTGCGTTAAAAAAAATAATAATTGCAAAACAGTGTGTGACTTCTGAGCATCGTTATATTAAAAAAAATCGATTTGTTTTAAGAAACAATGTGTCTTTTCAAAACGGAACGGGCACATTTAAAAAAAAAAAAAATGATTTTTTTTTAATTATATAAAATATATAATATATAGTTCAATTGATATATATATATATATATATATATAATATAATTATATAATTCATTTATATATTATATAATTCTCATTTAATAATTATATATATATATAATAATTATATAATTAAATTATATATATTATATAATTTTTAATTAAAAATTATATATATATAATAATTATATAGTTATAAAAAAAAAAAAAAAATAATAATAATAATAATAATTAATTTTAAAGAAAGAAGGAGAGAAACTGGCAGGAAAATATTCCCCACCTCATACACATTCAATGTCTTCATCGATGTCGATGGCTGAATTCCATAAGAAATTGGGAGATCTTGAGAAACAAATTAATAATAATTCCGAAGAATTCGGAAAGAGGTTAATCGATCTGGAAGGTACAGTTGCAGGGCACTCCAACGACATCAAAAAGATTCATGATACGACAAATCGAATAGAAAGAAAAATGTGGCTAAATCATCACGAGGCCACAGAAAAGCAGAGTGAGGCAATGAACAGTATGACAAAACTCTTCAATAAGCTAAATGATAAGATAGATAAGTTAAGTCAGACACAATCCCCAATATCTCCTAACAAGGAACAAAATCAACAAAACAATTCCGCAGATTCAGGGAACTCAGAAGAGCATCAAGAAAAAACCGATTCCCCACATCATCAAGAAGATAGTAATGCAGATTTTCAAAATAAGCAGCTCTGGAATGCATTTGCTAATCAATATCCCCTTCTTGTTCCACCATTAGCATATCAGCGAAAAGCCAAAATCGAGCTACCCAAATTTGATGGTAATGAAAAAAATAGCGTTGCATGGCTTAATAAAGCGGAAGAATATTTTGAGATCTATGACATTACTAGTGATGACGAAAAAATTAAACATGCTTCCATGAAAATGGAAGGAGAAGCATATAATTGGTATGTGTGGTGGAAAAAGACGACGCTCGCTATCAGTTGGAGGAAATTTAAGGATGCATTCTTCAAAAGGTTTCAAGGCATAAAAGAAGAAATTTTTTTTTCAACATTTATCAAATTACGCCAAAAAGGAGATGTGGATGAGTACACTCGAGAATGGGAGACCTTGGCAATACGAGTACCAAGATTGTCGGAATCTCGTCTAATCCAGTCTTACATCTCAGGACTTAAAATCCATATACAAGAAGAGCTCGAACTACATGAAATTACGTCCGTAGAAGTAGCAAGGCAAAAAGCAAAAGCTGTTGAAAAGAAATTTGAAAGGTTATCGAAACTAGAAAAAGTATATTCAAGACACAGATTTCCTCAATCTGAAAATATAGATGACACAAAATATGTCCCACACCATCTTCGTGAAGAAGAAAAATCTAGTGAGAAAAAACAAAGAATACGAGAGGGCAAGTGCAAACGTTGCGGTGAAAACTGGGACCCTAAGCACAGATGTGCTAATGGAAAAGCGAAAAATCTATACAGTTGTGAAGCAACTAATGACACTAACAATAATGACTCCTATATAGAAGGATTAGAAGACAACTTATAGTTCTCTCCAGAAGTGGATGGCGAAACTATTCCACAAGTGTCATTATCAGCTATGACAGGCATATCACAACCTCAAACCCTAAGGTTAAGAGGACATATCAAGAACAACAACGTAATGGTTCTTGTCGACACTGGTAGTACCCACAATTTTCTAGATTCAACCATGGCAAAAAGACTTAACATCTTTACCTTCCCCATGCCTAATATGAAGGTAATGGTGGCCGATGGTAAGAATATTGAGCAAGTAGGGAAATGCCATAAGGTTAAACTACAGATAAAAAACTTTCATTTAGAATCTCCATTCTACATCATTCCATTACGAGGAGTAGATGTGATCTTAGGAATTCAATGGCTACAAACTTTAGGTACTTATTCTGCCAACCATCAGAAGCAATTTATAAGTTTTAAGTGGAAAGGGAAAAAACACAGGTTGTATGGATTCCAAGCCCCAGAAGATCAAGTCGTATCTTCCTCTCTGATGATGAAGATGATTCAAATAGGAGCGCCAACATCTACAGTACAATGTCATCAGTTAGAAATGTTATCTTCAAAAGGGAGCCACGAAGAGTCACCAGAAGTCAAGACAGGATCCGACCCTGTCAATATCAGATCTTTTCACTATCCAGATCAACAAAAGATTGAAATCGAGAATATGCTCCACGATCTTTTTAAAATGTGGGAAGCAAGAGCCCACCGCTCAAGAAACCCAGGCGTTCGTCAACATTGTCCATCGTTACATATGCTTTGAGGACAAAGCATCTTTAAGAGAGGGGAAATGTTATGTATATTTTATTAATTATTAGTTAGATATAGTTATATTAGGTTTTATTAAGTGAAAGGGCATGATCAAATATCATGCCTCTTCACCAAGGGACACCATGAGGCTATATTTAAAGCCTCGGTGATTCCCCATTGTAATAATATCTCATATCTCATCTTTTATCAACATAATATATATATTTATCAAGTTTACCAGAGTTTTTACACTCCACCTATAAGGCCCATAGAAGTGGGGCTTTAGCTTCTCAGCCCCCTTCTGCTTGAGTGATGATTTCCAGTAGGGCTGAAGACATAAGTAGACCATATCCCCTACCTCAAACTGCCTCTCCACCCTACGCATGTTAACGTACAACTTCTACTGGTTTTGTGCCACTTGTAAGTTGTCCTTGAGAGCCCTGAGAATCTCTTGGCTCTCTTGGACCCATTCCTTTGCTGCAAGGGCCCTACTATCTCCAAAAACCATGTTAGAAAAATAAAGTGCATCATACCCATAAAGAGCTTGGAAAGGAGACATACAAATCGACATATGGTAGGTGGTGTGGTAGCAGAAATCCGCTAGGTGAAGCCACTTCACCCATGCTACCTGCTGCCCCATCACATAATTACGCAGGTATCCCTCTAGCCACTTGTTTACGATCTTGGCATGCCCGTTAGTTTGGGGGTGATAACTAGTGCTGGGTGTAAGCTCTGTCCCACCAATCTAAACAACTCCTGCCAGAAATATCCCATAAACTTGCTATCTTGGTCATCGACTATGGTCATTGAAAGACTATGTATCTAGGACATCTCTTGGAAGAACAACTCTGCTACATGGGAAGCAGAAGACCTTGAAGGGATAGTGAAGAAGTGAGAAAACTTGGCCAATCTGTCCACCACCATGTATATACAATCTCATCCCTATACAACTGGAAGCCCCGTGATGAAGTCCATGGATACGCTCTCCCATTTCCTCTCTGGGATAGGGAGCGACTGAAGTAGATCAGCTGGGTGTGATAGATCTCCCTTTTTCCTCTAAAAAATTACACACTCCTGTACATGTCTCAAGATATTTTTGATTTGGGGTAGCATTGGATGTGCTCTGAGTCTCAAATTTTATGGAGATACTTAGACACATGTATTCCAGATAACCCAGAGATCGTTTGAGGAAATTCCACCCAGACTATTTTTTTTTTTAAATAATTAATTTTTTTTTAAAGGGACCCTAAGTCTAAACTTAGGAAAATAAAATAATTAAAGGGAATTAATATAATATGCGTGTGAATGTTCTAGAAAAGGCGGATCAAGTCAAAAGTTAATCTTAGCCTTTGATTAGAGATCTAATCTAGGCCGTTGAAGTTTCAACGAGAAGACTATAAGAATGGCTTGAAGGGTCATTTGGAAAACACATTTGTCGGAGATCAGAGATCGATTTCTTTAGTAAGCAGTGTTGAGGAAGAAAATTTGATTGTGAGATATTTTGCAGAGAGGGGCAGTAATTCTAGTTGGAAGGATTACTTAGCCAGAGAGTGCATAGCATCAGAGATAGAGAGAGCCACAGTAGCAGCACAGATCCAATGGCGTGGTGCTTACGCAGTCACTATGCAGAAGATGAAGGGAAGTCATTTTGTTGCTGAGGAGAAAACGTTGGGCTAGTGCCAGATCTTGGAGAGATTTTCTAGAGGCCAGAAGGCTTCAGTTTCTAGCCAACAGAGAGACCAACGCAGAGACAAAGGGAAGCCACCATTGTGACACAGAGACTGCGCAGAGTGATGTAGTCACTACGCAAGGGCAGTGCAAGGCAGTCCAGTTTTGGTACTGATCAGTGTCGGGTTCGCGTGGAGGAGTGAGGTTTGTCTCATAAGATCTCTTCTATCAGTTTCTCTGTATGATTTGACGGATGTGTCAATCATATATTTGTACTCATAAATATTTACTGCATAATATACAAACTCTCAGTTGCTGCACCGGTTTTCCCGCATTAGGTTTTTCTGGGACATTGGTCCAAACTGTGTCAAATGTGTGTGTGATCTATTCTTGTTCAGTTCTGTTTCCGCACTTGTATTTCTTCCACAGTTTATTTGTGTAGATTATAGTGTGATGTATTCTGTGTTTTCCGTAGTAAAATGCAAATAGATTTTTAAGTTAAAATTAACAGTTAGGTGAATATCTTTCAATTTTTGCAATAGGATTCCAAAGGTTAATGAAATTTCACATGGCATCAGAGCTTATTTAAGCTGAGTGTAGGAGGAACAAAAGAATAGATCCAACAGATTCAGCATGGGTCACGCTGGGATCAAAGAGTTGCGTAAGCAGCAGACTAATCTCCCAGTTGATTGTGCTTTCCAAGCTAGGAGGGCTAGAGCAACAGGAAAATCTCTCTCGGAGTGAGCCGACAGAGAGGTAGGATTGTTCCAGATTGTTGTTTATCTGAGGTAGAGGGAGAAACGCAAAAGCTATACGTAGATCAAGAGTAGGAGGGACCCAATTGACTGTGCAACAGTGATTGTTGGTGCACAACGTTAGGAAGAGTAGCTGAGACAAAGTTTTGGGTATTTCTGACCTCAGAGAGTTTCTTTCCCAAGAAACTCAAATTTCACGTGTAGTAGCAGCAGATTATGTGGCTTACTCCACAAGGAGTGCGTAAATTCAGCTGCGTAGACGGTAAGAGCTAGTAGATCGACAGTAGTTGGGTGAGATGGCCACCAGCGGATTGTGTGACCAAGACTGGCTGGAGGGTGCCTTCAACTACGTAATCTAGAAGGCAAGGATTTCCTTCCTTCTAGATGAGCATGACCTCAAGCACTTTATTGACAGTGCTCAAGCTAAACCAGTGGATGCAGCACCATTAAGGGCCCCCAAGAAGAATATGGAAAATTGCAAGCGATTGATCCTCGACGGAGTGAAGGATCATATTTTTTCACACATCTCAGCCAAAGGGACAACCAAGAAGATGTGGGATGCGTTGGCTACTCTATATGAGGGATCTTCTGAGTAGCGAAAGATGTTTCAAGAGGAGAAAATGAGGACCACCAGGATTTCGAAGGGAGAGCGTATTGACCTGTTCTTGTCTAGACTTCAGGAAAATTAAGATTAGCTGGAAACTGTAGGAGCAGCTTCTAAGGCCACAAATATGGTCGGATTGTTCCTCAACTTAGTGTCCGAGGAATACCAGGTCTTTTTCTAGAGCATCCTAGGCAGAGAGAACTTGCGAGACTGGGAGTCAATGTGGGAAGCTCTTCAGCAAGAAGAGATGAGGAGAGACTTACTCAAGTGTCAACTTGAGGGCGGCAGTAGCATCGGTTCAAAGATCAAGAAAGAGGAGGAGGAGAATGTGGACCTCGCATCAAAAGGGCAGCCAAAGCGCAAGAGGAAGAAGGATCTGTCAAAGATCAAATCCTTCTGGTGTGGCAAGATGGGACATTACGCCACACAGTATCCTCTCAGAAAGAAGGACAAGGATGAGAAGCATGATCCTCAAGCCAGAGCAACGGAGATAGAGGAGGAGGAATTTGCTATGATTGCCCATATACCTCTAGGAGGGAGGTGGGATGATTTGGAGTTGTAGACCCAGAGATCTACAAGATTGGGAAGGATCCTTGAGGAGTCCACCTCTCGGATCATCACCTTGCTACGAGAACCCAAATCATAAGTAGCAGCATGGACGGGTGCTAGTTGGTGCATAAGTGACAGTGCAATAGTTAGTAGCGCCAAAGTCTGAACAATGCAAAGCAGAGATGGCAACAGTGCAAGAAGGCACAATGCAGAAGCCAGTAGCAGCGAAACAAATTCAGAGGGACAATGCGGAGTCTAGCAGCAGTCATATATTCATCACCGAGATGCATTATACTTGTCTAATTTTAGATGTTTTTCAGTTGCAGAAAAAAACCGTGATGCAGTGCAGTAGCAGTTGGTAGTGGTAGAGTCAGCAACAACATAGATTCATAATTCATAGGGAGTTGTAGTATGGATGCAGTGATGAGAGTGGCAGTGTGAGCAACATTACAAATGCAACGTTTTCACAGAGTTGATGGGCAACAGTGTCAGACATCAGCAGCGCAGAGGGATATGCTTTAGGGTCAGAGCAGTGTGCAGCAAGGCATATTGTTAGAGCACATTCCTCGCTAAGAGGGAGTGTTGATTTGAGGTAGCATCGAATGTGCTCTAAGTCACAAATTTTGTGGAGAGGCATAGACACATGTATTCCAGATAACCCAAAATTGTTTGGGAAAATTCCACCCAGATTGTTTTTTATTAAAATAATTAATTATTTTTTCAAGGGACCCTAATTCTAAACTTAGGAAAATAAAATAATTAAAGGGAATTAATAGAATATGGGTGTGAATGTTCTATAAAATTCGGATCAAGTCAAAATTTAATCTTAGCCACTGAGTAGAGGTCTAATTTGGGCCGTTGAAGTTTCAACGAGAAGACTATAAGAATGGCTTGAAGGGTCATTTGGAAAACACATTTGGTGGAGATCAAAGATCGATTTCTTTAGTGAGCAGTGCTTAGGAAGAAAATTTGATCGTGAGATATTTTGCAGAGAGGGGCAGTAATTCTAGTTGGAAGGATTCCTAAGTCGGAGAGTGCATAGCAGCAGAGACAGATAGAGCCATAGTAGCAGTGCAGAGCCAGTGACGCAATGTTTATGCAGTCACTGCGTAGAAGCTGAAGATGCAGTCACTGCGTAGAAGCTGAAGGGAATTTGTTTTCTTGTTGAGAAGACGATGTTGGGACAGTGCCAGATCCTAGAGAGATTTTCCAGAGGCCAGAAGGCTCCAGTTTCCAGCCAGCAGAGAGACCAGTGCAGAGACATAGGGAAGCCATCATTGTGACGCGGAGACTGTGTAGAGTGACGTAGTCACTATGCAAAGGTAGCACGGGGAAGTCCAGTTTTGGTGTTGATCAGTGTCGAGTTCCCGTGGAGGAGTGAGGTTTGTATCACAAGATATCTTTTGTCAGTTTCTCTGTATGATTTGACAGATGTGTCAATCATTTATTTGTACTCAGAAATATTTACTTCATAATATACAAACCCTCAGCTGGTGCACTGGTTTTCCTACATTGGGTTTTTCCGAGGACATTGATCCAAAAATATGTTAGAAAATTATATATTACAGAGAAATGCAACACATAAAATATGCGGAAAACACAAGCACACAAAACACATAAAACCAGAGAGACAAAGATATACGTGGTTCACCCAGTTTGGGCTATGTCCACCCAGAACAGCCAGTCCTTCCTTTCTATTATCCAGCAAAAATGAAGAGACGCAACCTATAGCATATCCGCTGTAATATCCTCTGTTCTCTCTCATAGTCTCCCTATTTGTTTCTCTCTCTGGGAATACACATACAATACACAGCCGCAATACAATACCCTCATACAAGCGAGGGGGTTGCCTTCTAGGGAAAAAAACCCTAAACTAAACATAACTTCTACCGTCAGATCATCCACCTATTGAACAGCCCAGATTGACTAGAAATTACTATACTTTTACAAGGCAATTTTACATCTGTTTTTAGCTTCGGGGGCGCTGCCCCCCCATGGACCCCCCAGGCAGCGTTTAATTTTGAGCGGCATTGCCGCCCCATTAAGGTACAGGGGTCCAACGCTGTGATACAAAATAAACAAGATAATCAGGCTCCACACCCAAAAAAATAACTGTCAAGTGTGTGTGATATCTATTCTTGTTCAGTTTTGTTTCCGCACTTGTATTTCTTCCACATTTTATTTGTGTAGATTGTAGTGTGATGTATTCAATGTTTGTCGTAGTAAACTACAAATAGATTGTTAAGTTAAAATTAACAGTTAGGTGAATATCTTCGAGTTGCTGCAATAGGATTCTAAAGGTTAACGAAATTTTCACAGACAACCCCCTTAAGTCCCCTCCATAAGAAACACTCCTTGATGGAATGGTATGTGTTGAGGAACCTAGGGTGTCCTGCTAGAGGGGAGTCATGTGCTACCTACATAATCTTCTCCCTGAGTTGATATCCAGTCACCAAGTAGATCCTATCCTTATAATATATCACATCATCCATCATGCTAAACCTGTCATCCCCACATGTTCCATCCAGTATCTCACAACCCTTCCTAACCTTAGAATGCTCAACCAAAATTTGAGCCTTCATGAGTGACATCCATCAAAGATAGTGTCGCAGGCCTCCGAGAGAGGGCATCTTCCACTACGTTCTGCTTTCCCTTGACGTACTCAATCTCAAAGTCATAGGCCTAGTTTTCATCACCCACTTCTATTGTCTCTATGTAATGTCTGATGCTCTAGGAAAAACCAAATACTTTTGTGGTCAGTCTTCACCTTGAACCAATTTCCCACCAAATATTACCTGAACTTGTGTAGCGTGTGCATCACTACGAGCATCTACTTGTCATAAATAGAGTACAACCACTCATGAGGTAGTAGTTTTCTACTCTCAAATGCAATGGGATAGCCCCCTCGCGTCAACACAAATCCAAATCCTTCACCATAGGCATCACACTCCAACACAAACGACCATGTGAAATCCAAAAAATCCAAGATAGGACAACTGCTTATGACCTTAAGGCTCTCAAAGGCCTCCTGTGCCACCTGTGTCCACTCAAAGGCCCCATTCTTAGTAAAATCCATGAGGGGCACTGCAATTTGTGAGAATCCTCTCACGAACCTCCTATGGTACGTGGAAATGCCTAGAAATCCTCTCCACTCAGTCACATCCCTGGGTGTTGGAAAATCCAAGATGGCCATAATCTTCTCCTGGTGTATCTTCACTCCATCCTCCCCTGTCACGTGCCCAAGGTACAGCATCTCCGTCATCCCAAACTCACATTTGGACATCTTCACATACAATTTTTTACCCTCAAGTATGTGAAGTAATTCCTCCAAATGCTGGAGGTGCTCCTCCCAAGTCCGACTATAGATAAGAATGTCGTCAAAGAAGACAAGGACAAAATGCCGTAATTGTCCACGAAACATGCGGTTCATACAAGATTGAAATGTAGCTGGAGCGTTGGTTAGCCTAAAGGGCATCACCAAAAACTCTATAGTGGCAACAGAAGGCAGTCTTGGAGACATCCTACTCCCTCACCCGAATCTGGTGATACCCCAAGTGCAGATCTATCTTAGAGAAGTATCTCGCTCCCCTAAGCTCATCCATCAGCTCATCAATGTGCGTAATGGGGTACCTATTCTTCAATGTCTTATTGTTAAGGGCCCTATAGTTGATGCACATGCAGAGAGTCCCATCCTTCTTCTTCACCAACACCATGTAATAAGCAAAGGGACTCAAACTAGGCCTGATGTGCCCCAATCTGTAATATTCCTAATTAGCACCGCTAATTGGAATATTTGATTTTTGTATAGTTTTGCCGACTATAGTTAATTAATAAATAAAAGTGAGAAAAGGGGTCTAACTCACTTAAATAAAATAAAGTGTTTCCCTAGTAGAGGCAACGTTGTAACTTAAAGGGAAGCCTTGGGGGTCCACACCATGTATGAGGGAGGCCTCACATAGGCTCTAGAAGCAACTGCGCAGGCTTAGGAGGAGGACGTGGAGAGAGGGGACCATGTTAGGGTTTTGAGGGGAGCTAGCACTATAAAAGGTGGGAGAGCCATTCCATTTGGTATTATTGATATGTTGATGATATTGTGAGCTAGACTTCTGTCTACTTCAGCACGCCGGTTGTTTAGTCGGTTTGCAGCACTGTTTAGTGCGAACTGAGTGTCTCCGGTCGGAGATCTCGCCCTTGGCTCCGGGGGACTTCGAGTGCCTGCTCGAGCAAGGTTTTTCCTTCAGTTTCAGTTGGTGATTTGCAGTGGATTTCTGGTGGACGTTTTGCAGAGGAGCTGCCCCTTGGGTGACTGCGCAGTCAAGGAGAGAGGACGCAGTTCCAGTTAGGGAGGACGCAGTTATTGTTGAGTAGAGTTGTGGTGTGGTGATTTGGTAGTGATTGCAGCGTTTTTCAGCCTTGAGGAGATTGCTATTTTATCCGGAGGATTTGCAGGTGGATTCAGGCCCTTTTCTCAGCGTGTTCCTTGAGCTTCTGCGCTGTTCCTGGAGGCACAGTGTTTTTGTAGGAGGGTTTCTGGGGGTGATTTTCGGAGATGGTCCGTTTGGTCTATGATTTCTGGGTTTTGTCCGAAGCAGCGAGTACAGGTGAGCTGTAGATTTTTAGCTCATTCCGGCGAGGGGATCAGCCTCTAGTTCCGGTTCTTTCCAGGAGCAGCAGTTTACGGCAGTTTCTTCCAGCAGCTGGGAAGCAGTTTCTGTAGTAGCCATTTCCTGTTTCTGAGAGGGTTCTTCACTTGCCTGGTGCAAGGATAGGTGCTCTTATTCTGATTATCCATTGTACCCATTTATATTCTCAGATTAATAAAATGGCTTAGTGTTTTGGCATTTTCTGTGTATTTGTTCCATGTTCTAGTTCCGGTATTTTGTTCTATATAGCTGCTTGTGGTTTTTCTGTGTATTACTGGTTATTTCCCGTTGGGGATATTACAGTGGTATCAGAGCATAATTCTGGCTCAGCCTGTGGTCTACGACATCGAGAAAGAGATCATACAGAGGTTTTCTGGAATTTTGGAGAGCAATAGCAGTTGCAGTACCAAAAACGCAATTGGAAAAAAGGCCAAAATATAAAGGGTCAAATTTTGAAGTTTGGAATTAGAAGAAACGTTTTCTGGGTTTTTCTGGGTTTTGGGCAAGGATCACCTTCCCAAATTCCTGGAATTTTCTGGGTAGTTTTCAGTGGGTAAATCGGAGGTCGAAGTTAAGCAGTAGTATGGTTTTGGAGAAGCAGTGCCATTTCATGGGGAACCTGTAGACACATAGCAAAAAGACCTGATGGAAGATGCAGATAGGAAACTGGATGCACTCCTCCGTCACGTGCAGGATTTGTCACAGAGACTCACTGCGCTAGGGGTTAGGCAGCGGGAAACCCCAAGGGGTTTTCAGATTGGTGAGGGATCAGGTGCATCCCACCATTTGCCGGAGCATGATGCCACTCAGCATAGGGCATCACACACACCCACACGTCCTACCATGCCCACTTTTCTGGATGAAGACATAGGGGCAGCAGTACAGCGAGAGATAGATCCGAGTCGGATGGGTGACTATTTTGCAGAGTACCAGGCATACGGGCGGGAGTTCATGAAGGCTCTCTCGTTCAGAGACTATCTCCGGATCCAGTATGGCATTAGACTCCGTGATCATCACCAAGGGCACCGGCATCATCATGGTGGAGACTACCACCGCACAGCTAGCAGAGATTATGTTCAGCTCCAGCGTGATAGTAGACCTCACAACTTTCACAGAGGGAATAAGCACTCACATGATGGGGGCTTACAGCGCACAGTGGACAGATTCCATCTACCGCCATTTGACAGGTCATCCAGGCGCTCAGAAAAAGCTTGGGTGGACAAGTTGGATGCCTCTTTCCAGCTTAACCGAGTATCGGAGAGGGAAACCATTAAAATGGTTACCTCGCACTTGGAGGATGAAGGAACACAGGATTGCAGGGAGTCTGAGGTTACACCTAGTGTGACACAGGATTCACCCTCATTGGAGACCTCCTTGGCCATGTCGATTGATATGGTAGTACAGAAGGTAGAGCCTACCTCAGTAGAGCCATCCATTGAGGTGATGACCGGAGTTGCGTCCGAGTCTTCGGGTGGTAGCAGCACACGACAGATGGGTGAGGCGTTAGGAGATATATCCATCTTCGATGAGGCACTAGCAGGTACCGGGGTATTGGGTGATGGTCGCAGACAGCGATATCATCGAATTCGGACAGACCTTCGAGTTTTGAGAGAAAATAAATGGAAGATATGGGGGGGGCCATTTATTCTGGAACCGAGGAGTGGAGGAAGTGAGGTGACTTGTGCCAAATCGTGACAGAGATTGGTGCGCATTGGGAAGCAGTGGATTCACCGGTAGTACAACCGAGCACGTTGGAGCGTCGGTCATTCCCCTTCAGGTATGCATGGATGGGACTAGCAGTGTTGTTGGGTCATCTCTTCCCGTTGGAGAGAGAGAGGTAGAGCCACCTAGTCAGATCTCATATGTTGACTTGGATAGCGGTATGAGACGATCAGAGTTGCACGGGGTACAACATCCATATGTTGAGGTTGGATGGAGAGAGATTTTGAGTTGGTACTCGGTGGAGCGGGCTATGGAGATAGTAGTGGACCCAGGTGCAGTTCAGCAGGAGTTCCTAGGTGTTGAGCATACAGGGACCCCAGATTGGCATTGGGATCCAGGTGGGATCACCTATCATTTCCCAGGCAGGTCGGCTGACTATGCCTTGGAGAGTACAGTTGGCCTGGTAGTAGAGCATGGGCAGTTTCGGTCAGCTCCAGTGGCCAACCAGTTTATGGGCAGACTCCCTAGGTTGTCTTGGCATGACATTCATACACGGGATCACGGGGTGGTCAGCACACCTTGGCAGGAGCTTGTCGGAGGAGGTGGCATTGGCAGGCCACCGGATGGCACCTTGTATGGGGCCAAGGATTCTTCACCTTTGTGTGGGGCACAGAGGACGCAGCGGAGCCGAGCAGTGGTGGTAACACTACTGACACACAGGGAGATTCACTTCTCGGACCCCTTGAGGAGGATTTGGAGTGATGATCCTTTCGTCGGCAGGTATAGTGGTACGACGGTGGAGACGATGTTGCCAATTGGTGGTAGTCCGACATGTAGGGGCGCAGCTCTAGGTCATCACATCCAGGGATGTGTGCCTCTAGCATTGAGCGGTGGATTGCCGGTGGACATGGAGTAGCATGGTGGTGTACCATAGTGTGTGGGACTGTATTGTGGAGTAGGAGTATCCTATATCACATTAAGAGCATGCGGAGAGTGACCGATGCCTGGACACAGTCAGGGCACGAGAGGGTACAGGGTGCTACAGCAGCAGCACATGGTATCCAGCAGTATACCGAGGTATGCCTCAGTGTGCAGTGGCATGTTGAGGAGTATATGGATGATCAGTGGTATGCGAGGGCATACGGTGCGGCACAGCAGGGTCTTAGAGTATTGCATCCAGGGAGACTCACAGACAGGGACACTGGGCTTACCTTTGGGGGTATTTCACCCAGGATCGATGAGGAGACAGAGGAGCAATACTTGATGGTATCTGTGGGGACTCACACATCCGACACTCTTCTACATCACTCATGGGCACAACTGATTTTGTTGTTGTCCTTTGGCACTTTGGGCGTGAGCAGCAGGGTACGCGAGGTTCACCCAAGATATTTGGATGACACTCAGTACACTAGGCGAGAGACTTCTCAGCAGTGGCACTGGGTTGGTGTGCTAGTTGACAGCCACGGGTTGGGGGATGAGATGATCCTTTGCAGAGGTGGTGCATCAGTTATCACTGAGCCTACGCTTGGGGAGCAGGTCATGAGGGAGACATGCATCATTTTTCCCTCAGGGCATGTCGAGATCATGCATGAGCAGAGGATACGGGGTACAGCAGAGGTAGTATCCCAGTATGTGTCTGGGCTCCAGACACTGTATCAACACTTTGTCGAGAGGGTGGATGGCATGTTCGATGCCGATGAGATGGCGGAGGTAGAACAGGAGGGCATTCCTTCTGTATGCCAGGGTGAGGACTCCTTTTCACATGAGTCCATAGGATCAGTTGAGGTCGCTTCTGGGGAGCGAGGGCAGTCATGCATGGATGGTGACAGTAGACCGGAGCTATATTCTATTGTCCAGGGTGAGCAGTCATGGGACTCTGCGAGAGATACTCTGGGTGAAGAGTCACTTGTGACAATTCAGCTAGAGCAGCAGGTGATGGAGCCTGAGTCGACAGAGGAGGGCACTACTCACATCGGGCATGATATTCCTTTGAGAGAGAGCCAGATGGGCACTCACATAGAGTCTATGGTGGAGATGCAACTAACCGCAGGGTCAGTCATTGAGGAGGAGCAGTCAGTTGCATTGACATCGAGTACCGTGACAGCAGCTACAGATCCATATCCTCTGGAGATGTTGGAGGTAGATGTGATAGTTTGGCAGTGGGAGATGATTACGGGTTGGCGGCAACCTTCCAGGCATGTTCCACATGCAGTTGTTGTTGCTACATCAGATGCTTCCTCCAGGATGGACTGGCGGGAGATCATGAGTTGGTACCCTCTTGATGGTACGGTACTCTTCGTAGGGAGCACAGCGGAGCAGGGACCCTTGGACATAGTAGATGTTACAGATTCCAGTTGGCAGGAGGGCACCGATTCTCATTACTTCAGGACTCCTTCCCAATGTCAGGAGAGCAGGATCGGCATGGGATTGAGTCAGGACGTGGATTGGAGAGAGGTGATGAGTTGGTATGCGGTTGGAGAGGCAGCATATGCAGTTACAAGTACATCACAGCAGGAGCCCGAGAGCATGGATGCTTATTGGTGGTCTTCACCTCTTAGAGCATTAGTCATAGCCAGAGGCAGTGCACAGTCCGAGCCGTGGGACTTGGGCGATTATTGGCCACGGTGGCGATGGGACCCGGGAGGATTATTGCTTGGCTGGTACTGTGAGAGGTCACTTTGGGATCCTGGCGTTGAGATATCCCTTCGTATCAGAGTGATGCAGGAGACGGAGAGGTTTCAGTGGGACCCAGGCACATTTTGCAGTATCGGTGGGGAGCATCAGCGAGAGAGTAGGCTTGTTCCAGCGTTGTTTGAGGACAAGCAATTTTTGCCGGATGAGGATGCCACTTGGGAGAATGAGAAGATTTTGCAGCATCCATCACTTCAGTTGCTTGAGGACAAGCAACGTTTTGCCGGGGGAGACTGTAATATTCCTAATTAGCACCGCTAATTGGAATATTTGATTTTTGTATAGTTTTGCCGACTATAGTTAATTAATAAATAAAAAGTGAGAAAAGGGGTCTAACTCACTTAAATAAAATAAAGTGTTTCCCTAGTAGAGGCAACATTGTAACTTAAAGGGGAAAGCCTTGGGGGTCCACACACACATGAGAGAGGCCTCACGTAAACTCCTAAGGTAACTGCGCAGGTCAAGGAGGAACTCAAGGACACAGTTAGGGTTTTGAGGGAGCTAGCGCTATAAAAGGTGGGGGTTTCACTCCATTTGGCATTATTGATATGTTATTGATATTGAGAGCTAGACTTCTGTCTACTTCAGCACGCCGGTTGTTTAGTCGGTTTGCAGCACTGTTTAGTGCGAACTGAGTGTCTCCGGTCGGAGATCTCACCCTTGGCTCCGGGGGACTTCGAGTGCCTGCTCGAGCAAGGTATTTCCTTCAGTTTCTATAGGTGGTTTGCAGTGGATTTTTGGGTGGACGTTGCGGAGGAGTTGGTCTCTTGGAGTGACTGCGCAGTCCAGGAGAGAGGACGCAGTTTCAGCAGGGAGGACGCAGTCTTTGTTGAGCAGCGTTGTTGTGTGGTGATTTGGCCGTGGTTTCAGCGTTTTTCAGCCTTGAGGTGGTTGCCGTTCCAACCGGAGGTTTTGCAGGAGGATTCAGGCCCTTTTCTCAGCGTGTTTCTTGAGCTTCTGCGCTGTTCCTGGAGGCACAGCGTTTTTGTAGGAGGAGGGGTTCTGGGGGTGATTTTCAGAGGTGGTCCGTTTGGTATATGGTTTCTGGGTTTTGTCCGGAGCAGCGAGTACAGGTGATCTGTAGATTTTTAGCTCATTCCGGCGAGGGGATCAGCCTCTAGTTCCAGTTCTTTCCAGGAGCAGTAGTTTACGGCAGTTTCTTCCAGCAGCTGGGAAGCAGTTTCTGTAGTAGCCATTTCCTGTTTCTGAGAGGGTTCTTCACTTGCCTGGTGCAAGGATAGGTGCTCTTATTCTGATTATCCATTGTACCCATTTATATTCTCAGATTAATAAAATGGCTTAGTGTTCTGGCATTTTCTGTGTATTTGTTCCATGTTCTAGTTCCGGTATTTTGTTCTATATAGCTGCTTGTGGTTTTTCTGTGTATTACTGGTTATTTCCCGTTGGGGATATTACACAATCTCAGCAACTCCTGTATCTCCCTCTCGATCTCATCCTGATAGGCTTTGGGATGTTTATACGGAGTAGTATTGACTGCATGCGCCCCCTCCTCCAACTCAATAGTATGTTCAAACCCTTGATCTAGCGGTCTTCCTCGAGGAATCTCCCCAAAAACCCCCTGGTGTCCTCCAACAAGGCTAGTATGTCTGGATGCATAGGTTGTGTCGAGGCCCCCGCTTCTGATATCCTGAGCTCCATAACGCACTCTATGTCCCCATGTTGTGAATTTTCCTGCATCCGATGAGGTCTGGGGTGGGTAAGAGTGCATCCTTCTTAGCACTATGAGCTTACCATCCGAGCCCGTAAACTCCATCTCTAGCTTCTTCCAATCAGTGGTGACCCTCCCAAATGAATATAGCCACTGGACACCCATCACCACATTGGTGTCTGGGACATCAACCATAAAGAAATGATTAGTGGCGGAGTAGTTCCCCATCGTTAGAGTCAAGCTAGGAACATACTTCTTGCACTGCATCGTCCGGTCTTCTGGCACCAACACCAAGAACCCGTCAAATGTCTCTTTGTGGATGCCCCTCCGCTCCACCATCCGGGCTTCGATAAAATTGTGGGTCGCCCCACTATCCACTAGAACTGACACTCGTTGCCCCTGCACAGTCCCTCTGATCTTGAGTCTCAAGTACTTCAGAACTCCCCGAAGCGAAGCGAGGACTCCCCCTGATGGAGCAAACGGTCCTCCCCTATGGGGTGGTGGTGGTGGTGCTCCTCCTCATGACAATGCCCCCCCTCATCTCCCTGATCTGGACCTAGCTCAACTTGCTCATCTGCCTCACTATCTAAATACACCTCAATGTAGTTGGTATTTCCCTTGCTGCAGATCAGGGAGATGAGGGGGCACCGTCAAGGCCCCTCACACGTGAAGCATAGCTTCATTCTCTTGAGGTCCCTCCTAGTCTCCTCATCCAACTAGCCATGCCCTCCATCCCTCTGAGGTGGTCGAGTGTCCTGGTTCCCGTGCAGGACAGTAGGTCTAGTGGGAACTAAGGCCCAAGTCTTGGGCACTGTGTTTATCATATCTCGGGTCCTGGAGATGGCATCCATCAATGATTTGGGCTTGTAGGCCCTCACCCTACCACGTAATGGCTCAACAAGACCCTCCACAAACAACATGATCAACCGAGCCTCCAAAATGTTGGTCACCATCATGATTAGCCTCTGAAACTCTGAAATATAGACCTTTGCACTACCAGTCTGCCTCCGATGGGCCAACTCCCTAAAGTGTATCTCAGGTTCATTCCTCTCAAATCTCTCAATCAGCCTCCAGGTGAACTCTGTGTAAGAATTGATGTGGATATGCCCCAACGTAATCAGCCCATGGTACCACCACTCCTACGAATCACCCTCCAAGTGTAGAGTAGCAAACCGGATAACATTTGTCTCATGCATAGGATTCATGTGAAAATATGTGTCTAGCTTCTAAACCCATGCCATGGCTGAACTCTTAGCTGACCCATAAAAGTTGGGGAGTGTAACTTTCCCTACTATCTTCTGCACCTCCTAGCTAGACTGTCCCTCTCTATAATGTGTTTCGGTCCCAGTGGTACATCTCTCCTTGAGGTGTATGTACTCCCCAAAGGACGTCACTGTCGTAATCCTGGCATCCAACCCCTCGTACTCATAAATGCCTGATGCAACTGAATGGACTAAATCCATAATTGAGTCTAGCTCCATCTCGGGATTTGGCTTGTCCACGAAATGATGCATGGTGGGACGACCTTCTTGTCCACACAAAGGGCTATGTGGGGGCTGATAGGTATGGCTGCGTCCTCTAGCTCTAGAACCCCTATCACCTTGGTGCTCTCCCTCTAGTCTCCCATTCACCTGCATGCCTATCACCAAGGAAAATTTTAAGGATGGAAATTTATCTTAAAGATTAGAAACCTTGGCGAATCTTACTAATCCATAATATGCAAACTATAAAATGCTTTGTGATATTTTAGTAAAAATATTCAAACTTCTAATGATTTTATATAGTCTCTATAAAATTTTGGCAATTTTTAAGGTAGAATAATTTTTTCTTATCAAATTTGGGCGAATCATTTTTAGGAAAAAATGGGAACTGGAAAATCTTTTTTTTGGAAAAATCATGGTAAATTAGCTCATCTATGAATACTAGCCCCTAAAATTTTCCGTGCCTATCACCTGCTGCATCATGTCCATCATAAGCTTCCCTTGCCTCAACATCTGTTGATTGGTCCTCAACAACTCCTCTAAAATTTGGTTTTGGCCTCATTTTCTAGGCTGCTTGTTGTCCTCCTGATTGTCTATGTGGCCCCTAATGTTTTCCACCTCTGTATCAGAAAATATGTTTGGTTCTCCCTATCTACCTCGACCCCTGCATTTTCCTCTTCCACGAACCCTCTGGAAAACCACTCCTTGGTACCTTGGTGGCATCACCTGTGCTTGTTCCCCATGCTAGACAAGAACATGCTCTGATACCACTGTAATATTCCTAATAGGAAACTTTTATAGTGATATTAAGAAAAAACACATGTGCAAACAGAAAATTAAGCAAACCATTAAACACCCAGAAATTACACTGGAATTTCTCCAAAATCAGCCACTTATTATATATATAAGAGGAGTCGAATGCAAGAACGTGTGCACCTAGGCTTGGCGAGGAAAGCTAGACAATCCCAGGTGAAAGAATGTTGCCCGGATGCAAGGGAAAAGACTCCTCCATAGGGTACTGCACTAGCCCTAGAATTTCTACACTGCTGGCTGAGTGGAACCCTTGTTTGTGCCTCCAAAACTACCCAGAAAATTTTTCCAAATTAATTATGAACTCCCCACCAAAAACCCAGAAAGGGTTGGCTCTAGTTTGATGCTCCAAAATCACCCCAAAATTCCAAGCACTCCTCCACTGCCAGGAAATTATGGCCTGTAGAAAATTGTCTCTGTAGCCCTCCAAAATATTGAGGAATCTCCCTTAATCACCCTTCTTGCCTTTATAAATTATCCCAACCCCAAATTCCCTCATCCAAGTCTCCCCACAATTGGCTCCACCAAAAACTACGTTGCCTAGGAACACTACTGCGCAGTCCACATGCAAGGGAACTTTGACCTGAATGAGGAGCACTCTTCCAACATTTAATTGACCCAAAAATCACCAGCAAATTTCCCAAGGAAATATGCAACAAGGACCCAATACTTGTGTCCCTGGAAATTCTCCCTCATAAACTATGTGGCTCCCTATCTTGCATCCAACCTGAGGCAAAGTAGTTTGTATCCCCTATTTTATACCTTCCCAAGCCTCCATGAATTTCTGGTGAGACCTTCCTAGGGTGGCACTCAAGGTCCGCTAAAGAAAAGGTTGAGTCTTCTCCTTGGAAAACTCGTGTGCTAAAAAAACACTTGTTACCCAACTAAATAGCTTGAGAAACAAAGGTAAATGAGAAAATATCAAAAAGGTTTCAGTAGTTGCTCCCTTCCTCGTACTTATACTAGCTACCCCTTGTCCCATGTGGGTCCCTCCATCCAACAATTCGATTTTCCCTTAGCCATTCGATTTTCCTCTCATGGGGTGCGTATTTCATGTGCGTGTGGCCCCCACATTCCATCAACAAAATAATTCGACCCACTTTTCCTAAGTTGGTGTCCAAAAAAAATGTATTAGCCTCCAAAATTGCAAAAATTAGTAATTCCCTCCTTGGGAAAAATTTATTGAGAAGGGATATTACATTACATGATAGTGAAGAGTATATCCATCCATAACAATGTCATCAAGAAGCTCCAAAATTTGACAAATTATCCAAACATCAAAATGCATTCATAAACATCCAAAACACTCTACAAATTGCATGTCTGAATTCTCTCAAGGAAGTCGAAAATCCAAATGATGATGGTTTACAATGAGACTAAGTCTCATGTATTTATACAAGAGCTAGTAGTCTGAATTCCTATTGAACAAGCCCCTAAAATGTCAAAATAAGGTGACAAACCCTTGGTTACAAGGCAACCACGATAGCTTAAACACTAATCATTATTTTATTTCTCCTTTTATCCCACGTCATCCATGTTAGGTTCTCTTCAATGCTAGCATTTAGGCGTCATGTATTAAGAATTGAGAAAGAGGGCCTCAAAATTGATGAAATAGAGGGGAATGCCCTCCACATGTTGCAAAACATCTCTGAATCCCTGTTTGGGATTTGTGGGCTCCAAATGGGTCTCATGGGTCTCCAAGTGGCTCAATTTCAAGTCGATGCTCCATCAATGATGGCTAGAAGATGACATATGCCCTCACATGTTTCCCTAGGAAATACATAAGCCCCTCTAGGCTATGGATCAACTACCAAATTTCAAGTGCAATGTGTATCTGAATGGGCAACGTGGTCCAAGTGCATCATAATCTTTGAATAAATGGGCAATGAGCAAGCAAATGGTGGTGCTGATGAAGCCCATGGTGCTAGCTGTGGCAATCAATGCTCTGCATGAGTGGAGGTCCATGGCTCTCAATGCTCACCCTACAAATTCCATTGTGATCCTCTGGAGGGCTTGGATCTCGTATAGGGAGGCCAAGTCCAATATGAAAAATCACTTGCAATCCTATATAAGATAGAATGCATCTCCTCACCTTCCAATATACCAATTCATTAGTGCAATTGAGTAAATAAGCTTTCTAATCAAGGGTAGAAGTGGACACTTCATAGTGGTTTTCCCTTCCAAATTTGGGGCTTCATACATGCCGTGATGTTACCTTCGTTGGCAAGAGAGGTTAATGAAGGACCCTATTAGGTGGTTTCAACCTCTAAGGGAATGACAAGTCCAAGGTACACTCATCAAGTGGCAGGTGTCATGTGAAATGATGATGGAATTGAGTGGGGACAAAGCAAAGGCTCCAGCCACATGCCATGTGAAAATTCCTTGAAATGCAAGAATGAAAATTAATTCTCCTAATTGATTATGAGTTTATTAATTTTCTGATTAATACCGAATTAATCATACTGCAATTTCTTCACCAAATAAAATAAACGTCGTAAAAAATAAATACAAGAAACGTAGAAATATGCTAGCACACACATAAAGATGATACCACCGTTTTTGGACAAAAGCCCCAGGAAAACCCAATGTGAGAAAATTGGTGCAGTAGCTGAGGGTTTTTATTATTATGCAGCAGCGAGAATTTTTTAGTACAATTGGATGCCCAAAACTAGCAATCCTTTAAAAGATAAACTAGCCACAAAAATCAGAGACAAATTTTGTCTCACCGGACACTGATTCAACTCCACAACTGGCACAAACAGAACCCATGAAAGCCCCTCCATTAGCCTCTGCATCACCCCTGCATAGGCCCTTAGATGCTCTGCCTAGAAGCTACCTCTAATCAAGTTGTTTGCCCAAATCATCGTCTGAGAATGACTGCTAGCCCCTCCGGAAATTCTCCTGGACTCCAAAAACTTAATCGACCCTTTGAAACAGTTGTTGATTTTCCAACTGGAAAAGTATTAAAGGAAGGCTTTGGGTTAGTTGGAGGACACACATATAGTTGTAACACTTGAGCTAAGTTGAAATTCTGGGACGCGGTTTGCTGAGAATTTTCGAGTGAGCTTGTAGTACAGTGAGGGGCAGTTCAACAGTGGGATTTATGATCCAAGGCTGAGAATACAATAGCGGAGAGGCAGATCAGCACCAAAGAGGTAGCGCAGGCCCAGGAGGGGTGACGCAGGCTCATGCAGAGCCAGTTTAGAGGCTCACGTAGACCTAGAGGGGTGACACAAGCCTAGAGGAGCTGATGCAGGGCCAAAAGGGGCAACATTGGGGTTTCAGTGAGACAGATCGGGCTCGTATTTAGTAGATCGGAAAGGGTGACGTAGCCACACTAAAGGATGCCACAGTCTCAACACAGAGCTTGTTGGGGACTGTGTAGGCACCTGTGGGGTTCTTTATTCTAAGTTGAATCAACCATAATATCTATCTTCAGAGATAGAGCTACTTCTGCCGAGATTTTCTCTGTTGGGTAAACCACTACTGGTACCCTAGTTTGTATTCAAAAATCTGCATAATAATAAAAACCCTCAAGAGCTGCTAAACCGGTTTTCCCGCATTGGGTTTTTCTAGGGACATTTGTACAAAAAATATTGTGTGTCCTTTGTCGAATGTGCTTAATTCTTCAATACTTGATGTGTATATTTGTGTAGGCAGCAGAGTATTTACTTTGATGTTTTTCATGTATTATTCAGAAAAATTACTTGTTAAATTAATAAAACAAATAGGAGAAGTAAATTAGATTACTGTTGTAGGATTTCGGTTGATTAAATCAGAATTTTTCACAGCAGGCGGTTGCTGGCTGCCGGCTTTAGACAAATATTAGGAGAAAATTTCTCCTATAGTGGTCACCCACTGGTGGTGGGTAACAATATGGTTGAGAGTTATTTCCTTGTGAAGGCTTGGGAGATATGCTCGATGACTAAGCTTGTGTGTCGATTTGGAAATATGCCTACTAACATAGAGAATACACCTGTAGACTGACCATTCTTTTAATAGTCAAGTTAGAAAGGCCATTTGCACATCATAACATATTCTATGCAACAATACAAATTACCTCAAAACATACCCTAATTCTAACCATAAAAGAAAATAAGAGAGAAATGACAATTATTTCTACCTTGATCAAAATCATAATAAGGATAAAGGAATGAGTCTTATTCACAATAGCAGGGAGCAAAATGAATGTTCATTGGAGACAAAAATGGAATGTTTCTGTAACAAAAGGATGTCAAAATAGCAGTTAATCATAGAGCTAATCAAAAGTGTGAGAAAGTGAAATTGTAGTGATATTAGGCAAGATTTCTTAATTTAGCTTGAGCTTGTACCTTGATGGTTGGGACCTTTCAACCTTTGGTGCTAGTTTTTGTTGAAAGTTTGAAACACTCTATAAACTGGACAAATTATTCAAATGTTTAGTTTGAAAGTCATGCTATTTTTGAAATAAAAAAGTACCTAGATTTTTCTTATGTATTGTTGCTTGACTTCTCTCCAAGACATGAATCTGAAAGATATCAAGATAGTTTCTCCTTTATTATCTGTTTCGCTCCCGAGAAATCTTCTCCCTTATTATCTGTTTCTCACTCTTTGGCAGAAACGATGTGTACAGAGATATTGGGATGTAGCAAGGATGCTTAATTTTTATATCATTGATCACGATGCATATGATGACAGATACAATAAATGCTATGGAAGCCAAAAATGTTTCTTTCTACTGAAATTGCTTCTTGATTTATTTCACCATATTATAAACATGAACAGCTGAGTGGTTATGGCAAGTCATGTAGTTCGAACTTGTGTCTGATATTTTGCACTTTTAGTGAAAAATAAGGCAACGATTCAAAATGTACATTGTCTTGGGCTAGAACTGTGAACAATTTGATGAATTTTTAATCTTTTTGGGAAATACTTATTTTCTGCTCTGAAGATTGTCCTCAAATATATTTATTAGGTACTTAAATTAATGAAGCTAGTAGACAAGTATACAGGTGCTTTTGGAATTGTCATTACTATTCAAGAAAATACTGTTTCTTGTTATAAATAGTTTTCTTGTAAATATAAGCATAATTTTTCACATCCATGAATGCATTCTACCTTGCATGTTGAAATAAGCTATCATTAGTAAAATTTTAACAGATTTTCTCAATTATTTTCCCTCATTATAAGTGGAATATGACAGGACTTTTGACTTTTGTTGAGGGCACATTGAAATCGGAGTTTAGATGTGCACCCTCAAGGCCAATTTATTTAGTTGGAGAATCTTTGGGTGGATCCATGGGCTTGGCTCTTGCTGCAAATAATCCTGATATGGATCTTGTCCTAGTTTTGGTGAATCCTGGTATGCCTTCAAGTCAATCACTCCTATGATTATCACTAATATATATTGACATAATCAAGATATAATGCATGTTTTTCTTTTGGGTTTATCACTAATATATATTGACACAATCAATATTTAATGCATGCTTTTCTTTCATGGTTGACAGCAACTTGTTTCAGCAAATCACCTCTCCGCCCTTGGTTTTATTTGATGGAAATTCTGTCTGAGAAGTTTTACTCAATTATCCCTTTTCCACGAAAAAGATTATGGGTATGGTCATATAAACCTTGCACTATAGAATTTTAACCTTGTAAATAAGTTAATATTAAGCTATCCTATATAAATTAGTATTAAAAGCTTGCACATTATTTGATCATGCTCTTAGAGCACATCATGGTTTCTAGAAATTGATGCATTATGATTGATATTATAGCACTTTCTGTATGGTATTTGTGTCTTGGTAACACAATTGATGTATTGACTTGTTCCTAGAAGGGGTGTTCCACATGGTCCTTGTTACCACCTATATTACATGAGGGTTTTACATGTGATTTTGATCACATGGTTCATATTGTTTGTAGGATGGTATCATGATTCTAGCCTTGCAAAGGTTTGAATGTTGGTAGAACTTGCTTCAATTATGCATCATCTTCTTCATGAACCAATTTTGTGATGGTCAAATATTCATGTTCTATTCACTTTCAGTTTGTGTTGCATGGTTAGTTAATGCCTTGTGAATTTCCTCTAGCATGGTGTAGTTGTCTAGTGATTTCATAGTATCTTTCATGTTTGATATCATTTATATAATTTCACCTAGGTATTTTTTTTGTTACAAGCATATCTTCACTTTTTGCCTATATTACAAGTAATCCATTTCACCCTTGCAATTTCATCACACTTCATAATTTTTCCTAGGTAATTTGTGTATCACATCACATCTCTACCTTTTACCTAGGTAAAATATTCATTTCTCTTACATTTTCACCACTTCCAATTCAGTAGGAGGCGCATGACATTTTCTCCTTATAAATCCCTAAGTTCTATTCCATGGTAATTTCTCATTTCTCATATTTCCACTTTTTTCATTGTGGACACGATGAACGAGTTTGGGATATTTTAATTAAATCCTAAACCTTGGTTGATTTCTTAATTATTAACTTTTTAATGTTCTAATGTTTCAATTCTTTATTAATTCCTATTCCCTAACTTTCCTAGATTTATTGTTAGTTTTTGGGTAGCTGGGAAGGTATTTCTGAGAGAGGACAACCCACCAAAAAGGAGTTTGTTGGGCGATTTAACCAAAATGGTGTTTTGGACCCAAAGAGTGGGTTTAATACCCAAAGAGAGAAACAATTAAATATTCTAAGGGTCAAAGAGGCTAAAACCCTAGATCTAGAAGGTTTCCTAAGTGACCCAAGGACAAATATTTAAGAGCCTAAGGTGAGGTTCATAAGACACGTCGAGTGCATGAGAGATGTATCCCTA
Source organism: Pinus albicaulis (assembly GCA_034641835.2). Taxonomy (NCBI): domain Eukaryota; kingdom Viridiplantae; phylum Streptophyta; class Pinopsida; order Pinales; family Pinaceae; genus Pinus; species Pinus albicaulis. Next base: position 1,150,838,485 of record CM076570.1, read on the forward strand.
TTGTGCTAAGAGTGCCCTAGGAGGGCTGAGTTTTGCTCATAAGGTCGAGATTATCTTTGAAGAAGGCAGTGGTTCCTAGATCAACAAGAGGATTGAGGGTTTGAAGACGATAAGATCTGGTCAAGTTCATTTAGAGTCTGATCTAAGCCTAGTAACAAATCTGTCCAAGATTGTTGAAGGATGCCAAGTGATAAGAGATGTAGAAGGACCGAGGGCAAAGCCTAAACACATTGCAAGTCATATTAAGTAGCATAATAAGCTAAGAGAGCAGTAGATCTAAAGGAGGACTAGTTTCTGAGGAAGTTGAGTATCCTCTAGAAGTCTGGTAGTTGTACATGTGGTTTTGTGTAAGAGAAGTATCTCTATTTGATGATCGAGGTCTAGATCTACAATCTGAGAGAGGGTCGAATCCCTTATTTCTATTACAGGAAGGATGCAATGCCACAGGGTAACTAGAAGAGGGTCGTGAGGCACAAGATACAATTGCAGGAGGGGCCGCAATTGATTTATAAGACCGTAGGAAAAGGAATAGAGGGTCGAGAGGCTTGAGAATTCTAAAGGCACGGGGCTGAGGTTCCACAGGTCTAAGTATAGGGAAAGAAGGGATGTAAAGGGAATCTATTTGTTGTGTATATGGTTCTAGATATAATAGATTAAAGTCTATTTATCAAGGTGGCTTGAGTAGCAAGGGTCTAAGGATCAATATACAATGAATTAAAGGACTAATTCACTATGAGTTGGTGATCCAATTTGAAGTTGATTGTACATTGATTTGGTGGGAAATTCGATTGTGAGAAGCATATCTACTAGGGATGAGTATAATGTGTATTTTGTAGTAGCAAAAATGCTTTTGAGTAGTTGATATGGAGGAGGAAAATACTTTCCAGGTGTCAAGGACAACAAGTGTTGAAAAGGATGATCTAGATAGGCTACTTTAGCAAGCTGTGTGTTTGTTCTTGTTTATTTCTCATTCAGAAAATTGTAGATCTGATGTTATAGACTACAAGCCCTAGTGTTGTATACTATGTATACTAGTTGTACTAGTGATCAAGGGCCATGATCCCTAGTACGAGAGCCCCATGATTCTTTTATTGATTTCCTAATAAAATAATCGAGCTTTGGGCTAAAATTATCTGTGTACTAAATTGATTTCACTGCTGAATATTTCCACTGTGCAAAGTGCTTGTTGGTTGAGGGTTCCTAGTGTGTTCGTGTGTGTGATTAGCCTCAGTCGTGATCTAGTGCCTAAGGATAATTTAACATGGTATCAGAGCTACTTTGAAGGCATGTGGATCAGAGTGTGTGCAAGAAGCAGAGTTTCCCAGTGGAGGTTGTGTAGGCTCAAAGGGATTCTAGCTTCAGAGGATGATAGCAAAGGATTGTTAGCTGCCCTATGGAATTTTGAATCTTCAAGTTCTAATGATATTGAGAAGTTTTTAGGCCATGCAAGAACAATTATGGACCATGCGAGATCATTCATGATGGTGCAAGGAAAGTCATAGATCCTGCAAGGACAGGCAAGGATCAAGTTGGAAAAGTCATGTTGCATTCAAGGACATTCATGAAACATGCAAGACAAGGCTAGGCCTAGTACAAATAAGTCGTAGTACATACAAGGATAGATATGGATACACAGGAAATTCATGACTCATTCAAGGATGTTCATGAGCATACACAAAAACTCATGGAGCTAGAAGCGTGAACGAAATTCCTTTCTCACTAAGAGGGAGTGTTAGATTTCGAGTAGCTCAAAATCGTTTTCCGAGAGAGGAAAACCTACAAAAAGGAGTTTGTTGGGCGATTTACCCAAAATGGGGTTTTAGACCCAAAGAGTGGGTTTAGGACCAAAAGAGAGAAATAATTAAATATTCTAGGGATCAAAGAGGTTAAAACCCTAGATCTAAAAGGTTTCCTAACTGACCAAAGGAAAATTATTTAAGGATCCTAAGGTGAGGTTCATAAGACACATCGAGTGTAAGAGAGATGTATCCATATTGTGCTAATAGTGCCCTAATAGGGACAAGTTCTTCTCATAAGGTTGAGATTATCTTTGGAGAAGCTAAGATCTGGTCGAGTTCATTTAGGGCCTGATCTATGCCTAGTAGTAGATCGGTCAAAGATTGTTGAAGGAGGCTGAGTGATTAGAGATCTAGAAGGGTTGAGGATAGAGCCTAAACACATTGAAACTCATCTTAAGTATCATAATAAGCTAAGATAGTCGCAAATACAAAGGAGGGCTAATTTCCGAGGTGATCGAGTATCATCAAGAAGTCTGGTAGTTGGATGTGTGGTTCTGTGTAAAATTATCTTTGTTTGATGGCCAAGGTCTAGATCTACAATCTGAGAGAGGGTCAAAGCCCTTATTTATATTACAAGAAGGCCACAAGGCCATAGGGTAGCTGGAATAGGGTCGTGAGTCACAAGATCCAATTTTAGTAGGGGAAACAACTCATTTAGAAGGTCATAAGCAGAGGAATAGAGGGCCGAGAGGCCTCAAAATCTAAAGGCATAGGGTTGAGGTTCCATAGTGTAATATTCCCAATTTGTAGCAGCTAATTGGTAATATTAATTTTGGCCAGTTTTGATTTTCTAAAGTTAATTCAGTTAATAAAGTGGGTGATGAGACACACAACCTACACTTAGGAAATAAACATTCCCTAAAGTCACTTGAGCATATAATTATTTGGCAGCGTGGGGCCCAAGAGGATGAAGTGGCAGCGTCAGGGAAGTGGGCAGTGTGGACCCATGACAGCGCAGTGAGAGAGGGACAACGTGGGCCAAGAGGGATAGCGCAGTTTGGTTGAGCCCAGGTGAGAGCAAGGCTCTCAAAACATAAAAAGGGGAAGAGGATCCTCATTCTCTCATTCTATTATGCATCTATGTTATTTTCCTTTTGACATTGAGCATGCTTTTGCTGTTGAGCAAAGTCGGCAAGCGCTGTTTAGCACATCGAGTGTCTCCGTGCAAAGATTCCAACCTCAGCCCCGAGGGACTTCAAGTGCCTACTTGGGTGAGGAGTTCTATCCTTGATTTACCGAAGAGAGTTGGAGCAGCCACAATTGGGATTATTCACTTGCAGAGGCAACGTAGTTAGTGAGAGGGAGGACACAGTCTTTGGAGGAGGAGATTCTAGATCGAGGGCTTATTAGAGGATTCAACCTGAGAGAGTTAGAAAGGGGTCAGCCCTTCCCTATTCCATCATTTTGGTAGGGTTGGAGGCCATCCTTTGAAGCAGATTATTCAAGGCCAGCGTTTATCATTGGGACAGCGTGGTACCTCAAGGGAGGTCATTTTCGGAGGTCATCCATTTTCAAAAAGCTATCTAGGTTTTTCTGGGTATTGGGTGGAGAGGCCATTCCCAAATTTTCGCAATTTTTCCAAGGTGGGGAGCAGCCCCAAAGAGTTGGTTCATTCCATCCGTAGCAGCAGCACAGCAGCAGCACCAGCAGCTTGGAGATTATGCAGTCATTGGGGGAGCAACCATTTCACGATATATTCTGAGAGTATTTCTACCCTTGCCTAGTGCAAGCCAAGGTGCCATCATTCTGATCGCCTTTGTATTCATTTTATCTTTCAATACTTAATAAAATGGCTCAGCGTTCTCCATATTGTGTCTGGTTCATATGATGCCTCTCTAGTTGTTGTAGTTTTTTGTTTATGTGCTTTATATTACTGTTTATTTCTATTCGGGATATTACAGTGGTATCAAAGCTTCATTCTTAGCTCAGCCGTGGGGATCTTTTTCTATGAACAAAGAGGGTAGGCAAAATTTTACCCGCCAAAGGCAGTAGAGGTGGCAAATATGGGGGAGTCAAAGAGAAAAGGGAAAGCAACCTTTGGTAACATTTTTAAGGCCCTAAATGATTTAGACAAAGGAAAGAAGGGAATGTTGGAAAGACTCAAACAACAGAATAAGAATGAGAGCATCCATCAGGAATCCCTAGTCGGGGAGACTTTGGGGGTCTCACAACAGTGTGACCACCCTTTACCAGCCACTCACCCACCAGCCTTCATTAGGCCAAATAGGATCACAATGCCTACATTCTTACCTCTAGTACCGAGGGAGAAAGGTAGGCGGCATGATCATATACCCATGGGAGATTATTTCCGCGAATGGTAGTCCATGGGGGAAAAATTCAGAGCGGCTTTGTCCTTCAGAGATTACTGCCAGCTTAGGCAGGATGAAGGAGGAAGGAACAGTGGGGGGTCTAGCATGCAGAGTTCAAAGTTGCAGCGTACCACTGGGAGGACACCTTTTCCCACGTATGATGGATCCACTGATTGCACGGTTTGGGATCGGGTGGAAAAATTGGATACCTCTTTCCAACTTGACCAAATAACGGAGGGGGAATCCATCAAAATGGCTACCTCGCACTTGGAGGATGAGGGCACACAGGATCATGGGGAGCATGTGGATACACCCAGTATGAGGCAGGGGTCACCTATGTTGGAGGCTTCTTTGACCCTATCGGTTGACATCTTAGTAGAGAGAGTAAAGCCTACCCCAGTAGTGCCATCCATTGAGGTGATGACCAGGGTAGTGTCCGAGTCTTCGGGTGGTAGCAGCGCGCGGCAGATGGGTGAGGTGCCAGGAGATGTATCCACCTTTGATGAGGCACTAGGAGATACAGAGGTATTGGACGATGGTCGTACACAACGGTGTCATCAGCTTCAAGCCAACCTTCTAGTTTTGAAAGGGAAGGCCACATCAGTACGAGAGGCTATTTTGTTACAAAACGAGGAGCTAGAGGGCATGAGAGTGGTTTGTGCCAATTCAGCGGCCAAGTTGGCCCACATTGGGGAACAACTGGATTCCCTAATGGTACAGCTAGAGTGCACATTGGAGTGTCAGAGCAGCCCCCTTCAGGCATACATAGACGAGGCTAGCAGCATTGTTGGGTCACCTCTTTCCATTGGAGAGAGAGAGGCAGAGCCACCTAGTCAAATCTCATATGTTGACTTGGATAGTGGGATGAGACGATCGGAGTTGCAGAGGGTGCAACATCCACATGTTGAGGTTGGATGGCAGGAGATTTTGAGTTGGTACTCGGTGGAGTGGGTTATGGAGATAGTGGTGGACCTGGGTGTAGTTCAGCAGGAGTTTCCAGGTGTTGGGAATACAGGAACCCCAGACTGGCATTGGGATCTAGGCGGGACTACTTGTCGTTTCCCAGGCAGGTCGGTTGACTATGTCTTGGAGGGTACAGTTGGCCTAGCAGTTGAGCATGCACATTCACTAAGGGAGTTTCGGTCAGCTCCAGTGGCCAACCAGTTTATGGGCAGACTCCCTAGGTTGTCTTGGTATAACATTTGTACACGGGGTCACAGGGTGATCAACATACCTTGGCAGGAGCTTGTCGAAGGAGGTGGCATTGGCAGGCCACCAGATGGTGCCTTGTATGGAGCCAACGATTCTTCACCTTTGTGTGGGGCACAGAGGTCACAGCGGAGCCGAGCAGTGGTGGTATCACTACTAACACATAGGGAGATTCACTTCTTGGACCCCTCGAGGAGGGTTTGGAGTGATGATCCATTCATTGGCGGGCATAGCGATGTGACAGTGGAGGTGATGATGCCAATTGGGGGTGGTCTGACATGTAGAGACACAACTCTAGGCCATCACATCCAAGGATGTGTGGGAGGATCTAGCATTGAGCAGTGGACTACCGGTGGACATGGAGTTGTATGGTGGTGTACCGTAGTGTGTGAGACTGCATTGTGGAGTAGGAGTGTCCTACATCACATTGAGAACACGTGAGGAGTGACCGATATCTTGACACAGACAAGGCACGAGATGGTACAGGGTGGTACAGTAGTAGCAGGGGGTATCCAGCGGTTATAAGGGTATGCCTCAGTGTGCAGTGGCATGTCGAGGAATACATGGATGATCGGTGGTATGCGAGGGTGTGCGGTGCTGCACAACAGGGTCTTAGAGTACTGCCTTTAGGGAGACTCACGGATAGGAACACTAGACATACCTTTGGGGGTAGTTCACTCAGGATCGATGGGGAGACAGATAAGCGATACTTGAGGGTATCTATGGGGGCTCACGCGCCTGACCCTCTTCTACATCACTCACGAGCACAGTTGATTTTGTTGTTGTCCTTTGGCACTGTGGGCATGAGCAGCGGGGTATGCGAAGCTCACCTAAGATATTTGGATGACACTCAACACACTAGGGGAGATACTTCTCAGCAATGGCACTGGGTCGGTACGCTAGTTGACAGCCACAGGTTAGAGGATGAGATGATCCTCTACAGGGGTGGCACATCAGTGATCGCTGAGCCTACGCCTGGGGAGTGGGTCATGAGGGGGACATGCGTCACTCTTTTCTCAGGGCATGTCGAGACCATGCATGAGCAGAGGATACTGGGTAAGGTAGAGGTAGCATCCCAATATGTTTCTGGGCTCCATACAATGTATCAACACATTATCGAGAGGGTGGATGGCAGACCCAGTGGAGATGGTTGGCAGGGACAGGAGGGATTCACATACCTTGAGTCAATTGTGAATATCATATATCCATCTATTGATTGCATTCAGGGGGTGGCTATTTGTCACATATGGCTTCTAGCGGTCATCGGTACTACATAGTGGCAGACACAGGGCAGGTTATCATGCATCATATTTTCCCATGATATATGGACCCTCTATATTGGTCACGAGCAGGGACTAGAGATGAGGCATGGATGGATTCCTGCAGTTGTCAGAGCTATGGTGCAGCAGGTCTGCCTATGGGATGCAGAGTTTCAGTTGACTGATAGCCCATTCTGTCTCATGATGGTCGAATTCAGGATAGAGAGTGATCCAGTTCACTGTTAGGTTGGCACATGGGGGTACACAGAGGCCTTCATCGAATGGCAAGGCAGACTTTCTCTGTTGCTACATAGACTTAGAGCTGCATTCGGAGGGGTAGGTATTGGCATCATGGCGATGCCTGGGCCGGATGAGTTTGTCTCTCATAGATCTCGTGCCACTAGGTCTCAAGAGAGGAGGATAAACTCTGCACATGACGGGGAGTATCTCATGATCAGATTAGCGCAACATTAGCATGGTGGTACCTCTACGAGATTAGCAAGAGACTTGAGCATTACAACTCTACATAGCTCGATAACCTCTAGGGGTGAGCTGTGTACTACATGGGGGGATCATGTATATCTTCCATCGGGCTTTAGCAAGTCACTGATGAAGTGGGGGACTTCATTAGCATGGCAGGATGGTGAATGGAGCAGGTGGAGCTTCATGTTGGACAGGATGGATTGGGATCCTGGCATTGAGAGATCCCTTCATATCAGGGTGATACAGAGGACAGGGAAGATTCAGTGGCGCATCTGGGACCCAGGCACATTTTGCAGTGATGGTGGGGAGCATCAGATAGAGAGGAGGCTTGTTCAGGCATTGCTTGAGGACAAACAATTTTTGGCAGGGAGGACTGTAATATTCCCAATTAGCAGCAGCTAATTGGTAATATTAATTTTGGCCAATTTTGCTTTTCTAAAGTTAATTCAGCTAATAAAGTGGGTGATGAGACACACAACCTACAATTAGGAAATAAACATTCCTTAAAGTCACTTGAGCATATAATTTTTTGGCAGCGTGGGCCCATGACAGTGCAGTGAGAGAGGGACAGCGTGGGCCAAGAGGGATAGCGTAGTTTGGTGGGACCTAGGTGAGAGCAAGGCTCTCAAAGCATAAAAAGGGGAAGAGGCTCCTCATTCTCTCATTCTATTATGCATCTATGTTATTTTTCTTTTGACATTGAGCATGCTATTGCTGTGGAGCAAAGTCTGCAAGTGCTATTCAGCACATCGGGTGTCTCCGTGCGGAGATCCCAACCTCATCCCCAGGGGACTTCGAGTGCCTGCTCGGGTGAGGAGTTCTATCCTTGATTTACCGGAGAGAGTTGGAGCAGCCACATTTTGGATTATTCACTTGCAGAGGCAGCGCAATCAATGATAGGGAGGACGCAGTCTTTAGAGGATGAGATTCCAGATCGAGGGCTTATCAGGGGATTCAGCCTAAGAGAGTTGGAAAGGGGTCAGCCCTTCCCTATTCCATCATTTTGGTAGAGTTGGAGGCCATCCTTTGCAGCAGATTATTCAGGGTCAGAGTTTATCATTGGGACAGCATGGTACCTCAAGGGAGGTCATTTTCAGAGATCATCCATTTTCAGAAAGCTCTCTGGGTTTTTCTGGGTATTGGGTGGAGAGGCCATTCCCAAAGTTTCACAATTTTTCTGAGGTGGGGAGCAGCCCCAAAGAGTTGGTTCATTCTAGCAGTAGAAGTAGCATGGCAGCAGCACCAACAGCTTGCAGATTACACAGTCATTGAGGGAGCAACCATTTCACGATATATTCTGAGTATTTCTACGCTTGCCTAGTGAAAGCCAAGGTGCCATCATTATGATCACCTTTGTATTCATTTTATCTTTTAGTACTTAATAAAATGGCTCAGCGTTCTCCATATTGTGTCTAGTTCATGTGATGCTACATGGGAAAAACAATAACGATAAGGGGGATATACTATCAATAACAATAAGGGGATACACTAGTATTATAGGGACCTAACAACATGCTTGATAATTTCTTGGTTGGAGGTAATTTACTTGTTGTTGTCCTATCTAACAAATAAGTGGCTTTTTCATGATCAAATTGGCTTATTGTGGTTTATGCTATTAAAGGCTAACATTTACTTGTCTTGTGTTAGACCTGGAAATCATTAACTTGGCACTAAAATCACTTGAACATTTAAGCTTTAAATCTTCTAATCTCATTGATGGTTTAAGTTATTTGAGCATCTTTGTGTTTGGCATAATTGAAGCATTGTTGAGAAATCTTTTCTCTAAGCTCATAACCTTGAGAAGCTTTAATACTCTTTGTTGTCTATCTTAAGTTTTATTCGTTATAGTTCTAAGTGAGAATCTCTTAACATTAGTCATTGGCATTGTTGTCGCCCAGATTGTACAGGCACTGCGACACACTCAGGACGGGGGTTGTCATTTTGATCCCCACCAACTCCGTTCTACCTGTATCCCAACAATGAGGTGAATGAAAACAATTTTGGAACCATCTTGTCTAGGAGACACGGATGAGTGGCCTATTCAATTGGTCAAATTTGAGAAAGATTATTGATTAGATTAGATTCTTTATTATGAGGCCAGTCACCAGTGCCTTTATGGAGTCACAAATTCATGCTTATATGAAATTGGAAACCAATGACCAAATGGATACCCATTGCTTGAATGATTGACTAACCTATATGAGGTGCAAGTCCTAGGACCTATGTGAGATGCAGTGATCTTGGTTAGTTTTAATTATATGCCTAGTCTAAGTGTGACCTTTTCCCCAACTATTTTGAGAAAGAATCCTCAAAGTAAGTTGTGAAATGGAAGACAAAGGGAAGAAGGAAATGGCTTGATTAATAATACATACCCCTGTATTCCACTTACCCAGTGCCTTCGGCACTGTGTTGATTTTTAATGTATCTTGGACAAGTGGTTTCCCATGGGTTGGTCTCTACCTAGGGAAAAGTGTCCAAAATAATTATTTTCGTAAGTGTGACTTTATAAAGTGAAATTGACTTTATAAGTGGTAAATTCAATGTTAAATTATAAAGTGAAAGTGACTTTATAAGCGATAAAGTCAATATTAAATTATAAAGTGAAAAGTGACTTTAGACATAAAGTACAATGTGGGTACTTTATTAAATGGGCGAGTTAAAAAATAGAAAGTGAGAATTAAATGCACATTTATTCTCATCCCTTGATCTAAATGAATCTGAGTCATTAGATCTTATGGTTTCCCAAAAGTTATTTAGGGAAACAAAAGGGAGAAAAGAAAAGAGAGACCACATTCATTCATTCTTCATGAGTAGATTGGAGAAAGGAGGCTGAGGGCTAGAGAAAAGTTCTGAAAGAGAAATTTGTTGCACCAAGCTGAAGGAGTGATTTCTGGGCAAAGTTGGGCATGGAAATCAAGGCATAGAAGAAAACATAAGGTACAGTACGAACAATATTTAATACTATGAGTTGCACGCACTTCGAGAGAAGTTTTTGAACAAAAAAAATTCGAAAAAAAATCCAGATAGGCTGTACAATGGTATGGAATCCGCACAGTACAGTCCGCATCCATACAGTGCTTTTTCAGTTTCACGTGGGCACATAAATCGAGGCAAAGTGGGCACGGTTTTCAAGGATTTTTGAGCTGAAGAGATAAGTTGTATTTTGCTGTTTTGTTTTCTCTGCAAATGTATTTTTCTTGAATTTGAAAGATAAATAAATTTTAAGAGCTCTCTAACAGGTTTTCGCCGAAGAAGATTGAAGGGGTTTTGCCTGGGTCTAATTTGACCAAAAATATGTGTGTTTTTTTTATGTGTTGCTAGTCTATTTATGTCCATATTTGTTTTTAGCATGTGTTGACAGTCCCATGTGTTTTAATCTGAATATTTCATTTCTAGAATTCTATATGTTGAATGTAAGTTTATGGGAAAGGGCATTTAATTGAATGGGAGTGATAAGGTGAAATTAAAACTGGGTTGGGATTGCAGGAAACATTTTTAGTCATCAAATTTAAACACATTGTAGACTCTGTGGCTCTGACGACTACAAGGTCACTATGTTAACTACTAGGAGAAGGTGAATCTCTCAAGCTAGTTTGAAAAGGGTTTCCCTAAATCTCTATCAACCTAACTTATGCTAGGAGGTAAATTATTAATGCCAGCTAGATATAGGATGCTTAATGCAAGGTGATGAGTGAGATTTATCTTGAGTTAATATTGTTTAAGATGCTTTAAGTACTTAAGTGAAATATTTTATAGCAAGAGTACTTAACAATAGTGAAATACAATCCTAGACAAGATAAATGCTTATAGATACAAGTGTAAACTTCAACAATATTTCACAAGATACCAAGTAACTAATGAACCCAATATGCCAAATGTTTAAGATAAACAATCAAGATGTCAAGCTTCTTGAGATTATAACAATTATCCAATGGTGTTTCCGATTGGATTCCACAATATCAAATGCTTAGACTTAATTGAAAGAGTGCTCTTTAGTGTAAAATTCAGAAAATATTGTAGAGCTCGGAGAAAGCCACACAAGTTTTAGATCCCAATAGTCAAATCAACAGTATCACTTCAGAAAATTCAGCATTGATTAATGTTATGACAATAGTAAAAAAATGCTAAGTCAACAATACTTACGCTTTCCCAATATCACAAAAACAAATGCCCAATTTCCAAGTAAACTTAGTTAACTGAAAAATCAGATGTATTAGGGCCTTTAAGGTATGTTTTCTGTAAATTTTTCAGATCTCAAATATTTATAACAACAGTAAATAAATCGCATATCAGCGAGCTAATGAGGCCCGAGATAGTCCCCAATATATCTAAAAAATAGCAAAATTTTGCCAGAAACTGAAAATTCAAAATTTTAGCCTTCCTTAAGTATGATGTTCAAAAACTTTTAGATCTGATTTATAATTTTATGCAGTAAATTCCAGCAATCATAAAATCAGATCTAGGCTTGATCCTAAATGCCCAAATGGCCAAAAATCATGAAAATGAAAATTTTGCAAATCTAAACAATTTTGACCATGTAAAATGTGATTTTAGGGCTTAAAGATTATTCATTTGAAAGTTGTAATAAAAAAGAGGTAAACTAGGGTTTAGAGATCAAAGCCTAGACCTTAAGCCTTTGAAGAAGCACTTGCTCAAGTCATACAAGATTTTGTTCAACGACTTGATACCTAAAATCACAAAACTTTGGACCAATTTCTCTGCAAAACACACCAAGGATCAGTATTAGAAAATTTTAGAGGGTAACCAAGGGAAATTTAGGGCCAAAAAAGGACAAAGAAGAGGCCAAAAATGAAGGGAAAGCCCTAAATAGGCCTGCAACTAGGGTAAGAGGCCTAATAGGCCTTACGACAAGCCTAAAGGGGTTGTCTTTGGGGTAAGTGTTGTCAAGATAAATCCATTTTGCGGACAGAAGCAATATCTAGCCCTAGAGTGGGTCTAGCAACATGAGATACTTTCTAATGCAAAGCTTTCTTAACTAACATTCACAATGCGACAAAGAAAGAGATAAAAGTACCTTTTCCCAACACTACATTTGAATCCGTTGATGATTACATTGATCCGAGATCCTTTTAGGCTCGCTCCCTACTACTGATCGCACACAAATACCTGCAGATGATCAAGAGGCAATAAAAAATGTAATCCAATACATAATATCATAAACACTAGCTATCTAGAAGATCAAGGAGTACCAAAATATTTGCATAAACAATTAGACAAATATAGAAAGCAAACATCAGATGTTTTATTGATAAATTTAAAAGGAAGAGCTTACAACCCAGGCCTTGATGTTGAAGGCCTCCTTTGGTGAAATTCTGAGTCCTTCACCGAAGCTCTAAAGCATTCCTTCTTTTGAACACTTAGGCATTATCACAATGCGAGGATGCAAAGGGGAAAAAAGTTCAAACTAGCCCAAAAATGACCTACTAGACTAACATTATTGGAATGAGGGGTATGAATTTATAGGAAGGGAGAATAGGTTGGGAGCCCATGACAGGAGGAGGAAGGCTCACTTCCTAAGCGATAAACCCCCATGGATGAGATCAAAGCTCTATAATCAGAGAGCTCGACTCTATCACCACCGTTATATGGGTATCTCTGAAATGATCCACTCATGGATCGTGCGCCACTTACCTGTTCAAATTCAAAGAGGAATCGTGCCTACGCTCGCGGTCAAGATCGGTCAAAGAACGAGATCAGCAGATGAAAGACTCGATTTGCTCTGACGTAGCAAATTGAGAGATAGATATGAAGAATTTTCTTCTATTTAGACTTCTAATTTAAGTTTTATTTGATATCTATAGGCGTAAATGCCTCAAACAGTTAAATCCAAAAACCTTTATAAATACCCGTCTGTTGAAACCGGGAAATAGTCTAATTTTTGTGATAATTCGGTGTATGATTTCAAACTTTGTTTTGCTAATAAGAAGACCAATTCCATATCTGTGATGCGCGCATAGTCTAAGTAGAATTCCGACTCATTCTGTTGCAGAGGGCCCCTGCACGGAAAGGAGGTTTTTCTTAATTGTTTTGTAGTTTAATTTCTGTCATTTAAATTTCTTTTGATTCGTAGTTTTATTCTTGTCAATTCATAGTTAAATTCACATTGTTTTTATAGTCAGGTTTCTGTCAATTCATAGTTTAAATTACTTACTGTTTATAGATTAATTTCATGAATGCTTTCTGAAATTAGTTATTTTCATTTCCAGTTGACTATGTAATCTTATGCTCGCTAAGTCATCTCAAGAATGTGACTCTGTCATTTTCCAATTGGATAAGATTTGGGCATTCAATCATACAACACTTTTAGTTTCCTTTCTAAACATGATTTGCACTTTCCTTTCATTTCAATCAGCACTGTCATTTAAGTTCTTAGCAATAGAATTTATGCTTTCAGTCCATGGAATAAAATTAGATTAAATTTATCTTTTAAACATTCTTAGATTTAAAACTAGGACAGAGTTAGATTAGAATGTTGGGTGTGGAGCCTGATTTTCTTCCTGATTCAGAGATCCTTGTTCTAGCTGGATGTATTCCCCAAGAAAATTGTACACCCTTGCACGCGGGGGGGTGCGGGGGGGACTTGTCCCCCTCGCGGGGTCCGAAAATAGATGTAAAATTTCCTTGTAAAAGTATAGTATTTTCTAGTCAATCTGGGCCGTTCATTAGGCGGATGATCTAACGGTAGAAGTTATGTTTAGTTTAGGGCTTTTTGCCCTAGAAGGCAACCCCTCGCTTTTATGAGGGTATTGTATTGCGGCTGCGCATAGTACGTGTATTCTCTGAGTGGGAAACAGATAGGGAGACTGTGAGAGAGAACAGAGGATATTACAGCGGATCTGCTGTAGGTTTTGTCTCTTCATTTTGCTAGATAACAGAAAGGAAGGACTGGTTGTTCGGGGTGGACGTAGCCCAAACTGGGTGAACCACGTATATTTGTGTCTCTCTGGTTTTATATGTTTTGTGTGCTTGTATTTTCCGCATATTTTATGTGTTGCATTGCTCTATAATATTTAATTTTCTAACAACTGGTATCAAAGCCGAAGGTATATTTGGTTGATAAACTCGCAGGAAAGAAGGGTTCCTGGTTCGAGTGGGAGCAATGGCGGAAGATGCTAAGTTTAGGGTCGAGAAATTTAACGGCCAAAACTTCCCGCTGTGGAAGATGCAAATGGAAGATTATCTGTATCAGAAAGATCTGTACCTACCATTGAGCGGAAAAGCAAAGAAGTCGGCGGCCATGACAGACGCGGAATGGAACATTCTCGGTAGAAAGGCACTCGGAACAGTACGGTTGTGCCTTGCAGCATTAGTCGCCTTCAATATTTCGAAGGAAACAACAACAGAGGGTTTGATGCAGATGTTGGCGAAACTATATGAAAAACCCTCGGCCTCAAACAAGGTATTTATTATGAAACGACTATTTAATATGAAGATGTCCGAAGGTGGATCTATTGCAGACCATTTAAATGATTTTAATACAGTTACCAATCAGTTAGGTTCTGTAGGGGTAAACTTTGATGATGAAGTTAGAGCTTTGTTATTTCTGTGCTCATTTCCAGAAAGCTGGAATGGTTTAGTTATGGTCATTAGTAACTCTGTCTCTGGATATAGTACTTTAAAGTTTGACGATGTTGTTGGTGCTATCCTTAGCGAGGAAATGCGACGGAAAAGCTTCGGTGAGACATCGAGTAATGATTTGAGTGCAAAGTCTAGGGGAAGAAGAATGGAAAGAGGAAAGAGCTCGAGATATCGCATTAAATCAAGGAAAGGCAGATCCAAGTCCAGATCGGGGATAGTGTGTTGGAAATGCGGAAAGAAAGGACACCTAAAGAAAGACTGTAGATCTCGGAAGGGAAAAGAAGGAGACACACAGCAAGAAAAAAATCATGAAGCAAATGTGACAGGTGATGTGTTACAAGATGCTTTGATTCTTTCTTTCTAAAATGTTACTGATTCTTGGGTTGTAGATTCAGGGGCTTCATTCCATGCCACACCTGATAAGAAATATTTTCATGACTATGTTCAAGGAGATTTTGGACAAGTTCGTTTGGGTGATGACAAACCCTGTAAAATTGTTGGAATGGGTAAGGTTCTTGTAAAACAGCATAATGGAAACCAATGGCTACTAAAGGAGGTAAGGCATGTTCTAGATCTAAAGAAAAATCTGATTTCAACAAGTTAGTTAGGCAATGAAGGTTGTGTGATAAAGCTTGGAAGGTCACCAAATGAGCCCTGGTAATAGCAAAAGGAGAAAAGGTTGGTACATTGTATTTATGCAATGGTATTTCTAACTCTGTTAATGCTTTAACTTCCAAATGAGCAGATGCAACACTATGGCATCATAGGCTCAGACATATGAGTGAGAAGGGGATGAAGATTCTTCACTCAAGAAATTTGTTGCTAGGTTTGAAGAATGTTGATTTGGATTTATGTGAGAATTGTATTTATGGAAAACAAAAGAGAGTCAGATTTCTCAGAGTTGGGAAAGAAAAGAAGAGTGAAAAATTGGAGCTTGTGCATACAGATGTATGGGGACCTGCTCAGGTATCATCTCTCGGTGGCTCTTGCTATTATGTTACGTTTATTGATGATGCAACTAGAAAAACTTGGATGTATTGTATTCAAAATAAATCTGATGTATTTGATACTTTCAAGAAATGGAAAGCTTTGGTTGAGATTGAGATAGGAAAGAAGTTTAAGTGTCTCAGATCAGACAATGGAGGTGAATATTGCAGCAAAGAGTTTGATAGGTACTGTTCAGAGCATGGAATTCGTAGAGAGAAGACAATTCCAAGAACACCACAAGAAAATGGTGTGTCAGAAAGGATGAACAGAACAATCATGGAGCGTGCAAGGTGCATGAGATTGCATGCAGGATTGTCTTTACAATTTTGGGCAGATGCTGTAGATACTGTTGTTTATCTAATAAACAGAGGGCCTTCAAGTTCCTTGGATGGTGGTATTCCAGAGGAAGCATGGACAAGTAAAAAGGTAAACTACTCTTTTTTAAAGCCATTTGGTTGTGAGGCCTTTGTCCATATTAATAAAGAAAATAGAACAAAGCTTGAGGCAAAATCAAAGAAATGCACCTTTATTGGATATGGTGCTAATGATTTTGGTTATCGCTTATATGATTATGAAAATCACAAAATCATTAGGAGCAGAGATGTAATATTCAATGAAAAGGTCTTGTATAAGAATCAGTTGCAGGAAAAGAAACAGGAAAAAGAAAGCAAGGAATACGTGGTTCTTGATGAGATATCTGAAAAAGTAAAGGTGCTTGAAAATTATAATAATCAACAACCACAGTAGCAGCAACCACCACAACAGCAACAGGCACCTCAAACACCTGAAATTGGTGTTAGAAGATCTACCAGGATAAGTAGACCCCCTGAACGATACTCTCCTTCATTATATTATTTATTGTTGACTGATTCTGGTGAACCCGAATGTTATGAAGAAGAAATGCAGGTTGAAAGCAGGAAGAAGTGGGAGCTAGCCATGGAAGAAGAGATGGACTCCTTAATGCATAACCAGACTTGGGACTTAGTCAGGTTGCCTGCAGGAAAAACTACATTGCAGAATAAATGGGTTTACAGGCTGAAGGAAGAAGATGGAGGAAAACAGAGGTACAAAGCTAGACTTGTGGTGAAGGGGTTTGCACAGAAGAAAGGTATTGATTTTGATGAAATATTTTCTCCTGTTGTTAAAATGAATTCAATCAGAACTATTTTAAGTCTTGTAGCAGCGGAAGATTTACATCTTGAACAGTTAGATGTAAGGACAACATTTCTCCATGGAGATTTGGAGGAAGAGATATACATGCAGCAACCAGAAGGATATGAGGTAAAAGGGAAAGAAAAATTGGTGTGCAGGTTAAAGAAGAGCTTGTATGGCTTAAAACAGGCTCCAAGGAAGTGGTATCTAAAATTTGACAAGTTTATGTCTGAACAAGGTTATACTAGATGTCACTCTGATCATTGTGTTTATCTAAAAAGGAAAAATGATGGCAGCTATATTATATTGTTATTGTATGTAGATGACATGCTTGTTGTAGGATCTAACATGCAGGAAATAAATGTGCTCAAAAGAAAATTGTCAAATTCATTTTCAATGAAGGATTTGGGAGTTGCAAAACAAATCCTTGGTATGAGGATAACTAGAGACAGGAAAAATTGCAAATTAACACTGTCTCAGAATGAGTACATAGAAAAGGTGTTGAAAAGATTTAATATGCACAATGCAAAACCTGTTAGTACACCTTTTTCTAGCCATTTCAAACTTAGTAAGGAGATGTGCCCAAAGACCCAAGAAGACATGGATTATATATCTAAAGTTCCATATGCATCAGCAGTTGGAAGCTTAATGTATGGAATGGTCTGCACAAGGCCTGATATTGCACATGTAGTGGGAGCTGTAAGCAGGTACATGAATAATCTAGGAAAAGAACATTGGATGGCAGTAAAATGGATTCTCAGATATTTGAGAGGTACCACAAATCAAGCATTATGCTTTGGTGGTTCAAACATTTCTCTACAGGGATATGTTGATGCGGATATGGCAGGCGACAGAGATAACAGGAGGAGCACTATAGGAGATGTATTTACTGTAGGTGGAATAGTTGTCAGTTGGGTTTCAAAAATCCAAAGTGTTGTTGCACTTTCAACAACAAAAGCAGAGTATGTTGCTACTACAGAGGATAGTAAAGAAATGATTTGGTTATAAAGGCTTATGGGTGAATTGGGTAAGAAGCATGATATGGACACGTTATACAGTGATAGCCAAAGTGCCATTCATCTTGCAAAGAACTCAGCATTTCATTCCAGGACTAAACACATACATCTCAAGTACCATTTCATACGGTCAGTATTGGAAATGGAGAGTTGAAGCTGGAAAAGATACACACTAACCAGAATCCTGCAGATATGCTAACAAAAGTTGTAACCAGGGAGAAACTGAAAATGTGCTCAGTTTCAATTGGTCTTCAAGGATGATGATGAAGATGAGGAACAGCCAGGTCCAAAGAGGAGTCATTGTCCAGCAAATGAAGTAGCGGTGGAGTTGCTACAATCAGTCTCCAAGTGGGAGATTGTTGGGTGTGGAGCCTGATTTTCTTCCTGATTCAGAGATCCTTGTTCTAGCTGGATGTATACCCCAAGAAAATTGTACACCCTTGCACGCAGGGGGGTGTGGGGGGGACTTGTCCCCCCCATGGGGTCCGAAAATAGATGTAAAATTTCCTTGTAAAAGTATAGTAATTTCTAGTCAATCTGGGCCGTTCATTAGGCAGATGATCTGACGGTAGAAGTTATGTTTAGTTTAGGGTTTTTTTCCCTAGAAGGAAACCCCTCGCTTTTATGAGGGTATTGTATTACGGCTGCGCATAGTACGTGTATTCTCTGAGCGGGAAACATATGGGGAGACTGTGAGAGAGAACAGAGGATATTACAGTGGATTTGTTGTAGGTTTTGTCTCTTCATTTTGCTGGATAATAGAAAGGAAGGACTGGCTGTTCGGGGTGGACGTAGCCCAAACTGGGTGAACTACGTATATCTGTGTCTCTCTGGTTTTATATGTTTTGTGTGCTTGTATTTTCCACATATTTTATGTGTTTCATTTCTCTGTAATATTTAATTTTCTAACATAGAATTGTGTTTTAATAGATCAAATGCTCTGTTTCCATAGAATTAAAGCTTTCAATGGATAAGATTGAAAATAATTTCATCTTTGTCAGTTGAAGGAAATTAGATTTAGAATAGTTCTCTGCTTTAAATCAATTAGAAACTTTTCATAGATGTTTTTCCGGCCTAAAGAAATCTGATATTTTAACCATTCAAAGTTTGATTTATTTTTATGCAATTTAGATTAATTAATTAACATTTCCTTTTCTTCTTTCTTTTAGATTTCATATTTCATTCATTTCATTAAAATTAATTTGTAATTCAATTCCTTTTCCTAGAATAAAAACAACATTTCCTTTTCTTCCTTCTTTAAAAATCATTTTTCATCATTAAAATTCATTTAGATTTGGTTGTTCACTAGCATTTAAATATTTCATCTAGAAGCATATATTTCATTTCTTAGACCAATTTCAATTCTTAAAACTTTAGGCATAAGATACAAAACCCCCAAAACAATATAAAACATACACAACAATTAAGAAAGAAGGTTATCTAAGCATATATATTGCACCACACTTCATCGAATTATTAACCTTGGTGGATAATTTATGATAGCAATTTAAGACATTAAATTGACTAAACATTTTGGCACTGTTTCCGGGGAAGTGTAATTCGGAAGCCTTATTTCTTACATTAAAAAAAAATGATATGCATAGAGAAAGAGACTCTAGGGGTAGATTCATAGCTAGAGGTAGAAGTTTGATATCAACAACACCACTCGCCCCACCAAGACCACGTAGTGCCACACCACCATCTCAAACTCATATTCCATTTTTCACCTCAAGACATAGACTCCCTAAAGTTTTAAGATCAGAAATCCAACGAGGAAATTCTCCAACTTCATCTATTGAGGCAGTCTTAGAAGAAGAAGATCCTAGATCTCCAATAGAAGGAGCAACCTTTTTCAGTTCTACAGGAGAACATATTCTAGCTCAAGAGTTATAAATCCCTAGTGAGGAAGAAGAAGAAACTTTCTTCAATATCCCATTGATAGAAGAACCAGAGGAAGAACAAATAACTCTATATTTAGAACCTTACATTAGCTCTGAGGAATCTACAATGGCAAAAGAAGAAGGAGGAGGAGAAGTTCTGAATGGAGATGCCTTCAGAGGAGGAGGAAGAGGTAGAGGATGATGTGGAGGAGGAGATGGAGGAAGAGATGGAAGAAGAGGTAGAGTTAGAGGAGATCCTAACTCTGTTGGATTTCCTATAGTTGATGATGATACAAATATTACAATGAAAAATATTTCACCTTCTGTCCTTCCCAATTTCCATGGATTAAGGAGTGAAGATCGTGAAACATTTTTATTTGAATTTGAGGTTTTATGTAGATCTTATGACTACTTACAAAACTCTCAAAATTGAAGCTATTTCTCACAATACTCAAGGGTGCAGCTTTAAAATGGTCCATGGGTTTGATAACACAATCTATTAAGACCTGGGATGAGATCAAAAGTGCATTTTTCCAAAGATATTTGGATCATTGCACACCTATTAAAGGAAGGATGAAGTATTTAAAATGATACAAAGAGAGGATGAAAGCTTGGAAGATCTAATTGAGAGATACAATTACAATATAAAAAGAGCTAAAATGGAACATCTAGATCAAGATACTTTAAAATATCTCTTGTTGAAAGCCATCAGAGATAAATGGACAGATATTATTAACATGATGGGAAAGGGAGATATATCTCAATAACCATTACTTGAAATTGCTGAATTATGCATTCATCTCTCAAGAGGAAAATAAAAAACTGGGAAAAATACAAGAGATCCTATTCTCTCTAGAGTAAATAAATCTGCAACTGGAACAGTGAGTAGGGCATAAATTGGAAATATGCTTGATGAATTTAAAACAGATATCTTAGGGAGTCTCAGTGAACAAAAAGACACCCTGAAATTACAAAACAAGAAGAAAGCTGAAGTTGATGCCTTAACTATTTTCTGTCCTAAATGTAGGAAGAAACATGCTTTAAGAGAATGTCCTCTTGATGCAAAAGTCATAGAAACCTGTGTTATTTGTGCATAAAATCATGAAACAAAAAAATGTCCCTCTATACCAGGTCTTAAGGTTGTTTTTCAAGAAGAAGTAGCTCCATCTCCAATAGATTCTCTTTGTTTTGTCTCTAGAAAACGATGGCAGGGGCCACAGAATCAAGGTTTTAATAATCAAATGTATAATCAACCCCCACCAAACAATTAGAATTCATCATGGCAGTAACCTGGGTCCCATTCTCAACCTTGGACACAAGGGATGCAAAATCCTTATGGAAAATACTCTCAATATCACCAGTATCCACAATCCTATCCAAACTATCCTCCCCAACATTTTTCACAACAAAATCAACCACCCCAACTCCATAATCATAACCCACAACTTTCATTACCATTTCCACAAAGAACAAATCAACTACCTGCCCAACCATTACCAAACCCAAATAATAAAAATGCTCAAACTGCTTATAACATAGAAGGACAAAACTTCCCAGTTTACATGATTACTCCACTAGATCTTAACAATATCCAACTTAGATCTGGTAGAATATTAGAAAGGAAAAAGCCTTTTATTGTTATTCAAGAAAAATATGATCTTGATGAAGAAATTTCTCTACAGCAAAATAAAAATTCTGGAGAAGGGACATCCCTTCAGTAGGATCAAAATTTTGAAAATGAAAAACAAAAAGATCCAATAAACTCAAGTTCTATCATAGAGTGACCTTCAGTATCTATTTCTAACCTTCCTTTTCTTGAAAGATTACAAATCGATAGAGGGATAGAAAAACAAATTTTGTTGCCTAATTATGATTTTCTAGATGAATTGAAAAATGTTTGTATCAAAATCCCTTTGTTACAGGCCATTAAAGATATTCCTATTCTACCCAAAACAATAAGAGAGTTGAGCATGAAAAAATCAGGAAGAAAAACAAAAGAAATAAAAAAGATTCAGTTGGTAGGACACATTGCTGACATTATGATGGGAAAAATAGCCATACAAAAATATTTGGACCCAAGAATTCCAGTTGTAAAAACACATATCAATGGTATTGAGATTCCAAATACATTAATTGATTTAGGAGCAGCCATCAACATCATGAGCAAGCAAACTATGGAACTACTTAGGCTTCCAAATCTTCAATACACACCAACATTACTGCAATTAGCAGACATATCAGTAATCAAACTAGATGGTGTATTAGAAGACATATATGTGTCCTTAGGCTCTTGGGAATATCCAGTTGACTTAATGATATTAACTCCCAAGAACAACCTAGGGGGACATCCATTAATTTTTGGAAGACCTTGGTTATCTACAGCTGATTCTTTAATTAGTTGTAGATCCAGTGATATGTTTATTTCTGATAGTAACTCAACAAAGAAATTCACTCTATATCCTCTAGAAAAAACAATCACAGAAATAGAAAATGAAGAATGGATGGATGATGACAATGATATACAACCTCTTTTTACTATTTCTCATATTAGTGAAGAAAGTCAAATTTTAAATTCAATAGAAAACTTTGAAACATCTTCACAATGTGAAGATGACTATAGTTTTCAAGAACAATGCAATATTGAATACTTGCCATCTAGACAAATGTCTTTATATTCTATGGAAGAATTTGGTAACTCTGTAGTTGAAATATTTCCATGAAAATATTTAAACATAAATAAAAACTTGGAGAAATTTCAACAAGAAGAGTTAATCAAAACGTTACAAAAAAATTCTTCTGCATATGCATGGGAGTACATTGACATGAAGGGAATTAGTCGTGAGACTTGTATACATCATATATTCATTGAGGAAAACTCTAGGCCTATTAGACAACCTCAAAGAAGGATGAATCCAAATCTTACGGAAATTGTGAAAGAAGAATTGCAAAAATTGTTGAATGTAAACTTCATTTATCCTATTTCAGATAGTCAGTGGGTTTCTCCCTTGGTGATTTTACCTAAAAAGAATGGTAAATGGAGGGTATGCATTGATTATTGAGAGTTGAATAAGGCTACTCTAAAAGGTCATTTCCCATTGCTTTTCATTGATCAAGTATTGGATACATTAGCAAGTAAGAAGTATTTCTCATTCTTGGATGGTTTTAGTGGTTACAATCAAATTCAAGTAGCACCTGGAGACCAAGACAAAACCAAATTCACCTGTCCATGGGGAACCTATGCTTACCGAGTACTTCTTTTTGGACTGTGCAATGCACTTGCAACATTCCAAAGAGCAGTATTAGGAATTTTCTTTGATCTAATATATGATTGTGTGGAATCATATATGGATGATTTTACAGTTTATGGAAATTATTTTGAAGAGGCTCTTGAAAACTCTGAAAAGGTTCTTAAAATATGCAAAGAAGCAAATCTTTCATTTAAGTCATGAAAAATACTTTATGATGTTTACTGAAGGAATTGTTCTAGGACATCACATTTCAGGGGATGGAATTAAAGTAGACTCATCCAAAGTTGAAGTCATCTCCAAATTATCAATTCCAAGTTGTCAAAAGAATGTTAGAAGTTTTCTAGATTTTACAGGGTACAATAGAAGATTTATAGAAAACTTCACTAAAATTGCATCCCCACTCTTCAAAGTGCTAGCCAAAGATTGTGAATTTAGTTGGAATCCTGATTGCTAATTGGCATTTGAAACTTTAAAAGAAAAAATATATGAAGCGCCCATCTTAAGAGGACCAAATTGGAAAATACCTTTTCACATTTCAACAGATGCTACAGATACAACTCTCGGAGTTGTATTAGGACAAAAATATTTGATCCCCTATGCCATCTATTACACAAGTAAAAATTTGACTCCTGCTAAGTTAAGTCACACTGTAACTGAAAAAAAATTCTAGTTGTTGTCCATGCTATAACAAATTTAGACACTACATCACCAGCTATGAAACCTTTATTCACACAAATCATTTTGCAATTAGGTATTTAATGAATAAATCTATCACTAATAGTAGAATCACAAGATGGTTATTACTCTTATAAGAATTTAATATCACCATTCTAGACCGACTTGGAAAACAAAAAACTGTTGTTGATTTCTTGTCTAGAATTTAAAACAACAATAATGATACTCCAGTAGAGGATAATTTTCCTGATGAATACCTCTTTGCAATATCTACTAAATCTCCATGGTTTGCAGATGTTGATAACTACTTAGCTACCAGAAAATTACCAGCATACTTGTTTCCTAAAGAGAAAAGAAAAATAATTCAAGCAAGTGCATTATACTCATGGGTTAATGATGAATTGTATAAAACGGGTCCAAATCTCATCATCAGAAGATGTGTTCGAGAAGATGAAATGCCTGAAATTTTGAAAGCATGCCACGATGAACCTTGTGGTGGACACTTTGTTGATAAGAGGATTGCCTATAAAATCCTTCATTTAGGATATTATTGGCCATCCATCTTTAAAGATGCCGAGTATGTCAAAAGGTGTGACAGCTGTCAAAGAATGGGGAATCCTGTTCCTACAGATGAAATGCCATTACAACCTCAGGTACCCATCGAACCATTTGAAAAATGGGCCTTGGATTCTATTGGACCAATCAATCCACCATAAAAAAAAAGAGGTACATTTTGGTTTGCACTGATTATGTCACTAAATGGGTAGAGGCCAAATCACTTTCTGTTGCTAATGAAAATGTTGTAGTTTCATTTCTCTTTGAGTATATTTTCACTCATTTTTGTGTCCCAAGGGAATTGTGATAGATCAAGGATTTCAGTTTACATCTAAAGTGGTACAAAAGATTGTGGATGAATATAAGGTAAAACATAGAAAGTCTACTCCATATCATCCACAAGAAAATGGTCAAGTGGAGTCCACAAATAAATTGATTGAAGCAATCCTCACAGAGACTGTACATCTACATAGGAAGGATTGGGTAGATAGGCTTCTTGAAGCCTTATGGGCCTATTGGACTACATGGAGGAATGCAGTAGGACATACTCCCTATGAACTTGTTTATAGGAAGCAAGTCCTGTTTCCTATAGAATTTCAGATCAAAACCTTCAAGATAGCAGTCAGATTGGGACTTGATTTATCAGAAGCCCAAAAGCACAGAATGGAGAAACTTAAAGAACCTCATGAGATTAGGCAAGATGCAGTTCAAAGAACCAACCTAATCCAGCAACAAAGGTCCATATGGCATGATAAGTACATAAAAGATAGAAAATTTCAAACAAGAGATTGGGCACTTTTGTTCGATTCAAAGTTCAAAGACTTCCAAGGAAAATTTCAGACTCATTACCTTGGGCCTTATGAGATCAAAAAAGTCTTTGACAATGGAGCAGTCAAGATAAGGAAAATTGATGAAGAAAAGTTACCTCATCTTGTGAATGGAAATCGATTAAAAGTCTATCATAAGCCAATTACAAAGGAGTAATTTATCAAAAATTTCAAGGCAATACTGATATGAAGTTGGTGAAGAAGAATCCTTCTTCTTCCCCAACTTAGTCTTCTTTTTACTTTTCATATCTCAAAAAAAGAAAAAGAGAGAAAATATATATAATAAATAATATATATGTATATATATTATTAAAAAAAAAATTGTATAAGTATGAAAACCAATAAATGATTGGCATCTTTATACAAAAAATACAAGATGAAAATCAGAGTTCTGACATCTTATATTTTCTGCCATTCTAAAAATTCCAGATTCTTTGTTCCCCTTCTTTTTCTGAAGCAATAAAAGAAGTAGCTACAAAATTGCTACAATTCTGCAGATCTCAAAAGAATCTGCAGCTGTCATCACATTATGCAGCTCTGTTACATTTTTATAGCCTATTGAAGTAGAATCTACTGAACAAAATCAATTGAAGACTCCATTGAAGGTCATGTTGAAAAGATACTTGAGGAATCAACACAAAAATAAGATCAATAAAGGTTAGTTCCAAGGTATGTTATAAAAAATTGTTTAAATAATAAGACCAAAAATATTAGTGTATATAATTTAGAAGATCAGATGCCGCCACCTCAATATGTCATCATTAGAATTGATTGTATTCGGATTCACATCACAATTGCATAATCCGACCACTGCATCCATATCATATCTCATAATAATCAAGACCGATTTCATCCATTAATGATTAACGGTCATATCTCATTTCTGTAACCCACTAATCCACGTTCCTAAACCTTCGCTGAATATCTATTTTACCTATACGTCCCTACAAACTCTCGACACCCTTAAATCAGAACCATACCCTCAATCCACTTGATCAAAGAAGAACAGTTCTGAAGGTGAAACTCCTCACGACAGAGACATGTGTCTGATAGTGAGAACCGAACTTGTGAGAGCAAAATTCATGGAGGGTTATCCTCAAATGAAGGAAATGTTGCAGAAGGTGCAATGGCTCCGGTTTATAGAGAAGTTCTATGGATTCCATAAGGAGGTCACCAAGTCCTTTGCAAGATCTTTCGACGGGACAAAGGTTGAAATTGGGGACATAAAATTCTCAGTGACAAAAGCTTTCATAGCTGAAGCCACAAAACTTCCAAAAATTGGTGAGATATGGTTCAAGAACAGGGAAATTCACAACGAATAATGGAATTTTTTTCTGAAGAATCCAGGTATGGACACTACTATTTATAAGAAAGGAATTCTCAGTTCAGCACTTAAAAACAAATGGAGAAATATGCTGTTAATTTTACAAAAAAATGTTACTTGCGAAGGTAGGTTTGGCTGTATGTTTTTTTACCATGCCCGAATTTTAATGAATTTCTTGGAGGATGGAGAAATAAACCTCCCATACTTCCTACTGAACAGTCTAAAGAAGATGTCAGCAAATGTGCAGAAAAGAGTCCAATTCATAGACAATACCATGCATCATCATGGACTGATAAAAATACTCATTGAATTCCATCCAAAGAGTATATGAGACTCATGGGAGAGTTTTCTAATCAGAAATCACTTTCAAGATGACGCACCAGAAAAACCTAAGGATGATAAAACCAAAAGAAGTAGAAGAAGAAAGGTTGATACATGCATCAAGGACAAATCCTCACCTCAACCATAGCAAGAAGAAGAATAACTGACCATTGCAGAGTTAATGAAAAATAAGAAACTGAGTGGAGTCAAGAAGAGAAACAATGTAAAGGAAAAGGGAAAAATTACAAGCTCAGAAATTTTAAGCCCTTAACAGCTAAGGAGAAGCTCTAGACTTCATAAACCCTTGAAGAAGACACCTCCACAGGAAGCAATGTTTGTTAATTTAGATGAAGAACCCCAAGTGCCATCTCCCATTACTGTCTCTCTTGCACATAGTCCTATACATAGTCCGAGCAGAAGGACCCCAGAAATTGACCTAGCTCAGCAGGAGATATATGACTATATTGAGTCATTGGAGAAAATACATGCAGAAGAAAATCCAAGTATGGAAGAGCAACCTATCAGTCCACAAGAACCTCTGGTGAACACCTTGAAGCAATAAATCTATGAGCTATACATATTGAACAGGCACATTAAACAAGAAAATGAAACCTTGAAGGAACATAATCACTTGCAGAAGGTCATCAGTGACAACACTATCTTACATTTGGGGCTGTGGTGTAAAAAGAACAAGAAACTAAAAAAAAGAATAGATTTCTGAACAGGAAAGTCATTAGCCTGTTAGCACTTCACCAGATTTCTAAGGCTGAAAAAGAAATCCCAATAGAGGTAACCACAAACCAATCTTTTGGCTTGGTATCTAGCCCTACCAAACCAGAGAAGGCTCTCTCCACAAGGTCACAGCCAAGAGGGCTGGATAAATTAGGGTTTTAGGCTAGGTATGAGTTCAGGGGTTTTGATTTGATTTTGATTGGGTTGCTGGATGGGGATATTAGGTCAAATAGGCTAGGTCAGGGCAAATAGGATTAGGGTTACAGTCTATTCAATGGGGAAAGCTAGGTAAGAAGGCTAGCACATTAGGTTTTTTGGGATGGAATGATTCAAACAAGTGAGGAGCTAGGAAGAGCATGAAAGATGAATTCTTCCTAAAGTGAAAGAAAGATGAACAGACTATGAAAACTTTCCCAAAACAGAGCATGTGAGATGAATTCTATTTATCAACTTGAAAGTGATCATACAATAGAAGTGCAATGAATTATGAAGACAATACATTCAAACATAATGAGACATAAGAAGAAACAATGCTAGACAACCATACTACAGGTATCCCAAAGAAATAGCTGCAACACTTTTATTAAGCTCCTACCAAAATGATTACAATAGAGTCTCTGATCAATATGCCAACATCCAACTTATTCCATCCTTTGAAATGATTGAAAAAATACACGATATAGACCTCAAACAAACTCCTCCCAGCCTCAAAGGTCGAATCCATGAGAGGAGGAGCAATTCCACCAAAAACCGAGGTGAAAGTTGAAGTGTGGGGAGGTCCAAGTGACTCATCCCTAACTTTTGTGAACTGATTCATTACACCTCATTGAGTTCATTTACCTAATTTATTTACCCTAGGTAACGGTAAAAACACCATAATTACATTTACATCATTGATTTACAGAGGTAAAAACATGATTCCCCAAGATAAAAGTCAATTTGCAGAAAAACTCAGAAAATTGTCATACGCGCCATCCCTTTGTCAAACACATCATCCTTTTTTCAAACACACCATCCATGTTGTAGCCTGATTTGAGTGCCTTCTTGGTGTCCAAATTGGGCTTAGGATGACTCGTTGGAAAGCCTATCCAGTCTACTTTCCAAATATGCCTTTAGTTTGTAGAATGGAGTTGATTTTCCCTGTCAAAAATTTATTCTCCCAAGACTGCTAGGCGCACAACGCATAGGCAAAAAAGTGGGTAGAACATTGATCTTTTGAGTGTTTTTTCACCTTTTCAACTGCCAGTTGTCTAGAAAAAGGCTAGAAAAGTGGTTTTCCTGCATGTCTTCATCATTATGCATCTACTAGTGGTCTTCTTTTGGCCAAAAAGTGCCTCAAAAAAGAGTGCAACACCTAGGGTGTTGTGCGTTTGACAATCTAGTTGTCACATGACTGTTCAAGATTTCTCAAAAACTTAGAATTTTGCTAAATTACCCCACAATTTGTCAAAATTGGTGAGATGGCTGCTAATCATGTAATTTAGGCTTGGAGTGAGGCTTCAAAAAGTATATCCAACCTCCTTTTCCCTTCTTGCTTGGTTAGGGCTTGAATCTTTGCATTAGCTCTTCTAAGCTTTGCCCTTGCAATTTTGTCTCTTTTGGCACAATGCTTTGCCATCCTTCTCTGAATCTCATTTTCTTTCTTTGCCTTGTCTAGGAGCTTCTCAAGATGCTAGTTGGCCCTGTCAAGCCAATGCTCCCGATCTTCATTGATCATGGTGGCAAGTTGTTCATTCAATGTCAATTGGCTTGCAAGTTCTACTTTTCTTTTATTCTCTAGTTCTAGAGCTCTTTTCGGCCCTCTAGTCCTACGCCCTTATCTTGGTACTTGTTCTTCTATTTCATTAGTCACACCATATGTTTCTAGTGCCTCTTCAAGCAAGATTGTAGCTTTTCCTGCCTCTCTTTGAGCTTTGATGTACTTCACTTCATCAATGAAGTGCTTTGTCTTCATCTATTGGTTCTCCTGCTCAAGAAAGTCAATGACAAATTTAGACCTGTCAAGATTAGTTCAAATCTCTCTAATCTTTGCCTCTTTTTCCTTAATGATTATGTTAATGCCCTCATCATCATCATGCTCATCTAGGACAACAAGGTCAAACTCCTGCTCTGTCTCATGGAGGTCCTCCTCCTCATGTGTGATCTCTGCCTGAATCTTTACCTCTCTCATCTTTTGCTTCCCTTTGTCTACCTGCTTTGTCGATGTAGAAGGCAAGGCCCCTCCCACAATATGTGGGGAAAACACTTTCCTGTGACCTCTCTGGTATGTTTTTGCCAATAGTTCTATCTTAGCCTGCTTAGTCTTTTGAGGCTCACTGATTTCAACTCTGCTAGGTGATCCAGTCTCAATGTGGAATGGAGATGATGGTGGTGAAATAGATGAAGGATACTGATCTGTTGATGATGCATGAACTGTGGGTTGAGATGGAGGAATGGATGTGGAAGGATGAGATGATGAAGGCACATTTTGGGCATGCTGAATAGGTGGAGTAGTGAATATGTCATTAGCTATGAAAGTACTCCATGAAATGTTTAATCGATTGAGGTGATGGAGGACTATGATTTTTATGAGGGAGTGGTGAAAAAGACTTTTCATTTGGTGGTCATAATCTCTCTTTTGGGCAATAAATGCCATCTTGTCAATGCTATGGAAGAGAAAATAAGGTATGTTGAGCATCTTGACTCTTGTGAAATGCATAAGTAGCCGAATGTGATAGGTATAAAGTGTAGAGATCCTACCTTCACAAGAAAAGTATTTCATGATGATTTTCATCATGGGAGCATATCTCTCCAGGAGGTAAGAGAAAGCAAAAATCCTCTTTTTTTCATTATTGTATCTAGGTTTAATGTATGGCATCATAGTATTGCTCCTCCAAGTCTGTTTGCTTGAACCGTTTTTCCCCAACATTCGGGATTCCAGTGGCAGCTGATATGATGGCAGTGGACAAAGTGAAAGTGACACCAGCAAGGGTTACCTGGTTGTCATGGAGATTGGAGATGAATAGTCTGGTCAACATAGGATGATGTTGGGCCCTTTTTACTTTCTCACGGAATTCAAAACAACCTACATGCTTAAAACATGTCACAATTATGGGAGATGCCATGAGTTCCCTGGTATTTGTTGGCTCAAGTCTAAGGATTCTCCCTCCTCTGCTTGACTTCTTCTCCTTTCTTTCTTCTCCTTCACTGTAGTTTCTGTTCTGTTCTTCTTCCATAGGTGTCTTAGTATGAAACCCAAGGGATATGTGATGATAGTGGAATGTAGGTGAAGGGGGTGGGGAATAGTGTGAGGAAATTTAGGGAGATGGGGGAAGGGATTTTTTATTTGAGGGAGGTGACAGGGAGTAGGAATGATGAGGGAATTCGAATGGGGAATTTAATTACAGTTTAGGGATTTCGGAAGCCTAGGAAAGTGAGTAGCCTAGGGTTTATGGTTTGGGGATGAAAGGTTCAGGGAAAGGGGATTATGTGATATATGGGTTGAAATAGGAATAACAGTGATAAGGGAAAGGAATGTGGGTTTTTTGGGAATGAAATTAGAAGTGAAATTAGGAATTGAGAGTGAACTAGTGTTTCAAAAGCAAGACACCAAATCTTTCACAACAAAGACAAACACCACAAAATCGATTTCAAGGGGAGAAAAATGATGGAATTAGACCTTACTTGCTTGTTGGAGGTCGAATTCACTGCTGCTGAAGATTGAAGGCCGTGTGATGATATTTGGATGGTGTTCTGGAGTTTTCTGTAGAAATCAGGCAAACATGTAGCGAACAGAGCAAACACGCAGCACAAAGAGAAAACGCGCAGCGCACAGAGAAACCCGCAGCGCTGCCTTTGTTTTGTAAAATTTCACCTTTAAAACTTGAAAATCATGATTTTGCTGAGGTTGCTCAAGGATGGAGGAGACAAATGAAGCTTGTTTTGATGTCATGAGGGTTTATATACTTGAGTGAATTTGATTTTAATCCTTTGAAACCCACTTTGCTAATGTTTGAAATTTCACTTTTAAACTTTGTAGAATACCCTTACACTTCTGGAATTTTTTTTGACATTTGATCAATGGATGAATTGAGAACTCTTGCACTTTGACATGTGCTTTTTTGGCATGTGGAACTGAGTTGGTAGCTTGGGAAGTAGGTACTTATTACATATAATGGCAATCACTTCAAGGAAAGGAAAGAAGAGGAAGTTGGATGTATTGGCAGAGGTATCAGAACAAATGCAGTAGAAGGTGAAGGCTCACAATTTTGGGAATTGCATGAGAACATGCAATGGTCTCTTAGTGGGGGTATGTTGAACCTCAAAACTGTTCTTAATTTGAAACCATTTTTGATCATTTATTCTTCCTTTTTCACAAACTCATGACTTCAATCAGTGATAATTGACATATTCCACATCAGAGAAGGCATTTAGATGATCTATGTTGATTTATGGTAGCATCGGATGTGCTCTAGCCTTGTAATTTTGTAAATAGGCTAAGACACATGTATTCTATAATACCCAGAAAGGATTTTGGAAAATTCTACATAGAGATGGTTTAATTAAATATTAATCATTTTTTAATGTTATCCTAAGTCAAAACTTAGGGAAACTGATTAATTAAACTAAGTGTGAATCTTCTAGATAAAGTCATGGATCAACTCCCAGTTAATCTTAGCCCTTGATTATGTTTTAATCTTGCCCATTGAAGGGTCAACGAAAGATTATAAGAAAGAGGGTGACGGGCCTATGGAAAACACACTGAGCATTTGACATTTTCGAGCTTGTGAGAGAGACACAGCTTTTGATCAAGATCGAATCGCTAGGGCAAAATTGGATAAGGGATTTCGACCTAGTGATCAGTTCGAGAGAGGGGCAGATGCAGTAACTGTTCAGGAGGACCAGGAGTACATTTCAGAGAGAGAGACAGTAGTGACGCAGTAGAGGCAACGCAGTCATCTGGAGGGGTGACACAATCCCTGAATGGTATCACACAGCAGTGACGCAGTGCCTTCTAGATTCAGTCTGGAGATAGTTGGAAGTTGTGGTTTCTGAGCCAGGAGGGCAAAAAATCAGTTCTAGAACAACTTGATCATTGTAGATGAGGAGGTGACAGTTCCTTAGCTTGCCCACGCAAGCTTATGCATTAGCAGCGTAGGCATCACACAGAGGCAGATAGGGGGCTTCACCAGTGCCGCTCTAGATCAGCCGAGGACTTACAAAGTGAGGTATATCTCACAATTTATTCTGTTGCCAAGATTTTCTCTGAAGGGTGAGACAGATATTGGCACCCTAGTTGTACTCAAGATTCTGCTGCTTAATAATACAAAACCCTCAGATCTATTGCACCGGTTTTCCCAAGTTGGGTTTTTCCAGGGACTTAGTCCAAAAATAACTGTGTCAAATGTGGATGTTTTTCATTGTGTTTTGTTCAGTTTTTTTTAGCACTTAGATTTATTCCGTAGCATTATTTGTGTAGACTGCTTCAGTAATTACTTCGATATTTCACTGTAATGAAATAATTATGGAAAGTAATAGGAGAAGTAATTCAGATTTGTTGCAGTAGGAATGTATATTTAGGATTTTTCACATGGTATCAAAGCTTATTCAAGCTGAAGTGCAGGAGAAACAAGAGTGAACCAGCAGATCAACACTAAAGGGACTGGGAGCTGCGTAAGCAGTAGTAGACTACCCCAGTAGTTACGCAGTCCAGACTAGGAGAGCTATCCAACACAGAAAAAGCTCCCTCTGAGAGAGTTGACAGAGGGGTAAGCTATTTCAGTTGCAGAAGAGGCAGCGTAGTAGACCAGCGTAGCTAAAGGATGCAGTAGCTACACAGCAGTGAGTGCTGGTGCATAAGCGTCAGAAAATTTCTGAAAAACACAGTTGGGGATTTCTTGACTTCAGAGAGTTCTCTTACTCAAAGAGACTCAGTTGTTTTTCTCGTGCAGCAGCAGAAGCATTGAATTACTCCTCAAGGAGTGCGTAAGTCTAGCTGAGAAGAGGGTTAGAGGGAGAAGTCGACAGTTGAGGATATGGCCTGCAATGGATTGCGTGACCAAGATAGGTTGGAGGGTGCCTCCAACTATGTTATTTGGAAGTCAAGGATTCAGTTTCTCCTTAATGAGCATGATATAAAGAGCCTCATTGATAGTGCAGTTGTAGAGCCACTGGATGTAGCACATCTGAGAGCCTTCAAGAAGAAAATAGCAAGAGCCAAACGATTGATCCTAGATGGGGTAAAATATCACATCATACCCCACAAAGCAGCAAAGGACACTGCTAGAGAAATGTGGGTAGGGCTGGAAAAGCTATATCAAGGATCTTCAGAGTAGCGATGATGTATCTGGAGGAGAAGATGTGTAACACCAAGATGAAGAAGGGAGAGCGTTTTGACTCTTTCCTGTCTTGAATTCAGGAAAACCAAGACCAGCTGTCAATAGTGGGATCAACACCTATAGACTCAGAGCTGGTAAGGTTCACTCTGAACTCTGTTTCAGAATACTATCAGGACTTTGTCCAGAGCATTCTGGGTAGAGAAAGACTCCTAGGATGGGAAGCGATGTGGGAAGCCTTGCAGCAAAAGAGCTGAGGAGATATCTCCTCAAAATCCATATTGAGTTTGGCAGTAGCGGTTCGAAAGTTAAGAAGGAGGAGGAAGGAAATGCAACCCTTGCATCAAAGGGGCAACAACGACAGAAGAAGAAATATCTATCCAAGATCAAGTGCTTTAGGTGTGGGGAAATGGGACATTATGCCACACAATTTCCTCTTAAGAAAAAAGACAAGGAGGAGAAGCAAGATCCTCAAGCCGGAGCTGCCAAGATTGAGGTAGAAGATGATTGTGCTATGTTAATTCATATTCCGAAAGGAGCGAAGTGGACCGACTTGGAGTTGTAGATCCAAAATCTACAAGAGGCAGGATCCTTGAGTATTTCTGAACTCTTGGATCACATACGAGCTATGGGAGCCTTAAGACAGTAGCAGGATGGACAGTTGCAATAGAAGAGGAAGAGAATGCAGTGGCTAGCAGCACTAGAGCCTGATCAGCAGATAAGAAGAGCAGCAACAACAACAATTAAGCAGCAGCAATGCAGTGCAGTGCTCACGCAGTGTAGAGCAGCAACAGTGCAGCAGTTTCAAAGAACTAGTGCAGAAGTTAGTAGCACACAGTCTTATTATTCAGATGCAGTATTACTTGTCCAATTTCAGATGTTCTTCTGTTGCAATTAGCAATAGTGCAATAGAACAGCAATAGCAGCAACATAGTGCACAGTGGTGCAGCGCAGTGCAGCAGCATGGTTGCAAAATTCAGAGGGAGTTGCAGTACAGTAGCCATTGGCAGCAACAGTTAGATTCAGCAGTAGTACAAATGCAACATTTGTGCATTGTTGCTGAGCAACATCAACAACAAAGCAGTAGATGTTACAAAAGTCAGAGCAACACATAGAGTTGTATTGCTAGAGCACTTTCCTCGCTAAGAGGGAGTGTTGATTTATGGTAGCATCGGATGTGCTCTAGCCTTGTAATTTTGTATATAGGCTAAGACACATGTATTCCATAATACCTAGAAAGGATTTTGGAAAATTCCACTTAGAGATGGTTTAATTAAATTAATTAATCATTTTTTAATGTTTTCCTAAGTCTAAACTTAGGGAAACTGATTAATTAAAGGGTATCAATTAAACTAAGTGTGAATCTTCTAGATAAGGTCATGGATCAACTCCCAGTTAATCTTAGCCCTTGATTATGTTTTAATCTTGGCCGTTGAAGGGTCAACGAAATATTATAAGAAGGAGGGTGAGGGGCCTATGGAAAACACACTGAGCATTTGGCATTTTTGAGCTTGTGAGAGACACACAAATTTTGATCAAGATCGAATCACTAGGGTAGGGCTGGTTAAGTGATTTCGATCGACTGATCAATTCCAGAGGGTCAGATGCAGTAACTGGTCAGGAGGACCAAGAGTACATTTCAAAGAGAGAGGCAATAGTGACGCAGTAGAGGCAGTACAATCATCTAGAGGGGTGACGCAGTCCCTGAAGGGGATCACCCAGAAGTGACGCATTGCCTTCTAGATTCAGTCCGGAGATAGCTGGAAGCTGTGGTTTCTGAGGGAGGAGGGACGAGGCCCAAAACTCAGTTCTAGATCAACTTGATCGTTGTAGAGGAGAAGGTGACGTAGTTCCTTAGCTTGCCCATGCAATCTTATGCAGTAGCAGCGTAGGAATCAGGCAGAGGTAGAGAGGGGCTTCACTAGTGTTGCTCTGGATCAGCCGGGGACTTGCAGAGTGAGTTATATCTCACATTTCTTCTGTTGCCGAGATTTTCTCTAAAAGGTGAGCCTGATATTGGCAACCTAGTTGTACTCAAGATTCTGCTGCTTAATAAGACAAAACCCTCAGATCTGCTACACCGGTTTTCCCAAGTTGGGTTTTTCCGGGGACTTAGTCCAAAAATAACTGTGTCAAATGTGGATGTTTTTCATTGTATTTTGTTCAATTTGTTTCAACACTTAGATTTATTCCGCAACATTATTTGTGTAGATTGCTTCAATAATTACTTCGATATTTCACTATAATGAAATAATTATGGAAAATAATAGGAGAAGTAATTCATATTTGTTGCAGTAGGAATCCAGATTTAGGATTTTTCACACTTTATATTATAATGTTTATTATTATTTAGATGAATTTCTGTAATTAGCTACAAAATGCATGCAATTTTGTAGCTAACCTTTGTTTCTGCAGCCACCATTATTGTTTGACAGGTTTTGTGAAGCAAATGAGGAAGCAGGTCATATGGGTATCTCTGGAATGATCCACCCATGGATCGTGTCTCACTTACCTATTCGAATTCAAAGAGGAATCATGCCTACGCTCGCGGTCAAGATCGGTCAAAGAATGAGATTAACGGAAGAAAGACTCTCGATTTTCTCTGGCGTAGCAAATCAAGAGATAGCTATGAAGAATTTGCTTCTATTTAGACTTCGAATTTCAGTTTTATTTTCTATCTATAGGCGGAAATTTCTCAAACAGTTAAATCCAAAAACCTGTATAAATATCGGTGTGTTGAAACCGGGAAACAGTCTAAATTTTGTGATAATTTGGTGTATTCTTTCAAACTCTGTTTTTCTAATAAGAAGACCATTCCAGATCTTTGATGCACGCATAGTCTAAGTAGATCTCCGACTCATTTTGTTGCAGAGGCCCCTTGCATGGAAAGGAGGTTTTTCTTAATTGTTTTGTAGCTTAATTTCTGTCATTTAAATTCTTGTTGATTGGTAGTTTTATTCTTGTCAATTCATAGTTAAATTCACATTGTTTTTATAGTCAGATTCCTGTCAATTCATAGTTTAAATTACTTATTGTTTTATAGCTTAGTTTCATGAATGCTTTCTAAAATTTGTTATTTTCATTTGCAGTTGACTGTGTGATCTTATGCTCGATAAGTCATCTCAAGAATGTGACTGTCATTTTCCAATTGGATAAAATTTGGGCATTTGGTCATACAACAATTTTATTTTCCTTTTTAAACATGCTTTGCACTTGCCTTTGATTTCAATCAGCACTATCATTTAAGTTCTTAGCAATATAATTTATGATTTCAGTCCATGGAATAGAATTAGATTAAATTTATCTTTTAAATATTCTTAGATTTAAAACTAGGACAAAGTTAGATTAGAATTGTGTTTTAACAGATCAAATACTTTGTTTTCATAGAATTAAAGCTTTCAATGGATAATATAGAAAATGATTTCATCTTTGTTAGTCGAATGCAATTAGATTTAGAATAGTGCTCTACTTTAAATCAATTAGAAACTTTTCATAGATGTTTTTCCGGCCTAGACAATTCTAACATTTTAACCATTCAAAGTTTGATTTATTTTTATGCAATTTAGATTAGTTGATTAACATTTCCTTTTCTTCCTTCTTTTAGATTACATATTTCATTCATTTCATTAAAAGCAAATTGTAATTCAATTCATTTTCTTAGAATAAAAACAACATTTCCTTTTCTTCCTTCTTTAAGAATCAGATTTCATCATTAAAATTCATTTAGATTTGGTTGTTCACTAGCATTTAAAGATTTCATTTCTTAGACCAATTTCAATTCTTAAAAATTTAGGCATAAGATACAAAAACCCCAAAACAATATAAAACATACATAATGAATTAAGAAAGAAGGTTATCTAAGCATATATAGTGCACCACACTTCATCAAATTACTAACCTCGATCGATAATTTATGATAGCAATTTAAGACATTAAATTGATTAAACACTACCCCCCATAGCCTGTTGTTGGGATACAGCTAGAACGGAGTGGGCGGGGATCAGAGTGATACCCCCCTCCCTGAGCCATTGTCGCGGTGCTTGTAAAATCTGAGCGACAACATGACCTTTATGGAACTAGAGTTGTAAGGTTGTGGGACCACACAGGACCAAGTGGACCAAGAATTAGGTCAAGGAAGTGGACTTGATCAACCAAGAAGGGGCTTGACCTAATTATGAAAGGGAAGAGGATCAAAGGAAAAATCTTCTTAGCATTGAATGCAATGATCCAAATGAGGACAATATCCAAGGGAAACATAGGGCAAGAAATTATCCTTGAGGTAGGGCTTGCTGTATATCAAGACGCCACTGTGGGAATTTCTTGAAATTTGGAGGGCTCCTAGAGAAAACCCTAGCGCAGTTATGGACAAGAGATCAAACATTTTTTATGGCTACAAAGAGAGAAAAATGATGTCCGAGGTGACCTATGGAGGCTAGGCCTAGAAATAGAAGGAAAGGTGAGAAAAATATTCTTTATTAATGATCAGCTATGGCAGGACTAGCACCTTTTCCTTTGGGAGAGATGGATTCATGGAGAATTTATGGTTTTGAAGAGGTTTACCCAATCAAGGAGGTCTTCAAGCAACTTCGCATGGCATTAGGGTATGAGAGAAACTACTTGAGATATTTATACTTCCATATGCAATAACTGATGACTCATCAAGATGCATTTTGACAAAATAATCTCTAGGAACATTCACCCACTCATACATGGCCAATGCAATGATGCAACACTACAAAAGATCAAAATTTCCACAATTTTGTATAGGAAAGTAGAAAATTTCAGACTTGTATAGCGAAAATCCTAGAAACATTCATGTGACAAAGTAAACAACAAGAATAAGCATGAAAATATCACTTAAATATATAAATGAGGATATCCAATCATCATATTATGCCAATAATGAAGCTCCAAGACAAGAAATAGATCCAAACAACAAAATTCAGGCATAACATTCAAACTTGTCCTCCAAAAGGGAATGCAAAATTCTCAAGAGCTACTAAATCTCAATCCAAGTGATGATGATGAAAATGAATTACCTCACTTGTATTTATACAATCACTAATGAGTTCGATTTGCCTAATTTGGCCTAATTGAGCCCCAAATAATAAAATAATATGCAACAATAACATCCCTCGGTGACAAGTCCACCAAGATAGCTCAATAACACAATAATAAGCATCTCAAGAGGGTAGAATGATAAATAAAGTGAGACATTGGGCCTTTGAGGAGTCCTAATGAAGTCCAGGGTGTACCATGATGTGAGAATGGACCTCAAACATTGTGGACCAGGGGTTGGTCCCTTGTTTCTAAGCAAATCCTTATGGTGCCCCCAAGTGGGTGTGAGGGGCACATGGACATTTTCATGGGTCTCCAAGTGGATCAAAAATTCTTGTAAACCATCTGTAAGGGCTAGGATGATGTCACAAGCTCTAATATATCCTCATATGGACCCTGGAACATCTGCCAAGTGTATGGTGCAAGGGTGGAGTCAGCTGGGCATGGTGAAGCAAGTGCAACATCCTCATCCAAAAGGTGGAAAATGAGCAATCAACTAGTGGTGTTGGGGATCCATGAAATACTCTCTGCTATGGTGGAGGCCCATGGCTCTCAACACTTACCCTACAAGTGTCAATGTGGTCCTCTGGAGAGCTAGGACCCCATATAGGGAGACCAAGCCCCAAATTGAGACCCATCTGCAATCTTGGATAAGATCCAATGCATCCCCTCTTCCTCCAATGCAAAAATCATTAGAATAATCAAGTAAAAAAGCTTACAAGTCATGGAATCAATAGGGCACTTCATGGTGGCATGTCCTTCCATAGTGGGCTTTAGCGTGTACAAGTGTCTCCAAGCTCAATAAGGTGGTTAATCAAAGACCCTATTAAGTTGTTTCAACTTCTAAATGGGGTGGCATGTCCATGGAACATCCCTCAAGTGGTAAGTGGAAAATGATATAGTAATGGAAGGAAGTGGGGATCAGGGGAATCATCCAGACCACATGTCATGGTACAAGGGTAGCTATAATAAGGGGAGCCCACACCTGGGTATATGAGTGTAGGAGGGAGAAAATCGTGGTACATGAGTTACCTTGACCTTTGTTGTTCCACCCTTCTTCGTATGCCTTTTGCCTTTGATTTATTTCTATTCATAACTGCTCAGGGATCCAGGGGATGAGAGCATGATGTGTATGATGAAGCAATAGGTACCCCCTTTGAGGTGGGGCATTTCATTGCCCACCAGGGGTTGGGAAAATCATGGGTTCCTTAATGATGGAGGGGGCTCATCTAGGGCCCATAGGAACTAGGGTGATGGCGATAAATATGGGGTAGAGCTCATGTTTGGATTTTTTCCACGTGCTAAATTTGTTTGTCCCAGCCATATTTTGCATTTTGTGGTATATTTCCTGTTGAGAGTGGCCAAATTATTATTTTTATTTTCTTTTTAGTTGCATCAAGCACTAAGGCATTGTTCCAAGACTAAACCAAGGTGTGGACAAGGAGAGGGGGAGACTAACCGTATGTGGAACCCGTTATCACTCCACCAGATTCCCAAGGCTGAGGAAGGAATGCCAACAAAGGTAAACACAAACCAAGATTTTGACTTGATAGTTAGCCCTATCAAGTTGGAGAGGGCTCTCTCCCAAAGGGTCACATCCAGGAGGGCTGGAGAAAATAGGGTTTTAGGCTAGGTATAGAGTGCAAGGGGTTGTTTTGATTTGGTTTTGGTTGGGTAAATCAGCAGATAATGAAATAGGTCAAGGAGAACTAGGTCAGGGCTAAAGAGTGAGGGTTGTAGGGATGAATAGGGAAAGGTAGGTATAATGTCAATCACTTGAGGGAAATGGTTATGGAATGGTTTAGAAAATGTAAAGAGGTTGAGGGAAGCATAAGAGATGTATTTCTCTCAGACAGAAGATATGAAACAAAATATGATCAGTTACCCAAAACAGAGCATGGCTAGCATGTATTCTGAATTTCACACTTATAAAAGATCATAATCATATACATGAAAAGGAAATGAATAATACATTCACACATACGTCACTAAAGAAGAAACAATTAAAGACATTTAATACCATAGGTATCCCATAAATATAGCTGCAACTCTTTTGTATTAATGGCCAAAACTGAGTACAAAGTCTCCTTGATCAACTAAGAAAAATGAAACTGATTCCAACTTCCAACTACTATTACATTGAATTTCTGCAATTTATAGACCAATTTACAAAATCTGAGGCAAATCTCAGATCCAGAATTATTTCAAACAACAAAGCATTTTTCCTAACCTCTAGGAACATAAAACTGTTTATTTGTCTAAAATAAATTGAACTGCTTCCCAAAGTCTTCGAATTCATGATTTGGAGGAATTTGGAGAAACCTCCCTTGCGGATCTACACCTTGAGAACAGGGATAAATGTTAATAATCTATTTTATTATGTTGACTGTTGAGCTGAATCGACCCTTTTTTCCTGTGCTACGCTGTTGCTAATGTGCTGATGTAGTGGGTCAGTTTAGGATGTGGACCACAATTTGCTGATATGCTAGCAGATGAGCTAAGAGCTATGTTGGAAGATCTGTTGCTTGAACGGAATGTTGAACGCTTTTTGCTGCCTGACTCGACCTTTCTGTTGTTTTGTCACCCAAAATCCTTTTGTGCTGTGATTAACCCTTTTTCTAAACAAAACAGTGAAAAACTCATTATACCAGATCTTAAATCCTTTAGATTTCAGTTCTGAAATTTATCGCATTCATTGCACTGTCGCATATCGTAGATTGAACAATTTATAACATAAAAAGGAATCGGTGGTGTGATGCGAAAAGGGAAGTGATGTGGAGGGTAAGTGGGACCAGACCACAGCGCATATCGCAATTCGTAGCTTTTAGTTATAAGCGTGGAGGATATAAACTTTAAAAACTACGAAGTGTGATGCGCGAGGAAGGAGGTGAATGACGTGGCAGGGAAGAAGTGGGACCGGATCGTAGGCACACATCACAAATTTTAAGTTTTATTTATAATATGCGGGGTAAATTCTTAAAATTTGCGAAGTACGGGGAAGAGGGACCCACTGGAAATTGTCGAAGTGATACAAATCGACGAAAGGTTTTAAGCAGTAAGTGTTATGAATTTTATATTATATAACAATGTATTGCAATGGCTGTGTAATTGGGGTGGAGCTGCTGAGGTGGGGCCAACCTACCGCATCACAAATTAAAATAAATATGTTGCGGGCGCTCACAAAGGTAAAACAAATGCAATTTGATATCGCAAATCGGTGATCGCATTATTTAAAGTTTAGCTCCAATGCAAAACACATAAAAATTGCGAAATGCGATGAGGGCCCCACTTTAATCGTGATCGGGGAATGAAAAGCGATGAAACGGTAGAGATGAAAGGGTAAAGTGGAAAGGCGGAAAAAAGGTAAGGTAATGTATATTTCAATGGAAAATGAAATGGAAGGGAAGCATGGTAGGGAATGGGTCTCACTTTATATCGCATCGGCGATTTATAAGTTTAGTGTTAAGAACATCGCAGTTAATTGTTATGATTTGCGATGGCCGATATGCGATGAAGGTAAGGGGTCCTACCAATGGTTTAAACGGCCTTTTGTTATATATATGATATGCAATATATATAATGGTAATTTTATATAGCACGAGTGTTAGATGGGTGGCGAAGCTTATAACATAAAGTCTGAAACTTTATAATAAATGGGTTTATAAAGTAATAAGCCTCGAAAGGTTATATATGTGGGTTTGGGGGTTAAATGGGATTTTAAATGGAATTCAAAGCGCTAAACAATGGGTTTTAAATATAGTTTAGGCTATATAGTAAAAGGAGTTTGGGTTTTAGTAATAACTTGGATAATTTAGCAAATGAGATGAAATGTTTGGATATTGGGGAAAAAGGTGAAAATAGTAAAAAACGAAGCGAGGCCAATGATAATGACGGAGATGAGGTGAAAACATAGAAAAATAAGGTGGGGTGGGTGGGATGCAAATACCAGTGCTAACATCAGCTCCAACTGGGGAAGATAGCTCCAAAAGAGGTGTCTAGAACCGCAGATCTTTGGGAACTCGTTGATCAGTGCCTTATCCATTGGACAATGGAGTCCAATCTATAAACTGAAACTGAAAACATACTGTAAACTTCAAACCACACTAACAGATCATCAAAGCCTTAGGGCCTTCACCTCAGGCTTCAAACCTTGATGAATTCTGTCAACACTTGCTGTAAATAAAATAAAATCAAACTGAAATGATAGGAGCCTACTCTAACTGATCCATTTATCACCTAATCAAGTGAAATGGAATAACCAATGCAACCATGTAAGCATTCTGGCTGCTAGTTGAATTCTCTGCAAGTGCTTGCTTATGAGCAAGAAGAGAGAACTACTGAAAGGCAAATCCCATGAAAACTTGAAATCAAATTGAATCTTAATGAAATTGCAAAGCATGAGCCCACCGGCTGACCTCAAGAATGCTACAAAAGGATCTTCATAGGAATACATATTAATTTCCATCCCATCTAATACATTACTACTCTGCTCTAGGTAGTCTTCGTACCTTGAATATGAAATTTCATCTTTACCCTTACTTTCTTAATATGGCTGCAAATGTTCAGATGAGCTTTGTAATGAGACTCCTGATAAATAAGACCATGAAACTAGCTGTCGGATCAAGTTTATATCAACACTCTTTTCAGGCTCACAATTAGCTAATGGAAGAAGGAATTTTACTGCAGATATCATCCAACACATCAGCTATTGGGTCATGAAAAACTTGAAAAGACTGCTGCAACCTATTTTCCATTGGTTCTAATAAGATTGCATGACTTTCTACAGGCTACTCATATTTTTCTTTAGAGATATTATGAAAAGATTCTTTAAAAATTGAAATGCTTGAAAACATAATGGTACAGAATCATCTTGCATCATTTGATCATATGTTTCAATTTCCAAGCCTTCATCTGCAACCTGACATTCAATGGCATTCGAGGGCTGCAAATCTAGATCTAAGGAGGGTTCGATGTCGCAAATGATTTCCTCATCCAGTTCAAGATAATGTTTATCATTTATAATGTTGATCACTCGCTTATCTGCCTACTCATAGTTTTCTCTTATTTTTACAAATGAAGAGAAACACAAGGGTAAGGAGATTTGATCGAGAATTTCATTATCCTCTTGATTGTCAAGATCAAATCTTAATGACTACTAATTTCTTATTGCATGAAATTTATCCCCGATGAATTGAAATGAAGTAAAACAAAGAGGGAAAGATCCTTCACTTACTTTCAAATTTTATACACTTTCCTCATCATTGCCATAGCTAATATGCATCGGTTGATCCCCGTGTTCGAGCTACTGAAACTGAACTTCCTTCTCCCACCAACCAACTTTTGATTGCTCAGCAAGATTAGCTTCTGTTTGGAGAACATAATTTTCGTCATACTGATCATACTTAGGTAAATCATCAGAAGGAAGAATGTCATGAAGCATGCATATCGGATCTACAGATCTCTCCTTTGCAAGCTGATCTATAAAACTGATTTCTTTATTGTCCCTTAATGCATACATAAAATCATTATCAGATCTATGATAACTAGGATAGGAAAGAAAATGTTTCAGATCAGCCACTTGTTTTTCTTCAATCAGTGCTACATGGTCCTCTTGAACAAAACTTTCATCTCTCATGGTGATATTTTGCATCATTTCCTCTACTGTACTAACTAAAATTTTGAGCTTCACTTCTAAAGATGTCAAGCATCCTTTCTCTATGTTTTCCATTTCTTCTGCTTTCAAATTTAATCTTTTGATCAGCAAATTAGCTTCTACGGCTATTGCACTGTCCTGCATTTTTTCAAGTGTTTTAATGTCCCTTTCTCTCAATCGAAATTCCATTTTCGGATCAAAGGCATCTGGGTAGTGTAAGAGGGCTGAACCAAGAGGCGGTTTTATATCGGCAGGGATCGAATGGTATACTTGATTGAATCTAGATGAAAAATTTTGCACTGTTTCTCCTGGTTGCCTTTTCAAATTATCATATTCTTCTAAAATCAGAAAATGATTCCTCTTAATCACCCATTTATCAAGAAATACTTTCACAAACTGATGGAAATAAAAAATACTTGCAACTGGAAAA
This sequence comes from Pinus albicaulis, assembly GCA_034641835.2. Lineage (NCBI taxonomy): Eukaryota > Viridiplantae > Streptophyta > Pinopsida > Pinales > Pinaceae > Pinus > Pinus albicaulis. The sequence continues at coordinate 1,150,883,315 of CM076570.1, forward strand.
TTTTTGAACCATTCCTTTGCTTTGCCTTGCAAAGATAGAGTGAAGATCCTGATACTAACATCATCTTCATCAACCTCAAAAAGTTCGAGAAAACTTTCAAAACTCTAAATGTGTTTCTTAGCAGTGATGCTACCATATTCTCCATCAAACTTGTGAAGATATTTGTAATAATTTTCAAGTAAAGCATGGAGTACATGAGGTAAGATGAGTGGTTTATATCTATCTGAAATTTTACAAGGTGTAGGAGTATGTACAAAAGCTATAGAATTAGTCTTGATCTCTAGCTTGAAAAGGATATGCACAATTTTCAGGTAAGAGGTCTTGATCTTGATCAAAATCAAAGGGAAACTCAGTATTTACACTCTTCAAATAGGCAGAATCAAAAACTTTGATCATCTTTTTCATACAACAAACTCTGGAAAACTTTCAGGATAGTTTCAGGAAAAGAAAAGAAGTAATTTACAAGAAAGCCTATTACATCTTGAATACAATTCCATTTTGAATACCAGACATTTTTGTGATATTCTTCCATTTTCCTGCTGGCAAGGTCGATCCTCCAGTGGAGTTTTTACATCAAGTTGGAGTCGCCAGGTGAATGTTTCAGCCTTCATATGTGTCCAACTGTTGTTCACCATCAACAATTAGATCTAAATCTTTGTCATTCTCTCCCAGGGAAGATTTGTCTTTTTGCCTCCCGGCAACTGTGCCAATATGTTATCACTCCACCAGATTCCCAAGGCTGAGGAAGGAATCCCAACAGAGGTAACCACAAACCAAGCTTTTGACATGATAGCTAGCCCTATCAAACTGGAGAGGGCCCTTTCCAAAAGGATCACAACCAGGAGGGCTGGAGCAAATAGGGTTTTAGGCTAGGTATAGAGTGCAAGGGGTTGTTTTGATTTGGTTTTTGTTGGGTAAATTAGCAGATAATGAAATAGGTCAAGGAGAACTAGGTCAGGGCTAAAGAGTGAGGGTTGCAGGGATGAATGGGGAAAGGTAGGTATAATGTCAATCACTTGAGGGAAATGGTTATGGAATGGTTTAGAAAATGTAAGGAGGTTGAGGGAAGCATAAGAGATGTATTTCTCTCAGACATAAGATATGAAACAAAATATGATCAGTTACCCAAAACAGAGCATGGCTAGCATGTATTCTGAATTTCACACTTATAAAAGATCATAATCATAGACATGAAAAGGAAATGAATAATACATTCACCCATACATCACTGAAGAAGAAACAATGAAAGACATTTAATACCATAGGTATCCCATAAATATAGCTGCAACTCCTTTGTATTAATGGCCAAAACTGAGTACAAAGTCTCCTTGATCAACTAAGCAAAATGAAACTGATTCCAACTTCCAACTACTATTACATTGAATTTCTGCAATTTATAGACCAATTTACAAAATCTGAGGCAAATCTCAGATCCATAATTATTTCAAACAACAAAGCTTTTTACCTAACCTCTAGGAACATAAAACTATTTATTTGTTTTAAATAAATTGAATTGCTTGCCCAAGTCTTTGAATTCATGATTTGGAGGAATTTGGAGAAACCTCCCTTGCGGATCTGCACCTTGAGAACAGGGATAAATGTTAATAATTTGTTTTATTATGCTGACTATTGAGCTGAATCAACCCTTTTTTTCTATGCTGCGCTGTTGTAATGTGCTGATGTAGTGGGTCAGTTTAGGACGTGAACCACAATTTGCTAATATGCTGGAAGATGAGCTGAGAGCTGTGCTGGTAGATCTATTGCTTGAACGGAGTGTTGAATGCTTTTTGCTGCCCAACTCGACCTTTCTGTTGTTTTGTCACCCGAAATCCTTTTTGTAGTGATTAACCCTTTTTCTAAACAAAATAGTGAAAAACTCATTATATCGGATCATAAATCCTTTAGATTTTAGTTCCAAACTTTATCGCATTCATAGCACTATTGCATATCACAGATTGAACAATTTACAACATAAAAAGGAATTGGTGGTGTGATGCAAAAAGGGAAGTGACATGGAGGGCAGGTGAGGTGAAGGGTAAGTGGGACCGGACTGCAACGCATATCGCAATTCGTAGCTTTTATTTATAAGCGTGGAGGATGTAAACTTTAAAAACTACGAAGTGCGATACACGGGGAAGGAGGTGAATATCGTGGCATAGAAGAAGTGGGACCGGATCGCAGGCGCACATCACAAGTTTTAAGTTTTATTTATAAGCTGCGGGGTTAAATCTTAAAATTTGCTAAGTGCAGGGAAGAGGGACCCACTGGAAATTGGAAAAGTGTTATGAATCAGCGGAAGGTTTTAAGTGGTAAGTGTTATGAAGTTTATATGATATAAAAATGTATTGCAATGGCTATGTAATGGGGGCGGAGCTGCTGAGGTGGGGCCAACCTACCACATAGAAAATTAGAATAAATATGTTGCGGGTGCTCACAAAAGTAAAACAAATGTGATGCGATATCGCAAATTGGCAATCACATTTTTTAAAGTTTAGCTCCAATGCAAAACACCTAAAAACTGCGAAATGCGATGAGGGCCCCACTTTAATCGCGATGGGGGAATGAAAAGCGATGAAATGGTAAAGATGGAAGGGTAAAGCGGAAAGGCAGAAAAAAGGTAAGGTAACGTATATCTCAATGGAAAATTAAATGGAAGGGAAGCGTGGCGGGGAATGGGTCCCACTTCATATCGCATCGGCGATTTATAAGTTTAGTGTTAAGAACATCGCAGTTAATTGTTATGATTTGCGATGGCCGATATGCGATGAAGGTAAGGGGTCCTACCAATGGTTTAAGTGGCCTTTTGTTATATATATGATATGCAATATATATAACGGTAATTTTATATAACAGGGCTGTTAGATGGGTGGCGGAGCTTATAACATAAAGTCCAAAACTTTATAATAAATGGGTTTACAAAGTAATAAGTCCCGAAAGGTTATATATGTGGGTTTTGGGGGTTAAATGGGATTTTAAATAGAATTCAAAGCACTAATCTATGGGTTTTAAATATAGTTTAGGCTATATAGTAATGAAGTTTCGGTTTTAGTAATAACTTGGATAATTTAGCAAATGAGATGAAATGTTTGGATATTGGGGAAAAAGGTGAAAAAAGTAAAAAACGAAGCGAGGTCAATGATAATGTCGTAGATGAGGTGAAAACATAGAAAAATAAGGTGGGTTGGGTGCGATGCAAATACCAGTGCTAACAGACCCAATGGACACATGTGGAACCAGATGGGAAAAGATATGAATGGGGCATAAATGAGTGGAAGAGAGTGATGTATATGGTATCAGGAAACAATACCACGCAACCAAAATCGGGTTTTCCCATGTAGTGCCAACCCTAAAGCTAATGGCCAATAAAATATATCCCACAAGATTAGGATACATGAGAAACCACTCATTCTGCCGAATCCCCCCACCGATCCATGTCCAAAAGTGCCCATGACAAGTAAGGAAAATTACTCAACTATAAAAATGAAAAGCCATACTTTCAGGGTCAGGAGGTCCACCTTCAAACATACAATCATAGCAAGTGGGCGAGGGACCACATGGCTGGCTCAGGTGGCGGAGATAATGGCACATCGAGCTATCTAGTGGCTGCAAGGGGTCACTGGCTGCCGGTTGAGGATCATCTAGGAGAAAAAAAATTTCCTATACATACTGCCCACAGGTGGTGGGTAACAAGAAGGAAAAGTTCTTAGCCTTCAGAGAGAAGTGTACCCTATATGGAGGGATATTAATTGAGTTGAACATTGAGATCTGGGAGCTCCTGGGGGACCTGGGGTACTTCTTGGAACTATATGAGCATAGGGTGAGTGGTTCACCTTCCCCTGTGGAGTACATACCCCAGCATGTGAGCACAGGGTAAGTGGTTCAACTTCCCCTGTGGAGTACATACCCCAGCATGTGAGCACAGGGTAAGTGCTTCAACTTCCCCTGCATTCTACCCTTGCAGTCTGGGAATCTTGGCAAGTACCTCTCATCTGGCCAATGAGTTGGGAAAAGTCGTTAGGGTTAATTAGTACTACTGACAGATGCGTCAGGTACTGTTGTATTCCCTATGACTAGGATGCATGATGTTCAACAACTTGATCACTAAGGATCAATCATGGTAGGGGTTCTATCCCTAGACATGAGGACTTTCCTCTGTCATTTTGGTGAGGATGGCAGGGTCTTGTGACCCACCCTCTTTCAATCCTTTCTTAGTGGACTATGATATCAAATCTTCAACAAAGATGAGACAAGTTGTAGAGATGCCACATGATGGACATGATGGCATAGCAGTGGATGGATGTTGATAGGTGGAGTTCTTCCCTAGTTGAGAGGGAGTGTTAAAGAGTGCAACTAGGGGCTAATTCCCCTTCCTAGAAGCCTGTTATGAATAAAATATATATAGAAATAATATAAATAACTATAAATAATAACAATCATAAATAATGAAACAATAATTAGTGTTAAAGAGTCATGTCTCCAAGGACATGACCATTCGTGAATGGGTACCTACCTAGGTATATAATTGGGACCTTCAGTTGTAATCAAATCATATCATATCTTCTTGTAGATATTTTTGATGTTTTACCTACATTTACTATCAATGATAATAAGACATTGAAGTAAGTGTTGCAAGCATATAACATACCATAAAAATTAACACATTCCATCAAAATAATTCTTCCATTTTAGGCCTGATGTCACAAGCCCTAGGTAGTTTTTCCCTAGGGTAAATCCTAAATTTTCCCTATGCTTCAAATTGAGGCTTTTGGAAGGCTTATTGTTCCAATTATTGTCCAAGTGATAACAATGGGATAATGACCCACTATCACCATAGCCAATGTCCCTTTCTCTTTACGGACTTTCACCAATCGGAGGAGTCCCGGTAGGATGGATAATCACCTTTGATAGATATTTTAGGGTCTATGGTACTAGGTGATATGGTAATACCTCTTTTTACCACTCAAAATAATAGGGGTCCTAGGAGGGGATCACTGAAGGGAAACTACTAGGTCAAGGGAAACAATGGAGCAATATCTCATTGTCACCTCATCTAAGGCTCCTTACTCTTTACGGAATTTCACCGATGGGAGGAGTCCCGATATAACATGGATCATGAAAATGAATGGATCAATGATAGGGTGAGAGGTGATCCTAGAAGCCTATTCACAAGAGAGACTCAGATATAGGGCTTACTTGCTTGGAAAGCAAGATGAAAGGCTCTCTAGGAAGGGCTCAGAGGAAGCTAGGGTTATAGTATATGAATTTTCAATGAGATCCTTAGCCTCTAAATTCCTTGTGGAAGCTTGGATTCCAAGTGGTCTTTGCGGAATTGGCTTCAATAAGTTATGGGACCACCCGAGACCAAGTGGACCCCGGATTAGGTCAAAGGAATGGGATTGAGAAACCAATGATATGACTGACCTAATTTGGGAGGAGAAGAGGATCAAAGAAATAATTTCTTTAAATCTAAGGCTATGATACCTATGAGGTAACTAGCCTTGGGAATCTAGGGGAAAACTTCGATCTTGAGACTAGGACTTGAGATATCTCACAATCCAACAGTCAGAATGGGTTTAAAATTGGAGGACACCTAGAAGACTTACTAGCGCAGTAGATACAAGAGATCAAAATTTTGTGATGGGTGGTTTGCGAGAAATATAACGCCTTAGGAGACCAAATGGGGCTAGACCTAGAAAAAAGAGGAAGATGAAGGAAAATATGAAATTTAAGGTGATCAACAAAGGAGGACCAGTGATTTTTCCTTTGGGAGAGACAGAGTCATGGAATATTTAAGGTTTGGTTTGATTTCCATTTGTGAATGAGGCCTAAAAAGAAACTTCGCTAGGCTTTAGGGCTTAATGGAAGCAACTTCAACGTCATTTATACTTAGTTCAGAAATATTTGGTGACTTATCAAGACAAATTTAACAAGAGTGTCTCTATGAACATTCATTCATTGAAACATGGCCCATACATGCTACAAGTTACAACACTATGTAGAGATGCAATTTCCACAACTTCGTTCCAAGAAAAGTAGCAAATTAATCCTAGAATAGCGAAAATCCCTACATCATGAATGTAGAAAGATAAATAACAAGAATATAATTAAAACATTACTTACATATAAGAAGAATATATCCAATCAACAATATATGCCAATCATAGAAGCTCCGAGACAAAGAAGATTATCCAAATATCTAAATTCATCCATTCTTCACAAAAATCTCATCCTCAAAAGATAGCGAAAATATCACAAGAGATGATGATCCAATCCAAGCGATGATGATACAAATGATTCGCCTCACTTCTATATACACTTCCTAATGAATTTGATTTATCTAATTAGGCCAAATTTAGCCCCTAGAATAAAATAATGTGCACAATAACACTAACTTTTAGTGACAAGCCCACCAAATAGCTCAATAATACATGAATAAGCCTATCAAGAGGGTCGAATGATAAAATGAGTGAGTGTTTGGGGCTTTGATGAGGCCTAATGAAGTCCAAAGGGTGCCATAATTTAAGAATGGACTGCCATCATAGTGGACAAGGGGGTGGCCCCTTGTTCTCTAAGCAAAGACCTATGGTGCTCTCAAATGGGTGTGGGGGCACAAGGTCATCCTCATGGGTCTCCAAATGGATTGGAAATTGCTGTAGACCATCTGTAAGTGCTAGAATGATGACGTAAGCCCTAGCTCTGCAATGGAGAACAATCCTCTGGATCCTGGAACATCTGCCAAGTGTATGGTGCATTTGTGGAGTTGGCTGAGCATGGTGAACTGGGTACATCATCCTCATCCAAAAGGTGGAATATGAGAAATCAACGAACACTGTTGGGGATCCATGAAGTCATCTCCCCTATGGTGGAGGCCCATGGCTCTCAATGCTCACCCTACAAGGGCCAATGTGACCCTCGAGAGGGTTAAGACCCCATATAGGGAGATCAAGCCAGAAATGACATTCCACCTACAATCTTGCATAAGATCCAATGCTTCCCCTTCCCCTACAATACAACAATTCATTAGAATAATCAAGTAAAAGAGCTTACAAGTCATGCAATCAGTGGGGCACTTCATGGTGGCATGCCCTTCCATAGTGGGCTTTGGTATGTATAAGTGTCTCCAAGCTCAATAGGGGGTTAGATAGGGACCATATTATGTGGTTTCAACCTTTAGAGGGGGTGAAATGTCCGTGGTAGATCCCTCAAATGGTAGGTGGAAAATGATATAATGATGGACCGGAGTGGGGATTAGGGAAAACATCCTGACCACATGTTAAGGAGTCAGGGTAGCTAAAATAAGGGAAGCCCACACTTGGGTATATGAGTGTAGGAGGGAGAAAATCGTGGTACATGAGTTACCTCGACCTTTATTTTTCCACCCTTTTTCATATTCATTTTGCCTTATATTGATTTTTCTTCATGACTGCTTGTGGCTCTAGGGGATGGAGAGCATGATGTGTGAGATATAGCAGTGAACACCCCCTTAAGGTGGGGCAGTTCATCGCCCACCAGGGGTTGGGACAATCATGGGTTCTTTAATGATAGAGGGGGCTTGTCTAGGGCCCATAGGAACTAGGGTGATGGCCATGGGTAAGGGGTAGAGCTCATGTTTTCCTTTTTCCCAGATGCTAAATTTGTATGTCTCGGCCATATTAAGCATTTTGTGGTACATTTCCTATTGAGAATGGAAAAATTATGCTTTTACTTTTCTTTTTAGCTGCCTCAACCTTCAGGGCATCGTTCCAGGCCTGACCCATGGTGTGGACAAGGGGAAGGGGAGGCTAACCCTAGGTGGACCCACTGAACACATGTGGACCTGGATGGGAAAATATATTAATGGGGCGAAAATGAATGGAAGAGGAGTGATGTAGGTGATACAGGAAGTGGGACCATGCAACCAAAATCGGGATTTCCATGTAGTGCCAACCCAAAATCCAAATGGTCCGTAAAGGATATCCCATGGGACTAGGATACAAGGGTAGCCACGAAATCAGGCAATGGAGACAAGAATAGAGGCCTAACCCACACTTTCCACCAAATCCCCCCACCAATCCATTTGAAAAAATGCCCATGACAACTAAGGAAAATTACTCAACTATACCAATGAAATGTCATACCTTTGGGGTCGGAAGGCCCACCTTCAACTATACATTCATGACAAGTGATTGAGGGACCACATGGCTAGCTCAGGTGTCGGAGAAAATAACACATCGAGCTATCTGCTAGCTTCAAGGGGCTGTTGGCTGCCGGCTGAGGACCATCTAGGAGAAATTTTTTCTCCTATATACACTACCCACAGCTGGTGGGTAACATCTCCCAAAGGAATATCTATGTGATAATATACACTTCTTTAGGTTCTTTGTTCCCGTTAAGAGACATAGAAAGGACTTGCACAAGATCTAGGGTTTTATGAATTATCATGGACAAAGGTATTCCTGAGATCAAGGAATGGAGGGGAAAGGATTTCTTATGATTTATTTCACAAGTACAAGGCTCATACAACCCTCAGATAAGCACCCAAGTTAAGTAAATACAAGCTAGGGTTTCCCTCTTAGGGCACACCTATGGCAAGATATTCTATGGATGAAAACCAATTAGATGCTTTCCATACTTTGAGGTCTTGTATATAAGACCCTAAGCTTGATGCCTATCCTCCTAGAATCCACCAATTCACTCTCTAGGGAAATTTTCTCTATGCCCTAGCCTAGTTGTCGTAGTTTAGAGGACTGAAATTTAGAAGAGGAAATTTATGGAGAATACTTGAGTTTGATCACCAAAGGTTTGGACCAATGCCTTTTCCTTTTTGCATATGGAGTCCTAGATGATTTAGATTAGCCAAAATTGTCCTTAAGGAGGTCAAGAATTGATGCCCTAAGTACCAGTCCTCAACATTTACCCACTCAAGAATTATGGAGTTTTATGGAGAAAATCAATATTTCACCACTAGGAACATTCATTACACGTCATATCATGAGTAATATATGAAATTTCCAACCAAGTGGCTTCAAAAATTTATCTTCGCAAAATTAGGGCACAATATAGCATTAATCTAGTTGCAACAATTCCATACATTAGACATTTTTCAAGAGAAACTTTTCAACAAAAAGCACTTACAAGATGACAATGTAATATATCCATACACAATAAGATAGATAGCTCCAAAGAAGATCAAAATTTCAGCTCCAAATATTGAAATTCATCCAAGATCATCCAATAGCCAATCCAAGAACAAGTACGAATTTTCCAAGAAGGCCAGAATTCCCAAGTGATGATGATGATCAATACAAATGAAGTTATGTTCTATTTATGTGAGTCCTCCTAAGTCAAATTATGCCTACGATCCCCCAAATATTATAAAAATGGGCAAGATACATCCCCTAGTCATAAGTCGACTAAGTAGCTTTTACAAAATATGAATTAGACATCCAAATGCAAGCAAAAATTATGACATCATGATGATGTAAGGTCATTGGAAGGAAATGTTGAGTCCTATTAGTGCCAAAATGTGTGAGAAGGATCCCTAAATCTTGAACTAAGGGATGGTCCCTAACTCTCCAAGTAAGTCATCATGTGGGGCCCCAATTTGTGTTTGGAGCACAAAAACCCGTCTCATGGGCCTCTTGATTATGGAATAGCCTATAATGCTCCAGAGCTGAGGGCTCTGACGATGGTTCTTTCCCTCACATGTCTCAAGTGGTGAGACAAACCTACTTTGGGCCTTATATTAGCTGCCACACCATTAAATGCTAAGTCAACTAGGGCACACTGGTCCAACTGCATCATCTCGATAATAACGTGGTGCAATGAGAAAACTATTGAGGGTGTTGAAGGTGCACGCGGCATGAAATGATGCTTTGCACATGATGGGAGTCCCATGACTCTCAACGCTTCACCCAAAGATGTCAATATGATCCTCTGGTGGGCTTGGTTCCCAATTAAGTTGCTCAACCCATGATGGAATCACCTTTCAATTACATATAATGTCCAATGCTGCATCCTCACCATTAGGTAAAATAATCCATTAGTGCATCTAAGTGAACCAATCTTGTTAATCAAGGGTGTATTGAGACTTCCTATTGGGATTATGTTCCAAATTTGGGGGCTTTAATCTCGTAATAGTGTTGCCTCCCTAGGTAGAAGTGGCTAATAAACAACCTTATTAGATGTTCCTAGCTCCCAAGGGAAAAGGAAGGTCCTTGGTACATCCTTCAATAGAGAGGTGTCATGTGAATGATGATGAATGGATGGGGACAGGGGGGTCTCAAGTCCAAATTACATGGATTCAAGGGTGGAAATGATGAGTTATATCCATATATTAGGTGTATATATGTAGGATAGAGCAATCGTGGATACATGAGTTACCACAACCTTTGTTTTTCCACCCTTTTTATTTTCCTTTTTCTTTTTCTTGATTTTTATTTGTATTAGTACTCGGGGCTTCGAGAAATTAAAGTATGTTGTGTATGATGTAAAGTATTCATTACCCCCTTAAGGTGGGGTAGTTCATTTCTCACCAGGGGTTGGGACATGCATGGGTTCCTTAATGACGTGTGGGCACTCATGGGGGCCCCTAGGAACCAGGGTGATGGCCATCATAAAGGGGTAGAGCTCATGCTAGGAATTTTCCCATGTGCTATATTAAATGTCCTGACCATATTTTTTATTTTATAATATTATTTCTTATGTTTCTTGCTTGTGGCAATGATATGCTTTTAATTTTATTTAATTGCATCAACCTCTGGGGCAACATTTTCAGGCCCAACCTAAGCATGTGGACAAGGGGAGGGGGAATGTCAGTGCCATGTGGACCTAGTTATCATGTGGAACCAAAGAAGGAAATTGATTAAATAGGACTTGTAATATGTGGAGGGTAGTGAAAAATGTGGAACAGGGAAATGGGACCACACTACCAAAATCAAGGTTTCCCAAGTAGTTCCTTTCCTAAAACCATAGGTATGTAGGGGAGATCCCACAGGACTAGGATTGAGGATTACCCCCCGATTAAAGGTGACGAAACAAAGCCATAGTTAAAGCCCTTCCTTTTTCCAAGTCACCCTATAATCCATGCCCAAACTGCCTAAGAAAAATAAGCATAATCACTTGATTGCACAATGAAAAACATACCTTTTGGGTTGGATTTCCCACCTTCTAACATATTCTATCGAAAGATGGGCGAGGGGACATATGAATGATGCATGGAACGAATATCAAATGGCACAATACATCAGCTACACCATGTGAAATTTCGACAATTACTGCTACTCAATATTATTCTCCTCACTTGTGCAGTTTATTTCTCGTATGTAAATTGATTTATGACAAATATCAAATAACTCAGAATTGCAATATTCACAAATAAATACACTACAAAAATTAAAATACTGGAATTGAGAAAGTAATGCACACACACAATAAGTATGATACCAATGTTTTTGGACAGTTGTCCCTAGAAAACCCCAAAGGGAAAACCAGCACAGCAAATGAGGGTTTTATTATTTTTCAGCAATTTGAGAAATTACAACTGGTTGTTGTAGTCTAGAAAACCTCCAACAAATACTTATCTTCACTAACAAAATATACGGGTGACTCACTATCTCCATTTGTAAACCAACTCCGCCTCCTTCTAGCCACTTACACTTCCTCCTAGAACTCACACAACTTGCTTGAAATGCACACTGTTGGTTGAGGATAATTCGCGTAGTCTCTGAAAATGCTTTCCTTCAAGTCGTTCTGCCTCTTGTGGCTACTAGAATCACTTGCTCTGCCTCTAAGATATAGCTCCGGAACATGGTCTCTCCGGCAACTGGCATTGGATAAATTGGCTAACTCTCTACTAATTCAACGTCCTCTGTAGATAAATTTTGCCTACTCTTCTTGTCTCTCTCACATTGTTAAATCTGAGGAAAACCTATTATGGAATCCTTCTCCCAAATCTCTGCTCAGAACCCACTACTTGGGGTCTCCCTAGCTTCAACTACACCCTTGTTGAATCACTGCAACTGGGTAAGTCGAATTGCTTGACTCACAACTCATTACTCTCCAACCCCATCAACCATGTTGTTATAATCTTCTTTTGGGTAAACAACAACCATGATCACATCAAAATCGATGGTTATAACCATCTTGACTCTGTCAATTAACTTTTCTAGAATTCTTTAGAGAAAAAACAACCTCCCTCAATTAATCTGATTTAATTAACTACTTTTCCTAAGTTAGACATAGGAATATTTAATTATTGGCCAATTAATCTAATTGAGGTTTTTTTAAGGCTTTTCTCACGAAACCTTTTCTAGGTTTTAGAGATCTCGTGTTCCTTAGCCTCTTAGACACCAGATATACTAGAACACCTCTCCACTGCTACCCAAAAACTAACACTCCATCATAGCGAGGAAGGTTTTCTCCACTACTCCCATCTGCTCCCTGAAGTAGACAAAATTTTCCCTACCCAAGGCCTTCTTGAGTATATTAGCGACCTATTGGTCTTTCAGAACATGATGTAGTCAAATTGATCCACGTTGCACACAATCTTTGATGAAGTGGTACTGTATGTCAATATTCTTCAACCTATCATGGAACACTGGATTCTCAGAGAGCCTCATGCAACTCTAATTATCGCAATAGATATCGGCCGACTCCATCCTCTGATCGAACAAAATCGCTAGCATATTTTGAAGCCAAATAGCATCGCATGTGGTTATGCTAGTTGCTATGTATTCTACCACTGCAGAAATCAGTGCCATGAACTTTTTCTTTTTATTGCACCAAGAGACAACCATTGATCCAATATTCAAGCAACACTCTGATGTGATTTTTCAATCCACTAAACTGCATGCCTAGTCTGCATCTATATATCCACATAACCTGACACCATCACCTTGAGTATACTTGAACCCTTACTCAAATGTGCTACACAAGTACCTCAATATATATCTCACCGTTGTCCAGTGCATCCTCTTAGGTCCCAGTATAAATTGTCTGAGAGTGTTGACTGCGAAATAGATGTTTGGCCTTGTGATGACTAGATACATGAGTGAGCCGATGAGATTTCTATACTTGTCTGCTCCACATGCTCATCCTTCGATGCATTTATCTTCCTCTTATTAATAATCATAGGCATGGACATGGGTCTACAATCCTGCATCCTGAATCTCTTCAAGATCTCCATAGTATATCTCCCTTTCCCAAGGAAGATCTCCCTGTCTGTCTGCCATAACTTCAGGCTTAGGAAATAATACATCAACCCCAAATCCTTCATCTCAAATTATGCTACTAGGTTCCTCTTATAGTCCTCTATGAGCCTTGATGACTTTGTCAAGAAGAGATCTCCACATACAACACTACGATGAGTGGCTCACCCTCTACCACCAAATAATAAAGGTTCATCAAAGGAAATTTCAACCTTAAAGTGGTCTCCTAAGGAAAAATAATAAAATAATAGTTAAAATAATAAAATAAGAGTTATAAATTTTGGAGGGAAAAGAAGAAAACTACTTTTTTAATTATATTTTTTATTATATCATATTTTTACTCCAATTTATAGTGTAGATACTCCTTGGATGCGGAATTAAATTATGCATCCAACAAGTACCCATTATGCATACTTTTGAGAATAATGTCGGTCACACGTTTTTTAATGTATTTGCAATTTTTATCAATGTGGTTCTTCTCAAAAGTATGCATAATGGGTACTCGTTGGATGCATAATTTAATTACACACCCAACGAGTATCTACACTAGAAATTTGAGTAAACCTATAAGGAGATGAGCCCAAAATACAATTAAAGTTAAGCAAAAGTGGTTTTTTTTTTCTTTTCCCTCTAAAATATTTACATGAACCTCTTTTTAAATTTAAAGGATTTTGATTAGCTTACATATTATGACATGGAAATTACGTGAAAATTTCATGGGAACTTTTAGGCTGAAATTTCCTCTAATGGGAATCCACTTCTCTTTACGAATCCCATCCGCTACAAGTACCTGTAAATCCAACTATACCATGCCCTCGGGGCCTGTTTGAGCCTATATAGTGCTCTCTTTAGTTTGCACATGTGTGTGCCCCTCTCATGTGTCTTGAAGCCCTCTGGCTATTCGATATATACCTACTCCTCTATCACCCCATTCAAGAATGTTGTCTTGACGTCTATTTGATGAATCTGCCATCCCATCTGAGCTGCTAGAGATATAATTGAATGGATAGAAGTATATCTAGCCACTAGGCCGAAGGTATCCTCATAGTCTATACCTTCCTTTTGTCTACACCCCTTGGCTATGAACCTAGCTTTGTAATCCTCTACACTTCCATTTGCAGTGTACTTGATCTTATAGATCCATCTAGAGCCTACAACTGACCTATCCACAGGTCTCAGCACAACCTCCCATACATCATTTGTCATGATGGAGCTATACTCCTCCACCATGGAATCCTTCCACACCTAATGTTGTGCAGTCTCTTGATAACTGGAAGGTTCAACAAACTGTGCCACCAACACCTGGTACCTATCTGGTTTTTTGCGCTCCCTCTTTCCCATCCTAAGAGCCCCCATAAACTCTTCCACATCCTTCAGCATCTGAATAATGTCTTTGCTAGTTGTACCGCTAGTGGTGGGTGATTATACTATCTCCTCATCCTTCCTCTGCTGCGAACTTGCTGGATCCCCTGTACCTGAGTTGGTGCTCATACTAGTAATTGTACTAATACTTTTCTAACCTTGCGACTATCCATGTTGTTGTCCCTGTTCCTTTAAGGTTTCTCTATACCCATCAAAATACCCCTTATCTGCTATCTAATCTAACTTAGTGCGTTTCTCATCTGGTACATGGCAGTATGTTACACTACCAGAGATTCTGAAGTGACCGACGTATGGCTTCTTCCCTGAGAAAACTTCCTCTAGTGTTATCTTCCTCAACGCCCTGTGAGGAACCTTTTTCTGTATGTACACCACCATGCTACATGCCTCTGCCCATAGAAAGTTGGGTATGTCTTGATCATACAACATAGATTTTTCTGTCCCAACTATAGACCTGTTCTTCCACTCTACTATTGTATTATGTTGTAGATTATATGGATTTGTCCACTCCCTCTTGATTCCCTCCTTTGAATAGAACCCCGTGAATTCACTATTTGTGTACTCTCCTCCATTATGTGCATGAAATAACTTGATATTTTTCCCTGTCATATTTTCCACTAGAGCCTTAAACTCTAGGAAATGATTGAAGACCTCATCCTTGGTCATCAAAAATTAGATCCAAGTCATCCTAGAGTAGTCATCTATAAAGGTGACAAAGTAATTGTACCCTCTGAGAGATATGGTGGACATTGAGTTGCAAATATTTGAAAGTAGAAGCTGCAACACAACATTTGATCTGTTGTCACTTCTTGGGAATGTTGCCTTAGATAATTTCTCAAGTACGCACCCTTTGCATGCATCATCATGTTTTGTGGTCAATTCTAGAACACCTGTCATTGTCTCCATGAGCATCTTCAGTGCTCCATAGTGTAAATGTCCCATTCTCATATGCCACAATTCACCTAGGTCTCTACCAATGCTACTGCTATTGTTGTTGCTAACTAGCTCCTTTGGAGAGTCGAGCTACAACTAATATATAATTTTTCTCTGAACTTTAATTTGCTTCACCTTCTTCCAATTGTAGTATTTTATGAATGCTTTCTTTCCTACGAAGTAGACATGATATCCCTTGTCTTATACTTTAGAAACAAAAACTAGGTTCATGCCTAAGCCTGGCACATGCAACACATTTGTAACACTAGTGCTTGCTCCTAAATCCCTCTAAATGTTGATGGTACCTCTCCCAAATGGAGTACATTTCATTTTGTTTCCCATCTGTATCTGGAAGTCCATCTTCTCATCCCTGTAGCTAGAGAAGTAGTCTTTAGCCTCAGTCATGTGTGTTGACACTCGACTGTATATATACTAGACACCCTGTGAAGTCGAGCTAGAGAGGAAAGCTATCTAAGAAAATTCATCTTCCAGCCCGAAAGACAAATCCATATAATCCTAGTCTTTGAATATTTCTGCAACCATATCTACAAAATCTACTTACTCAATAAAATGGAGAAATTAATAAACTGTTTTGAATCTCTCGTGTACTTTCTCTTCCTTGTCTCGTGTTGATCTGCGCCTGCAAACCCTTATGTTGCAAACACACGAGCAAATGTCTAGAATACACTTGAGATAAATTTTCCGAACACTTTGGAAGAATTTCTGACACCCAGGAGGCACCCTAGCTCCCTCCGCGTCACTCTGCATGGTCTTGTGCATAGTTACTGCACTGTACTGCATCACTCTGCATAGAGGCCCAGTGCTGCTGCTCAGCACTGTCCCCTCTATGTCCTCCTCCTGCCTTTCTATTTGTCTGCTAACTTCCCCTTCCTTCTTCTGCCTCTGCACTCTGCCTCTACAACCTCTCCCTCTGAAATCGAATTCTATTCCTTCAGAATTGATTTCTTTGGGTACTAAGTGTGTGCCCGGCTTTGCTTTCCAAATGACCCTCAAGCCTTCTCTTATAATCTTCTCGTTGATGAATCAATGGCCCATATTAGATCTCTAATTAATGGCTGAGATTAAAACATGACTCGATCTTTGTTTTCTAGAAGATTCACACTCTGTTTTATTAATACACTTTAATTATTTAATTTCCATAAGTTTAGACTTAGGGATCACATTAAAATAATTAATTATTTTAATAAAACATCAACCGAGTGGAATTTCCACAAACTGTTTCTGGGTTCTTTGGAATACTAATGTCCAAACCTCCTCGCAAAATATGAGACTTGGAACACTTTCCAATGCTACAAAATCAACACTCCATCTTAGTAAGGAATGTGTTCAAGAAAAATACGAACTGCATCTGCTCTGACTGCCCCTCATCTGTTGCGTTGTTGTCCTCTGTACTGCTGCCTGTGACACCATCCCTATCATTGCCTCATCCGTATTGCAAATCCCTCTGAAGTCAAACCATTCCTCTACTGGAATGGGTTCTTGACCATCCCCATCTTTTCTCTGAAGTAAGTAAACTTAATCTTACCCAGAGCTTTCGTGAGGATGTATGCCACCTGTTCCCCTGTAGGGATGTACTTCAACTGTACAGCTCTGTATTGGACATAGTCTCTGATGAAGTAGCACCTAATATAAATGTGCTTCGATCGATCATGAAACACAGGATTCTTAGAGAGCTTGATGCAACTCTGATTATCACACAGAATTCTCGTCGGTTCCATCCTCTTCTTGAGTAAGTTCATGAGAAACTTACAAAGCTATATGGCCTCACACGAAGCTATGCTAGCTACCATATATTCAACCTCAGATGAGCTCAGCGCCACAGATTTTTGTTTCCTACTGCCCCAAGAAGTCATTCCTAATGCGACACTAAAACAAAACCCACTGGTACTTTTCTGATCTACTGGATTCCAGCCCAGTCTGGATCGGTGAACCCACTCAATTGGATTTCATTGCCCTTGGTGTAATTCAATCCAAACTCGGTTGTCCCCTTCAAGTATCTGAGAACATGTTTGGATGCTGCCAAGTGAGTCCTCCTTGGTTCTACCATGAACTGACTGAGGGTATTCACGGCATAAAAGATGTCTGGTCTAGTGTTGACCAGGTACATCAATGATCCAATGAGCTATCTATACAAGGTAGGGTCAGCCTCATCATCTTCAGACATGTCAATTTTCTTCCAGTTTGTGATCATTGGCATAGCCATAGGTCTACAATATTCCTTCTGAAATCTCTTCAGAAACTCTGTCGTATATATTCCTTGCCCAAGGAAGATTTGTCCCTTCTGCTGCCAAGCCTCCAAACCCATAAAATAGTGCATCTACCCTAGATCCTTCATGTCAAATTCTGTAGCCAAATTTTCCTTGTAGTCTTCGATGAGCTTAAATGATCCAGTCAAAAAAATATCATCTAAATATAATACCGGTATTAGAGGCTCATCTCCTATTCTCAGATAGTAGAGGTTGGGATCTGCATCACTCTTGACAAATCCCATCTTCTGCAGGTAGCTATCAATTTGGCCATACCATGCTCTAGGGGCTTGCTTCCATCCGTACAAGGCTTTATTAAGCCTACACACATGAGTTTTCTGCTCATGCGTATGAAATCCCTCTGGTTGTTCTATGTACACCTCCTGTTCTATAAACCGGTTCAAGAATGTTGTCTTGACATCCATCTGGTGAATCTCCCATCCCATCTGCGTTGAGAGATGACAAGTCTGATTGAAGTGAACCGAGCTACAGGGGGCGAAGTTTTTTTCATAGTCAATCCCCTCCTTCTGTGCATACCCCTTAGCCACAAATCTAGCTTTGAACTTCTCTATGCTGCCATCTGCAACATATTTTATCTTGTAGATCCACCTTGAACCTACAACCAACATGTTTTGAGGTCTAGGAACTACATCCCAGACATCATTTGTCATGATGGAGTTGTATTCCTCCACCATAGCATCTACCCACGCCTAATGCTGAGTTGCCTCCCGAAAACTAGAGGGTTCTCCAACCTGTGCTACCAATGCTTGGTACCTTTACCTGCGTTCCCTCTTCTCATTTCTAGGAACTCCAATAAAGTCCTCTGCATCCCTCAGAGTCTGCTGAAGTTCTTTGCTCGTCCTTCCATTGGTGGTGGGTGGATTCACATGCTCTCCTTCTTGCACTTCCTCAGAAAAAATTTCCTTGGAATCCTTGTGCCATGGAGAGGCACTAGAGCCATCTTCTGTAGGTCGTTGTGGCTGGACCAACGGATCCTTCTCAGACTGTGTAGCTGTAGACATCCCTTGGGATCTCCTGAAGGCTCTCTCCTCCATGAATTTCACGTCGTGTCTTACTACGATCTTCCTACTCTGCCTTCTCATTCTTGCTATATCCCACAAGGTAGCCTTTCTCTGCAGTCTGATCTAACTTCTTCCTCTTCTCATCGGGTACATGGCAATATGCTATACTGCCAAATATCCTGAAGTGGCTCACCTCAGGTTTGCTGCCTGTGAACACACTCTCAGGAGTAACCTTACCCAATGCTCTATGAGGCACCCTGTTCTACACATACACTGTTGTATTGCAAGCTTTATCCCATTCTTCCTCTCTGCGACCCCATTATGCTCTGGATTATATGGAGCTGTCCATTCTCTCTTGATGCTTTCCTTTGCATAGAATCTTGTGAAGTCCTTGTTAATGTACTCTCCACCATTGTTTGATTGCAATTTCTTGATTCGCTTTCCTATTAAGTTTTCCACCAAAGCCTTGAATTCTTTGAATCGCTCAAAGAACTCATCTTTGGTCTTTAGAAAGTAGATCCACGTCTTTCGGGAATGGTCATCGATAAAGGTGACAAAATACTTTGCACCACTGAGAGCATTCATGGACATTGGTCTACAGATGTCTGAGTATATTAATCCCAACACACTCTTGGCCCTATTGCTGCTTCTTGGATATGATTCCTTGGAATACTTCCCTAATACGCACTCCCTGCAGACATCGTCTCTCTTGGTGCTAAGTTCTGGAGCTCCAGTGACAGTCTTCTTGAGAATCCTCAAGGTTCCATGATGTAGATGCCCCATTATTCTATGCCATAATTCATTCAAATCTCTTTCATAGTATTCCTATCAGTGCCATTGGGGACTCGAGCTGTAACTTGTATAGTTTATGGCTTCGTACTCCAATTTGGGCCTTCTTTTTCCAACTAGGGTGTTTGACATAAACTTTGTTGCCAATAAAGTATACATCATAGCCCGTGTTCTGAAGTTGAGACATTAAGAGCAAGTTTATCCCCAATCCTAGTACATGCAGTACGTTGGTGGCCCGAAGCTTATTGCCAGCTTCTGTTTGAAATATTATGGTCCCTCTTCCAATAGGGGTACATTTGGCCTTATTTCCCTTAGTGATCTAAAAATTCATCTTCTCCTCTTGGTAGCTCGAGAAACATTCTCGAACTCCCGTCATGTGAGCATATGCTCCACTGTCAATATACCAAATCCTTGGAGAGACCATGCGCGACACACAAGAAAAATCCTCTTCTAGTCTGGATGCCAGAACTGTAATGTCATGATCCCTCTGTTCCTCCATCCATTCTGGAGTACTGCTTGAACCCTTCCGAGTAGATGTTGCATCATTGTCGGACTTTCGTCCCATTCTAGAACCCCCTCTTTTGTTTATCGTCTTTTTCTCTGATACCATGTGAAATTTTCAAGCTGAAATACTACTGCAGTGATTGATTTATTTCACCTACTTATGATAAGTTATTTACAGATTCTTCCAGTAAATTCTAAAATAAACACAACTGCAATATTCATTTAATCATAATAAAAAAATAAAATATAACGCATATAATCCAATAGAAACAATCACATGAGCACAGTTATTTTTGGACAATTGTCCCCGAAAAAACCCAGTGCGGGAAAACCAGTGCAGCAGATGAGGGTTTGTATTATTCTTCAGCACTGGAAATCATTTACAAGAATTTGATGAGAAGATGTCTAGAATACACTTGAGATAAATTTTTCGAACCCTTCGGAAGAATTTCTAACAACTGGGGGGCACCCTAGCTCCCCCTGCGTCACTCTGTGTGGTCTTCTGCGCAGTCCTTGCGCTGGACTATGTCACTTTACGTGGAGGTCCTGTGCTGCTGCTCAGCGCTATCTCCTCTATGTCCTCCTCCTGCCTTTCTTTTCGTCTGTTGAATTCCCCTTCCTTATTTTGCCTCTGCAACTCAGCCTCTACAACCTCTCCCTCTGAAATCGAATTCTATTCCTTCAGAATCGATTTCCTTCGGATACTGAGTGTGTACCCGACTTTTCTTTCCAAATGAACCTCAAGCCTTCTCTTATAATATTCTTGTTGATGAACAAACGGCCCAGATTAGATCTCTAATCAATGGCTGAGATTAAAACATGACTTGATCTTCGTTTTCTAAAAGATTCACACTCTGTTTTATTAATACCCTTTAATTATTTAATTTCCCTAAGTTTAGACTTAGGGATCATATTAAAATAATTATTTATTTTAATAAAAAATGTACCGAGTGGAATTTCCACAAATGGTTTATGGGTTCTTTGGAATACTGATGTCCAAACCTCCTCCCAAAATATGAGACCGATCATGAAACACATGATTCTCAGAGAGCTTGATGCAACTCTGATTATCACACAGAATTTTTGTCAGTTCCATCCTCTTCTTGAGTAAGTTCATAAGAAACTTACAAGGCCATATGGCCTCACATGAAGCTGTGCTAGCCGCCTTATATTCAGCCTCGGATGAGGTCAGCGCCAAAGATTTCTGTTTCCTACTACATCGGGAAGTCATTCCTAATGCGACACTGAAACAATACCCACTGATATTTTTCCGATCTGCTGGACTTCCATCCCAGTCTCCATCTGTGAACCGACTCAACTGGATTTCATTGCCCTTGGTGTAACTCAATCCAAACTCGGTTGTCCCCTTCAAGTATCTGAGAACATGTTTGGATGCTGCCCAGTGAGCCCTCCTTGGTTCTACTATGAACTGACTGAGGGTATTCACGGCATAAAAGATGTCTGGTCTAGTGTTGACCACGTACATCAATGATCCTATGAGTTGCCTATACAAGGTAGGGTCAGCCTCATCATCTTCGGACATGTCAATTTTCTTCCAGTTTGTGATTATTGGCATAGCCATAGGTCTACAATCCTCCATCTAAAATCTCTTCAGAATCTCTGTAGTATATATTCCTTTCCCAAGGAAGATTTCTTCCTTCTGTTGCCAAACCTCCAAACCCATAAAATAGTGCATCCACCCTAGATCCTTCATGTCGAAGTCTGTAGCCAGGTTTTCCTTGTAGTCTTCGATGATCTTAGATGATCCAGTCAAAAACATATCATCTAAATATAATACTGGTATTAGAGGCTCATATCCTATTCTCAGATAGTAGAGGTTGGATTTGCATCACTCTTGACAAATCCCATCTTCTGCAAGTAGCTATCAGTTCGGCCATACCATGCTCTAGGGGCTTGCTTCAGTCCGTACAAGGCTTTATTAAGCCTACACACATGAGTTTTTTTCTCATGCGTCTGAAAGCCCTCTCACTGTTATATGTACACCTCCTCTTCTATAAACCAGTTCAAGAACGTTGTCTTGACATCCATCTGGTGAATCTCACATACCATCTGCTCTGCAAGAGAGATGACAATTTGATTGAAGTGTACCAAGCTACAGGGGGCAAAGGTTTCTTCATAGTCGATCCCCTCCTTCTGTGCATACCCCTTAGCCACAAATCTAGCTTTGAACTTTTCTATGCTGCCATCTACAACATATTTTATCTTGTAGATCCACCTTGAACCTACAACCGACATGTTTTGAGGTCTAGGAACTACTTCCCAGACATCATTTGTCATGATGGAGTTGTACTCCTCCACCATAACATCTACCCACACCTGATGCTGAGCAGCCTCACGAAAACTAGAGGGTTCTCCAACCTGTGTTACCAATGCTTGGTACCTATCTTGCTGCCTGTGTTCCCTCTTCTCATTTCTAGGAGCTCCAATAAACTCCTCTACATCCCTCAGAGTCTGCTGTAGTTCTTTGCTCGTCCTTCCACTCGTGGTGGGTGGATTCACATGCTCTCCTTCTTGCACTTCCTCGGAAAAACTTTCCTTGGAATCCTTGTGCCATGGAGAGGCACTAGAGCCATCTTCTGTAGGCCATTGTGGCTAGACCAACGGATCCTTCTCAGACTGCGTAGCTGTAGACATCTCTCGGGATCTCCTAAAGGTTCTCTCCTCCATGAATTTCACATCCTGTCTTACTACGATCTTCTTACTCTCGGGAATATAGATGCGGTATGCCTTCGCATTCTTGCAATATCCCACAAGGTAGCCTTTCTCTGTAGTCTGATATAACTTCTTCCTCTTCTCATCGGGTACATGGCAATATGCTATACTGCCAAATATCTTGAAGTGGCTCACCTCAGGCTTGCTGCCTGTGAACACACTCTCAAGAGTAACCTTACCCAATGCTCTATGAGGCACCCTGTTATGCACATACACTATTGTATTGCAAGCTTTATCCCACATAAATTTGGGCATGTCTTTATCATACAGAATTGCTCTCGCAGCTTCCACAATGGTCCCATTCTTCCTCTCTGCGACCCCATTCTGCTCCGGATTATATGGAGCTATCCATTCTCTCTTCATGCCTTCCTTTGCATAGAATCTTGTGAAGTCCTTTTCAATGTACTCTCCGCCATTGTCTGATCGCAATTTCTTGATCTGCTCTCCTATTAGGTTTTCCACCAAAGCCTTGAATTCTTTGAATCGCTCAAAGACCTCATCTTTGGTCTTTAGAAAATAGATCCATGTCTTTCGAGAATGGTCATCGATAAAGGTGACAAAATACTTTGCACCACTGAGAGCATTCATGGACATTGGTCCACAAATGTCTGAGTATATTAATCCCAACACACTCTTGGCCCTATTGTTGCTTCTTGTATATGATTCCTTGGCATACTTCCCTAATACGCACCTCTTGCAGACATCGTCTCTCTTGGTGCTAAGTTCCGGAGCTCCGGAGACAGTCTTCACGAGAATCCTCAAGGTTCCATGATGTAGATGCCCCATTCTTCTATGCCATAATTCATTCAAATCTCTTTCATCAGTACTGCCTATCAGTGCCATTAGGGACTCGTGCTGTAACTTGTATAGTTTATGGTTCCGTACTAGAATTTGTGCCTTCTTTTTCCAACTAGGGTGTTTGACATAAACTTTGTTGCCAATAAAGTATACATCATAACCATTGTTTTTGAAGTTGAGACACTAAGAGCAAGTTCATCCCCAATCCCGGTACATGCAGTACGTTGGTGGCCCGAAGCTTGTTGCCAGCTTCTGTTTGAAATATTATGGTACCTCTTCCAATAGGGGTACATTTGGCCTTATTTCCCTTAGTGATCTAAAAATTCATCTTCTCCTCTTGGTAGCTCGAGAAGCATTCTCGAACTCCCATCATGTGAGCATATGCTCCACTGTCAATATACCAAATCCTTGGAGAGGCCATGCTCGACACACAAGAAAAATCCTCTTCTAGTCTGGATGCCAGAACTGTAATGTCATGATCCCTCTGTTCCTCCATGCATTCTGGAGTATTGCGTGAACCTTCTGAGTAGATGTTGCATCATTGTCAGACCTTTGTTCCATTGCAAAACCTCTTTTGTCTCGTCTTTTGCTCTGATACCATGTGAAATTTTCAAGCTGAAATACTACTGCAGTGATTGATGTATTTCACCTACTTATGATAAGTTATTTATAGATTCTTCCAGTAAATTCTAAAATAAACACAATTGCAGTATTCACTTAATCATAAGAAAAAAAATCAAATAGAATGCATATAATGCAATAGGAACAATCACATGAGCACAATTATTTTTGGACAATTTTCCCCAGAAAAACCCAATGCGGGAAAACGGTGCAGCAGATGAGGGTTTGTATTATTCTTCAGCACTGGAAATAATTTACAAGAATTTGACGAGCAGATGTCTAGAATACACCTGAGATAAATTTTCCGAACCCTTTGGAAGAATTTCTAACAACCGGGAGGCACCCTAGTTCCCCCTGCATCACTCTGCGTGGTCTTCTGTGCAGTCCTTGCGCTAGACTTTGTCACTCTACGTGGAGGTCCAGTGCTGTTGCTCAGCGTTATCCCCTCTGTGTCCTCCTCCTACCTTTCTTTTCGTTTGCTGACTTTCCCTTCCTTCTTTTGCCTATGCAACTCTGCCTCTACAACCTCTCCCTCTGAAATCGAATTCTATTCCTTTAGAATCGATTTTCTGCAGGTACTGAGTGTATGCCCGGCTTTGCTTTCCAAATGAACCTCAAGCCTTCTCTTATAATATTCTTGTTGATGAATGAACGACCCAAATTAGATCTCTAATCAATGGTTGAGATTAAAACATGACTTGATCTTCATTTTCTAGAAGATTCACACTCTGTTTTATTAATAACCTTTAATTATTTAATTTCCCTAAGGTTAGACTTAGGGATCATATTAAAATAATTAGTTATTTTAATAAAAAATGAACCAAGTGGAATTTCCACAAATGGTTTATGGGTTCTTTGGAATACTAATGTCCAAACCTCCTCCCAAAATATGAGACTTGGAACACTTTCCAATGCTACAAAATCAACATTTAGGAGTGGCATTCTTATCACTCTGCCAGATCTCTAAGGCTGAAGAAGTGATCCCAATAGAGGTAACCATAGACCAACCTTTTAACTTGGTATCTAGCCCTACCAAGTCGGAGAGGGCTCTCTCCATAAAAATCACAGCCTAGAGGGCTGGGTGAAAAGGTTTTAGGCTAGCTATGAAATGTAGAAAGGTTTGTTTGTTTGAAAGTATGGTGTTGGATCAGATAAGGAGCTACTGCAACTAGGTTTAAGGTAACAAAGTTTTACAGCACAACCAAAAATAGGAGCAAGGTAGGTATGCATAAGAGATATTTTGGAGTTTTTGTTATTTAATGGTATAGGATGAAATTGGATAAAATAAAAGTGAGCACAAGAGGTGAATTCATTTTGATAGAAGAATGGGACAAATACATGAGAATCTCTTTTAAAACAAAGCATGTGAGATGAATTTTGTTTACAATCTAGAGAGATTATCACTAGAAAGCAAAGATAATGATAAAATGGATAAATATTAAGATAAAGAAATAACATTACCAAATTTACACACCAGATGAATTCCTAAAATATGGCTGCAAACTATTCCTCTATAGCTCTAGGGTTTTGTTTTAGGTTTTTTGGGTCGGAACAACAAGAGAGAAAGTACCATTGGACAATGGATTCAGGGCTAGTTTCTTTCTGCAGATTTGAGGCAAAGTAAGCGCTATGTTCAGCTGGATAAATAATATGAAATGAGAGATGGAAAGGAGAATAAAGCCCATTACACTACAGGCATCTATTCAATGGATGAACCTCCAGTGCAGCTTTAGAAGAAATAACACAAATATAGGTTACAAAACAGAGCATCAAACATGGATGAATTCTATAACGATAACCATTTAACACATAACAAGAATCATCAGTGTGAAAGGAGCATCTAACATGGATGAATTCATATCACTTACTCTCACCAATACTAGTAGGAAAACATTATCATGGAAATGATTATATAGGAACACATATTGAACATAAACAACGTGATGAATCTCAAAACTTAGAAGAAAGAAACTGCTGCATTAATTACATAATAATTTTCAGGAAAGTACCTACAATCCAACAGTCTCTCCCTATGCCAACCTCTATTACATTGAATTTACAAGATATATATAGGAATAGAACCCTCCTTAATATTTAGAGGTCAAAATTATCCAATTTCCCCAAAAGAGCAGTCTGTTACATCAAAATCTAGGACTGTATCCCAAATAAAAAACTAACCTACTACAGAAATAGCACTGCAATTATGAAATTGAAACTTATAACTCATAATAGCTATGTAAAACCGGGAATATTTTTTTGTAGATCACTTTGTTATGAGAAAAAACCTCTCTCAGTTCCTTTAAATTTGTTTCCATTTACCCGAGATCTGCATTCAAAAAATATGTGTCAAACAGGAAAATTCTAAGATCCGAAAAATAGGGCTCAAAGATGCTCTCTATTCTCCCAATCTGTAACAGCTATGCCAAAACTGAAAGAGTTTATTGTTGTTTATCTCGTGCTGAGGAAACATCTTTTCATTTTCCTGAGATTTGTTTCCATTTTCCCGAGATCTGCATTCAAAAAATATGTGTCAAATAGGAAAATTATGAGATCCGAAAAATAGGGCTCAAAGATGATCTCTATTTTCCCAATATGTAGCAGATATGCCAAAACTGAAAGAGGTTATTTTTTTTTAGCCCGTGCTGAGAAAAAACCTCTTTCAGTTTCCAAAATTTTGCCACCATTTGCTCAAGAACAACCTCGGAAGTCAACTGGTCACGCAGAGAAAATTGGAAATTTTTTTATAAGAAAGTTTGAAAGTGGGTTTATCCCACATGCACTATAGGAGGTGAAACATTGAGGTTTATATAAAATTTTCCACACCATCCTATTTGATGTATAGTGCACCCCTTTTTTCTCCTTCGTGGGCTCTTCCCCTTCGAAACTTAGACCTTGACTTTGACAAATAAACCATAACCCAACCATCCATTAAACGAAGCCAAAATTTTGAAGGCACCTTTCAGCCATGTCTCTTTCTCTTTTATTAGTGCTAATAAGTCCAAATATGTGACAAATCCCTCATATTATTTCTCATTTGGTCAACCAATTTCACCACAGCCTGAAGCACTTGAGTCCACTGTAATAATCTCCAAGAATTCAATGTACACAAAGTAGACCAATAATACTAAAGTATCCCAGCACTTTCAGAACATTGCTTTACTCCATTGTAGAGAAATATTTTTGGTGAAATTAGCATGTAAAAGATAAAAAGATTATACAGAATTGGAAAAAAATGGTGATTATAAGGATAAGGAGTTTGATGATGTGGCCAATGCAATATAAATGCGAGAATGGAAAAAACAATGTGAGGCCAGTGATAACGGCAGAGTTGAGTGAAAACATAGCAAAATAAGGTGGGGTGGGTGGTATGCAAATCCATGTGCTAATAGGCACTACATGGGAAACCCCTATTTTCGCTGCATGTTCCCACTTCCTGACACCATATACAACACTCCCCTCTTCTCATTATAACCCTTTTTCACATATTTCCCATCCAAGTCCACATTTGTCCATTGGGTCTATTACTGCTCAAACTAACAGGGGTCCTAAGAAGAGATCCTATAGAAAAACTACCAAGTCAAGGGAAATAGTGGAGCGATAGCCCACTTTCACCTCAGCTAAGGCTCCCTTCTATTTACGATCTTTCAAAGATGGGAGGAGACCCACTATAAGAGGAATCATAATAATGAATATGTCAATGAAAGGATGAAGGGTGATTCCCAAGGCCAATTCACAAGAGAGATTCAATTATACCATTATTGAGCCTTGTACCATTATTGAGCATCTCTCTTGAATGAGATGTAGGTTGTTCACTCTATGCCATGCCATATACCAAGCATATCTATTTTAAGTGATCTCCTTCCTACCAAGACTCCTCCCATCAGTGAAAATTTGTAAAGAGCAGGGGGTTTTGGTTGAGGTGACATTGGACCTCTACCCAATTGTTGGCACTTAGTTTAGATTCTTGTCTTGTAGGGTTTTCTTCTCCAAAGCCTGCTATATTTTGTGGTAACATGACTTGTTAGATGATGTGAAATTCCTTTCCTAACTGCACGAGCCTTGTCCTTTAGAAAAGGTATCCTCTGTAAACCATTCTTGTCATCTTGATCTTTGAATTTGATATATCCTTAGGTGACATATCCAAATGGAAGCCTCCCAGTGGTGAAACTCCACAAAGAGGAGGTAGTGGCTATGGTGACAGTGGGCCACACCTCATTGTCTTCCCTTAGTCTATTTTTTGTCTTGTAGGTCACCCCTTAGAATACCTGTCAGATTTTGAGGCAACACATTAGATGCTTACATTTTTGAGTTTCATAGGCTTGCAATCATGGGGATAAATGTTCCAGAGAAAAAATTGATTATGTTATTTGTTGAAGGACTATCTGAACCTCTACATGGTTGGGTTAAGGCCTTCAAATCATATTTCTTACAGAATGCTATAATTAGAATTTAGGATATGGAGGATGCAATACCCAAGAATAAAGTCTCTTCTAAATCCTCGCTTGGGAAAAAAAGAAAAGAATCCCTTCCAGAAGAAGTGGTTTAGGAAAAACAATTTGGATGATAAGACTTGGAAGCAAATCAGGAAGAAATTTTGCTTTAGCTGTAAGGAGCCTTGGGAACTGAGTCATAGGTGCATGGGGAAGGGCAAGGTGCATTACATATAGGTGCACTCAGATAGAAATGAGCAAGAGAAGGTAGGACAATATCAAGGCAATGAACATATAAATATAGATAATGAGTAGCCACATGTGGAGGCCAGTGTTGAAGGAAACGTCCCCCCCACCCCCCGTCTCCAACCCCTGATTCGCATCTTGTATGGAAACGCAGAGGATCCACCGTCTGAACCGCGTTTTTGATAAACAAAATGACATTCTCCTTTATCTTCCATTTTTATCATTTTACTTAAATTTTTAACATTACCATGAAATGACTCAGGATGTTTGAGAGTGGTTCCAACCTCATCGGACTTCATATGGAGAAAATAGAATTTCATATCCTATTCAAAATTCAGGAGACTTAATAGTTTTCAGGAGTTCAGGTTCAATGGGATTGTGTCATTTCATTAGATTATATAATGTATGAGGGTATGTGATTGCCATTTAATCAGGAACACCAAGCCTTATATGTACCCTAGTGTTGGTGGTGTTAATTGTTGAACTCCTTTGTCATGTCTTTAGCAAAAAAAACCTTTTAATCAAGTCAAAATCATCGATCAAGCATGTTAAAATTTTTCTACCATATTTTAAGGATTGGATTAATCATTAGGTAGTTTGATCAAAATTGGGCAATGTTGACTAATATCTTAGACAATCAAGGTAGAGGCAAAGGCTAGACAAGAGGAGAATAATCTAGACTCTAGATGGTTGATCTTGAATAATTAATCATTAATGTAAAGTAATATCCCCTTTTAGGGATATCTCTCAAACACAGACAACTCTAAACCAGAGATGGTCTGGAGGGGCGTTTTCCAGATATTTCTCCTCTGAAAAGAGGGTGAGATCTGGAGGCTACCTGGCCCTCACCAGACTCCATCTATAGAGTATGGGAAAAACACCATAGATGGTATAGCAACTGGAATATCTAAAAGAGAAAATGGACAGTAATACAGAGCATCCAACAAGATACAAAATGCTATAAAATGAACATGAAGCAGATACACATGAAATAGAGAGAATACTGAGCCATTTTATTATACTAAGAGATGGAAATGAGTACAAGAGGTGATCAGAGTGATGGCACCTCGACTTGCACCAGGAAAATGTAGGAATACTCTCAGAATATCAAAGGAATGGCTTCTCTATGCTCTGCGTCCAAGCTATTGGGAAACTACTGTGCTGCTGCTGCTGCTGGAACCAAATGAGTAGTTGGGGCTGCTCCCCTACTTAGAATGAGCTGAAACTCTGGAATCCGCCTCTACTCACAATACCTAGAAAAGCCCAGAAAGCATTTCTAGAATGGATGACCCCCAAAAATACCTCCCTTGAGGATCTTCGCTATCCTCCCAAGGGCCACGCTGAGACTGAATGGAATCCTCTGAAATATGACCTCCCACTCAACCAAAAGTCTCCAATAGGCAAGGGATGGCCCCTTGCTCAATCTCCTAACCAAAATCCTCCAAAACACTGCCACTCCGGAGCTCCCTCAAAATGGACTGCATCCTTCCTCTCCAGACTGCGCAGTCTATGGATGCCTGCTCCTCCACAAATGCTCGAACACCAATCCTTCTACAAAATACTGATGGGACAACCTCACTTGAGAAAGCACTCGAAGTCTCCCGGGGCTGAGGGTGAGATCTCCGAAAGGAGACACTCAATGCACTAAACAGTGCTGCAGACAAGCTAAACAGCCAGCGTGCTCAAAGTCGTAGTGACAAGCTCAATATGCATAAACTCGAATGAGGAAATGAGAAGGCTCTCCTCCTTTTTATAACAATGGGCCTCTCTCAACCCTAGGCCCCACCATCTCCTACGTAGCCTCCATTTGGCCCACGTTGCCAACTAAACTGCGCTGTCATGGCCCACGTGGTCTAAGTGGGTCCCCCTCTACGTGGTCTCTTGGCCCCCCCCCCCTTGGCCCACTTAATTCACAACGTTGAGTCTACTAGGGAGTGCACTTTATTTTAGTGAGTTATATTCTCCTTTCACCCACTTTATTTATATTTTAACTTTATAAAAGCAAAAACTAGACAAAATTAATATTTCTAATTAGCTGCTGCTAATTGGGAATATTACAATCCTCCCCACCAAAAATTGCTTGTCCTCAAGCAATGCCTGAACAACATCCTCTTTAGCTGATGCTCCCCAAAATCACTGTAAAAATGTGCCTGGGTCCCAGATGCACCACTGAATCTTCCCTGTCCTCTGTATCACCCTGATATGGAGGGATCTCTCAATGCCGGGATCCCAAACTGATCTTTCACTGTACCAACGAACAAACAATCCTCCCGGATCCCAACGCCACCATGGCCAATCATCGCTCAAGTCCCATGGCTCAGGTTGCGCACTGCCTCTGTCTATAGCTGATGCCCCATGAAGTGAAGCCTGCCAACAAGCGTCAATGCTCCCTGGCTCCTGCTGTGCTGTACCTCTAACTGTATAAGTTGCCCCACCAACTGCATACCAGCTCATCACCTCTCTCCAACCCAAGTCCTGACTCAATCCCATGCTGATCCTGCTCTCCTGAAATCGGGATGGAGTGTTGAAGAAATGATGACCTGGGCCCCACTGCCAGCTGGAATCTGTAACATCTGCTATGTCCAAGGGCCCCTGCTCTGTTGTGCTCCCTACGAAGAAAATCGTACCATCAAGAGGGTACCAGCTCATGATCTCCCACCAATCCATCCTGGAAGAAGAATCTAATGTAGCAACAACTGTATACGGTACACGCCTGGAGTGTTGTCGCCAGCTCGTAATCAATTCACATTGCTCTGCCCTGTCTGCCAACGAAATTTTCCTGTAGAAGGAAGTCCCTCTCTCTATAATGGGCCAAAGTGGGCAAGATATGCTGCAAGCCCTATTGATGTACTCCTGGAGAGTACTATTCACTGAAAGTACTCCTGCTCGGCTGACTGTATGTACATCTATCTGTACCTCATCAATGTGTCGGCCCAAAGATGGATGCTCCACCATCTCCAACAATTAAAGCTCCTGCCGTCCCCTAGCCCCCTGCAAAAATATCCCATCAAGCTCCAACATCTCTAGAGGATATGGATCTACAACTGTTGTCACCATACTCGATGTCAGTGCATCTGACTGCTCCTCCTCAATGGCTGACCCCAAGGTTAGCCGCATATCCATCACGGACTCGATGTGAGCCTCCATCTGGCTCTCCCCCAAAGGACTATCATGCATGATGTGCATAGTATCCTCCTCTACTGACTCAGGCTCCATCCTATGATGCTCTGGCTGAATCGTCACAAGTGACTCATCGCCAGAGTATCTCCCGTAGAGTCCCTTAACTGCTCACCCTGTACACTGGAATGCAGCTCCTGTCTACTATCATCAGCTCTGCATGACTGCTCTCGCTCCCAAGAAGCGTCCTCAACTGATCCTATGGACTCATATAAAGAAGAGTCCTCACCCTGGCATACATAATTAATTCCCTCCTCTTCTACCTCCGCCACATCATCTGCATTGAATATGCCATCCACCCTCTCCATAATGTGTTGATACATTGTCTAGAGCCCAGACACATACTGGGATGCTACCTCTGCTGTACCCAGTAGCCTCTGCTCATGCATGGTCTCGACACGCCCTGAGAAAAGAGTGACGCATGTCTCCCTCATGACCTGCTCCCAAATCGTAGGCTCAGCGATGACTGATGTGCCACCCCTGCAGAGGATCATCTCATACCCTGACCTGTGGTTGTCAACTAGCGCACCGACCCAGTGCCACTGCTGAGAAGTCTCTCCCCTAGTGTGCTGAGTGCCATCCAAATATCTTGGGTGAGCCTCGCGTACCCTGCTGCTCATGCCCAAGGTGCCAAAGGACAACAACAAAATCGACTGTGCCCGTGAGTGATGCAGAAGAGGGTCGAGTGCGTGAGTCCCCACAGATACCGTCAAGTATCGCTCATCTGTCTCCCCATCGATCCTGGGTGAACTACCCCCAAAGGTAAGCCTAGTGTCGCTGTCCGTGAGTCTCCCTGGATGCAATACTCTAAGACCCTACTGTGCAGCACCATACGCCCTCGCGTACCACTGATCATCTATGTACTCCTCGACATGCCACTGCACATTGAGGCATACCCCTGTATACTGCTGGATACCCCCTGCTACTGCTGTACCACCCTGTACCGTCTCGTGCCCTATCTGTGTCCAGGCATTGGTCACTCCCCGTGTGTTCTCAATGTGATGTAGGACACTCCTACTCCACAATGCAATCCCACACACTACGGTACACCACCATGCAACTCCATGTCCACCGGTAGTCCACTGCTCAATGCTAGAGGCTCCCACACATCCTTGGATGTGATGACCTAGAGCTGTGCCTCTACATGTCGGACCACCCCCAGTCGATATCATCATCTCCACCATCGCATCACTATACCCACCGAAGAATGGATCATCACTCCAAACCCTCCCCGAGGAGTCCGAGAAGTGAATCTCCCTATGTGTCAGTAGTGATACCACCACTGCTCGGCTCCGCTGTGTCCTCTGTGCCCCACACAAAGGTGAGGAATCCTTCACCCCATACAAGGCGCCACCTGGTGGCCTGCCAATGCCACCTCCTCCGACAAGCTCCTGCCAAGGTAGGTTGACCACCTTGTGATCCCGTGTATAAGTGTCATACCAAGACAACCTAGGGAGTCTGCCCATAAACTGGTTGGCCACTGGAGCTGACCGAAACTCCCCTAGCGAATGTGCATGCTCTACTGCTAGGCCAACTATACCCTCCAAGACATAGTCAACCAACCTGCCTGGGAAACGACAGGTAGTCCCGCATAGATCCCAATGCCAATCTGGGGTTCCTGTATTCCCAGCACCTGGAAACTCCTGCTGAACTACACCCGGGTCCACCACTATCATCATAACCCTCTCCACCAGGTACCAACTCAAAATCTCTCGCCATCCCACCTCAACATGTGGATGCTGCACCCTGTGCAACTCCGATCGTCTCATCCCGCTAACCAAGTCAACGTATGAGATTTGACTAGGTGGCTCCGCTTCTCTCTCTCCAATGGAAAGAGGTGACCCAATAATGCTGCTAGCCCCGTCTATGCATGCCTGAAGGGGGCTGCTCTGACACTCCAATGTGCCCTCTAGCTATACCATTAGGGAATCCAGCTGTTCCCCAATGTGGGCCAACTTGGCTGTTGACTCGGCACAAACCACTCTCATGCCCTCTAGCTCCTCGTTCTATAACAAAATAGCCTCTCGTACTGATGTGGCCTTCCCTTTAAAAACTAGAAGGTCGGCTCGAAGCTGATGGCACTGCTGTGTGCGACCATCGTCCAATACCTCTGTATCTCCTAGTGCCTCATCAAAGGTGGATACATCCCCTGGCACCGCACCCATCTTCCGCGCGCTACTACCACCCGAAAACTCGGACACTACCGTAGTCATCACCTCAATGGATGGCACTACTGGGGTAAGCTCTACTCTCTCTACTAAGATGTCAACCGATATGGTCAAATATGTCTCCAACACAGGTGACTCCTGCATCATACTGGGTGTATCCATATGCTCCCCATGATCCTGTGTGCCCTCATCCTCCAAGTGCGAGGTAGCCATCTTGATGGCTTCCCCCTCTGTTGTTCGGTCAAGCTGGAAAGAGGTATCCAGCCTTTTCGCCCGATCTCAAACCGTGCAATCAGTGGATCCATCATACGTGGGAAAAGGTGACCTTCCAGTGGTACGCTGCAACTCTGAACTCTACGTGCTAGACCCCCCACTGTTCCGTCCTTCTTCATCCTGCCTGAGCTGACAGTGATCTCTGAAGGGAAAAGCCACTCTGAAGTTTTCCCCCATGGACTACCATTCGTGGAAATAATCTCCATAGGGTATATGATCATGCTGCCTACCTTGATCACTCGGTGCTGGTGGTAAGAATGTAGGCATCGTGATCCTGGTTGGTCTACTGAAGGCTGGTAAATGCTGGTCACACTATTGTGAGACCCCCATATTTGCCACCTCTACTACCTTTGGTGGGTAAGATTCTGCCTACCCTCTTTGTTCATAGAAAAATGTCCCCACGGCTTCTCTTCTGGTGTCATAGACAACTCGCTCCACAGGCTGAGCCAAGTCTATGAGCTTTGATACCACTGAAATATCCCCTTTCAGGGATATCTCTCAAACACAGACAACTCTAAACTGGAGATAGACTAGAGGGGCATTTACCAGATATTTCACCTCTGAAAAGAGGGTGAGATCTGGAGGCTACCTGGCCCTCACTAGACTCCGTCTATAGAGTATGGGAAAAACACCACAGATGGTATAGAAACTAGAATATCTCAAAGGGAAAATGGATAGTAATACAGAGCATCCAACAAGATCCAAAATGCTATAAACTGAACATGAAGCAGATACACATGAAATAGAGAGAATACTGAGAGATGGAAATGAGTACAAGAGGTGATCAGAGTGATGGCACCTCGACTTGCACCAGGCAAGTGTAGGAATACTCTCAGAATATCAAAGGAATGGCTGCTCTATGCTCTGCGTCCAAGTTGCTGGGAAACTGCCGTGCTGGTGGTGGTGGTGGAACCAAATGAGTAGTTGGGGCTGCTCCCCTACTCGGAATGACCTGAAACTCTGGAATCTGCCTCTACTCACAATACCTAGAAAAGCCCAGAAAGCATTTCTGGAATGGATGACCCCCGAAAATACCTCCCTTGAGGATCTACGCTATCCTCCCAAGGGCCATGCTGAGACTGAATGGAATCCTCTGAAATATGACCTCCCACTAAACCAAAAGTCTCCAATAGGCAAGGGTTGGCACCTTGCTCAATCTCCCGACCAAAATCCTCCAAAACACTGCCACTCCGGAGCTCCCTCAAAATGGACTGCGTCCTCCCTCTCAAGACTTCGTAGTCTATGGATGCCTTCTCCTCCACAAATGCCCAAACACCAATCCTCCTACAAAATACTGATGGGACAACCTCACCCGAGCAAGCACTCGAAGTCTCCCGGGGCTGAGGGTGAGATCTCCGAACGGAGACACTCAATGCACTAAACAGTGTTGCAGACAAGCTAAACAGCCAGCGTGCTCAAAGTCGTAGTGACCAGCTCAATATGCATAAACTCGAATGAGGAAATGAGGAGGCTCTCCTCCTTTTTATGACAATGGGCCTCTCTCAACCCTAGGCCCCACCATCTCCTACGTAGCCTCCATTTGGCCCACATTTCCAACTAAACTGCGCTGTCATGGCCCACGTGGTCTAAGTGGGTCCCCCTCTACGTGGTCTCTTGGCCCCCCCCTTGGCCCATTTAAGTCACAACGTTGAGTCTACTAGGAAGTGCACTTTATTTTAGTGAGTTATATTCTCCTTTCACCCACTTTATTTATATTCTAACTTTATAAAAGCAAAAATTAGACAAAATTAATATTTCCAATTAGCTGCTGCTAATTGGGAATATTACATGTAAAATGGATGCCATCTCTATCTTGATTTATGTATAAATATGCATGTTTCCAGATCTTCTACAACTAATTTTGTGTTTTGGATATTTTTTTAATATAAATATATCTACATATAGTAGACGCTTCCGAGATGCTTTTCTTCCTATATTTTTGGGAAATGACGCTTCCATGTCCCCGCTTCATGCAACGATGGTGGAGACTATGTGTAAATTTCAACTATTGCAGAAACTAGAAATTGTTTTTCTAATTGATTAAATTATTAAGCAATTTATTTTCTACGACAAACAATGAATAAAATCACAACAACAATATTCACCATAAAAGTGTTGCGGAAAATAATATTCTAGAAACTGAGAAAAGCTAGCACACTCAAAAAATTTGACACAATTATTTTTGTACAATTGTCCTCGGAAAAACCCAATGTTGGAAAACTGGTGCAACAATTGAGGGTTTTTATTATTAGGCAACATTGAAATTCTAAGTACAATGAAATAGACATCAAACTCGCAATCTTTCGTGAGAGAAATACTGGAAAAAATATCTGAGGGAATTTACCCTCCTCCACAACCAATCCCGACTCAGTCTGGACACTCGAATTGGAAAATGCAGACCCCTCTGCATAGCCTCTGTGTCACCCCTGCGCAAACAGTCAAATGCTTAGCCCAATTCTGCCTCGAATCTACCTATGACTGATTGCTGTTGTTCTGGAAATAATTCTCTATCCCTCTAGAAAATTATTCCGGACTCCAGCAACTGAACCCTCCTCCTGCTCAGCTAAATCAAACTGCCCTCTTGAGGGTATTATGCAATCCTTGCATAGCATTCTGGAGAAATAATACAGCCTCCTCTCCTAACTCTCTGTAATTGGAAATTTCCTCCGGAATCATTGTCTCTGCCCCTTTGTGTCCCTTCTGCCTTGAACTCTCTTCCTCTACTCAACCTATAAAGCTAGATAGCTCGACCTGCCAAGGAACTCACTCTATTGGCTCTCACTCTGTGTATTTCTCCTCAACCCCATCGACCTCCTATTATAATCTCCAATTGAATATTCAACGACCACGATTAAATTGTTATTGATGGCTGAGATCATTTCTGAGTTTATCTGTGTGAGTTTCTAGAGAATTCTCACCTTACCCAATTAAATCTGATTAATTAACTAGTTTTCCTAATTTAGGTTTTCTTAAAATTTAAATGATGGTAAATTAATTTATTTGAATTATCTCTTGGTGGAATTTCCAGAAATTATTTTTGGGTTTTGGAGATCTCATGTGTTTTAGCCTCTCCACAAAGTTTGAGACTAGAACACCATTTGATACTGCAATAACTAACACTTCCTCTTAGTGAGGAAGGTGTTCTCTCCCATAACATCTTCCATAAGTTGCTGATGTCTGACAACTGTGACTATCTATCACCGTCCACCAACTACTGTGAAAATCTGGTACTTTGGCATTTGTGTTGTTAACACTGCATTGTACAATTTTACTCATGCCAACTCTGCCACTCCACTACAACTGATCTCAAGTTGTTGTTGCTACTGCAACTTGTGCAAATGAAATCCCAAGTTTGAACCAATTGTTTCATCATGCTACAACTGTCTCCTGAATCTCTAACTGTACTAGCCTCTACACTGCCTACTGAGTCTGTTTGCGCTGTAACTGCATTGTGCTCCTCAACACCTGAGTACCACTAGTACTACAACTTTCCCTCATGAACTGGTTGTATTAATATGACACTGATCCAAATTCTATTGAATAATGTGGACCCCTATAGCAAGGGTATTGATCCAATACGAAACACCATCTTGGTGCTCACCTCGATGGACCCTGCCCAATTCTGCATGACTTTGTAGTCTAGAACTCTATGTCTCCACACCTCTCTCCTAGATGTATAGCTATATACAAAGCGAACTGGTCCTCCATCCTGGGGACAAGTAATCAATCTCTGCGAATCTGATCCCTACTACTACTTCTCCTTCTTGTCCTTCTTCCTTTGAGTACATTGGGTACTGTAGTGACTAAATTTACCACACCTCAAGCACTTAATCTTCGACAGGTCTTTCTTCTTCTTTTCTCCTCTTCCCTGTGAGCCCTATCCCTGACTTGGACCCTTATTTTCCTTTCCCTTTGATGCAAGGGCTACATTATCCTCCTCCTTCACAATGTTCAATCCCTTGCTACTATTGCCACTAAGACTACTCTTGACTAGAGCAAGTTGGGTTTCCTCCCGAGTGAAGTTTGCCCATAACCGGTCCCATCTAGGTAGTGTGTCTTGTCCAGAAATAACTTGGACAAAGGTAGCCCACTCCTCGATGAAACCATTGAGAGAAACACGCACAAGCTCTCTGTGCTCTGGCTTCTCTCCTATGGCTGCAAGCTCATCTCAAATTCCTAAATTCTGGTGAGGTAGGGGGTAACTCCTCCCTTTTGCATCTTGGTGGTCCTCATCTTCTCCTTCAGGAACATCTTCCAATTATTGGAAGGATTCTAGTATAGTGATGTGAGAGCATCCCACATCTCTTTGGTCATATTCTTGGTTTTTAGGTGTGAGACTATATGGTCCTAAAATCCATCTAGGATCAATCGCTTCGTCTTGGACATTTCCTTTTTATAGTTCTCTTGCTGTTGTGGGTTTGTTGGCACATCTATAGTGCTCTCTGCATGTCTTCAGACCATTCTCGCCCAAAACGTAGGACATTCTAGCCTTCCAAATTTTATAGTTGGATGCACCATCCAATTTGTCATGATCTCTAAGTCCTCTTGAGGCCATTTTTTGCAAATATCACGACTGGGAAATAAACAGGCATAGAGGAAATTTCAGCCAAAAAGTGGCCTCCTAAGTAAAAATAATAAAATAAGAGTTATGAATTTTGGAGGGAAAAGAAGAAAACTACTTTTTTAATTGTATTTTTGGATTATCTCCTTATAGGTTTACTCAAATTTCAAGTGTAGACACTCATTGTTCCGCATCCAAAGAGTGTATACACTTGAAATTTGAGTAAACTTATAGGGAGATAAGCCAAAAATACAACTAAAAAAGTAGTTTTTCTTCTTTTCCCTCCAAAATATTTACATGTACCTATTTTTAAATTTAAAGGATTTTATTGGTTTACATATTATGACATGGAAATTACGTGAAAATTTCATGGGCACTTTTAGGCAAAAAATTCCTCTAATGAATCTCCTCCTCTCTTGCTTGGCTATCAGATTATGCAATTCGCACTCCTTTCTGAAATGTGAAGTCCTGCTAGCTGGTTCTGCCTTTGCAACTAGAAATAAAAAATTTTCTAGAAAGGAAACCCTCTGAGAAAACTCCCTTTGTATGTGCAATTTCTCTTCCACTCGACACTTTCAATTTTCTACTACAAACTGCTGCAAACTGTTGCAAACCCTTTGTGCCAAAATCAAGAGTTTTCTCTACGAAAATACTCAGCTACTACTCCCTCTACCTACTGGAATCACTTCCTGGACAAATCGACCCTTCTTGCACCCTGCAACTAGAAATTTGATCCCCTATCCAGCAATTTGCACTGCCTGGCTAAGCACTACGCAACCCTTGGGAAATTCATGTTGTTGCTCCATCTAAGCAACAAATTCCTCCCTTTTAATCTTTGATCCTCTGATCCTTGAAACACACTCTAATACCATGTGAAAATTTCAACTATTCTAACAATTGGAAATTACTCCTCTAAATGATTAAATTACTAAGTAGTTTATTTGCTATGACAAACAACAACTACAATATTTGTTGATTTTTGGGTAGAATCGGATGTCCTCTAGCTCCAAAACTTTGTGGAGGGGCTATGACACATGAGGTCTCCAAGACCCAAAAATCATTTGGAGAAATTCCACGCGGAGCTTAAGTTATTCAAATAATTAATTATTTTAAATGGAGCCTAAGTTAAAACTTAGGGAATTTAAATAATTAAAGTGAATTAATTTAACATGTGGGTGAGAATGTTCTAAGTAACGAAGATCAAGTCTTTTCTAATATTAGCCGTCAATTAGAGATTAGATCACGGCCTTTTATTCATCAATAGGAAAAGTATAAAGGAAGGCTTAAGGGTTAGTTGGAGAACACACACAAAGAGTGAATTTAGAGATCAAATTCTTTTGACGGAGCAGTGCTCGGACAAAGATCAGATCTGAGTAATTCAGTGCAGTGAGGGGTAGTTTGGCAGTGGGACTTCAGTCCAAGGCCGAGAATAGAAGTGCAAAGAGGCAGATCATCACCAGGAGAGATAGTGCAGCCCTTGAGAGGGTGACGCAGAGCCAACAGGGCTCACGCAGATCTAGAAGGGTGATGTAGAGCCAGAGGAGGTGACACGGTCACTTGAGCACTTGTGCTAGGGTTCCTATGAGGCAGATTGGGCAGCGATTCAGCAGATCGATTTCTGAGCCGAGAAGGCTCACGAGGAGGGTGACGCAGCCATTAGAAGAGGTGATACAGTCTCAGCGCAGAGCTTGCTGCAGCCATTGTTGCGCAGCACTAGGGACAGTGCAATCACCTTGGGGTTTCTTCATTCTACTGCTGGATAAGCCAAAATATCTCTTCGGATAGAGGTACTTCTACTGAGGATTTTCTCTGTTGGGTGAGCCGAAATGGCACCCTAGATTGTATTCAGAAATCTACATAATAATATAAACTCTCTGAACTGCTGCACCGGTTTTCCCACAATGGGTTTTTCCGAGGACAATTGTCCAAAAATAAGTGTGTCCTTTCTCTGAATGCTACATTTATTTTTCAATACTTGATCTGTATAGTTGTGTAGGCTGCAGTGTACTTACATTAATATTTTTGTGATGTATTCAAAAAATATATTGTTAAATTAATGAAAACAAGTAGGTAATGTAAATCAGATTTCTGCAGTAGGATTTTTGTTGTAAAGATTCAGAAATTTTCATAATATTCACCATAAAAATGTTGCGGAAAATAAAATTTTGGAAACTGAGAAGTGCTAGCACACAAAAAAATTTTGACACAGTTATTTTTGGACAAATGTCCTGAGAAAAACCCAATGTGGAAAAACCAGTGCAACAACTGAGGGTTTTTATTATCAAGCAACAACGAAATTATGAGTACAATGAAATAGATGCCAAATTGACAATCTTTACAGAGAGAAATACTAGAAAAAATATCTAAGGGTATTTACCCTCCTCCACAATCAATCCCGACTCAATCTAGCCACTCGAACAGGCAAACTCAAACCTCCTTGCGTGTGAAAATTCCAAACTGGAATCTTATTGCAACTACTAGAAATTATTCTCGTAATTGTTAATTTAATTTAACAATTTATTTGTTGTTTGCTACAAAAAATACTGAATAAATCACACTGCAATCTACACAAATAAAATTTCGGAAGAATAAAACAATGGAAGAAATGCTAGAACATACACATAAAATTAACACAATTATTTTTGGACAAATGTCCCCGGAAAAACCCAATGTGGGAAAACCGGAGCAACGTCTGAGGGTTTTATTATTATGCAGCAGTGTGAAATTATGAGTACAACTGGATGCCAAAAATTTGGCAATCCTACAAAGAAAAATACTGGAAAAAATCTAGTGAGGAATTTTCCTCACCCCACAGGCAATCCCGTGGCACAACCTGCCTTCAGAAACTCGGACCTATGACTCTCTGCACAACCTGTTTAGCGTCAAGACTTAGAGTAGTCTTTGATGAAGTTATTCTGCCCTGTGATGGCTGGGAATACACTTCTCCTGCACTCTGGGACTCCTTCCTGGGCTTTGGAATTGAAGATGTCTTTCCCTCTTAGCGAATCGAACTTGCCACTAGAATTTGTTGCAAAGTCCCTATGTCAGCTTCTCTGTGGCTCTTCTGCCTCTCTGTAAATGCATTTGCTGGATCTAGAATAAATTCCTTCGGTCTCAGCGTCTTTTCCCATCTCTCACTGCTTTGACCTTTGTCTCTGTCCAACCACTAACTACTACTACTCTGGAAATCGATCTGCCGAGAAATCAAACTGCTGAAGTGCTTTCTCCATCACCACATCGACCTCCTCTTATAATTCCTTGTTGGAGCACCAACATCCAATATTAAAACATATCGATGGCTAGGATCATCTCCGGATCGATCCATGTGAGTTTCTAGACTATTCTCGCCTTGACTTAATTAACACTGATTAATTAACCTGTTTTCCTAAGTTTAGACTTAGGAAACATTAAAAAATTGGTTAATAATCCAATTAAGTCACTTCTAGGCAGAATTTCCAGAAACGATTTCTGGGTTTTGGAGATCCCATGTATTCTAACCTCTCCACAAATGTTCGTGGCTAGAACACATCCAATGCTGCAAAAACTAACACTCCATCTTAAACACGAATGTGTTCTAGTGCTGTTGCACACCCTGTAGCAACACTCTGTCTCTACATCATCTCCTGTTATGTTGTTAATGTCTGGATGTTGCTTCCCACCAAATACTATGTAACTCTGATATACGTTGCAGTTGTGATGTTGTTGGCCCTACTGAACTGCTGCCAACACTGCAACCCTTTTGTTGCTGCTACTACAACATCTGCAACTATAAAACATCCAAATATTGAATCATCTGTGATCAGTATGATGCATCCATCACCCGAGTCTCTGACTGTTACTAGCCTCTTCTCTTTCTACTGAATACTCTGTGTTGTTGCTAACTCTACATTGTGCCACTCTACACTGTTGCCAAATCTGCACTGCACTCCCCAGCATCTGACTACTACTAGTCACTACGACTGTCACTCTGGCATCTGACTGCATCTACTATCACTCATCCATCCTACTACTGAATATTGTGGGCCCCCGTAGGCAGGTACTGATCCATGAGGTAGAATCCTTAAGGATCCTAGCCATCTGTAGCTCTCTGGGGCTACAACTCCAAGTCACGCCACCTCACTCCTGGAGGCATATGGGCAAACATAGAAAAATCTGATCTACTCATACTGGTATTGTTACTGCTTTACTGCTATATCTGCACTGTTGTGGCAACTACTGAAAGAAATAGTTTGATCTCTCCATATCCTGAAGTACTAGCTTCCATAGGGTTTCCCGCTCTGAAATTAGACTTCCTTTTAGTCTCAATCTCCCTATGGAAAATCTCTTTGCTCTCTCCTAGCAACTCGCATTGTCCTCCTGCACTGGAAACTTGACTGTGTAGCTCTGCGCTGGGAATCTCCTGGCTGGAACTACACCTGCATACTACAACTGGGAAATTCACACTGTCTGTGTCACTGCAACTAGTTCTGCAATTGTCTTCCAGGTACTAACTGCAACTAGATATGCAACTGTAATTTGAATGACTAGTTGTGTTTGCTGACACTGAACCTACTACTATGATATTGTGGGCCCCTGTAGCAAAGGTGATGGTCTTGCTGCAAAAATCCAGAACTGATCTAACTGATCTCCTCATTGCAACTGCGCTTGACCCTGCCCATCTGGTACAAACGAGCCTCATACTCCTCCTTCGCCTGGATTTGGTTCCCCACTATATCCTTTCAAGCCTAGTCTTTGGCTAGGACCCTTCCTTTCTTTGCAACTCGCACTTACTCTGGAAGTTGGAAGCCTATCTTCCTCCCAAATCTTCATTCAACATAACTCGCACAACCTCCTCTGGAAATCTCGAATGACCATCCCTGCAGAGCTGTGAAATCTAGAAACTCAAAACTAGAGAAATAAACCCCGAAAATCTCCCTCTTTCACTTTGCTCGACTGCTGCTACTCAGTTGTTGCTTAGTGTTGATTTTTGGGGTAGCATCGTATGTGCTCTAGCTCCGAAATTTTGTGAAGGGGCTAGAACACATGAGATCTCCAAGACCCAGAAATCATTTGGAGAAATTCCACCCGAAGCTTAAGTTATTCAAATAATTAATTATTGTAAATGGAGCCTAAGTTAAAACTTAGGGAAATGAAATAATTAAAGTGAATTAATTTAAATGTGGGTGAGAATGTTCTAAGTGACGAAGATCAAGTCTTTTCTAATCTTAGCCATTGATTAGAGATTATATCACGGTTGTTGATTCATCAACAAGAAAAGTATAAAGGAAGGTTTAAGGGTCAGTTGGAGAACACACACAGTGAATCTAAGAGATCAAATTCTTTTGACGGAGCAGTGATCAGACGAAAATCGGATCTGAGTGATTCAGTACAGTAGTGAGGGGAAGATACAGTAATTGATCGGAGGACCACGAGTACATAGCATAGCAAGGGTAGTAGAAGCAGTAGAGGGACCAGTGCAGCCACTAGGAGAGGTGATGCAGAACCCAGAGAGGGTGACATAGGCCCACATAGGGCTCATGCAGGGGCTGCGCAATGGCTCCAAGAGACAGTCCAGATTTAGCTGGAGACTGGGGTTTCTGAGCCCGGAGGGCTAAAACTCAGTTTCTGAGAGGCAGATCAACGTAGAGAAAGGGTGACGCAGTCGTCTCAACTAGACCCACGCAGGCCCACA
Source organism: Pinus albicaulis (assembly GCA_034641835.2). NCBI lineage: Eukaryota > Viridiplantae > Streptophyta > Pinopsida > Pinales > Pinaceae > Pinus > Pinus albicaulis. Next base: position 1,150,928,075 of record CM076570.1, read on the forward strand.
CATCTACTGCATAGAGGAAGTGGAGAGGCTGCTGGGGCTTCACTAGTTTTTGATCCGGATCAGCCGGGACTTGCAGTGTGAGGTAAAACTCACGATTTATTTTTTTCTGCCGAGGTTTTTCTCTGTTGGGTGAGCCAAATTTTGGCACCCTAGATGTACTCAGAATACTACTGCTTAATAATATAAACCTTCAAATCTACTGCACTAGTTTTCCCGCATTGGGTTTTTTCGAGGACATTTTTCCGAAAAATACGAGTGTCCTTGGCTGAATGTGTCACTTATTTTTCAGTACTTGATTTGTATAATTGTGTAGGCTGAAGTGTATTTTCATTAGTAATTTTACTGAAGATTCAGAAAAATAACTTGTAATTTAAATAAGGCAAGTAGGTAATGCAAATCATATTTACTGCAGTAGGATTTCTGTAACTTAGATTTATAATTTTCACACTCAGCTCCAATTACTCAGCCACTACTCCGCTCAGTTGTTGCTACTTGGCCGCTACTCTGCTCAGTTGTTGCTACTCGCGCGCTACTTTTCTCAGTTGCTGATACTCGGTCGCGGATCAACTGCTGCTACTCGGTCACTGCTAATCAGATGTCGTTCTGCTCAACTGCTGCTACTCGACCACTACTTAGCTGCTGCTACTGCCAATCCGCAACTGGGAAAATCATTTTTCTTGACTAGAAACCCTCTAAGATAAATCTCCCTCTGTGTGGGCACTTTTCTCTTCCACCCCAACGCTGGTTCTGCACTATCAATCTGCGGCAAAGCCCTCTGCATCTAGCTAGAGATTTGCCCAACGAAAACTCTGATCTGCTCCCTCTGCCTCTGGAATCACTCGATCTAGAGAGATCGAATTTTTATGCCCCTCACTGAGAAAAATCAAATATCCACAAGTAACTCGGCCTCCTGGCAGAATGACTACACTTCCCTTGGGAATTTTGGCCTACAACCCACACTGAGCAGCAAAATTCCTTCTATCTGCCTCTGAGCTCTCCGACTAATCAACTGCGCTTTGATACCATGTGAAAATTCCAAACCTGAATCCTATTGCAACAAACTGGAAATTATTCTCCTAATTGTTAATTTGATTTAACAATTTATTTACTGTTTGGTACGACAAATAATGAATAAATCACACTGCAATATACACAAATAAAACTGCAGAAGAATAAAATGGTGGAAGAAATTATAACACTCACACATAAAATTAACACAATTATTTTTGGACAAATGTCCCCAGAAAAACCCAATGCGGGAAAACCAGTGCAGTAGTTGAGGGTTTTATTATTATGAGGCAGTGAGAAATTCTGAGTACAACTGGATGCCAAAATTATGGCAATCCTACAGAGAAAAATACAGGCAAAAATATTGTGAGGAATTTTCCTCACACCACAGTAAAACCCCTGGCAAAACCTTCCTTTAGAAACTCAACCCTGTGACCCTCTGCTTCAGCCTTTGCACTGCATTGCACAGCCTGTTTGATGTCAAGCCTCAAAATGGTCTCTGATGAAGTTGTTCTTCCCTTTATTGGCTAGGAGTATGCTTCTTTGGCACTCTGGGACTCCTTCCCTGCCTCTGGAACTGAAGACGCCTTTCCCTCTTAGCAAATCGAACTTGCCTCTATAAGTTGCTGCATAGTCCCTGCGTCAGCTTCTCTGTGGCTCTTCTGCCTCTCTATAAATGCACTCACTGGATATGAAATCACTTCCTCCAGCCTCACTGTCTATGCCCCTCTCTCACTACTTCGATCTCTGGCTCTCTCCGGCAACTGACTACTGCTACTCTAGAAATCGATCTGCCAAGAAATCGAACTGTTGAACTGCTTTCTCCATCACCACATTGAACTCCTCTTATAATCCTCTATTGGAGCACCAATGGCCAAGATTAAGACATAATCGATGGCTAGGATCATCTCTGGATTGATCCATGTGAGTTTCTATACTATTCTCGCCTTGACTTAATTAATACTGATTAATTAACCTGTTTGTTAAAATATAAAAGTTCTATGCAGAAATTTAAAAATTCTTTGCAAAAACTTGAAAGTTCTATGCAGAAAACTGAATGGAATTAAATGTACTTTGCAGAAAGTTAAATGTACTTTGCAGAAAACTGAATGTACTATGTTATTACAAATACTTGAATGCAAATTTCTTCTTCACAACTTTTCAGATCAACAATTGTAGATAGAACATAAACTTAAGGATCATATGAAGACACCTAAGCACAAATATGAGACACTGAGAGTTAGGTCCAATGACCAGGGAAAAACCCAAGTGATTCTTCTTCTATTAGATTTATTCAATTGTTTAGCAGAGTACAAAGAGAGAGAAAGAGAGAATGAAAATGAATAAAGTCACCAATGTTTGATCAACTTGCAGTTGAAGTGCTCTTGCTCTTTTCTTGAAGATATCCTCCTTCTCTTGATTAGATCTTGTCCTACACACTTGCTCCAGCTCTTCCCTTTCTCTTACTCTTCAATTTCTCTCACTCTTCTCTTGCACACACTCAACTCTAGCTCTCCTTCACAATGAACGCGTTCCACTCAACTCTCACTTGCTCTTGCTTAAATAGATGAGAAATGAGAGAAGTTACAAAATGAATTCATTCCTTGAGCCAATAATGGGAGAATTGAATTCCATAAGGGAGGAGTTATTTGAGGAGAAGAGTAACTCATCCCAAGAGTAGAGAGAGAGGTACACTTGTCTTGAGGAGTTACAATTTGAATTAGGGAAAGAGAGAGTTACACTTAGATATGAGAGAATATTTGGTGAGAGTTAAAAATCGAACTGAATGAGGAAGTTACAAGTGCATTTAACGAGGAGTTACACTTTTGCCATACATTGAATTAGTGAGGGAGAGTTACATTCTCTTAAGTGTGGAGGTACTATTTTATTCCAAGAGAGAGGTTCAATTTTCCAAGTAAGAGATTCTCAATTAATTTACTTAATTCATGAGAGAATTCATTTTTATTAATCCATGAAAGGTGAATGACTTTAGACTACTCTGTAAATAATAGTATAATAATAATAATACTAGTAAGGATAAAAATATCAAGTATGGAATTTTATAATCATGATTGATTTGATTTTAAAGTGGATTCCATATGTCGAGATCATCCTTGATCATTTAGACATGACTTTCTGTTTTTGGAAAGTCACTTCCAAATTGAGATGCGACTTACTATTTTTGTAAACTCATATTAGAATTGTTAGAAATAAAATTTTATCGTAGTTATTTCAAACAAAACTGAAAGATATGATTTCTTCTAGGAGAAACTAATCATTGAGCTGTCAAATTTGAACACTGTTTTCCTAAATTTAGACTTGTCACTTCTAGGCAGAATTTTCAGAAACTATTTCTGGGTTCTGGAGATCTCATGTATTCTAGCCTCTCCACAAATTTTTGTGGCTAGAACACATCCAATGCTACAAAAAATGACACTGCGCAAACCCTGTGTCACTCCTGCACAAGCACTCAAACACTTAGCCTAATCTTGCCTCGAATCTTCCTCTGATTGATTGTTGCTGCTGTGGAAAGAATTATCTAGCCCTTCGAAAATTATTCCAAACTCTAGAAATGAAATCCTCCTCCTTCTCAGCTAAATTGAATTTCCTTCTTGAGGCTATTGCGTAGTCCCTATATAGCCTCCTGGAGAAATAATATGGCCTCCTCTTCTAACTCTCCAAAACTAGAAATCTCCTCTGGAATCACTGTCTCTACCCCTCTGTTTCCCTTCTAGCTTGAACTCTCTTCCTCTATGAAAATTTGGAAACCTCGAATCCTACTGGAACAACTGATTTAGTTTCTTCTATTTGTTAGAAAAATTGAACAAATTATTTACTGTGTGCTACGGTAAATATTGAAACTAATACACTGCAGCCTTCACAAATAAAATACTACGTAAGAAAAATAATGCTGGAAAGATAGATGCACACACACACACAAATACACAGTTATTTTTGGACCAAGTACCCAGAAAAACCCAACTCATGAAAACTGGTGCAGCAGCTAAGGGTTTGATTATTATGTAGTAGTGAATTTCAGTACAAAACTATGGATGCTTAAATCTAGCAATCCATACAGAGAAACAACTGACAGTAAATATAGTGAGAAAAATCTCACTCCCACTGGTGATCCGAGACTGACCTTGGTTAAAGTTGAGCTGCTCTTTGCTGCATCTGTACAGTCACTGTGTCAAGCTACACAATACTGTGTCCCCACAACTTGGAACCGCTTTCCCTCTTTCTATCTGATCAGTTGTTGTCTGGAAGATGGATCCTCCAGACCCCCAGACTCTCTCTCAGGATTCTGGCACTGAATCAACTCTTCTCCCTAGAAAAATAGGGATCTCCTCTGAAGCACTACGCTGCCTCTGTGTGGCTCTGCATTGCCTCTGTATGGCACTCATTGCCTCTCTACAATGCAACCACCGGATCCTGAAAATATTCCTCCGGCCTTATTATCCCTGCCCCTCTCTCACTGCTTCAAGCTCACTAGCTCTCTCTCCGGAAATTCAGCACTGCTACTCTGGAAATCGATCTGCCAATGAAATCAAACTCTGCAAGTGTGTTCTCCAAGCCCCAACAAGTTTCTTCTTATAATATCTCGTTGAGACATCAATGGCTACAATAAAAACTTAATCAATGGCTAAGATTAACTAGAACTTGATCCATGTCTTTTTCTAAAAGATTCGCACCATGACTTAATTAATACCTTTTAATTAATCATATTTCCTAATTTTAGACTTAAGAAATATTAAAAATTGACTAATTAATTTAATTAAGTCGTCTCTAGGTGGAATTTCCAGAAATGATTTCTGGGTATTGGAGAACTCTTGTATTCTAGCCTCTCCACAATTTCAAGGCTAGAACACATCCAATGCTACAAAAACTAACACTCCTTCTTATCGAGGAAAGTATTCTAGTACTACAACTACAATTGCTACTACAATACAATGCCTATACACCATCTCCTGTCACGCTATTAATGTTTGGCTGCTCTACCCACCAACTACTGCGCAACTTTGATATGCGCTGCATCTGTGTTGTTGCTGGCCCTGCTAAACTGTTGCCAACTACTGCATCTGCAATGCAACTCTGTTGCTGCTTCTACTGCAACATCTGCAACTCCCTCTCACCTATTGTTGTTGTAAATACAACATCTGCAACTCAAAACTGTCCATCATACTGAACCAATTGTGTTTATTCTGGTGCATCTGTCACCCGAGTCCTAACTACTTCTAGTCTCTGCGCTCTCACTGAAGCCTCTGCGTTGCTTCTGACTCTGCATTGTGCCAACTGCACTGCTGGAAACTCTGCATTGTGCTGCTCAGTCTCTAACCGCTACTAGCCACTGCATCTGTAAATATGGTATATGACTGCACTAACTGCTACTAGTCCATCCTGCTACTGTATGTTATGGGCTCCCGTAGCAAGGTATTGATCCAAGAAGTGGACTCCTCAAGGATCCTACCCATCTCTAGCTCTCTAGGGCTACAAAACCAAATCATCCCACCTCACTCCTGGAGGTATGTCGGTGATCATGGCAAACACTTCCTCCAGTCTAGAGGATAGCCTGTCAATATTTTCAGATGCAGCCTACTAATCCTGCTTGCAATGTTTTGAAAATCGCGATCGGGATTAAATCGGTGAGGGGAAAAAATCAGAAAAAATCGTAAAAATTGGTAAAAATCGGGAAAAAATAGGCACATATAAAAATATTCATTTTTTTTCAATTTTTTTAATATCTAAAGCGCCCACAACATAAAATAAATGCATTGAAACATAAATATGAAAAAAAAACTAATATATAAGATGTGTAATATCATGTCTAGTGCTACATCACACATAATAGTGAATCATGTCCTGAATACTAAGTCCCGAGTCTCAACTCAACATCAAAATATCAACAAAAAATATAATAATGTATCTCATATCATGAGTCATAATGTTATATACAAAGGAATGCACCAAATAACCTATACTACTAATTTCCTCTGCCCCTCTTGCGAGAAAATGTAACAACTTTCCCTCTAGACGAAGAAGCTGGCGGGGCTGGCAATGGACTCTGTTGTGCTCCAGATCCTGATGCACCAGGAGCTAAAGGAGGCAGACCACGTCCTCTATCGGTAGCAGGGGTAGGTGGTGTCACCTTCTCCTCCTGTTGTTGCTCCTCTTCCTCCTCCTCATGAAACTCATCATTGATTCATTGCTACTAGAAATGGGATCATCAACAAGAGATACATAAACCTCATCTAGCTCAAAGTCTTCAGACTTGGATTGCTCAACCTTATAACATGATAGAAATTGAAAAAGTTTAACACGCCTAACCAATGGTTTTGGTTTGAGTGAAGGGTTCATCTCCTCAATCTTAAAATGCAGTAGAAAAAGATTAACATGCCTAACTAGTTGTTTTCCTTTGAGTGAAGGGTACATTCTTGTTAAGGCCACGGTAGGGGAGTTCAACAATCAATACCACCAACATCAACAAAGTTCAACAATCAATGCCACCAACATCAAGGTTCTTAAAGGAATTCATGCTCTTGATCAAATGCCAATCTCATACCCTTACACATAATAGAATCAAATGGAAACAATGCAAATACACAAACCATGAAACCCTGAAAACCATTAAGTCTGCTGAATTTTGAGTGAAATCTAAAATTCTAGTTTCTCCATATGAAATCCAACAAGGTCCAAACCACTCTTAAACATCCTGAGTCATTTCATGGTAATGTTAAAAATTTAAGTCACTTTTACTTTAAGAATTTAACATTACCATTAACTGCCAACAGGGTGTGTCAAGAAAAGGAGAGGGCTGCAAAAATGACAAAAAAAATCGATTTTTGAACTTATAGGTTTGCTGTTTGATGGGCCCATGATTTTTACCAAAAAAATCGCGATTTTTTCCATTTGGCGATTTTTTCAAATCCAAAAAGTCGCCCAAAAAATCGCCGATAATATCGTTTTGTTCAAAAAATCGTGATTTGTTCAATTTATCGCGATTTTCAAAACCATGCTTGCTTCTCCTCCTTGTCCTTCTTTCTAAGAGGAAACTGAGCGCTATAATGGCCTAACTTGCCATATCTGAAGCATTTTACCTTGGAAAGGTCCTTCTACCTCCTGCGCTGCTCCCGCTGCCCCTTTGATGTGAGGGCCACATTTTCCTCCTCCTTCACTTGCTTCGTCCTACTGCTGTTGCCAGTGATGGTGCTCTTAACAAAATCTCGACTCATCTTCTCCTGCTACAAGTTAACCCACATCTGGTCCCACTTTGGCAACTTGTCTCTGCCCAAGATACTCTGGACAAAGACCTACCAATCTTTGGAAACGTTGTCAAGAGCTAACCGCACCAATTCTGTATCTTGGGGCGTTGACCCTACAACTGACAGTTGATCTCAGACATCGTGAACCCTAGTGAGGAAGGGGTCTATGCGCTACCCCTTCTGCATCCTAATACATCTCAGTTTCTCCTCAAGGTACATCTTTCGCTACTCAGAAGATCCCTGGTATAGCGTAGCGAGAGCATCCCACTCCTGCTTGGCGGTATCTTTTCCAGATATATGAGGGACCATGTGATCTCGAACCCCATCGAGAATCAACCTCTTCGCTTTCACCATCTCCTTCTTGTAGGACTTCAGATGACCTGGATTTGTGGGTACATATACCACATTATCAATGTAGGCTTTGAGATTGTATTCATTTAGAAGACAAGAAATTATTTCCTTCCATATCACGTAGCTGGAGGCTTCGTCCAAATGATCCTGATCTCTCAGCCCTGCTAATGCCATCTCTACAAAAATGTTGAACTCCTCCTCTTCTCCTTTGCACAAATGTTGCTAGGCTCTATGCACTCCCTGTTGGAGTGGGCAAATATGTTTACAACTACTAGTGCTCTGCAGTGAGAAATCAAACTTTTGGGCTAGAAGTTCCCTGAGGAAAGAATTCCCTCAATGTGTGCTCTTCCTTCCTCCTGACGTTATTTTTCTCTAGCAAGCTACTGCAAAATAATTGCGTCCCAGCTGAAGATTTTCTCTACAAGGAAAACGCTGGTGCTCCCTCTACCTTTGACAATCTTCGATCACGAAAATTTAATTTATCTGTCGACTCTTTCAAAGAAATAATTTTTTCCTCAAAAAGTGACCCTCCTAGCCAAATGGACTGCGCAACCTTTGGGGTTTCGAGTAGCTGCTTATGCAGTGCTTCAAATCTCCTTCTCCACCTGCAACTGAGCTCTCCCAGTTTTCTATCTATGCTCTGATACCATATGAAAATTCAGAAACCCCGAATCCTACTGCAACAACTGATTTAGTTTCTTCTATTTGTTAAATAAATTGAATGAATTATTTATTGTGTGCTACAGTAAATATCGAAACTAATACCATTAGGGGAATTTTGAGGTCTAAAATGGGCCTCTTAAGGAAAATGTACAATCAAAATTCACTTTCTGAGAACCAATCACATTTTAGGAGATGACACCATCCCTAATGGTAGAGGTGACATTGCTTGAGTTAAAGGTACTTACTTGTCACATTCTCAATAGTGGATCAAAACTCATGGTTAACCATGGTAGTGCTCTAAGTACTTTTAAAGTCAAAGTAAAGTACTCATAATAAATGTCATTTCATACTTTTTGAATAAAAGTATATTATTGTCATTTCATATTTCTTGAAAAAAACAATGCATATCCCTATACATTTATTATATTATATTATATTATTTTTATATAGTATATTAATTACATGTTATTATACAATTTAAATAATATAAATTTTAATTAATAGCATATAATATAATTAAGAATTTATAAATTTATATTTATATTTTATTTTAAGTTATTTAATTACAAAGGACAAATGCATTAGTTGTTCAATGATAATGAATTTTTCTTGAAAATCTCATTCTTATTTATAGTCACATCAGTACAATTTTTTTATTAATTTTATTTTGGTACAATTTTTTAATTGAATTTAACTATGGTTACATGGATTGTGGTGCAAAAAGTGAATTGAAAAATCATAAATATTATTTTATTGGTTTAGCTATTATTTTATTATTTCTTTAGGAGGCCCATTTTAGACCTCAAAATTCCCCTAATGATTGCTTCACAAATAAAATACCGCAGAAGAAAAATAATGTTGGAAAGATAGATGCACACACACACAAATACACAGTGATTTTTGGACTAAGTCCTCGAAGAAAACCAACTCGGGAAAACTGGTGTAACAACTGAGGGTTTGATTATTATGCAGTAGTAAATCTGAGTACAAAAATATGGATGCTTAAATCTAGCAATCCATAAAAAGAAATAACTGGCATTAAATCTAGTGAGAAAAATCTCACTCCCACTGGCGATCCGACACTTACCTTGGCTCAAGTTGAGTTGTTCTTTGCTACCTCTACGCAGTCACTGCATCCGCCTATGCAGTACGACATACCCACAACTCGAAACTGCTTTCCCTATCGCTATCTGATCAGCTGCTATCTAGAAGATGGATCCTTCTGGCTCTCGAATTCTCTCTCATTATTCTGGCACTGAATCAACTCTTCTCCCCAGAAAAATATAGAATCTCCTTTGAAGCACTACGTTGCCTCTGCGCTGCTTCTCTATGGCACTCACTGCCTCTCTGCAATGCACTCACCAGATCTGGAAAATCTTCCTCCAGCCTTACTATCCCTGCCCCTCTCTCACTACTTCGAGCTCACTATCTCTCTCTGGCAACTCAACGTTGCTACCCTATAAATCAATATTCCAGTGAAATCCAACTCTGCAAGTGTGTTCTCTAAGCTCCATCGAGTTTATTCTTATAATCTCTCGTTGAGACATGAACGACCATGATTAAATCTTAATCAGTGGAAAAGATTAACTAGAACTCGACCCATGTATTTTTCTAGAAGATTCGCACCATGACTTAATTAATACCTTTTAATTAATCATATTTCTTAAGTTTATATTTAGGAAATATTAAAAACTAAATAATTAATTTAATTAAGTTGTCTCTAGGTGGAATTTCCAGAAACGATTTATGGGTATTGGAGAGCTCATGTATTCTAGCCTCTCCACAAAATTTCAAGGCTAGAACACATCTGATGCTACAAAAACTAACATCCTATGCTCGAACTCTGAAGTTGGATAGCTCGACTTGCCAAGGTAATCGCTCTACTGTCTCTCACTCTATGTATTTCTCCTCAACCCCATCGACCTCCTCTTATAATCTCTAGTTGAGTCTTCAACGACCACGATTAAATCGTTATCTATGGATGAAATAATTCTTTAGTTGATCCGTGTGAATTTCTAGAGAATTCTCACCTTACTCAATTAATTCTTATTAATTAACTAGTTTTCCTAAGATAGACTTAAGAAAAATTTAAATGATGGTCAATTAATTTAATTGAGCTGCCGCTAGGTGGGATTTTCATAAACAATTTATGCGTTTTGGAGATCTCATGTGTTTTACCCCATCCACAAAGTTTGAGATTAGAACACCATCTAATGTTTCAAAAAATAATAGACTAAGGTTGGAACTATAGTTTCTCAATCAGGTGTCTCTAGATACCACACTTTTAGGGTCAGAGGAGTAGTGCAGGGACAACCTTTCACTAGCTTGATTGATGGTGGGGAGACCCACAACTTCATTGACTTGGCTCTGGTGGGTGGAGAGGCATTCCCACTTAATATTTTGAGGGATTCGATGTTCAAGTAGCTGACGGGTACGATATGACAGGCATAAAAAGGTTTCTTTGGTTGATGTTGATGATGGATAACTACACTGTGACCAATGACTACTATGTGGTTGAAATGGTAGACATTAATGTTGTATTTGGTGTTCGATGGATCTATTTTATAGGGGAACACTAGAATAACTGCCAGATAATGGAGATGGAATTCATTATAATGAATGGTAAGAAGGTAATTTTTTGGGGCATGTCCAATGGTGCTTCTAGGGTTGTTACAAGTAAGTGGATGGAGAACCTATGTAGGCATGGTGATGTATCTTGGGAAACAGGGTGTCTAATTAAAACTCAAAAACCCTCAGGTAGAAACCAATGATATCATGAAGACACTTAGTCACTATTGAGCAAACATGACTGAGTTTTTGGAAAGTTACCTCTATTGACAAAGGCTTTGAGTACACCATTGAGTTAGAAGAAGGGGCCAAACCAATAATAACTACTCCATATAGGAATCCAAAGAAATTCAAAGATGAGATAGAGCAGGCCATTAAGTAATTATTAGAGATGGGGCATATCATACCTAGTTCCAGCCAATTCGCTTCTTCAATTGTCTTGGTTAAGAAGGATGGAACCATGAGGATGTGCATTGAATAAGGGGATTAGAATAAGAAGACAATCGGAAATATTTTTCCTATTCCTAGGATTGATGATTTTCATGGGGCAGTATACTACTCAAATATTGATCTTCGATTAGGATATCATCAGATCAAGGTTAGGGAATAGGATGTTCATAAGATTACCTTCATGTGTCATTATGGGCACTACGAATTCTTGTTCATGCCATTCGGGTTGACCAATGCGCCTGCCACTTTATAGTCCTGCATGAATCACATCTTCAATAAGTAGTTGCATAGACTTTTGCTTGAGTTCTTGGATGATCTGTTTGTATATAGCCGGACTTGGGAGGATCACTTGAGGCATTTGGATAAGGTACTAAGTATCATAGAGGAGCAATCACTGTATGCCAAGGAGTCATTTTGAATTTTCAATGATAGAGATCGTACATTTTAAGTCATGTGATTAGTGCATAGGGCATGCAAGTGCATCAAGAGAAGATCCAGACCATATTGGATTTGGCCAGCACTAAGGATCCTTATAGATTTGCAAGGATTCATGGGATTATGCAACTATTATAGGTGCTTACTTTGTTAATGTATTTTTGTAGTTGGGTGCACTCTTAATGGAACTCATGAAAAAAGGGGCATTTAGGTGGACAGAGGAAACTCAACAAGCATTTGACAAGCTCAAGGAGGTGATGAGTATTTGTCCAATATTGGAACGTCCTAATTTCACTCATCCCTTTGTGCTTGAGTGTGATGCTTTGGGAGAGGATATAGGAGCTTTGATGATGCAAAATAGACATACGATAGCATTTGAAACTCAGAAGTTCAAGGAACTAGAGAGGCTGTACTCCATTTATGAGAAGGAGATGCTTGTAATCATGCATGATTTGGTGAAGTTCAAACAATATTTGGTAGATGGAAGATTTGTGGTTAGGACTGAAAAACAGTTTGTGGCACTTCCAAGAGAAAAAGGACCTGAATGAGAGGCAGCCAAAATGGGTAAGCACGAGACAAGCTAATTATTTTGACGTTGAGTATATGAAGGGTAGGAAAAACATTGTGGCATATGCCCTTTCCCTTATGGAAACTGGAAGCATACTCCCTTATGGAGATTTCAGCTGATTGGAAATCACACTTGTTGGTGGAGTATTCCAAGAATAAGTTTGCATGTGAGTTGATGGATTGTCACATTCAGGATGATAGGTACAGACTGGTGGATGATGTTATCTTCTATAAAGAAAATATATATTTAATCCCTAAATCCACTCTAAGAGAGAAGATTATGAGAATGGTTCATGATTTACAATTAGAGGGCACCCTAGATATTTCAAAACTTACAAACAAATTAGGGAGAAATTCCCTTGGAATGGCCTCAAGGACATTGTATAAAGAGAATTTTAGGTCCTTATCCTCATGCTTTGAGTTTAATAGGTTTGTTGGTTTGTCAAGTACTTACAGATTGCTCTACTTTCTCCTCCCCAAGCGAAATATCTATATAGTTTTGCACTTAACACTTGAAAATTTAACGTGTCTTTCATCCAGTTTATGAACTTGAAGGTACCCCAAAGCAAGTGTAATATAATTCTAGGTTATTTCATCTTTCTAATTTCCTTAAGATTCTAATATATGTCTACATTTTATAGGTATTCTATCTTTTCTTTTTTCAATCAAATTGTATGTTACCTTATTTTCATTTCTAAAAATTTTCTCTCTTGCGAGCTTGGTTACTATGCTATGAATGTTAGTTCTTTATAATTCGCAGTTCTATTAATTGCAGACATTGGAAAAAAAAATTCCACGAGAATCCTTACTATGGAAGATCAGAATGCTTCAATCCGCGGAGCTTTATACAAACCCTCGATTGCATGTAGTAAAGCATAATGTGCTATTGATCGTGAGGTAAAAACAAATGTTCTATACCAATTACAAGGTAAAGCTTGGGTGTATGCTCACTAGAAGCCTTTTGAACTGATTAAAATATTTGAATGAGAAATTGAATAGAATTCTCTTTTTTTGGCAGAAAAAGGGACTCTTATTCCACATAAAATGCAAAGTACTTAGGGCACAGAACTTGCCTTCCAACGTATGGGACACTTTAGCTGTAACTTCTAAGGTCATAGAATTTAAAGTGCCAACTAAAGAATAAATTTTATTTATTTCAATTTTAGAAATCAAAGGAGTGCTACATATTTGGTGTACAAATAAAAATAAAGTCTTAGAGACATTAGAATTTGGTCAAACTAAGGATCTTTATGCCTAAGAAAGAAATTTAGTATGTACATAGCAAAGTTTTGTCAGTAGTCATGATTGTATATCCCTTTTGAAGTCATTTGAAAATTTTGACATAGCTTTTCCTGTGAGAGGTGATTAAGCATGCAGCATGGTAGTCGTCATTTTTTATAAGAATTCAAATGTACTCCGTCACAACTTCCTAAATATACTTTTGACATTACTATTCGTCATCGTCATAGCTGGTCCACTGGTTAAACCAAGGGGCATCTTTGGAAACATTTTTTCTCTGCAATTCTGACCTGATGGTATCTTCTAAGATCGATTCCAGAAAATTATGTGGCTTCTCTTAAGCTATCCCATAAATCATCCTTGTGAGAAAAAGAATACTCACCTTTAGTAGTAAACTTATTCAATGTTTGATGTTCCACATACACCTTGAGAATGCCATCTTAGTTCCTTGCTAACAGGATTGTCAATTGTGAATTGGGGTTCTAGATTGTGAATTGGATGGTTGAATATATCCCTTTACAATTAATTCTTGTGATCAATGGGAATACTGTATCAGTGGGCTGAGTTCTTTCCTTCAATACAATTTGGTGTTTCATTTTCTTTGTGATGGAAACCCTCCAAGCTAATCGTTTGCAAATATGTTCCGTAAACCTGTGAAACGACTTAAATATAATTTCTACATTTGGAAATTATAGAGTTTCCTCACCTGGCTAAATGAGTAATCGATAACGTTATTTTCTCTTTTCTCAATATCATATCCGGCTATTCTTAAGTTGCCTCATTTTGCTAAATGAGAACTCTATTTGCCTTTTTTCTTCAATATCATACATGACGATTCTCGAGTTACCTCACTTCGCTGAATGAAAACTGTGTAACATTATTTTCTCGTTTCTTCAATATCAGCACAAACTCGTAGTAATTTCTAGGTTGGTTAGAGGGTGGGCGAAGTTAATTGTCGCTAACGATAACGTTATTTTCTCTTTTCTCAATATCATAACCGGTTATTCTTAAGTTTGCCTCATTTTGCTAAATGAGAACTCTATTTGCCTTTTATCTTCAATATCATATAGACGATTCACGAGTTCCCTCACTTCGCTGACTGAAAACTGTGTAACATTATTTTCTCTTTTCTTCAATATCAGCACAAACTCCTAGTAATTTCTAGGTTGGTTAGAGGGTGGGCCAAGTTAACTGTCGCTTCCAAGGAGATGTGAAAAAGTGTCGACAACCTATTTTGGATTACTAACCAGCACTCTGTACTAGCTGGTCTTTATCCCTTTGTTTATATATATAGTATTTAATTTGGCAAAAAAATTGAATCAATTTCAAGTTTGTTAATTTTTTTGAACAAAAGCAATGCATTGATCCACATATTTTAAAATCGCTGGTAGCCATTGACAAAGTGTTAAGTTTGTTGTAAAGGTAAAGGATATAAAATACAAAATAACACAAATAATTCACACACAAAACTCATACGAGCTGCGGCTCTTCTATTGATCACAAAAAATTCAAAAATGATAACAATGAACTCAATGAAGGGTTTTTAACATTTTCCAACTAGCAACTCGCCTAATATAACTTGACATGCAAACTAGTCACTAAATTCATCTATCACATAACTCGACTTGACTCAATGCTCAATAAACTGACTCTAAATATAACAAACTCTTCATACGAGAGTTAATTAGCTGTTTTAACACTCCTCCTTACGACTGCTAAACTAAGACATGACTCATGACAACTCAAACATGGCTGCTGGTCTATGTATTAGCTAGTCTTACAACACCCAAGTTTCTTTTGTGAAAATCAAACACAACTTTCGCTAATGACTTAGTAAATATATTAGTGAGTTGATCACTAGATTTATAAGGCTTCAAGTGAACTTCTCCATTAATCACAAGTTCTCTAATAAATTGATATCTAGTATTAATATGCTTGTTCTTTTGATGAAAAACAATATTCTTGGATAGTGCAATCATTGAGGTGTTGTCACAATATATTGTTGTTGATCCTTGTTGTTTATGCTTGAGTCCATCCAGTACTATTCTTAACCGTACTGCTTGACATGATGTTTATGTTGCTGCTACATATTCTACTTCTGCTGATGATAGTGTCACAATAGTCTTCTTCTTATATGCCCATGAAATCACACTTGAACCAAGATAGAACACATAACCGGAAGTGTTCTTCCTATCATCCAAAATATTTGCAAAATCACTGTTTGTAATTCCAATAAAATTTTAATTTTTTGTACTTACATACATTATGCCACAATCTCAAGTTCCTGCTATGTATCTCAGAATTCTTTTTCCTACACTCCAATGGGTGTCTTTTGGAGTTTCCATAAAACTGGAAATAAAACTCACTCCTTGCATAATATCTGGTCTTGTAGTTGTGACATACGTGAGGCTGCCAACCAATCTTTTGAATAGAGTTGGATTGACATCTGATCCTTCATCATCCTTGCTTAACTTTGTACCTGTTGCAACTTGTGTAGGGACACGTTTGCAATTCTCCATCTTAAATCTTTTCAGCAAATCTCTTGCATATTTATTTTGACAAATAAAAATTCATTTTTCGGATTTCTCAACTTCTATGTCAAGAAAATATTTCATGAGACCAAGATCTGTCATCTCAAATTCTTTCATCATGGCTTCTTTAAATTCATCTAACTCAAGATCACTTGTAAAAATCATGTCATCAACATATAAGAAAACAATAAAAATTATGTCCATCCTCATTTACCTTTGTGTATAAGATAAACTCAATGTTGCTTCTGCAAAATCCATTCTTAATTATGTAGTTTTCGATTCTGCTATAACATGTTATAGGTACTTGATTTAGTCCATATAGCGCTTCCTTCAATCTGTAAACTTTATCTTATTTACCTTCCACTTCATAACTTGGTGGTTGCTGCACATAAATTTTTTCTTCTAGAATATCATTCAAGAAAGATGATTTCACATCCATCTAATATACTTTCCATTTGTTCTGAGCTGTTGTGACTAGAACTACTCTTAAAATATCAAATCTGGCTACCAGAAAAAACGTTTCTCCAAAATCTATTTCAGGTTGTTGTGAGAATCCTTTTGCCTCAAGTCTTGCTTTAAATCTGTCAATTTCACATTTCTCATTCAACTTTGTCTTGTACACCCACTTCACTCCAATGAGGTTTTTATCCTTTGGCAAATTAACCAAATCCCATGTATTATTCTTTTCAATAGATTCAATTTCTTCATCCATGGCTTGCACCCAATTTTCATCTCTGATTGCTTCTTCAAACGAAGAAGGTTGGAATGACAACAATGCAAAATTTGAACTAACATTCAAATCATCATAAATATCTTTTAAACTTCTCATATTTCTCTTACCATTGTTTGATTCATTATCTGATTGGTTGTTGGGAGAAATCTGTTCTATTGACCTTCTTGAAGATCCATGCTGCTCTAAAAATCTTGGAGTCCTTACTGGTGTGACTTTGTTTGGTGTCTACTCTTTTGATTCTTGTTGCTCCTTTTCTGCCACATCATCTTCTTCCATCAATGGTGCTTGTGCATCAACTGTTTTGTCTACAGTCACATTCCAGGACTCTTGTTTTTTGAACACATCTCTGCTAATTATGGTCTTCTTGGTGGCATGATTATACAATTTGTAAGCTTTTGGTTTCTCATT
This sequence comes from Pinus albicaulis, assembly GCA_034641835.2. NCBI lineage: Eukaryota > Viridiplantae > Streptophyta > Pinopsida > Pinales > Pinaceae > Pinus > Pinus albicaulis. The sequence goes on from CM076570.1 coordinate 1,150,945,288, forward strand.
ATAACCAATAAATATGAATTTTTCACTTTTATCATCCAATTTGCCTCTTATATTCTTAGGTACATGTGCATAGGCTACACATCCAAAAATCTGAGATGAGATACGTTGCATGACATGCCTGACCATGTTTCTTCTGGTACTCTGTTCATCATAGCCTTTGTAGGAGATCTGTTTATCACATTAAAAACACATGCAACTGCTTCTGCCCAATACTCATTAGAGAAGTTTCTTCCTTTCAACATGCTCCATGTCATGCTCATAATTGTTCTGTTATTTCTCTCTGCTACACCATTCTGCTGTGATGTGTACCTGGTTGTAAATTGTCTTGTGATTCCATGTTGTTTGCAGTACTCGTGGAATGCTTTTGAATCATATTTTCTGTTAGTATGAATCTTGATTCGAAGCGTACGAAAAAAGACCACTTTAGTTGTGCATAACAAACAACTCTAACAACAGAAATGACTGCTAATATCTTTAGATCTGCAGTTAGATGATCAAGACAAATATTGCAAAAATCTAGATCTATGCATTAGAAGACATTAAACAATAGAAAAAACAAGATTTACTCCATAGAACCAATAAACAAGACAAGAATATATCCAATGAAATTTTTATTAATGGCACCTGGGAGGAAAACACAAGAGGGTGTTCCCTGTTCTCCTCAATGGAAGGGGTTCTTGTAATTTCTTAGCACTTCAGATTTAGAATTCCTCTCTCTTGATGGTGTAGAAAACCCAGACAAAAATGGAAAAATATGGCTATGATGGTGGATCAATAGCCAGACCAATAGTTGAGATCCAGAGTGATATCTAGGCAACAAAAGGTGACAAATAAATGGGAAAACCCTTCTATTTATAACAAAATATTGAGTTAGTCTAGATATTGGTGTATAATTAAAATATTATTAACTAAATTAAGATCCAAATTTTATGGAATATTTTATTATATTTGTTGGAGGGAAAAGTAATTTGACTTGAGTCAAATCCCCTTATTTGTAAATAATAAATAAATAAATGATTTATTTGTCATTTTAAGGATGTGATTAAGAAATAATAAATAAATAAATGATTTATTTATCATTTTAAGTATATAGTTGAGTAATAATCAAATAAATAATGATTTATTTAATTATTTAAGGGAGATTTAGTCATATTTAACAAAGAATATTATTTAAGTAATGTTTAGATAATTATTTTTAGAAAATAATAAGAGAAATAATGGTTTATCTAATTAATTCCCTTGTTTTGGGTTAAATATAACCAGGAATATTAATTAAATTGTTTTTTAACTAATTATTCCTTGAGAAAAACCAAACAAATATGAATTTATTTAATGTTTCCCGATGGGGTTTTCTGTTTAGACCATGAACAACTTAGTAAAGGTGGTTTTACTAAGTTATTTTCATAGTGAATGCAATTATACTTAGGGTAAAAGTGGTCTTACATGGTGTACTTGGGTCCATCTAATACCAATGAGTTAGATGACCAAAAAATGGTGTAACAGATTGCCCCCCAGCGTGTGAGCGTTAGGAGCTAATCGTATGACCGACGTACGTTGTAAGAACTCAATCACTAGACGTCAAAGGGGAAGTCAAAGAAAGAGGAATGTAAGATAGACCAAAGTGCTAAAAGAACTAGACCCTGAGGAGGTGACTTGCAGGTGCGAAAAGTATTTTTGATGAGTGAGTACCTGTTATAGGCGGTGAGGGAGGCATACCTATGCCCGATGAGGCAATAGTACAAACAATAAGGCGTCCAGAAAACCACAGGACAAAATAATATAGGATATGCTGGCATAAACATGAGCCAGATAAATAACATGATAATGAATCCCACATACATATTGTGCCTGGAATAACAACCAGGACTTGTACAATAATATCTGAATACATGAGATATAAATGCAACCCAGATGCCCCTGAACACAGGAAAGGGCTCTGAAAATCTGACTGATACATGCAAACAGAAAGGCGCTGCAAGCGACTGAGGCCGACATCATCAAATGTATGAAGCTGCATCGAAGGCTATAATGAAGAGGTCATCCGAGTGTGTGGGGGGCTACCTGTAGGGCCACCCCTTCATGAGGGCTGAAACATCTCACACACACTCGGGAATCACCGATGTCAGCTGCTGCATCACTGAACCATCAAGTATACGGATCTCAATCATGATGAAAGGAGCTGGATCTGAGAAACAATCTAGTAAAAGGGAAACAAGGAGTTCTTTTGCCTGATCTGAGGCACCGAACAAGAGTGGAAGATGGAACCAAGGTACATCGCCCTCTAGACCTGTCTTCTGGAATGAATGAGTTGATGTCGACAGAAGGAGGTCTGCCATAGGTGAGGCAATAAGGGATCCTCAACTAAGGCACGAGAGAAAGTAGTAGAGTGACTAACAGATTGACATCAATGATGATGATGAAATGGGGGGGACTGAGTAGCGAACATACAACTTCACTTGTTAGAGCATAAATGGCATGGATGACCTGGCATCAACTGACATATCATCATGAGGGATAGGAGACAGTGGGACTGAAGGCCATAATGTGCGATACGAGAGAGGGACCAAGCAATGAAGGATGGAGGACTATAACGGGATGCGAAAGGACTCGGGATAGACTCCATGAAAGCAATGATGGCTCAACTCGGATGCTTTAAACAAGGGTGACTCGATAGTGATGCCACACAAGAAAAGGGGCCAATGGGGATCATAAAAGCATGAGTACAAGATGGTAACTCACAACGAAAGTCGACATGAGCGTGGAAAAGTATGGAGGCAACATGGTGCCCCTGGTATGAGTGTTGCAGGTGAAGAAATTCGATTTTTAGGAAGGGTGACGTGGCGCTTCTTCAACAACATGTGTCCTGGTGAAGTATCAAATCACAAAAAGCTAATAGATACCCATTTGAGGGCTTGGTGAGATATTTCCAATGGTATAGACAGTTCGTCGAACTGAGCTACGGTTTTGTCGCAGTAAGCGAAAGAAAAATCAAGGGTTTTCTTTTAATAAGGCATTTTCCTTCCAGATTCATTCATTTTCCGGTGGAGTTGTGGTGAATGTCGTGAGGAAAGGAGGGCTTAAATCTTGCAGCGGTTGTAGCAGATAAACTGACCATTGGAATTTGAGATCCGACAGTTGTAGGTAAGATGCCTAATCCTACTCTTTCATTTTAGTGGGTTGAAAGTTCAGCTTAGGTACCCAGAACTCATGAACAGGTCAGGTCGCATTTTCTTGGGGTCTATTCTGCGACATGGGTAGTAGATAGAAAATTGCTACCTGTCCCAGGGAAAGACTTGGAAAGTGGGACCTGTCAGAGAAAGTGGTTTCAGTGTTGTTATGGGTTGAGATCCGAGATTTTATGGTTGAGAGGTATGGGTGCCCCCAGGCATGTTATGAACATGCCAAAATGTATTTAGAAAAAGGGGAATCTAAACACATTTTAATGATGTGGTGTGCCACTTGTTTTCGGTATGGTTACGCAGTTTAAGAAAGGAAATAGATGATTACCAATCTATTTTTGTACTGCATATATGAATCAAATGGACTTTAAGTTTCTAAGTTGGCATACATGGTGTTACTATTCCAAAGATAGGATTTGGGGATAATGAACTGATGTTCTCCCAGAAAACCCATAGGTTGGTCAACCACAATGTCTATGAGACTGGGTTGCTAATGAAATATGAAGGAATGATGAGGGGTATCATCCCTAGAGTGATCTTGAAGTGATATGGGACTCTAGAGATTCTTCCAAATGTGGAAGAATAATGGGACTAGAGTTGACACGACTAGATTTACTAGGAGAGTGGTGGAGAACTGTTTCTCCTGGTCTCTCAAATATGGGTGCCCCCTTACCCAAACATTGGGTGTCAATGTAATGGCCATAAGGTGCATGTGGTTCGAATGCATGATTTCGATGTAAGGGAGGATAGATAAAGTCAGGAGTGGTGGCTACTTCCATAATGTCGTCATCGTAATAGAAGATGGGGTGACTGATGGAAGAAAGACCCCCTGACGCGGCGAAGCTACCTTACTCCTCATCATGAGAGGAGAGGTTTGCATGCGTATCGTCACAAGGGGTGACAGAAGAGTAAGTAGACAGAGGATCAACTGATGTTGAGACTAGGCAGGGTGCTGAAGGGAGGTCAGGTGAAACATCAGGGGAGGTTTCATCGGGGACTTCCGACCAAGGCCCTATTATCTCGACATCATAAGGGGGAAAGTTAATGGGAGGATCTGTGTCCTCTGGTGTTGCTGAAGCAAGATGTGAAGATAAGGGAGCAGTTGACTCATTGTGCTCGGCCTCGAATTGGTGTAAGGCTTCTAAAGAGGAACGATACTCTTTGAGGCGAGGACAAAGGTGAGTGTAGTGGCCATGGAAATCACACAAAGCACAAGGGTGATTTGTGTACAATGGTTTGAGTTTCGGGATTGAATTAGGTATAGTGACATATACCTCTGGGATATCAGATTCTGAAAATGTCTCGTTGACCATGGACTTGAGGTGAGGCAATTCTGGACAAGTATGGGTGGCGTGGCCGACAACATCACACAAAGCACACTAGGTGGTACCCTTTGGAGGCCAAGAAGGGGCAAGGTTTGTCGAGGTAGCCTTGTCCTTTGATGCCTTCTTGCGAGCTTTGCCCTTCTTACCCGAAGCGGTTGCAATGGTAGGTGGTTCCTATTGACGTGAATGAGGCACTATTGCAGTGGGAGAAGTCATAGAGATTGGTTGAACTGGGGTCAAAGCGAGATAAGGTTTAGGTTGACCAGGCGAGGTAGTGGTTGGAGGGTCAAGGTACCAGACGAGAATCCCAAGGGTCAGGTTAGGAAGAGAGAGGGTGGCCATAACAGGTACTATGTACACTCTTGGTGGGGGAGCTAGGAACAGTATCTGACCAAAGGGGTAATGATCAGGCGGGACGGCGCCAAGATGGTTGAGGCCGGGAGGAATTGTCCCAGGAGGATAAAGAGGGTCATGAGTACCAACTGAAGGTGAAGGGCTAGGAGAAGAAGGTTCAGAAGGCTGATCAGAGGACATCATGAAAATCTGGTAATCGGGGGAACCAGATGGAAGAGATTGAGTGGCCACCTGTCCTTTAGGTGGTTGGGTAGCCACAAATCCCTATTGAGGGAAAGGATCAGTAAACACAGCTGGTTGACTAGGTGCAGGACTGGGAGGAACAAAAGGGATGGCTTGCTTTCCTCTCAATGTTGCTTGAAACTCCCATAGCTGTCGCATTTATGGCAGAAGAGGACAATCATGCGTATAATGACCATAAACACCACAACAAAAACATGGCTTGTTTGTATGATGAGGCCTATCTTGCTTGGGCTGAGTGCCTTGTTGCTGGTTCATAGTGTTAGGAGCATTACCTTGATTAGTTCTAGGATTACCAGGGCCAGATTGATTTTGAGTGCCTTTCCTCTTCCTTTTTGAGGGAGGAGGATTAGTTGTGCCTTGATGTGCATACACCTGTCCCTGAGGGGGTGGTAGTTGTTATTGCAGGGGTTGAGAAGGCAAGGGAGGAGGAGGTGCTAATGTTAGAGGAGCTGGAGCACCAGGCTGCGGATACAAACAAAAAGGAGGTTGGGTAGTAGTGTGGTAAACAGGAGGTTGGGAAAGAGGAGGAGGCATGCTGTATCCTGGATACGTGCTACCGGGAAGGGGAAAAGTGTCAGAGGTGCTAGCCCGCCTTGAGAGCAACCATAGCCCATGGGAGGTTGAGCATATGGATTAAAGAGAGCTCCAACGATACCGTCAGCAGCGTGAGATGCCCCCAGTGCGTTGGCACCACCGGGTCTAGGAAGATCAGGTAGAACAGTATAAACATAACCCGACTGAGCATAGATCAGGTCATATCTTAACGCAATTTGAAGAGCGGCTTCTTTGGTTTGAGGAAAGTGCGATGCGACGTCTTTCCCGATAGGCGGCAAGAGAGTCCTAAGGAACCAGTCCATGTAGACACGGTCTTCGAAGGTAGGGGCTCGACATAGGCTCCTTCTTCTCTGCCATTCTTGAACATGGTCAGATAGGCAGGTCGCAGATGATTTACAGAAAGAGGTCAAGAGCTCGGTACCAGTGTCATAACGAAGAGGAAGCTGGAAATAAGACAAAAAGGCCCAGGCAAGAGTCACAAAGGTGGTATGAGAGGAAGGGGCATGATCAACATACCACTTAGAAGCTTCACCAGTAAGCATTCGTTGGAACAACCGAAGATGGATAGAGTCATCGTTAATGGAATTAAACAAACACCACATGTGGAAAGATCTAACATGATTTGAGGGATCTTGTCCAGCAAGACCTTCAAAATTTGGGACGTTTGAAGGGAGTTTTGTTGGCATAGCAGGCCAACTAGTGTCATGGTGTATAGGGTTGTTTATCAACTGGTCGAAGTCGGGGAGGCTGAGGCCTGCCATGAAAGGGAGCAAGGGTGCGGTCGGGGTAGTGTCTGTTGCAGTCCCACTAGTGATATCCCTGGTGGGAGGGCCAGGGTTACCACTAGTATTAGGTCCTACACCAGACATGGTAAAGGTGATAGGGGGAGAACCGAAGGCAGAACGAGAAGGAGAACCCAAAGGACGAGAAGAAGAGTTAGAGTGTGGACTCGGTTGAGGACTAACTCAAATCCTATGCGGAGGAGTAAGTCTCCCTACTGGAAACTTAGGATGAAGGCTAAGAAGTCTCAGGGATGAACGCCTTGGTGGCGCAATGGTGACGACACAAACACGACACAAAGGAAAAAGAGACCGACAAGGGAAAGGAGGTGCAGGATCAATTGATTACAATGTCAAACAAGGGCAGAGAGGTGCAGGATCAATTGATTTCAATGTTTTAGAGTCTTTGCTTGGCCGTGTTAACTAAGCCCTTTTTCGCTTAGGGTGTGTGTGTAAAAGTGTGTAAATTTTAATTTTTAAACCCATACATTTGTAGAGAAAAAGAAAAAAGTGTGCTGTATAGCTGTAAATAACCTGCAAATGACAGTATATAAGTCTGCAAAACAGAAAATAAATAGCTAATTGCAATAATATAAACCCAAGGAGGTGGGCCTCTCAACAACTAGTCTATAGGTGAGTGAAAAAACTAATCAAAACACACTAAAACAACCAATAGATCTAAGGTCAGTAGGGACAGGGATCTAAAGGACAAAATCTACTGGAAAGTGGTGCAGAAACAACAACAGATCAGAGGAAAATTGTTGTAAAAAGAGGTGGCGAAAGGCTATCTCCAGGAGGGAAGTGGAGTGCACCCTAAAGGAAAACCCAAACAAAGCTAAATGAGGAGATTTGGATGGATAACAAGCTGATCTGAAGTGGATATGAAGGTGAGGTATCAGATCTGAAAAAATGGCTGAAGACTCTGAAATTTCAGACAACCTGCAACAACAAAAACTCTTCCACAAAAAGTGGAGGGTACTGAAGCCCTAGGGGGCTAGGTTCCCACTTAGTTGAGTGAAACAAAACAAGTATAGGTCCAAAACGGGCAGAGATGGAGGTCAGACAACCCTGAACATAGGCTCAAACAAACTTAGAAAACTTTCAGAAAAATCCCTGCAAAAAGTCCAGGTTGCATATTCTAACCTGTTTTCAGCAGAGGTCACACTTTTTGGGTTGTAAAGTGCGCCTTGGAGGTCCAAGTCGCAGGTTTTGGGCTGAAAAGTGCGACCTGCACTTCTGGCACTCTCGGCGGCAGATTTCAGAAAAAGTTGCCATCTCAGCTGCGACTGATGTCTGTCACTTGCGCAATAGGTCTGAAAACACACGGAAGTCAGAATTTTTGTCGTTTTAGGGTTTTATAGGTTAAAGACAACATCAAGAAAAAACAAGGTGCTGAAGAGAAATCCTAGGGTTTGAAGCAGTTGGATATGCAAGGATAAGAAAAACTACAGCGGTTGTAATTGTAAACCCGTGTGGAGTCGCTAGTTGTTAGTATGAATCTTGATTCGAAGCATACGAAAAAAGACCACTTTAGCTGCGCATAACAAACAACCCTAACAGCAGAAATGACTGCTAATATCTTCAGATCTGCAGTTAGATGATCAAGACAAATACTGCAAAAATCTAGATCTATGCATTAGAAGACATTAAACAGTAGAAAAAACAAGATTTACTCCATAGATCCAATGGACAAGACAAGAATATATCCAATGAAATTTTTATTAATGGCACCTGGGAGGAAAACACAAGAGGGTGTTCCCTGTTCTCCTCTATGGGATGGGTTCTTGTAAGTCCTCAATACTTCAAATTTAGAATTCCTCTCTCTTGATGGTGTACAAAACCCAGACAAAAATGGAAAAATATGGCTATGATGGTGGATCAATAGCCAGATCAAGAGTTGAGATCCAGAGTGATCTTTAGGCAACAAAATGTGACAAATGAATGGAAAAACCCTTCTATTTATAACAAAATATTGAGTTAGTCTAGATATTGGTGCATAATTAAAATATTATTAACCAAATCAAGATCCAACTTTTATGGAATATTTTATTATATTTGTTGGAGGGAAAAGGAATTTGACTTGAGTCAAATCCATTTATTTGTAAATAATAAATAAATAAATGATTTATTTATCATTTTAAGGATGTGATTAAGAAATAATAAATAAATAAATGATTCATTTATCATTTTAAGGATATGGTTGAGTAATAATCAAATAAATAATGATTTATCTAATTAATTTCCTTGTTTTGGGTTAAATATAACTACGAATATTAATTAAACTGTTGTTTAACTAATTATTCCCTGAGGAAAACCAAACAAATATGAATTTATTTATGTTTCCCTATGGGGTTTTCTGTTTAGACCATGAACAACTTAATAAAGGTGGTTTTATTAAGTTATTTTCACAGTGAATGCAATTATACTTAGGGTGAAATTGGTCTTACATGGTGTACTTGGGTCCATCTAATACCAATGGGTTAGATGACCAAAAAATGGTGTAACATTTTCCACCACGATCTGACCTCAATACCTTGATCTGATGGTCACTTTGGTTCTCTGCCAAGGATTTGAATTCTTTGAACTTTGCAAAATTTTCAAACTTCTGCTTCAAGAAGTAAGCCTAAGTTTTTCTACTATAATCATCAATGAAAGTGAGGAAGTAACAAATTCCACCAATCAACTATGTCCTCATAAGTCCACATAAGTCTGTATGCACCAACTCAAGAGGATGTCTTGCTCTGTATGCAACTCCCTTTGGAAAACTTTCACAATGTTGCTTTCACAAGATGCAACACTCACAAGTAATAGCAGGTTCTTTGATGGGGGTAATCCTCTGACCATCTGTTTCTGCTGCAACAATCTTAAGAAAACAAAATGGAAGTGTCCAAACTGAAAGTTCCATAACCAATAATCATTAGAACATGTAACTATAAAAGAACTGACTTGATCACTGTAATTTAGAGAAACTTCATTATTATCTGCATCTTTTATATCAGCAGCTTGCTTGGGGGCTTGTCATAAATAACACACTCTTGTCCCTAAAAGACAACTCTGTATATTTTCTGCGTCAATTGACCAAAACTTATCAAATTGTGTTTGAGACCAAGAACATAATATACCTCTTATATTGTCTTTAACTCCCCCTGCTTGGTCATAATGTTGACCACTCCTTTGCCATATACATCCACAATTTTGTCAATCCCCAATTTTACCTTTGACTTCATAGTTTGATCCAAATTTGCAACCAAATGCTTGTTGTCTGTCATGTGGTTGTGAAAATTTCTGAACACTGAAACACTACTGTAGAATATTGATTTACTTCTCCTACTTGTTTTGCTATACACAAGTTATTTAACTGAAATATTCTGAAAAAAATCAAAGTAAACACAATTTGCAGCCTACACATATATAGATCATTTACTGAAACATAACACACATATGACAAAGAGAAAACATGATTTTTCGGACAAATGTCCCCGGAAAAACCCAATGAGGGAAAACCAGTGCAACAACTCTTTGAGGGTTTTATTATTAAGCAGAATCTGAATACATCAAGTGCACCAGTAGTGGTTTACTCGATAGGTCTTTCTTCTTCCCCTGTTGCTGCTGTCCCTTAGATGATAGGGCTGCATCTTCCTCCTCCTCTTTCTTTATCTTGACTCCTCCACTGCTAAATTCCCTCATGGTTATTCTCCAGATCTCCTCTTGGCAAAGGATTTCCCACATGTCTTGATCTGAAAGGAGTGTATTAGTTTGTTGTGCTAAATGTCCTTTCAGTAATAAAAACATGTATAATTTGTCTCCATTTGTTTGTTTAAGAAATGAGTATTTTAACCATGAAACATAGATAAATTTGTGAGTTTTAAGAATGTAAATGAGCCTAAATAACACTGTACAATAGTGTATAATATAGAAATAACATCACACATACGTTTTACACAGCAGGCATGATGAAGCAGTTCACCCCTCCTGGGCTACATTTGCTGGTCCAACTCCCAATGGCATGTCCCTCTTTTTCATTATGCTCAAAATTGCAAATACATGTGTTTACAAGCCTCTAATGGTTGTTTTCTTTGCACCAGTGGTTCTAGAATGCTCAAATTAGTCTAGGTAGACTCTATTTTCACCCAAATTGGTCGAAAATTGACCTTCCAAATCTTTTTCCCAATAACAGCTAGAAAAACTCCACCAAAAGTGGAGGACTGCAGTTAACTGCAGTTAAAATAGGAGGAATTCGCTTTTTTTGGTGGTGCGCTATTAACTTTGCCAAACAACTAACCGCCGCATTAAACATAATGGTTAGGGAAGGGGTGGTCACAAGCTGACCCCCCTTACCCCGTGGTCTAACATTTAAAACTCGACACAAAGATTGGAGTGGAACTCAGATTTTCAACGTTCCACGTAACTATGGCAATAAAAGCCACTAACCCGCGCATGTGATAGTGCGTGTAAATCTGTTGGAAGTCTTATGGTTTGGAACCCGTCAGCACTAACACCCAACGAAATTACGCCTTGTGAATAGGCTAATCTGTCGTGGTTATGGTTTGGATATCCACCAGTTGAATGTTTGATGTTGCGGTTTAAAACGTTTCATGTGACCATGATCTTTGGACCATCAACGGTCCCAAACCCCAATGAGATTTGTATTAAACTTCAAATAAAACCTCCTACCCTTAGTGGTTAAGACCAACTCGTAGCGTAGACGGTGGAAAGCTTTGCACGCTTGCTGGAGGTCGCAGGGTCAAACCCCCCGAAACTCAATAAATTTTGGTCAACGGTCTTGGGGACACATGGCAGCTTCTGGGCTTGCCACATGTCACCCATCCAATGGTACTCATAAAATTCGTACAAACCAAATCTACGGCCCTAAATGCGCCATATGGCAGAGCTTGATTAGTTTAGAAAAATGGAATATTCTGAGAATATGCCACCTTTGCTGACTGTACTTGCATGATGACTGGGCATCCTAGTCACTCCTGTCACAAAAAATTTAATTGTTTAGGAAAATGATCAAAATGCAATATCTTTCTCATATGACATCGGTTTTCGAACCGTTCACTATGTCGGAATCGCAACGACAAGACCTATCTGGTCACTTAGGTTTGGTACAATTTTGAGCACTTTCAATTTTGAAAAAAATGCGTAATCTCCTGATCACACCTCCCCATTGGGAAGCTTTTGGACCCCAAAAGTCTTGAATTACCTGTTCATAAGATGAGGGTACAACTCCCTCACCTTTCCAACTTCCATCCACCTTGCCTGCCTTGGTTTACTGCCCTTGAGCCCAACTCAAAGATAATCGACACTTCCCCTCTTAGAAGTGTGTGTCCTCCTATCAAGGATGGTATCCTTCTTGAGCTCATCCAGAAATTCTGGCGAGAAATCTTCTATAGATGGCAAGTGAAAATCACTCCCTTAATCATCAATCAAAGGAGGCTCATACAAACATAAATTTTCCACATTGACAACTGAATACATTTGCATATATGAAGGCAAGTCGAGTTGAAATGCATTATTACCAACTTGTTTGATGATCTTGAATGGACCATAGTGAATGAGCTTGATATTTTTACCTTCTCCTTGCATCCTTTCTTTTCTTATGTTCAACCATACTTCATCTCCTTCTTGAAACTTGTGATCAACTCTATGTTTGTCATGCCTCTCCTTGTATTTGCTTTGACTCTTCTCAAGCTGTTCTTGAACTTGTTGATGAATAATCTGAATTTGCTAAATGAACTTTCGCTCAATAAACTTTCGAGCCTTGTCAATATCACTATGCCCATCAATTGAAACATCCTTCTCAAAGATGAAGTCTAATGGCGATTTCGGCAAACACCCAAAGCAGGCTTCAAAAGGTGAAGTATTTGTAGAAAAGTGCTTGGCCCGGTTGTAAGCATGCATAATGTAATGCAGTTGTTCATCCCACAACTTGGGATGTTTGCTGCAGTATCCTCTCAATAGATGCACAATGGTTCTGTTCACCACCTCGGTTTGGCCATCAGTTTGCGGATGAAAAGCAATACTCTTTTTCAACTTTGTGTCCATCATCTTCCAAAGATTGGACCAAAAATTCCCAATGAACCTGGAATCCCTATCACTAATAATAGAAGTAGGAAATCCATAATGAACCCATACATGTTGAAAATAAATTTCAGTAGTTTGTTTAGGAGTAATGGTTTTATTACATGGCATAAGTATACACATTTACTGAATCGATCCACAACTACATAAAGATAATCATTATGTTTCCTTGACATAGGTAGACCTCCAACAAAGTCCATGAAGACACACTCCCATGTCCTTGATGGTACCGGTAGTGGAGTATACAACCCAAGCTTCCCATTGCTAGGCTTGCTTGTTGCACACATAGAACAACCTCTTATAAAACGTTACACACTATCTATCATGTGAGGCCAATAACAATACCTTTGTAGCTGCGCCACTGTTTTGGTTACCCCAAAGTGTCCAATAATAAGAGACGAATGAGCCTCTCTCATGACACTAAGTCTCTCTCCTTGTGGTATACACAGCTTAGCCGAATGAAACAACAAATTTTTATGCATGTGATAATCATTTTCCTCAACTTGATTCCATTCACTCAAACTAGCATACAAATCTTGAAAATCAGCATCATGTGCATATGGTTCTATGTAACTCTCATGTACAATAGAATCATTTTTAAGTAAAGTAGAAGCAATTATAATTGGCCTCAAAATCATATCAACAACTTTATTTAAAATAACTTTCTTGTACCTTATGACCAAGTGAAATTGTTGAAGAAATCCCATCCACCTGAAATGTCATGATTGCTGCAATTTTGTTTGCGACTGTAAGTACTGTAATGGTTGGTGATCGGTATGTATAATCGTTTCTTTACCCATCAAGTAGTGTTTCCACTTCTTAACACTTTGTACCAACACATACAACTCTTTGTCATATGTAGAATAATTAGTTACAACACCATTGAATGTTTCAGAATGAAAAGAAATAGGCTTACCATGCTGCAAAAGTACTGCGCCCATGGCATAATCACTAGCATTGGTTTGTATCTCGAATGGCTATCTCAAATTCAGTAATGCAAGGAACAAAGATGAACTGATCTTGTATTTTAAAGCTTCAAAAGCTTGCTGCTGTTTGCCTCCCCATTGGAAGCCTTTCTTCACAATTGTCACTGCAAGCATAGAAGCTGCTATGGTAGAAAAGTTAGCAATAAACTTTCTCCAATACTGAGCTGCGCCTAAGAAACTTCTTACCTCGGTTACTGTTTTGTGAGTGGGCCAATTCACAATGGCTTCCATTATAGAAGGATAAATTCTCAACTCGCCTCCTCCTACAATGTGTCCCAAATAAACCAAAGAATTCTTTCCGAACTCACACTTAGACATCTTAAGAAATAATTTCTCTTTCTTCAAAACATCAAGCACCCTTTTCACATGCAAGACATGTTCTTATCTTGTTTTGCTGAAAATGAGTATATCATCTAAATACACAATCACAAAGTCATCAAGAAATGGACGCAAAACATTATCCATAACACGTATGAAAGTTTCCGGTGCATTACACAAACCAAATGGCATAACCAACCACTTAAAGAGTCCTTGTTTGGTTTTGAATGCAATCTTCCATATATCACTTTCTGCAATTCTTACTTGATGATATCCACTTCGTAAATATAACTTAGTGAAAAACTTTGCTTCTTTCAGCTGATCTAACAAATCATTTATCCTTGGGAGTGGGTATTGATTCTTTACCGTTATCTTGTTCAAAGCTTTGAAGTCTACACACATGCGCCAAGTCCCATCTTTCTTTGGAATCAAGACTATGGGTGAACCACATGGCGAAGTGCTTGGACTTATGAGTCCCTTGTCCAAAATGTCCTTGATTTGCCTCTTTATTTTAGCATTCTCCATTATCAACATGCGATACATGCCGATGTTTGGAAGAGGACAATCTTGTTGCAACTGAATCTCATGTTGAATTTTCCTTTTTGGAGGCAATCTTGTTGGCTCCTGAAACATCTCATGATGTGCATCAACTACATCATATAAATCTGATTTCAACTTAGGATCACAATCCTCAAATGATTCATGATTAACATCAACTTTAGGCTTAATCATTAGAAGAAAAAAATTCTTACTTGAATTCACCAGCCTCTTTACCTGTCCAGCATTTACCATTGCAATATTTTTCTTCTTGTGATGTGCTCTAACAATGAACTCCTTGCCATATTTGAATAAATGGTATTTGTTCTCATGGAAATGGAATGTCGCTTTCATGTCATACGAATAAGGATTGCCCAACACAATACCAGTAATATCAAGCGAAACCACATCTAATTCAACCGTGTCAACAAAATGTGTAGCTATTGCAAAGCGCAATATGAACTTTTTTGAAACCTTTAAATTTGCATCCTTACAAATCCACCCAAGTGGATATGGTTTTGGATGTGGAATGGTCTCAAGATTAAGTGTCTTGACAAAGTCTTCAGAGATTAAGTTTGCTTGTGACCCACTGTCAAACAATGTGTCAATCTTGGTATGTTTGGATATTACCCTCACATGAAACAGTTCAATTCTCTCTTCTTCATTTGGAGCTTGTATGTGACAGTTTGATGTACTAGTACTGGGTTTTGTTTCAATTTCTTTCCTCTTCATGTTCTTCAATCCCATGGCTGTAATTTTAGATTCATCACCTGAATCCTCTCCTAAGCCATGTTTAGTTGTAGCTGCAGTTTTCTGCTTCCCTTTGTTATTGTTATACTGGGGTCTCTTTTCAGGATGTAATTTCCAACAATTTTTCTCTTCATGGCCTTCTCTTGAACAATGTTTAAAAACCAATTTTTCTCCCTCTTTCTTGATAGATGCAATCTTTTTTCCCTTACCTTTTGAGGTCTTCTCTTTTTTTCCCCTTAAAATGTTTCTTCCTACCCTCATCAGTTATTTTTTTCCCTTTAGCTTCTAGATGTGTAGCCTGAACACAAACTTCATATAAGCTTGTAGGGTTAAACATGAGAATAATATGTTTTAGGTAGCTATGAAAACCTCCTATGTACTTGAAAAAAGTATCTTGGCTTTGCAAATCTACCCCTAATAAGATAAATCTTCTCCAAAATTCTTGGGTGTATTCTTGTACATTTTTCCCTTTTAATTATCTAAATTTTTTCTAGTTCGTTATGGCTTTCTGCATATGAGCTAATGGATAAAACTGTTGTTTTATTGCAGAATGAAATCAGTGCATGATAGGATAATCTTACCATGCTTCTTGATCTCCTCCTTTGTCTTGTCTTCCCACAAAACAAGTGTTGCACCTTCCATTCTCAATGAAACTAGTTGGATTTTGGTATCATCATCATGAAGGTTATGAATTCTCAAATATACCTCCAATTGCCTAATCCAATTATCAAGATTTTCTACATTGACTTCACCATTAAACATTGGCAATTCAAACTTAACATCAAGTTTTAGAAAATGAATTTTACCAGTGTTCTTTGACTTGTGTGGCTGATGTACTGAAGATGAAGTAGAGGATGATGAGGATGAAGTTGAAGGTGATGATGGTGACTTTCCACTATCTCCATTTCCTCCATTGACCTTCTTTGATTTATCTTCATCATTGTGACCTCCTGATGATCCCTGACCTTCCTTGTGAAGTTTGGATCCTTCTCCTTCTAGTTTCTCATTCCTTTCTTGATAAAGGACTCTTAACATTTCTGTTATGTCAAGGAATTATTTCCTAAACACTTTTTGTTCTTCTTTGGGATCCACCTCTTCATGGATTTCTCTTTCTCCTGGAGGCATGCTTAATGTTGCTTCTGCTTCTTTTGGAGGTGAACTAGGTGGTGGAGAATGTGGCAATATTTCCCTCCTTTGTTGTGGCTCCCTTTGAGAACCTCTTTCTTCCACCAATTTGACTTCTCCTCTCTTAAGCTTGAGCCTAATAAGCATGTAAACCCTTGCAAACAGTTAAACAAATCTTTGCACACTAAAACACCAAAGAATAAACTCTAGCTATGATACCAACCTGATTTGAAAGGAGTGTATTAGTATGATGTGCTAAGTGTCCTTTCAGTAATAAAAACATGTACAATTTGTCTCCATTTGTTTGCTTAAGGAATGAGTATTTAAACCATGAAACATAGATGAATTTGTGAGTTTTAAGCATGTAAATGATCCTAAATAACATTGTACAACACTATATAACAAAGAAATAACATCACACATAAGTTCTACATAGTAGGCATGATGAAGCAGTTCACCCCTCCTGGGCTACATCTGTTGGTCCAACTTTCAATGGCATGTCCCTCTTTGTCATTGTGCTCAAAATTGTAAATACATGTGTTTACAAGCCTCTAATGGTTGTTTTCTCTGCACTAGTGGCTCCAGAATGCTCAAATTAGTCTAGGTAGACTCTTGTTTCACCCAAATTGGTTGAAAATTTACATCCCAAAGCTTTTTTCCAATAACAGCTAGAAAAAATCCACCAAAAGTGGAGGACTGCAGTTAACTGCAGTTAAAATAGGAGGGATCCACCTTTTTTGGTGGCGCGATATTAACTCTGCCAAACAACTAACCTCCACATTAAACATTGTTGTTAAGGGAGTGGTGGTCACAAGCCGACCCCCCTTACCCCGCAGTCTAACATTTAAAACTCCGCACAAAGATTGGAGTGGAACCCAGATTGTCGGCGTTCTACATAACCGTGGCAATAAAAGCCAATAACTCACGCATGTGACACCGCATGTAAATCCGTCAGAAGTCTTGTGGTTTGGAACCCGTTAGATTAACTGTCAGCACTAACACCCAACGAAACTGTGCCTTGTGAATAGGCTAAGCCATCGGGGTTATGGTTTGGATAGCCGCCAGTTGAATGTTTGATGTCGCGGTTTAAAACGTTTCATGTGACCATGATATTTGGACCACTGACGGTCCCAAACCCCAATGAGATTTGTATTAAACTTCAAATAAAACCTTCGACCCTTAGTGGTTAAGACCAACTCGTAGCGCAGATAGTGGAAAGCTTTGCACGCCTGTTGGAGGTTGCGGGGTCGAACCCCCCAGATCTCAATAAATTTTGGTCAATGGTCCTGGGGACACATGGAAGCCTCTGGGCTTGCCACGTGTCACCCATCCAATGGTGCTCATAAAATTCGTACAAACCAAATCTATGGCCCTAAATGCGCCACGTGGTGAAGACTAATTAATTTAGAAAAACTAAATATTCTGAGAATATGCCACCTTTGGTGACTGTACCTACATGCTGATTGGGCATCCCAGTCACTCCTGTCACAAAAAATTTAACTATTTAGGAAAATGATCAAAACGCGATATCTTCCTCATACGATATCGGTTTTTCGAACAATTTGTAGCGCCAGAATCACAATGATGAGACCTACCCTATCGCTCAGGTTCGGTACATTTTCGAGCACTTTTTATTTTGAGCAAAATGCATGATCTCCTGATTATGTCTCCCCAATTTGGGAGTTGTGCTCTACCAAAGATACTTTGGACAAAGGTCTTCCACTCATCAGTGACTGCATTCAAGGTAGTCATCACCATGAGCCCATCATCCATAGTTTCCCCCATGGCAATAAACTGGTCTCAGATAGCCTAAAATCTAAAGAGGAAGGGATCGATCTCCTCTCCCTTGTGCATCTGGAACATCCACATCTTATTCTCCATAAGAATCTTCCTCTGGATAGAGCTACCTTGATACAGTGTGTTTAGTGTTTTCCGCACCCCGTTTGTCGTCTTATTCTCGGCAATGTGCAGGACCACGTGATCTTTTACTCCATCCATGATCAAGCATTGAGCCCACGCCTGATTTTCATTAAACTTATTCAGAGAATCAACATCAGTTGGCACAACCAGGACATTCTCAGCGTGATCTCTGATGCCGTACTCCTCTAGGATTGACAGGATTCTGGCTTTCCAGATAGCAAAATTAGACACACCGTCTAACCTATCATGATCTCTCAGTCTATACGGGGCCATATTTGCTCAAATAAGTCGAAGTAAGTGCTTCTCTACCTTCTACTACTGATACACTCAACAAAAGACTGGATCTGGGTTTTTTGGCGATAGAAACCCTCTAGAGTAACTGCTCCCCTTGAAAAATGATTTCCCTCCTGGAAATCCTTCTGACAATTCTATCAAATAATCCCTCTACGATCACCCTCCTAATTGAATCTCAAATTTCTTGGCAAGAAAATCTGCTGAGGGATTGTTTCCCCTTAATTTTTCAACTTTGCTAGACATTTTTCTACACCGACGACACTGATGCCCCACCAGCAACTTTGTAGATCAGAAGTTGCATTTCAAGTCCTGGAAACTGGCACAACGTCACTCCAACTTGGACTGCGTCACCCTCTAGGGTCTGCGTCAGCCACTATGTCACCCCCGTGTGAGCCTAACAGGCTTTGCGTCACCCACTAGGGCTTGTGTCAGCCTCCGCGTCAACTTTGCATGAGAAGATTGGGTCTGGGTCACTCATCAGTTGGGTTTGCGTTGTCCCTTTGGTGTTGTGCTACGTCTTCCCGGATCTATCAGCTTCAGCTCCCCTCCCACAACAAAAATTCTTCAGCCTCTTACTGATTGCTTCAGCTTGATCTGCAATCACTCTAATACCATGTGAAAATTTCTGAACACAGAAACCCTACTATAGAATATTGATTTACTTCTACTTTTTTTATTATACACAAGTTATTTAATTGAAATATTCATAAAAACATCAAAGTAAACACAATATGCAACCTACACATATACAAATCATTTACTGAAACATAGCGCACATATGAAAAAGGACACACATGATTTTTCAGACAAATGTCCCTGGAAAGACCCAATGCGGGAAAACCAGTGCAAAAACTCTTTGAGGGTTTTATTATTAAGAAGAATCTGAATACATCAAGGGCACCAATAGTGGTTTAACCAACAGAGAATTTCACGGCAGTTGTACTTTATCGCTCAGAGACAAAAAAATATGGCTGATTCAAACCCTTTGGGAATTACTAAATACGAGCCCTTTCTGGCCCACTGGAACCCCAACGTTGTCTCTTCAGCCTCTACGTCAGCCCTTGAAGCCTCACACTTCCCTTGTGTCACCCTGAAGGGCTTAATGTTGCCTCTGCATCACCCTTTGCGCTTTGTCTGCGTCAACCTGGTTGGGTTGTGTCCCTCCTGCTGGCCTCTGCGCTGCTTGGTATGGATCTGCCTCTTTGATATATGCATTCTCAAGCTCGGATCAGAACATCCCTTGCCGATCTCCCCTCACTAGCACTGCAAGCTCACTCGAAAATTATTAGCAAACCGCGCCCCAGAATTTCAACTTGGCTCAAGTGCTGCTACTCTGTGTGTCTCCTCCAACTAACCACAAGCATTCCTTTAATAATTTTCTCGTTGAGAGATCAATAGTCGTGCTCTAATCACTAATTAACAACTAATATTAGAGAAAGCTTGATCCACGTCACTTAGAACATTCTCACCACATGTGTAAATTAATTCGCTTTAATTTTTCAATTTCCCTAAGTTAGACTTAGGGTCCCCATTAACAAATTTAATTATTTGAATAACTTTTACACTGGGTGGAATTTCTCCAAACGATTTCTGGGTCTTGGATATTTCATGTGTTCTAGCGCCTCCACAAAGTTTTGGAGCTAGAGCACATCTGATGCTACCCAAAATCTCAATAGTGGTTACTGCAACCATTGTCTAATAACCACACATTATCAGAAGGTTCATGCATATTATGAAAATCTAGGAACATGTAGTTAGTATTCTATGCACTAACATTATCTCTCTGGTTTCCTTGATTAGCTATTTTTTTTTGCAATCATGAGCATAGTGACAAAACTTATTACAATAATAACATCTCACATTTGCTTTGTCAACTCTTTGATTATTATTGAAGCTTCTGTTGTTGCTTCCAATTTCATGTTCATGCTCTTCTTGGTCATCTATTTGACGACCATATCTTTCGCCTTGTCCTATTCCTCTCGATTTACTTCTGCCTCGACCTCTGTCTCTTGAAATATAAACTTGGCTTTTGAAAGCGGTTTCTAGAGTGAAATCCTTATTTTTGTCTATCATTGTCTGATGCGATAGAAGTGATCCCATCAACTCTTCAACTGTTAGTGTTTCCAAATCTTTGGCCTCTTCTATGGATGCTACCACAACATCAAACTTGGTAGACAAAGATCTAAGGACCTTCTCAATCATTATTCGATCTTTAATATCTTCACCATAAATTTTTAACTGATTTACGACAGGCATGGCCTGATTTATGAAAGAATATGTCTCCTTCATCTGTAGACTTTCAAAATCTCTTTTAGTTTTTTGCAATTTAACAATATTGACTTTGGCCATACCCTTGATAGCTTGTCGCCAAAGTTTCTCATACTGTCTTTGTTGAAGACATAATCATAATCTTCTAAAACACTTCTCGATCCACTCCCTACTGGATTGAGCACCCGAGCCACACAAAAAATGCTCACGAAATTCCCGATTTTCATTTTATAGTTTTAATTCTTAATTGGTTGATATATTGTGATGCGATTTAATTAACTCTCAGGCATGTAATTTTATTCCTACCATTTATTTATTAGAGTTCAAAATTACTTTTCATGTATTTAATTTGAAAAACTCGTTCATGACCATATAATATATAATATTAATTACTTTTAAATCCATATTAAATGTTCTATTGAAATAAACAAACTTTTTGTATTGTCTATTATTATATTATTAAATGAAATTTCAACGTCTACGAGACTAAAAATAGTCTACCGGATTATGAGTTCCTTGTTTTCCGTTTTTTGTATTTTAGTCGTTTTCGTATTCAAATTGATGATGAGTTGCTCCAACCTTCTCACTATCCCATCGGTGAAAAGACAATGCCAAGAAACTCATGCTAACATATTCTCATAACTTTCTCTGCTGTCTTTGAACGCATCACATTCCAAAATGAAATGTTTTTTTTTTTTTTTTTTTCATTTCCACTAGCCCAAACGTGCAAAATGTACACACTCGTTCTTCCCAAACTTCTTTAGGCCTTTTCCAGCTTCCTGTTTCACTCCGAAATTGATACAAGTTGGTTCTTAATTGAGCAATAAGAACCTTTGCCCTCCACGGAATGTTACCTGCAATGTACTCTTTTTGTTGGAGATCATACATAGGGTTGAATTCTTCAATGTAGTACTTCTTCTTTCTACCCAACTGTTTTCCCCATACCTGTTTACGAAACTTCTCCAAAACAAAATTCTTTAGCTCCTTGCTATTTGTGGGACAAGCATTGAGGTAGATATTCTATTTTTGCATCCATATGTAATTTTGTCTCATCCATGTTTTCTTTCTTTCACTCATGCCTTCCTTGAAGATAACATTATACCATCTATCTATTCCCATTCTCTCAATTATTTTTAGATATTTTATGAGCCGCACCATAGCATTTGCTTCGATGAGATTTTCCCCTGTTTCACTCAACATTATCTCATAAGGTACCGAACTTTTTATTTTGAACTTGCTCATGATCAAGCGTTTTTGGATTTTCTCAATTTGATTCCATTTTGAGACAGGGGTGCTGCTAGCCCACAATTCACACCCATATAACATCACTGGACAAACTAGGAGTCCAAAAATCACTTTAATTGTTTTCCAATACCATAACTATGCTTCTTTATATCTGTTTTGAAGAGCATATAATGCTTTCCACCCTCCTAAGATTCTCTTCTTTCTGCTGTCCTCCCAATTAAATTTGTTATTGAAATCAATCCTGAAGTATTTGTACTCATTTACTTATTCAAGAATGTTTCCTTCAAAGAAGAACGTATGATGAGTCTACTTCCTTTTATTAGAGAAAATAATTATCTTGGTCTTGCTAATATTTACTTACATCCCCACTGCTCTACAAAAATGCTCAAGGACATATAGGTACATCTGTAATCCATGGGCCGATTTAGAAATCAATACAATATCATCAACATATAAAAGAAGCTTTATCACAAACTCCCCCAACCGAGCACCATCCCCACCTTGCAAATTTAGCCAATCTTCCAGTTTATCAATATATAAACCAAAAAGAGTAGGGGATAGAGGGTAACCTTGCTTGACTCCAATGTCACTTCTAAAGCTTTCTGAAATACCCACTGAGGTTCTAATTTTGACTTTCACCTCTTCATAAAGTCTATGGAAAACAACTCTATAATGCAAAGGAATTTTGAGTTCTTCCATTCTACACCACAACTTATCTCTAGGGACTGTGTCAATTTCCTTTTTGAAGTCAACAAAAAAATAGAATACTTCTTCTTTACCCCCCCAAACCTTTTCAATAATGTGTCTCAACGTGATGTCGTGATCCACTGTAGAATGCTTCGGCCTAAAACCCGCTTTTCCTTTTGCCCTCTTTTCTTTTACTTCTGCCCACTTACTGATTCTATTTTCTACCATGATGCCAATAAGCTTTGCAAACAAAGGATTGATCATAATGGTTCTATAATTGGAAGGATTATTGATGTCTCCATTTTTAAAAAGGGATATTACTAGGCTAGTTTTCTAGTCTCTTGGGAATCCTTGTTGAATGATGTTGTTAAATATTTCCATGATGTGCGGTGCAAGAGTGTTCATTCCCCATTTGAGATACTCTGCTTGAATTTCAACCAAGTCTTTTGCCTTTCCTGTTTTAAGCTTCTTAATTCCAATCTCTACCCCCTGTAATGTGAAGAGCTTTCTAGTTGAATGTAATATTAGTTTCGACTTGCTTCTTCCTTGGTTGAAGTCCTGCCAGAAAATCTTTGGGTTATTCTTGCCTAGATATATTAACTCTAACACATTAAATATAGCTTTCCTTCCCATCAAAGCTCCATTAAAGATGTGGTTGTAGCTGAGTGGGGATGGCCACTTTCTATATATCTTGGGATGTTATTAGCATCAATAACAAAAAATGTGTGATTTAGCTAGTGTTTACCTAGTATTTACCTATGCACTGACATTTTGAAGTGGTTATGAGATACAATATTGATTATTTATAAGATCACCATAGCCATTTAAAGAACACAACAATTAAGTTCTTTTTCTCTAGTTTTTCTACTTTTGCAATTGAAATTCAATTCATTATTAAAAGGTATTAATGACTTTCTTTACATTTGACTTGCTTTCATTTTAACCATATAGTCAGTGAAAAATTACTACCTTTTCAAATTCATTTTTTGCATTCTCATTGAGACCGATCAACTTTATTATGTTAAAAATCTATATATTTTGGAATAGATTTTACAATATAAATATGAATACTTTTCAATGATATATTAATAATAATGTATAATTGAATATTTTTATAAAAAAAAAAAAATCAAATTTATAAGTAAATTAATTTTTTAACTTCTTAAGTAATATTGAATTTAGACCAAAAATAAATATAAACAATTTTAACTTTTATTTTTTATTCTTTTTATAACCTAACTAAATTTGACCCTAACTAAACTTTACACATACTAACTAGTTTACCTCTCATAAATAATAAATAAATTATAATTACATCTCATAAATAAATATTAAATTATAATAAATTTATGTTACATTTAAAAAAATAAAAATAAAAAAAATTAATTAATAAAATTCTAAAATATAATCATGTATTTACTTCCATTATAACTTTGTTATTATCTCAGGCTAAAATGAATTAAAGATATAATAAAACTGCAAAATGTACTTATCCTTTGTTGTACCTTTCTTGGCTTCCCTTCGAGCCATCGACACCATTCATTCATTCCTTCGTCAGACCGTTCATGCCTCCCTCCATTCATTTCACCACTTCGTTCATGCCTTTAACATCGTAATAGGGAGCATCTTTGTCATTCTTGTGACCAATATTGATTCGTTTCAGTAGAATTATGTTCACTACAATGCCATAACCTAGCCACCGATGGAATGGTCGTTGCTTCTCACAACTTTTATTAAATTAGGGGACTGGCATGTAATCGTCAACTTACTCATATCGTCGGCGAGCCTTATTTCAGCGGCCATAGGCCCATTAATGCGACCAGGCAGCTGATGCCCGCCGCAGGATGATCTACACCTTTAATCCGACGATGGGCATCAGCTGCCTGGCCGCATTAATGGGCCTATGGCCGCTTCCGCTGAAGATGAAGAGGGGCCAATAGTTGAAGGTCTCAAATTCTAGCACTGCAATCCATTTACATAATTTTTGATTTAGGTCGTCAGAAATCAGTCATACAATCTC
Source organism: Pinus albicaulis (assembly GCA_034641835.2). Lineage (NCBI taxonomy): Eukaryota > Viridiplantae > Streptophyta > Pinopsida > Pinales > Pinaceae > Pinus > Pinus albicaulis. The sequence goes on from CM076570.1 coordinate 1,150,969,957, forward strand.
CAGAGATGTCAATCCATCTTAATCTCGCCGGTAAGAAAAAAAAAAAAAAAACTCATATCCATATCTGATATTCTTGATGACACAACTATTGTAAGGATTATTCAAAATTATATTATACTATTGCTCAGGTTTATAGAGATAATCCTCTTTTCATCTCTGCTCCAAGTTGAACAGTAACTTAATAAGTTACTGTGTATTGATGTCATCTCTATGAAATAAGATATGTGTAGTTATTGTGTATTGATGCTATTTTTATCAAATAAGATAGGTGTAAGATATGTGTAATGGATATAGCATGAAATAAAAAATGGTATGAAAGCTTATTAAAAGATTTTACCTATTAAAAAGTTTTTAAGAGATTGATGACAAGGTAATGAGATATTTTGTAAAACTTTATTGTAATTGGAACTTTATCAATATAAAAGTTTCCACTAAAAAAAATGAACATTACTTTCATCAATATAAATATTACTATTTGTGATATTTCAATTCTTCTATGATTATTATAAATTATCATTTTTCCTTTACATCTTACTATATTATATTATTTTTACTATAAAATTTATATTTTAAAATTAAAAAATAAAATCAATCCAAAAAAACACATTTACAATAAAATCATCACAATTAAAAAGTAACACAAAGTAAACTATAAAAACATAACTAATATTAAAATATGTAATCATATAAATTATAACACAACAAAATAATGTTGTTTACGTTAAAAATCTAAACTCAAATTATAAAAGATCTAAAATCGTACTACAATCTCTATGCAATAAATATCTAAAATCATGATATCCTAGTACACGGTATAACCTATCATATTGTTTTATAAATACAAAATAAATTAATAATAAATATGAATAGTTAAGGCACAATAAATTTATAATAAAATATGAATAGTTATAAATAAAGTTACATATTTCACAATTATCTATTTACATGTATAATATTGTGAAGGGGACCATATTCAATTTTAGAGGAAGAACAATATTATGGAATGGTTTTGGATAAGGTTTTTAATGGTTTAAAATGAAAAAATATATATATTTTAATAATTTTCATGTGTAATAAAATAAATAGTGAAGTTATGTAATCACTATTGTTATATATTAAAAAAATTAATTATTATGTTTTATATAAATGTAGTTATATAAAATATATATTTGGTTTCGGTGTAGTTTATTAAAGTGGAGGATTTGTCTCGACTTTAAAAGTGGCTTGAATTTGATCAAAACAATTTCAAGAAATCTAGCAGTAGCAGTGTTTGAATCATGTTTTTGATGGTGGAAATGGATTAGACACCATCAAAAACTTCAAGAGCACCCAAATCTTGAAGTTTGATAGTTCTAACTTGGATTTACAAAAATCCCTGCCATATTTTATCAAAATCTTACCTGAAATTCCATAATTTGCAGGGCCAAAAAGCAGACTGTTTAGACTACTGCTTTGGTTTCATGCTTGATAATGAAGATAAAATGCTTATATTGTATTGGCATTTATAGTAGTCCAAATTACACAACAATCGAATTATTTTAAAATACAAATCCTAACTCTACTTACTCTTGCTCAAGTCACAATATTTGCAAATTGCGCCTATACATTAATAATTAAAAAAGTGAATTTATTTTTTTCAAAGTAGAAATATATTTTGTGACTTTGTGTTCTACATAAAATTTTGTATCTAATTTTTTTATATATTAAAAAATGTAAAATTGTTTTTTCTTTTAATTTCTGATTTTTGTGTTATGTATGAATTTTCATATACAATAATGCACTCTTTTATATATATATATATATATATATATATATATATATATATATATATATATATAATCAAGTTTAAAATTTTTAATTGAAAGTATAAAATGTGCCATATAAATGATTTTATGTTATTAATTAATTGCAAATTAAATTTATATTATTTTAAATTTAATATTATAATCATGTTATTAAATTTTTAATTAAAAATAAATAAATAAATGTGTAACAAGATGAATTTGTGTAGTAGTATCAGTGGCCTTACACAGTTGTGAAGTTTGTAAGAATCTTATATATTTGTAAATCAGTTGCAACATCTAAATTTGTGAATCAAAAGACAAACCATAAATGAAAATCTTTATGAAAAATAGAAATACTGGAGTAATTTAATATTGATTTACAAGAGTGAAAGAAATAAATCATAGATGAGACAAAACAACAAATGGATGCAAAAATGGAATATTTACCTTAATATATGTCCTACAAATAGCAAGGAGTTAAAGAATTTTTGTTGGAGAAGTTCCGTAAGGGTATATGGGGAAAAGAGTTAGGTAGAAAGAAGAAGTACTATGTTCATAAATTCCACCCCACTTTTGATCTCGAACAAAAAGAGTACATTTGAGCTAGCATTTCATGGAGAGAAAATATTCTTATTGCTCAATTAAGAACTAGCTCACATTAACTTCAGTGTGAAACTGGACGGTGGAAGAGACCTAAATAAGCTTGCAAAGAAAGGGTGTGTACTTTTTGCACTTCTAAAAAGCATTTCATTTTGGAATGTGATGCTTTCATAGACATCAGGGACACTTACCACAGTGTGTGAGCATCAATTTCGTGGTATTGTCTTTTTAGTGAGGGAACTCTTAGACCACAGTATGTTAGCATCAATTTCGTGCAATTATCTTTTTAGTGAGGGAACTCTTAGAAGAATGGCTCAGCTCATCATCAATTTGAGTAAGACAATGATTGAATTACATAAGACAAAAAAAAAAAAAAAAAATATCATTCATTCCTTCTATTTAAAACTCCATAGATTTTCCTTGCGCTAATATCAATTATGAATATAAAGAAATAAGATAAAAAGTTGTTAAAATTTGTCTAAATTTTTTTTACTCATTCAAACTTTGATTTAAAAAACATTTATGTTTACTAAATTGGACATGAAATTTTTATATAAAAATAAAGAATATGAGTTGAATATATGAAAATCATATCTAAATTTTCATGATCTATGTGTTCATATAAGATTTTTTTTGCTAAAATTTTCATGATCTATGTGTTTATATAAGAATTATTTTTCTTTTAAATTATTTATTTATTTTTTAGTAAATACATCATCATCATCATATTAGAATTTTTATTGAAATTTTAATTGAATCCAAGGCCCTTTCTTCTGCTCTATTCCAGCCTAAAATCTAGAAAAGGTTTGTAGAGGACACATGTGTTGTCTGGCCTCGTGGCAAAGAAAAGTTAGATCTATTTTTCCTTCATCTTATTAGTCAATCCTCTTCCATTAAGTTCACGATGGAATATGAGGTTAATGGTAGCCTTCCTTTCCTTGATGCTCTTATTTCAAGAAAGGAAGATGGATCTTTCTCCCATCAGTTTTTTCGGAAGAAAACCCATATTGAACAATATTTGTGAAAATTTCTAAACATAGAAATCCCACTGCAGTGTCTTGATTTTTTTTTCCTACTTGAATTAAATTACAAGTTAATTTTCTGAATTATTCAGTAAATCAACAAAGTAAACAAAACTGCAGCCTACACATTTATAGATCATTTACTGAATATTACGCACACATGACAAAGTGACACACAGATTTTTCGGACAAATGTCCCCGGAAAAACCCAATGCGGGTAAAACGGTGCAACTAGCTCTGGAGGGTTTTATTATTATGCAGAATATGAATACAACAATTTCTGGGCACTAGACATGGTTGGTCCTGCAGAGAAAATTCACGTCAATAATACCTCTTTCACTTGGAGATAGAAAATATGGCTGATTAACACCCTCAAATGGGATTTACAGAACTCAAGCCCTTTTTGGCCCACCAGAAACCCCAGCATTGTCCCTCAGCCCTCCACGTCAGCCTCTGTGCTGCTCTAGAAGGGCTTGCGTCACCCTCTCTAGGCTTATGCTGAGCCTACGCTGCCCTTACTGGGCCTGCGCCACCCTTGAAGGGTTCATGTTGCCTCTGCGCTACCTCTGTGTGGCTCTGGCTGAACTACGTAGCTCTGGTTGGCCTTTGCGCTGCCTATTATGCTGCCTCTCTATCGTTGTTGTATTCTTGGCTTTAGATCAATTCATCCCTCGCCAATACTGCCCCTCACCGCACTGCAAATTCACTTTGAAATTCTTAGCAAACCACGCCCCAGAATTTCAACTTAACTTCATTGCTCTGCTAATATGTGTGTGTTCTCCAATTGACCTCAAGCCCTTCTCTTATACTTTTCTCGTTGGCAAATCAACAACCGTGATCTAATATCTAATCAATGGCTAAGATTAGAAGCTGCTTGATCCACGTCACTTGGAACATTCTCATCACCTGTTTAATTTAATCGACTTTAATATTTTAATTTTCCTAAGTTAGACTTAGGGTCCTTAATTAAAAATATTAATTATTTGAATAACTATCAAACCAGATGGAATTTCTCCAAACACTTTCTGGGTCTTGGAGATCTCATGTACTCCAGCTCCTCCACAAAATTTCAGAGCTAGAGAACATCCTATGCTACCCCAAAATCTCAACAGTATATTCATGCTAATTCACATCATTTCTTTGCTTAGAATTTAGGCATCTTCAACATCTTGTCACTAGGGCATTGAGAATCTCTAACGAATCTCACCTTGAAGGAGAAAAAACCCATCTCCTCAATGTCTTCAGTAAGAATGGTTGTAGTAAATTCCAAGGACTTAGAGCTTTTCTTAAAGCAGAAAAAGGTCCTAATATTAATAAAAATGATCCTAAAGAATGCTCTTCTGGAGTACACCTTTCCTTTATTCAAGGAACCACTGATAAGATCGTCAGGATCCTTAACAAGCATCAGATTTCTTCTACTTTCAAACCCCTTAACACCATTCACAACTCTCTCAGATCGGTTAAAGATCCTATGAATCTCAAGGATGGAAAAGGTGTCTACATTATTCCACACTCCTGTGGGACTCCATACATTGGAAAAACCTGTCAATCAATTAATCAAAGGATCTGTGAATATGCTGTTGACCTTAGGCATGGGAGATCCTAGTCTTCAGCCCTAGCTGAACATGTTGAAAAGGCTAACCATCACATATGCATCGAAGAAGTTAAGGTTATTGCTCGGATTGACCATTTTCATCACCGTAAATTAAGGGAGACTTTAGAGATTGAAAAAATGTCTGTCAATCTCAATAGAGATGACGGTTGGAATATTAGCAAATGTTGGATCCCTGCCCTATATTCCTAGATCTTGTCAACCCCCTCCCTTTTTCTTTATTTTTCTTTATTTCCCTTTTCTATAAAAAAAATGGTTTAAAATATGTTTTAGTCCTTTATTATATTAAATTGATTCAAATAATAATAATAATAATAATCAATAGTAATTAATTATTAATTAATTATTAATTAAATTTAGTTACAACATAATGAAATTTATTATAATTAATTAATATAACAAAAAATTGTGTCTTTGGAGTCAAACTAACTGTTATTTAACGGGTAGTTTGACTTTCTACTCATTATTAAATTCTTTAATTATAACACAATAATATTTTAAATTTATATATTAAATAAAAATAATTTGTTTATCCTAAAGAATTTTCCTTCTTATTCAAACTAGTTGTTTTTCCAACATCTATTTGGCCTTCTCTACATCTATATAAGCTTAATGACTCGATCTGATCTGTCATCTCGTCTTGAAAATTACTATGATCACAAAAACATGAATTCAAATAATATTAAATTGTTAAAAATGTTATTTTTAAATAATAAATTTAATTTGCTCATATAATTTTACAATATTAATTATTAATCTAAAATATTTTAAATTAAATTTTAAAAAAAAATTATTATTTTAAATTATTGAAATTAAAAAACATTCCTAAAATATTTACATAATAATAAAAAAATAATAATAATTTCATTTTTTCAATAATCTAAATATGCACTAGTTTTTAATATTTTTAACTCAAATTTCAAAAATACAAGTTTTATACTAAATATTTTGAAAATAAATATTAAATAATGTAAAATTTCTAACCTTCAAAAATGTAAATTTATCAAAAACAAATAAATAAATTTAAAAAATAATAAGTTAATAAATTTAAAATAATATAATTTTTAGCACCTAAACTCTAACTCTTGCAAAACTCCTTGAAGAACGGTTAGTCTCATTTTTGCCTACTGGCCAATCGGTTAAGTTCAGAAAGAATGCCCCATTCCATAAGATAAACCTTATTTGCATAAACTTTGCGGTTTTTAGTTAATTGTTTAGAATTAAAAAATAATAATAAATTTTAGATAAGTTTTATGATTGAAATTTTATTAGTTTTTATAAAACAAATATGAAAATGTTCAGACAGGGTCTTGAGACTTGGAGTCTCTTGTAATATATTGGCAATGTCTCCTCTTGCGTGTTGCTTGAAAACAGAGGCCCCATGTAGACAACTTAATGGTGTATTCAGTCTCATCTCTCTCCAAAAATAGCGAAGACTTCTGTTCGTTTTTCAGAGGGGATGTTACTGTGCTAGGGGGTTGAACAATGAAAGCATTGGAATATTGTGCTGGAACAGTTGATGCTATGTAGCTCTTCAATGAAGTGATAGGACTTGAGAAAGTAGATTATTGGAACAGTTGATGCTATGTAGCTCTTCAATGAAGTGATAGTGATAGGAGTTGAGAAAGTAGATTATTAAAATTGTCGTACTGTAATTGGATTGTTTTTTTGCTTTAAAAATTATGGAAATTCTCTTAAGATTTTAAGAAAATTTGGTAGGGATTTTTGTAAATTCAGGTTATAGTATTGCTACTCTAAGATTTTTTAATTTTTTTTGTCCAGATTCTGGTTATTTTTGAACATCCGGGTAACATGATTCAAACACTGCTACTTCAAAATTTCTTAATTTTTTCCCCCGATTCTAGCCACTTTTGACAATCCATGCAATTCCTCCTAAACAACTCCATTAAAATTAAATCATTTTCATAGTCAAAATTTATTTTCTATCCTACAGGACCATCTCTATGATGAGATTTTTGTATTACTTGTTAAGTTATGTTAAATTGAAAAAATAAATTTATATATATATATATATATATATATATATATATATATATATATATATATATAATATGCAAAGTTAATATGAGTTTGATAAAAAAAACTGATACTTACCACATCAATAATGAATAAATTTAAATCAAAATTCATTTGATAATAAATAATTTTTAAGTAAAGAAATAAATTTATATTATAATGAGTAAAATGAATTACAACTTTAGGAGGTAATATTATAATTGTAATACTAACAAGACAATGATGTACAAAGACAATAAAGATTATTTTTATCTTTTATATTACAGATGTAGTTTTTATATTATATTTTTTTGTTAGTTAAAATTTTATACTAGGTTAATATTGTTAGGGTGTAATTGATATTTTTTTAAAGTTTTTTTAAAAAGATAAGTTATATAAATATTAAAAAAAAATTATAATATTTTTTAATATATTAATAACAACTAAATATGTTATTTTATTATTTTAATAAAATGAAACATAGTAGAAATTATTTCGAAGTATCATATTTAAAAATTTAGAAGCTATATTTATATTTATGTAATTTTTTTACTAATAGAAATATTTTGAGTTTAAAAAAACAAAAGGAAACTTTGACGCTATATGATAAATATGGAATATATACTAATTTTAGAGTGCAGGGTCTCTATCAATATATTATCGTATTCAAAGTTTTTTTTTTAAATGTAAATATATTATTAAAAGATTTATAATTAAATTTTTTATTTGATAAATTATTTTAAGAATGAGATTAATTGAGATAACTTAAATGGTTGATTGTTGTGAATTATAAACTAGAGATCATGAGCTCAAATATTTAATCTTTGTGGTATTATTGCCCTCTATGTTTTTACTAGGTAATAAAATAATAATAAAATAAAACCATTGAAAAGGCAGGTTTCAAAGGGAAATTGGAATAGATAATGTTAAATTCATTTCTACATTAAAAATATTAATTTCATGAATATTTCAGCAAAGATTACCGACCTTTTCAAGGGGAAATTGGAATAGAGGATGTTAAATTAATTTCTACATTAAAAATATCAATTTCATGAATATTTCAGTAAAGATTACCGACCTGTATTTCTATATTAGAAAATTAGAAAAAACAAATTCATATAATGCTTAGTATTATATTCACAAATAAAATAAAAAAATATAAAAAGAAAATTATAAACAAATTATCATATAACCCATAACATTTATCAATTCAATAATTTCACTATACATAATTTCAATATTGAATTCATCACTCTCATCTCTCATTTCATCTTAAAGATTTATAAATTGATGCAATATTATTGAACTTCGAGAAAGGAAGAAAGCAAATGACCTCCCTGATCATATAATCAGCCTAGTTTGCATGAAAATTTTGGCCATCCTCATACATTTATTTCCTATTTGATGATTATGTTAGGGAAACGATTTGTAAATTGCAACTACCTCACTTTGGATCATATTTTTAGTAATCGTTTATAACCTATTTTTTATTATAAAAGGAAAACGACTTGCATTTTTTTCACAATTTAGAAGTGTATTTGCATTTATTATATATATATATATATATATATATATATATATATATATATATATATATATATATATATATATGGTTCTGAATTTGTAGTTGGATCTTCATAAAATAGATCTAGCTAGAAAACAATGAACGAAACTTACAAATAGAAAAGAAGAATGAAAATTGAGAGAATACAGATTGCATATGATATACTCTACATGACTGAATGTGTCGTAGTAGTGAATCTAGAAATATGTGGACATGCATTGAAGAAAATTGATGCTTAGTCCTAGTTAACTTGCCATGCAATTATCGATTAATTGTCTCTCATTCAATTGGAGATAATTAAATTTATCCATGCACTTGTGGATTGCCTTATTGATAATAATAACTAGGTTTCCATGCATGACTCCACTTCACTAATCTAACTGAGTATAACAGAGTCTATATAATATCTTCAAGACCCCTATTGAAGCTCTACTTGGGAGAACTCATTGAATGGATCATGATAAGAAAACATATAAGGTACCTATCATTAGATAAATTTTAAGGTAAAAAATGGGCCTCAAAACAAAAATGTACAACCAAAATCAACTTTATAAGAACCAATAGGATTCAAGATGATGGCTCCAACCATGGGGGTGATTAACCATTTTTGTAGAAAAAAAATAAAAAAATAAAAAATAAAAAACTAATTTTTCAACTTATATTTTCAACTTATCTCCCTATGGTTTTAATCAAATTTCAAGAGGCAACACTTGTTGGATGCATAATTTAATTCCTCATCCAATTAGTACCCATGTTACATACTTTTGCTAGACCCCGCTACACGAAAAAATGAGAAATACATGAAAAACGTGATTGTAATCACACGTTTTCATGTATTTCTCATTTTCGTGTAACAGGTCCATTGAAAGTATGCAATATGGGTAATCCTCGGATGAGGAATTAAATTTCGCATCCAACGAGTGCTCTTACTCGATTGAGTAAAATCATAGGGAGATAAGTTGAAAATACAAGTTGGAAAAATAAATTTTTCTTTTTTCCCTCTAAAATTTGATGATGTACAATCTAATCTTATTTTATTATTTCGAATATTATTTTATAAGATTCCTTAGGAGACCATTTTAGACCACAAAATTTCTGTAATGTTTACAAAGCATATAAGTAACATAGAACAACTGAAACAAGAGGAAATAGGGAAAACCACATGAAATTGTGTTGTGAAGTGTGAGGAATTTTATTTTACAACTATGTTGCTACTTCATCAGAAAGATGGTGGACATCTGTATTGACATACTCCCTTGCATTATCTATATGGAGGAACTTGATCATATTTCCAAACTTTGTCTTTGCATGCACTTTGAAAATATTTAAATTCTCAAACAATTTAGATATGAGTTTGAGAAAATGTGCCCATATGTATCTTGCGCAATCATCTATGAATGTTAGTACATATCTGGCTTTGATCATGGAAAAATATGGAAATGACCCCATATGATCACTATGAACAAGCTCCAAGGGAGAGGAGGCTCTCCATGCATGCCCTTCCCAAACTTTTATTGTGGATGTTTTCAAAGAACTCTGTGAAAATTTGTTGATTGCAACTATTGGATATTATTTTGCTTTAATTGTTTGGAACAATTAATGAACAATTCACAATTGCAATCTTCATCATAAAATACGCCGCGGAAAATAAAAAAACAAGAACTGAGAAATAAATGCACACACATAAAATCAACACCAATATTTTTGGAATAATGTCCCCAGAGAAATCCTGAAGGGAAATGATGCTACAAATGAGGGTTTATTTTATTATTGTGCAACAAAAATAGAGAATACAATAATATGGATGCCTCACTGGAAATCCTATGGAAAATAATCTAGCCAAAAGTAATTAGGGGAAAATATTCTCCCTTTGCAAAATAATTTAGCCTCCCTTTGGCTTGCTTGCACTGCCTCTTTGGCTGCTCACACTGCTGACCTAATGCAAGTTGTACAATCCCATATTTTCCTCATACTGAGTCGTCTAGCCTCCCTCTGTCCCTAGAAAAAATTTCACTCTACCTTCTAGAGTAAAATCTGACATTCAACAACTGAAACAAACCCTTCCTGATCACTCGCTCTAATGGACTAGCTAACTCGCACTGCTTGGATGGTTTTCTCTACAGAAGATTTCAACCTCCCTTTTCTTGCCTCTCCGACACTGGAAAAAAGATGGGAAAATCTCCGGATATATCCTTTGTTTCTCCCTCAATCATTGATGCTCTCCTTCTCTTGCTCGAACTCACTTCCTTATTGATTCATGGCAACTGGATAGCTTGACCTACCAAGGAAATACACTCTCCCTCTTGTGTCTCTCTCCATCCCATCGACTTGCTATTATAGTATCTCGTTGGAACACCAACAACCATGATTAGATCCTTATCAATGAATAAAATCATATTGTGATTTTATGGAAGTCTCTAGAGCATAAGTCGATCTCCTCAATTAATTGTTGTTAACTAATAATTTTTCCTAAGTTACACTGGTATTTTTTAATTATTGATCAATTAACTTAGTTGAGTGGTCTCTAGGTGTTTTCTCCTGAAACTCTCCTTTTTTTTTTTTTTTTTTTTCTTTTTTTTTTTCTTTTTTTTCGGTTTTGGAGATCGCGTGTTCCTTGGCCTCTTAGACACAAATCAAGACTAGAACACATGTATGATGCTACCAAAATAACAAGAACTAACAAGCACATACTTCACAAACTTCATCAAAAAATTCTATGGTAGGTAGACCTTTCACCATCCCTTATTTGCTAAGCTGCTACATGTATCTAAAACTTAAAGTTTCATATATTTCGTGCCAAATCTACATTCAACATTTGCATGTGTTAGTAATGAAGTGGAATCTAATTGATGAACAAATTCAAATGAAGTGTACAAATGAGACTGATGATTTAGCTTACCAACTACAATTTTGGTGTTATCTTGCATGTCATATATGCTCATCGAATTTGGGGTGGGTTTAATTTTCCTTGTGGTGTCAGTATGTGCCTTTTGACACATGAACCAGAGATTTACTGAAATTTTTTGGAATATGTAGGACATTCTCAAAGCTTCTATCTCCAAGTTCTGACCTCTCTTGTCTAGTTTCCTCTATCAAAGAATCATCTCTCATGAGAATAGGAGGATTAACATATGGTTTTAAAGAGGAGAGAGGATATTTTATGGATACCATGTGATGTGAAGCTTTGGATTCTACGATCCCATGCATCAAGAGAAGAATGAAGAGAAATTTATGCATGAAAATTCCCTCTTGTTTCAGGTTCTCTTTCTCCCTGCTTCATCTTGGAACTCTCTGGAGTATAGACACCAAGATTATTCTCTTGAAGAGTCTATGCCATGAGATCAATGGTATTCTTCATTTATGATGATTTCAGATGGTAACCATAATTGCAATAGCTGCATGTTGATAGATTCATCTGTAGGTTTGGGATTGCCTCTCTTTCTTGGATATGGTTCCTTTGTCTTTCCTTTGCCTTTGGATTATTGATTGACTTTCATGTTGGCCTTGCCATTTTCATGAACAATGAGTGCATGGGCTTTAGAATTTTTCAATGTGCCCATATTTATGAGCTTATTGTGCCCATGTATCAAGGACTCAATAAAATCATCAAATGTGGGCATCTTTAAGGTTGCTCATGATGCAAGCTTGATTGTGTGAAAAGTGGAGACAAACATAATATATCGTGAACCCAATTTTGATAATATGGCAATTACTTGGATGTATTGCTTATATTTTTCAATTCTGCATCTTTTCACTTGGAGTAACAGGGCTTTGAACCTTGTGAATAAATATTGAATATTTTTTAAATTTCTCAGATCTAATTAGTTGAGCTCATTTTCAAGGACGTGAGCCCGCATCTCATCCTTCTTCCCATAGAGATTCTCCAAAGTTATTCAAATTTTATTTTCTATGGTGAATTCTTCGACATGAAACAATAATTATAGAGAAATTGATAAGCATATGAGAATAAATCCCTCGTCCATGCGATTGAAATATTTGGCTTTTTCAACTATAGAATTTGGTTTTATCTCGATTTCCATGGCTATCTTATACAATAATCTACTTCTAATTTGAAGTAGAATCTTTAGCTTCCATTCGAAATATTTATATGGCATGAGAATTGTGGAAGGTGGAAACTCCATTCTTTCCAATAGGTCCAATTTTTCGTACCTGCAAAAATATTTTTTATGTCTCTTCTTCCTAGCTCTTGTGGCCTCTAATACCATGTGAAATTGTAGCTAAATCTAGCTAAATATACATATAATAGATCTAGTTAGAAAATAATGAACAAAAATTGCAAGTAAGAAAGAAGAAAGAAAATTGAGAGAATACAAATTACAAATAAGATACTCTACATTGTTGAACTAATGCACCATAATAGTGAAAATAGAGAGATGACATGGACATACACTATAGAAAACTGACACCTTTTCCTAGTTAACAGACCATACATTGATGATTTCATTGTTTCATGCAGGTAGGGATAAGTAAAATTCATGCATGCACTTGTGGAAAATCCTTTTGGTAATAATAATAAGGTTGTCATGCATGATTCCACTCTATTAGCCTAATTAGATTACAACTATGTGTGTCTGTAATATCTCAAGTAAAGATGACTTACTTTTAGATATCATTTTTTGGATTCAACTGTGTTAAGTAAGTCATTCATCTATGACCATTTCCTTGAGAGGTAGTCATAACTGACTAATTTCTCATGATGTTTTGAATAGTTCACTTAGCACTCATTGCATCGAGTGATGCTCACAGGGGTGAAGAAATGGGATTGAAACTAGTGAAATGAATCACATAGCGTCAATCATTACTTCTGGGGCTTGCACCCGGTAACCAGGACTTCCTGGGAGGTCACCCATCCTAGAACTCCTCTAGCTCAAGCGTGCTTAACTGTGGAGTTTCCCCACAATCAAGCCCACATATTTATTTACTTATTTTGGAGTGCTTCACTCATGGTGTTGTTGCCTACAATTATGTAGCCACTTGCACAAAAAGAGTATTTTTATGAGGTCGATACCTTTCCACCTATTGATTATGATAGGCCATCATGTCCTTCTAATGATGGCACATTGTGGCTTATTTACATGCATCCATAGTTATTGCTTGCATGCGAATTTTTTGATACAAATTCTCAACTGGATCTTTGTTTTCCTCATACCAACACTCAATAGATCAACAAAAATACCACATATATTCATTCTTCAGGGCTATGGGTACCACAACCATGTCCAAAGCATAAACAATATTTTCTCTATATGTAAAGAAACTACAAATGCTATCAATCACAAGGTAAAGATAAAGCTTTTTAGTCATGGTCACTGTGCTAATAGAGTTGACCAAATAACAACTTGCCATTACAAAAACTCCATTATGTCCTAAAAATTTGAAGAGGAAAAGTTTGTCCTTTTAACAAGGGCGACCTTTTAGTCATATAAAAAAATCGGCTTATGCGTACACTTAAGCAAAACAATCTCACTGTGAACAGTAGCGTTAGATGTCTAGTAGTGTTCAAGTCCAAAATTCCTTCATTAGGCTGGTTAGTTTGTCTTGGAACAAATTTTTCGTCTCTGATTAGCAACAATTCACTGATAAATAGACAATTGATGATGGATAAGAAACATTGAAATGTGTTATATTCAAAACTTTTTCCAAAATTTCTTTACATTCATTGATGTCAATTGACTTGGCATATCACTTGACCTAACATCCTCTGTTATCCGATGTTATGGAGGGACCGACATGGTTTACTAGGTCGAACTGGAAACCCTAATGGTCCCACATAGTGGACTCATGGATTTATTTATTTATTGGTCCTCCATGTGGTATAGTTTGTCGTAGTGGGTGCCATCATCAAGTCTTGTAGAAGGTATGTGGTTTTCCTAGTTTTGATTGATCATTTTTTATTTTATTTTTTTTTAGTTTAAAATAATTTAATATAAAATGTTTCTTAGTGGCACTACAAAGTGGTTGACACAATGGGATGTTACCTCCCTCACATGGTTTCAAATCCCATGGGGGACATTTTTGGCCCCTTGTGATAAGTATCGTGGAGTTTTGGTTCTTGCTAAATCATAAATTCCTGGTATATCTGGTTTATGAGCTAAGTCAGTCATAAACGAGCTAATTCGGTCATAAATTTCAGTCATAAGTTCTTCATCTTTTAAAAAGACAAATAATACCGTAGCACTCTCACACAAAATAATACCCTAGCACATTTTATGTTATGATTGAGCCTAGAGGCTCATTCATTCTACAGCTCAGTATGAGAGGATGTGTAAGTTTAATACCCTAGCACTCTCACACAAAATAATACCCTAGAACCTTTTATGTTATGATTGAGCGGAGAGGCTCATTCTACTACTCAGTATGAGGGGATGTGTAAGTTTAATACCCTAGCACTCTCACACAAAATAATACCCTAGCACCTTTTATGTTATGAATGAGCCGATTCTACTGCTCAGTATGAGGGGATGTGTAAGTTTAAGACCCTAGCACTCTCACACAAAATAATACACATCACCTCATACTGAGCTGTAGAATGAGCCTCTGAGCTCAATCATAACATGAGGTGATGTGTAAGTTTAATACCCTAGCACTCTCACACAAAATAATACCCTAGGACATTTTATGTTATGATTGAGCCGAGAGGCTCATTTGACAACTCAATATGAGGGGATGTGTAAGTTTTTCCGTCCGTTCCATTTTAAAATAAAAATAAAAAATAAAAAATATGTTTTAAATAAAAATAATAATGTCTACTATAATAAAAAAAAATGAATATGTTGTAAAATAATTAGAATTAAAAAAATGTGTGAATAAGATGTTTAAATCCTATACTTTTCAAAAATATTCTAACAAGAAAATATGAATTAGTTAGTATTCACACATATTTAAAAATATATTAATAATAAAAAAATATTTTAATTTGTACGATAAAATGATTTACATGTTAATTTAAATATTTTAATGTCAATTACTTATCATCTTTAAAAAATTATGTATATGTTATACAAAAACTAAGTTTTTTGTGGTTAAAATATTTTTTTGGTTTTTTATATACTTTATTTAGCATTCACAAATACAATTTAAACAATGAAAAATAACACATTATATTTTACATTCTAAAAAAATTTATACATGAAGAGATTTGATCCCTTTAGATTTATATTAAATCCGTATTTCAAATAGATCTATGCTCATCAAATAAAAATAAAAATAAAAACATATGGACTGAGTTTTCTTCCACTTGATATGCTACTGTTTGGTTTTGTTACTAAGTACCAATATAAACATTTTGGAGATCTCCTATTGAAAATTAGTTTTCTTAGTGCATTTCATCACATTTACGATTTGACTGCAGAATACATAGCTTTATTATTTCGCATATGCACTTTCCTTTTTCTGATCGTTATGTTTTAGAAAGTGGATCTCTGCTACTTATTCATGGTTCTCCTACAATGCCATTTAGTGGGAAGGATGAGTTTCTGCCAAGCAGGGAGGAGGCACTTCGTCTCAAAAGTGTTTTGAAAAACTGCAAAATCCGGTATTTCAAAGACAGTGGTCATACTATTTTACTGGTAAGTTGAATTTTCTAATTTTTCCACTGGTGCTGTATCATGCATTTTTAACAAAGGTTCCATTCCTGATTGACTTGATGCAATTTTCAATCTTGTGCCTCTTCTGAATGTAGGAAGAACAAATTTCTTTGTCAACAATAATTAGGGGCGTTGCCTTCTACCGCCATTCCCGAACACATGATTATGTTTCTGATTTTGTACCACCAACTCCAGAAGAATGGGAAAGAAGCTATGCATATGTTGGGTACATTTCCTAGCACAGACTCTTGAAGGATTTCAGAAATGCATTCATCTTGTAGACTCTTATTTGTTCATGACGTTGTAGATTATGCTCTGGTTTACTCGTCTAGAATGCATGGTGCCCCATGTCTTCTGTGAGTTCTTCAAACTAAATGTTGGATAACCTCTTATGACCTGTAATAAGGAAGAAGTTGGGAAGGTACATTGGCATAGCATGCTAATTCGGAGTGGTTTATATAGCAGTTTTTTTTCTTAAAAAAAAGGTTAATAAAATGTTTTTTTGGATTAATCACATCATTATGTATTTTTGGAATCTAAGCTTATGTGATCCATAATATAAATTAGTAGAAATTCTTTCGGTAATAATCACATGCAATGGAACGTGGTCATTATGATTTGATCTAGTTAATATAGTTCATCTTGGTTTATTCTCACTTTGTTCTGAGAATGAATCACATTAACTAGTTCTAAATGTAAACTAAAACATAATAATGTAATTAATCCGAAAAGCATTTTATCTATATTATAAATTACAAAAGTCTTAAATTTAACCAAAACAAATGTTATCGATGCCTTAAATAATATCCTATCTAATCTTATTCTTTTTGCATACAGAATAATGAAAAGTCTAACCAGCCCGGTTATGTTTTCTACAAATCACGATGGGAAAATTGTGAAAGGGCTTTCAGGACTTCCCCAAGAAGGACCTGTTCTATTTGTAGGGATACACATGTTGATGGGACTTGAACTCGGTCTCTTTGTTCTGGAGTTGTTTAAGCAACGGAATATATTGCTTCGTGTACTGGTACACCCAGTGACGATGAGTGATATTGTCGAAGGAGAGTTGCAAGAACCGCATGTGTTTGATCGAATCAGATTACATGGAGCAGTGCCCGTTTCAGGAATGAATTTATTCAAGCTTTTATCGTCCAAATCATTTATTCTTCTGTACCCTGGAGGCATTCGTGAAGCCCTGCATCGGAAGGTATGTATCAAATTGGATGCTTATTGCAAACTATACTTTCTATTTATATTTATTTTGGTAGGAGTTAACAGAAGGGAATATGTTTTTTTTTTAATAAGTTTTTAAAGTTTGTTATTAGATATATAAAATGTGCAGTTGGATTTGGTAATGGTTAAGAACATGTGTTTAGTTTGAATAGTTATAATGATTAAGAATGTGTTTTTTTAAGAGATTATAAGTTTAAATATAATGGGAATAAAGTATGCACATTTTCTTAATTTTGAACACTGAAATAAAGATAAGTTTTTTGTCCCCAAAACAGTGATATGGTTTCTTAAAACTAATGTAGTTATATAAATTAAATGGCTGATAAACAAAAATAAACATCAAAACACTTATTTCATCATATATCTCACATTATATATATATATATATATATATATATATATATATATATATATTATTAGCTATTTGATTGCTAAGTCTGCTAAGGCATACATACTCTACCCCATCTAGTTTTGAACCTGAACCTGTGACCTTTTAGGTGGAAACACATGCTATTAACCATTAGGCCCACTCAAGCTGTATTAAAAAGTATTAATATATGAGTTAAACACATATACATTAAAAAAGAATAACAAGATTCTTAACCATAAAAAATTCACTCTCATTTTACTATGGAAATTCTTAACCTATAAATAAGTTTTGTTACAATACCATGGGTCAATAACATGGCTTAGTAATACCATATGCTCAAAAAAAAAACTAACTCATATTGATAAATCCCCTGTTCATATATCCCCTTTTTTTAAACAATCAATTTAAATAAAATAATATAAATAGCTTATAACTACTTTAGATATAAATTTCAACTTTTAATTTACGACTACCACAAAAAATATTCTAAAAAAATTCATAAAAGTTAAATCCATATAATTTAATTAATAATTAAATTTAAATTTAAATTTAAAAATCATATCATAAATAAACACATTTATCAATGTAATTAAATTATAATATTTTAATTTATAAAATTAATTGTTTAAAAATAATAATAACTACTTCCACATAATTAAAATGGAATACGAAATTAAAAACCCGATTTTATAATCAACCTCCAACTTCTATGTCAATTATGATTTATTTTTTTATTTTTCTCTTATACAAGTGTGATTTTAGATAAATTTCTTTGGATTAATCACATTATTGATGTTTTGAACCATATAATGTGGTCCAAGACAAGGTGATAAAATCTTAATCTAAACTAGATAGTTCGAAAAATAGACCAATTTAAAATAATACAATTAATTCTAAATTTTTTTATCTAAATTACAAATCACAAAAGTCTTAAATTTAAAAGTATGATTTTTTTTCTTTTTCTTATACCAATATAAGAGTCTGAGAATTTCTCATACACAGGTTTGGATTTTCACATCATAAATAGATGGTGATACATGTTTAATGTGGCATTCGCAACCCAACTTTCAAAATGTAGCATTATTTATAAATTTATAGTATAATTGTTATTGGTTTTGTGTTTTTTTTAAAGGTCAATTTGTTCCACATTCCACACTAATTAGTTGGAATTACAAATTTAAATTTACAATTTTAGTATTTCAAATGTTTTTAAGGTGTTGATTTTTTTTTTTTTTTATATATATTTAGAAACAAAATTTAAATAAAAAAAAATGATATATTCTTAAATAAATGTTTCTTGTAATTTGAATCAAAATGTTAAAATATAGACTAATTAGACTAACACTTCTTGGATCCAGACTGCACTGCTCAGATGTGGAATTGGTAAGTTTTGGTTAGGATTAAGTGCTTGGGGTGGCTGGCCATCCATAATCGAATTCTTACTTGGGATTACCTGATAAAGAAGGGCTTTCAGGGCCAGGGAGACGCCAACTTTGGGGGTTGGATTTGGAAGACTATATTCTTTTTTTTTTTTAATTTCTCATTCGTAGTTGTCGTTTGGGAGTCTCCAAGTTATTGATGGTTAATGTTTTGTTGGAGTGCACCTCCATAGCATATTGCCTTATCTCCTGGGCATCTAGAGAGAAATCTTACAGAGTAGTGCCTTTATATATCCTGTGGAGATATGGCACACTAGGAATGATGTTATTTTTTACGGCAAAAATCCTGATGTAAGGATCTCAAGCCTGATGATAGTGGCTTACAGGAGATAGCTCCTTGGCTCCACAAGGCCCATTCTCGCTCCATATCCTTTGTAGAATTGGAAGATACTTTCCTTATCGGATATTTTGATGGGCCTCCTCCGGTGGGCAGTGTCGCTGTGGAGTCCTTATCTAGATAAATCCATCCCTTGCATACCGCTGGTTTAGGGTCTTGGCAATAATTGTAGGGCTGAAATGGTGGCACTGTGGGCGCATTGCAATGTGCCATGTGGCTTGACATCCACAAGATCCTGATCGAAGACATTTAATCCATCATTCAATAGATTCAAGGGAGAAAGAGCTGGAGGTCTTTTGATTTTGAAGATGTAGTTTTTACAAACTTCTTTCATTAATATTTCTTTTCAGCATGTATGCAGAAAACAAAATACTGAAATTGATGCTCTTTCCAAGCCAGGCCTCTCCCTCTTTCCAGGGCACATGTATTTTGAATACCTAGTTAATGGTTCTGTCTGTGGAGATAGTTCTTTTGAGATTTAACTTTTTCGGGCTCTCTTGTCTCTGTTTTTTTTGTAAGGGCTCCCTGGTGGTATTGTCTCAGTGTTCATGTGGGTGTTTAACTCTTCCAAGTAGACTTACTGGGATGGTTTTTCTTTCAGGAATACTTTTCTTGCCTTTTTCCACTTGCATGCGGTCTTATGTCATGAATTTTTTTATGAAGCCGGTGGTTTTCCTTCTATGTTCTTCTCTCCCGGTTGTAGTGATGTTGATTGCAATCTGGGCAAGTTTAATTTAGGTTTTTTTTTTCAGACAAATATGACTCTTTGGATTAAATTTTAACTAGTTACATTAAATTCCATACTTTACTATTTAATTAATAGTTTTAGTTTGTTAATAAATTTTGGTTTTAATATTATTTAAAAATTAGTTATTATATATTTACAATTTGAAAAAATCAAATCATTTATAAGAAATTTTTTATAGAAACTACAACAATGGTGTATTGCACTACAAAATATCTTCACTGCAAATATACACACTTTGATATTCACACATATATAAATTCCAATTGAACAATAAAATACTTTCTTGAAATTTAAAATTTCAACTTCTCCTTCCTAACCAACCAGTGTTTTGCCAATCAGAGCCAAAAAAATTGTAGTCGATGCTGAAATTAATAAAGATGTTTCACAATCTTTGAGTATTTCCTCTGTTTTGAGCGATGCATAGCAAGTGAGAAGTGATAAGAAGCTAGTAGAAGTGATTGTTGAATCTGTTGCCGAGCTGTGTCTTTGGAATGAACTATTACCACATTGAAGCCAAGAGGGCGTGTGGAGCTGCTTAATCCTTTTCCCTGGGTTTTCTTTTTCTTTCTTACTGGTATTTCTTATCTTGCTTGCCTACATACTGCATATGGTAAAAGCCTGCAGTAGAAATATGTAATTTCGAAGGAAATTTTGTGGGTCTTTTTAGTGAGGATGTTGAGCAAAAGAAACGAACACGGATTCGTAAACTCTGCATAGTAAATGTCTGAAGTAGAAATTTGGAATTTTGAAGGAATTTTTTTCAGTCTCTTCACTTTAGTGAGATTGTTAAGCAAAAGAGAAGAACATGAATTCCTAAATTTTAAAGTTTTTCTGGTTTTGAACAATCTTATTGTGCTTAGAGGTGCCTTACTATGAAAAAATGTTGTAAAGTTATGTTATGTAAACATTTTTACTATCAAATTACATAATAATAAAAATAAATATTATTAAAAAAATAAATAAAATTATGATTTTGATTGGATAAAATTATATAAAAATAAAAAATAAAATAAAATTATAATTATAATTATCAATTATTAATAATTAAACCAGCCTATATACATCTTAACTTCGCATTTATCAAGCGCGGAGAAAGATCAAATCTCTTGAGATGCAAACCTCTTTTAAAGTGAAAAATGATTTGATCTCTCTCTACACTTGGTAGATCTAGAGTTAAAATGGATCTAGGCTGGTGATATTCCAAAGGTCTATTGATTCTGAAAATTTTTGTAATACTAAGATAACACTCTAGGAATATGAACCTCATGTCAATTAGGAACTTCAAAAATATTTCATGAGAAAATTCCTTATGTGCTTGGAGAGTCATTCATTATACCAATATAAATGTTCCAATTAATCTTTCTCACATGTTTATTAGATTCCATTAATTAATCTTTTAGGTTTCTTGGGGTTTTGTGAAATTTCCTTAATTGAAATTTATTTGTCTTCAAAAATTGATTTGACAAAAAACGATTAATTCACTACTGCAATTTTCACAAATAAATACAGGAACTGAGAAATAAGGCACACAAAAAAAAAATTATTGACACTAAGATTTTTGGACAATAGTCCCTGGAAAATCCCCAATGTGGGGAAACCAGTTCTGTAGACAAGGGTTTACATTATTATTAATTCTTCAGCGAAATTGAGAAATACAACTACTTGCTTCTCACTGGCAAAGCTCTCACATACAGTGTTCTCCACTGGAAAAATCATCTAGAAAAACAATTTTCCTTTTGCAAAAACAAAACGAGCTTCCTCTGCCTATTCTCACCTCGTCATGCTACTCGCACTGGTGCCTGGAAATGCGTACTACTGGCTCTAGGAAATTTAATCAGCATCTAGAAATTCATTCCAACAAATATATTGCCTCCTACACTGCTTTGAAGCCACTTGCACACCCTCTAGTAGCTATCTCTGACACTAGAAATCGAACTATAGCCTATGCAACTCCCACTGGTAAATTGGCAGTGCGTACTAGCTGAAATGATCTACCTCGTGCAGAATAATTCAACCTCTTGTCATGTCACTGGAATGCTGAAATCACTGTGGAGAATTTCTCTGAAAATTCTCTTCCCAATCTCTCTGTTAAAACCCCACTGCTGGTGTCTCCCTTTGTGCCCTTTCACTCACTGAAATCGTATCACTAAGTCTCTGTTGTGTGTTCTCCAAAGCTCCATTGACTTGCTCTTATAATATTTTGTTGAGAACCCAACAACCACAATCTAATCACAATCGATAGCTAAGATCATCTTAACTCCATCAAGTGACTTTTCCAAAAGTCTCTAGAGCAAAGTCATTTTTCCTCGGTTAATATGATTTAATTAACCAATTTTCCTAAGTTAAACTTAGGAAAATATTCAATAGTTGGTTAATTAATCTAATTGAGGTTTTTCTTGCAAAAACATTTCTGGGTATTGGAGAAAATATGTTCCTTAGCCTCTATAGAGACTAGAACACCTATCTATTGCTACCAAAAAATAACACTTCATCTTAGCAAGGAAGATGTTCTCCACTACTCCCATCTTGTCCCTGAAGTAGACAAACTTTGTCTTACCCAAGTCCTTTGTGAAAATATTTGTAATCCGTTAATCTGTGGTAACATGTTATACTCGAACTGATCCACGTTGTACACAATATCTAATGAAGTGGTATCTGATGTCGATAGGCTTTGACCTATCATGAAAGACTGGATTCTCAGATAGCCTGATGCAATTTTGATTATTGTTAATTTTTCTTAGGGCTATATTGTCCTTTGCTTTAGATAATTGCATTTCATTTGAATTCACCCCACAACATTATAACATTATTTAGCAACATATGCAATTATATAGAAAGAACAATATCATCATCAATGAAACAGAACATAAGGAACAATAGAAGAAAAAAATTCACATAGAGAGACATCAATATTGGTGAGATATCAAGGAAAAACCCCACAAGGGGGAAAACTCTTTCAAATTCTTCTTCTTGTTAGATTGTCATTGAATTTTTAAGGAAAGAAAGAGTACAATGAGCCATATCTTCAACAACAAAACTATCCAGCAAAAATCAACTAAATAACATCCAAGATATGAACCCAACAATGTTAATAATCAAAACCTTGATTCAGAAGCTTGTGATCAACTGTCATCAATTGTCGGAATCTGCAGCCAACTATTAAAATCAAACCCTAGGTTCCAACAATGTGGATAGAGAGAGATGTGTGTGCGGTTGAAACCCTCCAACCGCACTCATAGGCTTGTGTGCCTATGGCTACAACTGAAAATATCCTATAGCATCCCTGCGACTGGGAACCAAAACCATAGATCACACGTGCGAGCTTTAGACCCTGCTATTTCGGACCTGTGCAAAAGAACTTCTATGAACCAACTTCCAACCTGTGCAAGTCAAACCAAATAAAGAAGAAGGATTGATGATCTCCAAATGAGGGTCACTTGACTTGTATTTATAGCCATCCAAAGGTGTCCAATTTCCTTTTGGGACAACTTGTCCTTTTTACGGACATATGGGTTTCCATATTAAAATATATTTTTCTTTAACCAAATTAAATTCTTCCAATGGCTAGTAGAGGTATTCCTTGATGAGGAATATTTTCCAAAGGAGGGGATTTGTCCATGAGCTGCCCAAATTAACACTCCCTCTCAACTAGGGATAAATTACCGAATGCAACATATGTCTCATCACAAGTATCTCATCATCATCAAATGTCGTCTTTGTTCATCTCTGGTCATCTCAGCTCATATCTACTCATCCTTGCTTATATTTTATTTTCTTTGTATCTTTTCTCATATGCTTGACACTCTCGAATCTAAAAGAAGAAGAATGTGATATTGGAGGGGAGTCCAAGCTACCACCCTCTATCCATCGGGGAGCACATCTCAACCCAGAATCCAATGACAATGAGGAAGGTTCTATGGGATACTCTCACCTCAAGTCATCCCATATGGGAGCATACGTCTTCCACCCTATGTCGAGCAATAGACGTGATACAATATCTCATCCATCATATTGCTTCCTGATCTTCCCAACAATGACCCTCAAGAGTCATGTGGTAGAACACCTTGCATCATAATTCTTGGGTGAGATACCCAACTTACCAAAGATAAGGATCACACACCCCAAGCGCTCTCAACCCGTTGGCTAGACGGGGAACTATAATCCCAACAAGTCTAGCTTGTGGGTATGATGCAAACTGGGGTATGCTTTGCTAGACCAAGATAGGGGAGCAACATATTCCACCCTATGGGTGACAGATAAGGGTGATACCCTATTGTCCAGAGATCCCTCAACCCCAGGAGCCCTTCATCTCAATTCCCCACCCTAGGAGCTTAGACATGGGGGAAGAGTTGGCTTAGTGTCCTTGAACAAACCTGCTCTCTGTAGATAAAAAATATATCAACGTGCTCATATCCAATACTTGCTTAAATAGTTCATTGAAAATTTTCAATCATAATGCCTCATACATTACTAAGAGAAGTAGTCTTCTGATTTCATGTTCATGCAGGACATTACATCAAATATTATGTTAGAATAAATAATTGTCACAAAAGGATACCACATTTATCCTCCCTCTCACAGAGGCAACAATCACAAGCCTAAGCTTGTCTCATACAGCAACACTGTCTCAACACAAGGAGATATCTTAGTCCCAACAATATATGGGATTTTTTGCCAATTGGATCCCACTCTTTATTGTCGCAATGTATCATTGTCATATCCAGAACCTACTACAATATCTCTCCAAAGCGCTTCCTCAGCCAAAATGCACCACAACTAGCCATGCTATCAACAATTTACCAACTTCGGTCGCGATTAAAGCTATGGACTTCTATTTCCTGCTCATCAAAATGTCATGGTAGATCCCAAGATAAAGCAACACCCAATGTGTTCTTTCTGTTAATAGTGCTTTCTATCCCATTCAACGTTAGTGCATCCAGGCGATTGTACATCTCATGTAGTATATCTTAAACCAAGAATGGTCGTCTCATGCAAATATCTCAGAAAGTCCATGTAGACAACCCAATATGTATGAAGTGACTTAATCATGAATTCATTCAGGTCGTTCTCTGCACAATATATGTCTGTTATTTTTTGTAGCATCAGATCTGTTCTAGCCACGAAACTTTGTGGAGAGGCTAGAATACATGAGATCTCGAGAAACCAAAAATTGTTTCTAGAAATTCTACCTAGAAGTGACTTAATTAGATTATTAACCAATTTTTTTAATGTTTCCTAAGTCTAAACTTAGGAAAACATGTTAATTAATCATTATTAATTAAGTCAAGGTGAGAATAGTTTAGAAACTCAAACGGATCAATCCAAAAATGATCTTAGCGATTGATTAAGTTTTAATATTGGTTGTTGGTGCTGCAGCAGAGGATTATAAGAGGAGGTCGATGTGGTGATCGAGAAAGCACTTCAACAATTCGATTTCTTAGCAGATCGATTTCCAGAGTAGTAGTAGTCAGTTGCCGGAGAGAGACATAGTCGAAGCAGTGAGAGAGGAGCAGAGACAGTGAGGCTGGAGGAAGTGATTCCAGATCCAGGGAGTGCATTTTCAGAGAGGCAGAAGAGCCACATAGAAGCTTTGAAGGACTGCGCAACAACTTCTAGAGGCAAGTTCGATTTGCTAAGAGGGAAAGATGTCTTCATTTCCAGAGGTTAGGAAGGAATCCCAAAGTTTTGGAGAATCATATTCCCATCCACCAGAGGGCAGATAGACTTCATCAGAGACCAGTCGAAGGCTTGACATCAGACAACCTGCGTAGTGTAGCGCAGAGGTTGACGCATAGGGTCAGAGGGCCGAGTTTCTAAAGGCAGGTTGTGCACGGGGTTTTCCTGTGGGGTGAGGAAAATTCCTCACTAGATTTTTTCCAGTATTTTTATTTGTAGGATTGCGATATTTCGGCATCTAGTTGTACTCAGAATTTTTCATTGCTGCATAATAATAAAACCCTCATTGGTTGCACCAGTTTTCCCGCATTGGTTTTTTCTGGGGATTTTTGTCCAAAAATAATTGTGTTAATCTTTGTGCGTGTGCTAGAATTTCTCAACTTCCAACATTTTGTTCTTCTACAGTTTTATTTTTGTGGATTGCAGTGTGATTTATTCAATATTTGTCGTAGCAAACAACAAACAATTTGTTAAATTAAATTAACAATTAGGAGAATAATTTCTAGTTGCTGTAGTAGGATTCCGGTTTGGAATTTTCACATGGTATCAAAGCGCAATTGATCAACCAAAGAGCTTAGAAGTGAAAATAAGGAATTTCGTTGCTGAGTGTGGGCAGCAGGCCAAAATTCCCAAGGGCAATGCACTCATTCTGCCAAAAGGCCGGGTTACTTGTGGAGGTTTGATTTTTTCTGAGTGAGGGACAAAAAAATTCGATCTCTCGAGATTGAGTGATTCCAGAGGCATAGGGAGCATCTCAGAGTTTTCGTTGGGAAAATTTCTAGCTGGACGTAGAGGGTTTTTCTAGTGCAGGACCAACGTCGAGGTGAAAGATAGAAGAGCACAAACAAAGGGAAAATTTCTCTCAGGGAGCTTCTAGTTTCACAAAGTTTGATATTTCCTTGCATATTGGAAGTAGTTGTGAGCATATCTTCTCACTTTAGAAGGGTGTGTGAGTAACATAGTAGCAGCCGAGCAAAAGGAAATAGGGAGTTTTCGACTGTTCGTTGAGATGGCCATTGCAGAGCTTTGTTACCAGGATAGGTTGGATGGAGCTTCCAACTACGTCATGTGGAAGGCAAGGACTTCCTTTCAAATGAATTTGGCCTGAAAGCCTACATTGACAATGTAGTGGTGATTCCTTAGGATGGATATCAGTTGAAAGAGTACAAAAAGGAGATGACATGGGCGAAGCGGTTGATCCTAGATGGAGTTTGGGATCATATAGTATCACATATAGCATCGAAGGGAACGACCAAAGAGATGTGGGATTCTCTCGTCATGCTATATCAGGGTACTTCCAAGCAACGAAAGATGTACCCAGAGGAGAAAATGAGGCTCATCCGGATGCAGAAAGGGGAAGGCATAGACCCCTACCTTACCATGAGTCAGGAGGTCTGATTCCATCTAGCAGTTGTTGGGGCAATGCTTCAACCTTCAGAGCTAGTGCGATTAGCTTTCAACAGTGTCTCAGAAGAGTGGCAGGTATTCGTCCAAAGTATATTGGGCAAAGACACGCTACCAAGATGGGACAGGGTATGGGATGATTTGCAAGAGGAGTTGAGACGAGCTCTTCTGAAGAGATCCATTAGTGGCAGTAGCAACAGCAGATCGAAGATGGTGAAGGAGGAGTAGAATGTGGCCCTCGCATCTAAGGGTCCCAATCAGGGACAGGGGGAGCAAAGGAAGAAGAAGAAGGACCTGTCGAAGGTCAAGTGCTTCAGGTGCGGTGAGTTTGTCCACTATAGTACCCAATGTCCTCCCAGGAAGTGTAGAAATTAGCTGAATAAATCACTTATTCACTGAAGATTAACCTGGTCATATATCAATTTCGAATTGCATACATAACACATAACCTTCTTCTACAATTAATTGTCACATGCGGAAATAACAGAAGCAATCTCACATCAATTCAATCACACATTAACTCAATATGTATGGGGAAAGCCTATAGCTGAAAACCCCGCAGCTATTGTGTATATTATAATGGAGAAATCAAGTAACCAAACAAGTAAAATACTCCTCACAAGTACTCAGTACTCTCTCATGAAGTTACTCACAATCTGACTCAGTTTTGAACAAGTCTGAGGTTCAAAACTCCCCGCCAATTGCCTTGCCTCTATTGCGCAATCATGGCCTGTATATGAAGAGGTTCAAGGTTCGATCCCCTTCCCTTGATCGCGTAATTGTCATGGACAATTCCTCCAAGTGTAATGCAAATCTCATGCAAAACAAATCTACCAACTGATAGCTTTACTCACCCTTTCATCTACCTCTTCCATTGGTCTCCACTGAACTGATCATGCACTGTAGTGAACTGAAGTGTTCTTGAGTTGACTAATGAGTTAATATTTAGTAAATTAAATATTATTTAATTTACTCCACTCATATCTAGTTGATTAGTTGGTTAACTAATCCCAACTAGTTCAACTAAAACCAAACAGAACACAACTCCACTACTTGTCCCGTTAACTCCTCCAAAACTCCTGCCACTGAAGTCTAACTGAAGCCAACCATGCAAGATGCCATCAAACCCTAGGAACCACGTGATTCCTTGTGTCAGTTGCATGAGCCACCTCCATGACTCAAACCGAAGTGCGCCAAGAGAGTAAACTGCTGTTTATAGTCAAAATATTATTAAGGGTAAATAATATTTGACTTCCATATTTTTAGGAGATCAGTCTAAAAATAGCCCGGGTCCTAAAAATAAGGGTCTCATCTATTTTTACCAACATGTCGCATACTTTAAGAATCTCCAAGTAGAATTCCCAAATTATGCTCCGTATGTCTAAAAATAGACATAGTCTAAAAAATAGACTTTGCGCCAGAATTTGCCTGCGGGCCCACTTAGTGAAGGCGACTTCATTTCACTAAGCTCCATCATCTTGCTGCATTCTCAACACTCCCTCTCAGCAAGATATGGATTATCTGCAATCCCTATCCTGCCTCTGTGGAATTCGAACTTGCTCCTGGTGAGCGCCTTCGTCAGGATGTCGGCATCCCGATCCTCCGTGGGAACATATGAAAGCATCATGATCCTCCGCTGAACACAATCTCTGATGTGATGGTACCTGATGTCGATATGTTTGGACCTATCATGAAATACTGGATTAGCCGAGAGCTTGATGCAGCTCTGGTTATCACAGTAGATCACTGTAGGCTCCAAATGCAACCTGAACAAACCTGCGAGGATCTTCCTCATCCAAATAGCCTCACATGCAGCTAAACTTGCTGCCATGTACTCGGCCTCTGCTGAACTGAGTGCCACGGATCTCTGCTTCCTGCTGTACCAGAAAACTGCTGTCGACCCAATGCTGAAAACTCCTCCAGAAGTGCTCTTCCGGTCCGTTGGGCTCCCTGCCCAATCTGCATCAGTGAAACCAGAAAGTTTCACTCCATCCTCCTGTCTGTACCATAGACCATATCCCGATGTGCCTTTGATATAGCGCAATACATGCTTGCCTGCCTTCCAAAAGAGCTTGGTAGGCTTAACCATAGCTTGCGAAAGCTGGTTAACTGCATAGCATATATCGGGTCGAGTATTGACCAAATACATCAACGACCCCACCAACTGTCGATAGACAGTGGCATCCACTACCCCCTCCGAAGTAGCATCTCCCTTCCTCCAACCTCCAGGAAGAGGGGTATCAACAGGCTTGCAGCCTTGCATGTTGAACCTCTCCAGAATCTCCCGGGCATACTTGCCCTGAGAAACAAACAGTCCTCCGCTGCGCTGCCAAATCTCCAATCCCAGGAAATAACGAAGGATGCCCAGGTCCTTCATCTCAAACTCTCGTGCAAGATCCTCCTTGCATGAAAGTATCAACTGCTCGTCGCCAGTCAAAATCAGATCATCTACATACAATACGATGATCAACAGCTTCCCCTCCACCACAATCTGGTACAGGTTTGGATCCACCTCACTCTTGGAGAATCCAAGCCCGGTGAAGTAGTTGTCTATCCGAGTGTACCAAGCACGAGGTGCTTGCTTCAGCCCGTACAGTGCTCTCTTGAGTCGGCACACATGCGACTCACTGCTGAAGATCTCAAAACCTTCAGGCTGCTCTATGTACACCTCCTCCTCAATAACTCCATTGAGGAACGCAGTCTTCACATCCATCCGATGAATGTGCCACCCCATCTGCGCTGAGAGAGCAAGGATCGTCCGTATGGAAGAGTACCTTGCGACAGGTGCAAAAGTCTCCTCATAGTCAATCCCCTCGATCTGTGAGAAGCCACGGGCGACAAATCTCGCTTTGTACTTCTCCACACTCCCGTCAGCCGCCTGCTTCACCTTGTAGATCCATCGCGAACCTACAACTGATTTCCCAACCGGTCTTGGGACAATCTCCCATGCACTGTTCCCGATGATCGAATCATATTCTTCGATCATGGCATCAACCCATGCGGGTTCCTCCACAGCTTCCTCAAAAGAGGATGGCTCTGTCACAACACATTGACTCATAAGAGCCATGTATCCTGTGTACCGATCCGGTGACTGTCTCTGTCTGCGCTGTGCTGTAGGTGGTCCTACAACCTTCTCTGCATCCCGAGCCAGTCGCTCAGCTTCTGTAGTGCGCATGCGCCCTCTGATGGTTGGCGCTGCCTGGGTGGTTTCTTCCACCTCCTGAACCTCCTCTTGTGGCCGATCCACATCCGGAAGCTCCTCCTTAGGAACTAACAACTCCTCATCTGCATGCAAGTGTAGCTCCCTCTCAAGCGAACACTGCATGGCTTTCTCCTCCTGAAATTTTATATCCCGTCGCACAACAGTCTTGCGACTGTCTGGCACATACACCCGACAGTTGTGAGGTGTATCAGTGTACCCCACAAATATTCCAACTTCAGCAGTTGGATCCAGCTTCCTTCTTGCATCCTTCGTCACATGCATGTAGACAGGAGATCCGAAAATCCGCAAATGGGAAATATCAGGCCTCTTGCCAGAATAAGCCTCCTCTGGTGTACTCATGCCAAGAACCTTGTGAGAACAACGGTTCTGCACATACACTGCTGTATTGCATGCCTCAGCCCACAAGTGAAGGGGTAGGCCCTGATCATGCAACATCGCCCGTGCAGCACCCACGATCGTTCTGTTCTTCCGCTCAGCCACCCCGTTCTGCTGTGGGTTATGGGGTGCAATGAGCTCTCTCCGAATCCCTTCTGCGCTGCAGAACTCCTTGAATTCATCCGAGATGAATTCACCACCGTTATCACTCCTTAGAGCAATCACCTTCTTCCCCGACTCCTTCTCGACCAGTGCTTTAAACTCACAGAACTTCGCGAAGGTATCGCTCTTCTTCGACATGAAGAAGATCCAGCACTTTCGAGAGAAATCATCAACAAAGATCACATAATACCTGTGCTTTGCTGTCGAAGCAACTGAGAAAGGACCACACACGTCTGTGTGAACTCTCTCAAGGATCGTCGTGGCACGACTATCCTTCTCGTGAAAGGTGGCTTTCACATACTTCCCTAGAGTACACCCCTTGCACTGATCTGACTGCGCAAGAGTGCCCTTAGGAAGTCCAGTAGAAATCTGCTGCAGAATCTTCAAAGCTCCATGGTGAAGGTGGCCCAATCTCCTGTGCCACAGTTCGCCCTCATCATCCCGGCTCACCACTTCTCCCACTTTGCATGCCATAGTTGCGCAGCCATCTACCTGCAACTGATAAAGGTTCTTGGTCCGAACCCCTATCTTCCGGGTCTCTCCAGTAGTCTTACTGCGCAGGAAGGCTTTTCCTTCGCTGAAGACCACATCATACCCCTTATCCTCCAACATCGCTACTGAAATCAGGTTCTTCTTCAATCCAGGTACATGTATGACATCCTTTAAGACAAAGGGTTTACCAGACTCCCTCTGAAAGGATACGGTACCGATACCAGTCGCACTGTATCTACCGTCATCGCCCATCTCGATGTGCATACCTAAATCCTTGTCCTCCAGATCTGAGAACAACTCCCGATCTCCCGTCATATGAAATGACGCACCGCTGTCCAAGAACCACACCGATCCCATCACACTTGAAACCAAGCATGCAATCAGTGAAAAGTCAAGCTCGAACCGTGAAGCCAAAGCTTCTCCATCTGCAGATCTTCCCGCTTGCTTGTTCTTCTTCTTCTTTGGACAATTGGTAGCATAATGTCCGTGATCATGGCAGTGAAAACATTTCACTTTCGCCATATCCCGCTTCTTGCCCTTAGCTCCAGAATGAGAGGTTTTCTTACCCTTCCCTTTCTTAGCTTTGGACACCAAAGCGCAGTTTTCTTCATCAGCTCCCTTTGATGAAGATCCATCTTGAGTAGTCCTCCTTATCTCCTCCTGCATGAGATCCGCCCAAAGGCGCTCCCATCCCGGCAGCTTCTCCCGACCATTGACACTATCTTGATATGAGTGCCAAGCCTTCGAAAGACCAAGGAGAGCCAGGTCGACCATGTCCTCGTCTTCGACAGTCACCCCCACACTTCCCAGCTCATCTCTGCATTGAGTTAACTTCGTGAGGTATTTGGCGATACTGTCGCCTTTCTCCATCTTGATGTTCCTGAGCTTATCTTTGAGCGCCAGCTTCCTTTGGTCGCTCTTACTCTGGAATAGATCCGTCAAAGCTTTCCACATTAAATATGGAGTAGCCTTTCCATGTAGGCTGGATACAATATGATCCTTGACGCCCTCCAACAGGATCCTTCGACATTTCGCGATCTTCTTTTGCCATGCATCGACCAAAGCTGCATCAGTGGGCTTTGGGACATCCGTATCTACGAATTCCTTCAGACCATTATCTTCTAACATTGCTTCCATGCGATCCTTCCATGCAACATAATTCTAACTGCCTTCAAGAGCATATTCTAGTCGCAAACCGTTGAAAGAAGACATTTTCAACACCGGCACCAAGAAAACAATTCTGCTGCAAAATTCGAATTCCAAACTCCAAGCTCTATCGCTTCCGATCTACACTTGAAAACAAATTATTTCCAAATCAGAGATTGACTGCAAGGGGCTTTTACCAGACCTTTCACTTTCCGAAGAAAGATGAATCCGGAGGCTTCCCGGCCCGTATGCAGACTCTGTCTGAGGAAATAAGTTTGCAATCACCGTAATAGATCTCGAAAATTAATATCGCTCTGATACCATGTAGAAATTAGCTGAATAAATCACTTATTAAATGAATATTAACCCGATCATACATCAATTTCGAATTGCATGCATAACACATAACCTTCTTCTACAATTAATTGTCACATGCGGAAATAATAGAAGCAATCTCACATCAAATCAATCACACATTAACTCAGTATGTATGGGGAAAGCCTATAGCCGAAAACCCCGCAGCTATTGTGTATATTATAATGGAGAAATCATGTAACCAAACAAGTACAATACTCCTCACAAGTACTCAGTACTTTCTCATAAAGTCACACACAATCTAACTCGGTTTTGAACAAGTCTCGGGTTCAAAACTCACTGCTGACTGCCTTGCCTCTAATTGCGCAATCATGGCCTGTATATGAAGAGGTTCAAGGTTCGAATCCCCTTGCCTTGACTGCGCAATTGTCATGGACAATTCCTCCAAGTGTAATGCAAATCTCATGCAAAACCAATCTACCAACTGATAGCTTTACTCACCCTTCATCTACCTCTTCCACTGGTCTCCACTGAACTGATCATGCACTGTAGTGAACTGAAGTGTTCTTGAGTTGACTAATGAGTTAATATTTAGTAAATTAAATATTATTTAATTTACTCCACTCATATCTAGTTGATTAGTTAGTTAACTAATCCCAACTAGTTCAACTAAAACAAACAGAACACAACTCCACTACTTGTCCCGTTAACTCCTCCAACACTCCTGCCACTGAAGTCTAACTGAAGCCAACCATGCAAGATGCCATCAAACCCTAGGAACCACGTGATTCCTTGTGTCAGTTGCATGAGTCACCTCCATGACTCAAACTGAAGTGCGCCAAGAGAGTAAACTGCCGTTTATAGTCAAAATATTATTAAGGGTAAATAATATTTGACTTCCATATTTTTAGGAGATCAGTCTAAAAATAGCCTGGGTCCTAAAAAATAGGGTCTCATCTATTTTTACCGACATGTCGCATCCATCAAGAATCTTCAAGTAGAATTCCCAAATTATGCTCCGTATGTCTAAAAATAGACATAGTCTAAAAATAGACTTTGCGCCAGAATTTGCCTGCGGGCCCACTTAGTGAAGGCGACTTCATTTCACTAAGCTCCATCATCTTGCTGCATTCTCAACAGGAAGAAGGACAAGGAGGAGAGGCAGGACCAACAAGAAGATTCTGCTTAGATTGATAGGCTTTCCTCCAAGTTGGAAGAATAATTCACTATGTTTGCCGATATACCTCCAAGGGTGAGGTGGGATGACTTGGTGTTGTAGCTCCAGAGAGCTACAGATGGGCAAGATCCTTGAGGAGTCCACCTCTTGGATCAATACCTTGCTACAAGAGCCCATAGTATTCAGTAGCAGGATGGATCAGTGACAGTTTATGCAGTCAGATGCCAGAGTGACAATTGCAGAGACTAGTAGCAGTCAGATGCTGGGAAGCGCAGTTCAATTGGTATAGTGTAAATTTAGCAAGAGAGCAGAGTCTTCAGTGGATAGTGCAGATGCTAGTAGCAGTCAGAGACTCGAGTGACAGATGAGTTATACTGATCAAAGTTGATTCAGTATTTTGGATTTTTTTCAGTTGCATATGTTGCAATAGCAGTAACAAAAAAAATGCAGTGCAGATGCAGTGTTGGTAGCAGTTCAGCAAGGCCAGCAACAACACAGATGCAGCACATATCAGAGTTGCGTAGTAGTTGGTGGGCAGTCACAACCAGACATCAACAACGTGACAGGAGATGATGCAGAGACAGGGTGTTGTGGCAACATGTTCAGAACTAGAACACATTCTTCGCTAAGAGGGAGTGTTAGTTTTTGTAGCATTGGATGTGTTCTAGCCACAAAAATTTGTGGAGAGGATAGAATACATGAGATCTCTAGAACTGAAAAATCGTTTTTGGAAATTCCACCTAGAAGTGACTTAATTAGATTATTAACCTTTTTTTTTAATGTTTCCTAAGTCCAAACTTAGGAAAACATGTTAATTAATCAGTATTAATAAAGTCAAAGCGAGAATAGTCTAGAAACTCACACAAATTGATCTAGAAATGATCCTATCCATTGATTAAGTTTTAATCTTGGTCGTTGGTGCTCCAACAGAGGATTATAAGAGGAGGTCGATGTGTTGATGGAGAAATCACTTGAGTAGTTCGATTTCTAGGAAGATCGATTTCCAAAGTAGCAACAGTCAGATGACGGAGAGAGCCAAAAATCAAAGCAGTGAGAGATGGGAAAAGACAGTGAGGCTGGAGGAAGTAATTTAAGATCCAGCGAGTGCATTTGCAAAGAGGCAGAAGAGCCACATAGAAGCTGCGTAGGGACTGCAGAACAACTTCTAGAGGCAAGGTCGATTTGCTAAGAGGGAAAGATGTCTTCATTTCCAGAGGTCGGGAAGAAATCCTGGAGTGTTGGAGAAGCATCTTCCCATCCACCAGAGAGTAGAATGACTTCATCAAATACCATTCAGAGGCTTGATGTCAAACATGCTACATAGTGCAACGCAGAGGTTGACGCATAGGGTCAGAGGGTCGAGTTTTTGAAGGCAGGTTGT
The DNA here is from genome assembly GCA_034641835.2 of Pinus albicaulis. Classification (NCBI taxonomy): domain Eukaryota; kingdom Viridiplantae; phylum Streptophyta; class Pinopsida; order Pinales; family Pinaceae; genus Pinus; species Pinus albicaulis. The sequence goes on from CM076570.1 coordinate 1,151,005,640, forward strand.
GCCAGGCGTTTGCCTATGGGGTGAGGAAAATTCCTCACTAGTTTTTTTCCAGTATTTTCTCTATAGGATTGCTAGATTTCGACATCCAATTGTACTCAGAATTTTTCACTTTTTCATAATAATAAAACCCCCAACTACTGCACTTGTTTTCTTGCATTGAGTTTTTCCAGGGAATTTTGTCCAAATAATTGTGTTAATTTTTATGTGTGTGTGCAAACATTTCTCATCTACTAGTGTTTCATTCTTCCACAGTTTTGTTTGTGTAGATTGCAATGTGATTTATTCAGTATTTGTAGTAGAAAACAACAAATAAATTGTTAAATTAAATTAACAATTAGGAGAATAGTTTCTAGTTGTTGCAATAGGATTCCGGTTTGGAATTTTTACAATTTTTAGTTGGGTGTTACAAGAAACATCAATGATTAATCAATTGATGGTTTCCAATTCAACAATATCTCTACATAACTTCTTGAAATTCAATTCCATCAGGGTGTCCAAAGATTTGCATTTCCACTTCCCAAAATTCTTTCCAATAGCTTCACGATATATTTTCCTTTTCCAAACTTCTAATCCCAAAAAGTAATTCATCATGCCAAGATTCTTCATATCTAACTTCAGAGGCCAAATCCCTCTTACTTTGATCATCAGAGACTCATTATCTCTCAGGAATAGGTCGTCAACATATAAAACCAAAATAAAAGGCATACCTTGGACCACTTTGATCGACACATCTTCCAGGCTTTACCAAGTAATTTTCAATGTGGACATACTAGGCTTGGAGCTTGCTTCAAACCATACAATGCTTTTTGCAAACATAATATTGATAAACTAATATACTTAGCCTCAAAAAAATCGATGTTGTGCAATTAAGTCTGTTTATCAAGTTTTAAATTCCAAACCAAAACTAATATCAAAGCCATGAAAGTTTTTTTCAATATCACTGTCAAATTCTTTAGTCTAGGTTCCAATTAGAGCTCACACCCAAATACCAAGTTACAGCCTTATCTATTTGTTTTGTTAGCAACTATCATCAAGAAATATCAAACTTCATCAGGACATCCACACATTATGAATTATATACATCAAGGATAAGTCGTATAAGTTTTATCCATTCGTTGTGATATTTCTGCAATAAAAAAATGTTGATCAGTGGTTGTCATTGATGTCAACCCAAGCAGCACCAGGGGCTACCCCGATCTTGCATGGTAATTTTGACCTACAAAATTACTATATTGTGGGTAAAGAATATTTGTGATGACTTCTACTTGTCAAGTGTAATATTCCTAATTAGTGACAGCTAATTGGAATATTCGATTTTGTATAGTTTGGCCGTCTAAAGTTTGTAAATAAATAAAAAGTGAGTAAAGAGGGTCTAACTCACTTAAGTGAAATAAAACATCCTCCTAGTAGCACAACGTTATGACTTAAGGGGAGCCAAGGGGGGCCAAACACCACATAGAGGAGGGGACTCACGTATACTCTAGAAGCTTCTGCGCAGATGAGGTGAGCACGTGGAGGAGAGAGAGGCCACGTTGGGGTTTTGGAGGGAAACCAACGTTATAAAATATGGAGAAGCCTCCTCATTTGATTAATTCTGGAGTTGATGATTTTGAGCTAGACGTTTGTCTTCTTAAGCACGCCGGCTGTTTAGCCTGTCTGCAGCACTGTTTAGTGCATTGAGTGTCTCCATTTGGAGATCTCACCCTTAGCCCCGGGGGACTTTGAGTGCCTGCTCGGGCAAGGTTAGTTTTTCAGTATTTTCTGAGTATTTTTGTTGTTTGGGTTTGTTACGGAGCTGAAGCTTATAGAGACTGTGTAGTCACTGGGTGAGAGGACGCAGTCCCTTTTGGAGGTGCTCCGAATTGGGGTTTTTGCAGGAGATTCAACCGAGATTTTGAGCAGAGGGTCAGCCTTTGCCCACAGGAAGATTTTGGCGGAGTTTGAGGCAGTGTTTCAGCTATTTCCATTTAGCCTCTGCGCAGAGCCTTGGAGGCCAACGTAATTCCCTGAGGAGGCATTTTCTGGTGATTTTTGGGGGTTGGCCATTTTTGATATGGTTCTTGGGTTTTGTCTGGGTTGGTGAGTAGAGGAGGTTTGCATATTTTTAGCTCATTTCGGCAAGGGGATCATCCCCTAGTCTTCAATTCATTCCAGCAGTAGCAGCTACACGGCAGTTTTCCAGCAACTGGGACGCAGTTCATAGAGCAGCCATTTCCTGTATTTTCTGAGAGAGTTTCTTCACTTGCCTTGAGCAAGATTAGGTGCCATCACCTTGATCACCTATTGTACTTCATTATATTTCTCAGATTAATAAAATGGCTCAGCATTTCCTGTCTATGTTTTCTGGATGAGTTGCCATAATTTCTTTCTCTGTTATTATATGTCTGCTGCACTGTTATTTATTTATATTTCTGAGCATTTTAGTTCTATACCACTTGGTGTGTTTATCTTTCACTCTTAGACAGAGTCTGGAAAGGGCCAGGTAGCCTCCGGATCTCGTCCTCTTTCAGATGTGGAATAGCTGATAAATGCCCTCCCAGTCCATCTCTGGTTGGAGTTTGCCCTGTTTTAGAGATATCCCCAAAATGAGATATTATAGTGGTATCAGAGCATAGTTCTGGCTTAGCCTGTGGAGCTAGTGGTCTATGACACTGGGGAAAAGACCATATATTTGTTATAGCAAGAAGTACGGAGACCGTGAGCATAGGTTGGGGAACACCTACGGAGAGGGAGACTATGTTCGAGTGGTGAACACAGAACAGGAGAAGCCTATGACAGATGCAGAACATAAGAAGCCTGTGTTAGATTCAGAGTTGGGGATTCTGATGGCAGACGAGGACGGGAAGAGATTTGCGGACCAGCTCCTCAAATCAGTGCAGGAGTTAGCCAAACAGGTTGAGGTGATGGGTCAAAGGTTCACCGCTGTAGAGGCTAGACAGCGTGAGACCCGGCGAGTTTTCCAGTTTGGAGAGGGATCAGGTACATCTCGCCATTTGCCGAAGCAGGGTGCTGCTCAGTGTGATACTCCTCAATCGATGGCTTCACGTGCACCTACCCGCTCTACCATGCCCACTTTCCTAGGAGCAGATACAAGGGCAGGAGCCCAGCAGGAGGCAGAGCCTGGACACTTAGATGAGTATTTTGTAGAGTATTAGGCCTACGGGCAGGAGTTCAGGGATGCTCTCACATTCAGAGATTTTGTGCAGCTCCAGCAGGACAGTAGACCCCGCGACCATCATAGAGGGCACTGGCATTATCATGATGGAGATTCCCACCGTGCCTCTAGCAGGTTTCATTTGCCTACATTTGATGGATCATCAAACAGTTCGGCAAAGTCTTGGGTGGAGAAGCTGGACATCTACTTCCAGCTTAACCAGATGTCGGAGATAGAAGCCATCAAGGTGGCGACATTACATTTGGATGGTGAGGCCCAGGACTGGAGGTTCCATGGGATGGTTACACTCGGACACTCTACAGTGATGACATATGTCGAGTTTACCAGGAGGTTGATGGAGCGTTTTGACTGGAGGCATCCGGAACAACATTTTGTTGAGTTGACGAAGCTCAAGCAGATAGGGAGCCCAGAGACATACATCGTAGATTTCTTGAGGGTTTCGGTGATGGTGCCAGATCTATCTGTGACAAGGATGATCTATATGTTTGTGGAGGGATTGGCAGAGCCACTTCGAGGTCTAGTCAGATCTACTAGACCAGCTACACTCCAGGATGCTATCAGCAGGACCAGGGACTTACAGGATGCATTGCCGAGGACGCGGACACCTTACCCCCAGAGACAGGGCTTCCAGCCCAAGGGGAAGGATGTGAGGGTTCCTCCTCCAAAGGGGAATCTGGGACGGGCACAAATAGATGATGATGCCAGGAGGGAGTTGAGGAATAAGCGGTTGTGCTTCACTTCTCAAGAGCCGTGGGCACCAGGTCATAGGTGTGCTGCTGGCAAAGCACACTTCATTGAGGTCTTCTCCGATGATAGCAGGGAAGAGGATGAGGAGGATGATGAGGAGGTAGGAGATAGTCAGACGGCCTAGGATTAGTTGCCGCCTCCACCTCCAGGGACAGGAGGTGCAGCTTTTGCACCCACAGGAGGGACCCCTGCAGCCTTGCAAGGAGTTCCTAAGTATTTAACGCTGCACGTACGAGAGACAGTACGTGGTCAGCGAGTATCTGTCTTGGTTGACAGTGGGGCAACCCATAACTTCATTGATGCACAGATGGTCGAGAGGAGGGGTATACCGACCGAGAGCTTTGATGGATTTTCAGTCTTGGTCCCAGGAGCCCAGACGATGCAGTGTGCCCGGTATGTTCCAGAGTTGGCAGTGACGATGGGTACCTACACCGTGACCGATCACTTTTTTGTGGTCAACATACCAGATACCAATGTGGTGTTGGGTGTTCAGTGGTTGATTACTCTGGGAAAGGTCAGCACAGATTGGGAGGCCTTAGAGATGGAGTGGGATGACAAGAAGACCAGAAAGCATGAGAAGATCCGCGGGATGCATACTTACCCACCTCAGAAAATTTCGGCGCACCGGATGGAGGCAGACTTCCAGAAGGGAGACATAGAGTGGGCGGTTGAGTTGCAGGCTTCAGAGGCAGAGACCACTGGTCGGGTAGTTCATCCAGATATACAGGCCATCCTTGACAGGCATGAGGTAGTGTTTGGGGATATACCACTAGGTCGGCCACCAGATCGAGGGTTTGAGCACACCATTGAGCTTGAGCAGGGTATTCAGGCGGTGATCACTACCCCCTATAGGCATTGCAAAGCCTACCGGGATGAGATTGAGCGGGCCATCCAGGAGTTGTTGGCTCTTGGACACATCAGATCGAGCACGAGTCTGTTTTCTTCTTCTGTAGTGTTGGTGAAGAAGAAGGACGACACCTTGAGGATGTGCATTGACTACAGGGCCCTGAACAAGAAGACTCTGAAGAACAGGTACCCAATACCTAGGCTCGATGAGTTGAGAGGAGCTAAGTTCTTCTCGAAGATTGATTTGAGATCAGGGTACCATCAGATTCGCGTGAGGGAACAGGACATTCCCTAGACCGCCTTCAGGTGTCATTATGGGCACTTTGAGTTTTTGGTTATGCCTTTTGGGCTGACCAATGCACCAGCCACCTTTCAGTATTGCATGAACCATATCTTCTTCAGTCATCTGAGGAAGTTTGTGTTGGTTTTCTTTGATGACATACTCATATATAACAGGACTTGGGAGGAGCATCTCCAGCATATAGAGGCAATACTACGCATCTTGGAAGAGCAACATTTCTATGCTAAGCTCTCCAAGTGTGAGTTTGGGATGACGAAAATGTTGTATTTAGGGCACATTATTGGAGTGGACGGATAGAGGGTCCACAAGGAGAAGATTAGAGCCATCAGAGATTGGCTGGAGCCGAGGAACATGACGGAACTTCGAGGGTTCATTGGGATATGTACCTATTACAGGAAGTTCGTCAGAAGTTTCTCACAGCTTGTTGCACCCCTTACAAATTTGACGAAGAAGGGGGCATTCAGTTGGTCAGATACAGCGCAGCGAGCCTTTGATAGGCTCAAGGAGGTGATGAGTAGTTGCCCAGTGCTTGCATTGCCGAATTTTACGCAGCCATTTGTCTTGGAGTGCGACGCGTCGAGAGAGGGGATCGATGCAGTATTGATGCAGGGGGGACACCCTATAGCCTTTGAGAGCCGGAAGCTCCTTCCGCATGAGAGGTTGTATTCTATATACAACAAGGAGATGTTGGCCATCATGCATGCTTTGGCCAAATTCCGACAGTATTTGTTAGGGAACAGGTTCAGGGTGAGGACTGATCACAACAGCCTCAAGTTCTTTTTGGAGCAGAAGAAGCTACAGGAGAGGCAGCAGAAGTGGATCAGTAAGATCCAAGCATACGACTTTGACATTGAGTATGTCAAGGGTAAGAATAACGTGGTAGCAGATGCCCTTTCACGTAGACCAGCCATGTTATCTCTTATGAGCTTGGATACAGATTGGAGGGCTTGACTTTTAGTGGAGTACTCCAAAGACAGATTTGCATGTGAGGTGCTGGATGGACAGGTGGCGGATGACAGGTACAGGGTGGTTGATGAGATCATCTATTACAGGGATGGGATCTTCTTGACTGAGGGATCTCAGCTTAAGAAGAAAATACTCTAGGCATCACACGATTCTCCATTGGCAGGCCATCAGGGGTTTACCAAAACCTACAGGGCCATTAGAGAGAGGTTCTCATGGAAGGGCCTCAAGGAGGACGTACTCCAGCACATCAGGGAGTGCGATGTTTGTCAGAGGAATAAGGGGAAGATGAGCCATCCGGCCGGATTGTTGTAGCTCTTCCCATTCCAGAGGGGAAATGGGAGAGCATATCGATGGATTTCATTACAGGGTTACCCATGGTGTAGGGCAAGGATTGTATCTTTGTCGTTGTTGATCGACTGACAAAGTATGCGCACTTTTTCGCCATATCCGCGCATTACACAGCAGCACAGGTGGCCGAGCTATTCTTCAGAGAGGTTTTCAGGCTGCATGGTCTTCCTAAGACCATCATCAGTGACAGGGATAGCCATTTCATGGGCGGATTTTAGCAGGAGCTTTTCCAACTAGTGGGGACGGAGATGACACCGAGTACCAGTTACCACCCACAGATGGATGAACAGACGGAGATAGTTAACAAGTGGCTGGAGGGCTACTTGCGTAACTATGTCAGTGGGCCGCAGCGAGCATGGTTGAGATGGTTGCATTTGCGGGAGTACTGCTACAACTCGACACATCACATGTCTATTGGTATGTCACCATTTTATGCGTTGTATGGGTACCATCCTTTATCTTTTGCTAATGTGATGTTCAGTGCTAGCAAGGCTCCTAGAGCCAAGATTTGGATCCAAGAGAGTTAGGACATCCTCCGAGCTCTCAAGGACAATATGGCTACAGCACAGAACCAGCAGAAGCTGTATGCCGACAGAGGTCGGGTGGAGAGACAGTTTGAGGTAGGGGACTTGGTCTAGCTACGGTTACAGCCATACCGACAGTCATCGCTGAAGCAGAAGGGAGCTGAGAAGCTCAAGCCTCGCTTTTATGGGCCATACAGGGTGATACGCAGGATTGGGCAGGTTGCGTATGAGTTGGAGCTGCCCCAAGGCAGCAAGATCCACAACATTTTCCATGTATCATGCCTGAAGAAGGCGCTGGGGCAGCAGGTGACAGTGATAGAGGAGCTACCACCTAAAGATGATGAGGGGCACTTGTTGTTGTAGCCAGAGGCCATTATTGATACTAGGGAGAGGCGGTTATGGAGCAGGACGGTCCGGGAATTCTTGGTGAGGTGGAAGAATTTGTGAGATGAGGATGCCACTTGGGAGAGCGAGAAGATTTTGCAGCATCCATCACTTTAGTTGATTGAGGACAAGCAACATTTTGCCGGGGGAGACTGTAATATTCCTAATTAGCGACAGCTAATTGGAATATTCGATTTTGTATAGTTTGGCCGTCTAAAGTTTGTAAATAAATAAAAAGTGAGTAAAGAGGGTCTAACTCACTCAAGTGAAATAAAACATCCTCCTAGTAGCGCAATGTTATGACTTAAGGGGAGCTAAGGGGGGCCAAACACCACGTAGAGGAGGGGACCCACGTACACTCTAGAAGCTTCTGTGCAGATGAGGATGAGCGTGTGGAGGAGAGAGAGGCTACGTTGGGGTTTTGGAGGGAAACCAACGTTATAAAAGATGGAGAAGCCTCCTCATTTGATTCATTCTGGAGTTGATGATTTTGAGCTAGACGTTTGTCTTCTTGAGCATGCTGGCTGTTTAGCCTGTCTGTAGCACTGTTTAGTGCATTGAGTGTCTCCGGTCGGAGATCTCGCCCTTAGCCCCGGGGGACTTCAAGTGCCTGCTCGGGAAAGGTTAGTTTTTCAGTATTTTGTGAGTAGTTTTGTTGTTTGGGTTTGTTACGGAGCTGGAGCTTATAGAGACTGCACAGTCACTAGGAGAGAGGACGCAGTCCCTTTTGGAGGTGCTCCGGATCGAGGTTTCTGTAGGAGATTTAGCCGAGATTTTGAGCAGAGGGTCATCCTTTGCCCACAGGAGGATTTTGGCGGAGTTTGAGGTGGTGTTTCAGATATTTCCATTTAGCCTCTGCGCAGAGCCTTGGAGGCCAACGTAATTCCCTAAGGAGGCATTTTCTGGTGATTTTCGGGGGTTGGCCATTTTTTATATGGTTTTTGGGTTTTGTCCGGGTTGGTGAGTAGAGGAGGTTTGAAGATTTTCAGCTCATTCCGGCAAGGGGATCAGCCCCTAGTCTTCATTTCATTCCAGCAGTAGCAGCTACATGGCAGTTTTCCAACAGCTGGGACCCAGTTCATAAAGAAGCCATTTCCTGTATTTTCTGAGAGAGTTTCTTCACTTGCCTTGAGCAAGATTAGGTGCCATCACCCTGATCACCTATTTTACTTCATTATATTTCTCAGATTAATAAAATGGCTCAGCATTTCCTCTCTATGTTTTCTGGATGAGTTGTCATAATTTATTTCTCTGTTATTATATGTCTGCTGCACTGTTATTTATTTATATTTTTGAGCATTCTAGTTCTATACCACTTGGTGTGTTTATCTTTCACTCTTAGACAGAGTCTGGAAAGGGCCAGGTAGCCTCCGAATATCGCCCTCTTTCAGAGGCGAAATATCCAGTAAATGCCCTCCCAGTCCATCTCTGGTTGGAGTTTGCTGTGTTTTAGAGATATCCCCGAAACGGGATATTACATCAAAATGTTTCTGTTGATATATGGCACGCCATGTAATTTTTCACGGTTTGAGAGATATTCATGTTTGAAGTTTGTAACCCCAGTTAGTGGGCTAAAACCCCATGGGGTTGTGGCATGGGTCATTGAAAAGTCAATTATTAATAATTTTTAAGCTCCTAAAATCCCTCCCACGTTCACTTGTTGAAGCTCCTCTCAACCCAAGAATTTATATAAATTGTGATCCTCATATCCTCCTTATGTAGGGATTTCGCTACTTGAAACAGGTCATCGTGGAATTTTCGCCCTAATGTTTTTTCTACGAAGGTTCAGAAGCTGAAATTTTTATGAGGCAAAACCGAAATCCTGAGGAAGCTCCTGTAAAAATTTCAGATCAAGGTGCACAACATTTTCGGTGATATGATCTGTGGAAGTCAGTGTTTTTGCAGGCTCCTGAACTTCATCTCAAAGAAGTGACCTTGGGAAAATTGTCATAACTCTCTCTTTGAGTATCGGATTGGAATTCTGTAAAATTGGGCAGATAGTGCACAGACTATAGTTTTCGTTGTATTAATTTTAGAGCCGAATGAAGAAACAATGGCACGTGGCACGCTGTACAAGTTCGCTCTACTAAACCAGTCCATAATTAGGTCATTGTGAGAGATTGGGAATAACTCTCCCTTGAAGAATCAAAATTGGGTCAGACTTGTGGGATTGGACATAAGACTTAGAGGAATATTACAGAACCGAAAATCACATATTGAGGATCTGAAATAACAAAGATACACCAGATTCAATATCGAGCTCCTAGAAGGCAAGAAAAATCTAGATCATGTGTTGTCAAGGGTTGCAAAGGACCAGAATTTCTAGGGCGGCAAATCAAAACAAGGTGCAGCAGAGGGTAGCATGACAAGAGCATAAATCAAGGTGCAGAATATCAGCAAGAAGCTCATCACATGAAGACTTCAAGTAGGAAGCACTGCATACAATCACTGTAAATGTATCATTGTACTAAGTCATTGTAAATACATCATTGTAAAAATTGTACTAGTGTTTATCTGCCAAGAGTTGAAGAGGCAGTGTCGGGAGGTCTAGGATCATCATTAGGTGGTTGTGTCATAGTTGGGGTTATGGTCTAGTGTGTCTTCTTCTTCTACATCATTCTATATCATTGTAAAGTGGACCATTTTCCCTAGTATAGGAGTCCATTCTTCTTTTATTCTTCTATAGGATGGTAGGCTGGTGCATGAAGTCACCAATAGGTTCAAGCCTGTGAAAAATTTAGGATGGTAGGGTGGTTCTAGGGTGAGTTGTAGCTCATTGGGTGTTGGGGCATCCGTTCAATTGACTACTGAAGAATCTCGGGTGTTGGAGCATCCATTCAGTGGGAGCTGGAGAAGAATGCTTTTCTAGATTCTAGGAAGTTGGAGCTTTATTTTCAATTGGAGTTGAATATTAAAGAATTATTAGAAAAGCATTTAGGTGGTTTTTGTCCCGGATAGGGTTTCCATCTTAAAAACTGTGTGCATTTGTGTTCCTTTTGTTTATTGCTACCATTGTACAAACACTAATAATAATTGAAGATTAACTAATTCCCTAATTGAAAGGAATATTGATTCACCCTCCCTCTCAGTATTTCCAACAATTGGTATCAGAGCTTGGTTCCTTCAATAGCAGTTTAACAGCTGGAAGGAAGTCATGGAACATACCAAGAATGGTGTACCTCTGTTCAATGAAAATAATTATGTACTCTGGAAATGAAGAATGGAGGTCTATCTCTTGGCGCAAGGTTACGAAGTATGGGACACTGTTCAATATGGATTTACATCAACCGCGAATGAACAAGGTAAGAATAAATTGGTAAATGATGCAAAAGAAAAGAATATTATTATCAGTGGACTTATTGAATCTGCTTATCATAAGGTGTTGGGTTGTAAAACTGCCAAAAATGTATGGGACAAGCTTGAGAATATATATGCAGGTGACTCAAATGTCAAAGAAGCAAAGCTTCAATCTACAGAGAAAAATTTGAGCAACTCAAAATGAAAGAAGGTAACAACATTGTTGCATACTTCCAACACGTTGATGAAATAACCAACACTCTGGAAGGATTGGGAGAGCCTGTTGACGAGAAGACTATTATACGAAAGATTCTTAGAACGTTACCAGGGAGATTCAACCCAAAGGTATCAGTCTTAGAATATAGTGAAAATATGGATAAACTCAGCAAAGAGGAATTACATGGAGTTCTCATAGCATATGAAATGAGACTTGATGAAGAAGAGGGTATTTCGCATCTAGAAACTATGTTCACTGCATCTAAAAAAACCAATAAGGAGATACAACCTTCGAAGGCATAGACCTGCACCTACAAGTGTGAAGAAAAGGAAGATGATGAAGAAGGTATTTCAAACGGAGAATATGCTTACTTTACGAGAAAACTAAAAATTGGTAAGGGAAAATTCAAGGGTAAGCTTCCATTAATATGTTTCGGCTGTGGTGAGGTTGGGCATTTCGCAGCAAAATGTCTGAACAGTACTGATGGAAACTCAAAATAAAAGAAAGGCTTTAAGAAATTCAACAAGCAAAGAAAAAATAAAGGATTTAAAAGGAACTTTCTCTATAAAGAAGATAGCTCATCATTCGATGAAGATAATGACAGCGAAGAAGAAGCCAATGAGAGAGTATTGTTCATGGCCAAGCACATTAAACAAGAGGTATCAAACAATGAAGAAGAAGGGATGACCATAGAAGAATTTTCTAAGGAGGCAATCAAGCTTAGAAAATAGCTCATGGCTGAGAAGATCCGTTCCAATACACTTCAAGAACAAGTTCAAGGTCTCAAAATTAAAGTTTAAGAACACAAATGTATTGAAGAGTCACTTCAAAAAAGTTGGAAGAAATCAACCAAGAAAGGGAAGCATTAGAAGCCGAAGTAGTCTCACTGTGTAAGGAAGTGGAGAAGGGAAAAACTGTCCAAAACTATGCCAATAGCTCAAGGGCATTGGAAGAACTCATCAACAATCAACGATCTTACAACGACAGAACTTGCCTCGGTTACAAAGAAGAAGAAGTAGGACCTTCTACAACAAAATACAATGAACTTATGAGATCTGACATGCATGTAAACTTCATTGGACAAGATTCGCAAGAACATCCTTGGAAGATGATTCCTCAATGAAGATTTCCATCCAGGTACCAACATAGTTTTCATGGCTATTGTTATTCATGTGGAAAATTTGGTCATAAAGCTGTAGAATGTTGCACGTACGCTAGGAACCAATATAATTCCAGGATATCTATCAAATATGAACCTGCTAGGGCTCAACGAAACATCAATAGATTTGAACATTTAAGAAATAATATGGAATGTTACAAATGTCATAACTTTGGACACATAGCCAGAGACTGCAGACTTGAAAATACTCCAGAAGAATCTTCGAAGCCATAGAATGAACGAACATGGAAGAAGAAGAAGACTAATAATTGTGCTCTCGCTCTCAAGGCTCAAAACAACAAAGATGTGTGGTATGTTGATAGCGGTTGCTCAACGCATATGATTGGAGATAGAAAGAAATTTGTATCTCTAAAAGAGAAGGATGGAACCATGTCCTTTGGAAATGATGGATCTTCAAATGTTATAGGATCAGGTACCGTCACTCTCGGAAGCAAATATGCTCTAGCTAAGAATGTTCTATTGGTTGAAAACATGAATCAAAATCTGCTCAGTGTTGGACAAATGTGTGATCAAGGACACACAATACTATTCAGCTCCACAAAATGTGAAATCAAGAAAGGCAATTATGGTGAGATTGTGGCTACAGCAAGTCGAGCTCCAAACGACATATATGTTCTGGATGAAGCAAAAAAACCACGTCTAATAGATAAAGAGGATGATATAATATTTGGTAGTAATGATGATCGACTAAGTAAGAACTTTGCTACAAAGTTGCAAAGTGAGTTCGAGATGTCTTTACTTGGTGAGCTGACACACTTCTTAGGGCTTCAAATATCTCAGCGAGAGAAATAAATATTTATATGTCAAGCCAAGTACATCAAGGAAATGCTCAAGAAATTCAAAATGGAAAATTGCAAACCCTTCCTTACTCCGATGGTAACAGGTTGCAAATTGGGCGTAGATGACTCATCTAAGGATGTGGATCAAAGGTTGTACAGATATATGATTGGTAGTCTTCTATATGTAACAGCCTCCCAGCCAGATGTTATGCAAGCAATTGGACAAGTAGCAAGATTTCAAGCAGCACCAAAAGAATCACATATTATTGCCGTCAAAAGAATTCTTCGATATCTAAAGGGAACAACAGAATATGGCTTGTGGTATCCCAAGGGTAACAATCTCATTATTCAAGCCTTTACAGATGCAGATTGGGTAGGAAGCGCTGATGATCGTAAGAGTACTCGTGAAGCATTGGAATATCTTCGCCAGAAGCTTGGGATTCTCCCAAGTTCTCATTAGATTTTCCTTATTCAGAATATAAAGGGGGAGTGGAAGTGTGTACAGGTCCGCAGGATGGTTGTGTGTCAGGGGGATTTACACCTTGCCATTGATGTCAAAGGGGGAGAGAATGTTTCAGGAAGAGGTGTCATGATCGCAAGGGGAGTACTTGTGTTGCCATCAATGCCAGAGTGGGAGATTGTTGATTAGTGGTTGTCATTGATGTCAACCCAAGCAGCACCAGGGGCTACCCCGATCTTGCATGGTAATTTTGACCTACAAAATTACTATATTCTGGGTCAAGAATATTTGTTGAGATGTTTCCGTTGATATATGGCACGCCATGTAATTTCTCACGGTTTGAGAGATATTCATGTTTGAAGTTTGTACCCCCAGTTAGTGGGCTAAAACCCCATGGGGTTGGGGCATGGGTCATTGAAAAGTCATAATTAATATTTTTTAAGCTCCTAAAATCCCTCCCATGTTCACTTTTTGAAGCCCCTCTCAACCTAAGCATTTATATAAATTGTGATCCTCATATCCTCCTTATGTAGGGATTTCGCTACCTGAAACAGGTCATCGTGGAATTTTCACTCTAAATTGTTTTCTACGAAGGTTCAGAAGTGAAAATTTTTATAAGGCGAAGCCAAAATCTTTAGGAAGCTCCTGTAAAAATTTCAGATCAAGGTGCACAATATTTTCGAAGATATGATCTGTGGAAGTCAGTGTTTTTGCAGGCTCCTAAACTTCATCTCAAAAAAGTGACCTTGGGAAAATAGTCATAACTCTCTCTCTGAGTATCAGATTGGAACTATGTAAAATGCGGTAGATAGTGCACGGACTGTAGTTTTCTTTGTATCAATTTCAGAGCCGAATGAAGAAACAGTGACGTGGCACACTGTACAAGTTATCTCTACTGAACCAGTCCATAATTAGGTCATTGTGAGAGATTGGGCATAGCTCTCTCTCTAAGAATCCAAATTGGGTCATACCTATGGCATTGTAATGAAGACTCAGAGGAATAATACAGTACCGAAAATCACATATTGGGGGTCTGAAATAACAGAGATATACCAAATTCAATATCGAGCTCCTAGAAGGCAAGAAAAAGCTAGATCATGTGTTGTCAAGGGCTGAAAAGGACCAGACTTTCTAGGGAAGCAAAGCAAAGCAAGGAGCCTTAGAGGGTAGCATGACAAGAGAATCAATCAGGGTGCAGAACAGCAGCAAGAAGTTCATCACATGAAGACTTCAAGTGGGCAGCACTGCATACAGTCACTATAAAGGTATCATTGTACTAAGTCATTGTAAATACATCATTGTAAAAATTGTACTAGTGTCTTTCTGCCAAGAGTTGAAGAGGAAATGTCGGGAGGTCTAGGATCATCATTAGGTGGTTGTGTCATAGTTGGGGTTATGGTATAATGTGTCTTCTTCTTCTACATCATTCTATATCATTGTAAAGTGGACCATTTTCCTTGGTACAGGAATCATTTCTTCTTTTATTCTTCTATAGGGTGGTAGGCTGGTGGTAGGCTGGTGCATGAAGTCACCAATAGGTTCAAGCCCGTGAAAACTTCAAGGTGGTAGGGTGGTGCTAGGGTGAGTTGTAGCTCATTGGTTGTTGGGGCATCCGTTCAGTTGACTACTGAAGAATCTCGGGCGTTGGAGCGTCCATCCAGTGGGAGCTGGAGAAGAATGCTTTTCTAGATTTTAGGAAGTTGGAGCTTTATTTTCAATTGGAGTTGAATATTAAAGAATTATTAGAAAAACATTCAGGTAGTTTTTGTCTCGGAGAGGGTTTCCACCTTAAAAACTGTGTGCATTTGTGTTCCTTTTTTTTACTGCTATCATTATACAAGCACTGATAATAATTGAAGATTAACTAATGCTCTAATTGAAAGGAATGCCGATTCACCCCCCCTCTCAGTATTTCCAACAAAAAAATCACTGCATATTGAATCATAAGATTTTATACTTCAACCAATGTGCCAATGTCAATGATGTCAATACATAATCAATTACTGAATACCAATATTAATCACTGAGAGTTACTATGCACATGTTTTCATGTCACATCAAGGAAAATCACCATTGTCAAATACTAAATCTGATCAAATCCCTAACTTGTCATCATAGTGAATTCAATCAAGCCATAACCCAATACATATCTATGAATTTTCAAGTTTCATTGCAAAATCCTAAGGCATCATCAATTATCCAAGTCAATATTGTTCATCTATAATAAGTCAAGTCAATAAGCCAAATCTTAGCAAGCCCTTGCAATTGTTACCAAATATTGTCATATACTAGCTCAAATGATCAATTCAAGGCAAAAAAACATACTGATATGCATATTCCAATCCCCTGCAAACACAAGATTAGCCAAGACATTCACTTTCTCTATAACAAGTCAAACATTATGTAGATCTTAAAATCTTCCCTGTTCATAGAAATCTCCATCATTTGCTCTATGTCTGCAAGTCTGCCATACTCCTAGTGCACTCTTGGTTTCATGCATAAGATTTTAGTTTTTGTGTCTTGCAAGCTCAACCACACCTAGAGGCCTTCTTTCATGCGATTGGTGGGCTTATAACCACCCCCTTCAGCCTTTCTCCCAGTGGTTGGGGATTGGAATAGGAGAAACCTTCTCTTCTCAGTTCCGAACTTGCCAAAAACATTTTCCACAACATCAGATGTTTATTCATGACCATAATTCTTCCTTCAACAGTCAAGTGTTTTCTATTTTTTCTCTGCAAATTATGATAGGTTTTGGGATCTTACGGAGATTTTCTCCCTCTGAATGGAAATCCACTTCCATCATCATCATTTGAAACATCAACCTATCTCTCATAATACTGTCATGCATCAACAACACTGTTAGGTCACAAAGTCAAACAATATCAAGTTCCAAAACATGCATTCATCGTAAACATCAACAACTTCATGGCATCAAATATTCATCAAAGATTAGTGTCATATAATTACAGTAGTTGACAAGTGTATCTTTATACTACAAAAATCATATTGACAACATCACTTCTTTCTCAAGTCAAGGCATCCATTCATATTTTCTAAGCTTATCAAAAACTAAACAAGGTCAACAAGAAGATCCTGAGCATCAATGTTATTGTTACCATGCTTATCACAAGCATTAATAGTACTAAATCACAATATATCAAAATCAATGCATCTAGGAAATTCAACATGTCTTAAGATACTTGCCAAATATCAAGTGCATCAATATATCACATCTACTAGAGATTAGACTTACTTTTCATATGCATGCATGAGTCATTTATGAAGGTGATGTTATTGACATATGAAAGGGCCTAATTTTCCTTCCAATCTTGCAAATAAATCATAACATTGAAACAATAAGCTATACATACCTCGAAATATTCAAATACCTTAACAACTCGTAGCTCTTATTTGTTCTTGGCGGTTGAAGCACTTGCATAGTGTAAAAACTTTGCAAAAACTCTCATTAGGTAATTGACCAACTCTTTTCTTCCTGCACTAGATTTCTTTTCTTGCACCTTAAATGATCCTCAAGAAGGATATGCTTTTCACATCTCATCTAGAGGTTAGAAGCATTAGACACACGAATATTCATGCAGGAAATAAAAGTAATAATCAAAACAATAAACCCAAACAAGAATAGTATCACAAACAGTTAACATGAATCTAAAAAGTACTTATCTTTCAGTGAGAAGTGATCATGAGTAGTACTGTCGATTATCCATGTAACAATGTTTCCTTCCATATTTCCATTGACTTCATAAACAACCAAGGCCTTAATGAGACTAGCCCAACTAGGATTATTCTAAATCTATCACAACAACTCATTGATTATGCTAGATTTTCATGACTGCATAAACCAAGCTTTTATCATATTCCAGGGTTTCTTACAAACCATAACCTCATGATATCCATCAAACCCTAATAACCAGATTGTCTAGGATTTCCTTCAAACCCTAGTATTCATTTAGGTATCCTCTGTCTTCTCTTGCTCTCATTAGTGGTGTCTTAACAGGGGTGATCTCAATGACTTTTCTTCAGCCCAACTCTGATACCGTGTTAGTTTTTCTTAGGGCTATATTGTTATTTTCTTTAGATACTTGCATTTCATTTGAATTCACCCCAGAACATTCTAACATTATTCAACAACATATGAAATTATATAGAAAGAAAAATATCACCATCAATGCAACATACCGTAAGGAACAATAGAAGAAAATAATTCACACATAGAGACACCAGGATTGGTCGGAGACCAGGGAAAAACCCCACAAGGGGGAAAACCCTTTCAAATTATTCTTCTTGTTAGATTGTCATTGAATGTTTCAACAAATAGAGAGTACAATGATCCATATCTTCAACCACAAAACTATCCAGAAAAATCAACCAAACAACATCCAAGAGATGAACCCAATAATGCTAATAATCAAAACCCTAATTCAGAAGCATGTGGTCAACTATTTGGCAATGGGCATTAATACTATGCAAGGTACATCAAAATTAAATTCATCATTTGACAATTGAAACTACACAATGCATATCAAAAATTAAATTCATCATTTGACAATGACATTTGAAGTCTAAAAGAGCCATAGAAAACTGAACTAAAAATAAACATAGAAAGCAGTGAAATACAATTATTATTTTTTTAAATTTTTATTAGCAAAAAAATTCAGGGGATGCGTCCCTCTTGAATCCCCCTACATCCCCTCGTCCCCCCCACAAGAGAGACGCATTTCATCACCGGAAAAACACCCTCCCCTAGAGTTTCCCCAAGTTTTCCAAAAAAGGGGACGTGGGGAAAGTTTCCCCAGGAGTTTCCCCATCTTGGGAGCGTGGGGGAGCGGGGAAGCGCGTCCCCCACCCTGGGGGACGCGTCCCCGTGGAACACTGGTAATCATAGGTGTGGACATGGGTCTATAGTCCTACATCTTGAAACTCTACAAGATATACATAGTATATCTATCTTTCCCAAGGAGGATCTCCCCATCCGTCTACTATACTTCCAGTCCTAGGAATTAATGCATCAGTCCCAAGTCATTCATCTCGAACTCAGTTTTTAAGTCCTTATTTTAGTCCCCTATGAGCCCTGATGACCCTGTCA
The DNA here is from genome assembly GCA_034641835.2 of Pinus albicaulis. NCBI lineage: Eukaryota > Viridiplantae > Streptophyta > Pinopsida > Pinales > Pinaceae > Pinus > Pinus albicaulis. The sequence continues at coordinate 1,151,023,968 of CM076570.1, forward strand.
AGAAGATATCATCCACATATAAAACCAGTATGAGTGGCTCATCTCCTACCATAACATAGTAGAAGTTGGAATCTACTTCGCTCTTCACGAAGCCCATCTGCTACAAGTAGTTGTCGATCCGAACATACCATGCCTTGGGAGCTTGATTGAGCCCGTATGGTGCCCATTTTAGTCTGCATACATGTGTATCTCTGCCATGTGTCTCAAAACCCTCTGGCTATTCAATATACACCTCCTCTATCACCCCATTCAAGAATGTAGTCTTAACGTCCATTTGTTGAATTTTCCATCCCATCTGCGCTGCTAGAGATATCACGAACCTGATGGAATTGTATTTGGCCATGGATGTGAAGGTATCCTCATAATCTATGACTTGCTTATTTGCATATCCCTTAGCCACGGACCTAGCCTTCTAGTTCTCCACGTTTTCATCTGCATCATACTTGATCTTATAGATTCATCGAGAGCCTACAACTGACCTATCCACTGGTCTAGGCATGACCTCTCATACATCATTGATCATTGATGGATTTGTACTCCTCCACCATGGCATCCTGCCACACCTGACATTGTGCAACCTCATCATAACTGGAATGGTCTCTGTTGATGACCTCTGTCGCCAACGCCTTGTACCTCTCTAGTTATTTTTGTTGATTTTTGGGGTAGCATTGGATGTTCTCTAGCTCTGAAACTTTGCGAGGGGGCTAGAAAACATGAGATCTCCAAGACCCAAAAATCGTTTGGAGAAATTCCACCTGGAGCTTAAGTTATTCAAATAATTAATTATTTTAATGGGGACCCTAAGTCTAAACTTAGGGAAATTAAATAATTGAAGTGAATTAATTTAACATGTGGGTGAGAATGTTCTAAGTGACGAAGATCAAGTATTTTCTCATCTTAGCCATTGATTAGAGATTAGATCAAGGTCATTGATTTATCAACATTAAAAGTATTAAAGGAAGGCTTGGGGTTAGTTGGAGAACACACAAAGAGACCAAATTTATAGATGGAATTCTTCTGACCGAGCAGTGCTCGAACGAAGATCAAATCTGAGTAATTCAGTGCAGTGAGGGCTAGTTCGGCAGCGAGATTCTCATCCAAGGTTAAGAATACAATTGCAGAGATGCAGATCACCACCAAGAGGGACAGTGCAGCTCAGAGAGGGTGATGCAAAGCCAGTAGGGCTCACGCAAGAGTGACGCAAAGCCTTAGAGGATGATGCTATCACTTGAGACGCTGCACTGGGGTTTCTGTCGGGAAGATCAGGTAGCCATCTAGCAGATCGATTTTTGAGCCGGGAAGGCTCACGGAGAGGGTGATGCAGCCACTAGGAGAGGTGACGAAGTCTCAATGCAGAGCTAGCTGCAGCCATTGTTGCGCAACAATGGGGACTATGCAGTCACCTGTGGGGTTCTTCATTTCGCCACTGGATCCACCAAAATATCTGTCTTCAGATAGAGGTACTTCTACCGAGGATTTTCTTTGTTGGGTGAGCTAGAATTGGCACCCTAGATTGTATTCAGAAATCTGCATAATAATATAAACCCTCGAAACTGTTGCACCTATTTTCCCGCATTAGGCTTTTTCGGGGACATTTGTCCAAAAAATTTGTGTGTCCTTTGTCTGGTTGTTCCTCTTATTTTTCAGTACTTGATCTGTATAATTGTGTAGGCTGCAATGTGTTTGCCTTAGTATTTTTACTGAATATTCATAAAAAAATCTTGTAATTTAAATAAGGCAAGTAGGTAATGCAAATCAGATTGCTGTAGCAAGATTTCTGGTGTAGATTTAGAAATTTTCACATGGTATTAGAGCTGTTGCAGATCAAGTAGAGATGAAGCCATCATCGAAGAGATGAAGGGAAAATTTTGCTGCAAGAAAGCAGTTGCCCCGAGTGACAGTGCAAATCCAAAAGAGGCAAGGAAGGGTGACACAGTCACTAGAGGGGCTCATGCAAAGCCTACATCAGCCAGCTAGGGTGACGTTGTAGCTGCGCAGAGGCAGTGCAGTGCATGCTGGGCAAGCGCAGAGGTGTTGAGCCTTCGTCTTTCCGGTTGCCGTGGCTGGAAGAGTAGTTCCTTTTCCTTCAAAAGTTGTTGATGGGGCATTGTTTCTGTTGGTGCAGAACAATGTCTAGTGGGGTTGTGGCAAATTAGATGGAAGCAGTTCCTCAGAAGATTTATTGCCAAGAAGTCTAGATCCAGTTCTGATTAGCAGTAAAGAGTGATCGTAGAGGTCCAATTCAACATCAGTTGGTAGAGGGATTTCCGTGAAGGAAATCGAGTCTCAGAGGGAGCTTGTTCCTTAGAGGGTTTCTAGTGCCAAAGAAACCCAGATCCGAGTTTTTGCTGCGGCTGTAGCAAAAGAGGGAGAAGAGAACCAGTTCGACATTTATTGAGCAGAGATGGTTGCACATGGACTAAGGGATCAGGACAGGTTGAATGGAGGTTCCAACTTTGTCATCTGGAAAGTCAGGATCTTGTCAGTTTTGGATGACCATCACATCAAGGATCATGTCTTGCATGCAGTTGTTGTTCCTGTTGATGTTGATCCACTCAAGAAGTACAAGGAGGCTCGAGAAAAGGAAAAATGCTTGATCATGGACGGATTCAAGGATCATGTGATCCCACATATTGCTGACAAGAATACGGCAAGGGAAATGTGGACTTCCTTGACCTCGATGTACCAGGGAACATCCATCCAGCAACTGAGACTGTTTCAGATGTAGAAGGGAGAAGAAATTGACCCCTTCCTTATCAGATTACGAGAGATCCGAGATCAGCTAGCTTTCTAGGGGCTACACCATATGATGGACTTATGGTCATGACTTCCCTAAATGCAGTCATGGAAGACTGGGAAACCTTTTTCCAAGGTATTTTGGGCAGAGCAGTTCTTCCAAACTGGGAGGATATGTGGGCGACTCTTCGACAAGAAGAGATCAGAAGGTTGACCAAGGTGGGAAGCAACAATACGAGGATCAATATCAAGAAGGAGGAAGAGGAAGATGCGGCTCTCACATATAAGGGATAGCATGGGCAGCAAAGAAGGAAAAAGAATGACCTCTCGAAGATCAGATGCTTCTGCTGTGATGAATTGGGACATTTTCCCACACAATGCCCTTAGAGGAAGAAGGGAAAAGAAGATTATGATTCGAAGGTTGCTGCAGCAAAGGACGATGATGGGATGATGATGATGTTGCCATGAGTGCTCATGTGCCTCGAGAGAAGAGGTGGGGTGACATTGATCTGTAGCTCTTTTGAGCTTCAATGTGTGGGGAAGGATCCTTGACGTGCCCAAACTTTGGATCACATATGAGCTACGGGATCCCTTAATGACAATAGCAGGATGACTGGAGTATGTTGGTGTGAGGAGGATGGAGCAACAATGGCAGTGCTAGGACGCTGAAGACTGAAGCAACACGGAGCAGAGGCAGCAGCAGCAACGCAGTGGTTGATGGACTTCAACAGCGCAGTGCAGGGCAGTGCTTACGTAGTGCATAGCAGCAACAGCGCAGAGCATCGGAGGGGAGCTTCACCATTGAGATACATCCAGACTGACTTGTATGTCAAGTTTTTGGGTGGCTTTTCAGTTGCCTAACTCTTAGCAACTGAGTTGCAGTGCAACAGCAGTGCTATGGGCAACATGATGTAGCATTTGAGAGGGAGATGCAGTACAGATGAGGTAGTGACAAGTGGCAGTGTCATGGGCAACAATACATAAGGCAATAGTGTAGTGGATGAGGGGTAGCAATCAAGCATCAACAACGTAGAGGACCGATGTCGTGGATCAGGGTGATGAAGTATTGTTAGAGCACATTCCTCGCGAAGAGGGAGTGTTGCTTTTTGGGGTAGCATTGGATGTGCTCTAGCTTCGAAACTTTGTGGAGGGGCTAGAACACATGAGATCTACAAGACCCAAAAATCGTTTGGAGAAATTCCACTCGGATATTAAGTTATTCAAATAATTAATTCTTTTAATGGGGACCCTAAGTCTAAACTTAGGGAAATTAAATAATTAAAGTGAATTAATTTAACATGTGGGTGAGAATGTTCTAAGTGACGAAGATCAAGTCTTTTCTAATCTTAGTCATCGATTAGAGATTAGATCACAGTCGTTGATTTATCAACAAGAAAATGATTAAAGGAAGGCTTGGCGTCAGTTGGAGAACAAACACAGAGACTGAATTTAGATATTGAATTCTTCTAATGGAGTAGTTCTCGGACGAAGATCAAATCTGAGTAATTCATTGTAGTGAGGGGCAGGTCAGCAACAAGATTTTCATCCAAGGCCGAGACTACAATTGCAGAGAGGCAGATCAACACCAGGAGGGACAACATAGCTCAAAGAGAGTGATGCAAAGCCAGTAGGGCTCACGCAGGAGTGACGTAGAGCCAAAGAGGGTGACGCAATCACTTGAGCAACTACGATGGGGTTTCTGTGGGATAGATCGGGCTGCCATCTAACAGATCGATTTATGAACCAGGAAGGCTCACAGAGAGGGTGACGTAGCCACTAGGAGAGGTGATGCAGTATCAGCGCAGAGCTAGTTGTAGCCATTGCTGCACAACACTGGGGACTGTGCAGTCACCTATGGGGTTTCTTCATTCTGTCGCTGGATCCGCTAAATTATCTATCTCCGGATAGAGGTACTTCTGCCTAGGATTTTCTTTGTTGGGTGAGCCGGATTTGGCACCCTAGATTGTATTCAGAAATCTGCATAATAATATAAACCCTCGGAACTGTTACACCGGTTTTACTGCATTGGGTTTTTCCGAGGATATTTGTCCGAAAAATTGGTGTCCTTTGTCTAGTTATTCCTCTTATTTTTCAGTTCTTGATCTGTATAATTGTGTAGGTTGCAATGTGTTTGCATTAGTATTTTTACTTAATATTCAGAAAAATAAGTTGTAATTTAAATAAGGCAAGTACGTAATGCAAATCAGATTAATACAGTAGGATTTCTGGTATAGATTCAGAAATTTTCACATGGTATCAGAATTGTTGCAGATCAAGTAGAGCTGAAGCCATCAGCGAAGAGACGAAGGGAAATTTTTTTTGCATGAAATCAGTTGTCCAGAGTGATGGCGCAAATCCAGAAGAGGCACGAAAGGGTGATGCAGTCACCGGAGTGGCTCATGCAGAGCCTGCGTCAGCCAGCTATGATGATGATGTAGTTGCGCAGTGCTTGCTGAGCCAACACAAAGTTGTTGAGCCTCTGTCTTTCCAGTTGTCGTGGCCCAAGAGCAGTTCGTTTTTCTTCAGGAGTTGCTGGTGGGGCATTGTTTCTGTTGGTGCAGAACAATGTCTAGTGGGGGCTGTGGCAAAGTAGAGGGAAGCAGATCCTCAAAAGAATTCTTTCCAAGAAGTCTAGATCCAGTGCTGATCAACAGCAAAGAGTGATTGGAGAGGTCTAATTCGACATCAGTTGGCAAAGGGATTTCCGTGAAGGAATCGAGTCTCAGAGGTAGCTTCTTCCTCAAAGGGTTTCTAGCATCAAATAAACCCAGATCTGAGTTTTTGTTGGGGCTACAGCAGAAGAGGGAGAAGAGAACGAGTTCAACATTTATTGAGTAGACATCGCTGCACATGGAGTGAGGGATCAGGACAAGGTTGGATGGAGCTTTCAACTTTGTCATCTGGAAGGCGAGAATCCTGTCAGTTTTGGATGACCATCACATCAAGGATCATGTCTTACATGCAATTGTTGTTCCTATTGATGTTGATCCACTCAATAAGTACGAGGAGGCTCAAGCGCAGGCAAAACGTTTGATCATGGACGGAGTCAAGGATCATTTGATACCACATATTGCTGAGAAGAACACGACAAGGGAAATGTGGACTTCCTTGACCTCGATGTACCAGGGAACCTCCGTCTAGCGGAGGATGTTGCTTGAGAATCAGCAGAGATTGTTTCAGATGCAGAAGGGAGAAGAAATAGACCCCTTTCTTATCAGATTACGAGAGATCTGAGATCAACTGGCTTCCGTAGGGGCTACGCCAGATTATGGACTTATGGTCAGGATTGCCCTGAATGCAGTCACGGAAGACTGGGAAACCTTTGTCCAAGGTATTTTGGGCAGAGCAGTTCTTCCAAACTGGGATTAATGTGGGTGGCTATTAGACAAGAAGAGATCATAAGGTTGACCAAGGCGGGAAGCAACAGTATGGGGATCAAGATCAAGAAGGAGGAAGAGGAAGATGTGGCTCTCGCATCTAAGGGACAACATGGTCAACAGAGAAGGAAAAAGAAGGACCTCTTGAAGGTCAGATGCTTTAGATGTGGTGAATTGGGACATTTCGGTACACAATACCCTCAGTAGAAGAAGGGAAAAGAAGATTTTGATTCGAAGGTTGCTGCAGCAAAGGACAATAATGGGGATGATGATGATGTTGCCATGAGTGCTCATGTGCCTCGAGAGAAGAGGTGGGGCGACATTGATCTATAGCTCTTTTGAGCTTCAGTGTGTGGGGCAGGATCCTTGAGGTGCCCAAACTCTTAGATCCCATACGAGCTACAGGAGCCCTTAATGATAGTAGCAAGATGACTGGAGTTAGTTGGTGTGAGGAGGATGGAGCAACAATGGCAGTGCTAGGATGTTGAATACTGAAGCAATGTAGAGCAGAGGCGGCAACAGCAGTGCAGTGGTTGATGGACTTCAATAGCTCAACGACAACGCAGAGCATCAGAGGGTCATCGCAGAATTAGCAGTAGATGGAGCTTCACCATCGAGATACATCCAGACTGACTTGCATATCAATTTTTTGGGTGGATTTTAAGTTGCTTAACTCTCAGCAACTGAGTTGCAGTGCAACAGTTAGCAGTGGCTGTGCTATGGGCAGCATAATGCAGCGTTTGAGAGGGAGCTACAGTACAGATGAGGCAGTGACAAGTGGCAGTGTGATGGGAAGCAGTACAGAAGGCAACAACGCAGTGGATGAGCGGAAGTAGCCGAGCATCAGTAGTGCAGAGGACCGATGTCGTGGATCAGGGTGATGCTTTTGGTGATGAAGTATTGCTAGAGCACATCCCTTGCTAAGAGGGAGTGTTGATTTTTAAGGGAGCATCGGATGTGCTCTAGCTCTGAAACTTTATGGAGGGGCTAGAACACATGAGATCTCCAAGACCCAAAAATTGTTTGAAGAAATTCCACCCGAAGCTTAAGTTATTCAAATATTTAATTATTTTAATGGGGCCCCTAAGTCTAAATGTAGGGAAATTAAATAGTTAAAGTGAATTAATTTAACATGTGGGTGAGAATGTTCTAACTGACAAAGATCAAGTCTTTTCTAATCATAGCCGTCGATTAGAGATTAAATCATGACCGTTGATTTATCACCAGGAAAAGTATTAAAGGAAGGCTTGGGGTCAGTTGGAGAACACACACAGAGATTGAATTCTTCTGAGGGAGCAGTGCTCAAACAAAGATCAGATCTGAGTAATTTAGTGCAGTGAGGGGCAGTTCGGCAGCGGGATTTTCATCCAAGGCCGAGAATACAATTGCAAAGAGTCAGATTAGCACTAGGAGGGATAGCGCAGCTCACAGAGGGTGACGCAGAGCCAGCAGGGCTCATGCAGGAGTGACGCAGAGCCAGAGAGGGTGACGTAGTCACTTGAGCAGCTACATTGGAGATTCTGTGGGGTAGATCAGGGAGCCATCCAGCAGATCGATTTTTGAGCTGGGAAGGCTCACGGAGAGGGTGATGTAGCCACTAGGAGAGGTGACGCAGTCTCAGCACAGAGCTAGCTGCAACCATTGCTATGCAACACTGGGGACTGCTCAGTCACCTGTGGGGTTTCTTCATTCTGCCACTGAATCCACCAAAATATCTATCTCCGGATAGAGGTACTTCCGTCGAGGATTTTCTCTATTTGGTGAGCCGGATTTGGAACCCTAGATTTTATTCAAAAATCTGCATAATAATATAAACCCTCAAAACTGTTGCACCAGTTTTGCCGCATTGGGTTTTTCCGAGGAGATTTATCCGAAAAATTTGTGTCCTTTGTCTGGTTGTTCCTCTTATTTTTGAGTACTTGATCTGTACAATTGTGTAGGCTGCAGTGTATTTGCAATAGTATTTTTCCTGAATATTCAGAAAAATAACTTCTAATTTAAATAAGGCATGTAAGTAATGCAAATCAGATTACTGCAGTAGGATTTCTGGTGTAGATTCAGAAATTTTCACAGTTTTCATTCTCTAGTGCTCTATCTAAGAGCTCTCATGAACTCATGTGCGTCCTTCAATTTCTGGTGCACCTCTCTACTTCTTCTTCCACTGGTGGTGGTAGGAGCTTCACACTTCTCATCCTGCCCCTTGTGAACTCATAGGATCTCTTGCACCTGAGATAGTGCTCGTGCTGGTGATTGTTCTATGTAATATTCCCAATTTGCAGCAGCTTATTGGAAATATTAATTTTGATCAATTTTGCCTTATATAATTAAATTATAAATAAAGGTGAGTAGAGGGGGACATAACTCACTCTAAAAATAAAGTGCACTCCCTAGTAGACACAACATTGTAACTTAAGTGAACCAAGGGGGGCAAAAGGACCACGTAGGGAAGGGGCCCACGTGAACACTTGGAGAGACAGTGTGGGTTGAGTTGGCAGCATGGGGGCCAAGGAGGCTACGTTGGATGAGAGGCCTAGGGTTTGAGAGAGAGAGGCCAACGTTATATAAGGAGGAGAGCCTCCTCATTTGGAGCATTGGATGTTATGATATTGAGCTGGTCTTTCGACTTCTTGAGCACGCTGGCTATTTAGCTTGTCTGCAGCACTGTTTAGTGCAACGAGTGTCTCCGTTCGGAGATCTCACCCTCAGCCCCGGGGGACTTCTAGTGCCTGCTCGGGTGAGGTTTTCTCTTCAGTATTTTGGTGGGAGGATCGAGTTTTGTGTTTTTGGAGGAGCTTCTCTTCTAGAGACTGCACAGTCCTGAGAGGGAGGACGCAGTTCACTTGGTGGGGAGTTTGGTTTGATCTTGTTCGGAGGATTCAGGCTCTGAGATTGAGCAAGGGGCAAGCCCTTGCATATTGGAGGATTTTGGCAGAGTTTTGGGCGGAGTTTTGGAGTATTCTCTTCAGTGGCAGCGCAGAGCCTTGAGGGATAGCGTAGATTCCCAAGGGGGTGATTTTCGGGGGTCAGCTATTTTCGAAAAGCTTTCTAGGCTTTTCTGGGTTTGATGAGTAGAGGTTGATTCCAAAGTTTCAGCATTTTCTGAGGTGGGGAGCAGCCCCAAATCTTCATGTGATTTCAGCAGTAGCAGCAGCACTGCAATTCTCCGGCAGTTTGGACGCAGATCAGTTTGCAGCCATTTCAGATATGATTTATGGGTTTTGCTGTGGTTGATGAGTAGAGGTGGATTCCAGATTTTCAGCTCATTCCGGTGAGGGGATCAGCCCCAAGTCATCAGTTCAGTTCAGCAATAGCAGCTACATGGCAGTTTTCCAGCAGCTGGGACGCAGTTCAGAGAGCAGCCATTTCTTGATATTCTGAGAGTATTTCTTCACTTGCCTTGAGCAAGATCAAGTGCCATCGCACTGATCACCTATTGTACTTCATTATATTTCTCAGTATAATAAAATGGCTTAGCATTCTCTCTCTATATTTCTGGATGATTTGTCGTACATTCTATCTATGCTATTGTATGTCTGCTTTACTATTATCTTCATGTATTTTCAGGCATTCTAGTTCTATACCACTTGGTGTGTTTATTTCATACTCTTAGATAGAGTCTGGAAAGGGCTAGGTAGCCTCCAGATCTCACTCTCTTTACAGAAGTGAAATATCTTGTAAACGCCCTCCCAGTCCATCTCTGGTTGGAGTTTGTTTGTGTTTTAGAGAAATCCCCAAAACAGGATATTACAGTGGTATCAGAGCATAGATCTGGCTCAGCTTGTGGTAGACACAAAACATGAGGAGCCTATGATAGACGTAGAATAGGAGGAGCTTGTAGACACAGAGCAGGAGGAGCCGATGGTAGGTGATGATGATGCGAAGAGATTTGAGGAGATGCTCCTCAAATCAGTATAGGATCTATCGAGGCGGATTGAGGTGATGAGGCAGAGATTCACTGCTGTGGAGGCTAGACAGCGTGAAACCCCAAGGGGCTTCCAGATTGGCGAGGGATCAGGCACATCCCACCATTTGCGGGAGCATGATGCCACTTAGCATAAGGTATCACATACACCCATACGTTCCACTATGCCCACTTTTATGGGTGCAGACACAGGGGCAGGAGCACAGTAGGAGCCAGAGCCTGGCCACATGGGTGATTATTTCGCCGAGTATCAGGCATATGGGCAGGAGTTCAGGGATGCCCTTCCATTCAGAGATTTTGTTCAGCTCCAGCAGGATAGCAGACCCCGCAACTTTCACAGAGGGAATAGGCACTCACATGATAGGGGCTTGCAGCGCACACTGGGCGGATTCCATTTACTGACATTTGACAGGTCATCCAAGCGTTCGGAAAAAGCTTGGGTGGAGAAGTTGGATACCTCTTTCCAGCTTAACCGAGTATCGGAGGGGGAAACCATCAAAATGGTTACCGCGCACTTGGAGGATGATGGCACACAGGATTGCAGGGAGTTCGAGGATACACCTAGTCTGACACAGGACTCACCCTCATTGGAGACCTCCTTGACCATGTCGGTTGATATCGTAGTGGAGAAGGTAGAGCCTACCCCAGTAGAGCCATCCATTGAGGTGATGACCGGAGTCGTGTCTGAGTCTTCGGGTGGTAGCAGCACATGACAGATGGGTGAGGTGTCAAGAAATGTATCCACCTTCGATGAGGCACTAGGAGATACAGAGGTATTGGATGATGGTCACAGACAGCGGTATCATCAGCTTCGGGCAGACCTTCTAGTTTTGAAAGGGAAGGCCATGTCGGTACAGGAGGCCATTTTGTTGCAAGACAGGGAGCTGGAGGGCATGAGAGTGGCTTGTGCCGAGTCGGCGGCCAATTTGGCCCACATTGGGGAACGGCTGGATTCCCTGATGGTACAACCACAGGGCACGTTGGAGCGTCTGATCATTCCCCTTCAGGCATGCATGGACGGGACTAGCAGCGTTGTTGGGACACCTCTTTTCATTGGAGAGAGAGAGACGGAGTCACCTAGTCAGATCTCATACGTTGATTTGGTTAGCAGGATGAGACGATCGGGGTTGCACAGGGTGCAGCATCCACATGTTGAGGTTGGATGGCGAAAGATTTTGAGTTGGTACCTGATGGAGTGGGTTATGGAGATGGTGGTGGACCCAGGTGTAGTTTAGCAGGAGTTCCCAAGTGCTGGGAATATAGGAACCCCAGATTGGCATTGGGATCTAAGCGGGATCACTTATCATTTCCCAAGCAGGTCGGTTGACTATGTCTCGGAGGGTACAGTTGGCCTAGCAGTAGAGCATGCACATCCGCTAGGGGAGTTTCGGTCAGCTCTAGTGGCCAACCAGTTTATGGGAAAACTCCCTAGGTTGTCTTAGTATGACACTCATACACGGGATCATGGGGTGGTTAACATACCTTGGCAGGAGCTTGTCGAAGGAGGTGGCATTGGCAGGCCACCAGATGGCGCCTTGTATCGGGCCAAGGATTCTTCACCTTTGTGTGGGGCACAGAGGACGCAGCGGAGCCGATTAGTGGTGGTAACACTACTGACACATAGGGAGATTCACTTCTCGGACCCCTCGAGGAGGGTTTGGAGTGATGATCCATTCGTCGACAGGTATAGTGATGCGACGGTGGAGATGATGATACCGATTGGGAGTAGTCCGACATGTAGAGGCACAACTCTAGGTCATCACATCCAGGGATGTGTGGGAGCCTTTAGCATTGAGCAGTGGACTACCGATGGACATGGAGTTGCATGGTGGTGTACCATAGTGTGTGGGATTGCATTGTGGAGTAAGAGTGTCCCACATCACATTGAGAGCACGTGGGGAGTGACCGATGCCTGGACACAGTCAGGGCACGAGACGATACAGGGTGGTACAAAAGTAGCATGGGGTACCCAGCAGTATACGGGGGTATGCCTCAGTGTGCAGTGGCATGTCGAGGAGTACAGGGATGATCGGTGGTATGTGAGGGCATATGGTGCTGCACAGCAGGGTCTTAGAGCATTGCATCCAGGGAGACTCACGGACAGGGACACCGGGCTTACCTTCGGGGGTATTTCACCCAGGATCGACGGGGAGACAGATGAGCGATACTTGACGGTATCTGTGGGGACTCACGCACCCAGGTTCGATGGGGAGACAGATGAGCGATACTTGACGGTATATGTGGGGACTCACGCACCTAACCCTCTTCTACATCACTCACGGGCACAGTCGATTTTGTCATTGTCCTTTGGCACCTTGGGCATGAGCAGCGGGGTACGTGAGGCTCACCCAAGATATTTGGATGACACTCAGCACACTAGGGGAGAGACTTCTCAGTAGTGGCACTGGGTCGGGGCGCTAGTTGACAGCCACAGGTTAGGGAATGAGATGATCCTCTGCAAGGGTGGCACATCAGTCATCGCTGAGCCTACGCTTGGGGAGCGGGTCATGAGGGAGACATGCGTCACTTTTCCCTTAGGGCATGTCGAGATCATGCATGAGCAGAGGATACTGGGTAAAACAGAGGTAGCATCCCAGTATGTGTCTGGGCTCCAAACATTGTATCAACACTTTATCGAGAGGGTGGATGGCATATTCAATGGAGATGAGGTGGCGGAGGTAGAACAGGAGGGCATTCCTTGTGTATGCCAGGGTGAGGACTCTTTTTCATATGAGTCCATAGGATCAGTGGAGGACGCTTCTGGGGAGCGAGAGTAGTCACGCAGAGATGGTGACAGTAGACCGGAGCTGCATTCCAGTGTCCAGGGTGAGCAGTCATGGGACTCTGCGGGAGATACTCTGGGTGAAGAGTCACTTGTGACGATTCAGCTAGAGCAGAAGGTGATGGAGCCTGAGTCGATAGAGGAGGACACTATTCACATCAGGCACGATATTCCTTTGGGGGTGAGCCAGATGGGCGCTCACATTGAGCTGATGAGGGATATGCGACTAACATTAGGGTCAGCCATTGAGGTGGGGCAGTCAAATGCACTGACGTCAAGTACGGTGACAGCAGTTGCAGATCCATATCCTCTGGAGGTGTTGGAGGTTGATGGGATTGTTCTGCAAGGGGCAAGTAAATAGCGGGAGCATGACATTCCTGATCAGGAGTGGGAGGAGTTGTTGGATATGGTGGAGCATCCATCTGTGGATCGACACAGGGATGAGGCGCAGATAGATGTACACGTAGTTAGCAGAGCTGCAGTGTTTTAGTGGGTAGCACTCTCTAGGAGTACATTGAGGGAGATTGTAGCATATCTTGCCCACTTTGGCCCATTATAGAGAGAGGGGCTTCCTTCTACAGGCAGCTTTCATTGGCAGACAGGGCAGAGCAGTGGGAGTTGATTACGGGCTGGCGGCAACACTCCAGGCGTGTTCCATATGCAGTTATTGTTGCTACATCGGATTCTTCTTCCAAGATGGACTGGCGGGATATCATGAGTTGGTACCCTCTTGATGGTATGGTATTCTTCGTAGGGAACATAGCGGAGCAGGGGCCCTTGGACATAGCAGATGTTACAGATTCCAGCTGGCAGGGGGGCATAGGTTGTCGTTTCTTCAGCACTCCATCCCGACTTCAGCAGAGCAGGATCAACATGGGATTGAGTCAGGACTTGGATTGGAGAGAGGTGATGAGTTGGTACACAGTTGATGGGACAGCTTACACAATCATAGATACAGCGCAGCAGGGGTCATGGTCTTCGCCTCTTAGAGCATCAATCATAGCCAGAGGCAGTGTGCAATCCGAGCCGTGGGACTTGGGTGATTATTGGCCATGGTGGCGATGGGATCCGGAAGGATTGTTGGTTGGCTGGTACCGTGAGAGATCAGTTTGGGATCCTGGCATTGAGAGATCCCTTCATATCAGGGTGATGCGGAGGACAGGGAAGATTTAGTGGCGCATCTGGGACCCAGGCACCTTTTTGCAGGGTCAGTGGGGAGCACCAGCTAGAGAGGAGGCTTGTTCAGGCATTGATTAAGGACAAGCAATTTTTGGCAGGGAGGACTGTAATATTCCCAATTTGCAGCAGCTAATTGGAAATATTACTTTTGATCAATTTTGCCTTATATAATTAAATTATAAATAAAGGTGAGTAGAGGGGGACATAACTCACTCTAAAAATAAAGTGCACTCCCTAGTAGACAAGGTAACGTCAGAATTTAAGGAACTAAAATGAGTCAAGGGATCACGTGAGGGGAAAATTGGGCCCACGTGAACATTGGGAGAGACAACGTAGTTTTAGTTGGCAGCGTGGGGGCCAAGGAGGCTACGTTGGATGAGAGGCCTAGGGTTTGAGAGAGAGAGGCCAACGTTATATAAGGAGGAGAGCCTCCTCATTTGGAACATTTGATGTTGTGATATTGAGTTGGTCATTCGACTTCTTGAGCACGCTGGCTGTTTAGCTTGTCTGCAGCACTGTTTAGTGCAACGAGTGTCTCCGTTCGGAGATCTCACCCTCAGCCCAGGCGGACTTCGAGTGCCTGCTCGGGTGAGGTTTTCTCTTCAGTATTTTGGTGGGAGGATCGAGTTTTTGTTTGTGGAGGAGCTTCTCTTCTAGAAACTGCGCAATCCTGAGAGGGAGGACGCAGTTCACTTGGTGGGGAGTTTGGTTTGATCTTGTTCGGAGGATTCAGGCTCTGAGATTGAGCAAGGGGCTAGCCCTTGCCCATTGGAGATTTTTGGTGGAGGTTGAGGCTATATTTTGGAGTGTTCTCTTCAGGGGCAACGCAGAGCCTTGAGGGATAGCGTAGATCCCCAAGGAGGTGTTTTTCGGGGGTCGGCTATTTGCGAAAATCTTTCTGGGCTTTTCTGGGTTTGATGAGTAGAGGCTAATTCCAGAGTTTCAACATTTTTTGAGGTGGGGAGCAGCCCCAAATCTTCATGTGATTTCAGCAGTAGCAGCAGCACCGCAGTTCTCCGGCAGTTTGGACGCAGATCAGTTTACAACCATTTCAGATATGATTTATGGGTTTTGTTGTGGTTGATGAGTAGAGGTGGATTCCAGATTTTCAGCTCATTCCGGCTAGGTGATTAGCCCCAAGTCATCAATTCAGTTCAGCAGTAGCAGCTACACGGCAGTTTTCCAGTAGCTGGAACGCAGTTCAGAGAGCAACCATTTCTTGATATTCTGAGAGTATTTCTTCACTTGCCTTGAGCAAGATTAGGTGCCATCGCTCTAATCACCTATTGTACTTCATTATATTTCTCAGTATAATAAAATGGGTTAGCATTCTCTCTCTATATTTCTGGATGATTTGTCGTACATTCTATCTATGCTATTGTATGTCTGCCTTACTATTATCTTCATGTATTTTCAGGCATTCTAGTTCTATACCACTTGGTGTGTTTATTTCATACTCTTAGAAAGAGTCTGGAAAGGGCCAGGTAGCCTCCAGATCTCACTCTCTTTACAAAGGTGAAATATCTAGTAAACGCCCTCCCAGTCCATCTCTGGTTGGAGTTTGTTTGTGTTTTAGAGATATCCCCGAAACGGGATGTTACATTCTAGTACTCTGATGTCCCTGTGATTGTCCTTGCGGATGTTGATCAACCCTTGGTGCTTCTTCTAGCACACTTTGATCATCTGTTGGCAACTTGCGAGAACTCCTGAAGTCTTTTTCCTCTTGGAACTTCGCGTCCCATCTCACAATGATCCTCCTACTACCAGGAATATAGATCTTGTATGCCTTGGACGTTTTGCTGTACCCAACAAAATATCCCTTCTCTACAGTCTGATCTAGTTTGGTGCATTTATCATCTGACACATGATAATAGGTTATGCTGCCAAAGATCCTGAAGTGCCCAACCTTTGGCTTCTTCCATGTAAATATATCCTCTGGTGTTATCTTCCCCAACACTCTGTGAGGGACTTTGTTCTGTATGTACATTGCTATGTTACATGCCTCTACCCATAAAAACTTGGGCATAACCTGGTCATATAACATTGCCTTTGCTGCCCCAACAATTGTTTTGTTTCTTCCACTCTGTAACCCAATTATGCTTGGGTTGTATGGAGTTGTCCACTCTCTCCTAATGGCCTCCTTTGCAAATAACCCTGTGAAGGCTTTATCTTTGTACTCACCTCCATTATCCGTATGAAGAACCTTGATATTTTTTCATGTCATATTCTCCACAAGAGCCTTGAATTCTTGGAAGCAATTGAAGACTTCATCCTTCATCTTCAAATTATAGATATAGGTTTTCCTAAAGAAGCCATCTATGAAGGTCATGAAATACTTGTACCCTCTAAGATATTTGGTGGACATAGGGCCACAAATATTTGAGTGTAATAACTGCAACACACCATTGGCTCTACTGTCACTCCTTGGGAATGTTGCCTTAGCAAATTTCTCAAGTACGCCCCCTACACATATCATCATGTTCCATTCTCAAATCTAGAACTCCTATCATGGTCTCTCTGAGCATCCTGAGTGCTCCATGATGTAAGTGTCCCATCCTCCTATGCCATAGCTCTCCCAAGTCTTTGCCACAACTACTGTTGTTGATCAGTGCCTTTGAAGAATTGAACTGCAACTTGTACAACTTGTTCCTTCGAACTACAATCTATTTGACCTTATTCCAACTCTATTGTTTAATTTACACCTTCTGCCCTATAAAGTATACATTGTACCCCTTATCCTATAGTGTAAAAGCTAAAATCAGGTTCATACCCAAACCTGGCACATGCAACACGTCTGTAACACTGGTGCTCTTGTCTGACTCCCTCTGAATGATGATGGTATCTTTAGTTTTCCATCTCTATATAGAAGTCCATCTCCTGTTCCTTTTTATTAGAGAAATAGTCTCTAACCCCCATTATATGCGCTGATGCTCCACTGTAAATATACCAAACACATGTGGACGTGGAGATAGAGAGGAAAGCTATGAGAGCAAATTCATTTTCCAACATGAAAGAAAAATCTTCAATGTCCATTGAAGTTGTTGTTTGCTTCCCCTTCTTGTCCCTCTTTCGGTTAGGACATTGGCTGACATATGTTGATTTGTGTGGCTTGGGAGGTACTCCAAGCCCTAGGGTTCAGGGTTTGGAGGGCAAAGCACCACAAGGGCAACTTGTGGGCTTGGAACCCAAGTTTGGGGTTTTGCAGCCATTGTGATTTGGGCCAATAACGAGATGAGAAATCGACATGTGATGGATGAGGATGATAATGCTCAGTGAGACGATTCCAACACAATGGGAATCATCTAATTCCGAGTTGTTGTCAGAGAGAAATGAATTTTTGAAGTTTACAAGTTAATTATTGGTTGTCAAGTCATGTAGGCTTGAGATAAATAACTCAATAGATGTGTCTCTTCATAATTTGTTGAAGCCCCTCATTATATCTATAAATAGAGGGTGAGAATATGTGTTTTAGGCATCCATTTTTGTTCAACACTCATCGAAAGTTAGCTCTGAATTTGGAGAAGCCTAGCCATAGCTAGAGAAGACTTGGGATAGCGTGGATAAATATGCCTAGACAATGTGGGAGAGGCCTGTGGTTGAAGGCCGAATTTCTTTAGGAGAGCATATTGGGTACAAGATTGTTTAAGGGTAAGACAAATCCATTTGAGGGTTGTTTCAAGTGCAGTCTAGTGCAGGAAGGCGGGCAGTCAAGGTCAAGGAAGATAGGAGCATGACAATGTTGTTTAAGGGTTGTTTGGGCAGTATGTGAGGGAGGACAAATACCTACAACTGCTTCTGGGCTAGGCCGCAGGCCATAGCCAACACCTAGAGTTGTTCCAAGGCAGCGTTGAGGAGGACAACCACTATTTTGGACAACGTGGGTGTGGAGGACCCTATCCTTGGAGGACCGCAGCCCTTGAAGACATTTTTTGTTGACTGCGTGGAAGGTTAAGGGCTGAAGTTTGTGCCCTAACCTGAGTTGCACGAGCAACAAACAAGCATGGAGGACAACAACTTTTGTGGAGGAGTGTTGGGTCAAGGGTTGACCATGTTTGAATCATGACTTTGCAGCCTATGGGAGCCATGTTGGAGGATTGATTGGGTGATCGAGAGACTCGTTAGGTGCAAATCTTCTAGTGATTGGACTGGGTGCCATTGGTCTGTTGGAGGGCAGTGTGTTGGCTACCCAAAGTAGTCCTAGATGAGCTATCTTGAAGGACAAAGAGCAACTGAAGGTTGGGTGAAGTTTGGTGCCTAAGTGCAGCAATTTGATGAACGAAAGTTTCTACTAGCCTAACAGTTGGAGCTGGGAATTAGGCCTACCCAGAGAGCAGATTGAATCAGCCCATGTACACTCTACAGATGGACATGTAGCAGTGTTAGGTGGTAGCTCTCCTGGAGTCTCAATGTGTAGGTGCCTTGTTGGACTAAACCACTACTAGTGAGCAATACAAAAGCGAAGGACTGACAGGACGAGATACAACATCAAGTTTGTCATTGTATATTGTCTATCATAGACTATTGTATTATTCAGATTTTGGTTTAATATAACGAATATTGGTGAGTGTACAATTTGTTTAAAAATTGTGTATAATTGTGCATGTGTGATTTACTGCTTTATCTTTCTGTTGTGCAAAGTAGTTCATGGTTGAGATTCTTGGTTTGGTAGCGTCAGTGATTTAAGACTCTAACCTAGACCCAAGGTTATGGAAATTCAAAAACATAGTGTCCATGCTGACCGCAACAAAAACATTTGACCTTTGATAGGTCCTTATTCTTCTTCTCTCTTTTTGAGCCTTGTCCCTTACTGGGACCCTTCTTTGCTTTTCCTTTTCCTGTTAGGGCAACATTTTCCTACTCTTTCTCCACATTTGGTGCCTTGTCGTTGCTACCGGTGACATTGACCAAGCTGAGCCTAAGCTCCTCCTCGGTGAAGTCACTCCATAGGCACTCCCAATCTGGAAGTTTGTCTCACCCAGAAATCACTAGGAAAAACATACTCCATTCCTTGGAAAACCCATTCAGTGTTATGTGCACTAGCTCGTCATCACTTGGATTGTCTCCTACTGCAACCAATTCATCTTTGACAAGTGGAAATCTGGTGAGGTAGGAAGTCACATATTCACCCTTTTGCTACTTGATGGTCCTCATCCTCTCCTTGAGAATAATTTTCCCGTTTTCTAAAGGATCCTTGTACAGTTTCACTATGGTGTCCCACATCTCCTTCGAGGTGCATTTCTCAGTGATGTGGAACAATATGGTCCTTGACTCCATCAAGGGTCTTCCTATTTATTTTGGCATTATCCTTTCTGTAGGTAGCTAGCTAGTGTGGATCTGTCGGTAAAAATCACATTCTCCACAAACTCCTCCAGTCCATACTCATCTAAAAGGAACAATATCCTGGCTTTCCAAAACCCAAAGTTGGAGGCTCCATCCAATCTATCCCGATCTCTCAATCTTGATGTGGCCATATCTATAGAACTCAAATAAAATGGAGTAATTACTGAAGAAATTGAATTGGATTAAAACCCTTGGCTTTCTCTTCCGGTGCCCCATGATGATTTACTCTTACAAAACCTCTACTCTTAGATCTGCTTTGATACCATGTGAAATTTTCTTAATTGCAATAACTGTAAATTTAATCTTCTAACTTATGCAATTTATTTGTCTTCGGAAATTAATTCGACAAATAATGATTAATTCACTACTGCAATTTTCACAAATAAATATAGGAACTGAAAAGTAATGCACACACAAAAATTATTGACACCAATATTTTTGGAAAATAGTCCCGGGGAAAACCCAATGTCAGGAAAACCAGTTCTGCAGATGAGGGTTTATATTATTATAAATTATTCAACAAAATTGAGAAGTACAAAACTGCTTGCCTCTCATTAGAAAATATCTGGTATAAAATTTTCTCCACTAGAAAAATTAATTGGAAAAGTAATTTTCCTTTCGCGAAAACTATAATATTCCAAATACAAATAAACAGCAATATAAAGCATATAAACAAAGAACTACAACAACTAGAGAGACATCATATGAACAATAGAGAATATGGAGAATGCTGAGCCATTTTATTAAATACTGAAAGATGAAATGAGTACAAAGGTGATCAGAATGATGGCACCTTGGCTTGCACTAGGCAAGCGTAGAAATACTCTCAGAATATATCACGGAATGGTTGTTCCCTCAATGACTGCGTAATCTCCAGTGCTGCTGGTGCTGCTGATATGCTGCTACTACTGCTGGAATGAACTGAATATTTGGGGCTGCTCCCCACCTTGGAAAATTGTGAAACTCTGGGAATGGCCTCTCCACCCAATACCCATAAAAGCCCAGAGAGCTTTCTGGAAACGGATGACCTCTGAAAATGACCTCCCTTGAGGCACCACGCTGTCCCAATGATAAACGTTGGCTTTGAATAATATGCTGCAAACAATGGCCTCCAACTCTACCAAAATGATGGAATAGGTAAGGGCTGACCCCTTTCCAACTCTCACGGGCTGAATCCTCTGATATACCCTCAATCCGGAATCACCTCCTTCTAAGACTTCATCCTCCCTCTCACTGATTGGGCTATCTCTTCAAGTGAATGCTCCCAACTATGGTTGCTGCAACTCTCTCCAGCGAAATAAGGATAGAACTCCTCACCTGAGCAGGCACTAGAAGTCCCCCGGAGCTGAGGTTGGAATCTCCGCATGGAGACACCCAATGTACTGAACAGTACGTGCAGACTTTGCTCAACAGCAAAAGTGTGCTCAATGTCAAAAGACAAATAACATAGATGCATAATCAGAATGACCCAAATGAGGAGACTCTCTCCCTTTTTATGTTTGGAGAGCCTTGCTCTCACCTAGGCCCCACCATCAACTGCGCTGTCTCCTTGACCCACGCTGTCCCTCTAGCTCTGCGCTGGCTTGGGCCCACGCTGCCCACGCTGTCATCTCCCCCATGGTGCCACTTCGACCTCTAGGCCCCGCGCTGCCCATGCTGTCATCTCCCCCACATTGCCACTTCGACCTCTAGGCCCCACGCTGCCAAATAATCATGTCTCCCAAGTGACTTTAGGAAATGTTTTTATCCTAAGTGTGCATTAAGTGTCCCTCTTTACCCACTTTATTTCTAACTTAACTTTATTAAAACAAAGTAGTCAAAATTAATATTTCCAATTAGCTATTGCTAATTGGGAATATTACAGTCCTCCATGGCAAAACGTTGCTTGTCCTCAAGCAACTGCAATGATGGATGCTGCAAAATATTTTCACTCTCCCAAGTGGCATCCTCATGCGATAGATTCCTCCATCTCACCAGGTACTCCATGACTGTTCTGCTCCGCAGCTGCCTCTCCCTAGTATCAATAATGGCCTTCAACTGTAGAACCAAATGCCCCTCATCCTCTGTGGGTGGGATCTCCTCAGTTTTCATCACCTACTGTCCCAGTGCCTTCTTCAGGCATGTCACATGGAAAATTTTATGAATCCTGCTACCAGTGGGCAGCTCCAACTCATATGCAACCTCCCCAATCCTGCGTGTCACCCTGTATGGTCCATAAAAGCGGGGCTTGAGCTTTTCATCCCCCTTCTGCTTTAGCGTGGATTGCCGATATGGCTGCAATTGTAGGCAGATCAAGTCCCCTACCTCAAACTGCCTCTCAACCCGTCCCCTGTAGGCATACAGCTTTTGTTGATTTTGTGCTATAACTATGTTATCCTTAAGAGCCCGGAGTATATCCTGACTCTCTTGGATCTAATCCTTGGCCCTAGGGGCCTTGCTAGCACCAAACATCACGTCAACAAAAGATAAAGCATGATATCCACACAAAGCATAAAATGGTGACATACTAGTAGACATATGGTGAGTGGTGTTATAACAGTACTCCCCCAAGTACAACCATCGTAACCATGCCTTTTGCTGCCCGCTGACATAGTTTCGCAAATAGCGTTCCAACCACTTGTTCACTATCTCCATCTGTCCATCTGTTTGTGGGTGATAACTAGTGCTCGGGGTCAACTCAGTGCCCACCAAACGGAAAAGCTCCTCCCAAAACCCGCCCATGAAGTGGCTATCCTTGTCAGTGAAAATGGTCTTTGGGAGACCATGCAATCTGAAAACATCCTTGAAGAACAACTCCGCTACCTGTGCTGCACTGTATTGTGCTGATATAGCGAAGAAGTGTGCATACTTTGTTAGTCGGTCAACGACTACAAATATGCAATCCTTGCCCTGTACAGTGGGCAACCTCGTGATGAAATCCATTGAAATACTCTCCCATTTCCCCTATGGTATGGGAGGAGGCTGCAGTAAACCCACTGGATGGTTCATCTCCCCTTTGTTGCGCTGGCAAACTTCGCACTCCCTGACATGTCGAAGTACATCCTCCTTGAGGCCCTTCCACGAGAACCTCTCTCTGATGGCCCTATAGGTCTTGGTGAACCCCTGGTGGCCTGACAATGGCGAGTCATGTGAGACGTGCAATATCTTCTCCTTGAGCTTGGAGCTCTCGGTCAAGAAGATCCTGTCCCTGAAGTAGATCGCCTCATCCATCACCCTGTACCTGTCATTTGTAACCTGTCCGTCCAACACCTCACAGAAAAATGGTCCTTGGAGTACTCTACAAAAGTTGAGCCCTCCAGTCTGTATCCAAACTCATCAAGGACAACGTTGCTGGTCTACGCGAAAGCGCATCGGCCACCATGTTGTTCTTCCCTTTGACATACTCAATGTCGAAATCATATGCCTGGATCTTGCTGACTCACTTCTGTTGCCTCTCCTGCAACTGCTTCTACTCTAGAAAGAATCGTAGGCTGTTGTGGTTAGTCCTCACTCTGAACCTGTTTCACACCAGGTATTGCCGAAATTTGGCCAATGCATGCATGATGGCCAACATCTCCTTGTCGTATATAGCATACAACCTCTCGTGTGGTAAGTAGCTTCTGGCTCTCGAAAGCGATGGGGTGGCCTCCCTGCATCAAGACTGCGCCTATCCCCTCCCCTGATGCATTGCACTCTAGGACAAAGGGCTGTGTGAAATCTGGCAATACCAAAACTAGACAGCTGCTCATGACCTCCTTGAGCCTCTTAAAAGCCCTCTACGCTGTGTCAAACCAACTAAATGCCCCCTTTTTGGTAAGGTCTGTAAGGCGTGCAGCAAGTTGGGAAAACTCCTTGACGAACTTTCGGTAGTAGGTGCAGATGGCCACAAACCCCCAAAGCTTCGTCACATTCTTTGGCTCTGGCCAATCCCTGATGGCCCTGATATTCTCCTCGTGGACCCTCACTCTGTCCACACCATTAATGTGCCCGAAGTAGAGCATCTCCGTCAGTCCAAACTCGCATTTGGAGAGCTTAGCATAAAAATGTTGCTCCTCCAATATGCGCAATACAGCCTCAATATGCTGAGGTGCTCCTCCCATGTCCTGCTGTAAATCAAGATGTCATCAAAAAACACTAACACAAACTTTCTCAAGTGGCTGTGGAAGATGTGATTCATGCATGACTAGAAAGTGGCCGGAGCATTGGTCAACCCAAAAGGCATCACCAGAAACTTGAAATGGCCATAATGACATCTGAATGTTGTCTTAGGGACATCCTGGTCCCTCACACGGATCTGGTGGTATCCTAACCATAGATCAATCTTCGAAAAGAACTTCGATCCCCTCAACTCATCCATCAGCTCATCAATCCTCGGGATGGGGTATCGGTTCATCATGTTCTTCTTGTTGAGAGCCCGATAGTCGATACACATCCTCAGTGTGCCATCCTTATTCTTCACCAAAACCACGGAAGAAGCAAACAGGCTAGTGCTGGGTCTGATGTGCCCCAGTGCTAAGAGCTCAAGAATAGCCCTCTCGATCTCATCGCTGTAGGCCTTGGGGTGCCTATAGGGTGTAGTGATGACGGCCTGTATGCCCTGCTCTAGCTTAATGGTGTGCTCAAATCCCCTATCCGGTGGCTAGCCTGGCGGTATATCCCCAAAAAACATGGCATATCTATCTAGAATCGACTGCACGACCGGATGTACGGCCTACCCTGCAGCACCTGCCTCTGAAATATGCAGCTCTACTGCCCAATCTATGTCTCCCTTCCAGAAGTCTGCCTCCATCCGGTGTGTTGATACTGTCTGCGGGGGATAAGTGTGCATCCCTCGAATCATCATGTGCTTGCCTCTCTTCTTATTTGTCCACTCCATCTCCAAGGTCTCCCAATCCGTGGTAACATTCCCCAGCGTGATCAACCACTGTACTCCCAACATGACATTGGTGTCTGGAATGTCTACCATGAAGAAGTAATCAGTCATGTTGTACGTCCCCATAGTCACTGCCAACGCTGGTACATACCTCGCACACTGCATGGTTCTAGCACCTGGTACCAGTTTTGAGAATCCATCGAAGCTCTCTATCTGTATGCCCCTCCTCTCTACTAGCTGTGCATCGATAAAGTGTGGGTGGCCCCACTGTCTACCAGCACTGAAACACGTTGCCCCTGCATAGTGCCTCTGACACACAGTGTCAAATATTTGGGAACCCCTCACAAAGAAGCAAGGACTCCCTCGGTAGGTGCAAATGCTGCACCTCCAGCTCCTAGTGGTGCAGGTGGTGGATGATCTCCTCTCTGGTCTGCACTGCTGCCTCCTGCCTCCATCTCCTCGTACTCATCCTCTTCTTCGTCACTATCGGAGAAAACCTCAATGTAGTGTGCCTTCCCCGCAGCACAACGATGTCCTGGTGCCCATGGCTCCTGGCATGTGAAGCATAGCTTCTTCCGCCTCAGATCTCTCCCGGTCTCATCATCCAAAGGCCCTCTGCTCTAGTTCCTCTTTGGATGCGGAACCCTCATGTCCTTCCCCTTCGGCTGAAATGGTGGTCTTTGGGGGAAAGGAGCTCTAGTCCGGGGTAGTGCATCCTACAATTCCCGAGTCCTCCCAACTGCATCATGGAGTGTAGCTAGCCTCGTCGATCTAACTAACCCCCAAAGAGGCTCTGCCAATCCATCGATGAAGATGTAGATCATCCTAGCTGTGGATAAGTCAGGCACCATCACGGAGAGTCTCAAAATCTCAGAAATGTAAGTGTTTGGACTCCTGGTCTGCTTGAGCTTAGTCAGCTCAACAAAGTGCTCCTCTGGATCCCTCCGATCAAGCCGCTCTATCAGCCTCCGTGTAAACTCGGCATATGCTGTCACCCCTGAGTGCCCCAGCGTAGCCATCCTGTGAAACCACCAGTCATGGGCCTCGCCCTCCAGGTGTAGTGTTGCCACCTTGATGGCCTTTATCTCTGCCATCTAGTTAAGCTAGAAATATATATCCAAATTCTCCACCCAAGCCTTTGCCGAACACTTGGATGACCCATCAAATGTCGGTAGATAAAATCTGCCTACTATGCACTGTACATCCCCATCCTATGAATGCCTGTTCCCCCTGTGATGGTAGTGGGGTCAGCTGTCCCGCTTGAGCTGTACGAAGTCATGGAATGTGAGGGAATCTCTGAACTCCTGTCCGTAGGACTGATACTCAACAAAGTAATCTCCCATGTGGGCCGGTTCCTGCTCCTATTGTGCTCCTGCCCTAGTGTCTGCGGCAAGAAAATTAGGCATAGTGGAACGTGGAGGTGTATGTGATGCCATCTGCTACACTGTGTTGTGCTCCTACAAGTGATGGGATGTGCCCAATCCCTCTCCAATATGGAAACCCCTTGGGGTCTCACGCTGTCTAGATTCTGCCGTGAACCTTTGCCCCGTCTCTTCTATTCGTCTCGACAAATCCTGTACTGATTTGAAAAGAAGTTCCCCGAACTCCTTCCCGGCATCTCTTTCCTCTGCCATTGGTTCCTCCTCCTCTGCGTCCACTACTGGAATGCCGTCACCTTCCCCGAAAGTGATCTCTAACCTCCGCTCTTGGTCTCTATACTTCCTTCCTCGGTAACATATGTATGGTTTTCTTGCTAGTGTCATAGAAAATTTGCTCCATAGGCTGAGCCAAGTCTACGAGCTCTGATACCACTGTAATCTTCCGAATACAAATAAAAAACAATATAAAGCACATAAACAAAGAACTACAACAACTAGAGAGACATCATATGAACAATAGACAATATGGAGAACACTGAGACATTTTATTAAATATTGAAAGATGAAATGAGTACAAAGGTGATCAGAATGATGGCACCTTGGCTTGCACTAGGCAAGTGTAGAAATACTCTCAAAATATATCACGGAAAGGCTGCTCCCTTAATGACTACGTAATCTCTAGTGCTGCTGGTGCTGCTGCTATGCTGCTGCTACTGTTGGAATGAACTGACTATTTGGGGCTGCTCCCCACCTTGGAAAATTGTGAAACTTTGGGAATGGCCTCTCCACATAATACCCAGAAAAGCCTAAAGAGCTTTTTGGAAACCACTGACCTCCGAAAATGACCTCCCTTGAGGCACCACGCTGTCCCAATGATAAACGCTGGCTCTGAATAATCTGCTACAAACAATGGTCTCCAACTCTACCAAAATGATGGAATAGGGAAGGGCTAACCCCTTTCCAACTATCCCGGGCTGAATCCCCTGATAAACCCTCAATATGGAATAACCTCCTTCCAAGACTGCATCCTCCCTCTCACTGACTGGGTTGTCTCTTCAAGTGAATGCTCCCAACTGTGGTTGCTACAACTCTCTCTGGCAAAATAAGGATAGAACTCCTCATCCGAGCTGGCACTCGAAGTCCCCCGGGGCTGAGGTTGGGATCTCCGCACGAAGACTCCTGATGTACTGAACAGTACATGCAGACTTTTCTCAACAGCAAAAGTGTGCTCAATGTCAAAAGACAAATAACATAGATGCATAATCAGAATGATCCAAATGAGGAGACTCTCTCCCTTTTTATGTTTGGAGAGCCTTGCTCTCACCTAGGCCCCACCATCAACTGCACTGTCTCCTTGAGCCACGCTGTCTCGCTAGCTCTGCGCTGGCTTGGGCCCACGCTGTCATCTCCCCCATGCTGCCACTTCGACCTCTAGGCCCCACACTGCCAAATAATCATGTCTCCCAAGTGACTTTAGGAAATGTTTTTATCCTAAGTGTGAGTTAAGTGTCCCTCTTTACCCACTTTATTTATAACTTAACTTTATTAAAGTAAAGTAGTCAAAATTAATATTTCCAATTAGCTATTGCTAATTGGGAATATTACAAAAACAAAATGGCTTTCCTCTGCCTATTCACACCTCCTCCTCTTTCTCGCATCAGTGATGGGAAATGCGCACTACTAACTCTGGGAAATTTGATCAGCCTCCGAAAATTCATTCTAGCAATTGTATTGCCTCCTGTACTACTATGAAGCCACTCGCACCACCCCGGGTAGCTAACTTTGGTACTATTAATCGAACTGTAGCCTCTGCAACTCACACTAGGTAAACTGGAAGTACGCACTAGCTGAAATGACCTAGCTCTTGCAGAATAATTCAACCTCCTTTCCTATCACTGGAATGCTGGAATCACTATGGAGAATTTCTCTGGAAATTCTCTTCCCAATCTCTCTGCTGAAACCCTAATTTTGGTGTCTCCCTCTGTGCCCTTGCTCTCACTTCAAATCACACCACTGAGTCTTTGTTGTGTGTTCTCGAAAGCCCCATTGACTTGATCTTATAATCCCTTGTTGATAAACCAACGACCACGATCTAATCACAATTGATGGCTAAGATCATCTTGACCCCAAGTGACTTTTCATGAAGTCTCTATATAAAAATCGATTTTCCTCAATTAATCTGATTTAATTAACCAGTTTTCTTAAGGTAGACTTGGGAAAATATTTAATAGTTGGCTAATTAATCTAATTGAGGTGTTTCTTGCGAAACATGTTCTGGGTATTAGAGAAAATGTGTTCTTTAGCCTCATAGACACCATAGATATTAGAACACTTGTCTTCTACTACAAAAAACTAAAAGTACGCACTGAGGGTATAATTATGTGCAATTGAGATTAATACAATTTGGTGTAAATCCTATAGTTAAGAATTCACTTAAATGTGTCAAGTTTAACTTGTTTCATTGATTCAATACCCAATAAGTTTGAAGATGCACTATTAGGTGGCTTCCAAGAACCTCTCCATAATAGCTTATTCTAGTCCTCAATTATCCCTAAATATCAAGTTTTGTTAACTGATTTCCATATTAATGAATTTCTTCAAGCATATGTTAGTTTTTTAGGTTCCAATATGCCATGTAATTTAGATATTTCTCAGTTACATTATACTATTTGTTTAAGGTTTGTCACTACCACTCTTCTTACACTTAACCGAAATATTGTGTCTCACTGAACCAGCATGACTATGTGAAAATTCCACTATCCGGAATCCTATTGCAGCAGCTAATTAAATTTATTCTATTTGTTTAACTGAACAAATTATTTAATGTATGCTACCCTAAATATCAAAATAAAATATATTGCATCCTTCACTATAAAAATGCAAGGAAAAATACTAGAACAAGTATACACACATTAATGTCGTTATTTTTGGACAATTGTCCCCGGAAAAACCCAATGCAGGAAAACCGGTGCAGTGGATAAGGGTTTGTATATTATGCAGTAATTTTCTAAGTACAAGCCTATGATTGACAAATCTGTCAAATCATGTAGAGAAACTGACAAATAAAATCTTATGAGGCAAACCTCACTCCTCAACGGGAACCCAACACTGATCAACACCTGAAACCAGCTGCTCTGCATTGCCTCTGCGCAATCTGTGTCACACCTATAGTTGCCTCTATCTCTGTGCTAGATCTCTTTGCTCACTAAAACTGAAATCTGTTGTCCTACGGAAACTTCCTCCGGGAATTGGCACTAACCCTCTGTTGTCTCCTCAATAGAAAAATGAACTCCCTCTACAACTCTGCGCAGTCCTAGCGTAGCCTCTTCATCACTAGCTCTGCGCAACTATCTGTGGCTTCTACTGCCTCCTCTGTTATATTGTAATATTCTGAATAGAAATAAACAGTATTATAAAGCAACATAAACAAGAATCTACAGCAAAAAGAGAGACATCACATAAAAAATGCAAAATATGGAGAATGTTGAGCCATTTTATTATATAACTGAAAGATACAATGAGTAAAAAGGTGATTAGAATGATGGCACCTTGGCTTACCCAAGGCAAGCTGGAAATACTCTCAGAAATGCTAAGGAATGGCTACTCTGTCAGTGACTACGTTATCTCCAAAATGTTGCTGCTGCTGCTACTGTTGGAATAGGATGGCTCTTTGGGGTTGTTCCTCTACTCAGAAAAATATGAAATTATGGGAATGAGCTCTCCTCCAAATACCCAGAAAAGCTCAGAAAGGAATTTCGGAATGGATGACCCTGAAATTTGACCTCCCGTGAGGAATAACTCTATCACAGTGAAATACACTGGCCCTGAATGATCCTCTGCAAATAGTGGCCTCCTCCTGTACCAAAATGAGCAATAGTGAAGGGTTGATCCCTTCTCACTATCCCGTGTTGAATCCCTTGGTGAATCCTCACTCCTGGAACTGCCTCCTCCAAGAAATGTGTGATCTCTCCCTGAGACTATGTTGCCCAAGCAAGTGCGTAATCCCTGGCTGAAGATGCTATGGCTCCCTCCTGAAAATCAATAGATAGAACTCCTCACCCGAGCAGGCACTCAAAGTCCCCCGGGGCTGAGGTTGGGATCTCCAGTCGGAGACACCTGGTGTGCTGAACAACACTTGCAGACTTCACTCAATAGCAAAAGCGTGCTCAATGTCAAGAGACAAAAAATAGATGCATAATCAAATGAGAGAATGAGCAGCCTCTTCCACTTTTTATGCTTTGAGAGCCTTGCCCTCACCTACGCTCCACCAAAATTGCATTGTCCCTCTTGGCCCATGCTGTCCCTAAGTGTAGGCTAAGTATCTCATCACCCACTTTATTAACTGATTTAAATTTATAAAAGTAAAATGGCCAAAAATTAATATACTAATTAGTTGCTGCTAATTGGGAATATTACAGTCCTCCCCGCCAAAACGTTGCTTGTCCTCAAGCAACTGCAAAGATGGATGCTGCAAAATTTTCTCACTCTCCCAAGTGGCATCCTTTTCTGGCAAGTTCCTCCACCTCACCAAGTACTCTCTGAATGTCCTGCTCTGCAGCTTGCTCTCCCTGGTGTCTATGATGGCTTCTGGCTGCAACACCAAATGCCCCTCATCATCTTTTGGTCGAAGCTCCTCTGTTGCAGTCACCTAATGCCCCAATGCCTTTTCAGGCATGATACATGGAATATATTATGGATCCTGCTACCTGTAGGCAACTATAGCTCATATGCAACCTCTCCAATCCTGCGGATCACCCTGTAAGGTCCATAGAAGCGGGGCTTGATCTTCTCGACCCCCTTCAGCTTCTGCGTGGACTGCCGATATGGTTGAAGTCGTAGGTAGACTAAGTCCCCTACCTCAAACTGTCTCTCAACCCGTCCTCTGTCACCATACAACTTTTGCTGGTTTTGCGCTGTAGCTAAGTTATTCTTAAGAGCGTGGAGCAAGGTTACCTGGGAGCGGGAGCGGGAGCACCATTTTTAGAAGCTCCCGGTCTGAAAGCGTTCGAGGAGCGTTGTTTTATATATATATATATATATATATATATATATATATATATATATATATATATATATATATATATATATAGATAGATATTTTAATCATGCACATAAGTCAGCAAAAGCATGTAGAAAGATGAATTAGACATAAAAAACATAAAAACATAGATTGAACCATATAAGATCAATCATCTAAAAGTTATAATCTTCTAATATAGAAGATTATGTTTCTAATCTAGAAGTTAGAAACATACAACATATTGACTCTTGAGTCTCATGATTCATCAATCTTAAAGTTTCAAGCTTTCAAAATTCAATATATAACATTTATCATCATCAATTCATTGATCACCATAGTTGTACTTGTAAGCTAAGTGTAACATTTACAACAAATAATATCTAACATGAAATGAAATGTGATAAAATGAAACGAAATGAAACAACTTTCAAATTTCATGAAGCATCATATTCATAATTCATAGTGAGTTATAAACTTTTAACAGCCAACTTCAAAGTTTCAAACTTCAAACTTAAATTGTCATATATTGTATACAAAAAATATCATAATAAATATGAAAGAGTCAAGTTTCAACAGTTATAAAAAGTTAAAAACTACTAGAAACTAGAAAAGACTAGTAAATCTATTTTATCTATTGGTTGGCCTCTTGCCACGAGAAATGTCTAATTTTTGAAATTTGAGCAGATAGTGGTAATGGCCTTAATGCTTGTTGACATTGTCTTCCCTTAGAAAATATAATTAAATTAATGTGAATAAATTCTCTAGAAATGTTAAAGGGTATTTGTAAAGATGTAAGAATGAAGAATAATTTCTCTAGAAACGTTAAAGGGTATTTGTAAAGATGTAAGAATGAAGAGAAGATACTTTATGTCAGACAACCACTTAAAGATAATGATCCAATAAAATATTCACACAAATTCCCAAGATGTAACCCAGAAGAAAATGAGAAATCTCTAACATGTGGTTTGTCTTGGATGAAATAATGTGCAAATTGTCAACCATAGAAATCTAGATGGTTGTAACGATTTAAAATCTTTAAAACAGTGGCGTATTAATAAACACTAGACACATATTGATAAAATCACATGATACATCTAGTTTTTTGAACACTTCTAACAAAATAAAATGCTAAAAGATACAGTAAGATACTGTAATGTCCAGGTCAAATTAGGCAGCTTAAACTGGGGCTTTGATTTTCATATCATTGTGCAGGAAGCCACATGATTTTTTATGTGATGATTGCTTAAGAAAAAAAAAATGGGATCTTGCCTGATAAAATATAATAGAGTTAAAATCTTAGAGTTGTAATTCAATCCCTAGGGGGAGAATGGGATCTGCACTTTAGCTGACTGCTAAGGTATTCGGCATGTCCAACATGTGGAGAACATGTAGAATGTGTTGCTAAGGAATAAATTAATTTCTTTTAAGGAAATGGGAAATTCAACCTAGAAGGCATATCATTAATTATCCAAGGTTTAATACATTTCATTTTCATCAACTTGTTATCCACTTTGCCATTAAGGTCATAAAATCTCTAAGAAACAGTAGATGGGAAAATACACAAGCCCCCATCTCATGCAAGCAATATGGCCATGAACTAAAAGCGTAGAGGCATTGATGAAACATCAACAAATATTTCGCTCATCCATCATTGTCTCCAATAAGATGGCATATCTTGATTGCAAAGGACTTTCAACTTGGTTTCAATGTGAGAAAGGAGTAGGTGCAAGGAATTAACAATAGTACAAAGAATGATTTCATAATATTTAGGCCCTTTTTACAGTGGAGAGAAATTGTTTGTTGAATTAAATACTGAGTTTCAAAGGGTCACATATTCTACTTATAATAACTACAACACAATGAGTCTTAAAGCTAAGCTTTTGTTTTTATTCCTTAATGAAAATTAGCCTTTACTCATATCTTGACAGTTGATCCTTGCATAAAACAAATATGATGTATGCTTTTCAACTAGTTTGAACAAAATCCATTCCACTTTATGGTAGGAAATTTTGTCTCAAGATTGTTAAAGAATATATCCTTACTGGGTTTACAATAAAATAATGGCCATTACCAAATGGTCATAATATGTTAAAAAATAGTTGATAAACAAATTATGTTGAAAATATATTTAGGTTGGAAAATGGATGATTTAAGTAAATGGAGAGCAAGTAATTTCATTTAGAACCAAGTCTTTAACAAAAAAAAACGCTCCCGAAAATGCTCCCTCACTAAAAAAACGCTCCCGAAAAAGCTCCCTCCCTAAAAGAAACGCTCCCTCCCTAAAAAAATGCTCCCTAAAATGCTCCCTGAAAACCAGGGAGCGTTTTTCCTGTTTAGGGAGTGCGCTCCCGATGCACTCCCAAAACGCTCCCGCTCATAGCGCGAATTGGGAGCGGGTTCGAGAGGGGGGGACGCTCCCCCAGAACCCTGGCCAGAGTATATCTTGACTCTCTTGGATCCATTTGTTGGCCCAGCGGGCCTTGCTAGCACCAAACATCACGTCAGAAAAATGCAAAGCATGATATCCATACAAAGCATAGAATGGAGACATACCAATGGACATGTGAAAAGTGGTGTTGTAACAGTACTCCCCTAGATGCAACCAATGTAACCATGCCTTTTGCTACCCTTTGACATAGTTTCGCAAGTAGCCTTCCAGCCACTTGTTCACTATCTTCGTCTGCCCATCCGTTAGAGGGTGATAAATGGTACTCGGAGTCAACTCTGTATTCACCAAATGAAAGAGCTCTTGCCAAAAGCCACCCATGAAATGGCTGCCCTGATCACTGACAATGGTCTTCAAAAGACCGTGCAAATTGAAAACATCCCTCAAAAACAACTCTGCTACCTGTGCCGTCGTGTACCACGTTGATATAGCGAAGAAGTTTGCATACTTTGTCGGCCGATCAACGACTACAAAGATACAATCCTTGCCCTGCACTGTGGGCAACCCTGTGATGAAATCCATCGAAATGCTCTCCCATTTCCCCTCTGGAATGGGAAGTGGCTGAAGTAACCCTACTGGATGGTTCATCTCCCCGTTGTTCCGCTGACACACCTTGCACTTCCTGACATGCTGGAGTACATCCTCCTTGAGGCCCTTCCAAGAGAACCTCTCCGTGATGGCCCTGCAGGTCTTGGCGAACCCATGGTGACTTGATAGTGGTGAGTCATGTGAGGCACGCAGTACCTTCTCCTTGGGCTGAGAGCTCCCAGTCAAGAAGATCCTGTCCCTGAAGTATATCACCTCATCCATCACTCTGTCCTTATCATCCGTGACCTGTCCATCCAGTATCTCGCAGGCAAAATGGTCCTTGGAGTACTCTACCAGTAACTAAGCCATCCAGTCCGTGTCTAAGCTAATGAGAGACAACGCTGCTGGTCTGCGTGAAAGAGCATTGGCCACCACGTTGTTCTTTCCTTTGACATACTCGATTTCAAAGTCATATGCCTGGATCTTGCTGACCCACTCCTGCTGCCTCTCTTGAAATTGCTTCTGCTCTAGAAAGAACCGAAGGCTGTTGTGATCAGTCCTCACCCTGAACCTATTCTCCACCAAGTACTGTCGAAACTTGGCAAATGCATGCATGATAGCCAACATTTCCTTGTCGTATATGGGATACAACCTCTCATGCGGAAATAGCTTCCTACTCTCGAAAGCTATGGGGCGGCCTCCCTGCATCAAGGTTGTGCCTACCTCCTCTTCCTATGCATCACACTCCAGGACAAAAGGCTACGTGAAATCTGGCAACATCAAAACTGGATAGCTACTTATCACCTCCTTGAGCTTGTCAAAGGCCCTCTTCGCTGTGTCCGTCCCAAGGTTACTTGGGAGCGGAGCGAAAACAGGGAGCGAGAGCCCCATTTTTAGAAGCTCCCAGTTTGGGAGCGTTTCGGGGAGTGTTTTTTTATAATATATATATATATTAATTTATTTATTTATTTTCATGCACATATGTCAACAAAATCATGTAGAATGATGAATTAGACATAAAAAACATAAAAACGTAGATTGAACCATATAAGATCAATCATCTAGAAGTTATAATCTTCTAATATAGAAGATTATGTTTCTAATCTAGAAGTTATGTTTCTAATCTAGAAGTTAGAAACATACAACATATTGACTCTTGAGTCTCATGATTCATCAATCTTAAAGTTTCAAGCTTTCAAAATTCAATATATAACATTTATCATCATCGATTCATTGATCATCATAGTTGTACTTGTAAGCTAAGTCTAACGTTTACAACAAATAATATTTAACATGAAATGAAATGTGATAAAATGGAACGAAATGAAACAACTTTTAAATTTCATGAAGCATCAGATTGATAATTCATAATGAGTTATAAACTTTTAACAACCAACTTCAAAGTTTCAAACTTCAAACTTAAATTGTCATATATTGTTTACAAAAAATATCATAATAAATATGAAAGAGTCAAGTTTCAACAGTTATAAAAAGTTAAAAACTACTAGAAACTAGAAAAGACTAGTAAATCTATTTTATCTATCGCTTGGCCTCTTGCCACGAGAAAGGTCTAATTTTTTAAATTTGAGCAGATCATGGTAATGGTGGTCTTCTAAAACTTGGCCTTAATGCTTGTTGACATTGACTTCCCTCAAAAAATATAATTAAAAAAATGTGAATAATTTCTCTAGAAATGTTAAAGGCTATTTGTGAAGATGTAGGAATGAAGAATAATTTCTCTAGAAAAATTAAAGGGTATTTATAAAGATGTAAGAATGAAGAGAAGATACTTTATGTCAGGCAACCACTTAAAGATAATGATCCAATAAAATATTTACACAAATTCCCAAGATGTAACCCAGAAGAAAATGAAAAAGCTCTAACATGTGTTGTGTCTTGGATGAAATAATGTGCAAATTGTCAACCATAGAAATCTAGATGGTTGTAAAGATTTAAAAATCTTTAAAACGATGGCGTATTAATAAACATTGAACACATATTGAGAAGATCACATGATACATCTAGTTTTTGGAACACTTCAAACAAAATATCATCCTAAAAGATACGATAAGATACTGTAATGTTAGGGTCACATTAGGCAGCTTAAATTGGGGTTTTGATTTTGATATCATTGTGCAAGAAGCCACATGCTTTTTTATGTGTTGGTTGCTTAAGAAAAAAAATGGGATCTTGCCTAATAAAATATAATAGAGTTAAAATCTGAGTCGTAAGTCAGTCCCCAGGGGGAGAATGGGATCTGCACTTTAGCTGACTGATTAGGTATTCAGCATGTCCAACAAGTGGTGAACACGTAGAATGTGTTGTTAAGGAGTAAATTAATTTCTTTTAAGAAAATGGGAAATTCAACCTAGAAGGTATACTTAATTATCCAAGGTTTAATCAATTCATTTTATCAACTTGTTATCACTGCCATTAAGGTCATAAAATCTCTAAGAAAAACAAAGACATGGGAAAATACATTAAGCCTCGCATCTCATGCAAGCAATATGACCATGACCTAAAAGGGTAGAGGCATTGATGAAACATCAACAAATATTTCGGTCATCCATCACTGTCTCCAATAAGATGGCATATCTTGATTGCAAAGGAATTTCAACTTGGTTTCAATGTGAGAAAGGAGTAGGTGCAAGGAATTAACAATAGTACAAAGAATGATTTCATAATATTTAGGCCCTTTTTATAGTGGAGAGAAATTGTTTGTTGAATTAAATACTGGGTTTCAAAGGGTCAAATATTCTACTTATAATAACTACAACACAATGAGTCTTAAAGTTAAGCTTTTTTTTTTATTCCTTAATGAAAATTAACCTTTACTCATATCTTGACAGTTGATCCTTGCATAAAACAAATATGATGTATGCTTTTCAACTAGTTTGAACAAAATCCATTCCACTTTATGGTAGGAAATTTTGTCTCAAGATTGTTAAAGAATATACCCTTCCTGGGTTTACAATAAAATAATGGCCATTACCAAATGGAATTGTATCACAATATGTTAAAAAATAGTTGATAGACAAATTATATTGAAAATATAGTTAGGTTGGAAAGTGGATGATTTAAGTAAATAGAGAGCAAGTAATTTCATCTAGAACCAAGTCTTTAAGCAAGAAAACACTCCCGAAAATGCTCCCTCCCTAAAAAAAATGCTCCCTCCCTAAAAAAACGCTCCCTAAAATGCTCCCTCCCTTAAAAAAATGGTCCCTAAAACGCTCCCTCCCTAAAAAAACGGTCCCTAAAATGTGTTGATTTATGGTAGCATCGGATGTGCTCTAGCCTTGTAATTTTGTATATAGGCTAAGACACATGTATTCCATAAAACCTAGAAATGGTTTTGGAAAATTCCACTTATAGATGATTTAATTAAATTAATTAATCATTTTTTAATATTTTCCTAAGTCTAAACTTAGGGATTTTGATTAATTAAAGTGTATTAACTAAATCAAGTGCGAATCTTCTAGATAAAGTCATGGATCACCTCCAAGTTAATCTTAGCCGTTGAAAAGTCAATGGAAGATTATAAGAAGGAGGGTGAAGGGCCTATGGAAAATACACTTGACACTAGAGCCATTAGGAATTTTTGAGCTGTAGGAGTGAAGCACAACTTTTGATCAGGAACAAATCACTAGGGCAAGGTTTTCTAAGTGATTTGATTCAGTGATCAGGTCTAGAAGAGGGGCAGAAGCAAAGATTGGTCAAGAGGACCAAGAGTGCAGTTTCAGAGAGAGGCAGAGGTGACGCAGATATAGACAACATAGTTTTCTGAAGAAGTGATGCAGATCCTGGAGGAAATCACGCAGAAATAGCGCAGTGTCTCTTGGAGTCACTCCGGAGATAGCTAGAGGCTGGAATATCTGAGCCAGGAGGGCCAAAATTCAGCCCTAGATCAGCTAGATCAGTTGCAGAACAAAGCGACGTAGTTCCTTCAGTTTGCCCATGCAGGCTTATGTAGTCCAGCGTAGGAAATCATGTATAGGCAGTAAGGGCATCACTTTCATTGTTAGATTAGCTGGAGATTAGCTGAGTGAGGTATATCTCACAATTTTGACTTGATTGCCTAGATTTCTCTGAAGGGTTTGCCGAATGTTGGAACCCTAGTTGTATTCAAGATTCTGCTACATAATAAAGAAACCCTCAAATCTATTGCATCGGTTTTCCCAAGTTGGGTTTTTTTGGGGACAATTGTCCAAAAATAACGGTGTCTATGTGTGATTACTTGTGCTATTTTTATGTGAAGTCTACAACATATTTTATTTTGTTATTTAACTCAAGAGAAATGTTAAATAATTGTGTTTGATAATGCAATAGAAGAAATATAAGAAGTAGCTGCAGTAGGGTTCTCCATTATAGAATTTTCACATGGTATCGGAGCTGTCAGATCCAAAGGAAGCAAGGTCAGGAAAAGGGACTGCGTAAACCAGAAGCTTCAGAAGGGACACAGTGCAGGAAGAAGCACAGATAAGTATGACAGACTTAGATGTCTTATCCTCTAGGTTAAAAGAGAATGATACATGCCTAGCAAGTTCAGTATCTGCAAGAATTTGGTATATTGATAGCGGGGCTTCAACTCACATGACTGGAGTACGAGAATACTTCTCGAGCTATAGGGAAGAGCAAATGAACTTCCAGATCACTATGGGAAATAGCACGAAGTGCACTCCAATTGGGAGAGGATCCGTAGTGTTTCAGACGGAAACCGGAACCAGTGTCAGGATCACAGATGTACTACATGTGCCAAGGCTTGGGATGAAATTAATCTCAGTATCCCAGTTGGAGGACAAAGGGTATGACATTCACTTTGCCGGGAAGAAAGTATATGTCAAGCATCCTAGTTGGAAGCAAACAAGGCAGATCAGGATCAGGAGCAAAAAGCTATACCGGTTGCAAATCGAAACCCCGATGGCACTAGTCATTAGTAATCTTGAAGACAAGAAAGGGTTGAATGAACTTTGGCATAGAAGAATGGGGCACCTACACCATGGTGCATTAAAAATGCTCAGAGAAATAGTTGATGGGGCAC
This sequence comes from Pinus albicaulis, assembly GCA_034641835.2. NCBI lineage: Eukaryota > Viridiplantae > Streptophyta > Pinopsida > Pinales > Pinaceae > Pinus > Pinus albicaulis. Next base: position 1,151,062,567 of record CM076570.1, read on the forward strand.
TTGTTCTCAGCATGGAGCATGATGATGTATGACGAGGATGTGTACTTGGGAAGTACGCTAAGACATATTTTCCCAGAAGTGAAAATAGGGCAGCAAGCGTTTTGGGATTGATACACTCAGATATCTGTGGACCAATGTCCACTAATTCTCTCAAAGGTGGCAAATATTTTGTCACATTCATTGATGATCACTTCAGGAAGACGTGGATCTACTTCCTGAAGACAAAAGATGAAGTCTTTGAAAAGTTCAAAGAATTCAAGGCTCTTGTTGAAAACATGATGGGGAAGAAAATCAAGACATTGCTTTCAGATAATGGTGGGGAATACATAGATGGGGACTTCACAGATTTCTGCGCAAAGGAGGGCATCAGGGGAGAGTGGATTGCGCCATACAATCCAGAGCAGAATGGTGTGGCAGAAGATAAGAATAGAACAATCGTAGGAACAGCGAAGGCCATGTTATTTGACCTTGACTTACCCCAATATTTATGGGTTGAAGCATGCAATACAACAGTGTATATCCAGAACAGAACACCTCATAGAGCCTTGAGTAAGAAGACTCCTGAGGAAGTTTTCATGGGGAAGAAATTGGAGGTAGGGCATATTCGGATATTTGGTAGCATGGCTTACTGTCATGTACCCAGTGAGAAGAGAAGCAAGCTAGATCAAAATGCAGAAAGGGGATATCTTGTAGGGTACAGTGACACCTCCAAGGCATACAAAATCTATATTCTTGACAGTAGGAAGGTTGTGATAAGACAAGATGTTAAGTTCATGGAGGATAGAACATTTCAGAAATCGCGTGATATGCCGGAAGAGGATCAAACTGTAGAATTTCCCTTGGTCCAAGAATAGTAGGGGCACCAAGAAGAGCAGACAGGAAGACAAACTGTGGTACCAAGGACAAGTACCAACATTTTCACGAAGGAAGATCAGGAAGATACTCAGTTAGAAGAGCAGATAGATTAGGAGGAAGAGTTGAGAGAGCAACCTTCCACCAGTGGACGAATCAGCAGGGAAGCTCAGCAAATACTGAGGGACACAAAAAAACTTTATTGGGACTCCCAAGGATGGGAAGAGACAGCGCAGACCTCTTGACAGGTACCAGGCCTTAGTGGCTCAAGTAGAGGAACCTCCCAGTTTCCCGGAAGTTGTTCAGCACCAAGTATGGGTAGATGCCACGATAGAAGAGTATGCTTTATCATGATAAATGATGTCTAGGAAGTCGTTCTCAGACCTCATAGCAGATCAGTTGTCTGATCACGTTGGATGTACAAGATCAAATATGCTACAGATGGTAGTGTAGAAAAATACAAGGCAAGGTTCATGGAAAAAGGGTATGCTCAGAAGGAAGGCATTGATTATGATGGGACCTTCGCACCAGTTGCCAGATATACCTCCATCCAGACTGTAGTATCTTTAGCAACACAGATGGGATGGGAGATTCATCAAATGGATGTCAAGACATCGTTCTTGGATGGAGAAATTGAAGAAGAGGTATACATCAAACAACCAGAGGATTTTGAGACTCATGAAAGGAGGTCTCATGTGTGCAGATTAAAGAAAGCTCTATACAGGATTAAGCAAGCTCCAAGAGCATGGTATGGTCGGATAGATAGCTATTTGCAAAAGATGGGATTTGTCAAGAGTGATGCAGATCCCAATCTTTACTATTTGCTGGTAGAGGATGAGCCATTGGTACTTGTACTATATGTAGATGATCTGTTTCTTACAGGATCATCCAGGCTCATCAAGGATTGCAAACGGAATCTAGAAGTTGAATTCGACATGAAGGATTTGGGGTTGATGCACTACTTCCTAGGACTCGAAGTTCATCAAAAGGATGGAGATATTTTCATGGGACAGGAGAGGTATGCCTTGGAAATTCTGAAGAGGTTCACAATGCAGGACTGTAGACCCATGGCCACACCCATGATCACCAATTGGAAAAAGATATATGCTTCAAAATATACAAAGGTAGACCCCACCTTATACAGACAGCTCATTGGATCACTGATGTATCTGGTAAACACCAGACCAAACATTTGCTTTGCTGTCAACACTCCTAGTTAGTTCATGGTTGAACCCAAAAGAGTGCGTTGGGCCGCAGCAAGGCACGTTCTAAGTTATGTACGGGGAACAGTCAGATTCAGTATCAGATATGGCAAAGAAGAGGATGTCAGACTCAGTGGATTCACAGATGCAGATTGGGCAGGGAGCTCAATGGACAAGAAAATACCTCTAGGTACTATTTCAGCGTTGGCTCAAGAATGGTGTCTCGGTGCAGTAGGAAATAGAAGTCAGTAGCATTGAGCATAGCAGAAGCAGAATACATGGCAACTAGTACAACTACATGCGAATAAATCTGGCTTCAGAAACTTCTTGTGAGTCTATTCAGAAGAAGGATGGAGCCAACTAGTGTTTACTGTGACAATCAGAGTTGTATCAAACTCTCTGAAAATCCAGTATTTCATGATCGGTCCAAACATATCGACATCCGATGTCATTTTATCAAAGACTGTGTTCAGTGTGGGGCAGTACAATTCCAGTACATTCTCACAGGCGAACAAACAACAGATATTCTCACTAAAGCTCTGGGAAGAATTAAGTTCACTCAATTTAGAGAACAACTGTGTATGATTGAAAATCCATTTCAGTAAGAAATGGATCCAGAGCAGCAGTGCAGCAACAGCAGAGATGAACAATAGTAGCACAGTGCACAGAGAGGCAGCGCAGTGTAGAGTGGTGCTCACGCAGTGCAGCAGCATGGTTGCAGAATTTAGAGGGAGCTGCAGTACAATGGCAGTTGGCAGCAACATGTAGAGTTAGAAGCAGTACAGTTGCAGCATTTTTTGTGCAATGTTGGTGAGCAGCATCAATAGCACAACAGCAGATGTTACAAAAGTCAGATCAGCAGCACATTGAGTTGTTTTGCTAGAGCACTTTCCTCGCTAAGAGGGAGTGTTGATTTATGGTAGCATCAGATGTGCTCTAGCCTTGTAATTTTGTATATAGGCTAAGACACATGTATTCCATAAAACCCAGAAATGGTTTTGGAAAATTCCACTTAGAGATGATTTAATTAAATTAAATAATCATTTTTTAATATTTTCCTAAGTCTAAACTTAGGGAATTTGATTAATTAAAGTGTATTAATTAAATCAAGTGTGAATCTTCTAGATAAAGTCATGGATCGCCTCCAAGTTAATCTTATCCCTTGATTATGTTTTAATCTTGGCTGTTGAAAAGTCAATGGAAGATTATAAGAAGGAGGGTGAAGGGCCTATGGAAAATACACTTGACACTGGAGCCATTAGGCATTTTTGAGCTGTAAGAGTGAAGCACAACTTTTGATCAAGAAAAAATCACTGGGGCTGGGTTTGCTAAGTGATTTGATTCAGTGATCAGATCCAGAAGAAGGGCAGAAGAAGAGATTGGTCAGGAGGACCAAGAGTGCAGTTTCAGAGAGAGGCAGAGGTGATGCAAATAGAGACGGTGCAGTTTTCTGAAGAAGTGATGCAAATCCTACAGGAAATCACGCAGAAACAGTGCAGTGTCTCTTGGAGTTAGTCCGGAGATAGCTAGAGGATGGAATTTCTGAGCCAGGAGGGCCAAAATTCAACCCTAGATCAGCTATATCAGTTGCAGAACAAAGTGACACAGTTCCTTTAGTTTTCCCATGCAGGCTTATGCAATCCAGTGTAGGAAATCATGCAGAGGAAGTAAGGCAATCACTTGCATTGTCAGATTAGCCAAAGATTAGCTAAGTGAGTTATATCTCACAAATTTTCACTTGATTGCCTAGATTTATCTGAAGGGTTTGCCGGATGTTGGCACCCTAGTTGTATTCAAGATTCTGCTGCATAATAAAGAAACCCTTAGATCTGCTGCACCGGTTTTCCCAAGTTGGATTTTTTCGGGGACAATTGTCCAAAAATAATGGTGTCTATGTGTGATTACTTGTGCTATTTTTATGTCAAGTCTGCAGCATATTTATTTTGTTATTTAACTCAAGAGAAATGTTAAATAATTGTGTTTGATAATGCAATAGAATAAATTTAATAAGTAGCTGCAGTAGGGTTCTCCACTATAGAATTTTCACAAAACGCTTCCTAAACGCTCCCTAAAATGCTCCTTGAAAACTAGGGAGCATTTTTCCTATTTAGGGAGCACACTCCCGATGCGCTCCCAAAATGCTCCTGCTCAGAGCGCGAATTGGGAGCGGGTTCGAGAGGGGGGTGACGCTCCCCCACAACCCTGGTCCATCCAACTGAATGCCCCCTTCTTGGTAAGATCTGTGAGGGGTGCAACAAGTTGGGAAAACCCCTTGATGAACTTTCGGTAGTAGGTGCAGATGCCTACAAACCCCCGAAGCTCAGTCATGTTCCTCGGTTCCGGCCAATCTCGGATGGCCCTGATCTTCTCCTCATGGACTCTCACTTCGTCCACACCACTGATATGCCCCAAATAGAGCATATCTGTCAGTCCAAATTCGCATTTGGAGAGCTTAACATAAAAAAGTTGCTCCTCCAAAATGCGCAACACAGCCTCAATGTGTTGTAGGTGTTCCTCCCATGTCCAGTTGTATATCAAGATGTCATCAAAGAATACCAGCACAAATTTCCTAAATTGACCGCAGAAGATGTGGTTCATGCAGCACTGGAAAGTGGCTGGTGCATTGGTTAGCCCAAAGGGCATCACCAGAAACTTAAAGTGACCATAGTGACATCTAAAAGCTATCTTGGGGACATCTTGGTCCCTCACTCAGATCTAATGGTAACCCGACCTCAAATCAATCTTCGAGAAGAACTTCGACCCCCTCAACTCATCCATCAGCTCATCAATCTGCAGGATGGAGTATCGGTTCTTCATGGTCTTCTTATTGAGAGTCTGATAGTCGATGCACATCCTTAGCGTGCCATCCTTCTTCTTCACCAATACAACAGAAGAAGCAAACGGGCTAGTGTTGGGTCAGATGTGTCCCAGCGCTAAGAGCTCATGAATAGATCTCTCAATCTCATCCCTGTAGGCTTTGGGATGCCTACAGGATGTAGTAACCACAGCCTGAATGCCCTGCTCCAGCTCAATGGTGTGGTCAAACCCCCGATCCGGTGGCTGCCCTGGCGGTATATCCCCAAAAACTGTAGCATATCTGTCCAAAATCGACTGCACATCTGGGTGTACGGCCTATCCTGTAGACCCTATCTCTGAAACATGCAGCTCTACTGCCCACTCTATGTCTTCCTTCCTGAAGTCTGCTTCCATCCGGTGTGCTGAAACTATCTATGGAGGGTAAGTTTGCATGCCCCGAATCATCTCATGCTTGCCTGTCTTCTTGTTTGTCCACTCCATCTCCAAGGTCTTCTAGTCTATAGTGACCTTCCCCAGTGTGATCAACCACTGCACTCCCAATATCACGTTGGTGTCCGAAATTTCCACCACAAAGAAATGATTCGTCAGAGTGTAAGTCCCCATGGTCACTGTCAAAGCCGACACATATCTGGTGCTGCATAGTTATGGCACCTGGTACCAGCACTGAAAATCCATCGAAGCTCTCTGTCGGTATGCTCCTCTGCTCTACCAACTATGCATCAATAAAATTGTGGGTAGCCCCACTGTCCACTAGTACTGAAACACATTGTCCCTGCACTGTACCCTGGACACACAGTGTCAAATATTTGGGAACCCCTCGCAAGGAAGCAAGGACTCCCCCAGTAGGTGCAAACGCTACCCCTCCTGCTCCTGGTGGTGGAGGTGGTGGATGATCCCCTCTCTGTACTACAGCGTTGCCTCCTGCCTTCATCTCCTCATATGCATCCTCTTCCCCGTCACTGTCGGAGAAGACCTCTATGTAGTGTGCCTTCCCAGCGGCACATCGATGTCCCGGTGCCCATGGCTCCTGGCATGTGAAGCATAGCTTCTTCCATCTCAGGTCTCTCCGGGTCTCATCATACAAAGGCCCCCGACCTTGGTTTCCCCTCGGTAGTGGAACCCTCGTGTCCTTCCCCTTCGGCTGGAATTCTGGTCTCTGGGGGAAAGGAACTCTAGTCCTGGGTAGGGCATCCTGCAAGTCCTTGGTCCTCCCAACTGCATCATGAAGTGTAGCAGGCCTCGTGGATCTGACTAACCCACGCAGACGTTCTTCCAACCCGTCAATAAACATGTATATCATCCTGGCTAAGGACAAGTCAGGTACCATCACGGAAAGCCTCAAGAACTCGGAAATGTAGGTGTCCAGGTTCCCAGTCTGTTTGAGCTTTGTCAGCTCAACAAAGTGCTATTTCGGATCCCTCCGATCAAACTGCTCTACCAGTCTCCGTGTAAACTTTGCATACGCTGTCACAGTCGAGTGACCCAGCGTGGCCATCCTGTGGAACCACCAATCATGGGCCTCTCCCTCCAGGTGCAACGCTGCCACTTTGATGGCCTCTCCCTCTGCCATCTGATTGAGCTGGAATTAGATATCCAGCTTCTCCACCCAAGCCTTTGCTAAACATTTGGAGGATTCGTCAAATGTTGGCAGGAAAAATTTGCCCACTGTATGCTGTACATCCCCATCCTGTGTGTACCTTCCCCTTCTGTTCTGGTTACTGGGTCTGTTGTCCTTCTTGAGTTGAACAAAATCATGGAAAGTAAAGAAACAAACCCAATCCCCAAGAGACATCTTGGACTTGGAAATGATCCAAAATAAGGATATCCAGGAAAGCGGTAAAAATATAGATGTAATCATGGAAGTTGTTGCAACTCTAAAAAGTAGCTTTTAAAGAGACAAAGCTGCTTTTACATGGTCTATTGACACAAATGATATAGAATAGTAAACATTCCACTAGAACAATCATCTACAAAAATCCAACAGATAGACTCTACTGCAAAACTTGCAAAAGAGGAGCTACTTCTAGTTATGTATTAGATTCCAAAAATAAAAATGGTCAAATGTTAGGAGCAACTAGAAACATTTGGTGAACATATCCAACACCAATTCCCACGAAATTCTAAGGATGATGCCAAGGGAGGGGTGTGTGTGGAGGGAAATTATTTCAGTATGCATGGGAAAAATGGTGTAATGCACAGTATGAATCTAGTGAAAAGTTGAACCGTGTGATCCAACTGACTTTATAATTTTTCCAGGATTATCCAAAGAAAATATTAACCCAACCCCTATTAAAAATTTTGATTGGAGGTTAGAGAATGAGATCTTGATGTTCCATCATAAATGGAATGCATAGGCTAAAACTCAAAAATCAATTTTCAGAAATAGAGTCTCATTGGAGTGAATTAGCTTTACGTCTCACATGGGGTTTCATTGGAAATCTTGAGCTTTGGTTGCATAGAATGAATCCCGCTGATAATGCGAAAATCATGGGAAGTGACAAGCCTCTCGATGAACTAATTAAGCTTTTTGTTGCTAAATTTTATGGCAATGAAATTATAGATACACTTGTGTATGCTGATTTGTTGATGTCACGATGACTCTATTCTCTTCAACAATTGCCTGAATTATTTTGCCCAATGTGGGATATTTTGTATAAAACTCCTGATCCTGATAACACAACCTATTTATGGAAATATTTGTTTGGCATTCTAGGAAAAATTTCTTAATTAGTTGGAGAGACATATCCTGATGAACTTCCAAAAATGGATGAATTATCATTGGCAGGATTGCTTGAGTTGATTGGAGAAGCTTTGCAGAAAAAATGAATGAGAAGGAAAACAACTAAATCTGTTAAGAAACATTTAGGTTTCAATTACAAGGTCTGTGATATTTATGCTGAAACATTACCATTTTGGCTGTCATAAGAGATATTCATTTAAGTCTAAGTGTGGATTTACTTGTGCTTGCAAAAATTGCAAATACTCTAGATTTACACCCCACACAGATTCAAGAATCCAAAGTTTCAATCTTCCCAACGCAAACCTAAGAAAGCCTATTTCAAGAAACACACTTCTTTTGCAAAGAAAATTTACTTGCTATATTTTTCATAAGCCTGGCCACTGGGAAAATCAGTTTCCTCTGCAAGGGAAAGGTAGACACCAAAACAAACTATTTGATATTTTTACACAATCCTATGATCCTACTCAATGGAATCTAGTGTCTACTTCTCATTCAAATTGTGAATTCCTTTCTATCATAGAATTCTCAGATTCTATTTCTGAAGAATTAGATCATAATTTTGTAAATAAATCACATATTTTTCATTTTGATTCTTTTGATGAAGATATTGATTTTCTCTCCAAAAAATATATAAAAATGCTTAGATTAGATTCTTCTTCTTCTAAACTTTCTTCTCAAATCTCTCACATTTCTTCACAACTTGCTACCCTCAGTCCAAGTTACTCTCATATTAGGAGAAAACTACAAGTCTAGTTAAATGATCTCCAATGTCAACTATCTACCCTCACACAGCTCAACATGGTGGATCTTGAGCATTATTATCCTACTGATAAAGATTTCTCTATTACTACGAGCAGACAAAGTCTTCCTAAAAGGAAAACCTCTCGAAATGAAGAGCCATTATTCTTACACCAAAAGAAAAGTTTTGCAAACAAAAAGCCAATCCCTATATCTAATGAACTTGATTCCCCTCCAAGATACGAGGATGGCATAAATAGACTGGAAAAGGAAATCCAGGATAGAATGTAAGGCATACGATAGAAAATAAATATTAATATCTATCAAATAATATGAAAAGGAATAACTCATATGAAGCAACAACTAAATGAAGATCTGCAAATGCAATTCTCTGAATTTTATGGTCCTATTGAAATTAGCATAAGAGAAGAACAAAGCAATGCTTATATTCCTAATGTTCAGGAAATGACCATGATTTATACACAATGTGATGGCTTGGATCACAGGCTTGTTATTAACATTGATATAAAGGTACGAAGCTATAATCAACATACTTTAGATGCTCAATTAGATACGAGTGCCATGAATTCATTTGCTAGATTTGCTGATAGTCCTAGTTATTACTGGCGAGTAATAAATATTGCATTTATATTTGCAAATGGGACTGTGGATCCTATTTAACATTCCTAAGCAGAAATTAACAGTAAATAATAGAACAATGAACTAGGAGCAGAAATACAAATTTAAAACCCAAGCACACAATCATAACACCCATGAAATATAACATAGTTACACAAGTACCGCTCCCAGGCATTGTACAGCACGTACCCCAAGCTCCGCCGCTCCTGGGAGCTTGGGAGCTTGTAGGAAACGCTCCAAAACCGTCGGGAGCTTCACTGGGTACTTTGGAGCTTTTAGGGAGCTTCATTGCAATGCATAAGTGAAAACTTAGGTTTATTTGACTCTGTCAGCTTGGGTGTTGCTTAAACTGATGGAAATGTGCAAAGAAAAGGGTATGTCGTTGGGTCTAGATATGGATATGCGTCTCCAACTAAGCGAAACAACCAGTTTATGGAAAGCCCTTCTATCCAAATGAAGATGATGTGCCTGGCCAATCCTAATTGGAAAGATTTGGATGGAAATAAATTAATTATTTTATTTTTATTTTTAATACATATTAAATTTTAATATATTATATTATTGCCGCTCCCAACTTGAAGTTTCCTGTAAATTTGGGCAAAACTTCTAGCCGTGTCGGATACTCATTTCCGCGTACCGGAAGTACCCGCATACCGGAAACTCGTGCAACATAGAAATATAGTAGAACAGCTGAGCCATTTTATTAAAGCTGAAAATTTGGGTACATAAATGAGTAAGAACAACAAAACCTGGGATTTCTATGCAAGCTATTCAAAACCCAGGTGGAATCTTGCTGACCTAGATGTGGAAATAACCCCAAACTGGTAATGCACACTGCCCAGAAATTCTATTGCTGGCTGCCAACTAGAATTGGAGATTTTTCTCTATGTACTGCTCATAAAATTCTAAAACTTCGTCTATGGCCTCTCCTCCAAATACCCACAAAAGCCAAAAAAGGGTTTGGGTTGTACCCAAGTGATTAAATTGACCCCAAATAGTGTGAGTTTCCCAATTGACCAGCTGAAGAGGGAAACTGACTGAAATGAAGGGTTGGAACACCCTTCACTCCTCACTACTGGAATCCTCCCAAAAATCCTTTGATAATTATCCCAGAAGGAACAAATATTCACTCTTCTTCAGTGCCCAACTCCACCCACCAAATGTCTATACATGTCTGCGCAGTCCTCTTCCACACCCTGCAAAAGATAAGAAATCATCCCATAAAAATGGCCCAACATCAGCCCAGAAAATTGTCACAAAAACCCTGACAAAACAATGAGAAAATATCCCTGCAATCTTCAACCCACCAAAGCTATTAGAGATGGTCCGTATTCTGCTAGTTCGTACTGCCTTTGCACCTAGAAAGTGCACAAAACTGGATAATTTGCTGCAAGTGTGGCTCTATGGAATCCCGAAATGGAATCCCCTTAAATCCTAGCTTGGGAGTCACTCAATTTCTCCAAAACCAGGGTGGAATTCCACTTGAAATTCCTGTGCTCAAGAACACTTTAGTCCCTCGCATTGAACAACTCCAAGAGAGGTCGAGTTGTGTAAGTGAGATAGTCAAAAGATTCCCCCAAATGCCTCCCTTTCCACCTCAAGTACTCTACGCCCATGCATACCCCTTGGTGGCCCACACACTCCACTGAGGATTTGATTTTTCTCTCTCGTAGTGTGCATTGCCTCATTTTGCCTCCAAAAATTCCGTGGGGCCTACTCCACCCACATTTCCTAAGTCACCAAAATTACCAAAATTTCACCTCTAATGCCAAAATTGCAAAATTATGCTACACTTAATGATTTTATAAAATAGGGGATATCACAGTCCTCCCCGCCAAAGTTTTCTTGTCCTCAAGCAACTGATATGTTGGGTGGTTCAATACCTGCTCTCCTTCACATGTAGCATCCTCCGCAGGTAAGTCCTTCCATCTGAAAATAAACTCCCTGATGACTTCGTTCATAAGCCTCCTCTCCTGAACCTCCAAAATGGCTTCAGGAATCGAGACAAGATGTCCCTTCTCATTCAAGGGTGGCAGCCTTGCTGAAGTTGTTACCTATTGTCCAAATTCCTTCTTTAGGCAAGACACATGGAACACATTGTGCACTCTGCTTCCTGTTGGAAGCTTCACCTCGTATGCCACCTCCCCTACACGCCTAGTCACCCTGTGTGGCTTGTAGATGTGAGGCTTGAGTTTTTCAGCCACGTTCTGCTTCAGAGTTGATTGACTATATGGCTATAGGCACAAATAGACCATTTCTGAAACCTCAATTTGCCTCTCAACTCAATGGAAATTTCCATAAATATTCTACTGATTTTGTACTATCTGCAAGGTGTCCTTGAGAGGTTTGAGTATCTCTCTTGGATCCAATCTTTGGCCCTTGGGGCCTTGTTGTCTCCAAACACCATGTCAGCAAAAGATAAATCATCATAATTGTAAAGAGCTCGAAAAGGGGACATACCAATGGACATATGATAGGTGGTGTTGTAGCATTACTCCCCAAGATGTAGCCAGTTCACCCATGCTCGTTGTTTCCTTGTCACAAAATTCCTCAAGTATCCCTCCAACCATTTGTTCGCACCTTTTTCTTCCCATCTGTTTGAGGGTGATAGCTAGTGCTGGGAGTGAGTTCTCTGCCCACTAGTCTGAAGAGCTCCTACCAATATTCCCCCATGAATCTATTGTTCCGATCACTAACAATGGTCTTGGGGAGACCATGGAGTCTGAATACCTCCACGAAGAACAACTCAGCTACTTGTGAAGTTGAATACCAGGCTGGAAGATCAAAGAAATTGGAAAACTCCATCAGTCGCTCCACCACCACATATATTCAATCTTGTCCCTAAATAAATGGAAGCCCTGTGATGAAATCCATGGAGATACTCTCCCATTTCTACTCTAGAATAGGTAGAGGCTAAAGTAATCTTGTCAGGTGTGTGTGCTCTACCTTATTCCTTTGGCACGTGTGACACTCCTACACATATCATAGCACGTCCTCCTTGAGGCTCCTCCATGTAAAACACTCTTTGACTGCCCTATAAGCCTCGAGGAATCTTGGATGTCTTGTTAAAGGTGAATCATGTGTTTCCCTTGGGATCTTCTCCCGAAGCTAAGAACCGAGAACCAGATAAATCCAGTTCTTGTAGTAAATGATGTCATCCATGACCCTAGTCCCTATATCTGTCATCTCCAAAGGTCCCATCCAAAATCTCACATGCTGCTGGTTCTTAGAGTACTCTACCAGGAGTTGTTCCTTCCAATCTTGTGCAACATCTATGAGAGAGAGTGTTGGGGGTATCTTGGAAAGTGCACCCGCTACCACATTATGCTTCCCCTTAACATACTCTATCTCAAATTCAAAAGCTTGGATCTTACTAACCCACTTTTGTTGCCTCTAATTGAGCTCCTTCTGCTCCAATAAATACCACAAACTGTTTTGATTAGTCTTCACCTAGAACCAATTACCCACCAAGTACTGTCGGAATTTGGCCGGTGCATGCATTATGGCCAACATCTCCTTTGTCATATATGGAATATAATCTCTCATAGTCTCGAAGCTTCTGACTCTCATAGGAAATAGGATGACCAACCTACATCAACACTGCTCCAATGCCCTCTCCTAATGCATCACACTCTAATATGAAGGGTTGCGAAAAATATGGTAGTGCTAAAATTTGGCAAGAACTCATCACTGCCTTGAGGCGCTTAAAATCATCCTATGTTGTATCAGACCACTCAAACGCCCCCTTTTTGGTGAGATCTGTGAGGGGTGCTGCCAACTATGAAGACCCCTTCAGAAATCACCTATAGTATGTACATATACCCAGAAATCCTCTCAACTTTGTCACGCCTCTAGGGAAAGTCCAATCCAAAATAGCTCAGATCTTCTCTTTGTGAACTCATACTTCATCCTCTCCAATCACATGGTCAAATTACAACATCTTTGTTAAGCCAAACTCACACTTGGACATATTGGCGTACAACTACTGCTCCTCCAAGATGTGCAACACCTCCTCCAAATGATGTAAATGCTCCTCCCAAGTCAGACTGTATATCAATATGTCATCAAAGAATACTAGCACATATATGTGCAGCTTCTTACAAAACACATGGTTCATGCAAGACTGAAAAGTAGTTAGGGCATTGCTTTAATCAGGAACTCGAAGTGGCCATAGTGACACCAAAATGTAGTCTTCTGGATGTCCTCTCCCTCACCCGAATCCAGTGGTATCTCAAGCACGAATCTATCTTAGAGTAGTTAGCTCATCCATCATCTCATCTATGCAAGGGATAAGATATTGGTTCTTGAATGTCTTCTTATTAAGGTCCTGGTAGTCAATGCACATATGCAAAGTCTTGTCCTTCTTCTTCACTAGCACCATAGAAAAGGCAAAGGACTAGAACTCAGCCTGATGTGGCCCAAGGCGAAAAACTCCTGAATGGATCTCTCATCTCATCCCGGTAAGCCTTGGGATGTTCTTAGGGGGTAGTTATGATAACATCGACCCGCTCCTTCGGCTCAATAATGTGCTCAAATCCTCTATCTGGATAACGACTTGGAGGAATGTCTCTAAAAACTGCCTGGTGCCTCTCCAATACTTCTAGAATGTCTAGGTGTGGCTTCCATGCCTGGGTCCCTGTCTCTAAAATCCTAAGCTCCACTACCCATCCTATATCCCCATGTGGAAATTCTTACTCCATCCGGTTGGCTGACACTAACTATGGTTGATAGGAATGCATGCCCCTCAACATTACCTTCTTCCCATCAAGCCCCATAAAATCCATCTCTAATTCCCTATAATCTGTAGTGACACCCCCAAGAGAGTACAACCACTGGACACCCATCACCATGTTGGTTGCAGGCACGTTCACAACAAAGAAATGGTCGATGACCAAATATTTCCCCATAGTCAAGGTCAACTTGGGAACATATCTGGTACACTACATAGTTTGATCCCCCAGAACCAGTATTGAGAAGTCCTCAAAGGACTGTGTTTGTATCCCTCTTCGCACTACCAACTGTGCATAAATAAAGTTGTGGGTGTCATGTGAAATTTCCACAAATGCACCAACTGGATATTATTCTCCTAACTGATTAGCAGTTTATTTGTTTACGACAAATACCAAATATTTGGTGATGCATTATTCACAAATAAAATACATTTTAGAAGTAAAATAAGGAACTGAGAAATATATGCACACTCATAAAAATAGACACCAATATTTTTGGACTAAAAAGTCCCTGGAAAAACCACAAAGGGAAAAACAATGGAACAAATGAGGGTTTATTTTTATTATTTTTTTTCCCGAGAAAAATTCGTAATTTCCATTAACAAAGTATTGATAATTACAGGTTGTATCAGTTGCATAAAATGTTATGCGTATATCAGAGATGGACCAAACCATCGATCCGGTATCAGTTTATAGTTCAAGCAAAAATAACCCAAAAATATATACATGATAAAGTGTCCATAGATATGAGCCCGTGATATATCATATCAGATATATATAAACTAAAATAAACAAAGCAAAACTACCGAAGTGTCATGTGGATCTTCGGCTCATACTGTTGTTGGATCCTCTATAAAAGGCCTATGATAGTACTGGCATTGTGTGCGGATTCCTTGGAAATGCAGTCAGAAATCTGGTTCCTTTCCCTGTAAATGTGCGAGCAAGGAATAAAATCATAGTGTGATTTTAGAGTTATAAATTCATCCAATAATCCTCTGAGTGTGTGCACGTGACATTGAGATATAGAGTTGTTCCAATTGATGATAATTTTTGAGTCTCCAAAGATCTGAATCCTGTTGCAGTGTTTCTCAAGTGCAAAAATGAGGAGTCTGAGGCTGTTTAATTCTGCATAGTCATTTGTGCCCCAAACTAATCCCATATTAAGCATGTAATATTGTCTATCTTATGTATAAAATAGCACCACCACCACATCCCACTTCTTGGGCAAATCCATCAAAATATACCCATGGATATAATTTATCAATGACTTCAGGGGTTATGATCTGGGTACGATTCTTGGGCTACTCCTCGGGAATCAAATGGTACAGGGCTTCTATGTTATGAGCAATGGTATGCCCTTGAATAGGGGAATCCAATAATATGATTTTGTTCCTTGCCAGCCAGATGCCCCAGCGTACTAGTAGGGGAAGGTTTTGGATTTTTAATGATGGAGTAGCGATCCACCAATTTCGCCAAGTTGAGGTGAGATGATCCCCTTTCCATCTGATATTGATATCAAGCGAAGTATATATCTATTTCCAAATCAGTTTGGTAGCAGTGAAAAATAAAAATAGATGGTCTATGTCTTCAGCTTGTTCAGTGCATAGACTGCAACGTGAGGGGCCATAAAAGGAGCGTTTATGGAGATTGTCATTAGTAGGCACTGTTGATTTTGTAGCATTGGAAAGTGTTCCAAGTCTCATATTTTGGGAAGAGGCTTGGACATCAATATTCTAGAGAACCCAGAAATCGTTTGTGGAAATTCCACTCACATCATGATTTATTAAAATAATTAATTATTTTAAAGTGATCCCTAAGTCTAAACTTAGGGAAATTAAATAATTAAAGGGTATTAATAAAGCAGAGTGTGAATATTCTAGAAAATGAAAATCAAGTCATCTTTTAATCTAAGCCATTGATTAAAGATATAATCTCGGTCGTTGATTCATTAACGAGAAGACTATAAGAGAAGGTTTGAGGGTCATTTGGAAAGAAAGTCGGGCACATTCTCAGTACCCGAAGGAAATTGATTCTAAAGTAAGAGAATTCGATTTTAGAGGGTGCGGTTGTAGAGTCTGGGTTGCAAAGACAGGAGGGGCGAGAAGTCAGTAGAGACGAAGAGAAGGTAGACAGAAGACGAAGAGGAGGTAGCACTAAGCAACAACACTTTCCCTCCACACAGAGTGACGCAGTCCAGCACAATGACTGCGCAGAGGGGCCACGCAGAGTGACGCAGAGGGATGAGGAGTGCCTACTGTGTGTCGAGAATTCTTCTGAGGTGTTCATAAAATTCATCTCAAGTGTATGCTAAAGATATGCTCGTCATATATTCTATAAACGATCTTTTCACTACTGAAGATTAATATAAACCCTCATCTGTTGCACCGGTTTACCCACATTGGGTTTTTTCCGAGGACAATTGTCCAAAAATAATTGTGTTCACGTGGTTGTTTCTATTGCGTTATACATGTTCTGTTTTTTCTTCTGCTTTATATTAAAGTGAATGTTGTAGCTATATTTATTTCAAAATTTATTGAAGCATCTGTAAATAACTTATCAAAATAAGTAGGTGAAATAAATCAATCACTGCAGTAGCATTTTCAAATTGAAAATTTCACATGGTATCAAAGCTAAAGGCAAGGGTATCACATAGATGCATCAAAAGCTTGGAAGGGTTCACGCAGTCCTCCAGAACACATGGAGAAATATAGGGATCATGACATATCATTTCTGGCATCCAGACTAGAAGAGGATTTCTCTTGTGTGTCAAGCATGGCCTCTCCAGGAGTTTGGTATATTGACAGTGGAGCATCTACTCACATGACAGGAGTTCGAGAATGTTTTTTGAGCTACCAGGAAGAGCAGATGAACTTTCATATCACGATGGGAAACAAGGCCAAGTGTACCCCTGTTGGTAGAGGAACCATAATATTTCAGATAAAAGCTAGTAATAAGCTTCGGGCCACAAGCGTACTGCATGTACCGGGATTGGGGAGGAACTTACTCTCGGTGTCTCAACTCTAGAACAAGGGTTACGATGTATACTTTATTGGAAATAAATTTTATGTCAAACATCCTAGCTGGAAAAGAAAGGCACAAATTGGAGTGAGGAGCCATAAACTGTATAAGTTACAACTCGAGTCCCCAATGGCACTAATTGGCAATACGGATGAAAGAGACCTGAATGAATTATGTCACAAAAGAATGGGGCATTTACATCATAGAGCCTTGAATATCCTCAAGAATACTGTCATGGGAGCTCCAGAACTCAGCACAAGGAAATATGATGTCTGGAGGGGGTGCGTACTAGGGAAGTATGCCAAGGCAACATTTTCAAGAAGCAACAATAGGGCTAAGATTGTATTGGATTTGATACACTCAAACATCTGCAGACCAATGTCCACAACTGCTCTCGGTGGAGAAAAGTACTTTGCTACCTTTATTGATGACCATTCCCATAAAACATGGATCTACTTTCTCAAAACCAAAGATGAAGTCTTTGAGCGATTCAAAGAATTCAAGGCCTTGGTAGAAAATTCAACTGGAAAGAAGATCAAGAAGTTGCGGTCAAATAATGGTGGAGAATATACTGATAAAGACTTCACAAGCTTTTGTGCAAAGGAAGGCATCAAGAGAGAGTGGACAACTACATACAATCCAGAGCAAAATGGAGTTGCGAAAAGAAAGAACAGGACCATCGTAGAAGCTGCTAGAGCGATGTTGTATGATCAAGACATGCCCAGGTTTCTGTGGGCTAAAGCTTGTAATATAGTAGTATATGTGAGGAGCAGGGTGCTTCATAGAGCATTGGGGAAAGTGACCCCTAAGAGTGTGTTCACGGGCAGCAAGCGTGAGGTGAGCCACTTTAGGATATTTGGCAGTATAGCGTACTACCACGAACCTAATGAGAAGAGGAAGAAATTTGATCGGACTGCAAAGAAGGGATACCTT
Source organism: Pinus albicaulis (assembly GCA_034641835.2). Lineage (NCBI taxonomy): Eukaryota > Viridiplantae > Streptophyta > Pinopsida > Pinales > Pinaceae > Pinus > Pinus albicaulis. The sequence continues at coordinate 1,151,080,236 of CM076570.1, forward strand.
GTGGGGTATAGTGAAAATGTGAAGGCATAACGCATCTATATTCTAGACAACAGGAAGGTCGTGGTAAGGAGGGATGTGAAATTCATGGAGGAAAGGGCCTTCAGGAGATCCCGGGAGATGGCCACACATACGTAGTCTAAGGAGGATCCGCTAGTACATCCATAGCGGCCTACAGATGATGGCTCGGGTGCCTCTCCGCGGCACAAGGATTCTGAGGAAAGTTCTTCTGAAGAAGAGCAAGAAGGAGAGTAGGTAGATCCACCCACCACCAGTGGAAGAAGGAGCAGAGAGCTCCAATAAACTCTGAGGGATGCAGAGGAATTTATTGGAGCACCTAGATACAGAAAGAGAGTACGTAGGCAACCTGATAGGTACCAGGCACTGGTAGCACAGGTTGGGGAACCCTCTAGTTTTCGGGAGGCAGCTCAACATCAGGTGTGGGTAGATGCCATGGTGGAGAAGTATAGCTCCATCATGACAAACGATGTATGGGAAGTAATCCCTAGACCTCAGAATAGATCGGTTGTAGGATCAAGGTGGATCTACAAGATCAAGTATGCTGCAGATGGCATCATAGAGAAGTTCAAAGCCGGGATTGTGGCTAAGCGGTATGCACAGAAAGAAGGGATCCATTATGAAGAAAACTTCGCCCCTGTTTCTCGGTACAATTCAATCTAATCCGTTATCTCTCTTGCAACACAGATGGGATGGGAGATTCACCAAATGGATGTCAAGACATCGTTCTTGAATGGGGTGATAGAAGAGGAAGTGTACATAGAACAGCCAGAGGGCTTTGAGACACATGAGCAGAAGACTCAAGTATGCAGGCTTAAGAAAGCCTTGTACGGACTGAAGCAAGCCCCTAGAACATGGTATGGGCAAATTGATAGCTACCTGCAAAAGATGGGATTTGTCAAGAGTGATGCAAATCCCAACCTCTACTATCTAAGAGTAGGGGATGAGCCGCTAATTCTGGTATTATATGTAGATGATTTGTTCTTGACTGGATCATCTAATCTCATCAAATACTGCAAGGAGAATCTAGCTACCGAATTCGACATGAAGGATCTAGGGTAGGTGCACTATTTTATTGGTTTGGAAGTCTGGCAACAGAAGGGAGAAATCTTCCTTGGGCAAGGAAGATATACTACAGAAATCCTAAAGAGGTTTCAGATGGAGGACTATAGACCCATGGCTACGCCAATGATTACAAACTGGAAGAAGATCGACACGTTCGAGGATGATGAGGCTGATCCTACCTTTTAAAGGAAGCTCATAGGATCATTGATATACCTAGTCAACACCAGACCAGACATCTGTTATGCAGTGAATACCTTCAGTCAGTTCATGGTAGAACCAAGGAGGGCTCACTGGGCAGCAGCCAAACATGTTCTTAGATATTTGAAGGGGACAATCAAGTATGCGTCGAAGTACACCAAAGGCAATGAAATCCAGTTTAGTGAGTTCACTGACGCAGTTTGGGATGGAAGCCCAGTGGATCAGAAAAGTACCAGTGGGTACTATTTCAGTCTCGGATGGGGAATAACTTCCAGGTGTAGTAGGAAACAAAAATCCGTGGCATTGAGCTCAACCGAGGTTGAATATATGGCAGCAAGCACAACTTCGTGTGAGGCCATATGGCTTCGTAAGTTGCTCTTGAACCTACTCAAGAAGAGGATGGAACTGACCAAAATCTTGTGTGATAATCAGAGTTTCATCAAGCTCTCTAAGAATCCTGTGTTTCATGACCGGTCGAAGCACATTGACATTAGGTGCCACTTCATCCACTTCATCAGAGACTGTCCAACGAGGAGTTGTACAATTGAAGTACATTCCTACAGGAGAACAGGTGGCAAATATCCTCACAAAAGATCTAGGTAAGATTAAGTTTACTTACTTCAAGGAAAAGATGGGGATGCTCGAGAACCCATTCCATTAGAGGAATGGGTGGATTTCAGATTCAAAGGGAGCTGCAGTACGGATGAGGCAGTGGCAGAGGTGGTGTCACAGGCAAGAGTACAGAAGGCAGCATCGCAGAGATGAGGGGCAACAGCCAAGACATCAACAACGCAGCGAAGGCTTCAGGTTATAGCAGGTACAATTGGTACCTTGCTTGAACACTTTCCTCGCTAAGAGGAAGTGTTTATTTTGTAGCATTGGAAAGTGTTTCAAGTCTGATATTTTGGGAAGAGTCTTGGAGATCAGTATTCCAGGGAACCCAAAAATCGTTTATGGAAATTCCACTCAGATCATGCTTTATTAAAATAATTAATTATTTTAAAGTGATCCCTAAGTCGAAAGTTAGGGAAATTAAATAATTAAAGGGTATTAATAAAGCAGAGTGTGAATCTTCTAGAGAATGAATATCAAGTCATCTTTTAATCTGAGCCATTGATTAAAGATATAATTTGGGTCGTTGATTCATCAACCAGAAGACTATAAGAGAAGGCTTGAGGGTATTTTGGAAAGAAATTCGGGCACATTCTCAATACCCAAAGGAAATCGATTATGAAGTAAGAGAATTCGATTTCAGAGGGTGAGGTTGTAGAGGCTGGGTTGCAGAGACAGAAGGAGGGGGGAGAAGTCTGCAGAGATGAAGAGAAGGTAGAGAGAAGACGAAGAGGAGGCAGTGCTGAGCAGCAGCACTCGCCCTCCACGCACAGTTATGCAATCCAGTTCAGTGACTGTGTAGAGTGATGCAGAGGGAGGAGGAGTGCCTACCGTGTGTCGAGAATTCTTCCGAGGTGTTCGGAAAAATCATCTCAGGTGTATGCTAAAGATATGCTCGTCATATATTCTGTAAATGATCTTTTCACTGTTGAAGATTAATATAAACCCTCATCTATTGCATCGGTTTTCCCACATTGGGTTTTTCCGGGGACAATTGTCCAAAAATAACTGTGTTCATGTGGTTGTTTCTATTGTGTTATACATGTTTTATTTGTTCTTTTGCTTTAGATTAAAGTGAATGTTGCAAATGTATTTATTTCAAAATTTACTAAAGCATCTATAAATAACTTATCAAAATAAGTAGGCGAAATAAATCAATGACTACAGTAGCATTTTCAGTTTGAAAATTTCACAGGCAGCACATGAATAGGCGAGTTTTAGGAGGCGCCTTAAGTTTCCATTATGGATTCCACCACCAATCAGCAACAGGAGGTTCATGATCCGATATAAGTACTGAATAGACTTCCTTGGGAGTATACCGTCCTCGGGGGGAGGCAGAACATATGAGCTCATCTTCTCTATCAGAAATTCTAACATGGGATTCCTAAAGAGCCTCAATATATCTGTGCCATTCATTTTTCCAAATGTCGGGGATCCCAAGAACATGTGTGGATTTCCATGCCTGTGAGAGCCAATTATAATTCTCCTCATGAAAAATCAGTGATATCTGAGTGATCTGCACTGTTTCAAGGAACTATCTGAGCTCCAACAGTAATATGTGGGCGTTCCCACAACCTGACCAAGCAGCCTTATCGATATTAAAAAGTTCCCCATATTCGATGCACCAAGCCAATCCTTTTTTGAGGACATATATGGATTGAATAATGGCTCTCCAAATGGTATAGGAACCCGGTTTGTTCCTGATTGGGCATCGGATCCAATCCAGAGTAGATAAGGGGGATATGTGTTTGTAATATACCACCTCTTGCCATAAGTTGTTTGTTGTTAAAAGTTTCCAACCTAATTTAGCATCGAGAGCAATTGCAAACTTATTTAAGTCCTTTACACCCTAGCTACCCCATTGTTTGGGTTTTGCAATTTGCTCCCATCTAACCCAAGCAAAGGTCACGCCATCCTGATTACCCCTCCAAAGGAATCTGCAACAAATCTGTTGTATTCAGGAAGTTACTCCTTTAGGGATCCAGGCCAAAGCCATCCAATATATCAGCGTTGCTCCCAGTACTGATTTGATCAGCACTAATCTGCCAGCTCTAGATAACCATTTGTGTTGCCAGATGTTGATGCACCTTTCAAATTTTGCAATGAGCCAGGATCAGTCCGCAATACGATAGTCATTTGGCTTGAGCCTATAGCCTAGGTAGTTGAGACCCTCCTCAATGTCAAGTCGAATGTATTGAAATTGTAGAAGAGCGAACCTTTTTTCATTGAGGGAAAAACCAATAGTCATGATTGTAGATTTGATGAGATTGGGTAACATTCTTGTAGCTTTGCAAAATATGGACAAAATATGCTTGAAGCAAGTGGTATCTTGAATGGATCTGTCAACAAATATTAGCACATCATCAAAAAATAAAAGATGCTTAAGATAGATTACATCATTTAGCTTGACCCCATTTAATGTCCCGACACTTCATACAAAGGATGTGAGCTTGCTTAATCCTTCCATGATTAGGAGGAAGAGAAGAGGTGATAATGGGAATCCTTGTCTGAGGCCTCTCTCAGCATAGAAGAATTTGGATGTCACCCCATTGATCAGAATGCTATAGGATATGGATGTGATGCAACACATGATCCAGTTGATGAAAGGGGGAGGAAAGCCAATGTGTATCAGAATGAGTTGAAGGTATGTCCAGCAAGCTTGGTCAAAGGCTTTTGCCTGGTCAATCTTTAGAATAATGCTTTTAACGCTTCTGAGTTTAATAGAGTGTAGGCCTTCTTGAGTGGTGCCTATAGCTTCATGAATGTCTATGATTGAGGAAAGCGAATTGTTCCTTGGATATATGCTGGGATAATATAGGCTTAATGTGGTTTGCGATGATCTTGGAAATGATTTTGTAAATACAATTGCACAAGGAGATAGCCTTGTAGTCATCGAAAGTAAAGGGATTGTCAGATTTGGGGATGAGAGCTATAAAAGTGGAGTTGAATCCCTCAAACATCCTCCTGAATAGTCTATAATCTTCTATAACCTGAATTAGATCCTTACCAATTGTGTCAAAAAAACTGAGATAAAATTCTATAGGCCAGCCATCTGGTCTGGGGATTTTGTCTCTTTTGAGCCACTTTAATACATCTTCAATTTCCCCCAATGTGATTGGTCTGTTCAAGTTCTCCTCATCCTCCAAAACCACATATCTGGGCATTGTCCTAGAAATGCTAAGTACCTCATTTATGGTGGCCACTCTAGGAGCACTGAACAATTGATAGAAATGTCTAATGCCCATGTTCGCTAGTTGACTGTGATTTCTGGCCACCCTACCAGTTTGATATTTTAGCTTCCAAATAGTATCGGTAAGTTTCCATCCTCTAGAAAACTATTGAAAAAACTTAGTGTTGTCATCCCCAACATTAAGCCATATTGCTCTGCTCCTTAACCTCTAGGCTTCCTCTTTCTGTCTCAAGAGTTTAATCTTTTCTTCTTCCAATCTGGTTAATTGCTTTTTCCTTTCAATGGTTTGAAATCCAGAATTACCAGAGTCTACCAGCTCTACAATTTCATCTTCAATCTTCACTAGAGTAGCTTCATCTCTTTTATTTTTTTGCTTTGCCAAAATAATTGTCCTTTGTTTGATCCGAGCTAGATTGTTTGAAATGACTACAGCCGGATCAGAGTTTGGATCAAGACAACAATGGGTCCATAAATCCTTAACAATTTTATGGAATTCATCCTCTTCAAGCCATGTAGAGTTGAATTTGAATGGTGAGTTAGGCTTGTAGTTTGTGTTCATTATTTCAAAGAAAATGGGGGAATGATCAGATATGCCCCCAAATCCCACCCATTGTCTCATTTTGTCCAGTCGATCCACCAATTGTGCTTTAATGAGAAAATGGTCCAACTTGCGGTTGAGAGAATCATCCCCAGTCCTTCTATTATGCCCTGTAGGATAAATTTTGGCCATGTCTATATCCAGAAGGTTATGTGAGTCCAGTAGTCGTTCAAAGTAATCATTCAAGGGATCCGTCTGGGACAATATCCCCACGATTCAGCATGTACCAACGAGAAGTTTAGGTTTCCTACAATGATGATGTTATCCTTTTTCATGAACGATGAGTCCAACAATCTATCCCAGTAGCTGGACCGATTGTGACATGGCCCATATATGTTGATCATACGAATTCGGATATCAAGTTCAACTAAGATAATATCTGCCCCCAAAGCAAGTTCACTTCCCCTCATGTTCCAACCTTGATAGATCTATTGTTGAACCCAATTTCACAACCCCCAGACCAGCCTCTCACATCCAGGGTTTGGAAGGTCCAACCCGGTAATATGGATGACAAGAGAGTGTTAATTGAATCTCCAGCCCCTAGGGTCCCTTATAGAAATAATACATCTATCCTTTCTAATTCAAAAAGACGTCGGAGAGCTAAGTTTTTATCAGGGCTGGCCAGACTCCTGCAGTTGAAGGAGTGCATTTAATGAGGTAACCAAATCAGGGTTACCGTGTGCTCTAAGAACCCAGTCGATGGAGGATTGTTTGTCTGATGCCACTTCATGTCCAGCTCGGAGGATGGCTTTAGATACATTAGATTGTCTGCCCCTGGGAATTTTCTGATGCTTTGTAGAGGGTTCTTCCCCCAGACCAAAAATAGGGTGAGCCAGGGATCTGAGATTATACCTATGGAAGGAGTTGTTGTCCAAAGATTTTGCCCTATTGGGAAGAGGGGAATGGATGTCATCCATAGTAATAGGACCAGGTGCAAGGCAGGAAGGGGGGGCTGATGCAACATGACAAGTGATGGGGCTAATGTTGCATGCAGATAAAACACTACTAGATGCAACAATAGACAAATTGGTACAAGAATTATAAACAATAGATGTTATGGGAAGAGAGGCTGAGAGTGAAGTACCTAGTATCAGACCAGCTCCAGTCGATTATGATCTTGTAACCTTGCATTTGGTGTTCGAGCCACCGGTTGATGCGGAGTCATCCTCAAGTCCCACAGTCTGCGCGGTTGTTCAGAGGGTGCTAACAGGTCAGGGGTTGGTCCACCTTCATCTTGAGTTTGGGTGCCTGTGGTCTCTTGTGCCTTAGAGTACACCTTGTTATCAACTATTAATAGCAGACATTCCTTATATAAATGGCCAACTTCATGGCACCTTCTGTAGCGTAAAGGTACCCCCTCGTAATCCAAAATTTGCCATCTGATGTGCTCTCGGTATGGTAAGCGGAGACTTTCCACCAGTCCATCTCTGGTGTCCAGGTGAACCAATATTCTGGCTATGGTAATGTTCCCAGACTCAATGTATGATCTATCATGATCCAGGTAGATTCCCAAATCGTCCCCAATGCACCTAAAGACATCCTTCGACCAAAATTGGATGGGTAGTCCTGGTTGAAAAACCTAAATAGGGCCAGCCTCCACTTTTTTGTTTTCTGGATCGAAGAAAGGCGTCCAACGTTTAAGCAGCACCAGGCTCATATCAATGTGCCAGAATTTTGAGAGTACCAATTTCGCTTGCTCAAGGTGTGGGAAGATAAGTGAAAACCACCCAGGAGTCATTGTGAGGACCACCGGTAGTTGTTCCAGGACATGTCCCCAAATTGTTGTCATCCATCGCTTTAGTCTGGTAGCGGAGTAATTTCTGCCTTAGACCCTGCCAACGACCATCGTGCTCTTAGTGTCTGCTGCCTGTGTCGTGCTGATACCCTCTCCAAAAACTAATAGATGACCCCTTTCCCTAACCTTTGTACACTTAGATTTTTTACCACCCAGTCTCTGTGGCCGTTTTGCTTGAGTTGGTTTAGTCTCCTCAGGTAGGGTTTCATCTGGATTAGAAATCCTAGTCTCGTCTTGTGCAGGAATCTGTTGGGATAAAAATTCAAAGAAACCAGAGTTTTTAATGTTGGGCAGCGGGCGAGATGACCGGGGTTTGTTAATGGTGGCGCCTGGAATATGCAGCCCAAGGTGTTCAAGACCGAGAGTAACCGCTTTAGGTCTGATGTATCCCCTCTCCGCCATAGGGGCAATGCTTGGTCCAGTTGTCTGGTAAGTATTTTGTTCAAGTTCCCATAACTGCAGGTTTGATGGGGATGGAAACGTATAAGTTTGATGCTGCTAGATTTCCGTAGGGAGGATGTCAATACCCAACGAAACAACAGGGGTTGGAATAGTGAAGCCTAATCCACTGTGAGAGGTTGCACCTTCCTTCATAGCAGTTATTATTGTCTTGACCTGATCATCTGGTTCCTGGAGCATCTCTGGTGTCTGCCTGGCTGGAAATTGAGCTGTATAGTCTGTCTATATCTGTGAAGCCTCCAATGAGTCTGAGGAGTAGTCAACTAGTTCCTCCTCCATGAACGACGTTTGTTAAACGGAGCTGTAGGGTTACAAGAAAATCGTTGATCTCGCCTGCTACCACCTACCAACACAACTGGGGTCCAATGCAAGCCACGTTCTTATACCTTGCCGACCATCCACAAGAACACATACCGCGTGATCCCTAATACCGCAATTCCTGGTTCCTATCCCCTCCCCTAGCCGTCAATATTCCCTGTTCCCTCTTCGTAGTTCTGCTGAACCTTCACACCTTGGGTTTTTTTTATTATTATGCAACAAATTTGAGAGTTAATAATCTGGATTCCCAACAAGAAATCCTCCTGCAAATATACTAGCCAAAATAATCTAGAGAACCAAGATCTCCTCTGATAGACAAATCGGCCTCCTTTGTCCTTCTTGAACCCCACATTGGCTACTCACACTGCAGCATGGAACTCGCACTGCTGGCTCAGAATAATTCACACTTCCTGGAAATTAGCTCTAAGTGATCCATCCTGCCTCCCTCTACCTCCTGGAAGCTAATTTGACCTCAGAACCCTGAATCCTCTTTCTCCAAGAAAATTGCACAAGAGTTTCTCGCTATTCGCACTGGCTTCTGTGGCCTTCTATGTAGATGATTCAACCTCCTATATCCTGCCAATCCAGAATTAGAGAAGTGAAAATTCCTAGATCTGACATTCTCAGGAATCCTACTGCAAATAACTGAATCTACTTCACCTACTTGTAAATTACATTACACAGTTTTTTTTCATATTTCTTCATGAAAATATTGAAGTAAATTACTGAAGCGGCCTACACTTAATACTTTATGATTCTGAAACAAGGAAACTGAGCAAAGAATAAATCACACATAGCACATCACTATTTTTGGATGAAAGTCCCCGGAAAAACCCAATGCAGGAAAACTGGTGCAACAAATTTGAGGGGTTATTATTATTAAGAAGCAGTTTCTTAACACAATATTTGGATGCCTTGCTGGCTATCGAGTACAGATAAATCATGCCAGATAAAAATATAGTGAGTTTTACCTCACACTACAAGTCCCAGTTGATCCGGTTGTTAGACTAACAAAACCCCAGCACCCTCTACACTGCCTTTGTGCAGTAGCTGCATAGGCATGCATGGGGACCTCTGTAGACTGCGTCACTTCCTCTCTGGGATCGATCTTCTCCATGGAAAATCGAGTTCCAGCCCTCCCGGCTTAGAACCCCGATCTCTTGACAAATCTCAGACTATTTCACGAAAACACTACATAGCCTCTGCGTGGGCCTATGTCACACCCTCTAGAGGCTTCATTGCTTCCTCTATTGGTTTTGTTGCCTCTTTGCTATGTATTCTTGGTCCGGAGAAGATCCTCCTACCAATAACTATCTCTGCCCCTCACTGCAACTGGATTCACTTAGATCTGATATTCGTTCGAGCACTTGCTCCGTTAGAAGAATTCAATCACTTGATTCACCCCCAAGCCTTCCTTTATAGTCTTCTCATTGAGAAATCAACGACCGAGATTAGATCTCTAATCAACGGCTAATATTATAACTTGACTTGATCTTCTCTTTTTTCTAGATTATTCTCACTATGTTTTATTAATACCCTTTAGTTATTTAATTTCCCTAAGTTTAGACCTAGGGTCCCCATCAAAAAAATCAATTTTTACAATAAAACATATTATGAGTGGAATTTTCACAAACAGTTTCTGGGTTCTTTGGAATACCAATGCCTAAGCCTCTCTACAAATTTGGAGAATTAGAGCACTTTTGATGCTACCAAAAATAAATACTCCCTCTTAGCGAGGAAAGTGCTTTAACAACATGCCTGCTGCATATTTCTTTGACCTTGAAGCATCCTTTGCGCTGCTGAAGTCTGACAAGTTGTCCATCAACCACTATGTTGCTGCTGCAATGGTACTACTGCCTATGGCACTGCCACTACCACTGCTGCATTCGTACTACAACTCCATCTCAAGTGTTTCATCTTCTATGCTGTTAGCACTGCCACTGCTAAACTACATCTGCACTGCAGCTCAGCTATTGAGAGAAGCCACTGAAAACCACCCAAAAACTGAATAAGTGTTTAGTGGCTACACCTCGGTGTTGAAGACTCTAACTGCTGATAGTTACAACACTATCCCTCTGATGCACTGCACTGCGTTGCTCTACACTATGCTGCACTATTGTGCACTACATTGTTGCTTCTCTGCTCTAAGTTGTTGCTACTCTGCTCTGCACTGCTCTAGAAGTAAGCATTGCTACCTACTGCAACTGTTGCTCCATCACTTCTCGGCTCCCACTGAAAACTCCTCCATCTTGCTATTGCTGATCATGGGCACCCATAGCAAGGTTGTGATCCAAAAGGTGGGTTCCTCAAGGATCTTGCCCAATTGAAGTTCAAGATGAACTACAGTTCTATGTCACCCCATTTCTCTCCTAGAGAAGCATGGGCACTCATGGCCAACTCATCCTGCTCGATCTTTGCAGTTGCAACTTTAGGATCGTGTTTTTCATCCTTGTCCTTTTTCTTCAAAGGACACTGTGATGCAAAGTGGCCCATCTCGCCACTTCTGAAACACTTCACCTTCGAGACATCTCTCTTCTGTTTCCGTTTCCCTTGGTGTCCCTTCGATGTAAGGGTTGCATTCTCCTCCTCCTCCGGATTCTTTGATCCACTCCCACTGCTGCCGTCAAGCTTGCACTTGACTATATCTATCCTCAGCTCCTCCTCCTGAAGTGTTGCCCACATCTGCTCCCAATTAGAAAGAGTAGCCCTGCCCAAAACACTTTGGACAAAAACTTGCCACTCCTCTGTGACTGTGTTAAGGGCTAGCCTCACCATAATTGCAGCAGTTGGGTTGGATCCCATGGCTGCTAACTAGTCTTGAATCTCCTGAAGTCTCGTAAGGAGTGGATTAATGTGCTCCCCCTTCTGCATTTGGATCATCCATAGCTTCTGCTCCAAGTACATCTTTTGTTGCTCAAAAGTTCCTTCATACAACAGGTCCAAGGCCTCCCATATCTCCCTGGCTATGTTCTTGCCAGCTATCTGAGAGACTATGTGATCCTTGACACCATCAAGGATTAGTCTCTTGGCCTTTGCCATATCGGACTTGTACTTCTTGTTTTGATCTGGATCTGTAGGCACAACAACCACATTGTCCACGAACGTCTTGAGATCATATTCATCTAGAAGGAATTTGATCCTTTCCTTCCAGATTACTTAGTTGGAGGATCCCTCCAACCGATCCTGATATCTAAGACCATGAGATGCCATCTCAACCGAAAGCTGTTGAACTACTCCTCTTCTTCCCCCACTGCGCAACACTAGGTAGGCTTACGTACTCCTTGTGGAGCTCGTAGATCTGCTGCTCAAATCTTGGAAAAATTCCGAATTCCTCGGCAAGGAACTCACTGACAAAGAATTCCCCGCTATGTGCTCTTATTCTTCTTCTGACGCTTCTATACCTAGGAACCGCCTGCAGCAAAACTGCATCCCTCTGGCTTTGCGTGAAGGCTCCATGCTACTCCCTCTGCCTCGACAAGATCTCGATCTGGAAGTCTTACCTCTCTGTTGACTCACTCAGAGAGAGACAACCTCGAGGATTTAGCCCTCTTGGCTAGAACTGTGCAATCCCTCTGGGGATTCGATTTGTTGCTGCAGCAACAATTCTACCTTCACTTCAGTGCCCAATCTGCTCTTCCTGTTTCACATCAAATGCTCTGATACCATGTGAAAATTCCTAGATATGACAATCTTAGGAACCCTACTGCAACTAACTGAATCTACTTCACCTACTTGTAAAATACATTACACAGTTATTTTCAGATTTATTCATGAAAATATTAAAGTGAATTACTGAAGTAGCCTACACATAATACTTTATGATTCTAAAACAAGGAAACTGAGCAAAGAATTAATCACACATAGGAAACCATTATTTTTGGACAAAATTCCCCGGAAAAACCCAATGCAGGAAAACCGGTGCAGCAGATATGAGGGTTTATTATTATTAAGCAACAATTTATGAATACAATCTTTGGATGCCTTGTTGGCTATCCAGTACAGAGAAATCAAGACAGACAAAAATATAGTGAGTTTTACCTCACACTACAAGTCCCGGCTGATCCGATAGTTGAACTGCCGAAACCCCAGCACCCTTTGCACAGCCATTGCATAGTAGCTGCGTAGGCCTCCGTGGGGACCTTCTTGGACTGCGTCACTTCCTCTTTAGGATTGATCTGCTCCTCGGAAAGTTGATTTCCATCCCTCACGGCTTAGAACCCTGATATCCTGACAAATCTCGGACTATCTCACGAAAACACTACGTAGCCTCTACGTGGGCTTGTGTCACCCCTTTTGGGGCCTGCATCACACCCCCTAGAGGCTGCCCTGCTTCCTCTGCTAGTTTTTCTACCTCTCTGCTATGTATTCTTTGTCCCAAAGAGGATCCTCCGACTAGTAGTTGTCTCTGTCCCTCACTGCAACTGGAATCACTTAGATCTGATCTTCGTCTGAGCACTTGCTCCGTCAGAAGAATTAAATCACTTGATTCACTCGGTGTGTCTTTCCAAATGACCCTCAAGCCTTCCTTTATAGTCTTCTCATTGAGAAATCAACGACTGGGATTAAATCTCTAATCAACGGCTAATATTATAACTTGAATTGATCTTCGTTTTTTTCTAGATTATTCTCACTATGTTTTATTAATACCCTTTAATTATTTAATTTCCCTAAGTTTAGACTTGGGGTCCTCATTAAAATAATTAATATTTACAATAAAACATATTCCGAGTGGAATTTTCACAAAGGGTTTCTGGGTTCTTTGGAATACCAGTGCCTGGGCCTCTCCACAATTTTGGAGACTTATAGCACTTCCAATTCTAGAAAAAATCAACAAGAGAAACACTGGAAAACTCTCTAGAATCCTGCACCCAATTTTTCTGCTTCTCCCTCTCTCTGATGCTCTCCCTCTAGTTCGAACTACACCCTCACTAAAGCTGTGAACTGGGTAGCTCGATCTACCTTGCTTGCTTGCTCTCACTACTATATCTATCTCCATCCCATCAACTTGCTCTTATAATCTCTCGTTGGAGCTCGATGGCTCAGATCATCTTAGACTTCATCAAGTCACTTTTTGGAAGTTTCTAGAGCAAAAGTCGATTTCCCTAGTAATACTCATTAATTAATCAATTTTCCTAAGTTAGACTAAGGAACCTTTTAATAATTGATCAATTAATTTAATTGAGTGGTGTCTAGGTGTTTTCTCCCGAAATATTTTTTTGGGTTTTGGAGATCTCATGTTCCTTAGACTCTTAGACACAAATCGAGACTAGAACACCTATCTGATGCTACCAAAAATTCACAAACTAAAACTCCCTCTTATCAAGGAAAGTGTTCTCCACTACACCAATTTTTTCTCTGAAATAGACGAACTTGGCTCTTCCTAAAGATTTTGTGAGTGTATTTGCAATTTATTGCTCTATGGGAAAATTTTGTAGATGGACTGCTCCACGCTACACTCAATATTTGATGAAGTGGTATCATGTCTATATGTTTTGACCTATCATGAAACACTCGAGTCTCAGAGAGCATGATGCAACTTTGATTGTCATAGTAGATGCTAGTCACCTCCATCTTGTGACTGAACAAACTCACTAGCAACTTCTGAATCCAAATAACATCACATGTGGCCATGCTAGCTACCATGTACTCTACTTCTGCAGAGTTCAATGCTATATATTTTTTCTTCCTGCTACACCAAAATACAACCCATGATCCAACGTTGAAGCAACACCTAGATGTGTGCTTCCGATCCACTAAATGACCTGCCCAATATGCATCTATATAATCACATAACCTGAAACCATCACCTCGAGTATCCCTTAACCCATTATCGATTGTGCCACGGAAATACCTCAATATATGTCTCGTTGCTGTCTAGTGCACCCTCTTAGGTCCCACCATAAACTGAATGAGATTGTTGACTGTGTTGACCACACTTTGTCAACGACCCCATTGCAGTACACCCCCATTTTTTCAAATGGGACTTATCACGTTCGGGGTTCACGTCATCCAGATTTCATCGGCATACGACATTTTGTTATAAATTATGTAAACCCATTTTGCATGTTATAATGTAAATGATCTAAGTAAGACCGTCAATGTATGTAACAACCTAGGTAAGCCTAGTATGTTGTTGATGATCTCTATCCTAGGAGGTTTTTTGTCTCACTGATTTACTTGTGTTTTTCGACACAAGTTATCGGCAGAGTGTTCCCCACCAGCCTCACCCCAAAGCTAGGGTGGATTTTGTCATTAGCATGCTAAGTGAGTCCTAGTGTTTTCTATCGAGTCCTTGTAAAAATAGTTTGGGAATAATCCTAGCTATTTGGCTAGATTATTTTGTTACAAGCTACTTGGTCTGCTAGATCATGTTTTGAGTCGCAGAATTGGGTATTTATTTGAGGGTCTATACGAATGGGTATTCCCCCTTTATGTGTCTAAATGTATTTATCTTATGTAAAGAGGGTTGGAAAAATAATTAAAATCCCCTCTCAATTAATTAATTAAATTTTCTGGTCAATTAATAAAAAATCAAAAGCCAGAAATTTAATTAATTTTAGGTCCTAGGTGAGGATGAAATTCTTCAAAGGAAAAATTCGTGGGTCCTTAAAAAATGGATTTTTAAAGGCCCCAGGTCAAGGGAATATTGAGAATTTTAAGAAATTTTGGACCCTTGGGCCTAGGTGGTTAAGTCAAAGTCAAAAATTTGAGGTAATTAACTCAAAAATAGTATTTTTGAGTTAATTAAAATGGATTTAAATCATAAATTCGTTTTTTCCCCAAATTTATAATTTCGACGGTCCAGATTAAAAGATGATCAAATCTTATCGATGGTCGAGATTATTTTGACGTGGATCAACTGAACTAGCCGTTGGAGATTTTGTCCTATAAATTAAGAGGCCTTTGTTAGTCTTGAATCATCCGATCTTAGAATCGTGCACTTGTCTTAGAAGCTCTTGTGAATTTTCTTTGATGAATAAAGCATAAAGACTTTGGGGTTACAAACTTTAGTGTTCCTTTTCTAGATCTATGTGGTAATTCATTTCTAAACTCTGCTACTTTATTTTTGCATTTTTATGGTTGATGGCCTTCATGGATTAATCTGCATACAGGTATCTTGTGCAGTTTTCTGGGTTCATAAAATGACATTTTGATTTTTTTTTTGAGGGATCTCATGTTATTTTCTTAAATCTCTATCGATCTAAAGTTCAGATCTAAGTGTGCAAGGAAATTTTTTTTTTAAAGATTTGAGAGTCTGAGGAAGTCTTCAGTTGGACCAGCCGACTCTCAGATTCGTAAATCTGAAATAGCCCATTGTTTCTAATTTCGTAAAGCTATCTTACGGAATTGTGTTTTTACAGAGTCTTTAGGACTTGTGCCTCTCTTTTTAAAATTTCAAATTTCTAAAAATTGTGCTAAAATTGATTCAAATCTGGCCATGAGGGTCTCAGATCTGTAAATTAGCTTGTAAATTTGTATTTTTTAGGGCTGTAAGGGTTTAATAAATTTTTCGGTGTATATATTTTCAGGATCTGACTGGTTTTGCAGGTTGCAGGGTTTACTCAGAATTTTTTTTTAGATCTGAGCCAGATCTAACCCCTGAGGGTCAGATCTGGCCTTAGAATCACCTTTGTGGGTAGATCTGCATGGTTTCGATTCAAAGAGCATAAAAAATCTAAGTTTGCTGGGCGAAATTTATGTGTACTAGGTTTATTCAAAATTTATTCTTCTTTCGTTGCTGCATAAACGCTGTCATTTCCCATCGATTTCTGCAAGCCATCAATCTGCTACCCAACGCTGTCACTCTCTGCTGCTTCAAAATCAATTTTCCCATTTGATCTGCAATTTGACTTCAAATCCTCCTTTACGCTGCATTATTCCACTTGCTTTCTTCATTATTGCCATCGATCTGCATCATCTCTGCCCTCCGTCCGACCTCTTCTCTTCCTGTCGGCCGACGAGCCTTCCCTTAGCCATCGCTCCTTTGTTATCAGTCATTTTTCTTGCTTTCATGCTGTGTTTTTCTCCATTACCATCCGCCCTTGTCTTCTTATCCTTTCCTCTATGCGTCCCTTTGCCGCCTTCTCCTTTGCACCACGCTGACCTTCGCTGCCTTTGCCCTCGTCCGACGTCTTCCTCTGCTCATACGTTCCATCCATCTCTGTGTGTCGTCCGAGCCTTCGCCCTTTTCTTTGTCTCTCACATCTGACACGCCATTGTTCCTTCCTCCCTCACGTCGTCGTTCCTCCGTCCGTTGACCTGCAGACAACAAGAAAACAAACGCACACATATTTGAAAGCCCACACATGTATATTCGTTAGCGTTAATCGGTTTCATTTTTTAGTTAGCGTTAATTTAGATTTAAGTTCTTTCCGATTTTAGATTAAATTTGTTAGATTTTAATGCGTAAGGTGAGTTGTGGTCGTGTTTAGTTCAGGAGTTAGTTTTTTTGATTTTTTGGTTTAGATTTTTTTTAGTTTAGTCTTAGTTAGTTTTAATTTTGTAATTTAATTTTTATTTAACTTTTAGTTTTAGATTTGACTTTAGATATCATAATGTTAACTTTAGTTTAGTTTAGATTTCAAATTTGTTTAGTTTTAGATTATAGCTTTAGATTAGGATTTTGATATTTTAGTTTAGTTTTTAGCTTTGGTTTAATTTTTAGGATTTTAATTTCTAGTTTTGTTTAATCTAGTTTTTTGTAGATTTTGTTTAAAATATAAAAAATTATAAAAATTTCAAAATTTAAAAAAATTAAAAATTCTGAGTCCTATAGTCAAATGAGCTTAAATTTCTATCTAAAGTTTGACTATATAGGAGCATTTTAAATTTCTGGATTGGGTTATAATTGAGATATCATAGATTCAGAAATATTTCAAGCATCTAGCATTTTAATTTAATTGATCGTCTCATGATAAGCTTTGCTAATTGGTTTAAGTATCTTGATGAATGATTGTGGTGCTTTTTTACTGAATATCATCAAATATCATTTGTATTTTCATAGCAACAGTTAAACATCTATTACTTGGCTTTAATTGCATAATGGGATTTTCTAACTCCATAAGGCACTGGTTTTAATATAATTGATCTGTGAAATCTCGTTAATCTTATCAAATATTTGGTTTTTTAGCTGTGTCTCCTAGATTGGTTGATTTGCAACCAATTCTTTTCCTTCATTTCTGTTAGGGTCTACCTCCCTTAGCTTGCAAGGAGATAGCTTAGATAGAGATATTGGGGATAAAGGTGACAACCCCCAATCTGAGCCGTTGTCGCGGTGCCTAGACATTTTGTGCGACAACAGATCGCAAACCAGATATCTGGCTTGGTGTTGACTAGTTACATGAGGGAACCAATGAGTTGTCAATACAAGTTTGGGTCAACGTCCTTGTCCTTTGATGCATCAATCTTCGTTCAGTTTGTAATCATAGGCATAGACATAGTTCTAAAGTCCTACATCTTGAACATCTTAAAAAAAAATTTTAGTATATCTCTCTTGACCAAAGAAGGTCTCACCGTCCCTCTTCCATGCTTCCAAGCCTAGTAAGTAATGCATCAGCCCCAGATCCTTCATGTAAAACACTGTTATCAGGTTCCTCTTGCAGTCCTCTATCGTCCCTAATGACCTTGTCAGAAAGAGGTCATCCACATACAACACTAGAATGAGTGGCTCACCCCTACCATCAGATAGTAAAGGTTGGGACCTATATCACTCTTGAAAAATCCCATTTGTTGCAACTTGCAAGTAGCCGTCAATTGGACCACACCACACCCTGGGAGCTTGTTTGAGCCCGTATAGTGCTCTCTTCAATCTGCACACATGTGTTCCCCTCTCATGTGTCTCGAAGTCCTCTAGTTGTTCAATGTATACCTCCTCCTCTATTACCCCGTTCAAGAATGATGTTTTGATGTCCATCTCGTGAATTTTCCATCCCATCTGTGCTACTAAAGATATAACAGACTAGATGGAAGTATATCTGGAAACTGGGGCGAAGGTCTCCTCATAATCTATGCCTTCCTTTTGCGCATACCCCTTTTCCATGAACCTAGCCTTGTACTTCTCCATGCTACCATATTTAGCATACTTGATCTTGTAGATCCATTGAGAGCCCACACCCGACCCATCCATAGGTCTTGACACTACCTCCTAAACATCGTTTGTCGTTATAGAGTTATACTCCTCTTCCATGGCATCCACCCATCTGACATTGTGCAACCTCCTGATAGCTGGAATGTTCAACAACCTATGCCACCAATTCTTGGTACCTATCTGGATGGTTTCATTCTCTCTTGTCTAGAGCTCCTACGAACTCCTCTGCATCCCTAAGCGTCCGATGAACTTCTCTACTGGTTCAATCACTAGTGGTGGGAGGATCAACCAACTCCTCATCCTATCTCTCTTACTCCACCTGTTGCAAAATCATAGGATCTCTTGCACCTGATGTAATGCTCCTAATGGAAATTTACAATGATAAGCAAAGACATGTAAATATAACAACACAGTAAATCTTCAGAAATAACACACATAAACCAGAAATTCTACCAAAGCACCAAATTGGCCCAATTTTATTAATAAACAATGTTGGAGTACAAATGAGTTGGAGAAAATGCACCTGGGCTTGCACAAGGAAAGCCACAAGCACTAGGTGATGAGTACAAAAATTCCGAACAACTACAATAGATCAACTCCCCATAAAACTGCGCTGCTCCTCCAATTCTGCATTGCTGCCAGAATTTTCCCACTGATTTCCCCCCTCTAGACTGCTCAAAAAATTCTGTAAAATTGAGTGTAAGCTCCTTGCCCCAAACCCAGAAAATCCCAGAAAGGATTTCCCTTAGTTCCAACCTTCCGAAATTGACCCTTCACAACTTGGCCCTCTACCAAACCATAAATCTGTCATTGTAGTTGAAAATGTCAACCTTTGCTCACAAAAATCCAACAATCTTCCCCAAATAACCTTCCTACCAATTACCCAACACCCTAGCTCTTGACTCCTCCAAATGGTGCTGCCCAAAAGTGCCTCACTCTAATGACTGCACAGTCATGGAGAAGATGATGCAGTCTCTGAGTATAAGAAATGAGTACTACGTGTAGGATGGTTCTCTCTGCTGTAAAAACACTCCACACTCCCAGAAATGGAGAGGAAACACTCCTATATCCCCACCAAACAATCTCCAACTATGTTTCTCCTCCTCCAGCAGCGTGGCTCTTCCCTCTATGCAGCAGTGGCACCAGAATTGTGTTTGCCTCTAAAACTATGTGGCACTGTCAATGGTGTCTCCTGCGATCTCAGTGATAGAAGAAATACTTCCTTCTGTGGCACTCTAATTCCACTGAAGAGAGATTTAGCTTCTCTCCTTGGGAAGCTCTTGTGCTAAATAGCACAATCTTGGCTCAGCCGAACAACTAAGGAAAATTCGAATTTCAATTAGAGAAAAGACCCCCAATGCTCCTTTATTCCTTCTATTTATAGTTGCTGGTCATGAGTTCCTTATGGGCCCCATCTAGAATTTGATTTTCCTTAGGGAGTTCGAATTCCCTTTTCCCCAAGTGCGTATTTCATGTGGGTGAGTGGCCCCCACATTCTGCTAACATGCAAATAATTTCATTTCTCCTATGTTCCTCTCACCAAAACTGCCTTTGTCTATTATTAATCAAAATTAAAAAATAAATTTAATTGGGGACATTACACCCGAGGTTGTGCTAGTACTAGTAACTATACTAGATCCTTGTGACTATATTGCATGTTGTCCCTGCAGTTGCTACTATAATTGCTCCTATTGTTGGACTAATGGATCTTCTATTGGATCACTTTGATCACCTATTGGCAACTCACGAGATCTCTTGAAGGCTCTGTCCCCCATGAAATTCAGTCTTGTCTCACAATAATATTCCTGTTGTTAGGAACGTAGATCTTGCATGCCTTTGAGGTTTCGCGATACCCAGCGAAGAACCTCTTCTCTATTGTCTGATTTAACTTAGTACGTTTTGGTATATAGCAGTAAGCTACACTGTCAAAGATCCTGAAGTGACTAACTTTTGGCTTCTTCCCTAACAAGACTTCTTATGGTGTTATCTTCCCCAATGCCCTATGAGGAACGTTGTTCTATATATACATTGTTGTGTTACATGCCTCTTCCCATAGAAACTTGGGCATGTCCTAGTCATATAACATGAGTTTTTTCACCCCAACTATAAACCTATTCTTTTGTTCTATTACTCCATTCTGCCAAGGAGTGTATGGATTTGTCTACTCCCTCCTAATGCCTTCCTTCACACAGAAGCCCATGAAGTCATTGTTTGTGTTCTCTCCTTCGTTATCTGAGTGAAGCACCTTAATATTTTTCTCTGTCACATACTCCAATAGAGCCTTAAACTCTAGGAAGTGACTGAAGACTTCATCCTTGGTCTTCAAGAAATAGATCTAGGTTTTCCTGGAATAATCATCGATGAAGGTGACGAAGTACTTGTACCATATGAGAGATCTAGTGGACTTAGGGACATAAATGTTTGAGTGTATAATTTGTAACACACCATCTGATCTATTGTCACTTCTTGGGAATGTTGACTTAGCATATTTCCCAAGTACGTATCCCCTGCACACATCATCGTGTTACGTGCTCAATTTTGGAACACCTGTCACTGTCTCCCTGAGCATCCTAAGTGCTCCATGGTGTAAATGTCCCATTCTCCTATACCATAACTCATTAAGGTCTCTCTCACTGCTACTACTATCACTAATGCTCCTACTAACAAGATATTTTAGAGATTCAAGCTACAAACTATACAACTTGTTGCTACAAACTCCAATATGGTTCACCTTCTTCCAGTTTTGGTGTTTGATGAACACCTTCTTCCCTACAAAGTAGACATCATATCCCTTATCGTGTAGCTTGGACATTGAAATTAGGTTCATACCTAGGCTGGGAACATGCAACACATTTGTAACATTGGTAGTTGCCCCAGACTCCCTCTGAATCTCGATGGTGCCCACTCCAACTAGAGTAGTATTTTTGCCTAATATGCACACCTATACTAATGCGGGAAAAGTACCCAATCCCACTAGGTGTGATCCTTAAGGAGAAACACTCAAAGAAGGGGTTGTCATTGTAGAAATTTCTAAATCTTAATTCTTATGCAGAAATTATTTATGTTAATCTGGTTAAGCTTCTCCTACTTATACAAGTTATCAACTGAATAAATTCAAGTTAACATCAAAGCAAAACACATAACAGATCTCTACCAATTCAGATCTAGAATAAGCACATGCACTCATAGACAAAGTGACATAGTTATTTATGGACAAACTGTCCCCGGAAAAACCCAATGTGGGAAAAGCAGTCTCTGGCTGCTAGAGGGATCTATTATTAAGAATATTTCTGAATACACAACTCTGGATTCAAGATTTGGAAAACCCTATAGAGAAAACTCTAAATCTGCAGCACCTGGCTGATCTAAGACCAAAAATACTGACTGATCCATTCCCTCAAACAAGATTTATAGAACTCAGCCAAATCTAGGCCTAGAAACCCCAGTTCTGCCCCTGAAAGACACTGCGTCAGCCTTTCAAGGCCTCCAATTGCTCAGCTTTACCACTAGAAGGGACTGTGTTACCCCAGACTGGGTGACACAGTCACTACGTTTCCCCTAAGGGTCTCTGCGTAACCCCTGAAGGGCTTCCTAAAAAATCACGCTGTCCCATCGTTGCCCGGGCCGCCATCCGCCGCCATCACATTTCTGCTCGCTACCGCCGCCTTCCTCTCATGACCGTGTTTCGATTCTCTTCCATTTCTTGTGTATTCCTGTGGATCTTGGGGACCGCATCATCCCTCGTCTAAATTCTCTCTGAATCGAAACACTTGTAGAATTCTTACAACTCCGCCCCCAGAATCTCGCCCAGCTTCGCGTTTCACTCTGTGTCTTACAAATGACCCCAAGTTTTCCTTTATATTTCTTTTTTGACAAATCAACAACGCATTGAAATCTTTAATCAATGCATAAGATTAAAAGAAAAGTCACATCCTCATGTGGACTTGGAGACAATTTTATCACATGTTTAACGACCATTTTAATTATTTTATTTTCCAGTTTAACTTAGAAGACAATAAACACTAATTAATTTAATATCTCCTAAACCAGATGAAATTTCCCAAATCCATTTCTAGGTCTTGTAGATCAGGTGAACTCTAGTCCTTCCTCAAAATTTGGGACCTAGAGCACAACTGATGCTACCCCAAATACAAAAAATCTCAAAACTCCCTCTTAGCATCAAGAGTGTGCTCTAGCAATACATCATACTTATGCATTATATGATTTTGGGCACTGGTTTTGTGCTGTTGAAGCTTGGCCTCCTGCCACTCAACTCTGCACTATTGTTGCCATTCTGTACTGCTGCCCATGACTCTGCCACTGCCATTGCAACCACTGTACTGTAGCTCCCTCTCAATATGCTGCATCTGTGCTGCTCATAGCACTGCCACTGCTGATCTACTGCACTGCAACTTCAGTTGTTGAGAGAAACAACTGAATCTCCTGCCCAATCTTTGACAAACAAGTCTGATGGGCTGCATCCTCATCACTGAAGCTCCATAGGCTATAGATTTGTGCTGGCATCTAAAGAACGATGCACAACTACAGCTCTGCTAGCGTAATCAAACTCCCTCTGCACTATTGAAGTCACATCAGCTCCTTGTATTGAAATCTATCATGCTACTGCTGCACTGCGTTGTCCCTCTGAAGCTCTTTGCGTTGCTGCAACTCTTCACTACATAAGCAGTACTGCTCTGCGCTGCTGAAGTCACATCAGCCTCTGCGCTGCTACTGCTTCTATGTTGTTGCTGCTATGCTCTGCGTTGCTCCTCCTAGCCTCCAGATCTGCCTCTGCCTCTGCTTCATCTATGATCTATGCACCCAATGCTCCACTTGTCCCGCTACTGTCTTAAGGCTGCCGTAGCTCGCTTGTTGATCCAAGAGATGAGCTGCTCAAGGATCTCGCCTTTCTTCCATGTAGCTCCTCTACATGTCCATGTCACCCCACCTCCGTGGTTCATGAGCACTCATGGCTACATCATCTCCTGACCCATCATCTGCCACTGCTGCTTTGGAAGAAGATGCTTCCTTGTCCTTCTTCTTTTCTGGACAATGGCTAGCAAAATATCCCATTTCGCCACACTGGAAGCACTTGATCTTATAAAGATCCTTCTTCTTCTTCAGCTGCTTCTTCGATGCCAAGGCTGCATCTTCTTCCTCTTCCTTCTTAACCTTTATCAACACAGGGTTGTGCTACTTCTTGGTGAACCTTCATAGTTCTTCTTGCTGCAGGATCGACCACAAAATGTCCCAATCTGGGAGGTCCAATCTGCCCAAGATACTTTGGACAAACATTTCCCACTCATCCGTGACTGCATTGAGGGCAGTCCTGACTATCACTGCATCATATATGGTTGCACCCGTTGCAGTCAGCTGATCCCTGATTGACTGCAATCTGAAGAGAAAATGGCTGACGTTTTCTCCCTTGGTCATCATGAATGACCTCATTTGGGCCTCCAATAGCATCTTTCTATGGACTGATTTTCCCTCATATAGGGAATTCAAGGCCTTCCACATCTCATTAGTTGTCTTCTTCTTAGCTATGTGTGGTACAATATGGTCCTTCACACTGTCCATTATCAGCCACTTGACATGCCCATCAGCTTCCTTATGCTTCCGTAGGAGATCCGCATCTGTCGGTGTGGCCAGGGTCTGCTCTGCATGGTCTCTTAGACCATATGCCTCAAGGACAATCAGGATCCTAGATTTCCACACCGAAAAGTTTGAGAGGCCCTTTAGCCTATCCTGATCACGCAGTCCATGAGGATCCATCTGCTCAGAATGTGTCAGAGCTCCTCTTCTCTATGCTAGAGATCTTGGATCTAGGGTCTTTTTCGAACTGGGAACCTCCTGCTCCCCCTGACACTTGATTTCCCTCCTTGGAAATCTACCAAATCAACTATGATTCAGCTTCTTCTTTGATCCTCTAACCAAACTGCAAGTTTCCTTTGGCAAGAAACTCTCTGAGAAGCTGATCTCTTCCCAAACTTTGTCACTTGTGCTAAGGTTAAAAATCTGAAAACTTCAAAAGTTTAACCCCACCAGCTCTTCTAAATTTCTGTAGACTTTTACTGGATTTGACAGATTCAGATCTGAATCACACTGGCTGCTGCTACTACTGTTGCTGCTGCCGTCTGCTACTGCTGTTGTTGCTGCTGCCTTCCTCTGCGTGAATCTACTCCTGAAAACTACGATGTCCCTTCAGATCTACTTTTCTACTGCCTTTCTAGCTGCTTTATGCAGCTAGATCCTTCATATTCTTCAGCTGGTGACCCTTCTAGATCTGCAATTGTTCTGATACCATGTAGAAATTTATGAATCTTAATTCTTATGCAGAAATTATTTATGTTAATCTGGTTAAGCTTTTCCTACTTATACAAGTTATCAAATGAATAAATTCAAGTTAACATCAAAGCAAAACACATAACAGATCTCTACCAATTTAGATCTAGAATAAGCACATGCACACATAGACAAAGTGACACAGTTATTTCTGGACAAACTGTCCCTAGAAAAACCCAATGTGGGAAAACCGGTCTCTGGCTGCTGGAGGGCTCTAGTATTAAGAATATTTCTAAATACACAACTCTGGGTTCCAGATCTGGAAAACCCTACAGAGAAAACTCTAGATCTGCAACACCTGGCTGATCTAAGACCAACAATAATGACTAATCCACACCCTCAAACGAGATTTACAGAACTCAGCCAAATCTAGGCCTAGAAAACCCAGATCTGCCCCTGAAATACACTGCGTTAGCCTTTGAAGGCCTCCAATTGCTCAGCGCTGCCACTGGAAGGGACTACGTTACCCCAGACTGGGTGACGCAGTCACTACGCTGCCCCTAAGGGTCTCTGCGTAACCCCTAAAGGGCTTCTTGAAAAATCACGCTATCCTTGTTGTTGTCAGCTTTCGCTGGCTGCCCGCCGCCGTCGTCTTCCTCTCGCGCCGTTCTTTCCATTCTCTTCTCTGCCTCTTTGTGTATTCTAGACCCTGGGATTAGATCATCCCCTTGGTATAAATTCCCCTCTCTACAATTGAAACACTTCTGAGTATTTTTAGCAACCCCGCCCTAGAATCTCAACTTAGCTTCAGTGCTTTGCCTCCGTGTGTCTTTACAAACGACTCCAAGCCTTTCCTTTATACTTTTCTCGTTGACAAATCAATGGCCATGATCAAATCTTGAATCAATGGTTAAGGTTAAAAGAAAGCTTGATCCGTGTGATTTAAGACAATTTCATCACATGTTTAATTAAATTCACTTTAATTATTTTATTTTCCTAAGTTTTAACTTAGGAAATACATTAAAATAATTAATTAATTTAATATCTCCTAAATCAGATGAAATTTCCCAAATCCATTTCTGGGTCTTGTAGTTCAGGTGAACTCTAGTCCTTCCTCAAAATTTGGGACCTAGAGCACAACTAATGCTACCCCAAATACACAAAATCTCAACAGTCACATATTCCCAAATCTCTCCATTTAGGTTTTCTCCTAGCTAAACCAAGGGGGGTGGTCCCTAAAAATGATTCTAAAAGGAAAACTTGTTAAGGACAAAAAGCTCTAGGAGATTATGATGCTAATTAGATTAGTTAATGCTTCACCAATTTAACAACTTGAATTATATCTTGAAATGAGATTGATTAGCAAGTAAGGATAGTTAATAAACTATAACGATCAATACTTTAGATAAATCAGTCATATGCAACAAGATATCCTTCAAGGCAAATATAATTAAACCAGTGCCAAATATACTTGCAAGAAATATATGCTCACAAATAATCCACAATACTTGCAAATAAGGTATATGAAGTAAATTAACAAGTTGCACAATTAGAGAAGTTACAAGGCAAGAGGTTAGTGAGCCACACAAGTGATTATATGTAACTTGAAATATGAACAATAAATGGATTTAGAACTTGGAAGGAAATAGAGCTTGTACCTATAGAGAGATGCTCAAATTCGATGTAACTTTAAAGGACAACTAATATGAGCATAAAAGTGACATAGACAAGAACATGATTAAAGTGCCTGCAAAATGAATGAAATGCTCTCAACCCAACTTATACAATAATCAGTTATGTGAAAGATGCAAATAAGTGTATGTGTAGTTTGTGAGGTGTGAAAATTTCCTTGAAATGCAGCAACTGGAATTTATTGTCCTAACTGATTAATTATGCAATTTATTTGTTATAATTTATGGAATTTATTGTCCTAACCTACCGCGGCATTGTTATAATAACAGTGGTGCAATTTATGGTCAAAAGAAAGCAGAGTCGACAATCTAATAAATTACGTTTTAAATGGTGCAGAGTTTTGGTTAAAGCACATGGTTTCAAAACTATGTGAGACGGCGGAGCAAAACTATACGAAGGACACTACATTTGGGCTCAAATACTTTTATGCCGAAGTTTTCAACCTATGTTAAAAGGTTTGGAGCAGATATATATATATTTAGTGGTCCAAAGTCATGTTTACACTT
Source organism: Pinus albicaulis (assembly GCA_034641835.2). Taxonomy (NCBI): domain Eukaryota; kingdom Viridiplantae; phylum Streptophyta; class Pinopsida; order Pinales; family Pinaceae; genus Pinus; species Pinus albicaulis. The sequence goes on from CM076570.1 coordinate 1,151,107,053, forward strand.
GGCAGCGAAATATTATAATAACTACGGTGCGGTGATAGTTAGAAAAGACCAAAGTTGTAGAAAGTTTGACGAACCATCACCTACGTTGCAAACAGTGCAGAGTCACGGCTTTGCCAGAGGAGGTTACAATATGCATGGTTGTAAAATCGTTTTTTAATCAGAAAACGCAGATTCATGCGCTATAATCAACGCCACGATGACCTCCCACGTGTCCCATTCCCCATCAAAGCTCTTGATACATGTCCACGGTGAGCTGGATAGAACGAATCCCTACTCTTCATGCCGCATTACATGGACGCAGGTTGCCCAATGCATGCTACCATGCATGAACGATAATTATGTTACTACGCGCAAACGAAGGTTTTTGATTGAAGAGGTCACTGACACATAGCTTTTCAGGGATCGTTTAGCTCTGCATTATCAATAAGCCCGACATGCAAGGATTTGATGCCCCTTCTGAGCCGCTCAAGTCTGGCATGCAGTAATAATGATCGCCATGGTTAATATTCAGTGCGGGAAAAGGGTCGAATCCCTTCGATTCTAGTTGTGTTAGCGCAACAAATAAAACCTCTGACATAATTTCCATCCTCTGCAATACGCAGCTTCTAGTGAAGTCTTCACGTCCTGCAAACCCAAAACGCTTCCAACTCTGACTCCAAGGCATCAAAGAAGCTACAAATCGGACCCATATATGATAAAGGCCAGAGCCGGGTTATACTAAGAGCGCGAACAGTTATAAGAAGGGTTCACGATGTGGCATAGGCACAAAAGGAACACATCCAATGGTTTGCACACCTTATCGACAGCCCAAGGAAATTTACCTGGTGAAAGCGCTGCCACAAAATAAATACCTGTGCGTGGCTCATATTTGCAACTATTTCGAAATCCTGGCTACGTTGAGGTTCTGCATGCTGGTTTCCCATTACTCCAGCAGTCTCATTCCAAGAGGCACGCAGCCATACTAATCATCATGCCACAGATTAACTCCAAGCTTATCATTCAGAACCAAGACAGCGTCAAAGGGATAGGTTGAACGTTCGACGAACTGGAAAAAGCGACCGTGCGACCTCCGTGAGGTTGCATTTCATGAAGAACCAATAAATCGCACTATTCTCAAAGCGATGGGTTGCAGAACTAAGGAGTAGGTCGCAATGCGACCGTGTGACCTCTGCAAAGTCGCATTTCGAAGGGAAACGTTGAGTCGCATTTTTCCACAGGTCGCTGGGTCGCATAAGCTCAGCAACGGGCCGACAGCGCGACCCCTACTACGTTGCGACCCTGCGACTTCCCTAAGGAGCCGCACCCTCCCTTCAAGTCGAACTGCCACATCACAGCACCTCAACTAGTTGCCCTGGTCATCCGATACACGACTAGTCACAACATTGCGACCTAAGAGAGCCTTCGCCTTCACTTGTCGTGTCAACATGCAGGCTCGTGAGCAAATCTCAAGAGCTAGAAAACATTATTTAACAAAATCACTTTTCCAGCCATGCTTAATCATTTGATCGTCGCTCAGATTGAACCCCATTTCGAAGGGCCATCCCCTTATTAATGTCTCGGTACAAATCGTTGAACATGAAAGAAGTATCGTTAGTGCATATCATAATTGTTGTCAAGGAGAACATAAGGAGCATGCTGATCAAGCTGACACTTCCCATCAATTGAGTCTGCATTCTGAACTCGGCCTACAGCTATACTAATTTTCAATGACATAGTGGCACAATGTTTGACCACACAGGGGTCTAAAGTTGTCATTTTCACTCGTGCAATTAATTAATTATGCCTCTAACATTATTATTTGTCAATGAAGACATATAACCTAAGCTCTGTGACTGCAGGTGGAAGCTGTCGATCTGCGCAGTGAGCCAAAGTTTTCCCAGCAAGCAAGAGGACTCTTTGTCAAAGCAACGGAGGTGCGATAAGGAATATTGCTATGAAATCCAAAGATCGCCAAAAGAAGCACCCAAGTCCCAGATCTGCTTAAGGTCGCAGGTCGCAAATTTCCTCAAGTCGCAGGTCGCAGATTTCCTCAGGTCGCCAGGTCGCATAGTCGCCCTCCCTACTAAAAGCTCGACGACGCGACCCAACGACTAGGTCGCAAGGTCGCAAATGCATCAAGGTTGCAGGTCGCGGATTGCCGGGGGTCGCAAGTCACGAGATCCAGTCAAGTTGCAAGGTCGCATCAGTGGCTCAGGCCGCAAGTCGCAGAATAGACTGGGTCGCAAGACAGCCCAACCGTCAGGAAGCTGAAAAGTCAGGAAGCCCAAAAGACAAGCTTTGCTCTATAAATATTTCCTTCGAGAACTTGTATAAGGATCTTTTGGTTTGATGCTCGAGCTGAGTACATTGTATTACTAGAGGATTATACATTTGAGCGTGAATACAAGAATTTTGAAAAATCCCTTTGTGGATCTGGTGTTGTCATATGTATGAGCGCTATTGAGTATTATGTTTTCAGTTTCTGAACATCTTAGATTAAGGGAACTGTATCTTTAATTCATATCACAATTGCATAACAGTTTGCTATGTTAATGGTGGTTGAGTTCATTTCACTTTCTTAACGAACGCTGATGGCTTTGTTTATTAGCATTTGTGTTATCATTTAAAACTTTTAGGAAGTGAAGGGTGTTCTTGCCATGAGGAATTGTTTCTTTTGTGGTCAGAACAATTTACAAGCATGACCCTAATGAAGTGTTGTTAACAACACTTCCTTCGGTCTTCATGCTTTATTATTTCCTCTTGCTACTCATAGTGTTGTATGTACATTTAATGCATCAATCATATGTCTTGTATCATTTGATTAGGTGTGTATCCACTATTTTATAGAGTTTAAGCGAGACCCAAAGAAAGGAGAAATCAGCGGTAGCTGGACCCACACCCCGGACGGGATCCCTATTCCAAACGGTTCAAGGTCTAATTGGGACTTTTTACCGGGGAGATCCCCTGCTGTTGGCTGGACAGATTTTCCCGTCAACAAAATTGGTGCTAGAAGGAGGGCCAAATGACAAGCTGAGCCCTTAGAGCCTGCAGTTAATCTCATATCTATAATGGCTCGTTCCCAAATCTTTCTCCCAAGATGTTTGTCGGAGTTTTATGAGCCTCGATGTCTCATCCCCGATGAACTTATGAATCACTTGTCCCAGTTAAAATTCGATGGTGAAAACGGAGTGTCCATAACCCAACACCATTCAGATTTCTGTGACTTTGGTGAGTGCTACGAAATTGACAATGAAGGTTTGATTTGTTTGCTTTTCTTCCTCACTCTCGAAGGTCGCACTAAGCAATGGTGCCGCACATTGCCGGAAGCTTCCATCCATTCGTTTGAACAACTCGCCAATGAATTACAACAAGCTTTTCACAGGTACGATTTTCAAAGTGTATTGATAGCGCTAAATGACATCAAAATGGAACCTCAGGAACCTCTAGATGAATTTTCTATCAGATTTGTCCATTATTGTTTTGAGTTCCCTGAAAAGGATGTTGATTGGAAATTGTTAAGTGAATAGTTCAGGTATGTGATCCTCGTTTCTCTTGAAAAATTTCAAGTATTAACCCTACCTGATCCTAGTGTTCCCTATGACGACCCGCGAGTTGCCAGCTGTTCAGACTGCATCTTCAATGTTTCCTTGTCCATCTCCACCAGCCCAGACCACATTCAGGCCTCCAAGGAGAGTATTGCTATTTGTGACATTCTCGCTCCTCCTCCTGAGTTGTCGGATAGTGGAGTTGTGACCTCAAAAGTTCTGAGCAATGATAGATGGGTGCATGAGGATAAAGCCTATCGTACTACCTTTGAATCTTTCACGCACCATGTCGAATCAGAGTTTGAAAACCATAGTGGCTCATTGTCTCTTTCGGTTCGTGGAACCTACCTCGAGCCCTCTCGATGTCTCCCTAGACACAGTCCTAAATCTGATTCGCATACTGATTATGAATCGACTCCTATCCCGGAAGAAGTTGATTCCCTTCCAGGACCTGCCAAATCTTTGTTTTCCCTGAATGACACGGATGTGCATATTGAAAAACCTTGTACGATTAATACCCCCACGGCTCAAATTTATCGTTCATTATTCCACGATTTATTTCGCAAGTCCGCCACACCAGTAATTTCTTCGAGACATTCAAAATTTCCTTATACTGGTATTGGCGACAATCATAAGCACGCAGATGTTGTTTCACAATCACAGTCCAAAATCGATGAATCTTTTAGATCTGATCTTTCTCACTCGAAATCTTTAGACAACCATAGGAGTGATTTCTTGTCAAGGCAACCCCAAGATGTCCCCTCTATTGATCCATCCCAATTGGTAACCCCCGGGGAGCCTAACATGCCAGGTACCCAACTTGATCAAATCAATGGTTCCAGCGATCACTGCATATCTGAAAACATATTCACTAATACTGACGAGGACTGTCACTCGTATCTCTCTGCCGACTATAATCCACTTTATGAGGATCCGAGTACCTATCAAGGAATCGAAGCACTCCCGCTCTTGCCAGCTGTCATTCCTAGTTCTTCAGACCCTGACGAGATCTCTCAAACAACTCTAACCAGGGTTCCTCGAATTAGGGTTTCTGAAACGACAATTCCCAAGTACCATGCTCCTCCCAGCATAACCACATCGGATATCATTTCATCTGGGTGGATTTTTCATTCTAGTGAGGTTTCCCTGAGCACATCTTCCTGTCCCCCAATAGCTGGTGTGCAACAACCGATACACCCCAATTTATTCACTGGTAAGAAAACACCGGCCATTGTCTCTAATCCTTCTAGTTGTTGCCTAGCCAGTACCAGTTGCAATCAAGCACAAACATGTGGTTCTTGGCAAATCCCTCAACTGCTCGAAAACCTTACGGAAAATTCACCCCATCCTGGCAAATCTAAAGAATCTGATACATTGGATTATCAATCTGTTAGTGTGCAAACATTTGACCAAATTGATACAAAGCCCACTGACATTTTGCAACTCACCACAACCCATGATCACATCCATTCGCCCGTTGATCTCGCCAAACCATCAAAGTTGGGAAACCCCCACTCGAAGGTCCGGATTTTGTTCAAAACGGTAAGGAATTGCAGCCTCCACTAAAAGTGGATTCGGATCCTCTTATCCTTGACAGATTCCAGGAGCAACTCCGAACCAGGGTTTTCAAAATTAGGGTTTCTTCTCTCGGATACGCAAACATCCGTGACTCCCCTGGCACACGCTCAGTGTTTCCATTCCAGGAAATCAATTATCCCCACCACCACAATGAAGTTGCTGATTTGCTCGACCAACCCTATCCGGTGAATGTGCCTGCAAATAGGCAATGGCTTACCCAGCGCCCATCAGACCTAGGATTGTGCATGGATGGATGTGTGTCATTTATAAATGTTGATTTTCAAGAACATATTGCTGTGTATCAGGATGAGAGTGGAATTCAGCCTGCACAATCTATTCTGGCATGTTCTTTGGTAAGTATCCATGATCTTCTTGCCTTTGCACCTGCTCTTCAGGTAAGTTTTGTTGTTACTGCACCTTTTTGGATGCTAGCCCTGATCCCAAGCATTGTTGTTGTTGCAGGATGGGAATTAATGCGGTGGCTGCACTGGAAAGCTGATTTTACATAACCCGACCGCCTCATGGGTTAAAATAGGGTTTAGGTGTAGGCTAGCTAGGACCTGTTAATAAAAATTTTAGTTCAAGTTTACTTAGATTTACTGATGAGATTTTTATTTTATGATTTAAAAGTGTGTCTGCTATTTTGCTTACGTTTAGTATCTTAGGCATCATCATGTTACAAATGTTTTGCACTCATCTCTTTTAGTTCTCTTGTTGCTGCATAAATAATCACTGCTTGTATTACTCCCCTTTTCCACCTACAACTGGTTGATCGTTCCCGCACATGGCGTGGCATTGCATCTTGAGCCTCGTTGGTTACATAGCGCTGTACACTTTGTTCATACAGCTTTGAAATTTTTGACATGTCGCCTATCATCGCATGAGCCCTCATTGAAACCCTACCACCTTGCAGATTTGTTCTGCCTCGACTGTTGAAACAGTAACCCCATTGTTTGCATGAGGTTGCAGTGGCTATCTCAAGAGGCAGCTTTCTCTTAGGATAAGTCATCAAAGTCGCATTCTCAATAATATGCCTATGAGTCTAAACTTATTAGCCGAGGAGATACGAGCCGGTTGTTGTGGGAGACCTAATGAGTTTGAATGGCCCAATACCTGTAAGCCTAAACCTTGTGCCCAGCATAGTCTTGGACATTTTAATGATCTGTTTTGTGGGCTTCACCTATTGTGGTAGATGGGATGTGAACGTTTGGCACAAGGGCAAACCCAAATCAGGATATCTTTCAGTTTCTGTAAAACAAGAAACAACCTCTCTTGCTCGTAAAATAAGTCGGGATCCCTCATCCGCCCATGAAAAATAAGTGCCACGAGCACATGAAAATAAGTGCTACAAGCGCATGAAACAAATAAGGGAAAAGGATCGAGAAAGGCTTCCTGCGCAGAGAGGTAATGCAACGACTCTGCTAGGGTACTGACCAGGCTCGCTGGCAGCAGAGCAACGTTTGTGATTTCTTAAAGTGACTCCGCCGGGGTACTGTCCAGGCCTGCTGGCAGCGGAGCAACACCAGAAACTTACTTTAAAAATCTTGAAAATAATAAACCCGCTGCCTTGCTCTTCACATCATCAACAAGCTACTGGCGTCCGTGAGCTCCCACTTCGGTATGTTTTGATTAGCGAGACCTAGCCGAGGCACAAGGACTGGGCATACTTGTAAAGGACAGAGTAATACAAAGGGTACCCGCAGAACTTGTTCAATATTCCCTCGCATCACTATCTCAACTCAGACTATTGTTATGATATTGACAGAGATGCTGAATTCTACCAGTGGTTCGCCATTTGTTGTAGTCGCTACAACAACACCCAAAAATTTGGGTATATTCGAAATTTCGGGTCCACCCTTGCTCGCTTAGTCCTTAAGGTCTTTCGTCCGACCTGCGGTCAGTGTCATCCTCGCAACCTGTCCCAAACCCCTCGTGAGCCTTCTCACCATCATGACGAGAATACTCTTACCGTAGTCGTGCCATGTGTAAAGAGATTGCCATGCATACATTTGAATGGAAACCTTTTTGTGTATTGACAATTAAAAGCCCTCTCGCCATGGATCATTAAGCATGTTGATTGAATACTTATTTTAAGCTCGTTAGTCTCATATGTTTTATCTAGGGACGTCATTCTCAAAGAGTAACTGTGATGTTGTAATGTTCCACATAGGTCAACCCCAAGGGTGACAAACTCCCCAAATTTTTTCACGACATCGAGGGAAATAAAAGTGAGCTCAACAACAAGGCCTAAGTTGCGAAACAGGGGAGGAGGAGGAGCAAGCGACCAGTACTATTAAAGGGAGGATGGTGCGATACATGTTTATCAGGAAAAGAACCTTTTATGTCACTGATGAAAAAAAGCATCCTTCACTAATGTATATCGGATTCTTAGACTCACTCCATTAGGAAATGTCCGTACTGAATGCCATCTCGCATGAACCAGAAGCATTTGTTGTGATTTATCAGATCTAATCTTAAGTAGGGACCGAACGAGTTATTTACATTCCACAATGGCAGATATCTCACCTTAAAGGAAGTTTTGAAGATCCTACACAACACCAGCTCAATGTTGATCTCCTAGATGTACACATAGAGAGGAACACTTTGCACCAATTTGACAAGCCTAGTCTGAAGTATAGTCCGGGTGGACAAAGTGGACTCAGAAGATTTCCCTAAAGAAAGACAGTCTCATTCAAAGGTGTTTTCGTGTCGAGCTGCAGTGCGAAAGCGCACATGCTGATGGTGGCAAGATAATGGCACACCTAAAAGGGTTTTTCTATTTTCCGCAGTTGAATGAAATGGTTCACGGGTTCAAAATGCGTCATGATAAGCATCTGAAAGGATCATCACTGTCAATTTGGTGATTAAGTTTGGATTTACATCGACAAAGTAGGAGTGATCCAGGAGTATTATCCATTTTCTCTAAGTTTACAGGTCTCAATTGTTTCCGGGAAAAATGATGAACTATAGAGTTTGTTGCTTTAAATCTGACACTTCTTTTAGTTCCTCATCATCCATCAAAGTATAGGTGTAGGTTTGTTGGTGAGATTTAGGCTTGATTTTTCAGGTAATTGGTGCATTAGTAGTTTTGGCACAATTTCAAATATCTAAACGCACCTTTGAGAAGCAATGTTAAACCTAAGCTACACGGTGGGTGAAAATATATGGACCAAGGTTATGGTTTGAAATATTTATAATATAACCAAGGCAAAAAAATCATATGGTTTCAAAACCATAGGAGATCGTGGAGTAGAACTATGTGAAAAATTACATGTGGGCGCAACTATTTCGATGGTGGGGTTTTCGACCTATGGTAAAACGTTGGAGTGGATATATATATGTAGTGGTCGAGAGATTGTGTTTAAACATGGAGCGAAACATTAAAACAAACCTACCGCGGCATTGTTATAATAACTGTGGTGCAATTTATGGTCAAAAGAAAGCAGAGTCAACAATCTAATAACTTACGTTTTAAACGGCGCAGAGTTTTGGTTAAAGCACACAGTTTCAAAACTATGTGAGACGGCGGAGTAAAACTATACGAAGGACATTACATTTGGGCTCACATACTTTTATGCCGAAGTTTTCAACCTATGTTAAAAGGTTTGGAGCAGATATATATATATTTAGTGTTCCAAAGTCGTGTTTACACTTGGCAGCAAAATACTATAATAACTACGGTGTGGTGATAGTCAGAAAAGACCAGAGTTGTAGAAAGTTTGACGAACCATCACGTACGTTGCAAATAGTGCAGAGTCATGGCTTTGCTGGAAGAGGTTACGATATGCATGGTTGTAAAATTGTTTTTTAATCAGAAAACGCAGATTCATGCGCTATAATCAACGCCACGATGACCTCCCACGTGTCCCATTCCCCATCAAAGCTCTTGATACGTGTTCACGGTGAGCTGGACAGAACGAATCCCTACTCTTCATGCCGCATTACATGGACGCAGGTTGCCCAATGCATGCTACCATGCATGAATGATAATTATGTTACTACGCACAAACGAAGGTTTTTGATCGAAGAGGTCGCTGACACACAGCTTTTCAGGGATCGTTTAGCTCTGCATTATCAATAAGCCCGACATGCAAGGATCTGATGCCCCTTCTAAGCCGCTCAAGTCTGGCATGCAGTAATAACGATCGGCATGGTTAATATTCAGTGCGGGAAAAGGGTCGAATCCCTTCGATTCTGGTAGTGTTAGCGCAGCAAATAAAACCTCTAAGATAATTTTCGTCCTCTGCAATACGCTGCTTCTAGTGAAGTCTTCACATCCCGAAGCCCAAAACACTTCCAACTGTGACTCCAAGGCATCAAAGAAGCTACAAATCGGACCCATATATGATAAAGGCCAGAGTCGGGTTATACTAAGAGCGCGAACAGTTATAAGAAGGGTTCACGATGTGGCATAGGCACAAAAGGAACGCATCCAATGGTTTGCACACCTTATGGACAGCCCAAGGAAATTTACCTGGTGAAAGCGCTGCCACAAAATAAATATCTGTGCGTGGCTCATATTTGCAAGTATTTCGAAATCTTGGCTACGTTGAGGTTCTGCATGCTGGTTTCCCATCACTCCGGCAGTCTCATTCCAAGAGGCACAGCCATACTAATCATCATGCCACAAATTAACTCCAAGCTTATCATTCAGAACCAAGACAGCGTCAAAGGGATAGGTTGAACGTTCGACGGACTGGAAAACGCGACCGTGCGACCTCTGTGAGGTCGCATTTCATGAAGAACCAATAAGTCATACTATTCTCAAAGCGATGGGTCGCAGAACTAAGGAGTAGGTCGCAATGCGACCGTGCGACCTCTGCAAAGTCGCATTTCGAAGGGCAACGTTGAGTCGCATTTCTCCACAGGTCACTGGGTTGCATAAGCTCAGCAATGGGCCGGCAGCGCGACCCCTACTACGTTGCGACCCTGCGACTTCGCTAAGGAGCCGCACCCTCCCTTCAAGTCGAACTGCCACATCACAGCACCTCAGTTAGTTGCCCTGGTCATCCGATACACGACTAGTCACAACATTGCGACCTAAGAGAGCCCTTGCCTTCACTCGTCCTGTCAACATGCAGGCTCGTGAGCACATCTCAAGAGCTGGAAAACATTATTTAACAAAATCACTTTTCCAGCCATGCTTAATCATTTGATCGTCGCTCAGATTGAACCCCATTTCGAAGGGCCATCCCCTTATTAATGTCTCAGTGCAAATCGTTGAACATGAAAGAAGTATCGTTAGTGCATATCATAATTGTTGTCACGGAGAACACAAGGAGCATGCTGATCAAGCCGACACTTCCCATCAATTGAGTCTGCATTCTGAACTCGGCCTACAGCTATACTAATCTTCAATGACATAGTGGCACAATGTTTGACCACACAGGGGTCTAAAGTTGTCATTTTCACTCGTGCAATTAATTAATTATGCCTCTAACATTATTATTCGTCAATGAAGACATGTAACCTAAGTTATGTGACTACAGGTGGAAGCTGTCGATCTACGCAGTGAGCCAAAGTTTTCCCAGCAAGCAAGAGGACTCTTTGTCAAAGCAACGGAGGCGGGATAAGGAATATTGCTATGAAATCCAAAGATCGCCAAAAGAAGCACCCAAGTCCCAGATCTGCTTAAGGTCGCAGTTCGCAAATTTCCTCAAGTCGAGGTTGCAGATTTCCTCAGGTCTCCAGGTCGCATAGTCGCCCTCCCTATTAAAATCTCGACAACGCGACCTAGCGACCCAACGACTAGGTCGCAAGGTGGCAAATGCATCAAGGTCATAGGTTGCGGATTGTCGGGGGTCGCAAGTCACGAGATCCAGTCAAGTTGCAAGGTCGCATCAGTGGCTCAGGCCGCAAGTCGCAGAATAGACTAGGTCGCAAGACAGCCCAACCGTCAGGAAGCTGAAAAGTCAGGAAGCCCAAAAGACAAGCTTTGCTCTATAAATATTTTCTTCGGGAACTTGTATAAGGATCTTTTGGTTTGGGACTCGAGCCGAGTACATTGTATTACTAGAGGATTATACATTTGAGCGTGAATACAAGCATTTTGAAAAATCCCTTTGTGGATCTGGTGTTGTCATATGTATGAGCGCTATTGAGTATTATGTTTTCAGTTTCTGAACATCTTAGATTAAGGGAACTGTATCTTTAATTCATATCACAATTGCATAACAGTTTGCTGAGTATGTTAATGGTGGTTGAGTTCATTTCACTTTCTTAACGAACGCTGATGGCTTTGTTTATTAGCATTTGTGTTATCATTTAAAACTTTTAGGAAGTGAAGGGTGTTCTTCCCATGAGGAATTGTTTCTTTCGTGGTCAGAACAGTTTACAAGCATGACCCTAATGAAGTGTTGTTAACAACACTTCCTTCGGTCTTCATGCTTTATTATTTCCTCTTGCTACTCATAGTGTTGTATGTACATTTAATGCATCAATCATATGTCTTGTATCATTTGATTAGGTGTGTATCCACTTTTTTAATAGAGTTTAAGCGAGACCCAAAGAAAGGAGAAATTAGCAGTAGCCGGACCCACACCTCGGATGTGATCCCTATTCCAAACTGTTCAAGGTCTAATTGGTACTTTTTACCGGGGAGATCCCCTATTGTTGGCCGGACAGATTTTCCCATCAACACCCTCTTAATGCTAACTCTTCGGCACTGGAAATACAAAAAAAAATAACTTTTTCTACTCCCTCTCACTTCTTCTTTTCTTCTGGCTCGAACTCTTCTTCTCTGCTCAACCTTTGTAGTTGTTGATTCGATCTGCCAAGGATATCGCTCTCCTTTGATATGTCTTTCTCCATCCCCATCGTCTCGCTCTTATAATCTCTCATTGTTGAATCAATGACCATGATTAGATCTCCATCAAGGACTAAGATAATCTCAAACTCAATTCATGTGAGTTTCTAGAGCATTATCACCTTTCCTTAATTAATTACTATTAATTAACCAGGTATCCTAAGTTAGACTTAGGAAAAATTTAAAAGATGGATAACTAATTTAATTAAGGCATTTTGCAATCTTATCTTGTGAAACGTTTTCTGGGTTTTGGAGATCTCATGTTCCTATACTCTTTGACACAAATCGAGACTAGAACACTTGTCTGATGTTATAAAAACTAACACTTCCTCTTAGCGAGGAAGGCGTTCTATATTTTCCCATAACATCTTCCCTCACGTTTTTTATGTTTGACATCTATAACAACCTGTCACTATCCACCAAGCCATTGTGCATCCTATGATTCATTTGTTAACCATGTAGCTGAACCACACTGCATCTGCATTGCTACTAACACTGCATTGTGGCACCCTATACTGCTGCCAACATTGCTCTATGCTTGTAATATCCCAAATGGGAAAATAACAATAATAACAGGCTAAAAGATATTAGAGAGACAACAAACAAAAACTGATATCAAAACACCCGTGGAGCCATAAAATACTGCTGAGACATTTTATTAATTTTCTAGAAATGAGTACAATGGAGGTGCTGGAATGAAGGCACCTAGGCTTGCTCAAGGTAAACTAGAGAAGCCCTCTGAATCAATGCTGAAATCCCCCAATTATAGTACACTGTATGGCTATAGCTCTGCACTGCAATCTGCCAGAAATGTTGCTGCTACTCCGAATAAATGTCGCTACGGCCTGCTACACTACTCAGAAAATTCCGGGACTTTAATCTCGAACTCTACTCAAGAAATCCACAAAAACCCACAAAGGAATTGGCCAAATTTGACCCCGGAATTTCGGCCCAATTTCCCCTAGCTTCTCTAGTTGCTGGCTGAGTTAGGATCTTTGTTTGACACCTCAAATCTGCCTAGAAAATTTTGCCAAATTAATCTTGGCTTCTCCTCAATAAACCCAGAAAAACCTGCGAAGGAATTCCGAAAAGGCTAACCCCGGAAATTCACCCTCTAGGGATGGCTATGCTCTCCCACTGGGTACGTTGGCCTCTCTGATGAAAACAATGAAAGAAGGGCCTCCAACTCTCTAAAAAATTCAGCTATGGAAGGGTTGATCCCCTCATAATCTATCGGCTGAAATCTCATGAATATATCTCCTTCGGATGCTGCTCCTCTCTATGACTGTGTAATCTCCCTGGAAGACTGAGTTGCCCCTGGAAGTGACTGCGTAATCCTGAGGCTGAAATGGTATTGTTTCTCTCCAAAACTAATGGTATGGATCCTCTCCTGAGCGGGCACTCGAAGTCCCCTGAGGACGAGGTTGGGATCTCCACTCGGAGACACCCTTGTGCTAAACAGCACTATAGACCCAAGTAAATAGAATGAGCGTGCTCTGGCCTTGACAGACAGAAAATCATAAGATGAAAGAATGAATGAGAAAGGCTGCCTTCCTCTCATTTTATGCTTGTGAACCCCTAAACTCTCTTGGGACCACCTATGTTGCGTTGTCCCTCAGTGCCACGTTGTCCCTTGCTACATTGCGCTGCCTCTCCCACGCTGCCACTGGGCTGCTTGGCCCCACGCTGCCACTGCGCTATTCTAAGTGCCTCCTCTCTTGTGGTGTCACTTGGCCTCATGGACCCCACATCATCTTTTAATTAATTTTCCCAATGACTTTAGGAAAGTGCTTTTATTCTAATGTTTTATTCATGGGTCCCCTCACCCCTTAGTTCTGCCTGTTATCACCAAATTGAGTCCTGTTGGGTTGCTTCAATGGTCAACTTGGAGTAACTATTTCAAACCACTTGTAGCTGGAAATTAGCCTTTCTAGTCTGAGAGGGCTTTCTCAAATTGATAAAGGATATTCAATGAACAACTTGAAAGCAAATGGCCAACTCTGAATTGGATTGAATGTGTTTTTGTGTAGGTGAAAGATGAAGGTTTACTACCATTGGGCTTATGGAGTCAATATGAAAACTAAGTCACAAGTCAATCTATCTCATGGAAGCTGAGGCAATTGTATTCTTATAAAACCACACATGAAGGACAGAACAACAAGCTATATGCATACAGGAAGTTGGATCATGTCACCATGATTCCAAGTGATTATACATAAGCAAACTAAGAAAACATGACAAAACATCAGACTAGGTGTATAAAGGAAGTTAGAGCATGTAATCATGAATTCCAAGTGATTTTACAACTAGAAAACTGGAGAGAAAGCAAAATAATGATATAAGAAACATATATAAGGACACATAGAAGAATCTCAGGCTTGAAATAGACTGTTGCAACTGTATATTACTGATAGACAAAGATTACAAGAGTAGTGCCTTCCTAACATCTCCAACCCTCTATAACTCTAAAAACTATCTCATTTATAGAGTGAGGACTCATACAAATGATTTTCCACCTTGCTAGCCTCGAATTCCCACCTCAAAGACCTATTTCAAACATGATTCCATCACTTGGAGACTTCCTAGGGATACATTCTGTTTTACAGAGTTTGAATACAAAAAGGACTCTTCTTTCATTAATAGTTAAACAAATCCATTTAATAACCCTTATAAACTTCAACCAAATAATTTTATTAGTGAACTGGAGTGTTGATGTGTCATTATGCCACGTGGATGTTGAGCTGGACCTTCTCCAAGTCGAATTTTTACAATTTTTTCACAAATCTGGTTAGTGAAAATTCTAAAACATAGGCTTCAAAGATGAGTGTATAATTTCCAAACCCTGATGGATTTGAAGAAACTGAGAGAGGTTGTTGTAGATGGACCTATGCTGAAGAAAAACCTCTTTCAAATTTCCAAAATCCTTTTTTATTTGGTCAGAAATCAAACTTGAAGTTGACTGCTAAAACAATCATGTACAGAAATTTCGTAGCGCTCATTTCGTAGCAAACTCCAAAATCCATCTTTTGCATTACCTTTGACCTTTCTGACTGTTGGAGGATCTTCCTTGGGGCTAGAGAACTAAATACAATTTTTTTCCCTCCTTAGTTCTCCATAAAACTAAATTTAAAGGAAAAATAACATCTTCAAAAATTTCGTAGTGTTTTTTGGCCTTCAAGCTTGGAGCACGCTACGAAACTACCTGATATGGTTGAAAAATTACAAAATCTTCCTTTTTCTTCCAAATTTCATCTGTAGGTATGAAAAGAGATATAATGAAATATGATCATGCAAACTTGCCTCTTACCCTCTTCAAAAAACATCATTTTCACCTTTAGCAAGTTTATTTATCAATAAAATGACTATGATTTTTCTGAAACAATAGGGTTTAGAGATGAGCTCTTATCTCCCTATCCTTGATATATGTTGCAAAAATGAAGGAGGTTTTTGCAGGTCAGTATGTTCTGAAGCACAACCTCTCTTGGTTTTTTGAAAACCATCTCCAGCTGTCCAGAATCTGTGTTCTAAAAACATGTATAAAACAGGAAAATTCTGCATTCTGAAAATAGAGCCGAAAGACATCTCTGAATCTCCCAAGTTGTAGCACCTTTGAGAAAAGTGAAAGAGGTTAATGTTATTTGATATGTTCTTGACAATAATCTCTCTCAGTTTCTTAAAATACTTCTCTGTTTTCCCAGAAACGGCCCTTGAAGTTGACTGCTCAAAAGTAAAAAAATAAAGAAATCCTCATATTCGCTATGAAATTATCAGGTAGTTTCGTAGTGAAATCTGCCTATTTTGCACTGAATTCTCTACGAAGCTATGTTTAACTGGAAAGTGGCTCACTTTTGTAATTTTAAGGCATGGGTGTGAAAAAAAAAAGGCATGGAGTGTAGTTTACTGACATGACATGACCCATGGTGGTTTTTTTGACATAGGATAAACATGATTTGGTAAATTCTTCATCAAAGACTTGACCCAACATGACATAACATGAAACCTATGGTGACCTTATCAAAAAAATTTTTGAAAATTTTGAGTTTGATAACAATGGCTCCACTTGGGATGGTGTGCCCCTATGGTACAACAAAGAACTAGTAGTTCTAGTGACACCTCTATTAGGCTGCTCCCATCTTCAAAATGAAAAATTGCAACCTGCTTTGACTTATAACCTTGGCACTGAAAAACCAATAGTTGCTAAAGAACTAAAAGTACACATGCTGAATTTAAAACTCAAACTGACAAAATGCTTGATCTTCAAGCTTATTTATATACAAATGATCCTACTCTACTTGTTTAGTATAAAAGCTGAATCAAGTGATCTCACTCTTCCAGTGAAGCCAATCAAGAAGTTGAGTACTGGATTTGAACGGACATTCCACTTCTCTGATCATAAAGCCATTCTTGAGAGATGACAAGTTGTTCCACCATCTTTATTTGTATACATAACTGAAAATCATATTGAAATTCATTCCTATAGAAGATTCCAGCAGAGCTGTGAAAGGATCTTTGAGAGTATGCACAAATAATTCTTGTTGATCAACAAGAAAGTGTGAGTAAATATGATCCTTTGATGGTGTTCCTTGTTCAGATTCTTCATTATAACCATTGTGACCTTTCTCAAATAAAAAAGAAAAAATCCGTTGATCATTATTTTCATTTGAGAGGAAGAAATACTTGGAGTACTCTTGGACACTTTCAAAAGGAACTACCTTAGCATGTACCGTGAAAATTTCTAAAGGTAACTCTTCATATGATTCAACAGGAATACCCATTTGATTGTCTAAAATTTGATTTTCAAAATTTTCTTCATTTGATGTAGGCTGATGCAAGGAATGACATGAAGAATAAATTTCTTCCTTTACCTGAGGATTATAGCAATTATCTTCCAGTATTTCCTCGTTGTTTGAAATGATTCTCATATTCCTGATGATCAAAAGACTAACAATTCTGCAGCAACTTTTCATCAAACTCAGAGGATGTAACATGATTTTCATAAATAAACTCCTGTTGGGTTTCATTTTCATCCAAGAGAGAGACTACCCTTTTTTCTTGGTGATGAAATGGATTGTCATGAAGGGCCTCTAAAATTTCCTCATCCATGAACTCATCATCTTCATAACAATCCTCTAAATATTCAATACAACTCACACAATATTTATAGCAGTCTTTGACCAGAAATAAGGAAGAATGACATTCCTTATACATCTCATAAAATGCAGCATGGAAATCAGCAAGAGAATATAATGAACCATTTGGTAGGCTTTCGTACCAAGACCATGCTTTTCCTTCTAAAGTGACCATAAACATCTTCATGAGATAATCCTCAGGGAACTGAACCTTAAGTCTGTGTACATGCATATGGAATCTAACCAAATGAAGAGAAACATTGTCTTTCTTTTCATTTTTAAATATGGGAAGATCAGTTACAATCGACCTTTTGCATAGGATTTAGAAAACCAAGGATGTGAGACCAATTCATAGGGGCATACCTGGCATTTATTCTTGCAATGGAAATCATCATGGAACTTCATCAAGCTACTGATCCTCAAGCCGTGGAGTCACCTTCCAATTGATTATTTGATGTGTGGAGTCTTTAGAGCAGAAATACAGCCAATATGTGCCTAAGTGTTTGCTTCTCTCAAACCTTAGAACATAAACTTTGTCGTTCTTCCCAGGGAAAATTTACACCTTCGTCTCAGACAACGATGCCAAAACGTTATTACCAAATTGAGTCCTGTTGGGTTGCTTCAATGGTCAACTTAGAGTAACTATTTCAAACCACTTGTAACTGGAAATTAGCCTTTCTAGTCTAAGAGGGCTCTCTCAAATTGATAAAGGATATTCAATGAACAACTTGAAAGCAGATGGCTAACTCTGAATTGGATTGAATGTGTTTTTTTGTAGGTGAAAGATGTATAAGGTTTACTACCATTGGGCTTATGGAGTCAATATGAAAACTAAGTGACAAGTCAATCTATCTCATGGAAGCTGAGGCAATTGTATTCTTATAAAACCACACATGAAGGACAGAACAACAAGCTATATGCATACAGGAAGTTGGAGAATGTCACCATGAATTCCAAGTGATTATACATAAGCAAACTAATAAAACATGATAAAACAATAGACTAGGTGTATAAAGGAAGTTGGAGCATGTAATAATGAATTCCAAGTGATTATATAACTAGAAAACTAGAGATAAAGTAAAATATGATATAAGAAACATACATAAGAACACATAGAATAATCTCAGGTCTGAAATAGGCTGTTGCAACTGTATATTACTGATAGAAAAAGATTACAAGAGTAGTGTCTTCATAACATCTCCCAACCCTCTCTAACTCTAAAAACTATCTCATTTATAGAGTGAGGACTCATACCAATGATTTTCCACCTTTATAGCTTCGAATTCCCACCTCAGAGACCTATTTCATACATGATTCCATCACTTGGAGACTTCCTAGGGATACATTTTGTTTTACAGAGTTTGAATACAAAAAGGACTCTTCTTTCATTAATAGTTCAAAAAATCCATTTAATAACCCTTATCAACTTCAACCAACTAATTTTATGAGTGAACTGGAGTGTTGATGTGTCATTATGCCACGTGGATGCTGAGCTGGACCTCCTCCAAGTCGAATTTTTACAATTTTTTCACAAATCTGGATAGTGAAAATTTTGAAAAATAGGCTTCAAAGATGAGTGTATAATTTCCAAACCTTGATGGATTAACAGAAAATTAGAGAGGCTTTTGTAGATGGAACTGTGCTGAAGAAGAACCTCTTTCAGATTTCCAAAATCCTTTTTTATTTTGTCAGAAATCAAACTTGAAGTTGACTACTAAAACAATCATGTACAGAAATTTCGTAGCGCTCATTTCGTAGCAAACTCCAAAATCCACTTTTTGCATAACCTTTGACCTTTCTGACTGTTGGAGGATCTTCCTTGGGGCTAATGAGCTAAATAAAAAAAATTTTCCTCCTTAGTTCTCCATAAAACTGAATTTAAAGGCAAAATAGCATCTTCAGAAATTTCGTAGCGTTTTTGGCCTTCAAGCCTGGAGCACGCTACGAAACTACCTGATATGGCTGAAATTACAAAATATTCCTTTTTCTTCCAAATTTCATCCGTAGGTCTGAAAAGTGATATAATGAAATATTATGATTCAAACTTTCCTCTTACCCTCTTTAAAAAACAACATTTTCACCTTTAGCAAGTTTATTTATCAATAAAATGACTCTGCTTTTTCTGAAAACATAGGGTTCAGAAATGAGCTCTTATCTCTCTATCCTTGATAGATGTTGCAAAATTGAAGGAGGTATTTGTAGGTAAGTATGTTCTGAAGAAAAACCTCTCTTGATTTTTTGAAAACCATCTCCAGCTGACCAAAATCATCATTCTAAAAACATGTATAAAACAGGAAAATTCTACATTCTGAAAATAGAGCCGAAAGACATCTCAGAATCTCCCAATTTGTAGCACCTTTGAGAAAAGTGAAAGAGGTTAATGTTATTTGATATGTGCTTGACAATAAAATCTCTCATCTTATTAAAATACTTCTCTGTTTGCCTAGAAACTGCCCTTGAAGTTGACTGCTCAAAAGTAAAAAACAGAGAAATCCTCATATTCGCTACGAAATTATCAGGTAGTTTCGTAGCGAAATCTACCTATTTTGCACTGAATTCGCTATGAAACTGTGTTTAACTGGAAAGTGGCTCACTTTTGTAATTTGAAGGCATGGGTGTGAAAACAAAAAAACATGGAGTGTAGTTGATTGGCATGACATGACTCATGGTGGTTTTTTTGACATAGGATAAACATGATTTGGTAAATTATTCATCAAAGACTTGACCCAACATGACATAACATGAAACCCATGGTGACCTTATCAAAACAAATTTTGAAACTTTTGAGTGTGATAACACTGCCCAACATTAGGATTTTCCGAAATTAATCAAAATTAATATCCCAATTAGCTGACAGCTAATTTGGGGATATTACAGTCCTCCCCGCCAAAAATTGTTTGTCCTCAAGCAATGCCTGAACAAGCCTCTTCCCTAGCTGATGCTTCCCACTATCACTGGAAAATGTGCTTGGGCCCCAGATGCACCACTGAATCTTCCCTGTCCTCTGCATCACCCTAATATGAAGGGATCTCTCAATGTGAGGATCCTAAGCCGTCCTATCCAACATGAAGCTCCTCCTACTCCACTCACCATCTTGCCATGCAAATGAAGTCTCCCACTCCATAAGTGACTTGTTAAATCCCAATGGAAGATCTACATGATCTACCCATGCAGTATACAACTCACCCCTAGAGGTTATCGAGCTATGTAGAGTTGTAATGCTCGGGTCCCCTGCTATCTCCTAGAGGTGCCAACATGTTGTCACCGCGCCACTCTGACTATGAGATACCCCCCATCGTGCACAGACTGTATGCCTCTCTCTTGGGGCCTTGTGGCAAAAAATCTGTGTAGGAAAAGCTCATCCTTCCCAGGCATCTCCATGATGTTGATATCTACCCCTCCACTGCCAATCGTGATCCTGAGCAACAACATAATAAGTCTGCCTCGCCATGCAATGGAGGTCTCAGTGCTCTCTCCCGTGTCAAAACCAAGGTGGATTGGATCACCGTCTGCTCTATCCCTGCTCATCACAAAGTGGAGTGATCCACTTGGCCTACAGACCCCTGGATCCCCCAACCATACGGGGAGCTCACAACTCCCACTGCCCACGGGATGCTGCCACATAGCGCTGCTACCTTCTAGAACCAATCTAGCCCTCATCTCTAACCCTTGTATGTATCCCCTGGGTGGACCCCAAGTATCAGGAGTCTGTCCTACGCATGCGTACCTGCCCTACTCCTGCCAGACCACGTCGTGATACCCGCTATCCTAAATCCTACTGATATGCCTAGATACTGCTCAGAGTCTGGGTACCCTCTTGCAGACGAAATATATCATCCACCGTCCCTAAAATGTGAGGCCATGGGTGGAACATATGCTACCTTGGCAATCAACCATGCCGTCCCTAAGCCTGGATCTGTCGACTCATGCACCTACCAAGTGTCTCAACTGGAGAGTCTTCTCCCAGCTCATGACACACGGTACCTCATCCAACGGTCTAGGGTGAGCCTCCCATGTCCTATTGCCTGAATGGAGAGTGTCAAGGGGTACTAGCCAAACACTTTGCGACCATAAGCAACATTGGAGGATGATGGGTAGGTATGTCCCAAAGGGTGTGACCAAGAGTCTACTTGAAGGCTCAAGAGTAATCCTCTGCCTCGGATCTGCTGATAACACGCTCGTAGCCCTGTCTCTGCTAAACGTGGCATCTCCGCATGCTCAACAAGATCCTCATCAATCGTAGGTGAGCTGCATTGCATGGTACACCTACTGCCCCTGTCCATATGTCTATTTGGATGCAACACTCTAAGAGCCCACTGCTCTGCATCATGTGTCACTGCATACCACCAAGTATCACTGCAATCCTCGACCTGCCATGGTATGATGCAACCTGCCCCTGTACACCAATGGATACCCCAGGTAACAACTATATTGTCCGGTACCGTCATGTGTCCATCTTGCGTCGCCGCACCTGTCACTCCTTGCATGTACTCAATGCAATGGGAAGCACTCCTACTCCACAAGGAAGTGTGACATACTACAATACACCCCCATGCATCTCCATGCCCATCTACAGACCACTACCCATTGATGAATCCTCCTACACATCCCATGGTGTGATGGCCTAAAGTTGTATCCATATGCATCGGCCCATGTTGGATCGATACCATCACCTCCACTGCCGCATCACCATACTCTCCAATATTTCGATCTCCCTTCCAATTCCTTCGTGAGGCACCCAAAAAGCGAATCTCCCTAAGTACCAGTAGCATTACCAATCTTGCTCTGGTCCTCCGTGTCCTCCGTGCCCCACACAAATGAAAAGAATCCCTAGCTCCATACAAGGCACTTTCTGGTGGCCTACAAATGCCCACTCCTTTGTCAAAATCCTGCTAGAGTATGTTGATCATCCTGTGATCCTGTTTACAATCCTCATACGAAGAAAACTCAAGAATTTCATACCTAAACTAGTTGGACAATAGTGTTGGCTGAAACTCCCCTAGTGAGTGTGTACACTCAACTGCTAGGTCAACTGTACCCTCCAGGTCGTAGTTAACTAGCATATCTGGGAAGTGATGGGTAGTCCTGCTTGAATCCCAATGCCAGTCAGGGCTTCCGGTAACCTCGGTGCCTGGAAACTCCTGCTGAGATAGACTTCGGTGCATCACCATCTCCATAACCCACTCCACTAGGTACCAACTCATAATCTCTTGCCATCCAACCCCAAGAGAGGGATCAAATGCGTGAACTCCTGCACCTAGAGCAACCCTGACATGCAGATGGTGCACCCTGTGCAACTCAGGTCGTCTCATCCCACTATCCAAGTCAATGCATGAGATCTGACTAGGTAGCTCCGTCTCTCTCTCTAATGGCCAAAGGTGACCCAACTGTGCTGCTAGCCCCGTCTATGTATGCCTGAAGGGGGCTACTTCGATGCTCCAATGTACCCTCTAGCTGTACCATAAGTTGCTCCAGTTGAATCATTACAAGTGACTCATCATCCTGAACATCTCCCATAGAGTCCCCTAATACCGCATGCATACTGGAATACGAAACTGGCCTACTGTCATCAACTCTGCATGAATCCTCATGCTCCCCAGAAGCATCCTCATATGACCCCATGGAATCATCTAAGGAAAAGTCCTCATCCTGACATCCAGAAGGAATTTCCTCTTGCTCTACCTTTGTATCTCTTAGTACCTTCAAAGGTGGATATATCTCCTGGCACCTCACCCATCTGCTGCGCACGGTTGTCACCCAAAAATTTGGACATGACTCAGGTCATCACCTCGATGGATAGCTCTACTGGGGTAGGCTCTACTCTCTCCACTAAGATGTCAACTGACACAGTCAAGGAGGTCTCCCACAAGGGTGAGTCTTGTGTCACACTAGGTGTATCCACGAGCTCCCCACAATCCTGTGTGCCCTCATCCTCCAAGTGCAAGGTAGCCATTTTGATGGCTTCCCCCTCCGTTATTCGATCAAGTTGGAAAGAGGTATCCAAATTTTCCACCCGATCCCGAGCCGTTCAATCAATGGATCCATCATACGTGGGAAAAGGTGTCCTCCCAATGGTATGTTGCAACTCTAAACTCTGCGTGCTAGACCCCCCACTGTTCCTTCCTTCTTCATCCTGCCTGAACTGGCAGTAATATCTGAAGGATAAAGCCGCTCTGAATTTTTCCCCCATGGACTGCCATTCTCAGAAATAATCTCCCATGGGTATATGATCATGCCGCCTATCTTGCTCACTCGGTACTGGAGGTAAGAATGTAGGCATTGTGATCCTGGTTGGCCTACTGAAAGATGGCAGGTGAGTGGCTGGTAAAGGGTAGTCACACTGTTGTGAGACCCCTGAAGTCTCCCCAAGTAGGGATTCCTGATGGATGCCATCATTCCTATTTAGTTGCTTGAGTTTTTCCAACATTCCCTTCTAAGTTCTGTCCTTGGCTAAATCATTTAGGGCCTTAAATTTTTTACCAAATGTTGCTTCCCCCTTTCTCCTTGACTCCCCCATATTTGCCACCTCTACTGCCTTTGGTGGGTAAGGTTTTGCCTACCCTCCTTGTTCATATAAAAAGATCCCCACGGTTGAGCTAAGAACAGAGTTTTGATACCACTGTAATATCCCAAATGGGAAAATAGAAATAATAATAGGCTAAAAGATATTACGGAGACAACAAACAAAGAATGATATCAAAACACTAGTGGAGCCATAAAATACTATTGAGCCATTTTATTAATTTGCTAGAAATGAGTACAATGGAGGTGCTGGAATGAAGGCACCTGGGCTTTCTCAAGGCAAGCTAGAGAAGCCCTCTGAATCAATGCTGAAATCCCCCACTGATAGTACGATGTATGGCTACAGAGCTGTGCTGCAATCTGCTAAAAATGTTGCTACTGCTCCGAAGAAATGCCGCTAGGGCCTGCTACACTGCTTAGAAAATTCTGGAACTTTAACCTTGGACTCTACTCAAGAAACCCACAAAAACCCACGAAGGAATTGGCCAAATGTTGACCTCTAAATTTCGGCCCAATTTCCCCTAGCTCTTCTAACTGCTGGTTGAGTTAGGATCTTTGTTTGACACCTCAAGTATACCCAAAAAAAATTTCCAAATTAATCTTGGATTCTCCCCAATAAACCCAGAAAAACCCGTGAAGGAATTCCGAAAAAGCTGACCCCGGAAATTCACCCTCTAGGGATAGCTACGCTCTCCCTCTGGGTACGTTGGCCTCTTTGATGAAAACACTGAAAGAAGGGCCTCAAACTCTCTGAAAAAATTAGCTATGGAAGGGTTGATCCCCTCACAATATCCCGGCTGAAATCTCGTGAAGATCTCTCCTCTGAGTGCTGCTTCTCTCTATGACTGCCTAATCTCCCTAGAAGACTACGCTACCCCTGGAAGTGACTGTGTAATCCTGAGGCTGAAATGGTATTGCTGCTCCAAAAATGATGGTATGGCTCCTCTCCTGATCGGGCATTCAAAGTCCCCCGAGGACGAGGTTGGGATCTCTGCTCAGAGACACCCTTGTGGTAAACAACACTACAGACCCAGCTAAACAGCTTGATCATGCTCTAGTCTTGACAGAAAGAAAATCATAAGATGCAAGAATGAATGAGAAATGTTGCCTTCCTCTCCTTGTATGCTTGTGAACCCCTAAACTCTCTTGGGCCCACCTATGTTGCATTGTCCCTCTGTGCCACGCTATCCCTTGCTACGTTGCACTGCCTCTCCCACGCTGCCACTGCGTTGCCTAGCCCCACACTGCCACTACGTTGTCCCAAATGCCTCCTCTCCTACGTTGTCACTTGGCCTCATGGGGCCCACATCATCTTTTAATTAATCTGCCCAGTGACTTTAGGAAAGTGATTTTATTCTAATTTTTTATTCATGGGTCCCCTCACCCCTTTATTTCCGCCCAACATCAGGATTTGCCGAAATTAATCAAAATTAATATCCTAATTAGTTAACTGCTAATTTTGGGATATTACAGCACTGCAACTGATCTCATGCTATTTCTGCTCCTGCAACTACTGCAAGTGAAAACCATATCCCAACAACTAGCTCTGCAACTTTCCATTGAGTCTCTGACTGCAACTAGCACTGCTATTTCTATTGAGTAATTGTTTGTGCCCCTCGGTAACTGATTGCTACTAGCTCTGCAACTGTCCCTCAGAATTTGGCTACGCCTACTGTATAATATGATCCAACTGCTACTGAAATTTTGTGGACCCATGTAGCAAGGGTATTGATCTATGAGGAAACACCAGTTCAATGCTATCCTCCTTGGACCCTGCCCAAATATCTGCAACTATGGGGACTAGATTTCAAGGTCTCCCCACCTCTCTCCTGGAGGTATAACTGCGTACAAGGTTTATTCGTCCTCTTATCTAGTGGCAATTTATCGATCTCTACAACTCTAGGGACTAGAGTTCAAGGTCTCCCCACCTCTCTCCTGGAGATATAACTACGTACAAGGTGAATTTGTCCTCTTATCTAGTGGACAAATTATCGATCTCTGCCGAAGATGTTGCCTGCTACTCTACCTTATTTTCCTTCTTCTTCTTTGGACACTAGGTACTGTAGTGACGAAACTCACCACACTTGAAACATGTGATCTTCAATAGATCCTTCCTCTTCTTTTCTTCTCCCTTTGATCTTTGTCCCTAGCTGGGACCTTTCTTCACCTTACCTTTCAATGTAAGGGCTACGTTCTCCTCTTCTTTCACAACCTTCGGTCCTTTTCTACCGCTACTGCTAGTATTACCTTCGACAAGAGAAAGTCTCATCTCTTCCTGAGTGAAATCACTCCACAACTGATCCCATCCAGGTAGTTGATCTCATCTAGTGATACCTTGAATGAATGTCGCCAACTCCTTGGTGAAACTACTGAGAGTTGTACGCACTAGCTCACTATCAGGAGGTGTCTCTCCAACTTTTGCAATTTCATCTCGGACATTCTGAATTCTGGTGAGATAAGGAGTCACTCCCTTACCCTTTTGCATCCTCGTAGTCCTTGGATTCTCTTTCAAAAACATCTTTCGATTCTCGGAATGATCCTGGAAAATATTTGCGATAGCATCCCCATCTCTTTGGCAGTATTCTTGCCAAATATATGCGAAATTATATGATATCAAACTCCATCGAGGATCATCCTCTTCGCCTTGCCCATCTCCTTATTGTAGTTCTCTAGCTACTGCTGATCTGTAGATATGGCTACAACATTTTTTGCATGCATCTTTAGACCATGCTCCTTTAGAAGGAAAGTCATTCTAGCTTTCAAGACACAATAGTTAGAGGCTCCTTCAAGTATATGCTGATCATGGTGTCCTGTTGAGGCGATCTATGCGAAATGCCCAAAAGTAGGAAAATATATAGGAATCTTCTCCCTTTCTTGCTTGGCCTCTTTTTTGCTACTCACGCTCCCTTCTGGAATGTTCAGATCTCCAACTAATTACCTCTAGATTTCCTTATCTAGTTCTCACTCAACTTGCTATGCCAACTAGGTAACTCGCTCAACCTTTCGAAAGTCTCCAGAATCTGGAACACGAACTACTTCTCCTAAAGCTCGCATTGGATGACTAGAAAAACTACTTCAACTTACTGCTACTAGAAGTCACAGATCTCCTCCTAGAAACTGGATCTGGAAACCCTCTATGAAATTTTGGAAATTCCTCTTTGTGTGTTTTTCTCTTCCACCCAATGTTGATCTGATACTGCGCAATTTGTTGCAAACCAACTGCACCCAAATCAACTCAATGAAATTACTTATTTTCTCATCAGAACTGCATCCCAACAAATCCACTGCCTACAAATCTCTGCTTCCTAGGTTGATCGAATTTTCTGCTAGGTGCAACTGACAATCGAACCCCTGCCTTTGGTAATTCGCACTTCTAGCTGACCTCTCCACAAACCAAAGAAATGTTTCCCAAAAACTCCCTCTGAAGCTGCAAAATTTCTCCTTCACTACTGAGCTTCTGATCTTTCTACCAACATGCTCTAATACCATGTGAAAATTTCCTTGAAATACAAAAATTGGAAATTATTCTCTTGACTGATCAATTATGCAATTTATTTGTTACAACAAATAACAAATAAATAACACTACAATTCTTCACAATAAAATTTACGTTGCGGAAAATAAACTAGAATTGACAAAATAGATGCACACACACACAATAAAATTGACACCAATGTTTTTCGACAAAATTCCCTAGAAAACCTAACTGGGAAAACCCATGCAGCAAATGAGGGTTTATCTTACTATATAGTAGCAAAAATATAAGTACAATATATGGATGCTCAAATTGGCAATCCTCCAACAAAATAAGCTGGCCAAAATTATCGGTGAGACAATTTGTCTCACCCGACAACTGATCACAGCTCTGAAACTGGCTCATTCTGTGCTACTCAAAATCCCTATGTCAGCCTCTATGCATCCTCTGTGTAGGCTCTACTCGCACTGCCTATGGAGCTACTCTGATCCTGTTGTACTTCCCAACTGATGTAGGAGCATTTGACTAAGAAAGCTCATTGTCCTTTAGTAGACATAGGGGTCTTATGATTTCAAGGAAGTTGGTTTCCTATGTACTAAATTAATGCACTTTTAAAATATTTTAAGTGAGACATTTAAAATACGAATTTATTAATATTTGTGAGTCATTTTGTAAATTTTCCCGAATGTTGGAGAACATGAGAGAATTAGGGGAATGAGAGATTTGGAAATTAATTGTAAATCTTAGATTAGGAATTGGTTTCATGATTTTGTGGATGAGAGAGGATCCTTAGGGATTAGTTGATTAGAAAAAGGACTTAGAGGATATTCGGGATTTTGTTGAGAAGATAGAGGATCTAAAGCCATAATTGGTTTCAGAACCTTTTGTATAAAATCATAAGCGTCAAGGCATAAAAAGAAGAGATTCAGGATTTAGATAGCTAAGCATAGAGATATTGCTAAAGAAAAGGGCCATGTAAGGTACATCAAGGCAAATCCTAACTGTAAGCAGGCTTTTGTTCATATCTATACAAATTCATTTATTAATGAAGAATTGAATTCATTGTGATTGGTTTTGTTTCTTCTACGTAATGAGTGTCACCTGTAGATGACAAGTATGATATTCTTGTAATAAACCCAAATCGAAGAATCCTGATGAATGATTGGCTGGGTATTATCTGTGTGTTTGACTCAGAATTGCAATAGTTTCTGAGCTAACGATAAGCGTAACAAAATTATGGTGAGCCGCATTGAGTGTGTAAATTTGCAACTGTGTTGTTGGAGCATTGACAGTCATTGTTTCACGAATGTTTGATTCTAGCGTGCACGGCGTAGAGGAGACAGACTTGTTCTACGATATTGTTTGAGTTCTGCGTAATGAATACATCGTTAGACATTGACCAACGAACTTGAAACACGCTGAATTGCTGAGAGAACTCTACAAGAAGTGACGAAGTTACAAATTTTTCACCGTTGCCTCCAATTTGAGTCTCTGAATTGAAAACTCATCTCATCTTAGGAACAATGTGGGCTGAGCTATTCATATGGACCGAGTTTTTATATACAAAGATTTCCATGGAATCCATGAAGCGAATTTGATCTCCGAAATCCTGATGCTCACCAAAAAGAAGAAGGCTATGCGTTGGATGAGGCAGAAACCGTGACTCGGTGAATAGAAACTGGAACCATGAATCGATGGTGCAGTGAAACATTGAAGTGGTTTTGGAAAACAACAAGAGATTTTCGCATGGAATAGAAATGGTAAAAAATATTTGTTGAAGGGATGCGAAATAACGTGGAGGTGCCACGTTGCATTTAAAAACCATTCATTTCGCGAGTTATAGTGGGATAGAGTATCGTACTCGTTGGAGTATGATTGCCGTTGGATCAATGGACATGGAGAGATTGCCGGTGTAAGGTGCGTTGGTAATAGTTATGGGCCCCAACATATATATGTTGGCACTTTGGGTTTTAACCAAAGTCGAATTCATAGATACGAATTTCATAAGGTGGGTATTTTATATGGTTTATAACCATAGGTTTGATAAAGGGGAATAGCTTCCGCAGTGAGAGGTTCCACTGTTTGGGGTTATCTTGGTTATAAGCATGAGACTATGCATTTCCTTTCATACTGTGGGTTTACGCAGCTTAGGTTGCGTCATTTTTGGTATTAGAGCAGAAGTGGATTCTGCACGTATTGGAAAGAAATATGATTAGTTAGTGATTGATTTTATGTGAAATAGAATTAAAAATCTTTAGAAAGTTGTAACAGAGATTGAAAAAGAAGTTATAGGATCAGATTTTAAATCTAATTGGAAGCAATTGTAGATTGGAAAAGGTATGCAATGGAAGCATGGTAGGCTAAGACTATGAGGAAATTTAGATATGTAGAATCTAAGTTAAAAAGAAGATGAACCATTCAAAATGTTGGAAAAGGAGAGACAAGATCATGACAAGATCTTGTAGGTATATTTGTGGTAAATTTGATTTTGAGGATTCTGTTTGCATATCTCAGGTTACAGATGAAGGAAGAATCTCAAGAAAATAAGATCACAGCCTTAAGAGTAGTGATGAAGGAAGCTGGTAAGAGTTTCTGAGTGAAAGCAAAGTGTGGAGTAAAACCTTGAAGAATTCCAACAGACTTTGGATAAAAGAGGACAATTGTGTTTTTTTTTAAGGAGCAGAAGAGTTAAAGCCTAGAAGGAGCAGAGAGAAATGCTCAAAAGGAGGTTCTAGAGATAGAGAACCGTACTTGCCAAAAGTCCAAGTCCAGAGAAAAACTTGGTGAGATAAGTGGCAGCAGGAAGGACTTGCTGTTGCAAAGGCTTAGAACAACTCATAGTGAGGGAGTGAGTGATGAACTCATAGAGATAGAAAGAAGAAGATGACTATTGATAGTCATAGCAGGGGTTCTGAACAAGACCACAACAGATTAAAAGAGTGGAAAGTTGGCACAAGATTGCAGCAGTGAGATTGTAGGAAGAACTTTTGAAAGTTTTTAGAAATTGTAGCAGGACCTTATTCCAGCTAAGGCTTGGAATAGATAGGGACAGTGGTGTCTTTAAATGAAGTGAGTGTAGCAACTAGAGAAGAGAGAAAGATTGCTCAGTACAAGTTATGAGAAGGAGAGAACTTGAAGACCAGGCAGAGAAGAAGCTTGGTGAGAAGATTAACTCGATAGGAAGTTGATTGGTTGGAGTTGCAGAAGCTCACACAAAAGAGAATATGACTATGGAAAGTCATGTGCAAGGTTCAGAAGAAAGCTACAAGATGAAGAAGGGTGCTAAAGAAATCTGTAGGACATAGATGATTTAAGATGAGCGTGACAAAGAGATTGCTGAGATAAGGGAACAATTTAATAAATTAAAGATGCTAATAGAAGAAAACAAAAGACAAGGTTGGGTCTTGAGGAAAAATACAATGAAGTGGTCTAAATTGCTGAGAAAGCTACAACAGAAACAAGTGAAGCAGTTGATAGAAAAACTCAGAGAAGTAGAGTTAGAAATGGAAGTTTCCATTTGTAGACTAGAATAGGGTGAAATTTTGGGTGAAGATGAAGATTGGAGATCTGTGAAAGATCTTATGAATTATAGTGAGAATTCAAGACAACAAGAAGTTTACCTTGTTGAAAAAGGAATTATTGATGATTTCCTTAACTGTTGGGCAAGTTCAGAGCAGTAGGAGGATATAAAGCCCTATATTTTTGTAACTAATGATTTTGATGTGATTACAGGTTTTGCAGATGATGAAAAATCTTTTGAAACTGTCATAAAAATTGATGAAAGTATGGAAGAGTATATTTCAGAAGATAAATACTCTGAAGCATAGAGTAATGATGAAAAATGTCTTTTGAATAAGAAGGGCAGTGATTTATTGCAGCAGAAAGAAATTTGTAATGCTTTGATAATTGAAATTGTTACAACATAGGAACAATTTCTTGTGGAAATGAGATTCAGTTTGAAGAGCTGATATATGAAGAAACAGTTGAGACTATTGAACCTTGTGATTTGAAAATTGACAATTTGTGTATAAATACAGGGATTGTAAGTGATGATGAAGTACTTAAGAAATGTCAAAGAGAAATTGAATTGCTGGAATATTTGCTGAAAAACTCAGAATATGACAGTGAGATTGCAAAGGAAGGAGTTCACTACAGTGGACAAGAACAGAGAAACATCATTGAAACAGATAGTGTGCAAGAGAGAATTGCTGACAGTCTCGAGAGTCCTTTAGAGAATTATTTAGAGAGGTTGAATCAGCGTACTGATGTGCTGATAGAAGAGGAAATTTCATAGTAGCAAACTGAAATGTTTCCAAAAGAAAAAGAGGTACTGAGGCCTTATGTTTTTTTATTTTAATAATTATTTTGTGAGTACAGATTTTGTTGCAGATGCTGGAGAAAATTTGACACAGGTGAGCAGTCAAGTAAAGAAGGTAGAAGAAGAATCTATGGAAGTATTTAATCCATGCAATAGAGATATTAGAGTGCTAGAAAGAATACTGGAAAGTCAAGATTTCATGCAAGAAGAGGTATTTATGGAAGAGAAAGAGCTTGAAGAAATGCAAAATGTGAAGATGCAAGAGTTAGAGGACAGCAGCAACAAACTAAAGCAAAGAGAAGGAGATAGTAGTAAATGGCAGACTATGTATCAGTCCAAGGTATTGCTGAAGAAAGAAGACAAAGAAATTGTCATAAGTGACAATCAGGAAGAAGTTATCCATTACAGTAAACAGAAGCAGAAGATTGCCTTGGAATACAATGTAACATAAATTAAAAAGGTGCAAGACAACAGTAAACAAGAGGGTAAGGATGAAAGGGCGACAGTAAGAATAAAAGTTCAGCAATCAAGAAGCGAAAGTAATCAGCAGTCAGAAGATTTATTAGACAAAGAAATTGAATTGATAAGAAGGATAATGATGAAAGTGTCTCAGAAGAAGACAGCAGCAAGAAAGCAAAGAAGTAGTAGCAAGAGAAAGACAGTAGTAGACTGTAAAATCATAGTAAGTGGAGCAAAGCAACATAAAGTGTGGAGACCTAGAGAAAACCAACAAACAATAGCATCAACAAAAGACATATTACAGAAGAAGGTATGGGATCCATGAAGACAAAGATTAGAAACACATGATTGGAAGATCATGATTATTTTCAACCTTGGGAGTCTGATGCAGGAGCATTTGACTAAGAAATATCATTGTACTTTAGTAGACATAGAGGTCTTATGATATCAAGGAAGTTGGATTCCTATGTACTAAATTAATGTAATTTTAAAATATTTTAAGTGAGACATTTAGAATAGGAATTTATTAATATTTGTGAGTCATTTTGTAAATGTTTCCGAATGTTGGAGAACATGAGAGAATTAGGGGAATGAGAGATTTGGAAATTAATTGTAAATCTTAGATTAGGAATTGGTTTCATGATTTTGTGGATGAGAGAGGATCCTTAGGGATTAGTTGATTAGAAAAAGGACTTAGAGGATATTCAGGATTTTGTTGAGAAGATAGAGGATCTGAAACCAAAATTGGTTTCAGAACCTTTTGTAGAAAATCATAAGCCTCAAGGCATAAAAAGAAGAGATTCAGGATTTAGATAGGTAAGCATAGAGAGATAGCTGAAGAAAAGAGCCATGTAAGGTACATCAGGCCAAATCCTGACTATAAGCAGGTTTTTGTTCGTATCTGTACAAATTCATTTATTAATGAAGAATTGAATTCATTGTGTTTGGTTTTGTTTCTTCTACGTATTGAGTGTCACCTATAGATGACAAGTATGATATTCTTGTAATAAACCCAAATCGAAGAATCTTGATGAATGATTGGCTGGGTATTATTTGTGTGTTTGACTCAGAATTGCAATATTTTTTGAGCTAATGAAAAGCGTAACAAAATTATGGTGAGCCGCATTGAGTGTGTAAATTTGCAACTGTGTTGTTGGAGTATTGATAGCCATTGTTTCACCAATGTTTAATTCCAGCATGCACGACGTAGAGGAGACGGAATTGTTCTACAATATTGTTTGAGTTTTGTGTAATGAATACATCATTGGACATTGACCAACAAACTTGAAACACACTGAATTGCCGAGAGAACTCTACAAGAAGTGATGGCGTTACAAATTCTTCACCGTTGCCTCCGGTTTGAGTTTCTGAAATGAAAACTCATCTCATCTTAGGAATAATGTGGGCTAAGCTATTCATATGGACCGAGTTTTTATATACAAAGATTTCCATGGAATCCGTGAAGCGAATTTGATCTACAAAATCCCGATGCTCACCAAAAAGAAGAAGTCTATGCATTGGATGAAGGTAAAAACTGTGACTCGGTGAATAGCAACTGGAACCATGAATCAATGGTGCAGTGAAACATTGAAGTGGTTTTGGAAAACAACAAGAGCTTTTCGCATGGAATAGAAATGGTAAACAATATTTTTTGAAGGGATGCGAAATAATGTGGAGGTGCCACGTTGCATTTAAAAACCATTCATTTCGTGAGTTATAGTGGGATACAATATCGTACTCGTTGGAGTGTGATTGTCGTCGGATGAATGGACGCGGAGAGATCGCCGATGTAAGGTGCGTTGGTAATAGTTGTGGGCCCCAACATATATATGTTGGCACTTTGGGTTTTAACCAAAGTCGAATTCATAGATACGAATTTCATAAGGTGGGTATTTCATATGGTTTATAACCATAGGTTTGATAAAGGGGAATAGCTTCCACAGTGAGAGGTTGCCACTATTTGGGGTTATCTTGGTTATATGTATGAGAGTATGCATTTCCTTTCATACTGTCAGTTTATGCAGCTTAGGCTACGTCACCAACTCATCCACTAAAGATGACTTGCTTGGCCTCCTGGAACCTCTTCCGGCCACTAGCACCTGAATCGATCTCCTCTCCTACTAAATCGGCTTTCCCTCTGCATCCTTCTACACAGGCCCTGCACAACCTCACTTAGGAGTAATGTGGCCCTCTTGCAATTGACTCTTCGACATTGGAAATCCACTGAAAATCACTACTTTTGTAATATCCCGTTTCGAGGATATCTCTAAAACACGACAAACTCCAACCAGAGATGGACTGGGAGGGCATTTACCGGATATGCCGCCTCTGAAAAGAGGACGAGATCCGGAGGTTACCTGGCCCTTTCCAGACTTTGTCTAAGAGTGTAAAATAAACACACCAAGTGGTATAGAACTAGAATGCCCAAATATATAATAGTGCAGCAGACATATAATAGCATAGAAAGAGTATACGACAAATCATCTAGAAATGTAGAGAGAATGCTAAGCCATTTTATTAAACTGAGAAATATAATGAAGTACAATAGGTGATCAGAGTGATGGCACCTAAACTTGCTCAAGGCAAGTGAAGAAATACTCTCAGAATACACAGGAAATGGCTGCTCTCTGAACTGCGTCCCAACTGCTGGAAAACTGTCATATAGCTGCTACTGCTGGAATGAATTGAAGACTAGGGGCTATTTCCCTTGCGGGAATGAGCTGACAATCTGGAATCCTCCTCTACTCACCAATCCCGACAAAACCCAGAAACCATATCAGAAATGGCTGACCTCCGAAAAACACCCCCTTGGGGAATTATGCTGGCCTCCAAGGCTCTGCGCAGAGGCTAAATAGGAATGACTGAGATACCGCCTCAAACTCCACCAAAATCCTCCCAAAGAAAAAGGCTGATCCTTTGCTCAAAATCTCGGCTCCAATCTCCTGCAAAAATCCCAATCCGAAACACCTCCAAGATGGACTGCGTCCTCCCTCTCAGTGACTGCACAGTCTCTATGAATGCACGGCTCCGCAGCAAACCCAAACACCAAAACCTCCCCCAAAATACTGAAGGAATAACCTTGCCCGAGCAGGCACTCGAAGTCCCCTGGGGCTAAGGGCGAGATCTCCAACCGGAGACACTCAATGCACTGAACAGTGCTGCAGACAGGCTAAACAGCCAGCGTGCTCAAGAATTCAAAACGACCAGCTCAGTATCATCAACCATGAATGAATGAAATGAGAAGGCTCCTCCATCTTTTATAACGTTGGCTTCCTTCCAAAACCCCAACGTAGCCTCTCTCTCTTGCCACGTGCTCATCCTCATTTGAGCAGTAGCTTCTAGAGCATACGTGGGCCCCCTCTCTATGTGGTGCTTGGCCCCCCTTGGCTCCCCTTTAAGTCACAACGTTGTGATACTAGGGAGGATGTTTTATTTCACTTAGTGAGTTAGACCCTCTTTACTCACTTTTTATTTATTAATAAACTATAGTCGGAACAAAATCGAATATTCCAATTAGCTATCGCTAATTAGGAATATCACAGTCTCCCCCGGCAAAATGTTGCTTGTCCTCAAGCAACTGAAGTGATGGATGCTGCAAAATCTTCTCACTCTCCCAAGTGGCATCCTCATCTGGAAAATTCTTCCACCTCACCAAGAATTCCCAGACTGTCCTGCTCCATAGTTGCCTCTCCCTGGTATCATTTTATAGCCTGCGGTGTAACAAATGCCCCTCATCATCTGGTGGGTGAAAGCTCCTTGTGTTGTCTGCTGCGCGGTGCCTTCTTCGAGGGCATGATACGCAGTAACGTTGTGGATCTTGTTGTCGGGACGAGGCGGCTCCAACTCTCATGCGCAACTTGCCCAATCCTAGTGTCACCCCTATGTGGTCAGGCGGCGAGCTTGAGCTTCCTTGTTCCCTTTATAGCCGATGGCGGCGTCTAACAGGGCACGTAATCGTGGGTGATTCGGGTCCCCTACCTCAGAATTGTCTCTCTTTGACCTCTGTCTTTCTGACTTTTGTTGGTTTTTTGTGTTGTGTTATTATCCTTGAGGAGCTCGGAGAATGTCCGACTCTGCGGGTCCAATCTTGGCTCCTAGGAGCCTTGCCATGCCCGAACATCACATCAGCAAGGCCAGACAATGCCCATACAAAGCATAAAATGGTGACATACCAATGGACATGTGATGAGTAGTGTTGTAGCAGTACTCCCCCAGATGCAACCACTTCAGCCATGCTCGCTGCTGCCCACTGACATAGTTACGCAAGTAGCCCTCCAACCACTTGTTAACTATCTCCGTCTGTCCATCCGTCTGTGGGTGATAACTGGTACTCGGTGTCAACTCTGTCCCCACTAACCGAAAAAGCTCCTGCCAAAATCCGCCCATGAAGCGGTTGTCCCTGTCACTGATGATGGTCTTAGGAAGACCATGTAGCCTGAAAAGCTCTCTGAAGAACAGCTCGGCTACCTGTGTTGCTGTGTAATGTGCGGATATGGCGAAAAAGTGCACATACTTTGTCAGCCAATCAACGACGACAAAGATACAATTCTTTCCCTGCACCATGGGCAACCCTGTGATGAAGTCCATCGAGATACTCTCCCATTTCCCCTCCGAAATGGGAAGAGGCTACAATAATCCTGCAGGTGGCTCATCTCCCCTTTGTTCCTCTGACAAACATCGCACTCCCTGATGTGCTGGAGTACGTCCTCCTTGAGGCCCTTCCATGAGAACCTCTCTCTAATGGCCCTATAGGTTGTGGTAAAACCCTGATGGCCTGCCAATGGTGAATCATGTGATGCCTGGAGTATCTTCTTCTTAAGTTGAGATCCCTCAGTCAAGAAGATCATGTCCCTGTAGTAGATGATCTCATCGACCACCCTGTACCTGTCCATCCAGAACCTCACATGCAAATCTGTCCTTGGAGTACTCCACTAAAAGTCGAGCCCTCCAATCTGTATCCAAGCTCATAAGAGATAACGTGGCTGGTCTACGTGAAAGGGCATCTGCTACCACATTATTCTTACCCTTGACATACTCAATGTCAAAGTCATATGCTTGGATCTTACTGATCCACTTCTGCTACCTCTCTTGTAGCTACTTCTGCTCCAAAAAGAACCTGAGGCTGTTGTGATTAGTCCTCACCCTGAACCTGTTCCCTACCAAATACTACCGGAATTTGGCCAAGGCATGCATAATGGCCAACATCTCCTTGTCGTATATAGAACACAACCTCTCGTGCGGAAGGAGCTTCCGGCTCTCAAAGGGTATAGGGTGTCCCCCTTGCATCAATACTGCGCTGATCCCCTCTCCCAACGCATCACACTCCAAAACAAATGGCTGCTTAAAATCCGGCAATGCCAGCACAGGGCAGCTACTCATCACCTCCTTGAGCCTGTCAAAGGCTCGCTGTGCTGTATCCGACCAACTGAATGCCCCCTTCTTCGTCAAATCTGTAAGGGGTGCAACAAGCTGTGAGAAACTCTTGACGAACTTCCTGTAATAAGTACATATGCCAATGAATCCTCGAAGTTCCGTCACGTTTCTCGGCTCCGGCCAATCCCTGATGGCCCTAATCTTCTCCTCATAGACTCTCACTCCGTCCACTCCAATAATGTGACCCAAATACAACATCTCCGTCATCCCAAACTCACACTTGGAGAGCTTACCATAGAACTGTTGCTCTTCCAAGATATGTAGTACTGCCTCTATATGTTAGAGATGCTCCTCCCAAGTCCTGCTATATATGAGTATGTCATCGAAGAAGACCAATACAAACTTCCTCAGATGACTGTGGAAGATATGGTTCATGCAGGACTGAAAAGTAGCTGGTGCATTGGTTAGCCCAAAGGGCATAACCAAAAACTCAAAGTGCCCATAATGACACCTGAAGGCGGTCTTGGGAATGTCCTGTTCCCTCACACGAATTTGATGGTACCCTGATCTCAAATGAATCTTCGAGGAGAACTTGGCTCATCTCAGCTCATCCATCAACTCATCGATCCTGGGTATAGGATACCTGTTCTTCAGGGTCTTCTTGTTCAGGGCCCTGTAATCAATGCACATCCTCAAGGTGTCGTCCTTCTTCTTCACCAACACCACGGAAGAAGCAGATGGACTTGTGCTCGGTCTGATGTGCCCAAGAGCTAGCAACTCCTAGATGGCCCGCTCAATCTCATCCCGATAGGCTTTGGGATGCCTATACGGGGTAGTAATCACTGCTTGAATACCCTGCTCAAGCTCAATGGTGTGCTCGAACCCTCTGTCCGATGGCCGACCTAGTGGTATATCCCCAAACACTGCATCATACCTGTCAAGGATGGCCTGTATATCAGGATGAACTGCCTGACCGGTGGTCGCTGCCTCTGATGCCTGCAACTCAACCACCCACTCTATGTCTCCCTTCCGGAAATCTGCCTCCATCCGGTGAGCCAAAACAGTCTGAGGTGGGTAAGTGTGCATCCCGCAAATCTTCTCATGCTTCCTGGTCTTCTTATCATCCCACTCCATCTCTAAGGCCTCCCAATCTGTGGTGACCTTCCCCAGAGTAATCAACCACTGAACACCCAGTACCACATTGGTATCTGGTATGTTGACCACGAAAAAGTGATCGGTCACAGTGTAAGCACCCATCGTCACTGCCAACTCTGGTACATACTGGGCACAGTGCATTGTCTGGGCTCCTGAAACTAAAACTGAAAATCCGTCAAAACTCTCGGTCGGTATGCCTCTCCGCTCGACCATCTGTGCATCAATGAAGTTGTGGGTTGCCCCACTGTCAACCAAAACTGATACTCGCTGGCCATGCACTTTCCCTCGTACGCGCAACGTCAAATACTTGGGAACTCCTCGCAATGTTGCAAGGGTCCCTCCTGTGGGTGCAAAAGCTGCACCTCCTGTACCTGGAGATGGAGGTGGCAACTGTTCCTGGGCTGTCTGACTATCTCCTGCCCATAGGCCTGATACTCTGCAAAATATTCGCCCATGTGTCCGGGCTCTACCTCCTGCTGGGCTCCGGCCCCTGTGTCTGCTCCCAAGAAAGTGGGCATGGTAGAGCATGTAGGTGCATGTGAAGCCATCGGCTGAGGAGTATCACGCTGGGCAGCACCATGCTCCGGCAAATGATGGGATGTACCTGATCCCTTGCCTACTTGGAATACCCGTGGGGTCTCACGCTGTCTAGCCTCTACAGTGGTGAATCTCTGACCCATCACCTCAATCTGCCTGGCTAAATCCTACACCGATTTGAGGAGTGCCTCCCTAAACTGTTTGGCCTTTGTGTCATCTACCATCGGCCCTCTCTGCTCTGAATCTAACACAGGCTCCTCTTGCTCTGGGTCTGTCACATGCTCCCTGTCCTGCTCTGTGTCCACCACCCGAACACAATCTCCCTCTCCGTAGGTGTTATCCAACCTACGCTCACGGTCTCTGTACTTCCTGCCTTTGTAACAAATATATGGTCTCTTCCTCGGTGTCATAGACCACAGGATGAGCCAGAACTATGCTCTGATACCACTGTCATATCCTGTTTCAGGGATATCTCTAAAACACGGCAAACTCCAACCAGAGATGGACTGGGAGGGCATTTACCAGATATGCCGCCTCTGAAAAGAGGACGAGATCCAGAGGCTACCTAGCCCTTTCCAGACTCTGTCTAAGAGTGTAAAATAAACACACCAAGTGGTATAGAACTAGAATGCCCAAATATATAACAGTGCAATAGACATATAATAGCATAGAAAGAGTATATGACAAATCATCTAGAAATATAGAGAGAATGCTAAGCCATTTTATTAAACTGAGAAATATAATGAAGTACAATAGGTGATCAGAGTGATGGCACCTAAACTTGCTCAAGGCAAGTGAAGAAATACTCTCAGAATACACAGGAAATGGTTGCTCTCTGAACTGCGTCTCAGCTGCTGGAAAACTACTGTGTAGCTGCTACTGCTGGAATGAACTGAAGACTAGGGGCTGTTCCCCTTGCCGGAATGAGCTGAAAATCTAGAATCCTCCTCTACTCACCAATCCCGACAAAACCCAAAAACCATATCAGAAATGGCCGACCTCCGAAAAACACCCCCTTGGGGAATTACGCTGGCCTCCAAGGCTCTACGCAGAGGCTAAATAGGAATGACTGAGATACCACCTCAAACTCCACCAAAATCCTCCCAAAGGCAAAGGTTGATCCTTTGCTCAAAATCGCGGCTAAAATCTCCTGCAAAAATTCCGATCCAGAACACCTCCAAGATGG
This sequence comes from Pinus albicaulis, assembly GCA_034641835.2. Classification (NCBI taxonomy): domain Eukaryota; kingdom Viridiplantae; phylum Streptophyta; class Pinopsida; order Pinales; family Pinaceae; genus Pinus; species Pinus albicaulis. The sequence goes on from CM076570.1 coordinate 1,151,147,114, forward strand.
ACTGCGTCCTCCCTCTTAGTGACTGCGCAATCTCTATGAATGCATGGCTCCGCAGCAAACCCAAACACCAAAACCTCCCACAAAATACTGAAGGAATAACCTTGCCCGAGCAGGCACTCGAAGTCCGCCGGGGCTAAGGGCGAGATCTCCGACCGGAGACACTCAATGCACTGAACAGTGCTGCAGACAGGCTAAACAACCAGCATGCTCAAGAAGTCAAAACGACCAGCTCAATATCATCAATCATGAATGAATGACATGAGAAGGCTCCTCCATCTTTTATAACATTGGCTTCCCTCCAAAACCCCAACGCAGCCTCTCTCTCTTGCCACGTGCTCATCCTCATCTGCGCAGTAGCTTCTAGAGCATACGTGGGCCCCCTCTCTACGTGGTGCTTGGCCCCCCTTGGCTCCCCTTTAAGTCACAACGTTGTGCTAATAGGGACGATGTTTTATTTCACTAAGTGAGTTAGACCCTCTTTACTCACTTTTTATTTATTAATAAACTATAGTCGGCAAAATTGAACAAAATTGAATATTCCAATTAGCTATCGCTAATTAGGAATATCACAACTTTTGATCCCTCTAACTTCTTCTTTCCTTCTGACTCGAACTCTTCTTCCCTGCTCGACCTTTGCAACTAGATAGCTCGATCTTCTAAGAAACTCTCTCTCCTTTGATGTGTCTTTCTCCATCCCCATCATTCTGCTCTTATCTCTTGTTGGTGAACCAACAACCATGATTAGATCTCCATCAACGGCTAAGATCATCTATAAATCAATTTGTGTGAGTTTCTAGAGCATTCTCACCTTTCCTTTGTTACTATTAATTAACCAGTTTTTCTAAGTTAGACTTACGAAAAAATTAAATGATCGATAGTTAATTTAATTAAGGCGTTTCACAAGCTTATCTCGTGAAACCTTTTCTAGGTTTTGGAGATCTCGTGTTTTTAGCCTCTCTGACACAAATCTAGACGAGAAAATATGTCCGATGCTACAAAAAATAACAGGCAAAGTGGTCTTGATAAATTTTAATTTAATGCTTAATCTAATATTTAACTTCCCCTCAACTCCTTCAACTTGGTAAGGACTGAGGTTGTTGCAAGAAAGCTAAGTGAGAAGACTAAGGCCTCATTAACGATATCCCCTTAGGACTTCAATACAACCTGTGTGTTTCTGTTCCACAAGGGCTCGGCCACAAGAGAACTGCGAGGTCACATGTTTTAACCTTTGCTCCAAACTAAAATATAGGGATATGAATGACAATTAGGCAAGTTGATCCTAAATATCTATCAACCAAGCTTATGCTTGGAGGTAACTTTTAGAGAAATGCAAATCTAGAAATGAGATATAACAAGTGCTTCAATGAGATTTAACAATTTGAGAGAAATGCTTCAAGTGAGATACAATTAGAAATGGGATGCTTCAAAAGCAGAATATCTTAAGATATTTCAATAGAAAAATACCATTTCACTTTGATAGGAAATTAATACTTTGATCACTAATTATTATATCAATGTGATATTAGCTTATGCCAATAATTAATGAAGCAAGCGAAAATTAATCAATGAATCAAGTGACAACCAGATCAATAAGAAAATGACAATGAAATCGAGAATTAGATCAAGAAGCTACAAATACCTCGATGTAAGTGCAAATTAAACAAGTGAATAATGAAATTACTCAATGACAGAAAAGTAAGTTAGATCAAGAAGATGACAATTGATCAAAACTACTTACAAAATAATAGTTAGATACTAGATCTAGAAATTAGAGGATGCAATAAGAAAGAAAACGAACTAATCTAAAAAATGCAAGATAAAAAAGTTAGTGATTAGATATAATGACTAAGTTAGAAAAAGAAATGAAACAAGTTGGTGACTAATTATCCAAGAGATCCTCCTTCCAAATGAGGACGTGGGATACCAAGGGGAAAAAGCCCAAACTCTCTCAACAAAGATTTATTTTATTAATATTACAAATGAAACCCTCTTAGAGAAGAGTGATAATTTAAGATTTTAGGGAGGGTTTACAAAATAGAGAGATAATACCATTTCCTCGAGATTCAATATGGAAATGAGGAATTATGGCAATAATTTACAATGAAAATTCCCTCAAATGAAAAAATCAATTCCTCCAAGAGATTTTCACTCAAATCCTTCACGTCCAAGAGGGAGAATGTTGCACAAGGAAGGAGGGAGAGACCCTCTTTTGCTAATGGCCAACAGAAGAAAAAAGGACGCAAGAAATATAGATCTTGAAAATTTCCAAGACTTGAATGTGAGATCTCTTCAAGATCTTCTTTTGAACCTAGTCATCTAGCCTTTAGAAGCTAAATCTGCGAAAGAAATAAGAGGTTTGATCCATGAGAAAGGGTGGGATTTAGTTTCCAAATAATTATTTCCTTGATCTCCCAAGCATTCACCTGCAAGAAAAGTTCTATAAGAACTTCCAAGTCAAACCCTCTTCTTCCCTTTCAGACTTGCGCAAACACAAAAAGGAGATCCAAATATATATACAAAGGAACAAAATTGGTATACAAAATGGGTTAGAATATATACAAAATTTACAAATGTAACCCAAAATGTATGAGGACACCTCCGCTGTTGGGTAAGCAAGACAATAAGCTCTAAAGTAGCTATATTATTCAGTAAAATAACATTAAAATGAGTATATATGAATTTAATAATGAATTATCATAGAGGTCTGGGATATAAACTCCCTTTCCAATCTTTAATTTATATTTAGAGAAGTAAATCAATGTGGGTTATTGCTCCTTTCCATTTGAGAGTTGGTTCGTCCATATGAAAACATTCCCAACGCTCAAGAGCTGTTTCGAACAATTATAAATCTCTAAAACTTCAAAAGATATTGTTAGATCCACAAGGGATGAGATAACACAATGAAAAAGAAGGCTAAGGGTCCAACTGAAAATCCACTAGTGCTTCTAGTTCTAGAGTTGTTCTCTAATCCAAATATCAATGCAAGATAATTTTACATCAATAGATCCAAATACTGGAAAGTGGAAATAACAATTTTAACTAGCATAAGTAGATCATTTGGCACAACTGAAACAATTATCTCTGAAAAGAAGAAGAATAACACCACATGAAATAAATCCCAAAATATTTTCTTTATTCGATTTGAAAAATGTAGAGTACAAAAATTTACAGAGCCTCTAGCCATCAATATCATCTAAGCATAGTTACAAATGAGATATGGCTATCTTAAATAGAAAAATGGGAGAGAGGATCATCCCCAAGTGAAAATTTCTAGCTTCTAAGGAAAAACGGCTAGATCTTAATTCATTAAATTGAAACACTTGATCCTTTTGTGCAAATCCCTAAGTGAGGAAGTTGTTTGCACTAGAATAATTGGTGGAGTGATGGAAAATATATTTTGGAGTGGTGGTAGAACCCTCTTGATTTTTTTCCAAATTGAAATTGTACCAAAACCCCATCACTTCTTTGGAAATCGAACTTCCCACATCAAAAGAAGCGTTTTTTTTGGACTATTAGTTGAGATTGGGACCATTGAATTCCTTTTGTGGTTATCTTCCTTGATAAGCAGAGATCCCCTTCACTTTTGACCCAACATTATTTCTTGGGGAAGTCCACTTCAATTTTTTATCATTTTCACTTCGAGGGAATTTTTATTTTTCTCTCATTTTATTTTATGGAACCTTTTTTGCTAATTATTTGCCTTTTTTGTGAGAAATGTTTTTTGAGGGGTAAATACATCTTTTTCCACCCTCAAAATGTGTCTAAATAGAAATTTGAGGTGTTGAGGTCTAATTTTGAGTACTCATACCCCCTACAACTTCTCAATGAGTCATACCCCCTACAACTTATATAAAAAACACGTATTACATTTTACATCAAATAATTATTAAAATTCCCAACGAGTGGAAAATTTTTAATAATTAAAACTGACACTTGTACTCAACCAAATTCTGCGAAACTTTAGCCTGATGAACTAGTATGGTAATATACATTAATTCTAGACACTAGGACTCACCTAAAACTCTACCATCAAGCCACACTCTAGCTTTGGGGTATATCTAGGTGAAAAACTCAACTAATTATAAGTGTTGAAAAACACAAATAATGAGCTCTAAAAAAAACTCCCTAGAGTGAAGTTGTTTCTTAGTATCGTCCTAAGCGACCTAGGCCTTTTACATGACTCTTTTTCATCATACTATAATCATTTTTACATAATCCCCGTAGGATTGCAAAATGTAGAATGCATAGTGATGAGAAGAAAACAAAATGATGATGACCATGTCTGGAATTTTGACTTATTTGAAGATGCCAGAATGCTCTAAATTGTACTTTGGGTATGCAGTCTTTGAAAAATATTCAAGTGCAACTTGAGTGGTTAACAAGTAGATTTAATTTGTTTCACATCTGAATCTGAAATTCCATTTGCTCCTCTTTATAGTTGGAGAAGAATTCTCTAACTCCTGTCATATGAGTTGATGCTCCATTGTGTATATACCATGCACCCTGTGAAGTTGAGCTAGAGAGGAAAGCTATCTAAATGAATTCATGTTCCAATCCGGAAGAAAAAACTGTAGCCTCTTGAAGGTTGAATCTCTCTGCGGCCATACTCAAGAATCAAGAATTTTATTGAGAAGTCCTCGGTATAATTTTTGTGTGATTTTCTCTTCCTGCCCTGCATAGATCTGCAACTGCAGCACCTAATGCAAATATTTTTCGCCCATATCTACTTATAGAATCAACTGATCTACTCACCGGAACTTCTTCCTGGCAACCACACTGCCTACAAACTTTTCTTCTAAGGATATTTTAACTTTTCCTCTGAACTAGATTTGGAAATTGAATTTCTTGCCTTTGTAATTCATACCCCTAGCCTGGCATGCGCAGTTCTAAATCCTATGATTTAGATCTCCCTTTGAAACTACACGATCTTTCTCTACTGAAACTCTGATCTGATCAATTATGATTTGATACCATGTGAAATTTCCACAAATGCACAAATTAGATTTTATTCTCCTAACTGATTAGTAGTTTATTTGTTTATGGAAATACCAAATAATTCACTGATTTCTTCACAAATAAAATGCGATGCAAAATTAAATATTGATCTGAGAAATAAATGTAGTCACATAAAAATAGACACCAATATTTTTGGACTAAAAAGTCCCTGGAAAACCACTGAAGGGAAAACCTGTGCAACATATGAGGGATTATTTTTATTATTATGCAACAAATTTGAAAGTATAGTATTCTATATTCCCAACATGAAATCCTCTTGCAAATATACTAGAAAAAATAATATGGAGATCCAATATCTCCTCTACTAAAAAGCTTGGCTTCCTCTAGCCTGCGTGAAGCCCACACTGTCTACTCACACTACAGCTTGGAACTCACATTGTTGGCTCAAAATAATTTTCACTGCTTGGAAATTGGCTCCAAGTGAGCTTTCCTACCTCCCTCTTCCTCTAGAAGTGACTCGCTCTGCCTCCTGGAAGCTAATCGGGCCTTTGACAACTGAATCTTATCTCTCCAAGCAACTCGCACAAGGGTTTTTGGCTATTCGCACTGGACTTTGTGGTCCTCTCCATGGATGATTCAAACTCCTATCTCCTGCCAATCCGGAACTTGAGAAACATTGGAAAAATATCTGGAATCTTTCTCCCAATTTTCCTGCTTCTCCCTCTCTCTAATGCTCTCCCTTTGGCTCAAACTGTGCCCTCACTCAAGTTGTGAACTAGGTAGCTCGATATACCTTGTTTGCTTACTCTCACTTCCATATTTATCTCCATCCCATCAACTTGCTCTTATAATCTCTCGTTGGAGCATCAACGGGCAAGATCTAATCATGATCAATGCTTTAGATTATCTTAGACTTCATCAAGTCACTTTCTGGAAGTTTCTAGAGAAAAATTCCATTTCCCTAATTAATAATCATTAGTTAATCAATTTTCCTAGGTTAGACTTAGGAACCTTTTAATTATTGAGTAATTAATTGAATTGAGTGGTTTCTAGGGGCTTTCTCCCGAAACCTTTTCTGGGTTTTGGAGATCTTGTGTTCCTTAGACCCTTAGACACAAATCGAGACTAAAACACCTGTTTGATGCTACAAAAAAATTATAAACAAGCATGGCCCCATTGTCTACCAGAACAAATACTCGTTGCCCTTGAATAGTACCTCTGATCCGAAATTTCAAGTATCTTGAGATCCCTATAAGCAAAGCAATGGGACCTCCTATGGGAATTTTGAAACATTTATCTCCTCCTGTGTCCTAGGGCTCATCCTCCTCCCTAATGGCCTCATGCTCTATCTCCTCCTTGTTGAGAAATATAACTAGTTCAAGTCTTCACAATTGTTGTACTCATTTCAAAGTATCCTATGTAAGAAACAAGAGAAGAGAAGAAAAATGTATTACTGATGGCATTGTTTTCATTGATGGCAAAGGAGAAGCAGCAAGGCAAAGAAGCAACAAAGATGTGATGGAAAAGGAGTAGCAAGGCAAGAGCAGCTTGGGCAGAGGAGCAGTAATAGGACCAACAAAGGTATGCAAAGGAGCAGATGTAATACTTGTTGGTTGCTCAACACATGTTGAGAAATGTTAATGCATAATCTCATGTTGAGAAATTAGTGATACAAATGTGTACAGAGTAGACGTTGATGACATATGTTGGCTTGTTTATGTCTTTATATGCATATAATGGTTCAGATGAATTGTTGTGATGCAAGGCAAAGGCAAGCGTCCATGATAGACTCAAGGTTGTTGAGGCAATGACACGAAGAAGTAGAGAATGGAGATACAATATGTTGGAGAACAAATATATGGCTTTGGAGAGTGATGCATTACTTTCATATGTTGTGTGCATATTTATTGCATTGGAGAGTGCCTACATTGTGTGCATATGTTATGATGTTATAATGTGTTGTTTGCATATGTTGGGATTATGTTGATATTGGTGTATTTAATCATTATATGTGGCTGAAAATATTATTTGGTGGAGTGCTTATTTGTGTTCTAATATTCAAAATATGAAGAGTCGTGAAACGAATTAGTGGAATGCAAAGAGGAAAAAAAGTTCACTTCATATTCAAGTTTGGAATACCAATAACCATAAAAGCTTGCTTATAAAATTATGTGAGCTTGGAGAGTAAGGGTGTTAGAGAGTTAGAGAGCATGTGAGAGTTGTTTGTTCATGAATTACCTAGCACATATGAAGTTGATGTGAATCAAATTTGAAGGGGATAAGAAGAAGAGATAAAGATGGAGGTATTCAAAATTGATGACTAGGTAAACTAGCATGTTGTTTCTTGTATGTCTAAGGGGATTGTATTATCCTTTCAAGTTGAAGCTTGATAAATAATAGGTTGGAGATTGTTGAGGTAGGAGGCTATTGTGGGTTGGAGACTGTTGAGGTAGGAGCCTCTTGTGTGTTGTAGCCTACAAAACACTTATGAGCATTGGAACTTCCTTGCATGTTGTAGCTTGTAGAACAATTGAGGTAGAAACCTCCTGTGGGTTGGAGCCTACAGAAAATATGATGTAATAAGGAAGTAGGAGCTTTCCTTTGCATCACAACAATAAAAAATTGTGGTTTTCTCCCTTTATGGGTTTCCACTTATATCTAGTGTCCATATGTGTTGGATGTTATATGCTTATATGATGTTTTTGATTACTTATTACTTTTTGTTCACATATTCAATCTCTTGGTCATTATATGTTAAGATACTCATTTAATGTTTCAGTTAATCATTCAAAATAAAATATTTTTAATTTCCATGAATGTAATAAACTAATTCACCTCCCCCTCTCAGTTTAGTCAAGTTTCCATCAATTATTATTAAATAATGGGTTTCATGCTCTTTATTGATGGTCTTTTAGGTAAAAGCATGTTCTTCATGCTTCTAGGGTTTGTTAGGTATCACGATTTATTATCATGAGCCGAAGGAGTCAACATCACATTTATAAGACCATTCTAGGAGAAATGTATTTATAAAATTAATCATTTTTGAGTCTAGCAAGTCCTAGAATATCCTAAAGTACAAGTCGGCCCTAGAAACATCAAGTCAACCTAAAGGATGGAATTCAACCCCTTGAGAAGATTATATAAAGGAGAATTTGACCCCTTGAGAAGACTATATAAAGGAGCAGTTCGACCTCATTCAACCAAAAAACTTTCGATCATCAGATTTGAAGTTTCTTCCGAAGGTATAAAACCGGGTGCGAAATAGGCTGAAGGTACAAAACCGAGTGTGGAATAAGACGAAGGTACAAAAATGGGTGTGGAACAAACCAAAGGTACAAAACTAAGTGCGAAACAAGTCGAAGGTACAAACCCAGGTGTTGAACAAGATGAAGGTACAGAAATGGCTAAGGAATAAGCCAAAGGTACAAAAACGGGTGTGGAACAAGCCAAAGGTACAGTTCCGTGTGTGGAACAATATGAAGGTACAAAACTGGGTGTAGAACATGCCGAAGGTACAGAACTGGGTGAAGAATAGGCCAAAGATGCATAACTGAGGTAATAGACCGAAGGGTCAAAGTAGCTATGCAAATTGCATGGTTGAGGCTGGTAGGTCAAAGTTACAGCTAGTTGTTGCAAGTTCAAGGAAGGACTTGTTGGAAGGGTTAAATTGGTACTTGGAGGACTTGGCCTAGGGTTGGGTATTTGTATATCATTTGAAGCAGATTCTAAGAAGAGAAGAGTTTTTTTGGGTTTTCCCCTTGGAGTGGTTTTTCCCTGGATGAGAGCCTAATTTTTGTGTCCTCTATTGTTACTATTTCATTGTCGATATTTGTTTGATGAAGAGATCTAACTACAGAACATAAAGAAGAGTAATAAAGTTCACAAGAAAATATTAAGGTTAAGGAAAATAAAAACTACAAGTTGCCACTTTACATTTTCCAACATGGTATCAGAGCTAAGGTGAACAAGGAAGGAAGTTGGAAGGACACTAGAAGGATTTTCTTGTCAAGGGTAAACAGAAAGGAAACTCTTGAGGAGTGTCTCTTGAAGGAATCTAGTTAAAGACTCATTGATAGAATATCTACTGATTAAGGGTTTCTACATTGAAGAAGACCAAGCACTAAATCAATCTCGCAAGAAGGGTGTTGATCTCGCAAGAAGAAGTTTATTTAGAAGGCATCAATCTTGGAAGTTGTTGGTGGAAGAATCCTAGGGAACATATTTCAAGGAAGCCTCTTCAAAGATCTTGAAGGCATTAAGAAGGTTAGAGACATCATCAAGAAGAATATTGGTTATCAAGTAAGTATCATATTATTACATCATGTCTAAATCTACAGGTCATATGGGTTATTTATGCAAGGAGAGATATAAGCTCGTTGAAGCATTTGATTATCTAGCATGGAAGAAAAGGATTGACCGGATACTCACAGAACAGGAAATAATGGAGTATGTTACTGAGGAAATTACTGAACCAAGCAAAGACAATACACAAGAACTAACAAAGTACAAGAAAGGGGAAGTAAGGGCTCAAAAGATCATAGTTGAATAAATTAAGGATTCTCTTGCTCCATTTGTTACAAACTTAAAGACTTCCAAGGCTATGTATGACAAGCTAGTGAATTTTTACTTTGTAGGTACAATAGGATAGAAGATGTCTTTGTGGAATAAATTATACAGAATAAAGAAATCAAAGGATGAGAATGTGGCATCATTTCTCATGAGAGTCTCTCAGATAAGAGAACATTTTCAAGGACTTCGGGAACCAATTACTAATTCAGAAGTAACTATTTGTGTACTGAATGCATTTCCACTAGAAAGATTCCACTTCTCTACTCCAATAAGGATTCCAATCCTTTGATGAGTTGTGGGCCCAATGCATATTGGAAGAATCAAGGATCAAGGTCAAGGATGATATTGGATCAGATGAGCAATCTCAAGCCTTTCTAACTCGAGTCAAGAAGTTGAATATGGGAATTTTTTGTAAGTCCAAGAAGAAATAATTGTCCAAGGTTCAATGCTTCAAGTACAATGATTTTGGACACTTTCAGAGGGACTTCCAAAACCAAAAAAACAACAACAAAAAATAAAGGAGTGAAGCTCATGTAGATGAAGCAATGGGAGAACCTGATAAGAATGCAAAGAAGGAAGAAGTGAAGGATATTTACTACTAAAGAAGGTTCGCTAACTATCAGGTTCTTTATGAAGACTAATCTTTCTTTTAAGATAGTATGTTTTAAATAAGCATCATAGGAAGAAAGCATATGACAGTAGCATATTTGGAATTTACATGATTAAGTTGATTTATAGTAATCATCTAGATAGATAGATTAACCATTTTGGATAATGTTCATCCAAGAATTATTTAACATCATGTTAGAAGTTGTCATATTGCCTAAATGGATCATCATGACCCTGGGGGGACCATCACTATGATTGGGAAAGGCATTATGACAAGGTTAGTATACATTTCATGTAATGTGGAATCAATATTGGTAAAAAGATGAAGGAATGTAGCGATTGGGTTAGGTTGTAGGGTCATTTTAGGGCATAAATCTAGATGATTGAATGAAATCATAAGGAATGCATTTTAAAAGTAAACTTTGGATAAGATTCATATATATAGAATCTTGTGAAAAATAAATTTGGCTATAAAATTATTCTTAATTATTTATGATGCTGAAAAGAAAATAATTTGACTTACTTTAGGATGTATGAGAGATTAAGACTTTCTCTAAATATGTAAGATGATAATTAACATCCTATCTCCGGAAGAGAAAAAGTTGTAGCTTTGGTAATCAATTTCGATCCTTGGGCACTCTGATGCAAGAAGGAAATTTCAAGTGGAGATGGTCGATGAGGATGTTGATGGTTCGAGAAGGTCAACATGATAAGGTAAGTCTATTTTATTTATGGTTTGGTTATCTAGTTAACATATTATTTTGCTACTTGGAAAAGATGATGCAGGAATTCATGATGACAGTTGACGCAAGATCAACTGTATGGATGGAAAGTATTGAATACTTGATACCTGGAAAATATGAAGTCAAGACAAGTTCATCTTGGAACTAGAAGGTAGCAGTGTGAGAAGATAACTTGAAGGTCAAAGAAGATCACTTTCATGGGGAAGCTATGATCCACTTGAAGATTGGAAAGGCTCAAGAAAATGCCTTTATCTATGATAATGAAAATGAAAGTGATGAGCAATAAAGATGACCTGGATCTTTTCATAAGATCAAAAGGTGGCTCCATGTTACCTCGAAATAAAATCTAGTGAGGAAATTCCTCACTCCACAGGCGAATTCGAGCACTGACCTTAGCTCGAAATGGAGCCATCCAAACTGCCTCTGCGTAGACTCTGCATCACCCTCACACAGTCTCCGCATCACCCAGTGTGGAACTGTGTCACCTCAAGTTGTCTCGTCGGTTGTTGATTGAGAAAATGACTCTCCTAGCCTATGGACCCTCTGCCCAGCTTCTGACATTGAATCACTGCTTCTCTTCCATCAAATACAGATTTCCCACTGAAGCTACTGTGCTACTACTGCGTCAGCCTCACTATGGCCTCTCTGCCTCTTTGCAAATTCACTCACCAGATCTGGAATGCCTCCTCCAACTTCATTGTCTCTTACCCTCTTTCACTGCTTTGACCTCACTGAATCTCCCTCCTACAACAAAACGCTACTACTCTGGAAATCGATTTCCCAGTAAAATCAAACTTCTCAAGTGTTCCTTCTCCATGCCCCATCGACTTCTCTTATAATCCTTCGTTGAGACTTCAATGTCCAAGATTATATCTTAATCAATGGCTAGGATTAACTTGAAATCAATCCATGTGACTTTCTAGAACATTCACACTATGACTTAATTAATTCTGATTAATTAATCATATTCCCTAACTTTAGACTTAGGAAATATTTAAAAACTAACTAATAATCTAATTAAATTGTCTCTATGTGGAATTTCCAGAAAGGATTTCTGGGTTTTGGAGATCACATGTATTCTAGCCTCTCCACAAAATTTCAAGGCTAGCGCACATCTGATGGTACAAAAACTAATAATCCCTCTTAGCAAGGAATGTGTTCTAGTACTGTTGCACCTCTCTGGTAGTAATATTCTGCTTCTGCACCATCTCTTGTCACGCTGCTGATGTTTGGCTACTGTTGCCCACCAACCACTGCGCAACTATGATATGCGTTGTATTTGTGCTGCTGCTGACCGTGTTGAACTACAGTCAACACTGCAACTCCCTCTCATTTGTTGTCACTACAACTGCAACATCTACAACAGAAAAACACACAAAATACTGAAGCAACTATGTTCAGTATGATGCATCTGTCACCCAAGTCCCGACTGCTACTACCCTCTGCGTTGTCATTGAAGGCTCTACATTGTTTCTGACTTTGCAATGTGTGAACCGCACTGCTGCCAGCTCTGCACTGTGCTCCCCAACATCTGACTGCTGCTAGTCACTGCAACTGTCACTATGGCATCTGACAACATCAACTTCCACTGGTCCATTCTGCTACTAAAATATTGTGGGCTCCCATAGAAAGGATTTGATTCAAGAGGTGGACCCTCTCAAGAATCATGCCCAACTGTAGTGCTCTGGGGCTACAACACCATCACCCCACTTCACTCTTGGAGGGATGTCTGCAATCATGGCGAAAGCTTCCTCCATCCTGGAGGACAACCTATCAATCTCGGCAGAAGCTGCCTACTAGTCCTGCTTCTCCTCCTTGTCCTTCTTCCTGAGAGGACACTGGGAACAATAGTGTCCTAGATCGCCACACTTGAAGCACTTGACCTTTGACAAGTCCTTCTTCTTCCTACGCTTCTCCCCCTATCCCTGACTAGGACCCTTCAATGCGAGGGCCGCATTCTCCTACTCCTTCACATGCTTTGGTCCACTTTTGCTGCTGCTGCCACTAATGGTGCTCTTCATCAGGTCTCGCCTCAACTCCTGCTACAAGTCTTCCCACATCATGTCCCATCTTGGAAAGGTTTCTTTGCCCAAAATACTTTGGACGAATACTTGCCACTCTTCTGAGACAGATTAGAGAGCTACTCATACTAGCTCCATGGGTTGAGGTGCTGACCCTACAGCTGCCATCTCATCTCGGATCTCTTGAATCCTAGTATGGAAAGGATCTATGTGCTCCCCCTTCTGCATCTGGGTGCATCTCAACTTCTCTTCTAAGTATGTTTTCCGCTGCTCGGAAGATCCCTGGTATAGCATGAAAAGAGAGTCCCACATCTCTTTGGCCGCTATGTGTGATACCACATAATCCCAAACTCCATGAAGGATCAATCTCGTTTACTTCACCATCTCCTTCTTGTATTGCTTCAGTTGATTAGTATCCGTGGGGATAGCTACCATGTTATCGATATATGCTTTGAGATCATACTCATATAGAAGGAAGGAAATCCTTGCCTTCCAGATCACATAGTTGGAAGCTCCATCCAACCTATCTTGATCCCGAAGCCCGGTTGTGGCCATCTCAAAAAAATGTCGAAAATATCCTCTTCCCTTCTGCTCAGTTCTACGCACTCCCTTCTAGACTGAGATACTCTGCCCACAATGATTGTTGATCTGCAAAGGAAATCGAACTTCCTTAGACTAGAAGTTCCCCAAGGAAAATTTTCCCTCAGTGTGTTCTCTTCTTCCTCCCGACGCTAGTTCTGTTGCTGCAAAAATACTGTGTCTAGGTGGAGATCTGCAATGCAAGAAAATATTGGCTGCTCCCTCTGCCTTTGGAATTTCTCAATCTGGAGAAATCGAGTTTTTTTGTCGCTCTCTCAGAAACACTGATTTTCCTCAAAAAATGCGACCTCTTGGCCAAGGAATTGTGCTGCTCTCTGGTGTTTTGATCTACTACTCATGGTGAGTAGCAAAACTCCTCTTTTATTCTACTACTGAGCTCTTGGGCTGATCATCTGTGCTCTGATACTGTGTGAAAATTCGGCAAACCCTAAATCCTATTGCAACAACTGGAATTAATTATCCTAATTGTTAAATTAATTCTTAACAATTTATTTGCAATTATCTATAGAAAACATTGAAACAATCACAGTGCAACCTACACAAATAAACTATGGAAGAAAATAAATGTTGAAAGAAACATATGCACACACACAAAATAATACCGTTATTTTTGTACAATGTCCCACGAAAAACCCAACTTGGGAAAACCGGTGCAACAACTGAGGGTTTTAATATTATGCAGCAGTGAAATATACGAGTATAATTGGATGCCCAACTTGGAAATCCTACAGAGAAAAACTGGCAAGAAAATCTAGTGAAGAAATTCCTTACTCCATAAGGCAAATCCGAGCATTGACCTCAGCTCGAAATGGAGTCGTGCAAACTGCCTCTACACAGTCTTTGCATCACCCTCACGCAATCTCTGCATCACCCAACATGGTATTGCATCACCTCAAGTTGTCTCGTCAGCTGCTGATCAAGAAACTGACTCTCCTGGCCTCTGGACCCTCTGTCCAGCTTCTGGCACTGAATCACTGCTTCTCCTCCAACAAATACGAATTTCCCACTAAAGCTACTACGCTGCCACTGCGTCAGCCTCACTGTGGCCTCTCTATCTCTCTGCAAATGCACTCACCGGATCTGGAATGCGTCCTCCAACATCACTGTCTCTGCCCCTCTCTCACTACTTAGACCTCATTGAATCTCCCTCCGGTAACAAAACGTTGCTACTCTCGAAATTGATTTCACAGTAAAATCGAATTGCTCAAGTGTTCCATCCCCATGCCCCATAAAATTCTCTTATAATCCTTCGTTGAGACTTCAACGACCAAGATTATATCTTAATCGATGGCCATGATTAACTTGAAATCGATCCAAGTGGCTTTCTAGAACATCCACACCATGACCTAATTAATTATGATTAATTAATCATATTCCCTAAGTTTAGACTTAGGAAATATTTAAAAACTTACTAATAATCTAATTAGGTCATATCTAGGTGGAATTTCCAGAAACGATTTCTTGGTTTTGGATATCACATGTATTCTAGCCTCTCCAAAAAATTTCAAGGCTAGAACACATCCGATGCTACAAAAACTAACAAAAAACAAGCTATAAGGTGTCGAATTCCCAGTTTGAAGGGAAGTCTAGAATCTCTTCTGTTTTTGAGAGGGAGAAAAGGAGTATCCTTGAGTAAGGAGCAAGGTCATACTCTCAAGATTAAGGGAGAATAGGGATGTCCTCTCAGTTTGAAAGGGAGTGATGTTGAACATCATATGGGATTTCTCTTCATGTGTCATGCACTTGACTAGGACTACCAACCATAAGTCTAAGTGAGGTCATGAAGAGAGAATGGCGGGGGATTGCATAAGCATCTATGGTTTCCTTGAGGATATAAAATCCAAGAAAGGAAACACATTGACACTTTTTGAGAATGGGACAAACATTCAAGAGAAGAGTGGTTGAAGAGGACCGATATTCTTTGAGGACTCAAGTATGAATATCCAAGATAATAATAATCCTGAAAAGACATATCTTGTGGACATTCGGATGGGGTATGTGCCTTGTAGAGTGTGAAAATTCCTAGATCTGACAATCTAAGGAATTCTATTGCATCATCTGAGTGTACTTATCCTATTAAGTAAATTAAATTTACATAATTAATTCATATATGAATTGTTGAAGTAACTACTAAAGAAGCCTATACTGAATAAATAGGATTCCGAAACAAGGAAACTGAGCAAGAAATCAGTCACACATAGGAAACAATTATTTTTGGACACAAGTCCCTGGAAAAACCCAACGCAGAAAACCCAATGCAGTAGATCTGAGGGTTTGTATTATTAAGTTGTAGTTGTTTTTGAATACATCGTTGAATACCTCCAAGGGTTATTTATTTACAGAGAGAAATACTAGCAGAAAGAAATTGTGAGTTTTACCTCACACAATCACTGGAAAATTCGGCTGATCCGATCACTGGAAAAGCTGCCTCTGGAGGTCACTGCGTAGTGACTGCATAGACCCTGCGTAACCTCCTCTAGGCACTGTGTCACCCAAGCAACATATCGATATGACTCACGGAATCACATATTTGGGCCCCTCGGTCTCACACCCCAGCTTCTGGCTTTTGGATCTGATCTAGCAGCTGAATCTCGGAAACCCTTTGAACCTCTGCGCAACCCTAACTGGCTCTGCATCACCATGACTGGCTCTGCGCTGGCTCTAGTGGGCATCTTCCTGCCTCTCTCTGATGACGGCTGAGAAAATATTTCTCTCCAGAAGCTACTCTGCCCCTCACTGCACTGAATCACTTAGATCTAATCTTTGACCGAGCACTGTTCCATCAGAATAATTTGATCTCAAGATTCATTCCGTGTGTCACCATCCAAATGAACTTCAAGCCTTCCTTTATAGTCTTCTCATTGAGAAATCAATAGACGAGATTAGATCTCTAATCAATGGCTAAGATTATAACATGACTTGATCTCCACCTTTTCTAGATTATTCTCACTCTATTTTATTAATGTCCTTTAATTATTTAATTTCCCTAAGTTTGGACTTAGGGTCTCCATTAAAATAATTAATTATTTTAATAAAACATTAACCGAGTAGAATTTTCACAAACAGTTTCTGGGTTCTTTGGAATACTTGTGTCTAAGCCTCTCCACCAAATTTGGGGCTTAAGCACTTTCATATGCTACAAAAATCAACACTCCCTCTTAGCGAGGAAGGTGCTCTAACAATATGCATGTTGCATACTTCTTTGTCCCTGAAGCATCCTCCGCGCTACTGAAGTCCATCAACCACTGCGCTGCTGCTACCACTGTATTGCTTCCCATGACACTGCCACTGCCACTATTGCATCTATACTACAGCTCCCTCTCAAGTGATGCATCTGTTATGCTGCTAGTACTGCCACTTCTAACACTGCATCTGTACTGAAACTCAGCTGCTGAGAGAAACAACTTAACTCACCCAGAACTGAACAAGTGTTGAGTGGATGCACCTCGGTGTTGAAGACTCTGACTGCTAGTAACTACTGCGTTGTCCCTCTGATGCACTGCATTTCTGCTACTCTGCACTGCGCAACACTGATCTGCAATCCTGTGCACTGTGTTGCTACTGCTACGCTGCTGCTACTTTACTCTACGCTGATTCAGAAATGAGCGCTGCTAGCTACTGCACTGTTGTCTCCATCACTCCTCGGCTCTCACTAAAAATCCTCCATCCCTCTAAACTTGATTATGGGCTCCCATAGCAAGGTAATGATCCATGAGGTTGGCTCCTCAAGGATCTTGCCCAACTGAAGTTCAAGGTGAACTATAGCTCTATGTCACCCCACTTCTTATTAGGAGAAGCATGGGCACTCATAGGAAACTCATCGTGCTCGATCTTTGCGGCTGCAACCCTCGAATCATGCTTCTCATCCTTGTCCTTTTTCTTTAAAGGACACTATGATGCAAAGTGGCCCATCTCACCACATCTGAAGCATTTCACGTTCGAGACATCTCTCTTTTTTCTCTGTTTCCCTTGTTCCCCTTTCGATGCAAGGGCTGCATTCTCCTCCTCCAAAGTTTTTGATCCACTACCGCTGCTTCTGTCAAGTTTGCACTTAGCTAGATCTCTCCTCAACTCTTCCTCCTAAAGTGCTACCCACATCTGCTCCCAAATAGGAAGCGTAGCCTTGCCCAAAATAGTTTAGACAAAAACTTGCCACTCCTCTGTGACTGCGTTAAGGGCCAACCTCATCATATTCCAGTTGGGGTGGATCTCACGACTGCCAACTGGTCTTGTATCTCCTAAAGTATCGTAAGGAACGAAGCAATGCGCTCTCGCTTCTGAATATGGATCATGGAGAGCTTCTACTCCAAGTACATCTTCCGCTGCTCGGAAGATCCTTCATACAACAAAGACAAAGCTACCCACATTTCCCTGGCAGTGTTCTTTCTAGCTAAATGTGAGACTATGTGATCCTTGACACCATCAAGGGTTATCCTTTTGCACTTTTCCATATCGGTATTTTCCTTCTTAAGTTGATCCGGATTTGTAGGTACAACAACCACATTTGCCACGAACTTCTTGGGATCAAATTCTTATAGAAGGAACCAAATCCTTTCCTTCCAGATTACATAGTTGGAGGAACCCTCCAACCGGTCCTGATCTTGAAGACCATGAGATGCCATCTCAGTCGAACACTGTCAAACTTCTTCCTCTTTCTCTCCCTCTGCACAGCCTAGGCATGCTTGCGCACTCCCTCTGGAGCTCATAGATCGTATGCCTGGATCTACTGCTCAGATCCTGGAAAAATGTTGAATTTCTCGGCTAGGAGCTCACTGAGGAAGAATTTCCCGCTATGTGCTTTTTCTTTCTTCTGACACTTCTCTGCTCGGCAACCACCTGCAGAAAAACTACGTTCCTCTGGTTCTGCGTGAAGGCTTTGCGCAACTCCCTCTGCCTCGGAAAAATCTTGAATCGGAAGTCATACCTCTCTGTTGACTCACTCAGAGAGAGACAACCTCAAGACTTCAGCCCTCTTGGCTAAATCTGCGCAATCCCTCTAGGGATTCGATGTGCTACTCTTGTAGCAATTTGACCTTCTCTTTAGATTTAGATCTGCTCTTCCTATTTCACATCAAATCCTCTAATACCATGTAAAAATTCCTAGATCTGACAATCTAAGGAATCCTACTGCATCAACTGAGTGTACTTCTCCTATTAAGTAAATTACATTTACATAATTAATTCAGATTTGAATTATTGAAGTAACTGCTGAAGCAACCTACACTGAATAAATATGATTCCGAAACAAGGAAACTGAGCAAGAAATCAATCACACATAGGAAAATTATTTTTGGACATAAGTCCCCGGAAAAACCCAATGCGGGAAACCCGGTGCAACAGATCTGATGGTTTGTATTATTAAGCATTAGTTGTTTCTGAATACATCGCTGAATACCTCCTAGGATTATTCAATTACAGGCAGAAATACTGGCAAAAAGAAATTGTGAGTTTTACCTCACACAATCATTGGAAAATCCGACTAATGCAGCCATTGTAAAAGCTGCCTCTGGAGGTCTTTGCGCAGTGACTGCGTAGGCCCTGTATCACCTCCTCTAGGCACTGCGTCACCCTAGCAACAGATTGATCTGACTCCCAGAATCATAGATTTGGGCCTCTCGGTCTCACACCTTGGCTTTCGGCTTCTGGATTTGATCCCACAACTGAATCTTGAAAACCCTCTAAACCTCTACACAACCCTGATTGGCTCTGCGCTGGCTCTGCTGGACGTCTTCCTGCCCCTCTCTACTGATGATTCTCCGGATGAGAAAATATTTCTCTCCCGAAGCTACTGTGCCTCTCACTGCACTTAATCACTTAGATCTGATCTTTGTCTGAGCACTGCTCCGTCAGAAGAATTCGATCTCAAGGTTCACTTCGTGTGTCACTTTCCAAATGACACTCAAGCCTTCCTTTATAGTCTTGTCGTTGAGAAATCAACGACCGAGATTAGATCTCTAATCAATGGTAATATTATAACATGATTTGATCTCTGCTTTTTCTAGATTATTCTCACTCTATTTTATTAATGTCCTTTAACTATTTATTTTCCCTAAGTTTAGACTTAGGGCCTCCATTAAAATAATTAATTATTTTAATAAAACATTAACCAAGTGGATTTTTCACAAACGGTTTCTGGGTTCTTTGGAATACTCGTTTCTAAGTCTTTCCACCAAATTTGGGGCTTAGAGCACTTTTCGATGCTACAAAAATCAACATAGAGGTAGTGTGGTATCACACGTAAATGTTCCTAGCATAATGCTCTTAATTAAAGAAGAGCTTGTCTAGTTAGGCCTCAGAGACAGTGTTGGTCATGATGATGATGCTTACAGTATGGCTTATCAATCTCACTCTTGTGAGAACTCTTCAGTTTGATATATGATGTTTTACTAGTACAATTATGAGTACCTCCCTAGTTAAGAGGGAGTGTTGAGAAATATAACTAGTTTCAGTCTTTATAATCGTTGTACTCATTTCATTATGTACCTATGTACCAAACAAGAGAAGAAAAGAAAAAGTTATTATTATGAAAGCATGGGTTTCATGATCTTTATTGATGGTCTTCTAGGTAAAAGCATGTTCTTCATGCTTCTTGGGTTTGTTAGGCCTTATTATTTATTGTCTTGAGTCAAAGAATTCAACATCATGTTTATAAGACCCTTCCGAGAAAAATGTATTTATAAAAAGAATTATTTTTTAGTCTAGAAAGTCCTCGAATCTCCAAAAGTAAAAATTGGCCGTAGAAACATCAAGTCAACATAAAGGAGGTAAGTCGACCCCTTGAGAAGGCTATATAAAGGAGAAGTTCGACATCATTCAACCAAGAAACATTCGATCATCACATCTGAATTTTCTACCGAAGGTACAAAATTGGGTGTAGAACAAGCCAAAGGTATAAAACCGGGTGCGAAACAGGACAAAGGTACATAACCAGGTATGTAATATTAGTTTTTGTAGCATCGGATCTATTCTAGTCACAAAAATTGGTGGAGATACTAGAATATATGAGATCTCAAAAATTGATAAATAGTTTCTGTAAATTCCAGATCGAGATTACTTAATTAGATTATTAACCCATTTTTTAATGTTTCCTAAGTCTAAACTTAGGGAATATGGTTAATTAATTAGAATTAATAAATTCAAGCTGCGAATAGTCTAGAAACTCACACGGATCGAATTCAAAATGATCCTAGCCCTAATAAGATTTAATCTTGGTTGTTGGAGCCCCAACAGAGGATTATAAGACGAAATTGATGGGCATTTGGAGAATACACAGCAACAGTTTGATTTCCTTGGTAGATCAATTTCCAGAGAGGAAAAAAATTTATCGGAGAGCCAAAGATTGAAGCATAGATAGTCAGGGGCAGGAAAAGTGATCCGGAGGAAGTTTTCTAGATTCGTAGAAGCAGTAGCAAGTGACATAAGTGATCCACGCAGAAGCAGCACAAGGATTGCATAGTAGCTGAAGCAGAGCAATTTAATTTAGCTGAGGAGCAGGTTGATTCAGTTTCTAGATGTCGGGAAAGTCTTCTAGAGGGCCAGAGAGTCACTTCCAGCAATAGAGGTAGGCTAGATGGTTTGCTCAGGGGAATATTCGAGCCACACATGTGAGAGGCAGTGCAGGGACTGTGCAGAGGACCTATGCTAGGGTTTGGATGTCCAGTTTTCTTTTGTAGAAGCCTATGCCAAGATTGATTGTGGGGTGAGAGAATAATTCTCTCTAATTATTTCTGTCAAATACTTGCTGATTGCATTTCCAGTTGGGCATCCATAAATTGTACTCATAATTCACTGTTGCATGATAATAAAAACCCTCAGCTGTTGTACTAGTTTTCCCACATTGGGTTTTTCCAGGGACATTTGTTCAAATATAACGTTGCCATTTTTGTGTGTGCTAGTATTTTCTCAGTTTCCAGTGCTATTATTTCCGCAGTTTTATTTGTGAAGGTTGTAGTGTGATTTATTTGATATTTGTCGTAGCAAATAAATTGTTAAAATAATTAACAATTAGAAAAATAAATTCCAGTTGTTGCAATAGGATTTCAGATATGAAATTTTCACATGGTATCTAAGCGTGAGTGATAAACAGGGAAGCTCAAAAGCAGAGGTGAGAATTTCGTTGTTCAGTGGGAGCAACATGCCAAAATTCTCAGAGGCAGCACAATACGTAGACAGAAAGGTCGAATTGCTGGAGAAGAAATTCGATTTTTAGTTGCAGGGCTGTAGAAAATTCAAGTTGCCCAGGTTAGTGATTCCAACAGTCAGAGGGAGAAGTTGCAGCTCAGATTTTCATTGAGCAGATTCCTTGGTTGGACGCAAAGGACTTTGCAGCAGCAAAATCAGCATCGGGTGGAAGAGAAAAGCACACACAACAGAGGGAAAATTTCTCCCAGGGAACTTCGAGTCTCAAAAGTTCAATTTTTCAAGGCAGATTGGTAGTAGCAACTAGCAGAATTGAAAATTCCAAGAGGGAGTGTGAGTAGCAGAGAAGTTGTTGAGCAGAGGAAAAGAGGGAGTTTTCGACTAGATTGGAGATGCCCACATCGGGGCTTAGAGATCAAGATAGGTTGGAGGGTTCCTCCAACTATATCATCTGGAAGGCCAGGATGTCCTTCCTGTTGGATGAATATGGCCTGAAGCTCTACATAGACAGTGTTGTGGCAGTTCCCCAGGATGCAGATCAACTAAAAGAATACAGGAAGGAAATGGCATAGGCGAAGAGGTTGATCATGGATGTTTTCTGGGACCATATAGTCTCACATATAGCAGCCAAGGGAATGACCAAAGAGATTTGGGATGCTCTCTCCACGTTATACCAAGGTACTTCCAAGCAGTCGAAGATGTTCTTGGAGGAAAAGATAAGATGCATCAGGATGTAGAAGGGCGGAGGAAAAGATCCCTTCTTCACTAGGATTCAGGAGGTCCGAGACAAGCTTGCAGTTGTTGGGGCAACGCCTCAACCTTCAGAGCTAGTATGGTTGGCACTAAACAGTGTCTCAAAGGATTGGCAAGACTTTGTCTAGAGTATATTGGGTAGAGACAAGCTACCAGAATGGTACAAAATGTGGTCTGACTTGTAGTATGAGGAGTTGAGACGAGCTCTACTAAAGAGCTCCATCAGTGGCAGCAACAATAACAATGGTTCGAAGGGGGTGAAGGAGGAGGAGGATGTGGCCCTCACATCAAAGGGTCCCAGTCAGAGGCAGGGTGAGCAAAGAAAGAAGAAGAAGGACCTGTCGAAGGTCAAATTATTTTGATGTCGTGAGATCGGTCACTACAGCACACAATGTCCTCTTAGAAAGAAGGAAAAGCAGGAGAAACAAGACCAACAGGCAACGTCAGCTGAGATCGACAAGTTATCCTTCAGGTTGGAGGAAGACTTTGTGATGTTGGCAGCCATACCTCCATGAGTGAGGTGGGGTGACTTGGAGTTGTAGCTCCAGAGAGCTACAAAATTGGGGTAGTGTCCATTGAGGAGTCCACCTCATGGATCATTACCTTGTTACGGGGGCCCACAATATTCAGTAGTAGGATGGATCAGTGGTAGTTGATGAAATCACTACCAGAGTGACAATTGCAAACTAGTAGCAGTTAGATGTGGGGGGGAACAGTGCAGATTCAGTAGCAACGCAAATTCTTTAGAGGTAGTGTAGAGACTAGTAGGAGTCAGAGACTCGGGAGACAGATGCATCATACTAAACAAAGTTGATTCAGTATTTTAGATGCTTCTCAGTTGTAGTTATTGCAGTTGCAACAACAACAGATGAGAGGGATTTGTAGTGCAGATGCAGGGTTGGTAGCAGTACAACAGTATCAGCAGCAACACAAATGCAACATCAGAGTTGTGCAGTGGTTGGTGGGAAGTATGACCACACATCAGCAGCGTGCCAGAGGATAATACAGAGAAAGTGTTGTGGCAGGGTGTGCAGCACTAGAACACAGTCCTTGCTAAGAGGGAGTGTTAGTTTTTGTAGCGTCAAATGTGTTCTAGTCATGAAACTTGGTGAAGAGACTAGAATACATGAGAGCTCCAAAAACCAAAAATCGTTTATGGAAGTTCCACCTAGAGATGAATTAATCAGATTATTAACCCATTTTTTAATGTTTCCTAAGTCTAAACTTGGGGAATATGGTTAATTAATCAAAATTAATTAATTCAAGGTGAGAATAGTCTAGAAAATTACACGGATCGACTTCAAGATGATCCTATCACTTGATTAAGATTTAATCTTTTCCATTGGAGCCCCAACAAATGATTATAAGAAGAAGTCGATCAGAACCTGGAGAAGGCACACCAACAGTTCGATTTCCTTGGCAGATTGATTTCTAGAGAGCAACAACAGTGACCGGAGAGCTAGAGATCGAAGCAGAGACAGTGATCCGGAGAAAAATTTCCAGATATGGAGAGGAAACGAGTGACAGAAGTGATACATGCAGAAGTAGTGAAGGACTGCATAGTAGTTGAAGCAGATCAATTCAATTTAGCTGAGGAGGAGGTCGATCCAGTTTCTAGAGGCCGATAAAGTCTTCCAAAGGGCTGGAGAGTCACTTCTAGCAACAGAGGCAGGCTAGACAGGTTGCTCATTGGCAGATTCAAGCCACGCGTGTGAGAGGCAGTGTAGGGACTGCGCAGGGGGCTTACACTGGGGTTTGGACTACTAGTTTTTTTTGTAAAAGCCAGAGTCAGTGTTTCTTGTGGGGTGAGAATTTTTCCGAATTGGGGTGGAATTCCTCTTGAAATTCCTATGCTCAATAACACGTCAAAAAAGAGGTTGAATTGTGTAAGTGAGATAGTCAAAAAATGTCCCCAAATGCCTCCCTTTTTTCCTCAAGTACTCTAGGCCCATGCGTACCCCTAGGTGGCCCCCACACTGCACTAAGAATTCGATTTTTCTCTCTCCTAGTGTGCGTTGCCTCCTTTGGCCTCCAAACATTACGTGGGGCCTACTCTACCCACTTTTCCTAAGTCACTAAAATTACCATAGGTGGATTACATGAACCTTAGAGAAGTTCCAAAGGACTTGATCCAAGTTGCAAAAGTATAAAGCCATAAGGACCTATTCCTTAAGCGCCAAATCAACACTTCACCAAGTAACAATTGTTCTCATAAATTCTATCTCAAGCTTGTCCACAAGATGTCTCAGAAAAAGTTCTTTTAAGAGACTTACATACTATAAAAGTATAGTGCATTAGTCACAAAAAATTCGTATACCATAGCACATTAGAGACCTTG
Organism: Pinus albicaulis; assembly: GCA_034641835.2. Taxonomy (NCBI): domain Eukaryota; kingdom Viridiplantae; phylum Streptophyta; class Pinopsida; order Pinales; family Pinaceae; genus Pinus; species Pinus albicaulis. The sequence continues at coordinate 1,151,171,842 of CM076570.1, forward strand.
CATTCCACAAGAGATTCGTATCAATATCAAATGCAAAATTCAACCTTCTTAATTGCTTGAGAAAGGGATAATTATGACTTCTGTGCTTTTAAAACTTTCATTACCATATGAGAAGGTGCCTCTAAAATTTGCATCATTATGTACCTCTGAAATTCATATTAGCACAGTGAATTATGCCACAAGAAGTCACATCACATATGTCACCAAAGATATGCCACACAGACTTGTATAACGAAGAGAGAGATATGTCACAGATCTTGTATCAAGCCAGCATAGAGATTCATATTTCTTCATAGATTTGTATCTTTTTCAGAGTATCACCAAAAGTTCAGACTGTTCACAGGTTTTACTACAGGTTCAGAATGCTCACAAAGTATCACCACAGGTTCAGGCTGTTCAAAAGTGTCACCACATGTTTGGATATGTTTCTTTTTCCTGGATTCAGATGCCCAAAACTTTATTTCCTATGCTTTGGCTTCTTTATTAGTGATCCTGTCTTCACAATAGCTCTAATACCATGTTAAGAAACCAAGTACAATCTAGATTGAAGCTTGATTCCTCTTCTTGATAATTAATTGTGAATGTTAGATGGCTTCTTATTATGTGTTATGTCTTCTTCATCAAACAATTATACAAATTTTCAATCAACCAGGAAAACAAAGAGACAAGAAACACTAAAATTAGGCTCCAAGACAGGGAAAAACACTACAAGGGGGAAACCCAACAACAATCATTCTTTTGTAGAACCATATCAAAATGAGATATCCAAGTCCAACCCTCCTCCAAGTCACCTCCAAAGTCAAAGTCAACATAGGTCAAATTGGTTAACTTCCTAAAATTTTGACCCCTGAAATTTCGGGCCTGCGGTAGCACAGAAAAACGTGTCTTCATTCACATAATTCTTCTTGTGTATACTTGTCTCTTCCTTTCTTTAACTTGGCTTCTTTTCTCCTTTTGCAGGTTCAGAAATTGCTTCTTGTATGTGCATGAATGATCCTCCAAATAGTTCAAACTGCCTTTATATATATATATATATATATATATATATAGGAGGTCGAATAGGTGGCTCTAGGAAGCCCAGGCCAACTTGTTCATTTGGTGGACTTTAAGACTCAATAAAAATTCAATTTCTTTTCTTTTAAATTTCCAAATGGCACTTGACCCAAATACATTTTCTTGTTGACTCATAATAAATTCTTTTTTATTATTTTGACTCTATAAGTATGAAGAACATACTTTGACCAAAAATACAATAATAATAATAAATATAATAAATATATTGATGATGAAATTACATTACATTATGAAGACCAACACTAGTTACAATTTCAACAATGACAACATGACTAAAGTACTAAAATTGTAAGGCAAAAAGTTTTAGAATTTTCCAAATCTTCCTCTGGTTGAAACAGAATTGCCTTTCATTCTTGAAACTGATGCCTCTGATGAAAATTGGGCAAATGTGTTGCTTCAAAAGCATACTATAATAGAGGAAGCATGTATGCACACTCCTGCATGTTTCAAAGGATCAGAATTGAAGTATCCATCCCTTCATAAGAAAATTCTAGCTGTTAAAAATGGTATCAAACATTTCAGATTACCTTTTTTTAAATGTGCAATTTACAATTAGAACAGATTTCAAACACATAAAAGGGATGCTATATAACCATAAACTACTTGATCAAGGTAACTATAGGGTTCTACAGTGGAGCCTTTGGTTATATGGGTATGCATTTTATATCATCTACAAACCAATATAGGACAACTGTGTTCATGATCTGCTTACAAGAGAAGGAAGGCATCTGTCCTAGCAGCAATGCATAGCAGTCCCTACCATCAAAACGATTAGCAGAGAAAACAGTTCTCTCTAGCTTCCTAATCCACCACCAAAGGTTACTATTAAGAATTAGTTTGTAATGTTCCCAATTTTGTGAATGAAAAAATCAGTAATGAGTTTTACCAATTTCGGCAATATTAAATAAAAAAGGAAAATATTATTTTGTGGGAGAAAAGCGAAAATTGTTATTTTAATGGAAAATGGTGGAAAAATAATATTTTACTGGAGAAGGGAGGAAAAATAATATTTTATTGAGGAATGGAGGAAAATTATTATTTTATTGGAATGATGGAAAATTATTATTTTACTTAAATGGGAAAAAAAGTCTCCTTGTGGAAAATGACCCCTATCAATAAAATAATATTAAAAAGGAGTCTGGAAGTATGGAAAGAAATTTTAAAAGGAGAGACTCATTTGTTGGGCATCTTTTGACTATTACACTTCACATTTCATCTTGTTTAGCACAAGGTCCAGAGTGTTGTTTAGCCCCAGGAATTCCAAGCAGAATTCCACCCTCATTTCGGAGAACTTCGAGTGTCTCCCTAGTGAGGTAATTTGGGAGTTCAATTCAGGATTTCCACAGAGCTTATTATGGGTGTTCACCCAATTCTATGCACTCCTTGGATGCAGAGGAAATTCGATTTACACATTGGAGGGTCAGCTATTGTGGGTGGTTCACCCGATTCTATGCACTCCTTGGACGCAGAGGCAGTTCAATTTACACATTGGAGGGTCAACTATTGTGGGTTCGAGCTCTAGCTATTTTGCAGGTGGTTTTCTCTTTTGATGTCGGTGACTTTGCAGCGGATGGGCCTAATTCCTTATTTCTAGTAGTGCGCAAAGCTCATTAGTAAAATCTTGCGCACGGACAGGGGGAGGCTAGTTTCTAGAGGAGATTGGACTAGATAAAAAGGTAATTTCTGGAGGAGATTGTGTGGAATTTTTGTGGCACTTCAACATAGTATTTAGGTACAAAATATTAGAGATTTTCCTATAGAGTGCACAACCAACCTAGGCTAGGCAGATAATTCACACTATTTGGGGATTCCATGTCAGCTAGAATCGACCCAAGATTTTTCTGAGTTTTTTTGGGTATTTGGAGAGGTCATAGCTAAAGTTTCAGAATTTTCTGAGGAATATACAAAGCAGAAATTTAGTAGGGTGTATAGCCAGCCAAAAATCCATTTGTACCATTTTGGAGGGCTTCTTCATCATCTAGATTCAGTCCAAACCATTTCTAGGTTTTTTTGGGTTTTGGGAGAGGATTTTAGAATTGAAATTTCAGAGCATTCCAGACATTATTTTGAGCAAAATGTCCAGTTCCATTTGGTATATTGTAACAAATTTTATGGGCAGTGCAAATTGTCAGTTTGAAGTCATTTAAGTGGTTGGGTCAGTGATATCTCACCTGGGGTTTTCCTAGCTTGCATAGAAAACTCATATTCTGTTGTTCTTACTCATTATGTGTCTAGATTTCCATTGATTAATAAAATGGTTTAGTTGTTCTTGTAATTTTCTCTAGTGTTTTAATTTGGGTGCTTGCTCTTTAATTTTATTTGTTGTTCCTAGTTCATATTTTTGGATATTACTGTTATTTTCCAATGAGGAATATTACATAGTTTGTAAGAACCGTACAATTAGTCTTTGTTATCAATGTTTAACTAATAAGATAAAGTCTACTTCGGTCACAAAATATATATTGTCTAAATGGGTCAATGTATATAATCCTGATTCTAATGTTGAATACTTTGAAAGATCCCTTAAGATGTATAGTGGATAAATTAGAAATGGTTTTTTTTATAGGTCAAAGCTACATATTCTTGTATGAACCATGGTTATGGTATAGATATTATTGTCAAATTATTTTGTGTATCAAGCATGTACAATATGCTTGGTTTATTTTTTAGTGTGACATTGTACATAATCAGTATCTGTATTGGTTTAATTGGCTCAAGTCATTAATGTATAGGTATATTACTAGGTTAAAAGAGTTAGGCTATGTCAATAGTCGATATATCATCACATATCTCCAAGTTGAGAGAGAAGAAGCAACCAAGTGTAAAGCACGGTTCTGTTTTGGTATTTCACATTGTGACAGTAAAATCAAAATGTTAAAGCATCAACTGCCAAATTCTCTTGATTATAAACTTACAAGTTAATTCTAAGGGTTCATATGCACCCATGAGTATGTGTTATATTCTTTGCATGACTAACCTCATTTATGATTTATATGCACCATGCACATATTGGGGTCACCTTATATTCTAGTCATTTTTCCTTTCTATCATTGCTTATTCCACCAAATTAAATTGTAAAATTGATATTGTACAAAGTAAAACCTTGTTCTCTTATTTTTTCCTTGAAAATGCATTCACCACTTCATTTCCTTTTCTTTTTTTAGATAATTAGGTCATAACCTAGCATCTTTCTAACCCAATTTTTATTGCTCTTTTGAAGATAGTGATTGTTCTAAGAAGTAATTCAGACTATTAATCTTTCCATTTTTCTTCTTTTAGTACTCAGAGTCTTAATAAAATACTTGTATAACCTTCTGCCTCCTTGATGATATAGGGTGAACAGTACAAGCTCTTTTGGCCAGAGAAGGAAGAATTTGTTCGAATGGCAGCTCAATTTGAGGCCACTATTATTCCATTTGGCGTTGTCGGGGAAGATGATATTGCTGAGGTTTGTTTCCTTGCCAGTGCATTGAAATTATTACTAAGGATTTTTTTTGGAATGATATTGTTCATCTTCCGTCTGTAATTTGTTCTTGTTGCTTCTTCCTTTTAACTTATTTGATTATTTATTTCTGAATTTTAAGAATAAGTTTCTTTGGTTTTCTCAAGAAAGTGCAATATGATCAGGTGATGTTTATGTCTGATAGTGAATAAATCTTCGTTAATGGTCCATAACAATAACAACCATAGACATACGTGAATGTGCAACCCAAAGAAACATATGTAATTCGTATAGCAAAAGGTGCATTTAGTGTATGCAATGCATTTACAATTATCGAGAGGAACTTGTATGACCGTAATGCAATATGTTTAGGATAGTTGAATTGCATATTATTTTTATAAAGCATAAATTTCATTTAGATTCAAAGAAATTCTCACAAATTTACTCCCAAACAATATTCAAACAAATACTATTATGACGAGTTAAACCTTAATACCAAGTTATAATTATCATGTCGGCTTAATGCAAAATTTTGGCAATGGGACTATGAAAAAGAGGGAATGCTAGAAAGGAGGTGCTAATGGATACCATCTTGGCAACTAAATCTCTTCTCGTTTATATGAATATCAAAGACAAAGGTATCGTTACGGGGGAGATCTAATTAAGTTGGTTATGCAGGTGTAACATGCCAAAATATTGCCTCTTGTTTATGTGTTATGACATGTGTTTTATGAACATAAGAACAAGGCCAAGCTTTATCTTACCTGAATAACAATAGCAATAGAAAAATAATAGGAAATCAATAAATTATCAACAAGATATTGGTAGATGAACCATTTCTTGAAAAACCAGCAAATAAACACGATCATTCAACCATAGATTGCTACCATATTTGCATGTTGTTTACAATTTTTTTTTTTTTTTTTTTTGTGAATATGGTTACAAAGCTTCATATTAACACAAACTGAACACATCAAGATGCCACCCTATATTCAAATTGGTATGTAAGTAACTGTAATAATTAATAACCCTTCCCCTAGTGTGTTTTCCCTAGAGCTTCCTTATGACCACCTAATTTATAAAAGAGAAGAACACACAATGGTTGAACAAGCTTTGTTAGATCCCAAAACTTGCTACATAATTCTCATGTGTGTGGTCTAGTGGCAAACAACATTGTGATTGGTCTTGCATTCATGCAGAGTCCTGGGTTCAATACCTCGAAATGGATATAGATAAGGTCAAGTGAAGTCCTAGGTGACTTTGATGGCATGGAAACAATCCCTATAACAAAAAAATCTTAGTTGAAGAATAGTCGTAGGTTACTGTAAACAACATTTCCCTCCCCTAAAAAAGTCTTGCTAGATAAGAAGTAATAAAATGGTACATAACAGTCTAAAACTTGTTCTTATTATAGTATTAGAAAGAGAAATAAGGAAAGAGAACATCCTTTTTCTCGACATCAAGACCCTTCTTTCGTCTATAAAATCAGAGTTGACTATTCAAATGGAGGGTGTCTACTAGCTGCACTCCATGTCTATTCGCCACTATTAGGGTAATCTGGCTGAAAAAATAGGTTAGGCAGGAGAATGTCTAGATAATATTAAACTTGTATAGGTAGTGTCAAAATCTCCTGGTTTTGTTGCATGGTTTATGCATCATACTTGATTGAAAGTAGCATTTTATTAATATAAAAACAGTTAAAAAATGGTACAAGGTTGTTAAACACAATGTTCCAAATTGGGCATATGCAAACAAATTGTTGGGCTTAAAAAAAAATTGAAATTTTTTAATAAAGCTTGGTAAACAAAAATTTAGATCTGAAACTCAAAAAAATTAGGTAAATCCTGAAATTTTGTTATATTGGTTAAACATATTATGGTGCAGATATGAGTGGAATATGTGAAGATATCGAAGAGATATTATATTCCTTCATTGTGTCAATGAATGCGAAAGTGTTGCATATATATGAGGCTTGTTCTAGTGTTATCAGGACTTGACCAAACAGGTTTGAATTGACTGGTCCTGTTTGAGGCCAAAACTAGTTTGAACTGATTAGGTCGGTTTGGTACCAAACCGGCCTGTTCCTGTACGAAACTGGCTGGTTAGATACCAAACAACCTTTTTTCACTAAACTGGTTGGTCTAGACGGTTTTGTGCATTACTGCGAAGAACCCTTTAAACCCATTTTTTTCTGTCAAAAATGCAATGATTTATGATAGGGGAAGCCTAGTATTTGACCATATTACCCTATTAATGCTATGCAATTCATGGTAATGTTAAATTCTTAAAGTAAAAGTGACATTCTCCTTGATATTTCATTTTAAATTTTTAACATTAACATGAAATGACTCATAATGTATGAAAGCGGTTTTGACCTCATTGGATTTCATATGGAGAGAGTAGAATTTTAGATCTCACTCAAAATCTTGTAGACTTAATAGTTTTCGAGGATTTCAGGATTGTGGGGATTGCAATGCTCCATTGGATTTTGTCATGTAAGAGGGTATATAATTAGTATTTAATTAAGAGCACCAATCCCTATATGTACCTTGATGTTAGTGGCATTGGTTGTTGAACTGATCTATCATGATTCTACCAAAAAAAGTACCCATCACTCAAAAAAAATCTTGACTTGACATGTTATGTTTTTTCTGGGTGATATTGATGATGAAGATCCCAATACAAGTAAAGATTTTGATGATATGTAGGTATTTGTTGTAGCGTGATTTTTTTCTTATGCTAGAGGCCATGTGAAGCTTGTTTGTTGATGTATTTTCAGTTTAGAGATGGATTGCAGTTGGTGCTATTTGGTTATGTTCACCCTTACATGTTGTATAAATGAGAACTTTTTCTTATTTGTGTATAAATAGTTTATAGTCATATGGATGCACATGACTGTATATGTTTTTTTTTTAATTGAATATTTTATGTGTTTTTGGTTGACTGGTTTCTTGGTCTGTTTTTTTTACTAGTTCTGGTCTAAGGGTTCTACCAGTTCGATGAATGATTTGGTTATAATAACATTGGCTTGTTATAATAATTCCCATTATACCCACGAGGCATTTCTTTTTTATTACGACTTGTCTTAATTCATATATGGACTAATATGAGTTAACATAGCACTACAACTTAACATTATAATTTAACTTTACAAATTAAAACTTAATTCCATAGAATTAATAAACATTACAGTATATAACAAAACTCTTTATTTTTATTTTCTTTTGCATAATTCTCAAGTATTCTCTGGACATCTCGAATTTCTCTTCATTGGATGCTTTGATGAAAATTTCTGCGATTTGATCCCATGACGTGCAAAAAAAATGATTCAATCGCTTTCTTTTGTACTTGTTTTTGTGTTATTGTTACTGATCAAATCAATAGTGTTGCTAAGGTCTTGACCATATGCTAGATGGGAACACACAAGGCAAGAACCCACTGTCACCTCAACCCAAGCCACTACTATTTAGGCCCAATACCCCCTAAATGGCCAATGGAGGAATCCATAAATAAACCCCATGATACTCCTCACTAAATTCTAAGATCAATGCCTTATATGGAGTCACCTAGAGTGTAGGTGTTCGCTTAGATGAATTGCCTATCAAAATAGTGTCACCGTACTAACTGAAAGCTAAACAGAAAATATTAGCCGCCAAAAATCACTGAAAGTACGTCATGAAACCTATATATTTTTGTCTACACTAAAAATCCCAACTAGAAATGTGAGTATATTTTGATTTGAGTCACTAGTTGAAGAGTTATGACTGAAAATATCTTGTTGTCCTCCATAGCATATTGTAAAATTTGCAAAAAACGTAGGAAAAACAATCTTATTTGGATATGACAACCACCATACAAGTGCCTTATCACTTTTAGATGATTATTCTAGGTGTGGAAAATGTATGAAGGTGAATATAGAGACTTTTGAGGCCTCCTCTCAACCAAAATATGACTGAAAAATGAATTTACTTTTCAAAATTATGGGTGAAACTCTCTTGGTTTATACTTTATACACCCAAAAGTTTCTAGATTTTATTTTAACACTCAAGTATTGCTATAAAAATGGAAATTTACTCTAAATATGAAAAATAACAATTATTAAATGCTAGAGTAAATAGCAAGGTTCTAGGTTAGTTTTACTTATTAAAGGATTCAAAACCTTGCTGTAAATTGCAAATCCCACTCGGTACTCCCTTGAAAAACTTCAAAAATATAATGTCAAAAGCTATATACAAGTGTAAAGTTAATCTGAATATAAACCTTGTACATTTTCTTGGTAAGATGTAGTAGTTAACTCTATTTTCCCTAGGATATAAGCTCGATAGTACGATAAAACAAATAAAACTAGAAACCAAAAGAACTTAAACTAAGTGCAGAAAGCTAAAAAAAAATATTTTTGAAATAAGAATGGTTGTTATGTAATACCTATGTCGTATGCCTCACCTTTGATAGAATGCAAAGTCAATATAGATAGTTGATTTCAAGGGATTGATTTTGGCCCAAGATGAAAATCACCCCACCATTGCCTAACCATTTATGGCTTTCAAATCTGCGTAGGAGTAGCCTCTCCTCAAAGTGGCATCTCCAACTTTTGATTTTTGTGTGCAATAGAATACAAAATCCAAAAACAAGTTGAAGTTCCCTTAAAGATGATTGATTCAAATGCTTGAATCGGCCTAGTACTTGCAAAGCCAACAAAAACTCAAGTGGGGTTTGCCTAGTTGGCTTTTTCCACATGACTAGGTAGCCCTTTAATGGAAAAAATCATTAGTCTAAGTGTAATTTTATTTAACATAAAAAAATAGTTTTAATTAGCCCCAAAACCACAAAATAAAAAAATGAAATTTATACAAGGGTTTGTAAAATGTGAGTTCTTTATTATGATAACACTTATTTCAATTGAAAACGTCAACAATATAATGAAGAGAGACTAGACTTTATAGAAAAAATTATAACAAGTAATTAATGGATAGTTGGACTCTCTTTCAATAAAATATTTTACTAATCATCCACAAGTTTAAAACTTTGTAAACCTCTCACAATATATTACAATATAATTTTTAATTCACCTAAGAGAGGGTTGACTTTGAAAAATATCCACAATTTAGCTCAATATTCCCTTTGCTCATGATTCGTGATGCTCAATAATTAAAATAGTAAATAATAATAACTCAATGTTTCACTTAGTCACCTTTGAAAAATTCAACTTGGTCCCTTGGAAGATAAATTCATCTTCTAATAGCTACTTTTGGTCCATTGCTCAACTAATTGGTCCATCAGGTCTCCAACATCTGCTTAGACCCTCTAACGGCTAGTTGACTTCACCAAAAGCTAGTTTTTACTTTACTTTTTCATTTAGAAATTCGAATTAGCCACACGGAAACTAGATCTCCAATGCCCTTGAAATTTTGACAATTTTGGCACCTAGGTATGTTGAAACCAACCTAGATTTGAACTATGTATCTATTAGAATCTTCATATCTTGCCTAGAATTGCCACATCAACACCTGTCTGCTACGTCATTATGCCCTATTATATAGGTCTAACATGCTTTGGAATTTGGAGAAATCAAGACATGGGTTTTGTCCCTCTCATTTGTAGACCAATTTTGACATATTACATGTCAATTTCTATCAAAATTTTCCTCAATGAAGCCTCTTGAAAAACCTGTCATGCTACATCATCATGCCCAAGTGGATAATCTTTAATGCCCTTGAGGATTTGCAAAATATGCAACCTGGGTTTTCTTTCTCTAATTGAGTAGACCAATTTTTATGTAATGCATGTGACAAACAATCCAATGTTTCCCCTATGTTGTTATTTGGAAACCTATTTTGACATGATGACCAAGTTTGACCAAGCTATAACTAGAAACTGCCATATCTGATTGGAAAAATTTGATGTGGCATGGATTCCATTCTTCAAACTACATATTCTGAGACCAAGTTGAATTTTTCACCACCGAAACCATTTTCATTGGGAACCGTGAACTACCTCAAGAAGTGTGAAACATTGTCAAATGAGACTACCATGCTTTAAGAGTTGTCATGAGGAATATTGCACGAAAGCCAAGGTCACTTACAGACTCTATATACCCTAGCCATGTCCAATGACATAGGTGTACCTTGATGCAGGCTAGACTAGCCCATATATCAGTGATCACCCCTACAAATGTAGGCTCTTATGAAACCATAATTCCACAATAGAGTCAACCCAGGGCCCCCTAATTTTTTACTGGATGAGAGTAACCTAAAGTGAAACTTCAAGGGACCAACCATGGTCTAACCAAGAAAAAAAAATACAAATTAAATGACAAAGACATAATTTTAGGATGGATAATACATGGCCTCATATGGTTTTTACATCACTTTTGACTTGTGGCCTTGGTCTTACAATGGTGGTGTAATATTCCAAAAAATAATTATGACAAATTTTTCCGGAATTTTCATTCAAAAAAATTACACCATAAGTTTCTTCATTTAAATCCAATCAATTTGCACAACTTTACGAGCACAAGTAAAAGTTCATATGTAAAAGAAACAAAAAATGCTACAACTTAGAGTAAACCACTTGGAAGCGGGAGCGGGAGCGGGAGCGAAGCGCGGAGCGCCATTTTTAAAAGTTTCCGGGTCCGGAGCGTTTTTGGGAGCGTTTATATATATATATATATATATTTTAATATTTTTAATATTTTTTATATTTTGATGCATATATGTCAACAAAAACATGTAGAATGATGAATTAGACATGAAAAACATAAAAACATAGATTGAATCATATAACATCAATCATCTAGAAGTTATAATCTTCATCAACCACGCCCACGAGTTGGAAGCAGACAACATATTGACTCTTGAGTCTCGCAAATCATCAATCTGAAGGTTTCATAGCTTTCAAAATTCAATATATAACATTTATCATCATTGATTTCAAATTTCAATATCTAACATTTATCATCATTGATTCATTGATTTCAAAATTCAATATACATTTATCATCATTGATATATACATTTATCATCATTGATTCATTGATTTCAAATTTCAATATATAACATTTATCATCATTGATATATATCATTTATCATCATTGATTCATTGATTTCAAAATTCAATATGTAACATTTATCATCATTGATATTATATAACATTTATCATCATTGATTCATTGATCACCATATAACTTTCATGAAGCATCATATTCATAATTCATAATGACTTGTAAACAGTAAACTCATAAATGCCAACTTCAAAGTTTCACTTTTCAAATTCAAACTTCAAACTTAAATTGTCATTAAATATATGAAATCAGAAAGAGTCAAGTTTCAACTGTTCAACTGTCAACAACAAATAGAAAATAGTAAACAACAAATATATTTTATCTGGTTGGCCCCTTGCCACGCCCACGAGAAATGTCTAATTTTTGTGAGCCACGAGGAAATGTTGGTCTTCTAGTACTCTCAGGAGTACCACGACCACGACTAGAAGGTGGAGGTTGGATCTGCAAAGGAACAATAGTATGATATCGAGGAGTGGCACTGGCACTGGCACTCCCTTGCTAGGTAGATGGTGGGGCAGCTGCTGTGTGTGTGATTATGAGTATTCATCATCATCTGTGAGGATTGCTTCATTCTTCTGAATGTCTTATCACAAGTCACTGCAATTATCATCCTGCGGGTTGAGACGGACTCCTGTAATTGATCCTCATTTGTAGATCACAATAATGGCTCAACAACCTCAAGTTATAATGCACATAAACCAAGCTTTCAGCTCGGTTTTCATTCAGCCTGTTTCTTCTCACATTGTGTATAAAGCTGTAGGTGCTCCAACACCTCTCTGCAGAAGAAGTGTTCACAACTTGTGAGAGAATTTTTTTAGCCAACTTTGGCAAAAGTCCCATGCCGCCATATGCTTCCCACCATGTGAGAGCATCGAATCTGTCCCTGTCTTCCATTGCATGGAATGAATCAAAGTTAGCAGTGCAACTGAAGTATTTTCCTAATTCAAGGCGCAATCTAGCACACTCTTCCCTGTCAGGTACCAATTTGTCCAATGCCTTCATGTACCCTTCTTGTACCTCTGGATCTGTGTGAGGTTTCACCCTAATCCCACCTCCAGGTGCAGATTGGCCCAACCAAGATGGAGAGTAATATTTTGGCGTAAGGATATATGCCAAAGTATGTAGTGGAACATTGAGTTTATTCCACCGTGCACACACAGTCATGAATCATAGCATACAAGTTGGGATCATTATCCTTAACAATATCTTTTATTTGCCCCAACATGCTATCCATCTACTCATAAACCTCTCCAATCACTGGTTTATCAGTATCTGCAAAGCGAATCATGTTATAAATGGGCTTGGTAAAACTCACAATTCCCTCATACGTGCCCAAAACAAATGGTCAAGGGCGGTCTCCTCCACATGTTTGAAACTTTGCCTGTCAACTATTGTTGCCGCCCTGTCCTTTAATAGCTGCCAGTGTGGGCTTGATACCATTGCAGCCAATGACTCTCTTACCTTCAAAAGGCGCCTGAAGGTGAGGTAATAGCTAGCAAATCTAGTTTTTCCTATTTTCAACAACTCCAATTTGGAGTGAGTACGGAAAAGCCCATGGGTATTGCTATGATTTGTAATAAATTTGATCATTTTTTTACCTCTCTTGTACAAATCACCAAGCCATTTGAATTGAGGTTGTTTGTTTTTGATGATATCATGCATCAAAAGGTTCATTATGTGAACCAAACACCCAAACCAAAAAATGTTGGGGTATTTATCCTCAACAATTGCTCCTGCTCTCTTACAGTTAGCAGCATTATCAGTGATGACCTGTATCACATTGTATGGCCCAGTCTTTTCAATTATATCAAGTAATGGTTCTGCAATGTTAATGCCGGTTTTGAATTTATCTGAATAATCATAAGCTGCCAGGAAGACTGCACCACTAACCGACACAACCAAAACATTTATCAATGGTTTTCCTTTTACATTGGTCCATCCATCAGAGACAATGGACAACCCATGCTCATTCCACGAACTTGTCATTCTAGCCAAATAATTGTTTATTTTAGCTCTTTCATGATCAAGACCCACGGTTCTGGCCTTGTCATACCCAGGGCTTTTGTATCCTTTGGGGGCATCATTAATGGCAGAAACCATTTCATGCCCATAAGGTGAGCGAAGAACATTGAATGGCACCCCACATGCATATAGAAACCGGTAAACTTTTGAATCCACATCATTCCTACACCCTTCGTCTAGGAAATCGGATATGGTTCTATGCCTTAATCCAGTGCCACTGCTTCCGACACCACTGGCATGGGTGGAAGTTGAACTTGTTTGTCCATGATGTGTTGGGCCGGAATCAACGATACCCCTAGATCTTTTAGATGATCTCTGTATGGCAACCCCCTCTTCCTTCCTATATATCTCTCTCTGTGGTGCTGGCACATAAGTACAAACTTTGATTCCAAGATTTCTAGTTCCATCTCCTGGCATTATCCCACAAAGGTGCCTTCTCAGACAGGTGTATGAACCATGGTATTGTTTATTGCAATGGGGGCAAATAAATTTAGTGGTTCCACCACCTTTCCCTCCTTCTTGTTTCTGAACATATTTCCACAAAAGATATTGGTCTTGTTTAGTTGGGGATTCTATGTTCTCAGGGTCTCCACTCCCCACTTCCTCCTCAGCATAATCCTCCTCCTCTTCAGGATTTTCTTCAGATCCACCATAACCCTCCTCTTCTCCGATTTGCCTCTTTCTTCTAGCACTCTCCAACACCATTATCACAAAGAAAGGAACCAACATGAGGAAAATTCCTAGCCATATAGCCATGATGGAAACAAGTTTCAAGTTTCTAGCCTGCAAAACAAATGGAAAAATGCCAAATGGGAATAGGAAATGCAACATAGGAAAAAAACAATTCATTTTTTAAGTTTTAAATCCAATAAAATGCAACATTCAAGAAAAATTCAAGTTTTCATTTTCAAACAATTTAACAATCTACAAATTCATCCTAGAAAATACAAAATTGGATTAGAAGGCCTACCTCTTTCTTGCAATCCTTCTGTCAGCCTTGCTCCTTGCTCTCCTGTCAGCTTTGCTCCTTGCTCTCCTGATTCCTGTCAACCGGTCCTTGCGCTCTCGGCTCTCCTTCTTGCTCTCTCTCAACTCAACAAACAATAACAAACAATGAAATGAAAATGAACCCCCCCCCCCCTTTTAAAAAAATCGATTTTTTTCATAAAAAAAATTCCGCGCGGCGGGAAACGTTTTTTTTGTCGAGGAGCGTTCGGGAGCGAACGCTCCCCGAATGCTTCCGGCGTTTAAAAAACGCTCCCGAAGCGTTTTTTAAACGTCGGAAGCGCTCAGGGAGCGTTCGCTCCCGAGCGCTTCCTGAAACGCTCCCGCAAAAACAGGGAGCGTTTTTACAGGGTCGGGAATGCGCTCCCGAAAATGCTCCCATCAGGAAGCGTTTTCGGGAGCGCGTTTTCGAGCGTTTCCGAAACGCTCCCGCACGGAGCGAGTTTCGGAAGCGGGAGCGAAGGGGGTTTGAAGCTTCCCCGCAACCCTGGAGTAAACACAAGACATGCGACAAAACCCAACTTTTTTTATTAACAGGAATATGATTACATGTCAATACAAAATGGCTAGAAAATAGTTGAGATGAAGCCCAAATTGGAGATCTGGGTGATCCCCACTTTCAATCCGTTGACACCTAATCCTAAGGGATTGGGTGAGATTGTATATTATTGTAATTTAATAAATAAGGAAGGCCAAGAGACATTTGGAAGTGAATCCCAATAGTCTCACCTCAATGTATAAGTACACACACAATCTCCATCTAATGCATCTTTAGTTTTGCAGAGTTACCTCCTGGTCTGACATGGTATCAGAGCAAGTCTCTTTTTTGGCATTCCTGCCTTTGGTGTAACTCCCCCCTGTTCTGCATTTTTGTAGACTTTCATTGTGCATTCAGTTTTTTTACTGCTCCTGGCATTCAATTTTTTTTACTGCTCTCGACATTCAATTTTTTACTGCTCCTGGCATTCTGAAATTCTGGAATAATTCTGCATTCTAGTTTTTTTTGGCAAATTCTGCCTTATTTTTTTTGCACACCACTATGCAATTTTAGCTCAAGTTCTCTGCACATTTAATTTTTACTATGCAAAATCTTTTTTACAGTTCGTTTCCCCTCTCTTCACTAACCTGCATGTAGATCCTCACACCACTCTCACGCAGTCTCCCTCGCCTACACTCACCTCACCTCCCTTGGCCCTCGCGCTGATCTACCCACACAGTCGCTCCCCATTCCCCAACCCCCTCTCGGCACTCCCCAACCGCTCTCCCTCACCCTCGAACCTCCCATTCCCCAACCCTTCTCGGCACTCCCCAACCGCTCTCCCTCACCCTCGGCTCTCCCCATCCCTCCCCCTCCCCTCGCGTCCACTCACCTCCCCCTCCCCCATCAATCCCCTCCCATCCTCCTCACCCTCCAGCCTCCCTTGCGTCCACCTCCCTCGCGTCCCTTACCGTCCACCTTTCTCACATCCCCTCCCGTCTAGCCAGCATCCCGTCCACCTCCCTCGCGTCCCCTCTCATTCACCTCCCCCATCCCTCCCCTCCCATCCGCCTCACCCTCCAGCCATTGACCTCCCTCGGCCTTCCCTTTCCATTCCATCCCTCGGCCTATACGGCCCGTTCCAGATTTAATTTTTTTTAAAATTTTTTTATTACAGCGAATACCCACCCCAGAAAAAGCCTCCCCCTACCCTAGTAAATACCTTCCCCAAAAAATACCTCCCCTGGTTAAAACCTTCTCCAGAAAACACCTCCCCCAGAAAATACCTCCCCTGGTAAATACCTTCCCCAGAAAATACCTCCCCTGGTAAAAACCTTCACCAGAAAATACCTCCCCCAAATAATCCCTCCCTCAGATAATACCTTTGTTTTTTCCCCAAATTGTTTTACAAAAAAAAAAAAATTGCAGAATTTAAACTAGAATTGAGTTTTTACCGTGACAAAAAAGTATTTTTTTTTCTTCAAAAGAATGCATTCTCTCATATCTATTGTAGGAGTTGTTCTCTCCGGCAAGGAGAACTATCCTAAATGGTCTCGGAAAATCAAGCACACTCTCATTTTTAATGAGCTGTGGAGAGGAATTTGTGAAGGAGAAGGAGACCATCCACTAGCAAAGCCCACTTTAGACAAGGAGATCGCCATTTGAGAAAACAAGAACTTCAAAGCCTATGCCTTGATTGCAGCTTTCGTAAATGAAGAGGTGAGTCGCCATATTACACCATTTTCAAATGCCTATGAAGCCTTGAGCAAGCTAAAAGAACTCTATGACTGACATTCAGAACTTGAAATTGTTCAATTAATGATTAAGCTGTTCAATCTTGAATTGAAAAATGATGACCCTCTTTCTTTATCTTCAGAAGTAAGATCTATCATGCATGACATTAAGAACACTGGTGTAGAATTTGACATACCTCTCATAGCATATCTTAAGGCATTGTATCCCACTTACTCACATTATCTTGAGTCATTACAAGCAAGTGGAAACCTCGTGAAAATCACCTTTGATTCCCTT
The DNA here is from genome assembly GCA_034641835.2 of Pinus albicaulis. NCBI lineage: Eukaryota > Viridiplantae > Streptophyta > Pinopsida > Pinales > Pinaceae > Pinus > Pinus albicaulis. The sequence goes on from CM076570.1 coordinate 1,151,188,953, forward strand.
GAGAAAAAGTTTGCAGAAAGAGAGAAGGCTTTTGGAAAAATGACAGCCCCTCTGTCTTCTGAAGAGGTTGTATGCTTTGCACATAGAGAAAAGAGTCATGCTCAATATTCTTTCGGATGAAGAGGTGGCCGAAGAGGAAGAGGAAGAAGAAATTTCAGAGGAAGGGGGGGCAGACAAACTCAAATTGAAAACTATGATCTTCATTGCATACACTGCAATAAAGACTAGCATGATGCATCTACATGTAAGCTGCCTTGGGATAAAATTGAGCAGCAAAGAAATCAAGAAAAAAGTAAAACTCATGACAAAGACAAAGGCAAAGAACCTGAATCTGCTCATTATGTTGTAGCACATTGTAACAATGGAGTAACTGAAGACTTGTTTGATGTTTCATTTACTTCTTGGAGAAATGATTGGTTGCTAGATTCAGGAGCAACATGTCACATGACATTTAGAAAAGATTTTTTTGAAGAATTTATTGACAAAGTTGACGGAGTAGTATACTTCGCAGATAAATCCAAACTCAAGCCATTAGGGCTTGGCACAGTTAGGCTTAAGTTGCCTGGTCTTCCAGATCATCTTCTACATGAGGTTCTATAGCTCCCTGAGTTGAGGAGAAACTTGTTGTCCTTGGTCCACATCCGCCAGCAAGGACACTCCATTCACAGGTTTGATGGCAAGGTTGAGGTTAGAAAAGCATCAGATCACTCACTTGTCATGGAGGGAATATAAGAAGGAATACTCTTGAAATTGCAAGGTTCCTCTGCTCATGCACAAAACTTTGCATTCAGTTCACATCATGATGAAGGTACATTCCCATCAAGTCTTTTATCGCATGCTAGATTTGGACACTTAAACTATGACAACATTTGATTGTTGAAGAAAAATGGTGTTAATGGACTGCCTACAATTCCTAGAAAACTTAAGCAATGTGATGCTTGTATTCTAGGAAAGCATACAAAATAGCCATTTCATGATTCACATTCTAGAGCACATAGAAAACTTGAGCTTATTCATTTAGATTTATGTGGCCCTATGCCTATTGCTTCTGCAAATGGAAATAAATATGTGATGACATTTATTGATGATTACACCAGAATGTGTTGGGTTTACTTATTGAAGAACAAATCTGATGCTTTTCAAACATTCAAGAATTTTCAAGCATGGATTGAAAATGATGCACAAACTCATATTGGATCTTTGTGCACTGATAATGGAAAAGAACACACTTCAAACGAATTTGAAAATTATCTTCGTCAACATTGGATCAAACAACAAACAATTGTGCCCTATAATCCCCAAAAAAATGGTGTAGCTGAAAGAATGAACAGGACAATTTTAAATATGGTTCGCTCCATGATGTTTTTTAAGAATGTAAAATTGATGTTTTGGGCTGATGCAGTTCTATGTGTTGTATACATAAAGAATAGGTGTCCTTCAAATTCAATCAGAAACAAAACCCCTTATGAAATGTGGCATGGCCACATTCCTTCGGTAAAGCATTTCAGGGTCTTTGGTTTCACCTGTTATGCTTTGACACCTAAGGTACAAAGGAATAAACTTGGTGCTAGAAGTCGAAAATGTATCTTCTTGGGGTATTCCAATACCTCCAAAGGATATCGTCTCTATGATGAAGTCAATAAGAAGTTCGTAGTAGCAAGAGATGTCATATTCCTTGAATCTTCCAAGACTGACAATGTTGTTGAGCGACAACTTGATCGCCTGGATAGATTCACACATGCAAAGTCTTTTCAAGAATTTGATAATCAGATTCCACATCTTGAAGGGGGGATTCCTATACTGAATCAATCTATGGAATCATTTTCTGAAGCACTCTCTCCCCCACATGAAGAACCAACCACGGATGACACCTTGAACGATGTGATTGACAGATTGAGAGATTGAATCTTGATTCAATTCCAACTCAGTCAAATGAGAAGTCTAGGCCATCTCAGAAAGGTCCCCCAAAATGGCTGACAAAGACACTAGAAAAAGTTCGTCCCGATGAGGTTGGAAAGATAGGAACAAGAAGTTCCACTAGACAAAACGAAGGTGACATAGATAATTTTGATTCATCTGTTGATATGGATATTGCTTATAACTGTGAATTGAATTTGTCTACAGATCATGAACCAACTTCCTTCAAATAAGTTGCTTCTCATGTTGAATGGAATGAAGCGATGCAAAAGGAGTATGATGCCTTGATACAGAATGGAACTTGGAATTTGGTTAATCCTCCTTTGGGAACCAAACCAATTGGCTGTAAGTGGGTCTACAAGAACAAGTACAAAGCAGATGGCTCACTTGACAAGCACAAAGCCAGGCTTGTGGAAAAAGGTTTTGCATAGAAAGAAGGGGTCTATTATGAGGAAACTTTTTCCCCCACAGCAAAATGGGCCACCATCCTGACACTCTTTGCCCTAGTAGCTCAGAAGGGATGGAAATTCCATCAGATGGATGTAAAAACCGCATTTTTGAATGGAGATATAAAGGAGAAAGTTTTTATGTCCCATCCAGAAGGATTTGTTGTGAAGGGCCAAGAACACAAAGTATGCAAACTTATAAAATCTTTGTATGGCCTCAAGCAAGCACCACGAGCCTGGTATGAGAAATTAACTGAGCATCTTTTGAAACTTGACTTCAAACATTTTGATCTTGATGATGCAACTTTGTTTGTTAAGGAAGTTGGAAAAACAGTTGTATACCTTGTGGTGTATGTAGATGATCTTTTGATGACAGGGAATAATGAGAGTTATATTGCATCCATAAAGAAAGAATTGAAGAAAGGTTTTGAAATGACTGATTTAGGCTATGTTCATTACTATTTGGGTATTGAAGTAACTCAACATCCTAAATTTATATTTATTTCTCAAAAGAAGTACATTAGAGATCTTTTGAACAAGTTTGGTATGGATGAATGCAATCCCTTAACCACTCCATTGGAACAAAAATTGAAGCTCACATCCATTGAAGGGAAGGAATTCGAGGATGAAACGAAGTATAGACAACTTGTAGGAAGTCTTATCTACCTGACTACCACCAGACCAAACATCTCATTTGTTGTTGGAATCCTCTCCAGGTTTATGCAAAAACCTTGTGAAAGACATTGGTCTACTACAAAAAGAGTTCTAAAGTACTTGAAGGGGACTCAAGACTTTGGACTCAAATATACACAGGTAGGTGATTTCAGCTTGATCGGAGACTCTGATTTAGACTTTGATGGGGACAAAGAAACTGGGGTGTCTACTTCAGGTTATACCATGAGTCTTGGATCAGGAGCTTTCTCATGGAGATCACGCAAACAATCAGTTCCAGCAGATTCCACAACCGAGGAAGAATATGTGGCAGCAGCTGAAGCAACAAAGGAAATTGTGTGGCTCAGGAAAATTCTAGAAGATTTGTAGATGAAACAAATGCATTCAACACCACTCATGATCGACAACACTTCTGCAATAAAGTTGGCCAAGAACCCAAAGTTCCATGAACGAACAAAGAACATCAAGACAAAATACCATCTGATTCGACATCATGTTGAGGCCAAAACTATCCATCTACGTCATTGTTCCACAAATGAGCAGACCACAGACATATTCACCAAAGTGCTTGGAAAAGAAAAGTTTGAAAAGTTCAGAACGATGCTTGGACTCACCAACATCCCTTCAAATTAAAGGGGGGAATGTTGACACCTAATCCTAAGGGATTGGGTGAGATTTTATATTATTGTAATTTAGTAAATAAGGAAGGCCAAGAGACATTGAGAAGTGAATCCAAATAGTCTCACCTCCATGTATAAGTACACGCACAATCTCCATCTAATGCATCTTCAGTTTTGCGGAGTTACCTCCTGGTCTGACACAGTCCATGGATATGCTTTAGATTTGATCACTAATTGATGTCGATGAAGCTCTAAGAGATTTCTGAATGAAATCTCTACAATAATGAGTTGGGGTTTTATCCAACACACCAAGAAATTCAAGGTTTTTCATCCTAGGGCTCTTTGAACTTGAAAACCAAGTTCTCAAAAACATTCCCAAGAGAAAATATTTCAAATCCAAGATGTCCCCAATGACTTAAACTCCCCTCTTTTAAATAATTGATGGATCTCTCTCCAACCTTCAACCAAAACTATTTTATCATTTTATTTTCATTCTAGAAGCTCCTCCCTTTTATTTTATCTAAGTGACTCTTTTCCTTTTATTTTATTTAAGTCACTTTTAATCTTGGAGAATGATTTGCCTCTACGATCTCTCTAGCCACTGAAAGTCACTTTTCATTATCCCATCTTATAGATATCTTCATTGCAGTTCCAACGAGCTATTACATTAAGGTGTTTCTCCAAATAATTAGCCGTAAATAACACCTTTAGCGTATTAAATTAAAATATGCTCGATAATAACCTCGTTTTATGAAGTTAATGGAATGCAATGGAACCAATAATGAATTGTACGGAACCAACCTTGATGATGAAATATAGCAAGCCAACCCTATCGAACTCCATAAAACTCCTCCAAAACCCTTCGGGCCCACTGATGATGTAATCTCGTTGCTATGACCTAGCCTTCACCAACCTTGGAAGTCTTGTCCTAGCAACATCATAAGGGAAACCAAAAATGGGGATATTACAAATCCTCCCACCCCAAGATTTCTTGTCCTCAAGAAATCCACATCTGTCAATTGTAAAGGCATCTGTACACTAATACTAGGATCCCATATGAACAATTGTGTGACATTATGCCTCTGTGTCACCCAATCACAAATGGATCCCTCGATACCTAGATCCCAAACAAACCGCTAACTCATTATGCCACCAATAGATCCACCTAGATCCCAATGCCACCTTGGCCATCCATCATCGCCAATGTCCCGTGGTTCCAATTGTTCTTTGTCCCTAGCTATGGATGTTGCTCCATAAACTACCATTTAGTGGGATACCAACTCATAATCTCTTACCAATCCATCCCCTGGCACAGATATTTGTGCATAAGTACTTGCGCAAGAAACAATACCACCATGCTTCAACTGTGCCATTCTGATTCCAACTGGTATGCTCCAAAACTGTCGACTTGGTGCTTGACCTTGGCCAACCTGTAAAAACCACCAAGAAGGCTCTGCACATTCTTCCCTATACCAAACCTCATTCCCACTATGCAGATGTGGCCTAATAGTACCGTAAGCCCATTCTATGTAGTCCTGAAGAGGGCTACTCTAAAACTCCCAAGCATACTTCTCTTGTTGCCTCACTAGGGATTTTAGTTGTTCCCTAACACTGTAAAGCTTGGCAGTTTCCTTGGCACACCTAACTCCAAGTACCTCAAGTTCATTGATTTGTTGCAAAATGATGCCTTGGAGTGTCTGGGTCTTCTTCTTCATCACCATAAGATCTGTTTTGAAATGCTTAATATTTTCCTAGTGGTTATCATTTGAAAACCTTGTAGCCCTGTTGGATGCCTTTGCATATACTTCCACCTCATCAATGGTTAGCCCCAAATATTAATGCTCAACTCCCTCAACCACGACTCCAACTTGAGACTTCAACGTGATCTCCAAAAGAGCAAATTCGTGATCCTCATGATGCAAATCAGAGTCATGCTTCTCCTTGTGATCATACAAGTCAAAGTGCTCCTCATGCGTCTCCTTGCCAACCATAGACCCTGTGAAAATTCCTAAATCGGAATCTCTACTACAGCAACTGATATTATTTCTTCCACTTATTAATTTTGAATCAAGTTATTACGGTGTTACACAGTAAATGTAAAAATAAATTATACTGCAGCCTTCACAACATAAAATACTACGGAAACAAAATACAGAGCAGGAAAGAAATAAACACACACAATGAACACCATTGTTTTTGGACAATGTCCCCGGAAAAACCCAATGTGGGAAAACCGGTGCAACAACTGAGGGTTTTAGTTATTATGCAGTAGTTTTATGAATAGAAATATTTGGATGCCCAAACTGGCAATCTGATACAGGGAATAAATTGACAAAGAGGTAGTGAGAAATTATCTCACACTGTCACTGGAAATCTGACTCTGATCCGGGCTCTGGATGGGTTGCCCCATGCTGCCTCTGTGCAATCACTGCGCTGCCACTGTGTCACAGCTTCCAAGAACTGCGTCACCCTTCTAGTTGATCGTTTGCTGACTGGAAACTTGAATCTCCAGCTCTTCAATCTCACACCTCGGCTCTCGGCACTAGATCTCGATTGTTCCCCAGCAAATTTGTGAATCTCCTCAAAGGCTTTGCACTACCTCAACGTAGCTCTGCGCTGCCCAGCGTGGCACTGTGCATCCTCTCTGAACCTCTTGATGCCTCCTCTGCAATGTATTCACAGGATCAGGAAAAACTTCCTCCGCTAACTATCCCTGCCTCTCACTGCAAGAAATCTTCTTGATCTCTCTCCGGCAACTGCTGCGCTACTCTCTTGAGAATTCGAATCTCTATATCTCTCACTCGATATGTTCTACAAATTCCCATCGAGCTCCTTCTTATAATCTCTCGTAAACATAGCAACGACCAAGATTAAAACATAATCAAAGGCTAATATTAGTTTGCACTCGATCCTCATCTTCATCTAGAAGATTCGCATCCAATCTAATTAATACCTTTTAATTATTTCCTTTTCCTAAGTTTAGACTTAGGAATCAATTAAAAATAATTAATTATTTTAATTAAATCCTCTCCGAGTGTAATTTCTCAAATTGTAGAATGCATGTGTCTTAGTCTCTTTGCAAAATCTTGAGGCTAGAGCACATCTGATGCTACAAGAATAAACACTCACTCTTAGCGATGAATGTGCTCTAGTAATGCAACCTCTTGAAGCATCACTCCGATCTTGTACTGTCTCCTGCTGCGCTACATCTGTGTTGTTGCTGACCCTGCATACTGCTGCCAACTACTGCATCTGCACTGCAACTCTGTTGTTGTTTCCACTACAACATCCGCAACTCCTCTCAGCTGCTACTGCTACAACTGAGAGATGTCCATCAATTGAACCAACTGTGTTCAGATTGATGCATTTGTCACCTGAGTTCTGACTGCTGCTAGTCTCTGCACTGTCACTGAAGCCTCTGCATTGCTGCTGACTTTTCACTTTTCCAACTGCACTGCTACCAACTCTGCTCTGCGTTGCTTAGTTCCTAACACTGCTAACCACTGGATTTGTCACTCTAGCACTTGACTACACCAACTGTCATTGGTCCATCATGCTATTGCTGTTATGGGCTCTCATAGCAAGGTATTGATCCAAGAGGTGGACTCCTCAAGGATCCTACCATTATAGCTCTTTGGGGCTACAAAACCAAATCACCCCACCTCTCCCCTGGAGGTATATGGGCAATCATGGCAAACTCCTCCTCCAATCTGGAGGAAAACCTCTCTATCTCAGCGGAGGTAGCCTATTGATTTTCTTCTTTGTCCTTCTTCCGAAAAGGACACTGAGAACTGAAGTGGCCCATCTCACAACATCAGAAGCACTTGATATTCAAAATATCCTTCTTCCGCTTGCGCTGCTCTTGCTGCCCCTTTGATGTGAGGGTTTCATTCTCCTCTTCCTTCTTGATCTTCATCCCACTGCTACTGCTGCCACTTATGGTGCTCTTCACCAAATCATGCCTCATCTCCTCTTGTTGTAGATCAACCCAAACTCTCTCCCAGTTAGGAAAATTCTCTTTGCCCAGGATAGTCTAGACAAAGACTTTCCACTCCTCAGAAACATTGTTAAGGGACATCCGTACAAACTTTGTAGGTGAGGCGTTGATCCCACAGAAGCCAAATGATCTTGGGTGTCCTGAAGTCTCGTTAGGAAGGGATCTATATGCTCCTCCTTCTACATCTTGGTCAGCTTCAAATTCTCCTCCAAGTACATCTTCCACTGCTTGAAAGATCCTTGATATAGCATGGCCAATACATCCCACATTTCTTTGGTTGTGTCCTTGCCCACAATAGCGTGGCCAATATATCCCACATTTCTTTGGTTGTGTCCTTGCCCACAATGTGAGAAACTACATGATCCCTCACTCCATCGAGGATCATTCTCTTGGCCTTTTCCATTTCCTTCTTGTAGGACTTTAGTCGATCTGCGTCTGTGGGTATAGCTACCACTGAACTGATATACATCTTGAGATCATACTCGTTTAGAAGGCAGGTGATCCTAGCCTTCCAGATCACATAGTTGGATGCACCATCCAACCGATCTTGATCCCTCAACATAGATGATTCCTATCACGCAAAACAAATGTCGAACTACCTCCTCTCTCCTCTGCGCAACTGCTAACTGGCTCTACGCACTCCCTGTTGGAGTAAGTAGATCCGCTCCCGGCTACTGTTGCACTGCAATGAGAAATCAAATTTCTTGGCTATGAATTCTCTAAGGAAGAAATTCTCTCAGTATGTGCTCTTCTTTCCTTTTCTGATGCTTTTCTGTCCCAACAAACTACTGCAGAAAACAACATTCTAGCTAAAGATATGCTAGGCACTAAAGCTGATGTGTTGCTCCCTCTGCCTCTAGCAAATCTCAATATGGAAAATCTTCATTTCTGTTGACTCACTCAGAGAAGGATTTTTCCACGAAATTTTTCCCTGCTTGCTATAGACTGCACAACCTCTCTGGGGTTTTGATCTGCTACCTACGTAGTCTTTTCGAAATCCCTCTTCTACTGTGCACTGGGCTCTTCCTGCTTCACCTGCGCTCTGAAACCATGTGAAAATTCCTAAATCAGAATCCCTACTATAGAAACTGATATTATTTCTTCCACTTGTTAATTTTGAATCAAGTTATTTACGGTGTTACACAGTAAACATCAAAATAAATTCTACTACAACCTTTACAACATAAAAATACTACGGAAACAAAATACTGAGCAGGAAAGAAATAAACACACACAATGAACAACGTTGTTTTTGAACAAGGTCCCCGAAAAAACCCAATGTGGGAAAATCGGTGCAACAGCTGAGGGTTTTAATTATTATGCAGTAGTTTTATGAATACAAATCTTTGGATTCCAAAAATGGCAATATGATACAGAAAATAAACTGGCAAAGAGGCAGTGAGAAATTATCTTACAATGTCACTAGCGATTTGACTCTGATCAAGCTCTAGATGGCTTTCCCCACGCTGCCTCTGCGCAGTCACTACGCTGCCACTGCGTCACAACCTCCAGGAACTGCATCACCCTTCCAGCTGATCGTTTACTGACTGGAAAATCGAATCTTCGGCCCTCTCCACCTCAGCTCCCGACACTAGATCTCGATTGTTCCCCAGCAAATTTGTGGATCTCCTTAGAGGCTTTGCGCTGCCTTAGTGTAGCTCTGCGTTGCCCAACGTGACACTGTGCAGCCTTTCTGAACCTCTCGATGCCTGCTCTGCAATGTATTCACTAGATCAGGAAAAACTTCCTCTGTCCAACTATCCCCGTCCCTCACTGCAAGAAATATTCTTGATCTCCCTCTGACAACTGTTGCGCTACTCTCTTGAGAATTCGATCTCTAGATCTCTCACTCGATATGTTCTACAAATGCCCATCGAGCTCCTTCTTATAATCTCTCGTTGACATATCAATGGCCAAGATTAAAACACAATCAAAGGCTAAGATTAGCTTGGACTTGATCCTTGTCTTCATCTAGAAGATTCATAGCCGATCTAATTAATGCCTTTTAATTATTTCCTTTTCCTAAGTTTAGGCTTAGGAATCCATTAAAAATAATTAATTATTTTAATTAAATCCTCTCATGGAATTTCTCAAAACAATTTTTGGGTATTGTAGAATGCATGTGTCTTAGCCTCTCTGCAAAATCTTGAGGCTAGAGCACATCCGATGCTACAAAAATCAAAATACCCTTCGACCATTTCTTCAATTTGCTGATTTGAATTCTTTTCCATTTCTTGCTCTCCTTCAATTTTTGTAGCCTCATTTGTTTCCTTGTCCTTTTTAACTCCACACATGTGCCCTGGTGTACAAGCTGCTTGACATGTGAAACATATCTACTTTCTTCTCATTTGATTTCTATTCTTTGCATTAGGAACTGTGAACTACCTCAAGAAATGTGAAAATTTGTCAAATGAGACTACCATGCTTTAAGAGTTGTCATGAGGAATATTGCACCAAAGTCAAGGTCACTTACAGAGTCTATAGACCCTAGCCATGTGGAATGACATAGGTGAACCTTAATGCAGGCTAGACTAGCCCATACATTGGTGATCACTCCTACAAATGCAGGCTCCTATGAAACCATAAGTCCACAATAGAGTCAACCCAAAGCCCTCTAATTTTGTACTGGATAAGAGTAACCTAAAGTGAAACTTCACGGGACCAACCATGGTCTGACCAAGACAACGAAATACAATTTAAATGACAAAGACATAAGTTTAGGATGGCTAATACATGGCCTCACATGGTTTTTACATCACTTTTGACTTGCGACCTTGGGCTTACAATGGTGGTGTAATATTCCAAAAAATAATTATGACAATTTTTTCCGGAATTTTACTTTAAAAAAATTACACCATAAGTTTCTTCATTTAAACCAATCAATTTGCACAACTTTACGAGCATAAATAAAATTTCATATGTAAAAGAAACCAGAAATGCTGCAACTTAGAGTAAACACAAGACATATGCAGCAAAACCCAACTTTATTTTATTAGCTGGAAGATGATTACATGTCAATACAAAATGGGTAGAAAACAGTTGAGATGAGGCTCAAATTGGAGATTTGGGTGATCCCCACTTCGAATCCATGGATCTGTTCTAGATTTGCTCAACAATTGATGTCAATGAAGCTCTAAGAGATTTCTGAATGAAATCTCCATAATGGTGAGTTGGGGTTTCATCCAACACACCAAGAAATCCAAAGGTTTTCGTACTAGTGCTTGCCGAACCTGAAAACCAAGTCCTCAAAAACCTTCCCAAGAGGAAATATTTCAAATCCAAGATGTCTCCAATGACCTGCTCTCACCTCTTTTAAAGACTTGATGGATTTCTTTCCAACTTTCTGCAAGAACTATTTTATTATTTTATTTTCATTCTAGAAGCTCTTCCCTATTATTTTATCTAAGTGACTCTTTTTATTTTATTTTATTTAAGTCATTTTTAATCTTGGAGTATCATTAATTGGCCTCTACTATCTCTCTGACCACTAAAAGTCACTTTTCATCATCTCATCTTGTAAATCTATTCATTTCAGTTCCAACAAGCTATGACACTAAGGTGTTTCTCCAAATAATTCGTTGCAAATAACACCTCTAGAGTAATAAATTAAAATATGCTCGATAATAACCCCGTTTTATAGTCATTGGAATACAACGAAACCAAGAACTAACTGTGCAAAACTGACCTTGATGATGAAATATAGTAAGCCAACCCTATTAGACTCCATAAAACACCTCCAAAACTCTTTGGGCCCACTGATGATGTAATCTCGCTCCTGTGACCTAGCTGTCACCAACACTGGAAGTCCATCCTAACAGCATCATAAGGGAAACCAAGAATGGGGATAGTACAAATTCTCCCTCCCCAAGATTGCTTGCCCTCTCCAGATATGTCCAACTGTAGAGGCATTTGTACACGAATACCAGGATCCCATATCAACCATTGTGATACATCATGCCTCTGTGCCACCCAATCATGTTGATGGTACATAATTTCCTCGACCTCTTTATGAATTCAGATGCTATGGGACGACACCCAGTTTCTGCTACAGTTAGGAATTCAGTCCCCGAGGATCTAATCGCTCGGTCTCTCAAAGAAGTGACTCTTCGGCCCTCAGTGACTGACACTTCGGTTCTCCAAAGTCAGCAATAGATAAATAACTTGGCCCCTATTCTAAGCTTGTTGTTATGCTGCTATAGGGTTTAGTCCAAGATTTTATTGCTGCCTTCGCTCAGGATATATCTAACTCGACCCCTATTTTCTATAGGCGCACAAAATATCATTTCATTCAACCCACTCAGACATGACACTCCTAAACGATCGCACCCTTCATATTTTGATCTGTCACTCCAATCAATCAAACAAATTCGCACCTCTCCATGTGCACACGTCACACCAGCAAATTCATCCCACGCACTTTGGCATCAAAATGCACACTGTGCAACCTTAGATCGATCCAGCGCTATAGCACACATTTAATCTTGGATAGAGAGAAACTCGGCCTGCTTGAATATAGCTCGATCTCGGCCCCCACAATTACAATTTTGGTAACCTTTTATGTGTAGTCACAGTCTTGACCAGTGCGGCCCCCACAGTGGCTTGGCTATTGCACAGTCGACCTTGGTTGATTAATTCGTCGATATTTCCACTGTATTCAACTGCCTTTTGATTATTACGCTGATCTTTCCAGTCGACCTCTGATATCTAGTGGATTGGACCCCAAGATGAGAATCACATGACCTCTCTGTGATGGATTCGTGCACTTGGGTGGATCTCTTGTCTGTGGCTCATAGACATAAAGATTTTCCCACGATCTTTGTTTCCACTGGATAAAATTCGTCCCTGCGAAATGACTATGATGGATGGGCTCGGCCGCCTATAGAGAACATATTTAATCTCTTTAACTGTTCACTGCGATAGTTGGTTCGGTTCCAAGGAAATTTGGGAAGTCAGTCTCCTTGTGATTTAATTAGTTTTTAAATCAGAGTTCAACTCCTTAGATTCAACGAGTAAACGAGTTCGAATGTGGGTATGCTATTATGATCTATAAACTAGTGGGGTTTGTCCTTCAATCCTTTAACAAAATTGTTGCACGCTAAGATATAAGTTGCACTTGGCTGCTCACTGATATCGTTACTCGGCCCAGGCAGAATCTAACTTGGCCCTGAAAATAAAGAGGTTTTTGCCTCCCTCCAAATCAATTTGTAATAAAAATCTTTAAGCTCACAAGATGCAAAACTTTAATACCACTGTAATATTCCGAAATTACTGAATTTAACTTTGAAAAATTACACCATAAATTTCTTCATTTAATTCCAATCAATTTGCACAATTTTCTTAACACAAATAAAATTGCATATGTGAAAGAAACCAGAAATGTTGCAACTTAGAGTAAACACGAAACATATGCAACAAAACTCAACTTTATTATGAGACATATGCAACAAACCTGGCTATCACCAACCCTAGAAGTCCATTCTAACTGCATCATTAGGAAAAGAAAAAATGAAGATATTACAAATCCTTCTTTCCTTTGGTATCATAGCATCATGATATATTCCTTGATTTCTTAAAAATAAAATTACAGGTGGTGACAAATAATGGGAAGTGTTCATATGCACCCTTGCTAACATGAGGGGTAACAACTAGCTCCAACTGTGTGACAAATGCTTTACCCGAGAGGATGTGACAACTTAGAATCTTCCACCTGTCACCTAAAAGCTCAAAAATACAATATCAACTATAGGGGGAGAGTTGAGCCAAAGTCCTATCCCTTCCTAACCTGACAATAAAAATCAGAATGAAATGACAACTAATCTATGAAATAACATACACAAACAAAATGGACTATCATTACAATTCCAATTTTGCTCCATTGACTGGCAAAGGGTGAAGAGCTTGCGAGTGCCCCTGCGCTGCTGCCCCTGCGCTGCGCCTGCCCTCGCAGGGCCCTGCTGCTTCTATTCCTGCTGCGTCCTGCTGTACCTGTTGCCTCCCGTTGCGCCCTTCTGCCTGCGTCCTGCTGTGTCGTGTCAATGTCTAGGTCGGGTTCCGACGGCTCTCCTTGCGCGTCCTGATCTTTGCTAGGGTTTCTGCTGCGTGGCTGCCCCTGCGGCGGCCTGGTCTCAGGCCCTCCCTATGGAGACGCTGGGTCCTTCTATGGATCTGCATTCTTCTCCTGCCATCGACGCCTTCAACCAGCTTCTTGCCGGTTTGCCTCAGAAGAAAAGAAGCGAAGCATCCAAATTTGTTAAGAAGCTTGATGAAATTCCTGAGATCTCTTTGCCTCCGGAGGCCCCCATTCAAGTAGCTTTATCTTTGGTGGATCGAGGTCTCATTGGCCAGTTCACGGGTCTGTGGCCTTCTCCAAAAACTACTGAGCAATGGGTTAGCAGGAACTGGGCTCCTTTTATCAAGGAAAAGGTCACCTCTTACTTTCTGGGGAAAGGTTACTTCCTCTTCGAATTCTCTTCCAAAGAAGACAAAGACTTGATCTTTCAAAATGGGCCGTATTTCATGGGTTCTCAGGGCCTCTATTTGAACAAATGGACTCCGGACTTTGATCTGGCTGTCGATGTTCCCAAGGCAGTCTCGGTGTGGGTTCGCCTTCCAAACCTGCCAGTTCACTACTGGAACTGGAGTTCCTTGAGACACATTGGCAACACTCTCGGGAAATTCATAGATCGGGCAAACAATAAGGACTAGTACGACTGTGCCAGGATCTGCGTGGAAGTAGATCTAGAGGTTGGTCTTCCAGAGGCTATAAAAATCAAAGTCGGAAGTTGGTCTCATGTACAGATCTTGGACTATGAGCAACTGCCGTTCAAATGTAGGAAATGCCACGTTCATGGACATTTTGCTAGAAACTGTCCGTCCAATGCTGAGCCAGAGAAAGGGATTGAAGAGGGTTGGAACCAAGTCAAACGAGCAAAAACCAATCACAAAGGGCAAAAACCGGGAGGACCCACTGGAAAAGGCTCTCTACAGGCTAATGTTCAACGCCCCCCTCCCAAAAAGGCGCAAGGAAACAAATTTGACCCTCTAAGCTAGCAGACAGAAGATACTCAGGAGAACGAGACACAAAACCCAGTTTCTCCTAGCAAAGATACTCCCTCAGCCTCCCTTAAAGGAACAAGTGCCGAAGATCCCAAGGGTATGACCTCAGAAGATGAGGAAGAAGAACAAGAAACAGACGAGTCAGAGGAGGAAGGAGAAATAGGAGAATCCCAAACCTCGGTACGAAGATCTACAAGAGGCCGTAAATCTGACAGGGAAAAAAGAGAGCAGGAGATTTACAAAGATAAGTTATAGGGCAGCCAGCCAACTCTGGAAAAGTTGCTTGCCTCAAAGCCAAGGATGTTGAAAAATCAGACCCAAGGCTCCAAGGGAGCCCACCAGAAACATAAATAATGAAGGTCATCTCCTGGAATTGTAGAGGTATGGGGAGTAAAGTTAAGGAAGAAGCCATGAGAAGCTTAATGAGAACAGAAACCCCAGACATACTTCTCGTCCAGGAGACTAAGTTGGAAGACGTAGTCTTCCTGCAAGCATGCAAGAAACTTTGGTTCAAAAGTGAAGCAAGAGCAATCTCTTCCCGGGGCGCTTCGGGAGGGATTGGCACTCTATGGAACCCTAACAAATTTGTAGTCACCTTTGAGTCTAGTAATACGCACTGGTTGCTGTTGAAAATGCAAAATCTGGATACTAAGGAATTCTTTTGCCTCTTCAATGTATATTCTCCAGTCAATGTTGGGGAAAAAAAGGAATGCTGGGATTCTATAAGGCAACAAGCAGACTTGAAAAATCTGGAAAATATAATTATTGCTGGAGATCTTAATCTCACTCTCCACTCGTCTGAAAAAAGAGGAGGCAGTGCTGTTCGAGATCCGGCAAGGGAATGGGCGGAGGATCTACTGCAGGACTGGGACTTGCTGGATATCAAACCCTCTTCCGATAAGTTCTCTTGGTCTAACAAAAGAGTGGGCCCTGGTCATATCGCTGCCAGATTAGATAGATTTTTCATTCAAAGCTCTTTTCTGTTACTAGGATTAGAACCCAGAATGCACATCCTTGCTAACAGCATCTCGGACCATAAGCCTATAAAACTCGAGCTCCTGGCCCATCTTGATCTGTGTCCTATTCTATTTCGATTTAGTCCTCTCTGGGTCAAGGAATCAAACTTCATGCAAATAGTCAAGGATTGTTGGAGTCAGCCTGTCAATGGTTCTCCCTTCTATATCTGGGAGGAAAAACTTAGAAGGGTAAAAGGCGATCTAAAACGATGGGCAAAAACCCTGTCCAACCCGGCTACAGAAAGAAAAGCCATCAAAGTCTCTCTCGCCTCTCATCAAACTCATATGGAGCACGCTATTGTCACAGAGGAGATGTTAGACCAAGAGGCTCATTTGCAACAACGCTATCATAAGGCCTGCCTAGCTAAAGAAGAATACTGGAGATCAAAATCTCGAAATCTCTGGCTCAAAGCAGGGGACAGGAACTCTGCCTTTTTCCACAAACAAACCCAGGCCAGGAAAAGCTTCAACACTATTTCTGAGATTAAGGAGGATAACGTCATCTTCAAGGATTTTGAAGACATTAAAAAATCAACCTTCTCTCACTTTCAAAACTTGTATAGTGAGGATAAGGACTCAGACCAATACTCTGATCTGCTAGACATTATTCCTTCTGCAATTTCTTCTCGTAGGAATGAGATCCTTGAGGCCAAAGTCACCAAAGACGAAGTCAAAAAGGCCCTCTTTGATATGGATCCGGATAAGGCCCCCGGGCCGGATGGCTTTTCTGCCAGGTTCCTTCAAGTTTGTTGGCCAATTATTGAAAAGGATCTGCTCAAAATGGTTCAGAAGTCTCAAAATACTCAGAAAATAGGAGGTAGCACAAACTCCGCTTTCCTAGCCCTCATACCAAAGGAAAAAGGCGCCAACAATTTCAACAGATTCCGCCCGATTTCCTTATGCAATACTGGGTACAAGCTAATCACTAAAGTTATTGCAAATAGACTGAAGCTCATTCTTCCCAAAATAATTCCGGAGAATCAAGGAGGCTTCATCCAAGGAAGGCAAATCGTGGACAACTTCACCCTTGTTCAAGAGGCAATCCACTCAAGTCTTCTTCGAAAAGAACAAGGTATGGTGATTAAAATTGATTTAGCAAATGCTTTTGATCGAGTAAATCATAGTTTTCTTTTAAAATTCATGAGCAAGTTTGGTTTTGGAGCAAATTTCATCAAATGGATCCATGCATGCATCTCAGAGCCATGGATCGCTCCTCTTGTAAATGGAAGAGCCACTGAATTCTTCAAAGCTTCAAGAGGGCTAAGGCAGGGGTGTCCTCTTTCCCCTCTGCTTTTTGTCATCCAAGCCTCTGTCCTCAGTTTCCTGTTAGACAAAAAGATGCAAGATCAAGATATCAACGGATTGTGTATTGCAAGAGGGGTAAAAATATAAATCATGCCCTATTTGCGGACGACACTCTGTTTTTGGGAGCTGCCTCTCTCTCCTCTGCCTCTAAATTTAAAACAGTTTTGGATGAATTCAGTGAAGCCTCTGGCAGCGTTGTAAATAAGAACAAATGTCATATCTACCGCTGGAACACCTCGACCAGATTGCTCTCCGCTATTTCTAGATGTTTGGGTTTTGCTGCCTCCTCCACTTGGATCTCCTTCAAATATTTGGGCCTTCCTGTTTTTCATAAGAAAGCTACAAGCAAAGACTGGCTCCCTCAGCTGGAAAAATTCAAGTCTAGGATCCAAGCCTGGGGCTTCTCCTGGCTCAACACTGCTGGCAAATCTGTCCTTATTAAATCTGTGCTCTCCAGTCTTCCTCTATTTCAATTTGCTGTGCTTCTCGCTCCGGCAAGTATATTAAAAAAAATGGAAGAATTCATGCGGAGGGTTTTTTGGAAGGGAGGCAAACATAATGAAAACAAGATTCCCCTTATCAGTTGGGAAACCATCTCCAAGCCTCTGTGGGAGGGTGGTTTGAATTTCAAAAATCTCTGTCAGCAAAACGTGGCTATGGCAGCTAAGATTATTTGGAGGATCATTGCGCCCAAGCCTGGCTGGGCCCAATTGGCTCTCTGGAAAAAGTATTTCAGAGGTCCTCGTTCTACTTGTTTAGACAATGTAATCCATTTGCCTTATTCGTCTTTTCTCAAACTGTATGTTAAAGCTGCTCCCTTAATCAATGCGCACTCCTATTGGATTCCTGGAAATGACAAAAAGATCAATATCTGGGCTGATAAAATTATGAATAAGGACCCTATTGAAGACAGAGCCTCCATTAGAGCGCTGCGTTGCTGGATGGATAGAGAGGGGCTATGTTCGTTGTGGGATATTTCTCTTTGGAACGACTCTGTCTGGGCAGGTTGGAAACGAATCGAGGCGCCGGCTCATCTGACCCTCGAATGGTCCACGCTGCTGGACCTCCTTCATGGCTTGGCGCCCACGCGCAAGAGGAAAAGAGATATGAAACGCTGGGGGCCGAATTCCAAAGGTTACACTGTCTCCATGGGATATGACAAGCTGAAAGAGAGGCCATACGTCCCCCCTGACCCTGCACCTTGGCAGGGGGTCTGGCGTTTTCCTTCATGGCCCAAAGTCGACTTCTTTGCTTGGCTTCTCTGCCACGACAAGATCCTTACGTATGACATCCTGCAGAGAAAAGGATTCTATGGTCCCTCCATCTGCTCGCTGTGCAACGAAAATGCAGAGACAGCTGTCCATTTAGTCCTCGAATGCAAGTTCTCTAAGCAGATATGGGTCTCCTTTATCCACAATTTGGATCCCAACTTTTTGCTTCCTTGTTCCACTGCTGATCTTTTTTCTAATTGGGCAATCAGATATCCTGGCCCCCCTCCTAAAAATCAAATAATTAAATCCGCATGGGTTGTCCTTCCAAAGATTATTTGTTGGCAGATCTGGCTAGAACGAAATAAAAGAATCTTCAGAAACATTAAACAGAATCACAAGGTCTTAGAAATTAAGATTAAATGTCATTTAAAGGAGTGCTTGACTGATATAAAATATGATTCCAATCTTAGCCAATAGGACATTGCTTGGGGATCTTCCCTTGACTTGCAATTTCAATCAGCAGTTAGAAACGTCCCTCCTCTCAAAGACTGGCAAATAAGGAAATCCGAAACTGACCTTCAAGACTGGCTCAATTCACACTCAAGGCACTCTCTCTTTTTTGATGGGGCAGCAAAGGGAAATCCGGGCAAAGCTGGTGCAGGAGGTGTTGTTGTAAGTCCAATTGGGGAAAAAATTCATACCTTTGCTTGGGGGCTTGGATTCTCATCCAACGTTCAAGTTGAGGCTTTGGACCTCTACCAAGGCCTCAAGATCCTCAAAGATTTAAATATAAGTGAAGCTAATGTCATAAGTGATTCCCAGATCATTATAAACGCAATGGTTTCCAACTCCCCAGCCTCAGATCTCAAACTAGCAAGGCTGATATCCAGAATTAAGGGTTTGGAAAACGCTTTTCAGAAGTTGAATTACTACCATCTGCTGAGAACTCATAATAAACAGGCGGACATTGAAGCCAATAAAGCTACCCTCCTCTCTGCCGGGGTCAAGATGAAAGACGAAGAAGAATCTTGGGAACCTATCCCATAAGTTGTTCGTTGTCATGTTTTACTGTTGGCTCTTAAATAAATTTGTTTGTATCTTTAAGTTAGGGAAAATCTCTGAAATCAAATTTTTAGATTTTCTATCATGGAAGAAGTTTGCAAGCTTCGGCTGCATTCTCAATATGAGCAGTGAGATGCATCAGGATTTAGACATCCTCAATGTAATCAGATTTTCGGCATTCAGGCCAAGATGAATATTAATACTCCATAACCGTTTTTGTCAAAAAAAAAACATACACAAACAAAATGACAAGGAAAAAAAAATAACTATATCACATCAATGAAATAAAATCACACAAACAAAAATGACAACTATGCTAAAATAAATGATGACAAAAATTTAAATAATCTAATGCTCATGCTAGAGAGTTTATTCATTCTATCCTAGTCTACTCAAAGGGAACAAAACATGTTAAGTGAAATCATATAACCAATGTTACAACCAGCAAATAAATTTATCCTTACCACTGGTTTTACTTCTGTGCTTGATTGCTAACCAAAACAGTGAAGCATCAAACCTATAGAAGGGAATTTGTTGGAACCTTTTTCAAGGTTTGCACCAAATCTATGGGGGAATCTTCATTATGTAGAAGGGAATGGAAAAAGTACTAAGGTTTGTTTGTGTTATTACAAACTTCTTTGATCAACAAATCGATAGGACTTGTTGCCTCAAAATCTAGCAGGCCTTGTGAGAGGTCACACAAGAAAAAAGTCAAACTAAAATACAACAATGAGGTGGATGCCATTTGTGAAAATTTCAATCCTGAAATACTATTGCAGTGATAGATTTATTTCTCCCACGTATTCTTCCAATAATTTATTTACATAATTCTTCCAGTAAATTTTGAAATAAACACTACTGCAGTAGTCACCCAAGTAAATACAGAGAACAAAATGGTAAAGAATACAAGCATAAGAAACAATCACATCGACACATTTTATTTTGGACAATTGTCCCCGGAAAAACCCAATGTGGAAAAACTGGTGCAACAGATGAGGGTTTATTTATTAATCTTCAATAATGAAATATTTACAAGGAAAGTTTGGCAAAAACAACTGAGAAATTTTCTCTAGATACACCTGAGATAATTCTCCTTCAGTCCTCTGAAGAATTTCTGACACCTGAGGGGTTCCCTAGCCCTCCTGCGTTGCGTGCCTTTTGTGTAGCTCTCTGTGCAGAGCTAGCATAAGCCTGTGTCACTACTGCGTGTGGCCTCTGTGCTGCTCCAGAGTGCTGCCTCTCTGCTTTCCCACTTCCTCCTTCCGTCATACCCTGACACTGCTGATGCCCTCTTCTTCCTGCGCCCTTGCAAATCTCCCTCTGAAATCGAATTCTATTTCTTCATAATCGACTTCCCTCGGGTTACTGAATGCTTGCTCAACTTGCTTTCCAAATGACCCGCAAACCTTCTTTTATAATATTCTCATTGAAGAATCAACAACCCACATTAGAAGTTTAATCA
Source organism: Pinus albicaulis (assembly GCA_034641835.2). Lineage (NCBI taxonomy): Eukaryota > Viridiplantae > Streptophyta > Pinopsida > Pinales > Pinaceae > Pinus > Pinus albicaulis. The sequence continues at coordinate 1,151,209,717 of CM076570.1, forward strand.
ATAGCTAATATTCAAGCTTGACTTGATCTTCGTTTTATAGAAGATTCACACTCTGTTTTATTAATAACCATTAATTATTTAATTTCCCTAAGTTTAGACTTAGGGTCTCCATTAAAATAATTAATTATTTTAATAAAACATTAACAGAGTGAAATTTCCACAAATGTTTCTTCGGTTCTTTGGAATATTGGTGTCTAAGCCTCCTCACCAATTTTGAGACTTAGATCACTTTCCAATGCTACAAAAATCAATGCTCCCTTTTAGCGATGAAAGTGTTTTAGCAATATGCCTGCTGCATACTGCTCTGACCCTGAAGCATTCTCTGAGTTGTTGATGCCTGGCTACTACTTCCTTCTGTACTGTTGCCCATGACACTGCCACTGCATCATATGTACTGCAGCTCCCTCTTAATTCTACATCAGTCCATTTCTGCTATCCATTCAGAACGCAACCTATTCTGATGAAATGACAGTTGATGTCAATGTGCTTCGACCCATCATGAAACACAGGATTTTCAGAAAGCTTGATGCAACTCTGATTATCACATAGAATGTTGTTTACTTCCATCTTTTCCTTGAGTAGATTCACAAGCAGCTTCCTAAGCCATATGGCCTCGATGAAGCAGTGCTTGCAGCCATATATTTCGCCTCAGCTGAGCTCAGGGCCACAGACTTCTGTTTCCTGCTGTAGCAGGAGGTCATTCCTGATCCAACATTGAAACAATACCCACTGGTACTTTTCCGATCTACTGGGCTCTCAGCCTAATCTGCTTCAATGAACCCACCCAATATGATGTCATTGTCTTGGGTGTATCTCAATCCAAGCTCGATTGTTCCCTGCAAATATTTGAGAACATGCTTGGCTGCTTCCCAATGTGCCCTCCTTGGTTCCACCAAGAACTTACTGAGGGTGTTGACAACATAACAGATGTCTGGCCTAGTGTTGACTAGATACATCAGGGACCCTATGAGCTTCTTATACAAGGTAGGATCAGCCTCATCATCTTCAGATGTATCAATTTTCTTCCAGTTGGTGATCATTGGTGTAGCCATGGGTCTAAAATCCTCCATCTTGAACCTCTTCAATATTTCTGTAGCATATCTCCCTTGACCAAGGAAGATCTCACCCTTCTACTGCCAAACTTTCAACCCCAAAAAATAATGCATGGGCCCGGATCCTTCATGTTAAATTCTGCAGCTAAATTCTCCTTGCAATCCTTGATGAACCTAGATGATCCTGTTAGGAATAGATCATCTACGTACAGTACTAGTATCAAAGGCTCATCCCCTACTCTCAGATAGTAGAGATTGGGATCTGCGTCACTCTTGATGAATCCCATCTTCTGCAAGTAGCTATCAATTCGACCATACCAAGCTCTAGGGGCTTGCTTAAGTCCATACAAGGCTTTCTTAAGCCTACACACATGAGTTTTCTGCTCATGCGTCTCAAAGCCCTCTGGTTGTTCTGATCCAGATCTTGGGGGGAGGCCTCCAAGATCTAAAAAATTGAAATGGATCTAACAAGATCTACAAAATTAGAATGCCAGAAAAAAGAGATAACACAAAGCAAATAAAACCACAAAGAAACTTGTTTTATTAAAACATAGAATAATTGTAGAAGCTACATTGTGGTGGACAATCTGTCCTTTTACAAAATGCGACTTGTTACTTATAGCCTTTTTTGGTTACAATACCCCAGGTAAATTCCATGGGTGGGTAAATACCATAGGTGGATCTCACTTACAATACCATGGGTGAATGAATACCATGGGTAGATGTTACTTACAATACCATGGGTCGATGAATACCATGGGTCGATGCCATTTACAATACCATGGGTGGATGGATAACATGAGTGGATGAATACCATGGGTGGATGCCATTTTCCATTCGGATCATTCCTCCCTCTTTAAGAAGCATTGTTCCCATTGCATGAAGTTCCATCCTGAGAAGTCTTTGTTGAATATGAAGATCCACTAAAGAGAATGGTTTTGTGTGGTGAACCCATAACCGTGATGAACGAATATCCAAGGATAGAGATACCCTGTAATGCTTGTGACCAACTCTGATATTGACAGTGTGCGGCCTAGAAAATGGACTTCGATGAAGTGTGGGTTTTTGGATGACCCAAAACCATGACAAATGAAGATCCAAGGATAGAGATACACTGTAATTCTTGTGACCAACTGTGTTACTAATAGTGTGCGGCCTAGCAAATGGACTTCAATGAGAAGGATTTTGTGTGGTTGACCCATAACCGTGATGCTTATTGTTGATGAAGTTGCAGGTGCCTACATAGCTTGGGGTGGAAGAGAACGTCTCCAAATAACCCAAGTCGAAAGTTGCTATGCTGAAATTGATGAATGTGAAGCAGGTGCCTACTAAAGCGGGGTGGGAGGGCACGTCTCCAAAAGAACCCGCTCCGAATGTTTCTCCAGATTTAAAATGGGCATAACTCGGTCAATTTAACTCAAAATATTTATTACAACCTGTTTTTGGAAATAGAATGATAATTTTGCATCTGCCTATGTGTTTGAAAATGCTATCTGGAGAATCTAGGCTCTCAGATTCACGTTGAAACTGTCCCGCTTTCACAAAATTTCTAGAAAAAAAAAAAGGGATTTTAAATCAGCGATAACTCCCACGTCCAGACTCCGATTCGACCGATTTTTTTTTGAAATCGGGTGATTTTTCAAGGGGAGCTCAGATCTATAACCAATTCTCTGAAATTTTTCACTGAAAACTGCAAAAATGATAGGAGAGTTGTCGTCCACAAATTGTTGTCAGAAAAATTTCTGCAACATTGCTGATTTTGAATCAGCGATATCTCCCTCATCCGAACTCCAATTTGGCCAAATTTTTTTTTTTTTTTTTTAATTTTGGTATTTTTTCGCAAGCAATTCAGTTCTGGTCTTTTTTTTGATAAATTTTTCACCAAAAGTTTTAGATCTAATCTGCAAACTTGCCACCCAAAAAATTCATGGAGTTTGCTGAAGATTACTGCAAAACATTGAAACTGAAATATGCTTCAAACCCTGATTCCCATGGATTCATAGCCTAAATATGATGCCACTTACAATACCATGGGTGGATAAATACCATGGGTGGATGAATACCATGGGTCGATGCCATTTACAATACCATGGGCAAATTCCCTGGGTGGATGGATAACATGGGTGGATGAATACCATGGGTGGATGCCATTTACAATATCATGGGTAAATTCCATGAGTGGATGGATAACATGGGTGGATGAATACCATGGGTGGATGCCATTTTCCATTAGAATCATGTTTGATATATACTTCTTCTTCTATCACCCCATTCAAGAACACAACCTTGATGTCCATCTGGTGAATCTCCCATCCCATTTGTGCAACAATGGATATCATAGATCTTATAGAAGTATATCTGGCGACTGGGGTGAAGGTCTCTTCATAATTTATCCCTTCCTTCTGAGCATACCCCTTTGCCACAAACCTGTCTTTGAATTTTTCTACGCTGCCATCTGTAGCATATATAATCTTGTAGATCCATCTCGAATCCACAACTGATCTGTTCTGAGGCCTAGGATGCACCTCCGAGACATCATTTTTCATGATGGAACTATACTCTTCCACCATTGCATCGACCCATACCTGATGCTGAGCTACCTCCTCAAAACTAGAGGGTTCCCCAACCTGTGCTACTAAGGCTTGGTACCTATCTGGTTTCTTACGCTCCCTCTTCTCATTTCTGGGGGCCCCAACAAACTCCTCTACATCCTTCAAAATTTGTCGTAATTCCCTGCTCATCCTACCACTAGTAGTGGGTGGCTCTGCCTTCTCCCCCTGCAAATCTTCTGGAGATGAATCCCTTGAATCATTTTTCCTTGGAGAAGCACTCGGGCTAACCTCAGTTGGTCGTAGAGGCTGGATCAATGGGTCATCTTCAGATTGTGTTGCTGAAGGCATCTCTCGAAATTTTCTGAAAGCTCTTTCCTCCATGAACTTTACATCCCACCGCACTACAACCTTCTTGCTCCCAGGAATGTATATTCTGTAAGCCTTAGCATTTTCACTATATTCCACCAGATACCCCTTTTCAATAGTCCTATCCAACTTCGTCCTCTTTTCTTCAGGTACATGGCAGTATTCCACACTACCAAAGATCCTGAAGTGGCTTACCTCTATCTTCTTTCCAGTAAAGACACTTTCTGGAGTGATCTTACCCAATGCATTATGAGGAACCCTGTTCTGAACATATACACCTATATTACAAGCTTAAACCCATACGAATTTAAGCATGTATTGATCATACAACATATCCCTTGCAGCCTCAAAAATATTTCTATTCTTCCTTTCCGCGATTTCATTCTGCTCCAGATTATATGGAGGAGTCCACTCTCCTCTGATGCCTTCCCTTGCGCATAACTCTGTGAAGTATTTATCTATGTATTCTCCACCATTGTCTAATCGCAATGTCTTTATCTGCTTTCTTATAATATTCTCAAACAGAGCCTTAAAATCCTTGAATAGATCAAAGAATTCGTCCTTGCTCTTAAGAAAGTAGATCAAAGTCTTCCTAAAGTGGTCATCAATAAAGGTGATGAAATATTCGGCACCACTGAGAGCTCTAGTGGACATTGGTCCATAGATGTTCGAGTGTATTAATCCCAACACACTCTTAAACCTATTGCTGCTTCTGGGATACACTGCCTTAGCATACTTCCCCGTTACGCACCCTATATAGACATCATCTCGCTTGGTGCTAAGTTCTAGAACTCTTGTGACAGTCTTCTTGAGAATTCTCAAAGCCCCATGGTGTAAGTTCCCCATTCTCTTGTGCCATAGTTCATTCAAATCCTTCTCTTCATTGCTGCCTATCAACGCTATTGGAGATTCGAGTTGCAACTTATAGAGTTTATTGCTCCTGACTCCGATTTGTGCCTTATTATTCCAACTCAAGTGTTTGACGTATACTCTTTTACCAATGAAGTAAACATCATAACCTTTGTTTTGAATTTGAGGCATAGAGAGTAAGTTCATCCCAAAACCAGGCACATTTAGTACATTGGTGGTGTTATCGCTTGCCGCCTACACGTACCTACAGTTAGTGGGAAAAGCCTTTAACCCCACAAGGTGTGGTTGGTGGCAAGGTACTCAGAGAAGGGGCTGTCACCTATTCTCGACTCTCTCCGTTTAAGCTATCTCCTAGGTTAGCTATGGGGGGTGGTTCCTAAAGAAAAATTAAGTTAAAGATATGAGTTTTCTAGGAGAATATTAGAGTGAGATTGGATTACTTTTGAAGATTCATGAACATTTATGAGCAACTTTGAAATAATGACAAACCATTTAACCAGTGCCTTTACAAATAACGTGCTCAAAAGTAAAAGAAATGCTCAAAGAGATGAGAACACAGTAATCCTGAAATGGAAACAAAATACTGTTAGCATAAGATATCATAAATTCTCTCAAGATAAATAAATTTATGGATCAAAGCACGAGAAACTATCTTGCTCATAAGGAAACATTTAGTGTTCTACTTTTGGAGAATGTAAATGAGATGATAGAAAAACTCAAATGTTAGACCAAGATCACAACATGAAATTAAATTTGCAACACCAGATAAGGGTATTTTCAAATGAAACGAGATATATCAATCATCCATAAGCATAATGATCATTAAAATGACAACATGCAATGAAGTTGCAAAAGTAAGCAAATTTCCAAATACCATAGAATTAAACTTGTTGCAAAATTTAAGAAATTAAAATGTTTGCATCCAAAGCGCTTCTTGAGATAATATTTGCATGTGAATCTTTAAATCGTCAAGATACCAAAAAATTTGGGAACTTTGCAAGTAAATGTGATGAGATAGTGGTCTTGGTTTATTTTATTAATTAGTTCTAAAGCAAGGTTACAATTGAACTCTAATCCTCAGACCTCACCCTTGCCCAAATATTTGGATCTCACAATGAGGAGTCCATAGAGGTAGAGAGTCCCTAAAACGTCTATTCAACCAACTTAATTTGGAGGTAAATTTTAGAGATGCAAGTCTAGTATGAAAAGTGAAATGCCTAAATGATATGAAAGTGAGTTTGCAAGTGCTATGTAAAAGATGAAGATGATTCAATTAAATATGCTTCATAGTTAGAACAATAACTCAAGTTGCCATAAATTGAAAGTGCTATGCTTCTTTAATTGTAGTATATTGTGAAACTTATCCAAATGAGAAATAGATCACAAAACATAAGTGATGGCAAATGATATTTCAAATTAAGAATTTAAAGGACTATGTGATTTGTGTTACTTCCCAATTAGAGCATGCATATGTGATGTGAAAGAAAACGAAAATGTCAAAACCACTAAGTCAATCCATCTACAAATTCTCTCCTTTGAAATGGAGAGATAGGGATGCCAATGGGTAAAACCCACGCTCCCACAACAAAAATAGAAATTTTATTAATTTTACAAGAATGAAATGACCATGAGGCCTTTTCTAAATCAAGGAAAGTCTTTACAAATATTGAGACCATAGACTTTTCCTCGGTGAGAATTAAAAATAAAATAAAATCAAAAGAATTCAAACTTTACAAAAGGAGAAGAGAAGCTAAGACCCTTCAATTCCCACAACCAAAGAAGAGAGAGTTATCCTCCTCATTTGAAATTTGTAGCCCAAAGGTCCTGCAACAACTTGTTAGTATTTTCCTGTAGTTGTCCATACAAGCTGTCACTAGAAAAAGTTCAGAATGAGGGCTACAAAATCAATCAAATATTAGATAGATAAAATTACAAAATATTGCACAATAATTTACAAAGGGCTAAGTCAAAGAGTTTCAGTAAACTCTCCTCTTTGCTTAGTCATCTTCAAGCTCTTAGATAGCAAATGAAAGAAATGAAGTATAATGTTTTAAAAGATATTCAAATTTAGAAGTATTCAGCTTGCATACAAGCTATGTCCCAAAGCCCCTCCAAAACCACTTTGTAAGATAAGACTATGAAGGTTCAAAGAACAAATGAGAGCTCCTTTGAGAATGTATCAAGAGTGGGTTGGTCTCTCCAAGGACTTCACCCAACACTTGATTCTTTGATCCCAACAAGATGTTCCCTCTACAAAACTTCAAACAAGAATTAGTTCTATATAGATCTAACAATAAACAATGATAAGAAACTCTAGAAATTTATTTGAAACCAACTAGAGCATTCTATACCTAGAGCATACTCCTAAATCATATGTCAAAGTAAGATAGCTCTATATTAACAAATCTACAAGAGCATATGGAAACAAATTAGATCAACGCATGAGTAAAAGGAATTATACCAATGATCAACAATTCATCACACTCCAAAAGGAGAAACACTTCATGAATGAAACCCCAAAGTTTTTATTGATATTTCTGAAAGAGTGTAAGGCCCCAAACAACCTAGGCCTGTTACAGACTCAATACTGACTCAAAACTCATCATTACTAGCATCACTTATTACAATTCCCTGTAGGGCGTGGAATCTGGGTACAAGAGAAAATGATAAGAAGTAGAAGTAGAGTTTAAAAACTCTGTTGAACTGATGATATCTGATGATATTTGATGGTGAAAATGTCTTCTGGTTCATCCTTGGGTATGGATTCTTTTCATTATCATTAGGTGCCACTCTAGTGGTCAACAGGTGGCACAAAGCTTATTACCAGCTTCGGTTTGAAATACTATGGTTCCTCTTCCCATGGGGTTGCATTTTTCCTTATTTCCCATGGTGATTTGAAAGTTCATTTGCTCTTCTCGGTAGCTGGAGGAACATTCTCGTACCCCCGTCATGTGTGCAGAAGCTCCACTGTCAATATACCAAATCTTTGGAGAAGCAGAGTTTGACACACAATAAAATTCTTCTTACAGTCTGGATGCAAATACAGGGATGTCGTGATCCATTTGTCCTTTCATTCTTTTCGTTCTCTCTGGAGAACTGCGTGACCCCTTCCGAGTTGCTGCAGCAACAACGTCTAGTCTTGGTTCCTTTGCAGGTTCTCCACTCTTGTTACTCATCTCAAGATCTGATACCATGTGAAAATTTCAATCCTGAAATAATACTGCAGTGATAGATTTATTTCTTCTACTTATTTTTCCGATAAGTTATTTACAGAATTCTTCTAGTAAATTTTGAAATAAACACAGTTGCAGTAATCACCAAAGTAAATGCAGAGAACAGAATAATAAAGAATACAAGCATAAGAATCAATCACATATACAAAGTTATTTTTGAACAATTTTCCCTGGAAAAACCCAATTTGGGAAAACCGATGCAACAAATGAGGCTTTATATATTAATCTTCAGCAGTGAAATCTTTACAAGGAAAGTCTAGCAGAAATAGCTAAAACATTTTCTCTAGATACACCTGAGATAATCCCCCTTCAGTCCTCCAAATAATTTTTGACACCTGACGGGTTCCCTAGCCCTCCTGTGTCACATTGTGCAGCTCTCTGTGCAAAGCTAGCATAATGACCCTCAAGCCTTCTTTTATAATATTCTCATTGAAGAATCAACAACCCAGATTAGAAGTTTAATCAATGGCTAAGATTAAAACTTCACTTGGTCTTCTTTCTCTAGAAGATTCACACTCTACTTTATTAATACCCATTAATTATTTAATTTCCCTATGTTTAGACTTAGGGTCTCCATTAAAATAACTAATTATTTTAATAAAACATGAACTGGGTGAAATTTCCACAAACGGTTTCTGGGTTCTTTGGAATACTGGTGTCTAAGCCTCCTCGCCAATATTGAGACTTAGATCACTTTCCAATGCTTCAAAAATCAAAACAATTATCACCTTGGCACTTTAGCTCCTACTCTTTAATGGAATTTCACCACGTGGGAGGCTTCCTAGTATATATCCCTTAAGGGTAGAATCAAAGTGGTACTTTACGAGGCTAGATCATGGTAATCCACACTAAGAACAAGGCACTATTCTTTGTAATGAGGAACATCGTACCTATGAAAAAGCCTATGAAATAGGGCATGTAACCCAGGGTTTCAAGCTGTAGCTCAACAATGGCACAACTAGGCATACAAGGAGAGAGAAAAGGTTCTTTTATTGGATATGGAGAGACAAACCTTTAAATGATTGTAAGTTGCTGCTTTTATGTAGACCTAGGGTTTTGCAAGACCTAAAATTATGTAGTGTTGATGATGTCATCCCTAGAGAGACACTTTTTACCATTCAAATTTCTAGATTTTGATGTTATAAGGCCAAGCAAGGCAAGAGAGTCTAGGTGGTTTATCGAATTACTTAGCAAGTATTGAGTTGTTTATCTACTTCCTCAGCAACCACTCAATGGTTCATCAACTCTTTTTAGCAAGCACCACAATGGCTCAATTCACTTGCCTAGTGGTTTATTAGCCTTCCAACAAGCACCCAAGTGGTTTATCAGCCCAATTAACAAGCTCTGAGTGATTCATATGTCAATTGAGCCTTCACTGGCCAATCAACACAGGCGGATAGCTCAGGCCTCAATGCAGTCACAGGGATATTTCCCCAATCAATGAGCCGACTCAAAGGTGTTTATATACCTTTGTAGCTTCTCGTGTTCTTCCACTATTGTGCATTTATTTTACTTCCCATTCTCCATTCTCTCTTGCTTAATTATCTTTTTTGTTCTATATGTTGTCTATATCCATTTTTTCCCCTCATATTATCTTTTACGCGTTGACTTCTCTCCAACATGTCCCATGAGAAAGGGGACATCACATGCATCGTCCTCCACTCAAGAACCCATTGAATTTTCCAGGGAGATAGGTAGAATGGAAATAAATGAGGTGGCATGGGTTTTAACACTTCACAAGCAACCTCTCCTCCTCAGATCTCTGAATATGTGTCCACTCCTTTAGCCCAGTCATAGTTTGTATTTTCATATGATTTACATAAAAGATGTACATAGTGACATTTACATGGAGTGTAGAAAAAAGGACTATTACAGACATAACATGGTTTTGTCTCTTCAGACTACACATTCAAAGACCAAGTAAAATTTTTGACCACCAAAACCACTTTGCATTGGGAAATGTGAACTAGCTCACGTAACGTGAAAAGTTGTTAAATGAGACTGTCATGCTCTCAGAACCGTCTTAAGGGAAAATTGCACCAAAGCCAAGGTTTCCCATAGATTTTATAGACCAAAACCATGTGGAATGACATAGGTGAACCTTGACATGGGTTGGATTGGTCCATACATTGATGATCACCCCTACGAATATAGGCTCCCATAAAACCATGAGTCCACAAGAGAGTCAGCCCAAGGCCCTTGAATCCTATACAAGACAAGAGTAACCTGAAGTGAAACTTTAAGAGACCAACCATGGTTCGACCAAGAAAACAAAATACAAAATCAATGACAAAGACACAGGTCTAGAATGCCTAATATAGGGTCGAACATGGTTTTTACGTTGATTTTGACTTGTGATCTTGGACTTACAATGGTGGTGACAAGTATTGCAAAGTGTTCATATGTACCCCTACTGACATGAGGGGATACTTGCAAAGTGTTCATATGTACCCCTACTGACATGAGGGGTAGCAATTAACACACAATTTGTCACTTCAAGTATAAGGTCTTCTGACAGCTATGTGGAATTTGAAAAATGGACCACTGTCACCTCAAATTATCTTCCTAATCTTTAATATGATCTCAGATCACCGCTAGGGGATTCCGTATGTGTTATTCTTCTTCTATGATTATAGATTCCAAGTGATCAAGAAGGGGGCAGCATGTTATTTTGGATGAACTAGAAATATATATAAATGGGGATATGACAAACAGATGTCAATACATCCTCATGGAGATATCTCTTTGCTATAAATTTAAAGAAATGGTTGGATATAGGTGTATTATCACCGATTACGTTCAGTTTAAATTCACAATTCAAAGTGTAAGGGACAATACTTCTATATTATGCAACTAAATTTTCCTTCTCCAAATTTTAGAGATCAACAATTATGCATTTTAATATGGCTATTTCTAGGTTTAGGATCAACATGAGAAACTAGGCAGTACAGGAGATACACAGGCTTTGCATTTACTTGATTTTATACCAACTACAGGTTTTTCAAAGAAGTTCACATTTCCAGGTCTGGCTGAGTTTAGTATTAAGAAGTTTTGACAATGTATAAAGAATCTCATTTACTATAAAAATATGTATTACAACTGATGGATAAATGGTTGTTATAGGATTATTTTTAGCTTGTAATACATGAATTTATCTACTTGTATAAAAATCTACATCATATGATCACAACCGTTCCAGTAGATTTTGAATAAGAAAAGCAAAGCCAACACCTTGAGATTTTTTGCAAAACAAATGTATGCAGGCTTTAGGAGTACCAGATCTAAAGTGAATTATTAAGTTAATTCATAGAATTGTTACTAACCAAATTTTGAGTTAAAATTAAAATTTTCAGATGGTTGTAAGGGCGTTTCCAGTGACTATCAAGTCCATTTGAAATATGGAGTTGGTTAAGAGTAATAAGAAGAGTTATTTCAGATTTTAAACCACAAGTTTTATGTTGAAATCACTACAATCCCCTAATACCTTATAAATTCTGGAAATGGAGAGAGATTACAAGAGTAGATAACCCCAAAACTAGCATGAGATTTGTCTTTATTCAAGATATCATTTTCAAGTACGAAAACACTCTTTTAGAAATGTGCAATGAAAAAGAACTTTTAATGGAAATACAAGGTCAAAGTTTGATACTACCTTGTGTAAATAATACTAACACAACATAATTCGGCAAGAGCTTGTACAAGATCCTCAAGAATTGTGCTCCACTCAACCATCCCAAAAACCTCCAAGCGAAATATAATATCATAAACTTCATTCCTAAGTCCTCTAACAAGTGAGGGAAGTACAAAATCTAGGGAGTGTTTAAAGGGAACGTTTGGAGGAAGCGACGTAGGCATACGTGAAGGGAATTGCAGAAGCACGACGTAGGCAGGTGTGAAGGGAATTTTATGTTATTTCGATCTGAACAGGTCTGATGAGGTTATTTCGTGTCATACATCGCAAAGAAAGAAAGTTCAGGATCCTTGAAGGAGTACAAAGATATCTCCAACGATTAGGAAGTGGACGGTGACGACAACTCGTAAACCTTGAGGTTCCATTTTGAAAAAAAATTTGTGGGCAAACACTCCCTATGAAAATTTTGACGAGAATTGTGGCACATTCACCTTGAGATTTTTGGTTTTTTTGAAATCCCAAAATGGAAAACCAATCAATGGTAAATGTTAAAAATGGAAAGTAAATCTCAGATTTTGTGGAAACAAATCATTTGGGCCAAGTCAAAATTACTTCAGCTGACAAAACAAGAAAGTGGATTTGGGTAAATGAAAAACAATATCAAAGTATTCTAAAGTGCAGACTTGCCTGCTTTAAATGGGAACAAAGAAGAAGAAAACAAACCCAGAAGAAGAAGAAAAAAAAAAAGAGCAACAAAAATAAAGAAGAGTCAATCATTTACAGTCCCACAACTACACCTCTTACTTGGTCATCAGATCTCTATGTCCAAGAACTGATGAAGGCCAGGGAAAGGCTGGAAATTTTAGAAGCCAATGAATAGGAAATAGACCACAAACTTTCAGAGATCACACTTGCAAATCAATGTTTAATGGAAGGTAATAGAATTTTGGAAGAGTAGGTAACGATGTTACAAGATGCTGTACAGGAAGGAAAACAAGAATGGGAAAACATGAAGGTAGCATGGCAAAGCAAGAATGACACAATGACAACAAACAAAGATGTGATAATATCTAAAACAACTCGGGTAGATACACAAATGGGTCAGCAAATAGTCCTTTCCGAAAATAAGGCAGAAGAGAACAAGAAGACATACATTCCAAAAGAAATCAAAACTAGGGTTGAGGACACTAATGGTCACAAGAAGAGGAAAAAGAAGATGTAAGTTCTCGTAGAGCAAAGGAAAGAGAACATAAAGAAAGAAAAGAGAGGGATACAAAATTTATTATTAGGGGAATAAGAGACTATGGAAAGAATGAAAGCACTTTCAATTTGACAAGGGAATTTTTGAGAGAGAAATTATATTGGAGAGGGAAAATTTGTCAAGCAAGGAGGGTGGGAAAGATATGTGAGGAAAGACCACGACCTATAAAATTCATCATGGCAACTGTACACGAGAAACATCAACTCTTAAGAAAAAAGAAACTCTTGAAAGGCTCACACTTCTTCCTAGATGAAGATTTAATTAGCAAGCAACAAGAAGAGAGAAGAGAAGAAGTGGAGAAAGTTAGAGTAGCAAGAAATGAAGGCAAAAGAGCATGGTTGTACAATGGTAAGGTGGTTATTGCAGTGTTTGGGCCTCATGGAAAAACAGGACAACAAGCTAGCAATAAATTAAAAACATGTAATTCTATAATAGGGAGGAAAACAACAGGATCAACATGAATGAAAAGGGGTGAAGACTCAAATTCGAGTCTTGTGTGCCAAACCGCGTAGCAACCAAATCCTACCCAGGTCTACCTAATTCTAGTTTGTTGGAACTGTAGAGGTTACCCTTGGAGGAGGGGACCTAGGATAGGGCCTATTGCAGAAGGTAGAGGCATAATTTGTCTCACAGAAACTCATGAACATGATGGTTGCAAAACTCCTATGTTTGACAGTTATTTGAAGTTAGCAGTTTGGAACGAGGCAACAGAAAATGGCAAAGGGTATGGAGGAATACTGGTTTTAGCGAAAGAAAAAGTAGGTCACCACATTCAGTTAGTGAAAGAAGATACAAATAAACAATATTTATGGTTCAAAATAACAGAGAATGAGAACGACATAATAATTGCAGCATGTTATTTTTCACCTAAAGTATAAAAAACTTACAAAAATAAGGGATTGGACAACAAAGATCCGTATGCAGCTTTAAAGAAAGATATTTTTGCATATTCTCAACAGGGAGAATTTCTTTTAGTGGGAGAGTTCAATGCTAGAACAACAAATCAACAAGCTAGTATTCTTTGTTGCAAAGAGAATCACAATCCTATCTGGCTCATTGAAGAGGAGAATTATCAGTGGTTAAGATGTTCAGAAGATGACAAAGTTAGTAATAATTTTGGAGAGGAGTTTCTTACGTTGTGTGGTGCTTTCAACTTAATTATTTGCAATGGTCAAGATAGATGGAAAAATTCTGGGAACTTCACTTGCAACACATACAATGGGGCAAGTGTCTTGACTATGTTATTGGTTCACAAAGCCTAATAAAAAGAATAGATGAAGTTAAGATTGGAGAGCATATTTGGGATCTAAAATCAGATAATAATCCAATCTATATAAATTTATCCTGGTTAGAAGAAAGACAAAATAGGAGGAAAACCCAATGTTCTCAACAATTGGCATCAAGAGGAAAAATTATTCTAACACAATAAAATTGCACTATCTTCAAAACAATGTTGAAGATATCAATTCAGAAGGAGAAAATTGGTCCCCAAAGCCTCAAAAACCATGAATTAACAAATATAATCCAGGGTGCACTTGAGAAGTGCAAAAGAGAAAAAAATAGGAAATCAGAATCAAATTGTTTTCCTGTGAATGCGTGGTTCGACGAGGAATGAAAAATGGCAAGGAGAACCTTGAAAAAGGAAGGAGAGGGGAAGATGAATGTAAAGTTATATAAGCAGATTTTAAAAAAGAAATAATATGAGTTCATGCAAACAAGGCGGGAAGAGCTAAGATATCTAGGCAAGAATAACCCAAAACATTTTTAGCAGGAACTTCAACCAAGGAAGAAGAAATTTGAAAATAATATTACAACCAATCAGTGGTTTGACCATGCATGGCAACTCTATGAAAAAGAATTAGAGGTTAAGCCTCCTACCAGGATCAACACAACTATAAAGCTTTTTACAGTACATGAGGTGGAGGCAGGAACTAAAAAGTTGAAAATAGGGAAGGTAAAGGACTTGGTTGAACTTCAAGTAGAGTATATAAATTGGGGAATGAACATTTTGGCACCGCACATCATGGAAATATTCAACAACGTCATTCAACAAGGATTCCCAAGGGATTGGACAACTAGTCTAGAAATTCCCCTTTTTAAAAGTGGAGACATTAATAATCCTTCCAACTATAGAACCATTATGATCAATCCTTTGTTTGCAAATATTTTTAGGGGTATGGTAGAAAATAGAATCAGCAAGTGGAAATAAGTAAAAGAAAAGAGGGCAAAAGGGCAAGCGAGTTTTAGGGCGAAGCATTCTACAGTAGATCATGGTATCACAGTAAGACACATTGTTGAAAATGTTTGGGGGAGAAAAGAAGAAGTATTTTGCTGCTTTGTTGACTTCAAAAAGGCATTTTACACGTTCCCTAGAGATAAGTTGTGGTGTAGAATGCAAGAACTTGAATTTCTTTTACAATATAGAGTTATTGTCCATAGGCTTTATGAAGAGGTGAAAGTAAAAATTGGAACTTCCAACAGGCATTTCAGAAAGTTTTAGAAGTGACATCAGAGTCAAGCAATGTTTCCCTTTTTCCCCTACCCTTTTTGGTTTATATATTGACAAACTGGAAGAGTCACTAAATTTGCAAGGTGGGGATGGTGTTCGATTGGGGGAGTTTGTGATAAAGCTTCTCCTATATGCCGATGATCTTATGATGGTTCCTAAATTGGCCCATGGATTGCAGATGCACCTATATGCCCTTGAGAATTTTTGTGAAGCAGTGGGGATGAAAGTCAATACTAGTAAGACCAAAATAATTATTTTCTCTAATAAAAGGAAGCAAAGCCAGCATACGTTCTACTTCGAAGGCAACATTCTTGAAGAAGTAAATGAATACAAGTACCTCGGGATTGATTTCAACAACAAGCTTAATTGGGGGGATTGCAGAAAGAAAATAATTTTAGGAGGGTGGAAAGCATTATATGCACTTCAAAATAGATGTAGAGATGTAGAGTTATGGGATTGGAACACGATCAAAGTAATTTTTGGACTCCTAGTTTTTCCAATGCTATTATATGGGTGTGAATTGTGGGCTAACGGCATCCTTGTTTCAAAATGGAAACAAATTCAAAAAATTCAAAAACGCATGATCATGAGAAAGTTCAAAATAAAAAGTTCGGTTCCCTATGAGATAATTTTGAGTGAAACAGGGGCAACTCCCAACGAAGCAATTGCTATGGTGCGTCTTATAAGGTATCTAAAAATAATTGAGGAAATGGGAGGAGGTAGAAGGATGAAAGTTATCTTCAATGAAGGTATGAGTGAAAGAAAGAAATCACGGATGAGACAAAAAAACAAATTGATGAAAAAATAGAATATTCACCTTAATGCATGTCCCACAAATAGCAAGGAGTTAAATACTTTTGTGTTGGAGAAGTTCCGTAAGGGTATATGGGGAAAAGAGTTGGGTAGAAAGAAGAAGTATTATGTTCAAGAATTCAACCGCACTTGTGGTTTCCAACAAAAAGAGTATATTGGAGCTAGCATTCTGTGAAGAGAAAAGGTTCTTATTGCTCAATTAATAACTAACTCACAACAACTTTGGTGTGAAAGGGGATGGTGGAAGAGACCTAAAGAAGCTTGGGAAGAAAGGGTATGTACTTTTTTCACTTTTGGGGCTGCGAAATCAGAAAAGCATTTCATTTTGGAATGTGATGCTTTCAAATACATCAAGGACTGTTACTGCAGTATGTTAGCATCAATTCCATGGCATTATCTTTCAATGAGGGAATAGTTAGAAGGTTGGGTCAACTCATCATCAATTTGAGTAAGAAAAGGATTGAATTACAGAAGGCAAAAAAAACGAAGTTGGTAGTCCCATAGTCTATTTTTAGTCTCATGGACGTTAAAATATCATTCATTCATTCATTTAGACGTAAGATGAGTTTTTTTACACACAACCAAATCCTCATTAAATGTAATAAAAATATTTGTAAGTTATAATTTGAAAATTAAATCAATTTAGATCCATTTTAATTCTGTATTTACCAAGGATATTAATTTTTTTTTTCATTTTAAAAGAGGTTTGCACTTCAAGAGATTTGATCCCTCTTAGCATTTGATAGATCCTAAATTAAGATGGATATAAACTAGTAACATATCAATAATCTCACTTTCACTCTCACTCTGTTAGCATTGTTGACATTATAACTAAAAAGACAAAATAAAATTATTTCACTCTCACTCGCAACCATTCCCGTTGTTGACATTACATAATGAAATTATTTTACTCTCACTCTCAAACATAAATAATAAAATATTTAGATGTTCATGTGAAATAAAATAATTTTATATCAACTTAAAGAAAATATATAATATGAAGGAGATGTATAATGAGTTGAAAGGTGTAATTTAAAATAAAAATAAAATATTTTTAAATAAAAACAATGTTGGCTATAATTAAAAATAAAAATGAATATACATATTTGGTTAGTTTTAATTAAAAATATTATAAAATATCAATGATTTCACTCAGTTTTGTCATTGGTTGACATTAGAAACTACAAGATGTAAAAATATTTCACTCCCACTCTCAACCATAAATAAAATATTTAAATATTAATGGAAATAACATAATTTTATATCAACTTTAAAAAAGATAAAATAATTAAAAATAAATTAAAATAAAATATTGTATGATGTATAATTTTTATATATTTTTAAAAATAGTTCAATACAAGACTTAACTAAACTATTAAGTATCCATACAAACTAATTTATTTCAATAGAAAATATATATAGATCATTACAAAACGTTTTAATGCATAAAAAGAGAAGAAACAATTGAAACAAAAAATCAATTAGAAAGGTGTTGATTTGTTTGTTAACAAACAAGAAGGGAAATTGTTTCCTCATTATTGGTATAAATCCATTAATCCTAGTATTATATTCCATTCTAAAGATAAAGATCTCTACATAATTCTTATAACAAAGACCAAATTTTATTTCTGCATGTTACCCCTTGTACACAATATAATTTTAATCTTTTAGGTATAAACTCTAAGTAAACTCTTGGAAGTTCTACCCATTAGCACCTAAACATAACCTTTTCACTTTTGATTGGTTCTCCTTTAACATAAAGTGGGTTTACCTAAGATCAAATCACTAATTTATCTACTAGCACAAACTTGAAAATCAAATTAGTGATTTGTGTGTTTAAATATCTTCTTTAAATAAATGGTGAGAAGACAAGTAAGAATGAGTGTCTTGTCCTTTGGGAAATTGAAGTTAGTGCATTACTTGATGAATAAACTTGTAATGTGAATAATAAATAAGCAAGCCATTTTATACATGAACATCACTAATTAAAGCAACAACATCAATACAAATAAGTAAATGATTAACCCATTAATATGCTTTGTCATTTACTAGCTCAAAACCAACCAACGTATGGTGCAACCAATAAAAAATAATATTAACAAAAAACCATCAAACAATAGTTAATAATAGGTTTTATCTTCATTGATAAACATTGATTACATAAAGGAACAAGGAAGGCATGAATACCTCTCGAAAAAATCCTTCTACAACATCCAAACAACCCACAAGAAGTATGTAACAAACTTGATGATAGATATATAGACTGGTGGAATTTTAGATGGCTATCCTAGCATCAATATGATCTATACTACAAAAAAAGATAACATTATTTGTGAGCTTGTCCTCTCTCTAACCTACAAATTTATAATACCCTTTACCTTCTTGAGAGAGATTTTCTCCACTTGAATTTTTTATTCGCAAATGAGGAGAGCTCATATTTTTATAGCCTTTTTCTCTTAACTAATTTTCTATGTTTTGATATTCCCTATGTGCACCCAGTCACCTTTTACCAACCAAACATGATATGAATACAATCATCGGAGAAGATATCTACCAAAGATATATATGGGTCATTTGGACAAACCCTTAGGGTGAGTTACATCCAAAGACAACTTTCTATTCTAATCACTTCACATTAATGAGTGAGGAATTATTATTCAGCCCATTACATGCTTCACCATTGGATGCATGCCCTTTGAATCCACTTGGGATAATTCAAAATTGGATCTCATAGAATAAATATTGAGGTTGACCACCAAATTGATTGATAAGACACAATACGTTAGTTGTTCCATCTTTGAGAGATTGAGACCGAGGAGCATTTAATACTTAAATGCCTTGCTTATTATAAGAACCCTGGGAAATTTTATTGCTTATTTAGAGGGATCCATAATCTAGCACCAGAGATGTATTGCACTCTACATGTAGGAGGCCCTCGAACTTTGTACCCACAATCTCTAGCCTCCTGCTAGACCTAATCATGTTCAACATATTACTTCATTTTTTGTGGTGCTCCCATTAGTTAGAGGGATCGGGAGACATATCGATAATGCCATTTCTTTTGAGTATATATTGGTGTAGGTCGAGGGACCATTCCCCTTCCCTAGAGACTTCAAATAAATCACCATACCAAATCCCTTACCTGTAGGTATATGAGATCACCTATACAATAGTGGATTACTTCATATCTTCATATCTTCTCCCAACTATTCTTGAGGGCACCATTTAGAGAGAGATATATATTGGTCCATGAACTTTTCCATATATCCCTTCCTTCTATATGTATCCCTCCCAATGTAGTTATTTGCATATGCATTCAAGGGTTTCTATAGGTTTTAGTATATAGAACTCATGTCTCATTTTCCTTCTTGTTCTTTATATAGGAGACATTTTTGTTTTCCTGCCTTTTATTGACATCATTGTATTGAATAGTCCCATTGACCTATCTTTTGTGGTAATGTGTTAGACATTAATATAATTATATTGTCTTATCTAATACCATGTAGGATTTTAAGCACAAGTACAAGATCTGGTTGTGTCCAAAAACTGCACTGGCAATTGCAAGACAAAAAGAGAAAAGAGAGAATAAAATATCACTCAATATAATAAGTAGCTAAAATACCAATTCAAATTAACTTATATTACATTTCTTGAATTTAGTACAATTAAATAACACTCTCACATAAAAGACTAATGCACACCAACTGTGTTTCCTTTTGCAAGCACAACCAATAGAAAAGCAACTCAACAACTCTCCCTTAGTTTCAATTAACTATTCCAAAAAAGGAGTTTTAGGGTCTACAATAAACTCAATGTCAATAATAGAGTTGAATAAGGATGGGATGAGGCAAAAACAAGTGATAATTGAAGAAAGAAATGACACACTCCACTCATAACTTAAAAATATATAAAAAACCCCAAAAGTAGAACTACAAATCAAAGGATAAGGTTCCATAGGATAAAGAGATAAGTCGACAGGGTTATGGATAATATTATCTCTAGAAATGGGAATTAAGTGTGAATTAATGGATAATAAATATCCATGCCAGTTCCCTATCAATTCCCAGTCATTGCCACATGTCATCCTACATGGAACTCCCTAATAAAAATAGACATACAATAAATAGTAAATAAAAAAAATAGTAGGATCACCTAAAGGGTAGGGAATGTAGGGAAAGTGAGGTGCATGTACAGCAATATTCATTTTCTCTCACTACTAAAACACACTTAACCAACCATAGAAGATAAATTATGCCCTATAAGTATGAAGGTGTATGGCTTGTGCATGGAAAGGATTTCTATAGCAGTATATGGTCTATCATATGGCCCGTGTACCTGTTGGTTACTTCAACAATCTAACCTTATTCTCCCAGTTCCATTCTTCCATCTTCTTGCTCTCTTTTCATGTGTTATTGACTTCTCCTATATTGTCATGTTTATGCTTCAAGAGAGATAAATAATATCCTCAATCCTAGAAACTAATTTCATCAATTCTATTTGCCACCTATCTCAATCATAGAAAATAAATTACGCCCTACAAATATGAAGGTGTATGGTATATGCATGGAAAATATTTCTACAGTAGTGTACAATCTACTATATGGCATGTGTACTTGTTGGTCACTTCAATAATCTACTCTTCTTCTCCTTGATGAAACCTTCCCTTCTTCCATCTCCCTTGCTCTCTTTTCATGTGTTATTTACTTCTCCTATATCATTAGTTTTATGCTTTGAAAAAGATAAATAATCTCCTCAATTGTAGTTTCCACCTATCTCAATCATGATATGTATGGATAAGATTAAATTCTAGTCTAAATCTCTAGTGCTATAGAGCTTCTAGAACATTTAATTTAGATTCCTTAAACTAATTGACTTCAAAATATAATAATTTCACCTTTTTATTTAACTTTTCAAGTGAAATTATAAGATGGAATTATTTCCAACTTTTCCTAAGTGATCACTAACGAAATACCTTGAACCTCTTCTTACACGTTCACATTATAATTATGTAATAAAATCTTTCTCGAGCTACATTTATCAATAATGTGCACCTCTAGGTCCACCACAAATACATTATTACTCCTCAATTTAAGGATCCTTGAGTCATATACAAGTATCCATGTAAGAAACTTAGTGTCCCCATTCCATCCAAAGCTCAACACCCTCCTCAATGGTTATTCCTCTTCCAGAAAACCAACTCTCCATGTGCACATTATGAAGAAAGTCATCCTTCCCTATAGGTCTCCAATGCTCCAATGGATTGTGCCACATAAGCATCAAGACAAGGTTTCTCAATCTAAGGTTAATATATCTACAATGTGTATATTGGTAGTACAATAAAGGGTAATAAATGCACCATGCATCCCACATTGCATGAAGCACCCTCAAGCATGGTATAAAAACTTCCAAAGTAACCTTAGAAGTTAATGCTAGTGTTTTCACCAACACCATTCTACTCCCTTTACAATTCAACCAAACCTAATCTACAGATCTTAACTCATTATAGTCTCAAAATCAACCATCGGTTCTTGGAGAGGAGATATACCCTAAACATAACACTTCCATTAGGGAATCAAACCTCTCCTCAAAATAATTGGAAGGGATGCAAATGGAAGAATACAATTTAATTTGTTTAGCATATCTCTTGGGATGTAATTCAACATATTTATGCTACTTTCCCTTTCCCTTGTTCTTCTTTGGAATCAACTAACATAATGTTGCAATAGGTGACACATAAAGCACCTTATATTTCTTAAACCAATCTTATCTTCACTTTAATTTTCATTCTTACCCTTTTTGTATCATTTATTGCTTCTCTAATTTGTCCTCCCAAAAACGACTCGGTATTCTACCTCCTTTTGTTGTGTTACATAGGACTCCAACCCAATATCTTCCTATACAAGGTGATCCCAAAAATTCTAAATGTTAGGTAGTTTGTATCAAGCACAAAAAACTTGGAAAAAAGTTTCAAAGACAGAGCAATTCTATTCAAGGCAATGGAAACCAACTCCTTATCTACCACTTTTGTCCCATTAGTAGCCAAGTAATATTTCATCTGTATGATTTGGCCAAATAGCTCAACACTATAGCTGTGTTTATCATGTGGATGATTAAAAACTTGTTTTTCATAACATCTATTTAGAGACATAAAAAATATGATATAACCCAACCACAGCCTAATACATCAACTTACTTATCATCTTCTCTTCATTATGATTGATGAACTTATTTGATCTACAAACTACCATTGATATTCTATTGGATAGTTCATCACAAAGATCTCATGAAAATTAGATTGAAATTTGAAATCTATACTATGATATTAATTTTCCTTAGATTTATGGATTTATTAATTATGATTTTTTTCTGTCTATGCATGCAATAGATAAATTGTGGAAAATATAGAATATTGAAACACAAACACACACTAATCACAATGAACACCAAGATATGACCTGTGAATACATTTTGGGAGAAAACGCAACTGGAAGGTGGGGTTGTTATGCTATCTTTTTCTCTTGAATGAGAATAATGCAAGTACAAAAGAGAAGGCATTGTCTGTGGAGTCATCTCATATCTATGGCCTAATAGGCTACTGTAGACACTAAACTCCCACCATCATGCTTTCTCACTCCCACTCCCAAGTTTTTCTTCTCTACTATGGAACTAAATAAAATAATGGATGAAACCCTTTTTCCTCCTAATGGCCTAGTTATACCACATCTTAACAGCCAAGTAATGGTTAAACATGACCCATTCAACCCTCAACATGAATTATAAATTGACACTTATAGATTATTCTTTGTAGTCTCTACATACCTAGCCCCTTTTCCATGAATAATGAGAAATGCGATGGCATCCTTTCGAATTATTGTGGTAAATCATGATAGATCAACTTCTAGGGCATACCTTTCTCATACAAGCTCCAATTGAGGTGATTCCTATGTCATTGGAAAATTTTTGGTGTGTAAATTATGGAATCTTAGCTCATAGTAAGACCAAGGCCAAAAAAAGTGGTCATTTAAGGCCTTAAAATGACTCCTAGAGTTTTTCACCCCAAATTTTCCAAACTAGGTCCACTAATAAAAATGACCCTACAAGTTGCTTCCTCTATCATTTTCACTTTGTTTGCATCGATATGGATGAAAAATAATATAATGATGCAATTTGTATGATTATCCGTGACAAAATAAGATATGTTTTTCTTTTCCTTTGCCTCCTTCTAACATGAACAACCAACCATGTTAGTAAGAGTAATGATTTATTTATCAACATGCCTTGGATTTGAGCCTCCTATAAACATTTGAAACTTCCACTTCTAAGGTATAAAATTGGAGGTACAAACTAAGCTATCACACTGTCTAAGATTGAGAGTAAAATTCCTTACAAATTTGAAGCACACCTCAAAGAAAAATAAACAACAAAGAAAGTAGAAAAACTCTTCTAAGATTTCAATGCTTCTCCCAGTAACACTAGGGTTTCACACCCAATGACATCTAATAGGTCAAGAACATTTTCTAGGTATGAAACAATTAAAATTTCCAACTCCCTCTTCACCAAGAGAGAAATCTCATTGAAATCATCTCTAGTACCATGTAGAAATTCCATAAAAATCCTCTTAATGCTAGTTTAGAAATTTCACCTAAACCTTGAAGTTTTCTAGGTCTATTCCCTATGGACTTTCAACTTTATGGTTGAATATAAAATATTAGTTTAAACTAGAAAAATACTTTACTTTAGTTAAAACCAATTCAATCAGTTTCTCAAGAAAACAATTGTCAATCAAATGTACTTCAATACCACAAAGTTATAACCCTTATAGCACACTTTCCAAGAATCTAATAAATCTGAAAATTACTTATTTCACCAACTTATAACAATAGTGAATATGCTCATTTATCTTTTAGTATTGGTTAAACCACTTAACAAATTCAAATAACTATTATATCAAATCAACATTCAATATAACCAACACTAGATTCTACTCAATCCTAAACATAACGCAAGTTGAAATTCAAATCTATAAGTACACAAAATTTGGACAATTGGAATTTGTAACACACGCAAAGGATGAAGTACATGTACATAACAATAGATTATCACAAGTAAGTACAAGTCAAATTCTTCAAACTCTAGTTTCAAAATCCATAAGTAAATCCTATCCACTAACTCCTTCACAAAATATTAAGTGAATTTACATAGCAATAATTTATCACAAGTTAGTACAAGTCAAGTTCTCCATGTTGAATTTTGTAACTATGGTCGATATTCATACTATATATTTGGCCCTTGATGATTTATATTTATTATTGTAAAGCATATTTTGAATGCTAGAGTTAAGAGAAAATTATATTTTGAGTCAAGTGCCATTTGGACTATTGAAAGAAGAAAATTTATATGTTTTAATTTGAAATTTTTGGGTCCAAGTTTGTCAAGTCAGCCTCCCTACAAGTCAAGTTGGCCCTTGGCAGACTCATAACCCTTCGACCTAGAATATCACTATATAAATCCAGCTTGACCTCATTTTCTCACCACAAATTCGCATCTTTCTCAAAAAAGTTTATGGGCAAGCAAGCGAAGGACAAGAAAGACAAATAGGATGAAAAAGAAAGACAAAATTATCTTCTCTCTCTCTCTCTCTCTCTCTCTCTCCCCTTGATCACACGTTTGGAAGGTATCTCTATCTCTCTCTCTCTCTATTTCTCTCTCGATCACACATGTGGAAGGTCTCTCTCTCTCTCTCTCCCCTTGATCACACGTTTGGAAGGTATCTCTATCTCTCTCTCTCTCTATTTCTCTCTCGATCACACATGTGGAAGGTCTCTCTCTCTCTCTCTCTCTCTGCAATTTTTATTTTCTAGGTAGTTTCTGTTGTAGGGGCTGGAATTTTGGACAATTTCGGGGGGAAATTCTATGGGATTCTGGAAGTTGTAGGAGGGCCGAAATTCTAGGTCAGATTAGCAGAGGGAAGTGTTGGATCAGATTGGGAGGCTTGAATTATAGGGTTTGACCAAGTTTAACCATAGGTCTATTTGTGTCTCTTATTGAACAAAATAATTTATCTACTGAAAATTTTTGTTGGGTTTTCCCCTTAGTGGGCTTTCCCAGGGTAAATCTTGTCTCTCTTTGCACATTGTGATCTCTTCTATTCTACTTTTCTTGTAATGTTTAATTTATAAAGTATAATTTATTAATGAAATAGTGGAAAAATTAAAAGAATATCAACATCATTAGAAATAATTATCAACTTTTGAGAAATACTATAAAAATCAACATGGTATTAGATCTTTGGTGAAGGAAGGAACATTGAAATCACTTTCAAGAATACTCTACATTAAGATCACCATTTTTGAATTCCTTCTTGTTTACTTTCAGCCATTTCCTCTTTTATGAAATCAAAAAAATCTAGAGGGAGCCTCAAATTTCAGATCATGGAAAGTTAGGATTGATATTATTCTTGCAAAGAACAAAGTTTTGGATATTGTTACCTGGAAGGTCGTAGAACCAACAGATGTTGCAAGAAAGGAGAAAGCTCAAGGAAGATGATATCACTGCCATGAATCAGGTGTACCTTGGTGGTTGAGAGGGAGCATAAATTACCTCTCAACATGCATCCTCAGAAGAAGCTTCAACAAGTTGTGGAGTAGGCACAATTAGAGAATAAGAGAGGAGATTGAGTGGAGGCATCCACTCAAGCAGAGACCTCTAGTAGGGGGAAATTTTGATCCAGGTGGGCATAGGGAGCACATGCAGCCATACCTCTAGGTGAGAGGTGGGGTGATGTGAAGTCATAATCCCAAGAGAAGAAATTTGGGCAGGATCCATTGAGATGTCTTGTCTCATGGATCAGTACTTGGCTATGAGGGGCCTACAATACATAGTAGCAAGATGGATGAAGTAGCGATTGATGTAGTCAGATATCATAGTGATAGATGTCAGGTAATGGAGCACAGATTAGAGTTGGCAGTAGTGCAGATGGCACAGATGCAGAGTCAACAAAAACACAAAATTTTCAGTAGACAATGCAGTAACTAGTAGCACTCAGAGACTCTGATGATAGATGCATCATATTGATTCAGTTTGGATGTTTTTTTAGTTTCAGTAGTTGCAGGAGAAAACAACACTAGAAAAGTGTTGCATGCATAACATTCCAAAGGTACCAGATTGGGATAGAGTTGAATTCCTTCTTTTTGAGAGGGAGTGTTGAAAATGGAAACAATAAATTTTGAAAATGGCACCCAGAAATGACACCCAAGGGGGCTTCTGATTTAATTTTCCCTTAATTAAATTGGAAGAGAAATTGTAATTTCATCTCATGACAACTTTTCACTAGTTAACTAAGTTAGGAAGACTTATTTAGATTAGTAAATTCAAGTTGAGGGTCAGAGAGGAGGCATGTAGAATTCTCCCATGATCTTAGGGGTTCCAGTTATAGTTATTTGTGAGGTGTACTTAGTTAACTCAATTATTTGAGTTAAAATCAGTTTCACTAGTTCTAACTGAGAGATGAGCTAGTAATAGGTTTAGTGAATTAAATATGATTTAATTCACAAGTAGTGGTCAATCAGTTAACTGATAATTCACTATAAATAGTTGTTGCATGTCAGTTCTAAGCAAGGACCAATTGCGATTGGGGTTAAAGGGAAGACAACTGTCAGTTGTATAATTAGAAAATTGTACAGTTCATGCATGAGCTCATCAGATTTCCTTGAAGGAATTGCACAATAATTCTTTGGAATTTACTTATTAATAGGGCCACAATTCCTCCAAGAATGTGTAAACAAGGGTGGTCATACAAAAGTTTAGAAATGGTTAAGTATTGGACCAATTTTTCCTATATCAAAGTGAGACAGTCAACAGAGTGTAGAGGTTTCTCAGGAAGGGAAATAACATTGTATTGTTTCATGAGCTTGACGTTATGCAATATAGAGATAGTGGGGTTTTGAGAAATTTATTTCCCCAGATACATCTTGTGTTGTGTTATTGATAAATTTCTTTCTCTTGTTATGTCATTGTGCGATCGAAATTGGTTTCCACAATATGTCGAAGTGATTCAGTATTTTGTTTTAGTACATTACAAGATTAGTTGAATCCATTTATATATTTCTACAGAATTTTGAATTTGACATGAAATATCTTGGTTTGATGCATTATTATTTGGGACTAGAAGTATGGTAGAAGTCTGACGAAGTCTTCCTTGGTCAAGGAAAATATGTCATCGAGATCCTTCAAAGATTTGGCATGATGGAATGTAAACCCATGGAAACTCCCATGATAATGAACTTGAAGAAGCCGAGAGGCTCTGAGTCCAATTTGGTAGATCCATCTATTTATTGACGATTGATTGGTTCATTGATGTATTTAATTAACATATAGTTGGGAATTTTCTTTGCAATGAACACATTGAGCCAATTCCAGGTGGAACCAAAACATGAGTATTGGATTGCAACAAAACACATTTTGACATATATACATGATACTATGAACCTTGGTTTGAGATATGTCTCAAATAGTGATGTATAAATTTAGGGATATACAAATTTTTACTAGGCAAGGATTACAGATGACATGAAGAGTACTTTAGGGACATGATTCAATTTTATATTTTCTATGATATCTTGGATTAGTATGACTCGAGCTATCTTTCACACTCAGTACTATAGAAGCAAAGTATATCACAGTGAATGAAGCTTGTACTGGAGCAATGCGGCTTTGGAAGTTGCTTGTAAGTTTGTTTTACCAAGAGCTAGAACCCGCAATGATATATTGTGATAATAAAATTTGTGTAAAAATTTCAGAGAATATTGTGTTCCATAATAGTTTGAAGCATATTGAGATCAAGTACCACTACATACATGACATGGTGCAGAGGAGAGCAGTTAGGCTTGAGTACATCTCCACAGATGAGAAGATAGCTAATATTTTTTCGAAGTTGTTGTCCATAGGGAAGTTTGTGTACTTTAGGGACAAGATAGGGCTTGCTGAGATTACCCCTCTCATAGAGAGGGAATTTTGATGAGATAACACCATGGATTGCATTCTCCCTCTGTCAAGTATGACCAAATTAGGGAGAGTGTTACAGCAGAGGACAATCATTATTCTTGTGTCATAGTTGTTGACCAGATTAGGAAGAATGGTCCTAGAGGATTAGGATCACTTTGTTGAGTGGGTTCCTTTCAGCATTAGAATCATGTTACTTGTCAATTAGGTGAGTGATCTCATTTATAATTAAGGCCCATATTACTCAGGATGAGTGTGGCCTTTGTATTTGGGACTATATTACTCATATGGATTGAGTGTGTCCCTAGGGTTTCAAAATGAGTCACAATTCTTGACTAGATGGTGGAGAACAATGACTAGTCAATATACCATGAGGTGCCTACTAAAATCATGGTGACTAATTGATGCTAAAGATGTACCATGTATCACAGTTAGTGATCAGATTATGGTAACTTGTTGATGTAGATATTGTAGATGAGTTTATAACCTTTTCATAGAATTTTTTTTCAACTTGAGAACACCTATGAAATCCATTTTGAATACCTCCCTAATTAAGATGGAGCATTGAATTATATAACTATGGTTGGCCTTCATAATGTATATTTATCCCTTAATGTATTTATATTGATTATTTTAAAGCATATTTTAAATGCTAAATTCAAAAGAAAATTATGTTTGAGTCAAGTCCCATTTGGACTATTGAAAGAAGAAAATCTGAATTTTTGAATTTGAAATTTTTTACTCCAAGTTTGTCAAGTCAGCCTCCCTCCAATTCAAGTCATCCCTAAGTAGATTCACACCTCTTCGACCTAGTAGATCACTATATAAAGGAATATCAACCTCATTTTCTCACCACCAATTCACATCTCTCTCAAGCAAGTTTCCAGGAAAGAAATCGAAGGAAAATCAGGACAAAGAGGATGAAAAAGAAGGATAAAATTATCTTTTATCTCTCTCTCTTTCTGCAGTTCACATTTTTTGGCTAGTTTATGTTGTAGGGGCTGAAATTCTAAGTAGTTGCAAGCGGCCTAAATTTATGGGATTCTGGTAGTTGTAGGAGGGTCAAAATTCTAGGTCAAATTAACAAAGAGAATGCTGGATTAGATTGGGAGGCTTGACTTGGAAGGTTTGACCAAGTTTGTCCATAGGTCTAGGTGTGTCTCTTGTTGAACAAAATAAATTCTCTATTGAAAAAGTTTGTTGGGTTTTTCACCTCAATGGGTTCACCCAAGGTAAATATTGTCTCTCTTTGTGCATTGCTATCTCTATTGTTCTACTTTCTTGTATCGTTGAATTTCTGAATTATAATTGCTTGATGATATATTGGAAAAAAATTAAAAGAAGATCAACATCGTTAGAAGTATTTATCAAATTTTCAGAAATACTATAATAAGCAACACTCCAAACCCTAGTTTGAGAATCCATAAGTAAACCCTAGCCACTAACTCCTAGTTAAGAATCACTCCCAACCAATGTTGGTCACGCCAACAAAGTTCTTCAACAAGCTATCATGCACACTGGAAATTCCTTGACACCTACATTTGCATTTTATAAGTGTACATGTAGTGTGCAAGATTTTATTCCTCTCTCTTCTCTACAACAAGCACACCAAGTACCATTAGGGGAATTTTGAGGTAAAAATTAGGCCTCAAAACAAAAAATGTATTATCAAAATCAATATTGAAAGAACCAATAGGATTCAAGATGATGATGTAAACCATAAGGGTGAATATTTTTTGGAGGAAAGGAACAAAAGTATTATTTTTTTAATTATATTCTTGAGTTATATCCTTGTAAGTTTATTCAAATTTCAAGAAGTTACAAGAGAGACCCACAAAAGGTCTCTTCTATTTTGGAAATTTTTGGTTTCTATTTAGAGAAATCCATAAACTATTGGGCTATAAATAAAATGTATCTTGTGCAAGTTAGGAACATCATTAAGAAAATATTTAGGGTTGCAATGGTCTCTTTTAAGGTAATTTTTGTATCTTATTTTCCTCGCTTCTTTGTTAGAACTGTGTTCTAGTTGTAGGATTTATTTTCTAGCATAAGAGATTTGAAAAGTGGATTTATTTTAATTTTAAGAACCCTTGATTTCAGATCTGGTTATATGATATGCTTGGGTTATTTTTCTTAATATAAGTGTCTTTTACTTTGTTTTTCATAATCTTAGTTTATGTGATGAAATACAAATATAACGATGGTACTATTGCATCTATATGAGTTTAGTATGTTGGTTGAAATTGTATTTGCAACACTGTCACAATTAAGAAGGATTTTTATCCATGCATCTTTAGTGGTTGAATATTGTCTATAACTGAATTCTAATTCATAAAGTATTTTCAGTCCATTTCCCAAGGATTAGGTATTGATCTACTTGAACCCACCACCAAAATCTATTTTATACCATAAAATATTTGATTGTTAATATGACTATTTTATGAAGGATTAATATAGATTGGTTTAATAAGTTTAACTAGGGAATCCCCCTTGTGTGAAAGGAGAACCAAGGGAGAAAGGTTTCCATTGAGATGAAAATGGGTGGAACTTCTAATTTTTCCTAAGCATGCTGTTTTTTGTTTACACTTGAATTTCTTACAAATGCAAGTTTGGAAGGTAAAAATTGGCATTGTTGCCAAGGAATCCAATTACCTTCCAAAAAAATTTATGACTATACTCTAGGACTATATAAGACATCTCGTTTTCCCTTTCAATGGAAGAAATTTTGAAGAATAAATACCACACAAGAAGTTGTTGGAAACTAGGAAAATACTGAGAGGGGGGTGAATCAGTATTGTAGGAATCTACCAATTTAAAAACTTTCTTTCACTTTGTGCAAGAAAACTAGGACACCATTAAATAATTTAGAAATTAATTGAAATAATTATGGAAATAAACAATATCAACAATCACAATGGAATACACAAAGAACAACAAATTATTCAAAACTTCTCTTCAATTTATTCATAAGGAAAGCTACAAATTCTTGTTAAAATTCTCTGGCTACAATCAACAATATGCTACAACTCCCTAATTTATCAGCTACAACTGAATGAAGCTACAACCCCAAATATTTACCATCACCCACTGGAAGGAGCACCAAACCCTGATTTGCAAGCTACAGCTTGCTTGACACTCATTGATCCATCTTTCATCCATTTTCATACTAGAAACATGAATGCCAACTCTGCCTTCAAAATAAAATAGTTTCCTCTTAATCACAAATACCTTCAAAAATATATGACTACTTAAAGCAATAGTAGCTTCACCTCAACTCGTTCATGAGAACTCTGTTTTTTTTAATCTGCTTGCTCAAGCCTGCTTATAAGGAATTTTGGATTGATATTTTTGGCCCCTTTGTTTTTCTTGTATTATTGCATGCAACCTTATTTTTATCTTTTTCATATTTATTTCAATCCACTTAATGTGTTCACCAAGTACTCAGACCTTAACCATCCTTTTATGCAAGTTAAACTCAGCGTTTCTTCTTATTTTTAACATTATGGTCTTTTAACAGGTTTTAGCGGGACTTTTTTATTTTTGGTTTCAGTTAAGTTTGGCTTAACTGCCAAGACTACCACTAAATTGTCACTTTTTAAAAGTTGTCAAATCATTTCATTGCTAGCCCAACACACTGCCAAATTAGTTCTCGACTCATTTCGCTGCTAGCCTAACACATTGCCAAAATAGCTGTTAACTTGTTCGTCCAAGGCCTTTGGTTATGGACTAAAGCCTTTTGATATCGACCCAAAGGCCTTTTAACAAATAAACCACCATTTCTAATTAAAATTCTTAGTCCTTTTTAAATTTCGATACAAATGCTTCCAATTCCCTTGAATTTTCCCTTAGCTCCTCTTGCCTGGCACCTTTACCTTTTTTCCGCCATCGGACCGAGCGTTGTGACATTTGACTTAGCCTTTGAGGTGCTTAACTACTGTAAGGCCTTTGTAGGTTTATTTTTCATGTTAATTGCTTCGCGCCCCTGGTCTTGTTTCTTGCATGAAACCTTGTTTCAACACTTAGCTCATAGCTCCCAAGCCCCGACGCTTTATGCATGCCACCTCTTAAATCTTCTGGGTTGGGCCTTGCAAGTTTAGTTGTCCTGTGGGGTCCTCTTGATGCCTCAAGAGCCAATATAAATTGCTCCTAGGCTGAGTCAACTCTGACACAGCCTCGTCAACCTGATGCTTCCCTTGTGCATTGCTCTTTAACCTTTCAGACTCTGAACAACGGGATGACGTCAAGTTGATGTCACCCACGCCATGTGTTAACCTCTTATTAGTCAATGTGTCAATTTGAAATGGGCCCTTCGAGTGCCCAAAAGCACCAAATCTACCTGCCATGTGTCACACTCCCATTAGGAAATTTTTGACGTCTCCTCTAACCAATACGACGTTGCGACCAATTCTATTGTCGGAGAGGAGAGAGAAGGGTCTTGAGGCCAGTTTTTCACTAATTTCCTTTGAAATTTTTTTAAAGGGTCCCTGCCATTTTTCTTTTTACTACTTAATATTTTTTCTAGATCGATGCTCCCTTTGCATGCTTCTTTCTTATGTCTTTATGGGAAAGCCTTTGCACCAGTCTAGGCTCTTGCGAGCTTCGCTATCAATGTGGGGGCCTCCCACTTAAGTTTGAGCCAATAAATGTGCCACTATTAGGCCACGTCTACTCGTTCAAGTCCTTTGCATTCCGACACTTTAAATTTGTGTGCCATTTTCAAACCTCTGGGGTACATCTATTGGGATACCTATACCAGGATGGTATCATCTACTGACATCATCCAACTCAATTTTGTTGAGTGCTTGATAACAAATGTTGAGGTATATCCGATGGGATTCCCCCATCGGTTCAAACTATAGTGCTGGCTCCGCCTATGGACAATGGGAAGCCTCTACGCTATTTTTTTGTCCCTCCAAGTTAGCTTGGTGGTCTCTATATCTGCTCTACTAAATTTTCTGTTGTGTTTGGCTACTCCACCAACCTTGGCTATGCACCAAAAGGGTCTCTAAGCCATTTTATCTCTACTAAAATTTGACTTCGATCATGCAACTTTGATTGGCTCTATCTTCAATACAGGAGGTCAATTTAATACTTCCACATACCATTGGAAAGACCTTTTTGAGCTCTTCCCAACTAGGTGGGTTCCAACTATATTTGAGATGATATGCTGCACTATAAACAGATCCAAAGTTTTTGCACCATTCTCATCAATGATGTTATTCATCCTTCTTCTTGGGCCTAGAACCTGATCTTCTTAGGCATCCTTTGACACCTTTGCCATGTGTTGACATCAATGACAACATATTTCCAACAATTCCCCCCTTAAGCATTGATAGTAACACTAGAATCAAACAAAACACCCTTAGCAAAACATATCAACGTTAATTGTCACCTTTGAGTGTTTCTCCCCTTGAGATGCACTTCTCTTATCCTCAGTTGTTTCTTCTACTGTAGTGTTGTTGTTGGATCACTAACACCTCTCCTTTACCGAGTACCTCTCATTTTAATTTTTTTTTTATCACCATGTATCAGTACCCTTTTTACATAAATGGAAAAGACACCATCATGCTCCCCCTTTCATCATACTCCTCCTGTAAACAATATTTCTTTGTCATGTTGATCATGTGGACCTGGAAGCTTCATATTGAAATGCTAAAAATTACAATAGTTACCTTTATTCCTCATGAAGGAAAAGCTAGTGGAGGGAGGCATGAGGAAAAACTCCCAATCTTTGCCTCAAATATTCAATTTTTTCTCTAGGAAGTGGTTTGGTGAAAATATCAACAACTTTCTCTTTATAAGTGACATATCCATCTTCACAATCTAATTTGAAACTTTCTCTCTCAAGAAATGATACTTGAGTAAATTATGCTTTGTCTTCAAGTGAAAAAATATGTTCTTTGACTTGCTTATTTCACTTGTGTTGTCACAATTAATGGGAATATGTTGATCATAGAACACTTGTACATATTTCAAGGTATGTTGCATACACAATAGTTGAGTTCAAAAATAAGTTGTTGCATTATACTATGATTCAGCCATAGATAAGGAAATGGGTGCTTGCTTCTTGCTCAACCATGAAACTAGACATTCTCCAACAAATAAAGCACCACCAATTGTGTTATTTCGATCATATAGATCACCTGCTCAATCAACATCAATATAAATAGTTAATGAAATATATTTACCTCTGGGGTACCATAGTCCATAATCCATTATTTCTTTGAGATATCTAAGAATCATCTTGGCTGCTAGTAGATGGTTATTTCTAGTGGTTGCTTGGAATATTCCAACTATAGAAACTACCTACATAATGTCTGGTCTTGAAGCTGTCAAATATAAGAGGCTTCCGATGATAGATCTATATAAATTCTGGTCCACTGCTGGAGATTCATCCATCTTTCAAAGTTTGCAACCCATCACCATTGGAGTGCTCACTAAAGAGAACTCTTCTATTCCAAATTTCTTTAGAACATCTTTGAGATATTTTATTTGAGAAATAAAAATTACTTTGGGGGCCTGTTGAACTTCAAAACTGTTCTTATTTTGACACCCTTTTTCATTATTTATTCCTTCCTTTTCACAAACTCATGACTCCAATCAATGATAATTGACATATTCGACATCTAGGAAGGAATTTAAATGATATCTACTTTATATTATGATGTTTCTTATTATTTAATTGAATTCCTGTAATTAGCTACAGAATGTGTGCAATTCTGTAGCTAATCGTTGTTTCTGTAGCTACTGTAATGGTTTGGCAAGTTTTGAGAAGTAAATAAGGAAGCAGGTCATATGGGTACCTCTAGAATGATCCACACATGGATCGTATCCCATCCACCTGTTCGAATTCAAAGAGAAATCATGCCTACGCTCGCGGTCAAGATCGATCAAAGAACGTGATATGTGAACGAAATACTCTCGATTTGCTTTGATGTAGCAAATTGAGAGATGGCCATTAAAGAATTTTCTTCTATCAAAACTTCTAATTTCAGTTCTATTTGTTATCTATAGGTGGAAATGCCTCAAACAATGAAATCTGAAACTTGTTTAAATACCGGTCTTTTGAAACTGGAAAACAATCCTAATTTTTGTGATAATTCAGTGTATGTTTTTGAAACTATGTTTTGATAATAAGAAGACCAGTTCCAGATCCTTTGATGTGCGCGTAGTCTATTATATTTTCAAGTTATTCTGTTGCAAAGGGCCCCTGCACGGAAAGGAAGTTTTTAATTGTTTTGTAGTTTGATTCCTGTCATTTAATTTCTTGTTGATTCGTTATTTTTTCTCCTGTAAATTCATAGTTAAATTCGCATTGGTTTCATAGTTAGATTCCTGTCAATTCATAGTTTAATATGCTTACTGTTTTATAGATTAATTTCATGAATGATTTCTTAAATTAGTTTCCAATTAGATGTATAATCTTGTGCTCACTAAGTCATCTCAAGAAAGTGGCTCTGTCATTTTCGAATTGGATCAGATTTGGGTATTCGGTTATACAACAATTGTAGTTTTCTTTAAACATGCTTTGTACTTGTTTTTTATTTCAATAAACACCGTCATTTAAATTATTAGTAATAGAATTTATGCTTTCAATCCATGGAATAGAATTATATTAAGCTAGGACAAAATTAAATTAGAATTGTGTTTTTAAAATAGAACAAATTCTCTGTTTTCATAGGACTAAAGCTTTAAATTGATAAGATAGGTAATTATTTCATATTGTCATTTGAATGCAATTAGATTTAGAATAGTGCTATGTTTTAAACTAGTTAGATATTTTTCATAAATGTTTTGTCGGCCTACTAACACCATTCAAAGTTTGACTTATTTTTATACAATTTATATTAGTTAATGAACATTTCATTTTCTTCCTTCTTTTAGATTTCATATTCCATTAAAAATAGTTTGTAAGTCAATTTATTTTCTTATAATAAAAACAACATTTCATTTTCATCATTCTTTAAGAATTAGTTTTCATCATTAAAGTTCATTTAGATTTGATTATTCACTAGCATATAGAGATTTCATTTCTTAGAACAATTTTAGACATCAGATACAAAGTCTAAAAAACAACATAAACATACACAACGAAGTAAGAAAACAAGGTTACCTAAGCATATATAGTGCACCACACTTCATCATATTACTAACCTTAGTCGATAATTCATGATATTAATTTGAGACATCAACTTGACTAAACATTTTGGCACCGTTTCCAAGGAAGTGTAATTAGGAAGCCTTATTTATTATGTTAAAAAAAAAATGATATGCGTAGAGAAAGAGACTCTACGGGTAGATTCATAGCTATAGGTAGAATTTCGATTCCAACAACACCACTCACCCACCAAGACCACGTAGTGCCACACCGCCATCTCAAACTCATATTCCATTTTTTACCTCAAGACATAGACTTCCTAAAGTCTTAAGATCAGAAATCCAACCAGGAGTTTCTCCAACTTCATCTATTGAGGCAGTCTTAGAAGAAGAAGATGCTAGATCTCCAACAGAAGGAGTAACATTTTTCACCTCTACAGGAGAACATATTCTAGCTCAAGAGTTTGAAATCCCTAGTGAGGAAGAAGAAGGAGAAACTTTCTTCAATATTCCATTGATAGAAGAACCAGAGGAAGAACAAATAACTCTATAGCTAGAAGCTTACATTAGCTTTGAGGAATCTACCATGGCAGAAGAAGAAGGAGGAGGAGAAGTTCTGAATGGAGATGCCTTAAGAGGAGGAGGAAGAGGTAGAGGACGAGGTGGAGGAAGATATAAAGGAAGAGGTAGAGGCAGAGGAGATCCTAACTCTGTTGGATTTCCTATAGTTGATGAGGATAAAAATTTTACAATTAAAAACATTTCACCTTCTATCCTTCCCAATTTTCATGGATTAAGAACTGAGGATCCTGAAACATTTTTATTTGAATTTTAAGTCTTACGAATACTTACAAGACTCTAAAAAATTGAAGCTATTCCATGCAACACTCAAGGGTGCAGCTTTAAAATGGTTCATGGGTTTGATAACACAATCTATTAGGACATGGGATGAGATGAAAAGTGAAATTTTTCAAAGATATCTAGATTATTGCACACCTATTAATAGGAAGGATGAAGTATTTAAAATGATGCAGAGAGGATGAAAAATTAGAAGATTTAATTGAGAGATTCAATTATAATATCAAAAGAACTAAGATGGAACATCTAGATCAAGATACTTTAAAATCTCTCTTATTGAAATCCATTAGAGATGAATGGATAGATATCCTTAACATGATGGGAAAATGAGATATCTCTCAATTACCATTACCTGAAATTGTTGAATTGTGCATTCATCTCTCAAGAGGAAAATAAAAAAAATGGGAAAAATACAAGAGATCCTATTCTCTCTAGAGTAAATAAATCTGCAACTGGAACAATGAGTAGGGCAGAAATTGGAAATACGCTTGATGAATTTAAAACAAATTTCTGAGGGAGTCTCAGTGAACAAATAAACACCCTAAAATTACAAAACAAACAGAAAGATGAAACTGATGCTTTAACTATTTTATGTCATAAATGCTTAAAGAAACATGCTTTAAGAGAGTGTCCTCTTGATGTAAAAGTCATAAAGACCTGTGTTATTTGTGCAGAAAATCATGAAACAAAAAAATGTCCCTCTATACCAGGTGTTGGTGTTCAGGTAGGGATGATTTATCCACCCTAATTCGACATTAATTTTATCAATTCTGGAGCGTATCCTTTCAAGGCAACGCGCAAGGTATATGCAGGAACAAACACATAATCCGTTCAACCAAGGGTTTATGGTTAAGATTCAAAACATTGCCGTGAAGTAAAATCAAATGCTGGACATTCAAAACAATCTTAACAGTAAGAAATAATAGCAGCAACCATAACAAGAAATAATCCACACACATACATAGACGCAACACCTGATTAGAAGAGTGGGCCCAACTCTCTGATCAGGGCTGTGTTGCTCACGAAATGCTTTAGAATGGAAAAATCAACAATATTTTATTGATCTGTAAAATATGATTACAATCTCCTTTCGGGAACCCCCATTTACAGGAACAATGTCCATTTTATACACAGTGCAAGGGAATAACAAATTTCCCTGAAACATGATAACCATGCGTTCAGAAATGGACTTTAGTTGGAATGGCATGAACAAAAGATATTGAGGATATAGCAAGGGTCGAGAATAGGCTTGGGGACTCGTGATTCCATCTGCACGATCTCCCTTTAGTTGGCTGTTACCAATTCCGTTGCAAACTGCTGGAGCGAGGGTTCTTGTTTTCCAATCTGCAATTAAACACAGATCTTAGTGCCGTAATTAGGTAAAACTCCGTGACTTTACTTCATTAATTAAAATATTCCAATTGGACAAGTCAGGGGTGTTTACCTTATAAGTTTAGCATGGAAAATGTAGGTAATTAAACAAAAAGGGTCAGGAAGGATGCCCTCATGCAGTCCGCCGCCCCCGTAGGTCTGGGTTTTGCAACATGTGAGCTTCATGAAGCCCGAAAAGATCATACTCTAGAGACATATCTGTCCCCGGAACTTTAAACCCATCTGAAAGGAGGACCTCCTTCCACCAGTCTGCTGGAATATTGTACGCAGGGGTATAAACTTCTGCAGGTAACCAAATAACAGGGTACTGGAACCGAAGCCCCATCCACTGAATCCCACATGTTTGGACACATGCCACATATATGGGTACCCTGGCAAGTGCTCGCGCAAAATTAGGCACCCCAAAGGGTTCTCTATTCCAGACAGCTGTTGGTGACATCATCCATATTCTCTAACAATAGTCGAGGGCCTCTTTTTGAGAAACAGTTAATTGATTAATACAAATATCAAGGCACCACCTTTGTGTCCTTAGCATTCTTTCTTTGTTCTCCTCAAATTTCAAAAAGGCATGGTGCTTATTGTACACTGTGTCTGACCTCCCATGTTCCCCTCTTACTATAAACGACTTTGTGACTTGATTGGACTCAAAAGTATCACAAGCCTTCTACTAATGAATTTGATTGAAAGCATAGGAGGTGAGGGCCCTCATATGGATGTCTCCTACATATGGGACTGGATTAAAGTCTCTGTCGAATCGTAACAAATACCCATGCAGATAAAACTCACACATCAAATGCTGAGTTGCCACATCATGATTTCTCATGATCCAGAGGAACTGTACACCATCTTCAATCTCATAACTGAACTCGTTCTTAATACTCTCCATGCAAAATAAAAGAAAACGTTCATGTAAAAATAAAGAATAACAAGAAGCAGGGGGACGACATGCCATCACCTCTTGCACCAATTTGAACATCTATTCCTTATCACCTTTCAATTCAGCCACTTTTTTTTCCAGTTGCTCCATCTTGAGCTGCTACTTTGCATGCCTTAACTTCATAATATCTATACGCTCCACATATCCGAAAACGGTTGCTCTTTCTTCAGTTCTTTTGATCTCATTCTTATACTGGGCCACAGTAGACTTCCACGTCTGTAGTTCGGCTGTCAAGGCATACTCTCTAGCTTTAAATAGTTGTTCAATTGGATCTGTTTCAGTTCCTTCTTCGACCTTGGAAACTTTAGATCTCTTGGCCCGCCGCTTGTATTTGTTGACTTGCTTCTGCATTTTATGCACTTTTCTTCTCAAATATCTCACTTCCATTTTTAGCCACATCACTTCCTTAAATTGCTGTTGGCATATCTGTTTAATAGGAAGTCTTCGCGGTCCACGTGGCTCTGCCTCTTCTTGCTTAACCTGTATCCCTTCTGCCTTGGCAGCTGGAGGAAAATCCCCCGAGACTGCCTCTGTCGGGCCAATAGTTGGTCCAACCTCTTCTGCCTATTCTTCTTCCACTCTTTCTTGTTTTACTCTTTTTATGCCTTCATGCGCCATTTGTTCATTCGTCAGGACCGCTCTGCTTGGTCCCTCCTATTCACCAATGGTTGTTCTCTCGTCAGGTACATTCTCCACAAACAATGGTGTCTCAGTAAGATACCCTTCTGCTAATGTGCCTGTTGGGGTCTCTTCCGGTTGTAGCCTTCATTTCAGATTCGAAGCCATAGGAATGGCAACACTCTCTTCCTGTCTTTGCTGTGGGGAATGGGTTACCCACGCCCCGTTAGGCAAAAAGACAGGAAACTGGAACAAATTCTCTTCATTCAGTCCTGAGGTCGACGCTGGTTCTTGTGGAGCAGCGTCGACCTCACTCCTTAGTTCTCCTGCCATTTCCCTCGTGGTCTCTCTAGTCGGAGTGGTCATGAATTCTTCCTCCATAGGTTCCATATTAACAGGAGATCCCTATAAAGTGGCCTCTATGCCCATCACGCTGTCTGTCTGCTCAACTGGCTCCATGGACTGGGCTGGTTCTTGTGGAGCAGCCTTGGCCGGAGTGCCAGTGGGTATTTATGCGGCTTCCATCGATTCAGCTTGCGTTTGGAGAGCCGACTCTCCTTCACACTCCTCGATATCCATTTCCAATTCTTCAGGTTCCTCCTAATCAATATAATCATCCCATTTATCTCCCTGCATAGCTTTATCCTCTTCTTCATCCTCTTGCATCGTTTCTGGTTCCTCTGCCCTAGCAGCCATGGCAGCCTCTATTTCTTCCTCTGTGGAGTTTTGAAACAATTCCCACGGAATCAGAATATTGTCAATAGCATTCATCACTAACAACCGAACCAGCCTAGGGTGGGAAAGGACCGCCAACACCTGCCGTGCCCCCCGAGGCGAGTTCGCCATCAAATTCAGGCTTCTTAGAAGAAAATAGGGTGTGTTCATTGAAAGGCTTCCGCTTGGGGAAACCGCAAGTGTGCCAATATACACAGGCGATATTTAAAAACATTGGAATATCTTCCATCGCATGTTATATATTTAATCACAGCCTCTACAACTTCTCCCCATGGCCGCGGTAATGAAGTTATATCGTATCCTTGGCCATTTTGCGCGATGCTCTCTTTGGCTTGGAGAAAAGCTTTGGGGAGTTCTGGAAGAGGGGTTCTTCTGGAAAACCAACATTCTCCACCCTACGGCAGTCCACTGACCTCTACTATACTTTCTTCTGTGACTGGAATTTCAAGTCTGCGAACTCGAGAAAATCCTTCCTCCAAATTCAATGCAAATTCCATTGTGATTTCTTCGTCCCAACCATTCAACCTGTCAAAGTAAACATCCCAACCTGCATTTTCGAATACCTGCCATACCTCCCAGTTACTTCAGATTCTTGTTGAATCATCGGGCTCATGGCGCACAGATCGACCACCCATTGCTGCAGAGGCGGAAGCGGCACGACGACTACAATTAGCTGGCAGGGAAGAGTGACAGGGCTCCGAACTGTTGGTAACTGTAATAACGTCATGGCCACTTTCGAATATAATGGAAAAAAAATACTGGTACATTTAGAATTAATTGATAGATTGCAGGAGTACTGTTAGATATTATTATGATTTAATGCAGAATGTTGAGAGGTGACTGATATAACTTTTGTGCATACGAGTACGCATCCCAACTCAAGGGTATAATTACAGAGTACTTCAGATCATTAAATTTGATTTAGTGGGAGTCGTATGTCATAAGTACCTTACTGAGTACGCCGTCAGCGATTATGACGGTACCCTCCCCCCAACTTAAATGACATCCGTCCTCGGCACGTTTGACCGTCCTTTTAGAATATTTAATTAAATCCATAAAATCAATAGAGACATACCTGCGTACTTACCTTAAGGTGGAGTAACAGCAGAAATGTCTATCGTGAATAGCGAGTAACGGAAATAGTGAGTAACAACAGCTACGGAGTAACAACAATTGCAGAGTAACGGCAGCTATGGAGTAACAGTAGTTGCGGAGTAACAACAGTTGCAGAGTAACGACAGCTACGGAGTAACAATAGCGACAATGTAGCAGCAACTTCGGAGTAACAGCATTGACGGTGTAACAACAACTTTGGAGTAACAGCATCAGCAGTGTAGCAGCAACTTCAGAGTAACAGCATTGACGGTGTAACAACAACTTCGGAGTAACAACATCAGCAGTGTAGCAACAACTTCGGAGTAACAACAGTGGCAGTGTAGCAGCAACTTCGGAGTAACAACATCAGCAGTGTAGCAGCAACTTCGGAGTAATAGCAGCGACAGTGTAGTAGAAAGTTCGGAGTAACAACATCGAAGGTGTAACAGCAACTTCAGAGTATCAATAGTTGCGGAGTAACAACAGTTGCAGAGTAACAACACCAGTGAAACAAATTACTTCTGTAACAACACTGATGGAGTAACACACCGAATGTTACTTTCTTCCTGGCCATAATTCTTTTATTATTCCTGCAAAACACAAACAAGTAAGTAATAACCACATTGTATATGTATATGTATATCTATATCTCTCTCTCTCTCTCTCTCTCTATATATATATATATATATATATATATATATATTTTTTAGATTTAATGGAGAGTGAGAATGTCTTCTATTGCAATAACCATTAGATCAGCTGAATCTGAAAGGGTTTTAACAAAGGCATCTTTAGAAGCTGGACGATGATATAATTTTAGACAGTGTCCATTCACCACAAACGTGGTCTGATTGTCATCAATTGTGATTAATCTAACTGTTCCATTGTCGAACACTACATCCACTTGATATGGTCCCATCCAGTGAGTGCAGAGTTTTCCTTTGAAATCCTTGAATCTACAGTCATACAGTAACGTCCAATCCCCTTCATGAAACACCTTAGTTTTGATGAATTTTTTATGCCATTTCATCCTCTGCTGTTGAACAGCAGTAGTTTTTTGGACAGCTACTGATCAAATCTCATCTAACTCATTCAGCTGTTCCAGTCGGTTTTTCTGTGCTTCTGATAAATCTAAACCTACTTCCAGAGCTGTTCTGAGTGTGCTAATTTCAAATTCTACTGGAAACAGGGGAGATTTCCCGTAAACTAATTCAAATGGAGAAAATCCCGTTGTATTCCACCATGTTGTTATATAGGCCCATAAAGCTTCTGGAAGTTTTTGTGCCCAATCCCGGCGATGACTTGCTACTGCCTTGGTCAAGATATTTTCCAATACCTTGTTTGTACTCTCTACTTTCCCATTCGCCTATGGATGATAGGGAGTTGTTACTCTGTGTTTGACCCCGTATTTCTGCATCAATTTCTCTATCATGTGAGATGTGAACTGTGATCCTCCATCTGATACATTTTCTCTTGGAGTCCCGTACCGAGCAAAGATTTATTCAAAAAGGAAGTCTAACACTACTTGCTCTGTTGCTCTTGTGACTGCTCTAGCTTCCACCCATTTGGTTACATAATCAGTACAAACTAGGATGTAGGCTTTCTGATGAGAAGGTGGGTTAAAGGGTCCAACAAAATCAATGGCCCATTTCTCAAATGGTTCAAGGACTATCTGGGGTTGGAGAGGCATTTCATCTGCTTTCCCAGGTTGTCCCATCCTCTGACAGCTATCACACCTTCGAATATAATCCCGAGCATCACGAAAGACGGAGGGCCAATAGTATCCCATCTGCAGCACTTTATGACCTGTCCATTTATCTGCAAAATGTCCTCCACAGGGTCCATCATGTGCAACCTTTAGGATCTCATAAATATCGTCTCTCGCCACAAAACGCTGAATCTGATGGTCAATCCCTGTATGGAAAAGATATCCTGCCATCCATGAATATCGGGCACTCTTGTGAATGATCTTCCTTTGCTCCTTATAGGATAAGTGACAAGGCACCTCACCTGTAGCAAGATAATTAACAATATCTGCATACCACGGAGTGTTAGCAAAAACTGAAAAAAGATGCTCATCTGGGAAATTATCTTCAACTGGTGTATTCTTACCATCATGTTCTATCCTAGATAAAAAATTTGCAACCACATTTTCCTTCCCTGGTTTATTTACTATAGTAATATCAAATTCCTGTAGTAGCAATAGCCATCTTGTAACACGACTAGGGGTAACAGGTTTGTTCATTAAATACCTGATGGCTGCATGATCAGTGTGCACAAAGGTAGAATACCCAATAATATAATGCTGGAACTTATTGATGGCATAGACGACAACAAGGAACTCTTTCTCAGTCATTGTGTAGTTCAATTCGGTAGGAGCCAAATTTTTACTAACATAGTAGACCGCATAAGGTACTTTATTTTCCTGCTGTCCTAGTATTGCACCAATTGCTATTTGAGAAGCATCTGTATGAATATGGAAAGGTAACGCCCAGTCTGGTCCTCTAAGAATCGGAGCATTGCAGACTAATTCTTTAATTTTTGCGAAGGCTACATCACAGTCCTTTGACCACACAAATTCTGAGTCTTTTGTCAGTAATTGAAATAATGGGTGTGCTACTTTTGCAAAATTTTCTATGAAACGCCTATAATAACCAGCACAGCCAATGAAACTATGTACCTGTGTGGGCGTTTTAGGTGTTGGAAAGTGCAGAATTACCTTTATTTTTGCTGGGTCCATCTTGATTCCTTCAGCTGAAAGAAAATTTCCCAGAAAAATTCCTTGTTCCATCATCATGTGACATTTTACTGCACTCAGGGAAACACGCGCTTGTATACATCTTTCAGGAACTTTTTCTAAATTCTTCAGCCCCTCTAAGAATGAGTCCCCATATGGAGTGAAGTCATCCATATAAATTTCAACACCATCATCTATGAAATCAGAGAAGATTCCCAA
Organism: Pinus albicaulis; assembly: GCA_034641835.2. NCBI lineage: Eukaryota > Viridiplantae > Streptophyta > Pinopsida > Pinales > Pinaceae > Pinus > Pinus albicaulis. The sequence continues at coordinate 1,151,254,692 of CM076570.1, forward strand.
GATTTCCCTCTGGAATGTTGCAGGGGCATTACACAGGCCAAAAGGAAGGACTCGGTATGAAAATGTTCCCCAGGGGCATGTGAAGGTTGTCTTGTCCTGATCCTTAGGAGCAATCTGGATTTGGTTATATCCACTAAACCCATCCATAAATGAGAAAAATTTCTTACTAGCAAATGTGTCTAAAACTTAATCGATAAATGGCAGGGGAAAATGGTCCTTCTGCGTTGCTTTATTTAACTCTTGATAGTCTACACAGATTCGCCATTTTCCATTCTTCTTAAGAAGCATTACCAATGGCGAGACCCATTGGCTATCTGAGATAGGGTAGATAAAACCCGTATCCAGTAGTTTCCGAAGCTCTTCTTTCACAATGTTCTTCAATGTTGGATTCATCCTTCTCTGAGGCTGTCTTATAGGATGACAATATTCCTTGATGTATATGTGATGGGTGCATAAGTTATCAGGGATCCCCTTCATGTTTGAATAATCCTAGGCAAAAGCTTCTTTATATTTCTGAAGAAAATCTATCAAATGCTCCCTCTGGGATTATAATAGACCTGGATTGATATTCAGAGTTTTCCCTAGTTTTATCTCCACTTGGACACTTTCATGAGGTGCATCAACATCTTCTTCCAGTTCTTCTGCTGTTTCAATATCCTCCCGAGTTTCACAGCTTAGGACGGATTCTAAGACCTGCTGGTTTGGCTTTGAAATTGAACAAGGATCATTCATGAAAGAAGTGATCACATCATCTTCTGATTCCATCTTCAACTGAAGGGCCTGCCCGATAGTAAAGACTGGTCTCACTTCTTCCTCTTCTTCGACTTCCACCATAGATACAACCTCCTCGCCACCTGTTGACTTTTTAGGTGCATCTGGTTCTACCGGTGGGTATAGCACCAAGTTCTTGGTGTTATGGCCATTAGAGATGACCATATTTCCTGATCGGCACCCAATATAAGTGTCTGCGGTAGCCAGCCATGGCCTACCCAAAATCAAAGGGTGCCCACCTACTAAATATTGTGTATGCAATACCAGGAAATCGACAGGGTAATGCCATGCATCTACTAAAATTGTCACGTCCTCCAACTTCCCCACAGGCTTGACTATGGATCTATTCGCCAATTCCAACACTGTAGGTGTATGCTTCAAATTTTGAAGGCCTAATGTATGCATGGTTTCAGTGGTAATGACATTGAAGGCAGCACCCAGGTCCACCAACACATTCAAATCTCCACTCCATTAATCTGTACTGTCAAAACTGGGTTCCCAGGATCTCCATATTTCACTGGTATTGATTTTCCCATCATGAAGTCCGATAATTTTCCCATAACATGTATAGTGAGGGGGTCCTTAGTTTTCTTTGCAGGTTTCTTTAAATAATATTCTCTAAGAGTCTTTGCATAAATTGGCACATCCTTCATAGCTTGTAACAAGGGAATTTTAACAAATAAATTCTACAATTCTCCTAATAAGTCAAATTCAACTTGTGGGCTTGGTTTACTCATAATCAGTCTCTCTGGGTAAGGTGGTTCAGATTGAGGTTGTTTTACAGGAGGCGCCTGGTTTTTAACAGTTTGTTTTGGTTCTCTATTGGCCGGCTGTGCCTCTTTGTCTTCACTATCAAGTTGTTCAATGATAACTGAAGGGGGTTGGACATTGACTATCCATCCATATCGCAAATTAATCTCATACAGATTTACTGTAGCGATACTATATGAACGCAGGTTAAGAACATTAGCTTGATGAGCTCCTTTATTATTGGGGTTAGGGTTAGGCTGCATTAGAAGCTGAGGATGAACAGGTTGATTACCAGGAGGTACATTGGAAGGTAACTGGAGTTTCTGTTATGGCATTTGTTGAGGAAACTACCCTAAAGAGGGTCCTCGCCAAGTTGGAGCCCATGGTGAGCTCATACTGGCTTGAGGTTTCCACCGCTACCACAGTGGGTACTGGTATTGCGGCCACATAGGGGGACAAGGCATGGATTGATGTTATAACTATTGAAATATTGAGATGGATCTGGGTACATACCTTGATTCCCCATCGGTGGTTGAAGTTGCCATGGCTTCCTGGCGCCCATAAGGTACAATTGCTCCATGTCCTCCCCTACTCCTTGAAACACCGCTTTTAGGCCCGACAAGGAAGGGCATGAGCTCGTTACATGATTTAACTCATAGATGTCACATTTTTCTACGGACTTTAATGGGCATTCCCTTTCCAGGTGATTCTTTTTGCACTTCGGGCAAAATATTGCCATGGTCCTATCCAGTTCCAGCTGCTTTTGTTTTACTTGCAAAGTATCCATTTGTGTTGACAGGGCACTGAGAATATCCGTCCTTAAATTGTCTAGCAGGTTCCCAATCTCTGCTTTCGTAACACCCCGCCGGATCCTTTTGCTGAACGAATCCCTGATCTATTTCTTGCAAGCCCCCTCAAGCATTGGACACATAAGTTGCGAATACCTTCAAAGGTTTCCTTAGAAATTTCTCCCTTTCCCACAATATTCAATAATTCCATTGAGTCTTCTCGAAAGGATCAATGGAGAATAACCTTCAAGATTTCCTTATCCAAATCGGAATGGCCTGACCTCTGCAAGAGGTATTTAAATCTCTCCACACAATCTTCCAAACTTTCATCTTCTTTCTGTGTGAACTTGAAAAGCTCTTCCTTGACGTTCCGGGATTTGCAATAATCTTGGTATTTTTCCAGAAAAGCTTTTTGCATATCATCCCATGTGAAAATGGATTTTCCCCCAAGGCCCATAAACCATCGCAAAGCCATCCCTTTTAGTGTAGAAGGGAAAATCTTTAACTTATGGGCATCTATCGTGTAATCGTAGCCCCGTCACACTATGTCAAACTCAAATAGAAATGTGTCGGGATCCTCTGAAACAAGCCCATGAAAGTTTGGTAGTGCTGCTAATGGGATAGGCTTTGTAGGCGCGCCAGCTCCCAAATTCCTAATGGGAAATTCGATAGTGGAGGTTGTGAGAGCTATAAATATCTTCCAATAATCGCTGGGGATCTCAACAAGCTCTGTAGAGGATGGCCGGGGACTCCTAACTATTGGAACGCGAGTTACCTTAGTGGCGCTTCCCCAGTCTCTTGGTGATACCCATACCTCCTCGTTTCTTTTTCCTGTATCCTGATAGTTCGATCCCTCGACTACAACTTCCTTTCCCTTATTAGAGTAGTCCGACTCCGACGATGATCTACTTGCAATTTCTTCCTCTGCTAATACCAGCGCAAGGTCCTCTCGATCTGGTCCACTGCTGACTATCTCTTCTACTGCTGGAGGACCCTGTTGCACCAAATCACCCAGGGATACTGTGGCCTGCATAGGCTGATCCACTGACTGTCCCTTGGACTTCACTCTCCTAGCCCCTGGCCTTGCAGCTGCGCGGGAAGATGCTTTAGACTCTGCCTTTTCTATGATCTGCTAAATGTAAGTTTTTCTTCCCAAATCTGGTCTTTCCCTCTTTGGGGCTCTCGTTCTGCCCCTCTTATTTGGTTCTTTGTTCATACAAAAATTGGTGTAATGAAAGGTCTGTGTATGAACCTACAATGCTTCAATCTTGAAGTAAGGTGTCAAAGGACCATTCCTTCCCCAAGATAAAAGAATTCAAAAGAGAAAGACAGTGAAACAAAAAGCTATGGTTTCGGGCCCAGATCAGGGCATAAAAAATGCCTCCCTCCCTGGGACAAGAACCAAAACCACACAACCCACAAAAAGACCTAATACTCCTAGATCTGAAGCAGGGTGTCAACATACTCCTCCCTCCCCAAAACAAGAAGATGGACCAAAATTCAAAACAAAAAAACAAAAATAAACAAACCAAAATCAAAACCTACGCTCAGGACCTGAAGCAGAGTGAGGAAACTCGTTCTCTCCCCAGGACGAGAGATTGACCCTCTGGTTGGTTCGAATCGTCGTTTGCACCTTGTTAGCGTCCCTGGAAACGGCGCCAAAATGTTGGTGTTCAGGTAGGGATGATTTATCCACCCTAATTTGACATTAATTTTATCAATCCAGGAGCGTATCCTTTCAAGGCAACACGCAAGGTATATGCAGGAACAAACACATAATCCGTTCAACCAAGGGTTTATGGTTAAGATTCAAAACATTGCTATGAAGTAAAATCAAATGCTGGACATTCAAAACAATCTTAACAGTAATAAATAATAGCAGCAACCATAACAAGAAATAATCCACACACATACAAAAACGCAACATCTGATCAGAAGAGCGGGACCAGCTCTCTGATCAGGGCTGCGTTGCTCATGAAACGATTTAGAATAGCAAAACCAACAGTATTTTATTGATTTATAAAATTTGATTACAATCTCCTTTCAGGAACCCCCATTTACAAGAACAATGTCCATTTTATGCACAGTGCAAGGGAATAACAGATTTCCCTGAAACATGACAGTCGCGCGTTCATAAATGGAATTTAGTTGGAACGGCACGAACAACAGATATCCAGGATAGAGCAAGGGCCGAGAATAGGCCGGGGACTCCTGATTCCAGTTGCACAATTTCCCTTTAGTTGGCCGTTACCAATTCCATTGAAAACTGCTGGAGCGAGGGTTCCTATTTTCCAATCTGCAGTCAAACACAGATCTTAGTGTCGCAATTAGGTAAAACTCCGCGACTTTACTTAATTAATTAAAATATTCCAATTTGACAAGTCAGGGGTGTTTACCTTATGATTTTGGCATGGAAAATGTAGGTAATTAAACAAAAAGGGTCAGGAAGGATGACAAAAATGGGCTGAAAGATAGCCAGATTCGGTGCCCAACACCAGGTCTTAAGGTTGTCTTTCAATAAGAATAAGTAACTCCATATCCAGTAGATCCTCTTTGTTTTGTCTCTAGAAGACCATGGCAGGTGCCACAAACTCAAGGTTTTAATAACCAAATGTATAATCAACCCCCACCAAACAATTGGAATTCATCATGGCAACAACCTTGGTCCCAGCCTCAACCTTGGACACAAGGGATGTAAAATCCTCATGGAAAATACTCTCAGTGTCACCAGTATCCACAAACCTATCCAAAATATCCTCCCCAACATTTTCCACAACAAAATCAACCACCCGAAATCCAAAATCAGAATCCACAACTGTCATTACCATTTCCACAAAGAACAAATCAACTACCTGCACAGCCATTACCAAACCCAAATAAAAAAAATGCTCAAATTTCTTATAACATAGAAGGACAAATCTTTCTATCTTACATGATTACCCCACTAGATCTTAACAATGTCCAACTTAGTTCTGGTAGAATATTAGAAAGGAAAAAGCCTTCTGTTGTTATTCAAGAAAAAGATGATTTTGATGAAAAAATTTCTCTACAGCAAAATAAAAATTCTGGAGAAGGGACATCTCTTCATTAGAACCAAAATTCTAAAAATGAAAAAAAAAGATCCAATAAAATCAACCCCTAGTATCTGTTTCTAACCCTCCTTTTCCTGAAATATTACAAATCGATAGAGGGATAGAAAAACAAATTTTGTTGCCTAAGTATGATTTTCTAGATGAACTGAAAAATGTTTGTATCAAAATTCCTTTGTTGCATGCCATTAAAGAGATTCCTATTTTATCCAAAACAATAAGAGAGTTGAGCATATAAAAATCAGGAAGAAAAACAAAAGAAATAAAATGATTCAGTTAGTAGGAAAAATTGTTGACATTATGATGGGAAAAATAGCCATACAAAAATATTTGGACCCAGGAAGTCCAGTTGTAAAAAAAAATATCAATGGCATTGATATTCCAAATACATTAATTGAATTAGGAGCAGCCATCAACATCATGAGAAAATAGACAATGGAACAACTTAGGCTTCCAAACCTTTAATATACACCAACATTACTACAATTAGAAGACTTATTAGTAATCAAGCCAGATGGTGTATTAGAAGACATCTATGTGTCCTTAGACTCTTGGGAATATTCTGTTGACTTCATGATCCTAACTCTCAAGAACAACATAGGGGGGCATCCATTAATTTTAGGAAGACCTTGGTTAGCTACAACTGATGATTTCATTAGTTGTAGATCCGGTGATATGTTTATTTTTGATGGAAACTCAAAAAAGAAATTCACTCTATATCCTCCAACAAAAACAATCACAGAAATAAGAGATGAAGGATGGATAGATGATGGCAATGATATACAACCTCTCTTTACTATTTTTCGTATTAGTGAAGAAATCCAAATCTTAAATTCAATAGAAAAATTTGAAACATCTTCACAATGTGAAGATGATTATATTTTTCAAGAACAATGCAATATTGAATACTTGTCATCTAGACATATGTCTTTATATTCTATGGAAGAATTTGGTAACTCTATAATTGAAATATTTCCAGGGAAATCTTTAAACATAAACAAAAACTTGGAGAAATTCCAACAAGAAAAATTAATCAAAACATTACAAAAACATTCTTCTTCATATGCATGGGAGTACACTAACATGAAAGGAATTAGTCCCGAGACTTGTATACATCATATCTACATTTAGGAAAACTCTAGGCCTATCAAACAACCTCAAATATGGATGAACCCAAATCTTAGGGAAATTGTGAAAGAAGAATTGCAAAAATTGTTGAATGTAAACTTCATCTATCCAATTTTAGACAGTCAGTGGGTTTCTCCCTTGGTGATTGTACCTAAAAGGAATGGTAAATGGAGGGTATGAATTGATTATCTCGAGTTGAATAAGGCTAATCTAAAAGATGATTTCCCATTTCCTTTCATAGATCAAGTATTGGACACATTATTAGGAAAGAAGTATTTCTCATTTTTGGATGGTTTTAGTGGTTATAATCAAATTCAAGTAGCACTTGAAGACCAAGACAAAACCACATTCACCTGTCCATGGGGATCTTATAATTACCGAGTACTTCCTTTTGGATTGTCCAATTCACCTGCAACATTCTATAGGGAAGTATTAGGAATTTTATCTGATCTAATACATGATTTTGTGGAAGTATATATGGATGATTTTACAGTGTATGGAAATTCATTTGAAGAGGCTCTTGAAAACTTGGAAAAGGTTCTTAAAAGATGCAAAGAAGAAAATATTTCATTAAGTCATGAAAAATGCTTTATGATGTTTACTGAAGGAATTGCTTTAGGACATCACAGTTCATGGGATGGAATTAAATTAGACTCATCTAAAGTTGAAGTCATCTCCAAATTATCAATTCCAAGTTGTCAAAAGGATGTTAGAAGTTTTCTAGGATTTACAGGGTACTATAGAATATTTATAGAAAACTTCACGAAGATAGCATCTCCACTCTTCAAACTTCTTACCAAAAATTGCGAATTTAGTTGGAATCCAGATTTCAAATTGGCATTTGAAACTTTAAAAGAATTTTTTTTTGAAGCACCCATATTAAGAGGTCCAAATTGGAAAATACATTTTCACATCTCAACAGATGCTTCAGATACAACTCTGGGAGCTGTATTAGGAAAAAAATATTTGATTCCCTACGCCATCTATTACACAAGTAAAAATTTGACTCCTGCTGAGTTAAATTAGACTGTAACTGAAAAATAATTTCTAGTTATTGTCCATGCTATTAACAAATTTAGACATTACATCACCGATTATGAAACCTTTATTCACACAGACCATTTTTCAATTAGGTACTTAATGAATAAATCTATCACTAATAGCAGAATCACAAAATGGTTATTACTCCTACAAGAATTTAACATCACCATTCTAGATCGACCTAGAAAACAAAACATATTTGATGATTTCTTGTCTAGAATTCAAAACAACAATAATGATACTCCAGTAGAGGATAATTTTCTTGATGAATATCTCTTTGCAATATCTACTAAATCGCCATGGTTTTCAGATATTGCTAACTATCTAGCTACATGAAAATTACTAACATACTTGTTTCCTAGAGAGAAAAGAAGAATTATTCAAACAAATGCATTATACTCATGGGTTAATGATGAATTGTATAAAACAGTTCCATATCTCTTCATCAGAAGGTGTGTTCAAGAATATGAAATGACTGAAATTCTGAAGGCATGCCATGATGAAACTTGTGGTGGACACTTTGCTGACAAAAGGACTGCCTATAAAATCCTTCATTTAGGATATTATTGGCCATCCATCTTTAAAGATGCCAAAGAGTATGCCAAAAGGCGTGACAACTGTCAAAGAATGGGGAAACCTGTTCCTGCATATGAAATGCCCTTACAACCTCAGGTATTCATCGAACCATTTGAAAAATGGGCCCTAGATTTTGTTGGACCAATCAATCCACCATCAGGAAAAAAGAGATACATTCTGGTTTGCACTGACTATGTCACTAAATGGGTAGAGGCTAAAGCACTTTCTCTTGCTAATGAAAATTATATAGTTTCATTTCTCTTTGAGGATATTTTCACTCGTTTTGGTCTCCCAAGGGAAATTGTGATATATGAGGGATCTCAGTTTACGTCTAAGGTGGTGCAAAATATTGTGGATGAATACAAGGTTAAACATAGAAAGTCCACTCCATATCATACACAAGAAAGTGGTCAAGTGGAGTCCACCAATAAAGTGACTGAGGCAATCCTCACAAAGACTATACATTTACATATGAAGGATTGGGAAGATAGGCTTCTTGAAGCCTTATGGACCTACCGGACTACATGGAGGAATACAACAGGACATACTCCCTATGAACTTGTTTATGGGAAGCAAGTCCTATTTCCTATAGAATTTCAGATCAAAAACCTTCAAGATAGCAGTCAGATTGGGACTTAATTTATCAGAAGCCCAAAAGCATAGAATGGAGCAACTTAATGAGCTTGATGAGATCAGGCAAGATGCAGTTCAAAGAACCAGTCTAATCGAACAACAAAGGTCCAGATGGCATATTAAGTACATAAAAGAAAGAAAGTCTCAAGTAGGAGATTGGACACTTTTGTTCAATTCAAAGTTCAAAGACTTCAAAGGAAAATTTTAGACTCATTGGCTTGGGCCTTATGAGATCGAAAAAGTCTTTGATAATGGAGTAGTCAGGATAAGGAAAATTGATGAAGAAAAGGTACCTCTTCTTGTGAATGGAAATTGATTAAAATTCTATCATAAGCCAATTACAAAGGAGGAATTTATCAAAAAATTTCAAAACAATACTGAAATGAAATTGGTGAAAAAGAACCCTTCTTCTTCCCCAAATTAGTCTTATTTTTATTTTCATATATATATATATATATATTATTCAAAATAATAATAATAATGATAATTGTATAAATGTGAAAACCAATCAATGATTGACATCCTTATACAAAAAATACAAGATGAAAATCAGAGTTTTGGCATCTTATATTTTCTCCCATTATAAAAATCCCAAATCTTTGTTCCCTTTTTTTTTTTGAAGCAATAAAAGAAGTAACTACAAAACTGCTACAATTTTGTAGCTCTCAGGAGATTCTGTAGCTCTTTTACATTCTCTTACAGCCTACTAAAGAAAACATACTGAAAATAAGCAATTGAGGATTCCATTGAACATCATGTTGAAAGGATACCTGAAGAATCAACACAAAGAAAATAGCAACAAAGGTTAGTTCCAAGGTATGTTACAGAAATTTGTTTAAATAATAAGACCAAAAACATTAGTATATATAATTTATATGATCATATGCTACCTCAATATGTCATCATTAGAATTGATTGTATTCGGATTCACATTACGATTTCATAATCTGACCGCATCATCCATATCATATCTCATAATAATCCATACCGATTTTCCCATTAATGATTAATGGTCATGTCTTACTTCCGTAACCCACTCATCTACATTCCTAAAACCTCGTCGAATATTTATTTCACCTGTACTTCTCTACAAACCCTCAACATCCTTAACCCAGAGCTACAACCTCAATTCACTCGATCAAAGAAGAACAATTCTGAAGGTGAAACTCCTCACAATAGAAACATGGGTCTAATAGTGACAACTGAACCTGTGGGAGCGAAATTCATGGAGGGTTATCTGCGGGTAAAGGAAATGCTACAAAAGATGTAATGGCTCCGGTTTATAGAGAAGTTAGATGGGTTTCATAAGGATGTCATCAAGTCCTTTGCAAGATCTTTTGACAGGACATAGGTCGAAATTGGAGATATAAAATTCTCAGTGAAAAAAGCCTTTGTGGTCGAAGCTACAAAAATTCCGAAGACTGGTGAGAGATGATTTAAGAACAAGGAAATTCACAACGAATAATGGAAAGTTTTTTTGAAGAATCCAAGTATGGACACTACTATTTACAAGAAAGGAATTCCCAGTTCAACACTCAAAAACAAATGGAGAAATATGCTTTTAATTTTACAAAAGTTTGTTACTTTCAAGGGTATATTTGGTTGAATGTTTGTTTATCATGCCCGATTGTTAATGAACATTTTGGAGGATGGATAAATAAACCTCCCATATTTCCTGTTGAACAATCTAAGGAAAATGTCAGCAAATCTGCAGAAAAGAGTCCAATCCATAGACAATACCATGCACCATCATGGATTGATAAAGATACTGATTGAATTCCATCTAAAAAGTGTAGGATATTCTTGGGCAAGTTTCCTAATCAGAAATCACTTTCAAGATGAAGCACTAGAACAACCCAAGGATGAAAAAACCAAAAAAAGTAGAAGGAGAAAGTTTGATACATGAATTGAAGAGAAATATTCACCTCAACCCCAAGAATAAGAAGAAGAACTCACCATTGCAGAGTTAATGAAAATAAGAAACAGAGTGGAGTCAAAAAGAGAGGCAATGTAGAGAAAAAGGGAAAAGTTACAAGTTTAGAAGATTTAAACCCTCCACAACCAAGGAGAAGTTCTAGAATTCATAAAACCTTGAAGAAGACACCATCACAAGAGGCATAATTTTTTAATTTAGATGAAGAATCCCAAGTGCCATCGCCCATTACTATCTCTCCTACACATAGTCCTATACACTCTCCTATATAGTCCTATACACAGTCCAAGCATGAAATCCCCATAAATTAACCCAGCACAGCAGGAGATATATGACTATATTGAGTCATTGGAGAAAAGACATGCAGAAGCAAATCCAAGTGTGGAAGAGCAACCTATCAGTCCAAAAGAACCTCTAGTAAACACCCTCAAGCAAGAAATTTATGAGCTGAAGATACTGAACAGACACATTAAACAAGAAAATGAAACCCTGAAAGAACATAATCACTTGGAGAAGGTCATCAGTGACAAAAATATCTTACATTTGGGGTTGTGGTATAAAAATAATAAGAAGCTAAAAAAAAAGAACAAATCTCTGAACAAGAAAGTCATCAGCCTAAAGTACAAACTCCTTATGAGGAAACCTAAAATGGAAATCACTTACAGGAAAGGAAGAAGAGGAAGTTGGATGTATTAGCAGAGGTATCAGAACAAATGCATTAGGAGGTGAAGGCTCACAATTTTGGGAATTGTGTGAGGACATGCAATGGTATCTTAGTGGGGGTATGTTGAACCTCAAAACTGTTCTTATTTTGACCCTTTTTCATCATTTCTTCCTTAGTTTTTACAAACTCACGACTCCAATCAATGATAATTGACATATTCCACATTAGAGAAGACATTTAAATGATATTTAATTTATATTATGATGTTTCTTATTATTTAAATGAATTTATGTAATTAGCTACAGAATGTGTGCAATTCTGCAGCTAATTGTTGTTTCTGCAGCTATTGTTATGGTTTGACAAGTTTTGAGAAGAAAATAAGGAAGCAGGTCATATGGGTATCTCTGAAATGATCCACACATGGATCTTATCCCATCCACATATTTGAATTCAAAGAGAAATTGTGCCTACGCTCGCGGTCAAGATCGGTCAAAGAACGTGATCTGCGAATGAAATACTCTCAATTTGCTCGTAGCAAATCGAGAGATGGCCATTAAAGGATTTGCTTCTATCCAGACTTCTAATTTCAGCTCTATTTGTTATCTATAGGGGGAAACACGTCAAATAGTTAAATCTGAAACTTGTATAAGTGACCAGTCCTTTAAAACCGAAAAACAGTCTTAATTTTTGTGATAATTCAGTGTATGTTTTTGAAACTATGTTTTGATAATAAGAAGACCAGTTCCAGATCCTTTGATGTGCGCATAGTCTATTATATTTTCGACTCATTCTGTTGCATAGGGCCCCTGCACAGAAATGAGGTTTGTAATTGTTTTGTAGTTTGATTTCTGTCATTTAATTTCCTGTTGATTTGTTATTTTTGCTCTTGTTAATTCATAGTTAAATTCACATTGTTTTCATAGTTAGATTCCTGTCAATTCATAGTTTAATCTGCTTACTATTTTATATATTATTTTCATGAATGATTTCTTAAATTAGTTTCCAATTAGCTATGTAATCTTGTGCTCGCTAAGTCATCTCAAGAAAGTGGCTCAGTCATTTTCCATTTGGATCAGATTTGGGTATTCAGCCATACAAAACTTGTAGTTTTCTTTAAACATGCTTTGTACTTGTTTTTTATTTCAATCAGCACTATCATTTAAATTCTTAGTAATGGGATTTATGATTTCAATCCATGGAATAGAATTAGATTAAGTTAGGACAGAATTAAATTAGAATTTTGTTTTTAAAATAGAACAAATGCTCTGTTTTCATAGGACTAAAGCTTTCAATGGATAAGATAGGAAATTATTTCATCTTGTCATTTGAATGCATGTTGTGTAACCAGCTCCAAAAATAGAAGAAAAGAGATATCAACGCCTTAGAAATGAGCCACTTCGAGGGGGAAACCTCCAATACATTACATAAATGAACAATTCTTGGATGATACAAATGAACAAAACCTCCTTTTATATATAGGAGTCCATGGGGCCACAATGTAATCCTAGGCGACCTAACAATAATAATGTAAGGGCACAATAATAACAATATGGAGGTTACAGGGGTACAACAATAACAATAAGTGGGGCTACACTAACATAATAAGGGACTACACTATTAATATAGGGACTTAACAATGCAATTAGATTTAAAATAGTGCTCTATTTTAAACTAGTTAGATATTTTTCATAGATGTTTTGTCGGCCTACTAACATCATTCAAAGTTTGATTATTTTTATACAATTTAGATTAGTTAACGAACATTTCCTTTTCTTCCTTATTTTAGATTTCATATTCCATTAAAAATAGTTTGTAATTCAATTTCTTTTCTTAGAATAAAAACAACATTTCCTTTTCTTCCTTCTTTAAGAATTAGTTTTCATAATTAAAATTCATTTAGATTTTATTATTCACTAGCATTTAGAGATTTCATTTCTTAGACCAATTTTAGACATAATATACAAAATCCCTAAAACAACATAAACATACACAACGGAGTAAGAAAACAAGGTTACCTAAGAATATATAGTGCACCACACTTCATCAAATTACTAACCTCGGTCGATAATTCAGGATAGAAATTTGAGACATCAAATTGACTAAACAGGGTCTACGCAATCTACAATCCAAGAAAATACAATAGCTCTATGAGCATGAACATCTCGAACTCGAACTTCATATTAGCTGCAAATTAACTGGTCAACAAATATAAATTACTGGCAAAGACAATGTCATCAACATAGACAACCACCATGATAAGTTTTCCATATTTTTCTTTGACATATAAGTCAGATGCAACTCTTTTGAATCCACACTTGAGCAGGTGGTTTTCTATCTCAGAATACCAAGCTCTAGGGGCTTGCTTGAGACCATACAAGGCCTTATTGAGTCTGCAAACATAATATGGTTTCTTTCTCAGCTGAAAATCTTCTGGATGCTCTGTGTATACTTCCTCTTGTAGTTCTCCATTGAGAAAGGAAAATTTGACATCCATTTGATAGATTTTGAATTTCTTAAAACAAGAAAATGCCAAAAACATTTGTATTTCTTCAAGTCTAGCTATAAGAGAAAAAGTTTCATCAAAATATGGTCCTTATATTTGAGCATAGACTTTGCATAATCTAGATTTATTTATTACCACTTCTCCACGATCATTCAATTTATTCCTGAACACCTACTTTGCGCTAATGATATTCTTTTTTTTAGGTCTTGGAACAAGTTCCCAAGTCTGATTTTTCTCTACTTATCCCAATTCTTCATGCATTTATTTTAACCAATGTTGGTCTTGATTGGCTTGTACACCATCCTTTGTTTCCTCCATGGAAATCAAGGAAACATGTGCTTGCGTAGGGGGATTAAGAAACTTCCTTCTGGTCCACACACCAGAATTTAATTCTCCAAAAATATAATCTACAGGGTGGTGTTTTTGTACATACATTGAGGGATATTTGGATTGAGGAATGGAGGGCTCTTCATTGTATTCTTCTATAGGTAGATCAACGCACTGTTCTCCAATGTTGGTTTGTTATTAATGATGCATTTTACTGGTTGTTTCTCTTCATGCTCAACATATTCATCCACCTTGAAGTTAATACAGTCAACAATCCTCTTGGTGTTCTTGTTATAACATTTATACCCTTTTTTGTTGTATGAATATCCAAGAAAATTGTCTTCAACTTATCTTGCATTGAACTTTCCCAACTTTTCATCATTTCTCTTGATGTAGAATTTGCTACCAAAAACTATGAAGTGCTTGACTATTGCAGGTATTCCATACCAAAGCTCATGGGGAATTTTATCACAATTTGGCCTAAAATGAACTTTATTGAGGATAACCAGTATTGTATGAATAACTTCTACCAAAATTTTTTGTTGTACATTCCTTTCGTCCATCATGGCTCTAGCTAGTTGTTGCACCAATATGCTTTCTTTTTCTGTTACACCATTTTGTTTGGGAGTCTCTATTATTGTAAACTACCTTTTGATGTCATTCTTCTTACAAAATGTTAGAAAATTATATATTACAGAGCAATGGAACACATAAAAATATGTGGAAATACAAACATAGAAAAAATATAAAACAAGAGAGACACAGATATATGTGGTTCACCCAACTTGGGCTACGTACACCAAGAAACAACCAATCCTTCCTTTATATTATCCAACAAAATGAAGAGACACAACCTACAACAAATCTGCTATAATATCCTCTACTCTCTCACATATTCTCCATTTCTCTTTCTCGCTCAGAATACACATGCCACACATAGCCGCAATAAAATTCCCTCATCTGAACCGAGGGGTTGCCTTCTAGGGGAAAAAACCCTAAATTAAACATAACTTCTTCCATCCGATCATTTGCCTAATGAACAACTCAGATTGACTACAAAATTACAATATTTTACAAGGAAATTTTACATCTATTTTTAGCTTCAGGTGCAAATAAAATCATCGTCCCCCCCTGGACTCCCCAAACGATGATCAAACGATGGGCAATGTTTCCGCCCCGTTAAGAACAGGGGTCCAATGTGATGATACATCTAAATAAGGAAGATAATCAGGCTCCACACCCAACACAAAATTCATCAAATTATTTTGAAGTGAACTCACCTCCATTGTTAGACCTTATGCTTTTGATTTTGCAATAAGTTTCATTCTAAAACATGGCTTTGAGATCTTTAAATTTATCAAAAGCTTGAGATTTCTCTCTAAGGAAGGTAACCCACATCATCCTACTAAAATAATTAATTATTAGCATAAAATATAATTTACCTATGGCTGATTTCATTTTCGATGGTCTACACAGATCCATGTGCACCAATTTCAATGGATTTGATGATGATTTATCCTGTGCCTTGAATGGAACACGAGTTTGCTTACCCAATTGGCGGGATTTGCAAATAGTATTATCTGGTTTTTGAATCTTGGGTAAATCCTTAACAAATTTTCTCTTTCTCAGCTTAACTATCTGATCAAAGTTCAGATGTTCAAGACTCTTATGCCACAAAAAAAATTTCATTAATATTTGATAAACAACACCTCTTTGTATTCTCTTTGAACACATACAAATTATTATATTTTCTCACAACTTCAACAACTATCTCACCTATGCTTGTAGTCTTGATTTGACAATTTTTTTCTTGAAAAATCACATCATATCCTTGATCACACATTTGTGACACACTAAGTAGGTTACGCTTCATCCCATCAACATATAGAACATTCTTGGCTTTACATTTTCCATTAGATATATTTACCACTCCTTTTTCAATAATTTTGTCTATAGCATTGTTGCCAAAAGTCACATTACCTTTATCAACTAGTTTCCATGTCAAAAACTTGCTCTTATCTCCTGACATTTTCCTGGAACAACCACTGTCCACATACCAATGGCTCCCTCCATTTTGAGCATACAAAACAATATTGATTTGTGTTTTCCTTTTCTTTCTAGACTTTGGGAATCTATTCAATCTGCTCAATAACTGGTTCTGTCTTCTTCTCCTTAAGTCTGAAATTTACTATTATATGCCCAAAACTTTGACATTTAAAAAATTGCACCAGATAGTTTAGAGGAGAAAAAGAGTTATTATACATGGGTTTGCCTTTCCTTTGCGGAAATATTCTTCTAGATCTAAGCTACCTATAAGAAAGATTGAATCCACAATTTTTTTCTCTATGGCCATAGTTCATGCATGTGAAACAAAACCCTGGGAATATATTATTGTATATGGAAGGATGCCTTCTATGTTGCGTTGAATTTTGAGCACTTAAATTTGCTTGGTCATCGCTTTGTATTTGCTGCTACTGATATTTCTTGGGCTGCGTAATCTCCTTTTGCTACTAGACATGGCCTTCGTTGGCTATTGGAATAAAATTAATTTGTTTCTTTCCTTTCATTTCTGCTATTGCGCTGGACTCAACTTCAAAGCCTAGACCACTTCGATTTAAAGAAACTTGTTGTGACCCCAGTATTTCATTTAATTATTAAGTACCTCTACTAAATTTATCGTTGAAACTTAGTTGTGTTTTGGCCTTCTTCAACTCCTTCTTTAGAAACACTATTTCTACTTCCAACCTTTCACATGCTTGAAATTTTTCATTTAGTTGTTGGTTCAGGGATTCTTGAATCTTCCTACCCCCTTCTACTTGAAAGAGAAATGGCTCAACAACCTTATCTTTTTTTCTTATCAAAGACTCCTTCTAGGCTTTAGTTTTCTTCCTCAACCTCTCTGTTTACTCGAGTGCACTTAATGGTTCTCCTTCAAGATCTATTTCCCCCTCTTCATCATTAGAATTAATAGCCTCGACTTGAAGATTTTCTATGGCCATCAACATATATTATTTAGGGAGCTGATCATCTTTTTCCTCATCTGGGAATTGGCTAGGCTCACTTTTCGAGGAGATATATTCTTGAACATAAAAACCCCTCTTATTAGCCTTCTTTATGTCATTTTTAACTTTCTTGAATATTTCTTTAGGATCATAATATTTCATCTTCTTTTCATGACAATTTCATGCATTGCCACAATTAAAACACTTAAAGGGTAGCTTTCCTTTATACATGCATGATCCTCTCTTGAACTTCCTCACAAAGTTGGATTATTCTTCAGTTGGATTATTCTTCATTTGTTACATAAAAAGAGTCATAATCCTCTTCCATTCACTTCTTTTCTGCTTTGAAGGCTAATTATTTGGCTACAGACTTTCCATTATAAATCCTCATATCATAGGAAGTGAATATTCCAAGGATTTTATCTAGCGTGAGAGAGTTTAGATTTGTCATTTCTTCAATGGCTGATATCTTGGGATTAAAACTTAACACATTTTTTACTACTATAGCTTCATTTAGGTTCTAATCAAGCCCTATTATGGTGTTCACAACTTCATCAACTTTAAAAAAATACTTTGCAATAGCTTCATCTTCAAGCATAATTAAAAACTCAAATTGCATTCTATAACCATGCAGTTTAACTTTCTTTACCTTGCTATCACCTTCATATTAGCTAGTCATATTGTCCTAGATGGCTTTGGCAGATGTACAATCCATTACTTTGACAAGTATCAATTTAGGTAGGCCAACAAGAAG
This sequence comes from Pinus albicaulis, assembly GCA_034641835.2. Classification (NCBI taxonomy): domain Eukaryota; kingdom Viridiplantae; phylum Streptophyta; class Pinopsida; order Pinales; family Pinaceae; genus Pinus; species Pinus albicaulis. The sequence goes on from CM076570.1 coordinate 1,151,272,651, forward strand.
GGCATTCATTGCTTTAGCATTGCATGTGAACTCCATATTTTTATCTTTCATAATCACTTCTGGAGGCTTTTGATATTCCTCTTCCACAACATCCCACACATATGCTCCAAGTGATTGAATTTAGGTCTTCATCCTCACTTTCCAAAACAAATAATTTATTCCATTGAACATAGATGCCCTGTTGGTAAATCCTCCTTCCTATTTTTCCATGGTCCTTAATCTTTCTTCCAAATATTAAACTAATTTGAAGTAACTAACTCTGATACCAATTGTTGGAAACTAGGAAAATACTAAGAGAGGGGGGTGGATCAGTATTGTAGGAATTTTACCAATTTAAAAACTTTCTTTCACTTTGTGCAAGAACACTAGGACAACATTAATTACTTCAACAATTAATTGAAATAAATATGGCAAGAAACAATATCAACAATCACAATGGAACACACAAAGAACAAAAAATTCATCAAAACTTCTCTTAAATTTAGTCACGAGGAAAGATATAACTTGTTGTTAAAATGAAATGGATACAAGCAACAGGAAGCTACAACTCCCTAATTTATCAGCTCCAACTAAATGGAGCTACAACCCCAAATATTTACCAGCACCCATTGGAAGGAGCACCAACCCCTGATTTGCAAACTACAATTGGCATGACACTCACTAATTCATCTTTCATCCATTTTCATATTAGAACCATGAATGCCAAATTTACCTTAAAAATAAAATGATTTCCTCTTAAACAATAATACCCTTAGAAATCTTTGATTACTTAGAACACCAACAACTTCACCTCAACTCGCTCATGAGAACTCTGTTTTTTTTTTAATCTGCTTGCTTAAGCCTTCTTATAAAGAATTTTGGATTGATATTTTTGGCGTATTTTATTTTGTTGTATTGCTGCATGACTCCTTATTCTTTTCCTTTGTCTTGTTTATTTCAGTCCACTTAATGTGTTCACCAAGTTCTCTAACCTTAAACATCATTTTCAGCAAGTTAAATAAAGTATTCCGCTTCTTTTTAGCATTCTAGTCTTTTAACAAGTTTTAGCGGGGATTTTTATTTTTGGTTGTAGTTAACTTTGGATTAATTGGAAAGACTGCCACTAAATTGTCACTTTTTAAAATATGCTGACTCATTTCACTACTAGCCCAATGCGTTTCCAAAATAGTTATCGACTTGTTTCGCCGCTAGCCCAACACGCTTCCAAAATAGTTGTCGAATCGTTCATCCAAGGCCTTTGCTGATGTCCCAAAATACTTTTAATATAATCTCAAAGGCATTTTAACAAGTAAACTACCATTTCCAAATAAAATTCTTGGTCCTTTTTAAATTTCAATATGAATGATGCCAATTCTGCCAAATTTTCCCTTAGCTCATTTTGCTTGGCGCCTTTACCTGTTTTCCGCCATCAAATCGTGCGTTGTGACCTTTGGCTTAGCCTGAGGTGCTTAACTACTTTAAGGCCTTCGCAAGCTTATTTTATGTGTTAATCTGTCTGTGCCCCTGGTCTCTTTTCCTACATGAAACCTTGTGTCGACACTCAGCTTTTAGTTCCCTAGTCCCAACATTTTCCGCATGCCACCTCTTAAACCTTCTGGGGTGGGCCTTGCGAGCTTATTTTTCTTGCAGGGTCCTCACAATGCCTCAAGATCCAATAAAAATTTCTCCCAAGATGAGTCAGCTCTACCACCGCCTCATCAGCCTGATTCCTCTTTCCCGACACTTCCCTTGTGCGTTTCTCTTTAACCTTCCAAGCTCTAAACAACGGGATGGTTTCACACTGATGTCACCTACACCACGTGTCGAAATCTTATTGGTCCAAGTGTCAATCATAAATGGGCCCTGTCAAATAGGAGAGAGAAGGGTCCTGAGGCTAGTTTTCACCGATTTCCTTTATAAAATTTTTAAAGGGTCCCATCCATTTTTATTTGTACTACTCAATCCTTCTGTCTGGCCTGTGCTCCCTTTGCACGTTGCTTTGTTATCTCTTTCCAGGCAAGACTTTGTGTCGGTCTAGGATCTTGCAGGATTCACTATCAATGTGGAGAGCCTCCCACTTAAGTCTGAGCCAATAATTATGCCACTGTTTGGCCATGTCTTCCCACTCAACTCCTTTTCATTTTGGCGCTTTAACTTTGGGTGGCCTTTGAAAATATTTGGGGTACATCCGTTAGGCTTCCTTTGTCGGGATGGAATCATCTTCTAGTGTCATCCCACTCATTTTGTTTGAGTGCTCGATAAGAACTGTCAAGGTATATCCATTGAGCTTTCCCCGTTGGTCTAGGTTGTAGTGTGGGCTCTACCTATGGCCAATGGTAAGCCTCTCCACTACTTTGCTGTTACTCCAAGCCATCCCGATGCTCTCTATGTGCACTCTGCTAAATTTTCCACTGTGTTTGGCTGCTTCACCAACCTTGGCTATGCACCAAAAGGGTCTCTAAGCCATTTTATATCTGTTAAACTTTGAGTTGGGTCATGAAAATTTGACTGTCTCTATCTCTCAATCTAGGAGGTAAATTTCAGATTTCCACATACCATTGGAAAGATCTTTTAGATTTCTTCCCAACTTGGTGGGTTACAACTACATTTGACATGATCTACTGCACTAGAAATGGCTCCAAAGTCTCTGCAACATTATCATCCATGTTTCTATTCATCCTTCTTATTGTGTCTGGAGCCTGATATTCTCAGGCATCCTTTGACACCTTTTCCATGTGTTGAAATTAATGACAACATATTTCCAACAAAATTTTCTCAACAAATTTGTCTTCACCATTAGGCAAACAAAAATAGTTTACAAGAGAAGGCTAAGGAATAAATCAACCCAAGTATCTCAAGACTCGGGTACAAAATATTGTTTGGATCTCTTGGAGTTAAGGTACTAGGATCTTGATAATACAATGTAGCAAGATTCAACAAGGATCATAACATAATTCAAAGTGAATTTGTAGAAAGCTTTAAACATGCCAATATTTTAGGGATCTCTCCATGTTATGCTACGTAAGGATCATAAGTAACTTTATAAATTCCAAGGTATAACATTGTTATTTCAACCCAAACACATGTAGGAGCTTTTCAAGATGTTGTACTTACTAAAAAATGGGCTGAGAATGAGGATGCATTTATGACGTTATTTTGTTATCATTAGAATATAATGTTAGGATTTGTTTCCAAAATCTTAATGATACTAGCATTAAGACTTGGGATGGAATTATAGAATTATTGGAACAATGGAAAGTAAGAGATGATGGTAGAATGCTATTCATAGAACCTAATGTAGCAAGAAAATTAAATGTGAGATTTGAAAATCCAATATATAAACTCCTAAAGGATATTAGATAGAAAGGAGTTATTTTTATTATTTATTATGTAAATTCCTTTAAAGGATTTTTTTCATTTGCTAACAGACAAAGACCTGAAATATTTGAAAACAAATTAGGGAATGGCAAGAAAATTGAAGATAATATAAGTACTTTTCCCATGAGTTGAATACAAAAGTTACATTTCAGTAGATCAACCTTTTTCATAAAAAATAATAGATAAATTATATAGTCTCCCTTACTCAAGTTACCCATTTGGAATATTAGTATTTCTAACACTTGGTATATAGGGATTATTGTTTCATCCCATTCCAACATAAATTTCATGGAAAAGAGTGCATCATTAGATATTTCTCCTCTTTTAAACGTTTATTGACCTCGGATGGTAGGAAATATTCTATGTGGAGCTTTCGATTACCTCCCTTTCCCTAGTTACTTCTCTTAGTTCAACTTCTCTATGGATGACATTATCAAGATCAATATTGGCGACTTACAATGATGTATGGAAATAAAGATTCCCCATCTAGTTCAAACATTAACTAAAGACCACGTGTCTTAAATTTATATATCTCCACTCATGGTTTGGTTGGCTTATTCATTTCTTTGTGGCGTAGCTTGCTATCCTTTTCTTGGTCTTCAAGGTTGTACCGAATTACATTGTCAAGGGCTTATCCATTTTATGTTTAATTCGACTTACATAATTAGTATCCCAATTGCTTTTATTATTTTAAGAGGATAATTCTTACTAATTATCTTTGCTATTTTTACCATTTGTAATTCCAAGTTCCATTGTTTGTTTTTTTGGGCAATAATGAATATTAATATATTTCATTTCAATTATCTTAGGGAAATATTCTCCAATTCCTTATGGTAGTTGTACATGGAAAATGGTTCAGTTTATTAACTACTAGTGTACAATTTGTTTATTCGTTGAACATTAATCCATTTTTTTTTTCGGATTTGTGTTTTGTGATTTATTCATAACACATGACTACCTTTTGTTTACTTCTACAAACTTTTCTATATTTCAAGAATGCATTTTTACATATATTTGTCTTTAAAGACCTAACTTATAATCTACAACCAAAATTCATTTTTTATCATGATCATATGTGTTTATAATTCAAAATGGTCATTTTTCCATTGTAAATTCATATTGTATATACTTAGGGATTTTTAATCTAATTTCCTTCATATTCCCCACCTTACAAAAGAAAACAAAGCTATTTCATTATTTGTTAGGCATCATATTATTGTGAAAAAATATAGATAATTAGCGCCATATTTTATGGTTTCTAATTTCTTAGTTTGGTAAACAAATTATAAATCAAGCTTCAATATGTACATCCAAATCTTACTTTTTATACTTAAATGTTGCACATTAATAATACCTATTTTAAACAATATAATTTCTCGAATTATCCTTCGTTTATGCACTCTAATATAGAAGAGAATTTGAACCTTAATGGTGAGTTTGATATCTTTCCAATATGTTAAATAAAATAGGTTATCTATTTAAATATTTTCTATGAAAATATATTTAAACTATGCCTATCGATGACAAAGTTAGTAGAAATCTCAAGAAACAAAGCATTATGTTAAAAAAAGAAAGATTCTAATTCTTGTTTTGTTGTTATTTGTATAGGTTGTCCTCGACTATGAAGATGTGATCAAGATACCAATATTAAATAACATCATGGTAAAAAGTGATAATGATATTCCAAACATAAGGTAAGTATTTCATAGTAACACTTCTATAATGTGATTATTTCCATTTGTTCAACAAAAATAATGTAGATGTAAAGGCTTGATGTTCAAATGACAACAACTCCCACACAATGGTTGGTCCAATTTTTTCTACAGAAACCTAGGATAACTTTCAAGAAATTTTTAGAGAAGAATTATATAAAACTAGGTTTACTAATAATATAAAAAATCAATATCAACAATGCATCCATCGAAAAGCATTAAAAAACTATAACATTAAATAAGAGGAGTAATGATCTATAAATTGTCATGGATATTCCAATGGACAGTTCGTCAATAAAACTATATTTAAAAATATGAAATCTACACTATCATGATTGTGTTTCTCTTTAGATTTCTAGATTAATGTTAATTGTGTATGCATGCAAATTAAAATTATGCAAAAAATAGGGAATGGTGAAATAAAATCTCACAAACCCCAATTTGGTACAAGATATAACCTGGCAAACCATTTTGGGAGAAAACTTAGTTGGAAGGTGAGGCCACTCTACTCTCTTTCTCTAAATAAAAAATGGTTGCGAGTAAAAAGTAGTAAGACATGTGGCTTGTGGGGCTACTACATTGCATAAATCCTTTGTGCTCTCTCCCTATCCCTATCATCTTTTTTTCTCATTTGTGGAACAAATGCACTAAAAAAGAATGGAACCTATTTTCCTCCTAGTGGCCCGGTTATAACACAACCGAATAGCCTATTAGTGGTTAAGTTTGAATCCCTCAACTCTTAACTAGAGTTGAAATATGGACCCTTACAAAGTATTCTTCATCACAATCACGTGGATATCCCATCTTCTATGAGTTATGGTGGTTAATGCAGTGTGATCTCAAATTATGGTGGTGAAAACATGAAGGTCAACCTCCAAGTGGCATAATTTTTGCATACATACTTTGATTGAGGTGATTATTGCACTGTTATAATGGTCTCTATGTGCAGAATATGAGAAAAGGGTGCCACACTAAAGAAAAACAAATTACCCCTAAAAATTGTCATTTGATGCCTCAAAATTCCCCCAAAATGTTTCAGACCCCAATTTTCCAAATATAGACTTGCCTGTAAAATTGGTTATGTGAGTTTATTCCTCCACATTTTCCAGTCTAAAAGCATCGATATTGATGGAAAACAATATAATGATCCAATTCGGATCATACCACCCCATTTTGGGAGGCACTTTGGTCCCCAAAAGCATTTACCGAGCAAGGTGAGGAAGTTTTTCCTCCACCTTATCTTGGATGTACCATTTAGCTTTTCCTAGAAGTTGTCCTTTCAATATAGTCTTCCAAAGGCCATGTTGTCCGCGTCTTATAGTTCTAGACCTCTTTTGAAAAACTATATCTTCTGTCAACTTTTCTTGAGAATCTAGTGCCAAATATTCTATAGAAGGTAGGACCTATTACCACTCAAACTAGCAGGGATCCTAGGAGGGGACTCTTTAGAGAAACTACTAGGTCAAGGGGAAACAATGGGGAAATATCCCATTTTCACCTCAACTAAAGCTTCCTGCTCTTCACGGACTTTCACTGACTGGAGGAGTCCCAAAATAAGAGGAATCACAATGATGAATTTACCAACGATTGGATAAGGAGTGATTCCCAAAGCCTATTTACAAGAGATGCTTCAAACAAATGGCTTGATTATGGAGCGAGGTGATAGGATCTCTAGGAAGGACTAAGGGGATTCTTGAGATCAGGTTTAAGAAATATTTTTTGATAAGAAAATTCCTATACTCAAGGATCCTAATGAAGGAATGGCTTCCAAATAATCCTTGTGGAATTTGAATTGTAGATTTGTGGGACCACAAAGAGGCCAAGTGGACCCAAACTAGGTCAAGAGTATGGAGTTAGTCACTCAAGGAGGGGCTTGACCAAATTAGGGAAGAGAATATGATCAAAGGACTAATTTTCTTTTGAAATTTAAATGCAATGATCCAAATGAGGACACTAAACCAAATCAACCTAGGGAGAGAAATTATCATCAAGATAGGGCTTGCAATATCTCTAGATTCCACCATCATATTGTGCTAAAATTTGAAGGACCCATTCAGAAGACCCCAGCGAAGTTGTGGACCAATTTTCCAGGTGTTTGGATGGATATAAACTATTTTTATTGATGCCCTAGGTGACCCTCTATAGTTAGGCCTAGAATTTGGAAAAATGAAGAAAAGAGAGGTAAATTTTACCACCAAAGGGATACGAGGATGAGTGCCTTATTTCTTGGGCTTAATGGATTCAAGATACACATAGATCGAGGATTTTTGTGAGCTAAGGAGCCCCAATTCATCTTCGCTATCCTCTCCAAGGGCATCAACTAGGTCAATAAGATTGATACTTCAAATTTTCCAAAGAGATGAAGTTTTGAGGTCTTTCAACCTAAGAGGTGCCTCCAATAACATTCACCTAATCCCTAAAAGAGAAAAGCATGCATTAAATCACTTATTCAAGGTCCAGAAGAATTTTTCATTACATTAACCCATAAAATAATAATGATAGCAATATACATGCATTTGACAAGATAACAAGAATAAAATAAAAAAATCGACTTAAATGAGAGAGAGAGAGAAAGAGAGAGAGAGAGATAGAGATAGAGAGAGAGAGAGAGTTTATATCCATTCATCCACGTTTCATTATAAAGAAGCTCCAAATATAGTGAAAATCCAAACATCATAGTGCATCAAGAAAGGTCCAAAAATTTATCCTAGAAAAAAGTATGAAAATATCTCAAGAGATACTAATCCAATCCAAGTGACGATGAGAGGAATGAATGAGCCTCTCATCTATTTATACAATCTAGTAGGGGATTCAAATAGACTAATTTGTCATACTTAGCCTGAAATAATAAAATAATTCTCAATAATGACATGACTTGGTGACAAACCCACCAAGATAGCTCAATAATACAAACAATAACTACTAAAGAGGGAAAAATAATAACATGATGAGTCGTTGGGCCATTCAGGAGGCCTAATGGAGTCCAAATGTACCAAGTTGAGTGAAAAGGCTCCAAACATGGTGGACAAGGGGTTGGCTCCTTTTTTTCCAAGCAAGTCACATGTGGTGCTCCTAAGTGGGTTTAGGGGCATAATGACATCCTCATGGGCCTCCAAGTGGATGGATAATGCCTTTAAACCATCTGTAAGGGATAAGATGATGACATAAGCCCTCCCTTTGTCTCTTGCAGTGAGGCACATACTCATCTAGACCCTAGAACATCTGCTAAGTGTATGGTGCAAGTGTGGAGCCGGTTGGGCATAGTGAACCAGATGCATCATCCTCATCCAAAATATGGAACATAAGAAATCATTGAATGGTGTTGGAGATCCATGAAGTACTCTCTGCTATGGTGAAGGCCCATGGCTATTAAAACTCACCCTACAAGTTCCAATGTGGCCCTCTTGAGGGCTTGGACCCCGTATAAGGAGACCAAACCCCAAAATGGAGACTCACCTGTAATCCTGCATTAAATTCAATGCATCCCCTTGCCCTCAAATGCAACAAATCATTAGAGTAATGAAGTAAAAGAGCTTAAAAATCATGGAATAAAGTAGTAAATTCATGATAGCATGCCCTTCCATAATGGGCTTTAGCAGTAGAGGTGTCTCCAATTACAATAAGGGGGTTAACAAAGGACCCTATTAGGTGGTTTCAACCTTTAAAGGGGGTGACATGTCCATTGTACAACCATCAATGTGTAGGTGGCATGTGATATAGTGATGGAACGAAGTGGGGATTAGGGGAAGGCTCTAGGGCACATGTCATGGTACAAGGGTAGCTATTATGAGCGAAGCCCACACTTAGGTATGTGAGTGTAGGAGGGAGAAAATCTTAGTACATGAGTTACCTCGTCCTTTGGTTTTCCACACTTCTTCATATTCCTTTTTCCTTTGATTTATTTTTCTTTATAACTACACGGGGATTCAGGGGATGAGAGCATGAAGTGTAGGATATAGTAGTAGATACCCCCTTTTAAGGCAGGGAAGCTCATTTCCCACCAAGGGTTGGGACAATCATGGGTTACTTAGTGTGAAGGGTGCTCATCTAGGGCCCATATGAACCAAGGCGATGGCCATGAATGAGGGGTAGAGCTCATCTTTGGACTTTTCCCACGTGATAAATTTGTATGTCCTGGCCATATTTTTCATTTTGTGGTACATTTCTTGTTGTAAATGGCCAAATTATGTTTTTATTTTATTTTTAGCTGCATCAACCTCTGGGCATAATTCCAGGCCTGACCCAAAGTGTGGATAAGGGGAGGGGAGGCTAAGCATGTGTGGACATGAGTGGACCCGGATGGGATAAGTGATGAATGGGGTTAAAATGAGTCGAAGGGAGTGATGTGTATGGTGTTGGGAAGCAGGACCACACAACCAAAATTGGGATTTCCCATGTAGTTCCAGCCCTAAAGCTAATGGTAAATGAAGGAGATCCCACGAGACTAGGATACAAGGCTAAACACCAAATAGGGAAGAGGATACAAGAGTACAAACCCAACCAAATTTTTTATGCCGAATCCTCCCACCAATCTATTCCCAAAAGTTTCCATGAAAAGAAAACAAAATTACTCAAATAAATCAATGAAAATTCATACCTTTGAGGTTGGAAGGCCCACTTTCAAAAATACGACCATAACATATGGGTGAGAGACCACATGGTTGGCTCAAGTGGCAGAGGTAGTAGCACATCAAGCTATCTAGTGGCTACAAGGGGCTGTTTGTTGTCGACTGAAGTCTGTCTAGGAGAAAATTTTCTCCTATGCATACTACCCACAAGTAGTGGGTTAAATTTGACTCCAACTAGGACATGAACTCTCAGAAGGGTGCATGAATGTACTATAATGGGAGGTTATGAGAGCACCCACAATATCTTGAGACCGTAGAAATATTGCCTAAACATTTCAAAGACCAAGCACATAGGGAAACATGCCTTTATGGTGTCTTATGATCACCCATGCTTAGTATTGGGCAAAACTATACTCGTCAAATAAGTTCCCTAACATAAATGATCAATCTGAGGGTTTCATAGACTTACGAAGCACATGCACTAGAAATGCAGGACTTAAGTTAAACTAGCCTAGTCTAATGCTTTCATCTCTAATTCAAGATGCAGTAAACGACATAAGAGGCTCCTAACTTAGAAGAGCCTGGTCGTCCTTCCCCAGATTACTGTCCTAAAGAAAAGAGACTAAAAGAGTAGCAGTTTGTGATGTGTAGAAAGCGAGAGAAGAGGCTCCTAACTTAGGAGAACCTGATCGTCCTTCCTCAAAAATTCTATTCCAACAACATTACCACCGCATCATAAATTGGAAATGTGCAATCGTATAAGATAAAAAAAAACACGTGAAGAGTAACCTTGTGTCAACAATATTAACAATGAAGAAAAACCATGAAAGACCAAAACTTTATTCTAGACTCTAATTCTCCTATCTATCATATCTATTCCATTTCTATCCATATCCTTCTTATATATCTATCCATATCAAAATGAATAGAGAGCACTCTCTTTTATACATGAGTGCTTTGAAAACAAGATAAGCAACTCATAATTACAAATCCACTTTTCTCTCAACCAATATCCCTATAATTACAAAATATGATCCCTTAAAATCCTCACTCATCTCTCACAAATCTTGGATGAGATATGTTATCCAAATCTCCATGATCTTCTCCTTGGAATATCCATGATCTTCCCCTTGGAATAAGCTTGAACAATTATCCTTTGAATTTTTGAAATGGTGGAGGAAATATTCAAGAATATTTTTGAATAATCCTTTCAAATAATCCTACAAATGACAAAGCTCATCCACATTTGAGATATTAGTGAAATATGTTAATTTTTCAATAATTAATCAAAAATTCTCTTATAATATTAAAAATAAATAATTTGGAAAATAATGAAGTGAACCCATGGAAATGGTATGATGAATGGTTAAATGAGGTGATGGAATGGTGAGGATAAACATGATGAAAAATGCGACAATTATGAGACCCAACATACCCCCCAACTAAACTCGTTGCATGTGCTCATGCAACCTTGCATGGATTAATTTTTTTTGGCTTTGCATGATTATGGTTCCTAACAATGTATCATTCCAGGATGTAAAATACATGTACTGTGATTGACATTTTCTATGGTTGGTTCTTGTGTTAACAAACATGAATATAACAAATGTTGGTTCTTGTGTTAACAACATTCATTTCTCTTTTTTTTATAATACATGTACTGGAAATGATAAGTCATTGATATGCATATGAAAACCTTTTGTTATTTTTGAACCATGCCAAAATATATGTTAATTTATTTGAATCAACTACAAGGAAGTGTAATTTGGATGAGTCATGTTGGTCGACAATATATGATGTGATAAATGGAATGAAATGGTAATGAATATTCCCCCCCCCCCCCCAAAACTGAAAATGTGTTATGTTTACGAAAAGGAGAAAGATAATGTTATATGGTGAGGGAATTTTCCAAGTTCATTTATTTTCAACATGTAAGAAATTATTTGATTAATAACATACCTTCACTTACCCAAAAAATTGATGAAATATGCAATAAATATGTAGTTGTTGCTGCTTCCGAATCAAGAAAATATCATTGCGTTGAATCATGTGAATATCATGCTACTAGATCATGTGAAGTGAAATAATTTGAACCACTTCTGCTTGGTTGTATGAATCAAAATATGATGTATGAAAGTGGAATTGTGGTACTCGCATATGGCTGGAGATATGTTGTTGCAACTGCTGATGGAGTCATGAAAAATATATATAGTCTTCACCCGCTATAAAACTTGATGGTACAATTCTAGTCATGCGAATGAATGTGTCGGTGTCGAGCATGAAAATAAGTCATTGGATTACCGACCATTAATGGATGTCGTTAAACAATGCGAGGCAAACTAACCATTGATGTCAATGAGTGCCAAGGTACTCGAGTACATCTTGCGAAGTGCGAATAAATGATTTGATGTCGAACCACTTTGTAATATTCCTAATTAGCAATGGCTAATTGGAATATTCGATTTTGCTCAATTTTGCCATCTATAGTTTATTATAAATAAAAAGGTGAGTAGAAAGGACATAACTCACTTTTGGGAATAAAAGTCACTCCCTAGTAGCACAACATTGTGACTTAAAGGGAGCCAAGGGGGGCCAAGGACCACGTAGAGAGGGGGCCCACGTATGCACTAGGAGAGACTGCGTAGATGGGGAGGAGCACGTGGAAAGAAGGAGGCTACGTTGAGGAGATGGGCCTTAGGGTTTGGAGAGAGGCCAAAATTATAAAAGAGGGAGGAGCCTCCTCATTTCATTCATTCTAGTTTATGCATTTGAGCTAGTCACTTCGACTTCTTGAGCACACTGGCTGTTTAGCCTGTCTGCAGCACTGTTTAGTGCATTGAGTGTCTTCGATCGGAGATCTTGCCCTTATCCCTGGGGGAATTCGAGTACCTGCTTGGGCAAGGTAGTTTCTTCAGCATTTTATGGGTGGATTGATGTTTGGGTTTTCTTGCGGAGCTGGGCATTCAGAGACTACGCAGTCTTGGGAGGGAGGACGTAGTCCATTCTAGAGGAGCTCCGGATTGAGTTTCTTGAAGGGGTTTTGAGCTTGGAGATTGAGCAAAGGATCAGCCTTTTCCTTTGGGAGGATTTTGGTGGAGTTTGAGGCTGCATTTCAGTGGTTTCTATTCAGCCTCTGCGCAGAGCCTTGGAGGACAACGTAATTCCCCAAGGGGGTGATTTTCGGGGGTCAGCCATTTCTGATATGATTTCTGGGTTTTGCTGTGGTTGATGAGTAGAGGTAGATTCCAGATTTTCAGCTCATTTCGGCGAGGGAATCCACCCCAAGTCATCAGTTCATTTCAGTAGTAGCAGCTACACAACATTTTTCCAGCTGCTGGGACGCAGTTCAGAGAGCAGCCATTTCTTGGATATTCTGAGAGTATTTCTTCACTTGCCTTGAGCAAGTCTAGGTGCCATAACTCTGATCACCTATTGTACTCATTATATTTCTCAGTATAATAAAATGGCTTAGCATTCTCTCTCTATATTTCTGGATGGTTTGTCGTGCGTTCTATCTATGCTATTATATGTCTGCTTTATTGTTATCTTTATATATCTTCGGGCATTCTAGTTCTATACCACCTGGTGTGTTTATTTCATACTATTAGAAAGAGTATGGAAAGGGCCAGGTAGCCTCCAGATCTCACCCTCTCCTCAGACGTGAAATATCTGGTAAACGCCTTCCCAGTCCATCTCTGGTTGGAGTTTGCTTGTGTTTTAGAGATATCCCCGAAACGGGATATTACAGTGGTATCAGAGCATAGTTCTGGCTCAGCCTGTGGAGCTAGTTGTCTATGACACCGAGGAAGAGGCCCTACATTTATTACAGGGGCAAAAAGTACAGAGATCTTGAGCGTAGGTTAGAGAACACCTACAGAGAGGGAGATTATGTTCAGGTGGTGGACACAGAATAGGAGGAGCCTGTGATAGACGCAGAGCAGGAGGAGCCTGTGTTAGATTCAGAGCAGAGAGAGCTGATGGTAGATGATAGTGAGGCAAAACAGTTTGGGGAGGCACTCCTCAAATTAGTGCAGGATCTAGCGAGACAGATTGAGGTGATGGGTCAGAGATTCACTGTTGTGGAGGCTAGACAGCATGAGACCCCATGGGTTTTCCAGGTAGGTGAGGGATCGGGTACATCCCACCATTTTTAGGAGCATGGTGCTACTCAGCGTGATACTACTCAGCAGATGGCTTCACATGCACCTACACACTCTACCATGCCCACTTTCTTGGGAGCAGACACAGGGGCAGGAGCCCAGCAGGAGGCAGAGCTCGGGCATATGGGTGATTATTTTGTAGAGTATCAGGCCTATGGGCAGGAGTTTAGAGATGCTCTTTCCTTCAGAGATTTTGTTTAGCTTCAGCGGGATCGTAGACCTCGCGACCATCATAGAGGGCATCGACATTATCATGACGGAGATACCTACCGCACAGCTAGCAGATTCCACTTGCATACGTTTGATGGTTCATCAAACAGTTCGACGAAGTCTTGGGTGGAGAAGTTGGACATCTATTTCTAGCTTAACCAGATGTCAAAGACGGAGGCCATCAAGGTGGCGACATTACATTTGGATGGTGAGGCTCAGGACTGGTGGTTCCATGGGATGGTTACACTTGGATATTCTACAGTGACAACGTATGCCGAGTTCACTAGGAGGTTGATAGAGAGATTTGACCGGAGGGATCTGGAACAACACTTTGTTGAGCTGACGAGGCTCAAACAGGCTGGGAGCCGAGAGACATACATTGCAGACTTCTTGAGGGTTTTAGTGATGGTGCCAGATCTATCCGCGGCACAGATGATCTATATGTTTGTGGAGGGGTTAGCAGAGCCACTTCGGGGTCTAGTCAGATCTCTTAAACTAGCCACACTCCAGGACGCTATTAGCAGGACCCAGGATTTACAGGATGCATTTCCCAGGACTCGAACACCTTACCCCTAGAGATAGGCTTTCCAGCCCAAGGGGAAGGATGTGAGGATTCTGCCTCCAAAGGGGAATCCGAGACGGGCACAGATGGATGATGATTCTAGGAGGTAGCTGAAGAAGAAGCGGTTGTGCTTTACTTGTCAGGAGCCGTGGGCACTGGGACATAGATGTGCTATTGGCAAAGCATATTTTATTGAGGTCTTCTCCGAGAGCAGTAGGGAAGAGGATGAGGAGGATGACATGGAGGCAGGAGATAGTCATGCAACGCAGGATCCTTTGCCACCTCCACCTCCAGCAGCAGGTGGTGCGGCTTTTGCATCTACCGGAGGGGCCCTTGCAGCATTGAGAGGAGTTCCCAAGTATTTGACGCTGCGCGTACAGGGGACAGTACGTGGCCAATGAATATAAGTTTTGGTTGACAGTGGGGCAACCCACAATTTCATCGATGCACAGATGGTTGAGCGGAGAGGTATTTAGACTGAGAGCTTCGATGGATTTTTAGTTTTGGTCCTAGGAGATCAGACCATGATGTGTGCTCGTTATGTTCCAGAGTTATCAGTGACAATGGGCACTTATACACTGACTTATCACTTTTTTGTGGTCAATATTTCAAACACCAACATGGTACTAGGTGTTCAGTGGCTTATCACTCTAGGGAAGGTCATTACAGATTGGAAGGCCCTAGAGATGGGGTGGGATGATGAGAAGACAGGGAGGCATGAGAAGATATGGGGACAACACACCTATCCACCTCAGACTGTTTCGGCTCATCGGATGGAGGCAGTATTACGAAAAGGAGACGCAGAGTGGGAAGTGGAGCTGCGTGCATCAGAGGCAGGGACTACAGGGCAGACGGTGCACCCAGAGATACAGTCCATCCTTGACAGGTATGCCACAGTGTTTGGGGATATTCCGCCGGGATAGCCACCGGACCGGGGGTTTGAGCACACCATTGAGCTTGAGCAGGGCATATAGGAAGTGATTACTACCCCCTATAGGCACCCCAAAGCCTATCGGGATGAGATAGAGTGGGCCATCCAGGAGTTGCTATCTCTTGGGCACATCCAGCCGAGCACGAGTCCTTTTGCTTCTTCCGTGGTGTTGGTGAAGAAGAAGGACAACACCTTGAGGATGTGTATTGACTACAGGGCCCTGAAAAAGAAGACCCTAAAGAACTGGTACCCTATACCCAGGATCGATGAGCTAATGGATGAGTTGAGAGGAGCCCAGTTCTTCTCGAAGATTGATTTGAGATCAGGGTACCATCAGATTCGCGTAAGGGAATAGGACATTCCAAAGACCACCTTCAGGTGTCACTATGGGCACTTTGAGTTTTTGGTGATGCCCTTCGGGCTAACCAATGCCCCAGCGACATTCCAGTCTTGCATGAATCACATCTTCCGCAGTCACTTGAGGAATTTTGTGTTGGTGTTCTTTGATGATATCCTCATTTACAATAGGACTTGGGAGGAGCATCTCCAGCACATTAAGGTAGTGTTGTGAATTTTGGAGGAGCAGCAGTTCTATGCCAAGCTCTCCAAGTGTGAGTTTGGGTTGACGGAGATGTTGTACTTGGGACATATCATAGGGGTGGACGGAGTGAGATTCCATAAGGAGAAGATCAAGGCCATCAGAGATTGGCCGGAGTCGAGGAACGTGACAGAATTTCGGAGATTCATTGGAATTTGTACTTATTACAGGAAGTTCGTCAGGATTTTCTCACAGCTTGCTACACCCCTTACAGATTTGACAAAGAAGGGGGCATTCAGTTGGTCAAATACAGTGCAGCGAGCCTTTGATAGGCTCAAGGAGGTGATGAGCAGCTTCCCAGTTCTTGCATTGCCGGATTTTACGCAGCCATTTGTTTTGGAGTGTGATGCGTCGGGAGAGGGGATCGGTGCAGTATTGATGCAGGGAGGACACCCTATAGCCTTTGAGAGCCGGAAGCTCCTTCCACACGAGAGGTTGTATTCTATATATGACAAGGAGATGTTGGCCATTATGCATGCATTGCCCAAATTCCGGCTGTATTTAGTGGGTAAAAGGTTCAGGGTGAGGACTGATCACAACAGCCTCAGGTTCTTTTTGGAGCAGAAGCAGCTATAGGAGAGGCAACAGAAGTGGATCAGTAAGATCCAAGCATATGACTTTGACATTAAGTATGTCAAGGGTAAGAAAAACGTGGTAGCAGATGCCCTTTCACGTATACCAGCCACGTTGTCTCTTATGATCTTGGATACAGATTGGAGGGCTCAACTTTTAGTAGAGTACTCCAAGGACAGATTTGCATGTGATGTTCTGGATGGACAGGTGGGGGATGATAGGTACAGGGTGGTCGATGAGATCATCTACTACAGGGACCGGATCTTCTTGATTGAGGGATCTTAGCTCAAGAAGAAGATACTTTAGGCATCACATGATTCACCTTTGGTCGACCATCAGGGGTTTACCAAAACCTACAGGGCCATTAGAGAGATGTTCTCATGGAAGGGCCCCAAAGAGGATGTACTCCAACACATCAGGGAGTGCGATGTTTTCCAAAGGAACAAGGGGGAGATGAGCCATCCCGCTGGATTATTGCAGCCTCTTCCCATTCCGAAGGGGAAATGGGAGAGTATTTCAATGGACTTCATCATAGGGTTGCCCATGGTGCAGGGCAAAGATTGTATCTTTGTCATCGTTGATCGAATGACAAAGTATGCTCATTTTTTTTCCATATCCGCGCACTACACAGCAACATAGGTGGCTGAGTTTTTCTTCAGAGAGGTTTTCAGGCTAGATGGTCTTCCTAAGACCATCATCAGTGACAGGGACAGCCGCTTCATGGGCAGATTTTGGCAGGAGCTTTTCCGGTTGGTGGGGACGGAGTTGACACCGAGTACCAGTTATCACCCACAGACGGATGGGCAGACAGAGATAGTTAACAAGTGGCTGGAGGGCTACTTGCGTAACTATGTTAGTGGTCAACAGCGAGCATAGCTGACGTGGTTGCATCTGGGGGAGTACTGCTACAACACTACACATCACATGTCCATTGGTATGTCAGCATTCTATGCTTTGTATGGGTATCATTATTTATCTTTTGCTAACATGATGTTTGGTGCTAGCAAGGCTCCAAGAGCCAAGATTTGGATCCAAGAGAGTCAGGATATTCTCTGAGATCTCAAGGACAATATGGCTACAGCGCAAAACTAACAGAAGCTGTATGCTGACAGGGGTCGGGTGGAGAGACAGTTTGAGGTAGGGGACTTGGTCTACCTACGATTACAACCATACCAACAGTTGTCACTGAAGCAGAAGGGAGCTGAAAAGCTCAAGCCCCACTTTTACGGGCCATACAGGGTGATACGTAGGATTGGACAGGTTGCATATGAGTTGGAGCTGCCCCAAGGCAGCAAGATTCATAACGTTTTTCATGTATCATGCCCGAAGAAGGCACTGGGGCAGCAGGTGATAGTGACAAATGAGCTACCACCCACAGATGATGAGGGGAATTTGGGGTTGTAGCCAGAGGCTATTATTGATACCAGGGAGAGGCAACTACGGAGCAGGACAGTCCGGGAATTCTTGGTGAGGTGGAAGAATTTGCCGGGTGAGGATGCCACTTGGGAGAGTGAGAAAATTTTGCAGCACCCATCACTTCAGTTGCTTGAGGACAAGCAACATTTTTCCGGGGGAGACTATAATATTCCTAATTAGCAATGGCTAATTGGAATATTCAATTTTTCTCAATTTTGCCGTCTATAGTTTATTATAAATAAAAAGATGAGTAGAAAGGACATAACTCACTTTTGGGAATAAAAGTAACTCCCTAGTAGCACAACGTTGAGACTTAAAAGGAGCCAAGGGGGGCCAAGGACCACGTAGAGAGGGGGCGCACGTATGCACTAGGAGAGACTGCGCAGATGGGGAGGAGCACGTGGCAAGAAGGAGGCTATGTTGAGGAGATGGGCCTTAGGGTTTGGAGAGAGGCCAACATTATAAAAGAGGGAGGAGCCTCCTCATTTCATTCATTCGAGTTTATGCATTTGAGCTAGTCACTTTGACTTCTTGAGAACGCTGGCTGTTTAGCCTGTCTGCAGCACTATTTAGTGCATTGAGTGTCTTCGATCGGAGATCTCGCCCTTAGCCTCGGGGGACTTCAAGTGCCTGCTCGGGCAAGGTAGTTTCTTTAGCATTTTGTGGATGGATTGATGTTTGGGTTTTCTTGCGAAGCTGGGCATTCAGAGACTGTGCAGTCTTGGGAGGGAGGACGCAGTCCATTCTAGAGGAGCTTCGGATTGAGTTTCTTGCAGGGGTTTTGAGCTTGGAGATTGAGCAAAGGATTAGCCTTTGCCTTTGGGAGGATTTTGGTGGAGTTTGAGGCTTCATTTCAGTGGTTTCTATTCAGCCTCCGCGCAGAGCCTTGGAGGACAGCGTAATTCCCTAAGGGGGTGATTTTCGGGGGTTAGCCATTTCAGATATGATTTCTGGGTTTTGCTATGGTTGATGAGTAGAGGTAGATTCCATATTTTCAGCTCATTCTAGCGAGGGGATCAGCCCCAAGTCATCAGTTCATTTCAGCAGTAGCAGCTACACGACAGTTTTCTAGTAGCTAGGACGCAGTTCAGAGAGCAGCCATTTCTTGGATATTCTGAGAGTATTTCTTCACTTGCCTTGAGCAAGTCTAGGTGCCATCACTCTAATCACCTATTGTACTCATTATATTTCTCAATATAATAAAATGGCTTAGAATTCTCTCTCTATATTTCTGGATGGTTTGTCGTGTGTTCTATCTATGCTATTATATGTCTACTTTATTGTTATCTTTATATATCTTCGGGAATTCTATTTCTATATCATTTGGTGTGTTTATTTCATACTCTTAGACAGAGTCTAGAAAGGTCCAGGTAGCCTCCAGATCTCACCCTCTCCTCAGAGGTGAAATATCTGGTAAACGCCCTCCCAGTCCATCTCTGGTTGGATTTTTCTTGTGTTTTAGAGATATCCCCAAAATGGGATATTACACACTTGCAAGATCCAAAGATCAAGGGACATTGATGTATTCCATTTTTGGGTGCAAAAATGTTGGGCGAAACGTAAATTATCATTCTGAGGGTTTCGTAGACTTATGAAGCACATGCACTGGAAATGTAGGACTGAAGTTAAACTAGCCTAGTCTAATGCTTTTGTCTCTGATTCAAGATGCAGTAAACGACGGAAAAGGCTCCTAACTTAGGAGAACTTGGTTGTCCTTTCCCATATTAACGTCCTTAGGAAGAGAGACTAAAGAGCAGCAGTTTGTGATGTGTAGAAAGCGAGAGAATAGGCTCCTAACTTAGGAGAACCTAATCGCCCTTCCTCAACAATTCTACTCTAGAAACATTACCACCACATCATATCATAAATTGGAAATGTGCAATCGTATAAGAGAAAAAAAACATGTGAAGAGTAACCTGTGTCAACATATATTAATGATGAATAAAACAATGAAAGATTACAAAAAAATTATTCTAGACTCTAATTCTCCTCTCTATCATATCTATCATTCTTATCATATATTTCTTTTCTTCCCATTTCATACTTATCAAAATGAAGAGAGAGCACTCTCTTTTATACATGAGTGCTTTGAAAACAAGATAAGCAACTCATAATTACAAATCCACTTTTCTCTCAACCAATTATCCCTATAATTACAAAATATGATCCCTTCAAATCCTCACTCATCTCTCACAAATCTTGGATAAGATATGTTATCCAAATCTCCATGATCTTCTCCTTAGAATAAGCTTGAACAATTATCCTTTGAATTCTTGAAATGGTGGAGGAAATATTCAAGAATATTTTTGAATAATCCTTCCAAATAATCCTACACATTACACAACTCATACACATTTGAGATATTAATGAAATATGTTAGTTTTCCAATAATTAATCATAAATTCTCTTATAATATTAAGAATAAATAAATTGGAAAATAATGAAGTGAACCCATGAAAATGGTATTAAGAATGGTTAAATGAGGTGATGGAATGTGAGGAATGGCGAGGAAAAATATGAAAAAAATGCGACAATTACGAGACCCAACATACCCCCCAACTGAACTTGTTGCATGTCCTCATGCAACCTTGCATGGATTAAACTTTTTTGGCTTTGCATGATTATGGTTTCTAACAATGCATCATTCCAGGATGTGAAATACATGTACTACAACTAATATTTTCTATGGTTGGTTCTTGTGTTAATAACCATGAATATAACAAATGTTGGTTCTTGTGTTAACAACATTCATTTTTTTAAAATTTTTATAATACATGTACTGGAAATGATAAGTCATTACTATGCATAAGAAAACCTTTTCTCATATTTTTAAATCATGCCAAAATGGATATCAGTGTATCTGAATCAACTGCAACGAAGTGTAGTTTGGAAGAGTCATATTGGTCATCAATATATGAGGTGATGAATGGAATGAAATGGTAATGAATATTCCCTTCCCCAAACTGAAGATGTGTTATGTTTACGAAAAGGAGAAAGATAATGAAATATAGTGAGGGAATTTTCGAAGTTCATCTATTTTTAACATATAAGAAATTGTTTGGTTAAAAATTATAAAATAACATACTTTCACTTACCCAAATAGTTGATGAACTATGCAATATAAATGTATCTGTTGCTACTTCTGGATTAGGAAAATATCATGCTGATTTGGATGAGAGAAAATTTCATGCTGCTAGAGAAGTGAAAGAATTTGAACTGCTACTTGGTTGTATGAATCAGAAGATGATGTCTGAAAGTGGAACTGTCGTACTCTCATATGGCTGAAGGAATGTTGTTGCAACTGCTAATGGAGTTATGAAAAATATATATAGTCTTCTTCCACTACAAAACCTGATGGTACAATTCTAGTCATGCAAATGAATGTGTCAATTTCGAGCATGAAAATAAGTCATTGGATTACCGACCATTAATGGATGTCGTTAAACAATGCCAAGGCACCCAAGTACATATTGTGAAGTGAAAATAAATGATATGATGTCAAGCCACTTGCGAGATCCAACGATCAAGGGACATTGATGTATTCCCATGACTGTCGGTGAGAGAACTTTTCATTAGGGTATTTAAGCCTCAAGGTACTAATGAGGACTCTAGTTTTTTTCCTAGATAAGGTGCTGAGGTCGATAGGTCGAGATTTGCTGAAAGGTGGACCTTAAGGAATCCCACATCAGTCAACGTGAGTTTGTACAAAATTATTGGTAGGAATACATATGAAAATGATTGCAGTAGAAACATGTTTTTAGGAAAATGATAGCAAGGCAATGTGGTCATGGAAAAAGGAGCTGATTGGTTTTATTCACGAGGTAAAAGATGAACTGGAAATGATGAAAGAATGTATGCAACTCAGAAAGGTATGTATGTGTGAAGTCATAATGAAAGTGGGCTTCGATATGGATGGATGATAAGCATAGAAGGAGAAGAGTAATTGAGCATGTCATGGTGCAATGGATTTTTTTCAAAAATGTATGTGTAACAGACACGTGCGATGAAAACTTTAGCTCCTCCCATCTTTCACTTTTGCATGTTTTATTGTGATTTCTGAAAATCACTTCTGCATGAAATTGGATCGTCTTCGAACCTAAAAAAGTTTTGCACCATTCCTGCATAAAAACTATGATATCTTTGAAAAACATAAAATGCAGGAATATTTAAAAAAACATCTTACTTGTCGCCTTTGTGTGCTAGTTTCATTGACGATTCCTGTATGAAGTGACTCAAAAAAACGAAATAGCTAATTTTCAAGAATTTATGAAATGTCCATTTTTTATTTTTTATTTTCGAAGTTACACCAATCATGGATGAAAGGGTACCACATCGCAAAGTTGAGGCATTTTGCATAAGCTTCTCTTTGACCTACACATAGCACCAATCTCATTCCACTTGTAAGGTATTAGTATATGCATCCTAACTTTTGACCACAAATTCACTTAAAATCAATAGAATTTAATAATATTTGGAAAAACATATATGTGACCCAAATAATGATAATGGTAAGGTTAATGTAGTGAAATGGAGGTGGAGTGGAAGTGATATTATGGAAGGATGAATGTAAATGAAGTGAAAATGAATGATAATTCTAAGGCCCAACATACTTTTATTACCCCCCAATTAAAAGTATTGCATGTCCTCATGCAATCTATTGCATTGAGCTTGGATTATATTTTAACTTTGGATGATAACATTTGATAACTTCAAGCCCCAAGGGTTAGCTCAATTGGTTGAGTCCCCGCTTGGAAATACTCCCAAATTGAGAGGTCACCGAATCAAATCTTCTAGATGCTCGCGTGGTTAGGCCTCAGTGTTAGGCTGACAGTAGATCCCTTCAGGAGGATTTATTGCGATTCATTAAGACTGTGGATGTAGCTGGTATATGTGTGTCGTCACATAGAATGTGAACCACTTGTAAAAAAAAAAAAAAAAAACAAACAAAAAAACAAACATTTGATAACTTCATACTTTTACAAAGTGTTTTTATTGGATTGCAACATGGTTTGTTCTCATGTGACAACCATGATTATATTTGAAAAACATTTGAAAATCCATTTGTTTGAATCATAATGTAATAGTAAATGGCTTTTGGAACAAGTATGTTGGTTTTATGAATGTGGGGAAATTTTTTTATGAAGTGAGGAAAGGAAGTGTTTTTCCAAAAATTATAACTCTATATTTTTAAGTAATTATATGATAAAAAGTTAGAAAATGACATACCTTAGCTTACTGATGAAGATGGATGAGCTGTGAGGGCATACTTACATGTGGATCACTGCGAATTGAAAGGTTATTTTTGGCAAAAGCTTTCATAAACCCGAAGGCATCATTTGGTAGCAAGCTATCCACATGCATCTCTGAATATGCTTGAAATTTCAATATGTGGAATCATTTTCTTCCAACAATTAAATTCATATTAAACCATAAATAACAAATTATAAAATGCAGGTATGAACTGTGACTTTCATCTCACCCACCATCTCGTTAAGTCAATTTATCAAATCTTATTCATTGGTAGTGTTAGCATGTGCAACAAAAACAATTATATTGCATCTTTTAACACAAATTCGACCTTAAAATAAAACAAAAAAACTGTGTGTCATCTCATAAAGAAGAAATGTATGTGACATTAAATAAATAATTAAGTTTGAACCATGTATAGTTGAGAATTTTATAATTGCACCCAGGTGTGTTTCTTTGCGACTAGAGTCACCACATGCGAAGTGCACACGGTAAATCCTCGGGAGAAGAGAGACTCTTAAGAACGGAGTTGCGTTGGCATATCTTTTCTAAAGGAGTAATTGAAGTAGTAGTTGAAAAAGGCCCTTCACCAACTAATCTGCGTCTTTGTTGCTGTATGATTCACCAGAATTGGGTGATTCACCATAGGCTGCCTAGGTAACAGAAAGAGGGGTTTAGCCAGATTTAATGTCAAAGGCCGAAAGCGAGTGCCTTTAATTGGACCTCCAACCATGATGATAGCGACAAAATTTCTATCACCAAACGTCATCTCTTATACTAAATTTAACGAAGGATCTCCTCCACAGTCCGTCAGCTACTTGTATTAAACTGAATTTGAGTAACAGTGCTGAAATCACTAGATTTCATAGAAGGGATTGAATTCTCAACTCGATGGGGTCACAGACACCGTAATAATGTCATAGGTTAGCGTTTTTGGATGTCATATTCCAAATTTGTTTGCAGATATAATTTTTTTGCGTTGACTGCAAATGGAGGAGGATGTGGAGATTAATAAGCCAACGAATCCGATAAGATATGTTATCCAAATCTTGGATAAGATAACGCTTTATTTGGAGGAGAAGATAACGCGACAGTTGGGACGAACAATCCTTTCAATGGATAATTGTGTGGCAAGAATTTACTTAGCTTTGGAAAATTCAAGTTCTTTGCAGCAATTATTCTCTTTGCATCAAAACCAACACCCATAATCCCCACTGTGCATGTTTACTAGGCTTTCACATGGTGAATAGCAGTAACTGGTTTGCGGGCTGTGAGCCAATTCATTCTTTGGAGTAGCAAGAATATAACGATATTACGAGCAAGAATACCATGACCAGGAGATGCTATAGATTTCACAGTTTGAACAAGTTCCTCGGCATACAATCCAGCCTTGATCGGAAATGGACTATGCGTAGACATTGCTTGGTGTATGCTGTGCGTAGAGTCTGTAACAGAGTTGGCAACTTCATATATTGTGTAGGGAAAGCGTTCAGATTCAGACCAAGTGCACTTCATTTAAAGCAATATCGAAGATCTCTCAAGAAAAAGAGATAGAATGCTGGCTAGTTTAAATAGAAAAGAAGAAGCTCCCTTCGTGGGTATTCAATCCTCATCTAACCATAAATTTTTCAGTAAATAGATGCAGTTTCAAGGATTGAATGGGAAAGTCCCTTTGGTTGCATACCGCCCAAGCTGCTCTACACTCCATTGGCATTTATAGATCCTTTTGGAAGGTCGAATGTGAAATCACCGAGTGGTGCTTCTACTGCTCGAGCCAAATCAATTGACCCTTCGCTTATCGAAGCAAGCAATGGGTTAAAAAATGTGTAGAGAGAGAATTTTTTTTTTAATTTTTTTAATTATATATATATATATATATATATATATATATATATATATTTCAAAAGAAATAGAAAACAAATCTAAATGATTTTTTTTAATATATTTATATATATATATATATTTATTTTTATTTTTATTTTTTTTCTAATAAAAAAAATGAAATTTTAAAATTTTAAAACAAAAACTAAAAATTTAGAAATCTAAAAAAAAATATTCCTGAAAACTATTAGAGACATTATTATTTTTTTAGTGTTGAGATTCAACAAGATGATGATCCGAGTGAAAAATAAGCACCTACACTAGGTGGGGCCCACAGACTATTTTTAGGTGTATGTATATTTTTAGAATGTTGAGCAAAATCTCTTTATAGCGGGAGTCTATTTATAGATGGTTGAGAAAATTATATTTATGGATGAGTTTCTATTTTTAGATATATGGGCGAAGTCTATTTATAGATCGCATGTCTAAAAATAGAATGCATGTTGATTATTATTAGCCCTTAATAATAATCAGACAATAAATAATAATCTATTCTCTTGAAGTACTCGATTTTAGTTAACTGATGTGGCAAACTAGTTGATTGAAGGAATTACGAGTTCCAAGGTTGGTTGGTGGGACATGCACAGTGGACTTCGTTGTAACTAAGTGATACAAAGTTGTAACAGAGTTAGATGTGTAGTTATGTGAGTTGTTATTTAGTTTAACTCAGTTAAGCGAGTTAAACTCAATTGTGCTAGTTGTAACTTGTTGTAACTATAGATACACTAGTGAGAGATCAGTGAATTAATTATTTAATTAATTCACAAGCAGTTGTCTCGCATGCAACTGAAGAAATACTACTGTTAACTACATGCATGTCAGATCCAGTGGAGACCCAATGGAGAGATAGATGAAAGGGTCTGGTTGACTATCAGTTGTGACTATAGTGGTGCATTCAATACACACACAATGGAGATGCCAATGAGGATTGCGCAGTCAAGGCAAAGCAAAATCAAATTCATTCAGGGATCTTCTTCAACAGGCATTGCGCGGTAGGAGGCAGGCTGTCAGGAGGCAGTAAATTGGTGCATGTGTGAGCCAATTTTTGTATGACAGTGTAAGACGATTGTATATTGTACTCAGAGATCTTGGAGTAGAGATTTGTATGAGATTGTTTCATGATCCATGAAATACATAATATATGATAGTTTGGGTTTTTAGCTTTAATATTTCTTGGTAAAAACATCTGTGTTATGTGCGATTTATTTTTCTTCATGTGTTTGAAATTGGCGATTAAATTTTCGTAAGGACTTAAGTAGAAGGATTTCGTATTTAACAGTGGCATATAATTGTTAGATTAGGAGAATCCAGTAATACATCACAGTATTAATAAATTTCTACATGGTATTGGAGCATAGAAGATTGCAATATTGAAGCAGTAGTTGAGTTTTGTTGGTGGAAACAATTCGAATTTGCTGCAAGAATTTCTTGGTGCGATAGTTGAGTAAACATCGAAATGGCTTTCATTGTTTGCAGTTAGAGTATGCACTCGACGGTAGCTCGAACTACATTGAGTGGAAGGATAGGATGGAGGTGGTGCTTGAAGGAATTCATCAAGAGTGATGTTCCTAAGCCCACTTCGACGGATGTTGCATTACTTGACGCCTGGCAAAAGAAAGTAGTGAAGATGAGAAGGATTTTGTTGGAAGGTGTGAGAGACCATATTGTCTCAAGCCTTCATGGGAAAGCCACTCCATTTGCAATGTGGAAGGCTTTGACGGATCTTTTCCAAAGTAGCGTCAACCATATGAAATTGGCACTGAAGGATCAACTCAGAAAAATCAAGATGGAAAAGGGCGACAATATTCCTAAGTATCTCACAAAGTTTGTCCAATGTCAGGATGAACTGGGGAGTGTGGGAATAATGATTGCTGATGATGATTTGGTGAGTTTGGCTCTCTTGGGACTTCCTAAGAGTTGGCACAGTTATCAAGACTCTGTCAATGGATGGAAAAAACTGTCGGATTGGGAACAATTATGGTTGGATCTAGTGCAGGAGGAGTTCATGCGGAACACTAGGGATGGCTCTTCATCAAAGCATGATGATGAAGAGGATTGTGCTTTGGCTGCCAAAGAAAGGAAAGGGAAGGGGAAGAAATTCCACTCAAAATCCGAGGCTAAAGGCAAGAAGCTGGATTTGTCCAAGGTGAAGTGTTTTCACTGTCACGAACATGGGAATCTCGCCACTAACTGCCCACAGAAAAAGAAGAACAAGAAGGCTGCTGGAGCTGTAGTTGGTGAGGCCCTTGCCTTGCAATTTGAAATTGATTTCTCCTTGATCGCATGCTTGGTTTCAAGCACAATGGGATCGGTGTGGTATCTTGACAGTGGTGCTTCCTTCCAAATGACAAGAGATAAGGAGATTTTTAGTGACTTGGAGGAGAAAGATCTCCAAATGCATATAGGGATGGGCAACGATGGACGATACACTGCCACCGGCATTGGTACTATTACCTTTGAGAGGGAGTCAGGTAAACCATTTCTGTTGAAATATGTTATACATGTTATAGGTCTAAATAAGAACTTGGTCTCAGTCGCGATGTTGGAGGACAGAGGTTATGATGTTGTTTCCAGTGATGTAAAAGCTTTCCTGCGACATAAAACAATGGGTCAAACCAAGAGGATAGGGATTCGAGTCAAGAATCTCTACAAGCTGGAGGTATATGGCTGCGCTGCAATGGTGGGCAAAGCAGAAGAAGTGGTGAGTCGGGATGAGGGCGAATTATGGCACAAGCGATTGGGTCATTTTCACCATGGCGCCCTGAAGATTTTGCAGCAGATTTCTACTGGACTTCCCAAGGGTACACTTGCACAGTTAGATCAGTGCAAGGGATGTACTATGGGTAAGTTTGGGAAGACCACCTTTCATGAAAAGGAGAATTGTGCTTCGGTGATCCTGGAGAGAGTTCACACAGACGTGTGTGGACCATTCTCAGTTGCTTCAACAACAAAACACAGGTATTATGTTATTTTTGTTGATGACTATTCTCGTAGATGCTGGATCTTCTTCATGTAGAAGAAGGATCAAACATTCTCAAAGTTCTGTGAGTTTAAAGAATTGGTGGAGAAAGAGTCGAGGAAACAAGTGAAGGCTCTACGGAGTGATAATGGTGGTAAATATATCTTGAACGAATTCAAAAAATTATGTAGCAAAGAAGGAATTCGAAGAGAACTCATAGCACCTCATAACCCACAGCAGAATGGGGCTACGGAGAGGAAGAACAAAATGATCATGGGTGCTGCACGAGCTATGTTGCATGATCAGGGCCTACCAATGCACTTGTGGGCAGAAGCATGTAACACTATGGTTTATGTGCAAAACCATTATCCTCATAGATTACTTGGCATGAGTACACCTGAAGAAGCTTTTACTGGTAAGAAACCGGATGTTTCTCACTTTAAGATTTTTGGCTCATCTGTTTATGTGCATGTGACCAAGAACACCAGGAAGAAGCTGGAACTAACTGCTGAAGTTGGGATATTTGTGGGGTACACAAAAACACCCCATAATTATCGTGTGTATTTTCTAAACAGTCGAATAACTGTGGTGCGACGAGATATAAAATTCAATGAGGAGAAAGCCATGAAGTTTTCGCTTGAGAGGGAGCTAGAATTTCATGCAAAGGAGCAACTTTTGGTTCCCAAAGATGAGCCTCTAGATGTGGATCAGCCACAGGAGTAGGATCATGGAGTGGAGGAGTCCACTCATGTAGAGCCAAACATCAAAACAGGAAGAAGGCGCACCACAAAAGCTGAGAGGCTGAAGCTTGAGGCAACACAAAATGTAGGAGTCCCTACTTCACAGCATAGATAGAGACAGTCTCCTGACCATTTCACTAGATACATGGCTCTCATGAGAAAATTTATTGTGACAGAACCATCTTCCTTTCAGGAAGCAGTGTAAGAGCCCACATGGGTAGATGCAATGGTGGAGGATTTTGACTCCATTGTCATAAACAGTGCTTGGGAAATTGTTCCAAGGCCGGTTGATAAATCAGTGGTAGGTTCAAGATGGATCTACAAGGTAAAAGAAGCTGCTAATGGGAGTGTTGAGAAGTATAAGGCAAGATTTGTGGCTCGGGGCTTCTCACAAATTGAGGGGATTGATTATGAAGAAACCTTTGCACCTATCGCACAACATTCTTCCATAAGGACCATCCTTTCTCTCTCAGCGCAGATGGGTTGGCACATTCATCAGATGGATGTGAAGACTGCGTTCCTTAATGGGATCATTAAGGAATAATTGTACATTGAGCAGCCTGAAGGATTTGACATCTTCAGTAGCGAGTCGCATGTGTGCAGACTCAAAAGATCGTTGTATGGGCTGAAGCAAGCACCCCGTGCTTGGTACACTCGGATCGACAACTATTTCACTGGACTTGGCTTCACCAAGAGTGAGGCGGATGCAAACCTATACCAGATTGTGGTGGAGGGTAAGCTTTTTAATCATTGTTCTTTATGTTGATGATTTAATATTGACTAGTGATCAACAGCTGATACACTCATGCAAGGAGGACCTTGCAAAGGAGTTCGAGATGAAGCATATGGGCCTCCTTCACTATTTCCTTGGATTGGAAATATGGCAGCAAGATGGTGAACTGTTTTTGTCTCAAGGAAAGTATGCAAGGGAGATACTCGGTAAGTTTCACATGGAGGGTTGCAAACCCATGGATACTCCTCTTCTAGGAAACTGGAGGAAAGAGGATGCTACATCGGCAGAGGTAGTGGATGCTACTGTCTATCGAAAGTTGGTGGGTTCGCTCATGTATTTAGTTAATACAAGACCAGACATATGTTATGCGGTGAACCAGCTTACTCAAGCGATGGTTAAACCTACCAAGCTCTTTTGGAAGGAAGGAAAGCATGTCTTGAGATATCTTAGGGGCACATCTGAGTATGGCTTATGGTACAGATAGATGGATGAGGTGAAGTTGAATGGCTTCAAGGATGTAGATTGGGTAGGCAGCCTAATGGAAAGAAAGAGCACATCAGGAGGGGTTTTCAGTATCAGATCTACAGTTGTTTCTTGGTACAGCAGGAAACAGAGATCCGTGGCACTTAGTTCAGCGGAAGCAGAATACATGGCAAAAAGTCAAGCTGAATGTGAGGCTATCTAGATGAGGAAGATCCTGGTTGGTTTGTTTGGTTCTCATTTAGATCCTATAGTGATTCATTGTGATAATCAGAGTTGCATTAAACTCTCAATTAATCCTGTGTTTCATGATAGATCTAAGCATATAGATATCTGTTATCATCATATCAGAGATTGTGTGCAGCAAAAGATCATGTTGCTTCAGTACATTCCTACGGAAGATCAGGATGCAGATATTCTGACGAAGGCGCTCACTAGGAGAAAATTCGAATACCATAGAGGTAGGATCAGGGTGAAGGATAATCCCTTTCTTGTTGAGAGGGAGTGTTGAGATTCAACAAGATGATGATCATAGTGAAAAATAAGCACCTACACTAGGTGGGGCCCATAGGCTATTTTTAGGTGTATGTATATTTTTAGAATGTTGAGCAAAATCTATTTATAGCGGGATTCTATTTATAGATGATTGAGAAAATTCTATTTATAGATGAGTTTCTATTTTTAGAAATATGGGCAAAGTCTATTTATAGATCGCATGTCTAAAAATAGAATGCATGTCGATTATTATTAGCGCTTAATAATAATCAGGCAATAAATAATAATCTATTCTCTTGAAGCACTTGATTTCAGTTAACTGATGTGGAAAACTAGTTGGTTGAAGGAATTACGAGTTCCAAGGTTTGTTGGTGGGACATGCACATTGGACTTCGTTGTAACTAAGTGATACAAAGTTGTAACAGAGTTGGATGTGTAGTTATGTGAGTTGTTATTTAGTTTAACTCAGTTAAGTGAGTTAAACTCAGTTGTGCTAGTTGTAACTTGTTGTAACTAAAGATACACTAGTGAGAGATCAATGAATTAATTATTTAATTAATTCACAAGCAGTGGTCTCACATGAAACTGAAGAAATACTATTGTTAACTACATGCATGTCAAATCTAGTGGAGACCCAGTGGAGAGATAGGTGAAAGGGTCTGGTTGACTATCAGTTGTGACTATAGTGGTGCATTCAATGCAACTACACACACATTTGAGATGCCAATGAGGATTGTGTAGTCAAGGCAAGGCAAGATCGAATTCATTTAGGGATATTCTTCAGTAGGGATTGCGCAGTGGAGGCAGGCTGTCAGGAGGCAGTAAATTGGTGCATGTGCGAGCCAATTTTTGTATGACAGTGTGAGACGATTGTATATTGTACTGAGAGCTCTTGCAGTAGAGCTTTGTATGAGATTGTTTCATGATCCATGACATACAAAATATATGATAGTTGGGGTTTTTAGCTTTAAGCTTTACCGGTAAAAACATCTGTGTTATGTGCGATTGATTTTTCTTCATGTGTTTGCAATTGGTGATTAAATTTCTGCAAAGAATTAAGTAGAAGGATTCTGTATTTAACAGTGACATATAATTGTTAGATCAGGATAATATGGTAATACAACACAATATTAATAAATTTCTACATTTAGAGATTCCATACTTATTAAAAACTAAAAACAAACTAAAAATAACATTTTTATTCATTTGTCCTATCTACTCTATTCTAATGGAATATTAAAAATTAGTTACGTGTAATCAAACTTCTAGTGTAACCATGCACACAACAACAATAAAAATATTTTCATTGTCAATTGCGCACATGAAAAATGGAAATGTACAAAAATTACTAGACCTACTTGTTGTAACTTTGTTTGAACTAAATAAAAACAAAACGACTGATCTAACCTCATACTCGCTTGGAACCATTGTTCGATAAGATTTTTGTAGGCATGATTTTCCTCCTTCAGATCATGCTACCACTCCTCGTTTTCCTCCTCAATCTCCTGCTTTACTAATTATTTTTCATCAAATGTACAAGATTTTTCATATGTATATTCATTCTGTTTTGGAGGAGTAGTTAAGCTTTCCACAACTGTAAAGATCTTCTTTTCATAGGAAGAGGAGATCCCAACTTCAGCTAGGATCTGAGTGAGTTGTTCCAAACTTATACTCATTGTTAAATCATTAAAAAAAAAACTAACAATCACTCTTCACAGTTGCAGATATCAAACGCTCTTGCAAAAAAATCAAACTTGCAGAAATTAAACACGCTTGCTGAAATTGAAATTCACACTTGCAGGAAAAAGTAACCTATACCTCAATCCATCGTGCATCCCTGGCAATGGCGCCAAAATTTTGGGCAAAAATATCATCCTCAAATAATTTCCCTAACATAAATTATCAATCTGAGGGTTTCGTAGACTTATGAAGCACATGCACTAGAAATGCAGGACTGAAGTTAAACTAGCCTAGTCTAATGCTTTCATCTATGATTAAAGATACAGTAAACGACGGAAGAGGCTCCTAACTTAGGATAACCTGGTCGTCCTTTCCAATATTACTGTCCTAAAGAAAATCGATTAAAGAGCAGCATTTTGTGATGTGTAGAAAGCGAGAGAAGAGGCTCCTAACTTAGGATAACCTGATCGTCCTTCCTACACAATTATACTCCAACAACATTTCCACCACATCATAAATTGGAAATGTGCAATTGTATAAGATAAAAACAACATATGAAGAGTAACCTTGTGTCAACATATATTAATGTTGAAAAAAAACCATGAAAGATTACAAAATCAAAACTTTATTCTAGACTCTAATTCTCCTCTCTATCATATCTACCATATCTATTCCATTTCTATCCATATCCTTCTTATATATCTATCCATTTCAAAATGAAGAGAGAGAACTTTCTTTTATACATGAATGCTTTGAAAACAAGATAAGAAATTCATAATTACAAATCCACTTTTCTCTCAACCAATATCCCTATAATTACAAAATATGATCCCTTTAAATCCTCACTCATCTCTCACAAATCTTGGATGAGATATGTTATCCAAATCTCCATGATCTTCTCCTTGGAATCTCCATGATCTTCTCCTTGGAATAAGCTTGAACAATTATCCTTTTAATTCTTGAAATGGTGGAGGAAATATTCAAGAAGATTTTTGAATAATCCTTTCAAATAATCCTACACATTACAAAGCTCATCCACATTTGAGATATTAATGAAATATGTTAATTTTCGAATAATTAATCATAAATTCTCTTATAATTTTAAAAATAAATAATTTGGAAAATGATGAAGTGAACCCATAGAAATGGTATGATGAATGGTTAAATGAGGTGATGGAATGTGAGGAATGGCGAGGATAAACATGATGAAAAATGTGAAAATTACGAGAGCCAACATACCCCCATATGTTGGGCGAAACTATCGTCGTCAAATAATTTCCCTAACATAAATTATCAATTCGAGGGTTTCGCATATTATGAGGCACATGCACTGGAAATGTAGGACTAAAGTCAAATTAGCCTAGTCTAATGCTTCTGTCTCTGATTCAAGATGCAGTAAATAAGGAAGAGGCTCCTAACTTAGGAGGACCTGGTTGTCCTTCCCCAGATTATTGTCCTCAAGAAGAGAGACTAAAGAGAAGCAGTTTGTGATGTGTAGAAAGTGAGAGAAGAGCCTCCTAACTTAGGAGAACCTGATCGTCCTTCCTCAACAATTCTACTCCAACAAAATTACCATCGCATCATATCATAAGTTGGAAATGTGCAATCGTATAAGAGAAAAACAACATGTGAAGAGTAACATGTGTCAAAATATATTAATGATGAAGAAAAACAATGAAAGATTACAAAAACTTTATTCTAGATTCTAATTCTCCTCTCTATCATATTTATCATTCCTATCATATATTTCTTTTCTTCCCATTTCCTACTTATCAAAATGAAGAGAGAGCACTCTCTTTTATACATGAGTGCTTTGAAAACAAGATAAAAAAATCATAATTACAAATCCACTTTTCTCTCAACCAATATTCCTATAATTACAAAATATGATCCCTTCAAATCCTCATTCATCTCTCACAAATCTTGGATAAGATATGTTATCCAAATCTCCATGATCTTCTCCTTGGAATCTCTATGATCTTCTACTTGAAATGTCCATGATCTTCTCCTTAGAATAAGCTTGAAAAACTATCCTTTGAATTCTTGAAATGGTGGAGGAAATATTCAAGAATATTTTTTAATAATCCTTCCAAATAATCCTACACATTACAAAGCTCATCCACATTTGAGATATTAATGAAATATGTTAATTTTCCAATAATTAATCATAAATTCTCTTATAATATTAAAAATAAATAAATTGGAAAATAATGAGGTGAACCCATGGAAATGGTATGATGAATGGTTAAATGAGGTGATGGAATGTGAGGAATGGCGATGACAAATATGATAAAAATGCGACAATTACGAGACCCAACACTTAGTATTACGCCATAAAATTAACAAGAAAAATAAAATTGTTCTAAATAAAATTCTAATCTAGATGCAACTAATCTAGTATGTCGAAACTCCCACCTTCCCTCGGGTTTGAGCATAACAATTTCCCCTCCATATTTTTTTTTTCAGCCATATGGAAATGACATGGCTCCAATGTCAGGTGGGAACGAAGAGAAGAACATGTGAGCAAAGAGAACATCTAGTAGGAGGGGAGGAAGGGGAGCAAGACAAGGTATTGAAGCCCAGTAAAGAAATATATTTAGGCTAACTAGATACCACATTGCGTGGATATGATAATATCATATGATGTTAGTTCTAATGCAAAAAATCAACATACAATGCATCCTACCCTACATGCATATGGTACAAGGATAATATTAAGTGTAATCATAAAGGAAGTGCAACCAACATATCATCAGAACAATATTAATATTCGTTCCTATATGATTACTTATGTAGAAAATCCCAAAGGGAATGTGGATGAAATCATATGGAGGATGATGTGGGCGGGAGGTAGGAAAATATGATGCCCATGCATGGAGGATTACATGAGAAGAGGGAATAAAGGGATGTAATCTATTCCACAAGGTCCTCTCCTCTAACCAAAATATAGAGATGTCAAAAATCAGGCTCATAATTTTTTGATGGATGGAAACCTTAGGAATATCACTTCCATCATGTTCCTTATCATTTATGTCATGCTTTATGGCCACCATAGGATCATGATTAGTGGGAAAGGGACCTTGATGAGGTGGAGAAACACAATTAGGTTTCCCACGATGATCACAATTAGGAGGGATGGAGGATTCTTCATTATTGGTGATAATGTAAGAAGGGTTAATGGAAAGTTCCACACAAGAATCAACCGCAACCCCGTGATTGTGAGGAAGGACAAGGGTCCTATCGATATCATCGTTGTGGGTTTCATAGATAGGGTCCTTGTCGAAATGATTTCCACATACCTCTCATTTTACTTCTTTAATATGTAAGTAATAATTGATATCAATGTTTGAAGGGGCTATGGGATCACCTTCTCCAAGATTTTCAAAGGGTAGATCATTAGAGATGGTATCCTTGGGAAATTTAGGGCCAACCATAAATTCACTCTCTACAAAGAAACCCTCCCTATCACACATGATTTCAAAATGATCATCATCCCATCTTTCATCATGTGGAGTCAGGGAGGACCCCCTTTCTTGCTCATCATCTAGATTCCCAATATCATGATGATGCTTAATGAAGGCTTCCTCTTGAATGTTTAATGTGGGACATACTTGAAAATTTCTAAGAAATCCATAAAATAATTCATTAATAGATGATATCCTCCTAGGTTTGTGATTTTGCAACCATGAGTTATGACCACGAAGAGATCTCATGAATAAAAACATAAGGACATGATGGTGGACCACTTTCTCCTTTGAAGTATGAGCATTAAATATTTCCACATGATAAATTGCAGAGAGTGGATCACCATCAAACATGGGTACCCCATGTACCATCCTTCCTGTGACATGATTAGGCTGCCCAGGGATGCTAGTAATTTCCAAAGCAGGAAAGCATTCAAAGAAATACATCCTATTGAGATATACATGTAAATTATGTGGGAGTTTCTAGGGTGAATTTAAATATGCCTAAATAAATGCTTGTGTTACACATTTTGTTTGGTCATCTAACCTATTATCATTAGATGGATCCAAGTACACCATGTAATACCAATTTTACCCTAAGTAAAATTTCTTTCACTATAAAAATAACTTAATAAACCACCTTTATTAAGTTGTTTATGGTCTAAACAGGAAACCCCATGAGGAAATATTAGATAAATCTACATTTGTTTGATTTTCATCAAGGAATAATTAATTAAACAACAGTTTAATTAACATTCCTGGTTATATTTAACCCAAAACAAGGAAATTAATTAGATAAATCATTATTTATCTTATTATTTTCTAAAGAATAGATATTTAAACCTTATTTAAATAATATTCTTGTTAAATATGACTAAATCACCCATACCTAATTAAATAAATCATTATTTATTTGATTATTACTCAACCACATCCTTAAAATGATAAATAAATCATTTATTTATTTATTATTTACAAATAAAGGGATTTGACCCAAGTCAAATTCCTTTTCCCTCCAACAAATATAATAAAATATTACATAAAAGTTGGATCTTTATTTGGTTAATAATATTTTAATTATGCACCAATGTCTAGACTAACTCAATGTTTTCTTATAAATAGAAGGGTTTTCCCATTCATTTACCACCTTTTGTTGCCGAAAGATCACACTGGATCTATACTTTTGGTCTGACTATTGATCCGCCATCATAGTCATATTTTGCTACCATTTTTGTCTGGGTTTTCTACACCATCAAGAGAGAGAAGTTTTAGATCTGAAGTGTTGAGGACTTACAAGAACCCATCCCATTGAGGAGAACTGGTAACACCCTTCTGTGTTTTCCTCCTAGGTGCCCATAATACAAAATTCATTCAACATATTCTTGTCTTGTCTATTGGATGCATGGAGTAAATCTTGTTTTTTCTACTGCTTAATGTTTTCTAATGCATAGATCTAGATTTTTGCAGCATTTATCTTGATCACCTAACTGCAGATCTGAGGATATTGGAAGCCATATTTTTTTCAGGGCTGTTTGTTATGCATAGATAAAGTGGTATTTTTTCATATGCTTGGAATTAAGATTCATACTAACAACTGGCAACTCCACATGGGTTTATGATTACGACCGTTGTCGTTTTTCTGATCCTTGCATATCCAACTGCTTCAAACCCTATGATTTCTCTTCAGCCTCTTGTTTTTGCTTTTCTTGATGTTTTTTTTAACCTATAAAACCCTAAAACGATAAAAATTCTAACTTCCGTGTGTTTTCGGACCTATTGCACAGGTGACAGACATTAGCCACAGCTGAGACGAATTTTTTTTCTGAAATATGCCGCTGAGAGTGCCAGAAGTGCAGGTCACACTTTTTGGCCCAAAACCTACAACCTAGAGCTTCAGGAAGTGAGAATCGGCCCAAAAACTACAACCTCTACTGAAAACAGGTCAAAAACTATGACCTGGATTTTTTGCAGGAGTTTTTCTGAAATTTTTATGGGTTTGTCTGGGCCTCTGTTCAGGGTTTTCTGACTTCCGTCTTTGCCCATTTTGGACTTGTACTTGTTCTGTTTTACTCAACTAAGTGGGAACCTAGCCCCCTAGGGATTCAGTACCCTCCACACTTTATGGAAGAGTTTTTGTCATACAGTCGATGGTTCTCTTCGCAGTCTTCGTGCTTTTGCTTTGTCGATCTCGATACCTCCCCTTCGCATCACTTTCGATCAGCTTGTTATCCATCCAAATCACCTCATTTAGCTTTGTTTGGGTTTTCCTCTAGGTTTCACTCCGCTTCCCTCCTGGAAATAGCCTTTCACCACATCTTTTTACAACAATTTTTCCTCTGATCTGTTGTTGTTTCTGCACCACTTTCCAGTGGATTTTGTCCTTTAGATCCCTATCCCTCCTGACCTTATATCTATTGGATGTTTTAGTGTGTTTTGATTAGTTTTTTACTCACCTATAGACTAATTGTTGAGAGGCCGCCTCCTTGGGTTTAGATTATTGCATTATTAGCTGTTTATTTTCTGTTTTTGCAGGCTTATATACTGTCGTTTGCAGGTTTATTTACAGCTATACAACACACTTTTTCTTTTTCTCTACAAACGTCTGGGTTTAAAAATTAAAATTTACACACTTCACACACACACCCTAAGCGAAAAAAGGCTTGGTTAACACCGCCAAGAAAATATTCTAAAACACTGAAATCAATTGATCCTGCACCTCTCTGCCCTTGTTTTGACATTGTAATCAGTTGATCCTACACCTCCTTGCCCTTGTCGGTCTCTCTCTCCTTTGTGCCATGTTTGTGTTGTCATCATTGCACCACCAAGGTGTTCATCCCAGAGACTTCTTGGCCTTCATCCTCAGTTTCCAGTACGAAGACTTACTCCTTCGCGTAGGATTTGAGTTAGTCCTCCACCGAGTCTGCAATTTGAATATTCTTCTGTTCCATTGGGTTCTCCTTCTCGTTCCGCCATCGGTTCTCTCCCTATCACCTTCACCATGTCTAGTGCAGGACCTAATGCTGGTGGTAACCCCGGCCCTCATGTTGGGAATACCACTAGTGGGACTGCAACGGACACTTCCCCAGCTATGCCCTTGCTCCCCTTCATGGCAGGCCTTAGCCTCCCCGATTTTGATCAGTTGATAAACAACCCTATACACCATGATGCTAGTTGGCCTGCTATGCCGACGAAGCTCCCTTCCGACATCCCAAAGTTTGAAGGCCTTGCTGGAGAAGATCCTACAAATCATGTTAGATCTTTCCACATGTGGTGTTCATCTAACTCCATTACCGATGACTCTGTCCATCTTCGGTTGTTGCAATGTACGCTTACAGGTGAAGCTTCTAAGTGGTATGTTGATCAGGCCCCTTTCTCTCATACCACCTTTGCAACTATTGCCCGAGCTTTCTTGTATTACTTCCAGCTTCCCCTTCGTTACGACACTGGTACCGAACTCTTGAATTCTTTCCATCAATCGTCTGCGACCCGCCTTTCCGATCATGTCCAAGAATGGCGGAGAAGAAAGAGCCTATATCGAGCTCCTACCTTCGAAGACCGTGTCTACATGGAATGGTTCCTTAAATCTCTTTTTCCACCTATCAGAAAAGATGTTGCATCGCACTTTCCTCACACTGAAGAAGCTGCTCTCCAAATTGCGTTAAAATATGACCTGATCTACGCTCACTCGGGTTATGTTTATACCGTTCTACTTGATCTTCCTAGACCTGGTGGTGCCAACGCACCGGGGGCATCTCACACCGCTGACGGTATCGTTTGAGCTCTCTTTAACCCGTATGATCAACCTCCCATGGGCTATGGTTTTCCTCAAAGGGGGCCAGCACCTCCTACACTGTTCCCCCTCCCGGTAGCACGTATCCAGGATATGGCATGCCTCCTATTTTTTCCCAACCTCCTGTTTACCACACTGCTACCCAACCTCCTTATTATCCATATCCACAGCCTGGTGCTCTAGCTCCTCCAGCATTAGCACCTCTTCCTCCCTTGCCTTCTCAACCCTCGCAACAACAGCCACAGCCCCCTCAGGGGCAGGTGTATGCACAGCAGGGCATGACCAATCCTCCTCCCTCCAAAAAGAAGAGGAAAGGCACTCAAAATCAGTCTACTCCTGGTAACCCTGGACCTAATCAAGGTAATGCTCCTAACACTACGAACCAGTAATAGGGAACTCAACCCAAGCAGGACAGGCAAGCCCTATTCTTATTGTGGTGTTTATGGTCATTACACGCATGATTGTCCTCTTTTTCCAGAAATGCGGTAGCTATGGGAGTCTCAAGCAAATTTGAGAGGACAGCAAGCCATCCCTTCCGTTCCTCCTAGTCCTGCACCTAGTCAACCGACTGTGCTTACCGATCCTTTCCCTCAGCAAGGATTCGTGGCTACCCAACCACCTAAAGGTCATGTGGCCACTCAACCTCTTCCATCTAGTACCTTCGATTACCAGATTCTCATGATGAACTCTGATCAACTGCCAACTATTGACATCAATCTTCAGATTCGATCCCGTCAGTACAACAAGCCTCCCTCTACATCTGTCCCCGAGATGCCTCCTTTGGTCCCTACAGAGCCTCTTTCGACACCTAATGGCCCCTTGAAGATTTCTCAGCCTAGGGCAGAGGTTCATACCAAGATACCTAAGGGACTGCTATGCCGAAATGTTGCTTCTGGAAAAGCCGCCCATTCGTATAAGATAGTAGATGATCTGGCACAATCTCCTGCTGCCATTTCAACACTGGAACTCCTCCAGTCGTGCCCTTCACAACGAAAAGCTCTACTATCTGCCGTGGGCACTGTATATCCTTCCGAAGATTGATTGATTGTCTTTGATGTTGACCGGTCAGAGCATCCTCCTCTCCCAGCTTTCATCGCTTTCCAAATCTCAGTTAAGAACACCAACGTTTCCCGGTGCATTATTGATGAGGGGGCATCTACCTGTGTGATGTCCGCTTCAGTTTGGAAACAACTCCGATCACTTGAGTTGGCTCCTTCCACGATCACTCTCCGAGCATGGGATGACCACGCCTCCTAGCCCATTGGCTTATTCTGCAATTGTTCTATTACTCTTGCGAGCAAAACTGTTTGCGTTGACGTAGAAGTCATAGATGCCCCCTTAGATTACAACATTCTATTAGGTTGTAGCTACACTTGTGCGATGTTTATTGTCCCTTCCGCGGTTCACTGCAAGATGTTCTTCCCTCATGACAGAAAGATAGTCACCATTGACCAGTTGACATATTACGAACCGAAGTCTCAGACCTCCCCTGAGTCCACTATCTCTTCGTTGGCCAATAAGAAAACTGTCGATCCTTTGACTAGTGTCTCACCCTTAGTCTACAAATATTCCTCCTTACTTGGTACATTCCATGGTCTTCCTCCTCCTGTCTTTGGTCCCAGCTCATCGAATGTTTGCATGATGCAATCATCTCGGGCTGCCCTCAAGCGGCCCGCCTTGGCTAGTCAGTAGCCTCCTCACCCTCCGCAGCCTTCTCCTAGCCCTTCGATTTAGCCTTCTAGACCTCCTCCTTTTGGCCCTTCAGCTGGCACTTATGAGCCTCCTTACCCTCCTAGAACAGTTCCTCCAGGACTTAACCATTTAGGAGCTGTCTTGCCTGGCCATTACCCCTCCTATCAGATACCGTTCCTAGCTCCCCCACCAGGAATCTATACGACACCTCTCATGGCCACCCTCTCTCTTCCTAACTTGACCCTTGGGATTCCCATCTAGTACCTTAATCCTCCAGCCGCTACCCCACCAGGTCAACCTAAACCTTATCTTGCTTTGACCCCGGTTCAACCGGTCCCCCTGACTTCTCCCGTTGTCATAGTGCCTTAGCCACCTCAACAGGAACCACCTCCTGTTGCAACCACTTCAGGTAAGAAAGGCAAAGCTCGCAAAAGGGCCTCAAAGGATAAGGTCACCTCGACTGACCCTGCACCTCCTTTGCCTCCAAAGCCCTGTGGTTTGTGTGATGTCATCGGTCACGCCGCCCATACCTATCCCAAGTTGCCCCGCATCAAGCCCATGGTTAAAGTTGCGTTCCCTGAGTCTACGGTCCCTGAAACCTCTGCTTCTTCATCAAATTTAGCCAAGAACACCAAGACTATTCACAGCAACCAACCTTGTGCTTTGTGTGATCTCCATGGCCATTACTCTCATCATTGTCCCCACCTTACGCATTACCGTGCCTCTTTAGAGGTAGTTCGGGAGTACAAGATTGAGCATAACCAATCCGCTTCTCCTGTACTTGCACAGTATGTTGCAAGCCAGACTAAGGATTTACCCACTCCTATTGACATTCCCCCTCCTGATGTCGAGATGACGAAGCATGCGGCCACCATCCTCTACCTATCATCATCCATGAGATCCTCGGCAGAAGCTCCCTCTGAATCTTCTCCTGTTGTTTCACTTGACCTCCCTTCAACGATCACCCTAGGCTCAACATCAGTGGATCCTTTATCTGCGTGTTCTTACGTCATCCCCC
Organism: Pinus albicaulis; assembly: GCA_034641835.2. NCBI lineage: Eukaryota > Viridiplantae > Streptophyta > Pinopsida > Pinales > Pinaceae > Pinus > Pinus albicaulis. Next base: position 1,151,314,917 of record CM076570.1, read on the forward strand.
GTGACGATGTGCATGTGAGCCTTTCTTCTCATGATGATGAGTCAGGTAGCTTCATCGCATCACGTGGTCTCTCTTCCTCTAGTCATTCCGCCTTCTTTTGTGATGATGACATCATGGAAGCCATGTCCACCCCTGACTTCATCTTTCCCACCCATAAACGGGATGCCATCATCCATACCTTTGGTGACTTATGTGGCCTGAGCTCAAGATATGCTTCCGGTAACTCCCACACTCCCCCTCACCGGCAGCATGTGAGTAGTAGACATCCTTCCCAGATCACTTCCTTCCGCAGAGTGCGTTCGATTTCTACTTTGCGCTCAGGTTACCAACATTGTTCTTCATCCTCCCATTTATTGTCTTGCGGCACCTTTCAGATGGACCCCCCGTCCACACCTTATATCGGTTTTTCCGATGGTGCAAGTCGCTACTCCTGAAATCTAGCCTCGACAGGTTGGGCCATTTTTACCCCCTTGCATTTGCTTGTTCTCTTGAACGGTGTATGCATTGGTACTGCTACCAATAATTAGGCCGAATATGATGCAGTGTGGGGTTTATTAGCCGATGCCCTTTCACATCGCATCCTCCACCTTCATGTTCATTTAGATTCCCTGCTTCTTTTCATGCAATTGAATGGTGTTTATCATGTGCATAATTCTATCCTTTTCAGAAGATATTTACGAGTGAAGCTTTTGATGCGTGAATTTGAAATCATTACTTTCAGTCATGTACCTAGAGCACAAAATCACTATGTAGATAGCATTGCAAACCATATTCTAGATTGGAATTTAGCACATGCATTTAACACAAGACAATAACATAAAAATATCAAAACGATGCATATCCATAATATGTGTCATATAAAATGTTTTAGAGTCCACCAACTCTAATACATATGACATGCCCATAGCATGTTACAAAAAATCAAAACTGGGGGCACTACCTGCCCCTACACACTAATCAATATCTGGAGGATCCCGTGCCAATGGCTCTACTCCCGCAGCTCGTAGATCACGCATACCCTGTTCGGCAATCGCCATGCGTCGCATGACCCCTCACCACTCAAAGGGTAGAACAATACATGGCTTTATGTACTGGTCATGTAAGTCTTGCCAGCCACGCTCTGAAATACCGGTCAGAAGCCTCTCACATCTATGACGGATATCCTCTAGGAGGGCTGCTGCATCCTCATTTCGCTGCACCCTCGATCCACTAGATCCTGTGGCCCCCGATACTGTAGGTCGTCCCATGTACCGGGCCGGTTTTATCGGTGCTGTATCTGCATACCAAAAGTAAAAGAATCAGTACCACATACAATATTCTAGAACTTTACATGCACCTAAAATATTAGCAATTTTTCACTTACCATCGGGTCCCCATATTCGACCAGGCGGCAGTGACAGATCTGGGTCCCCACAATAACTCATCCCACTATAGGGATAGTCGTCTATATACAGCAGCATCTGATCCCAATGAACAAAGAAATCAGGACGGAACACTCGTCCAACTGCTCCACCTCCTCCTCTGCATAGTAGTTGCCCCCACCGGCACATCCTAGGCTTTCTCGGCCCCCCATCTTGGAGTTTTATGCGAGGTCGAAGTGTCGGGATCTTCTCAAAGAAGAACCAGCACAAAAATCTATCATATGCACAGTCATGGTTCACTTGCCGCTTGCATAGTGACAACTGTCATTTCAATGACGACAACATCATCTGGGCCCACCCATAGTAGGTCCCACTCAAAACACTCTCCACAAGCATCATTTTCCCCCCAGTGATGTGATGGAGTGCCTGGTTGCCCAGGATCCGCATCACTGCTGCGGCCACAACATGGGTCGCTAACCTCTCCAAATCCCCGATGGGTATCCGAGTCCCCTTGACTTGGAGACCTAGTTGACAATGGTGCTCTACAAACTCTATGATATTCCACCCATGTGGTAATACTGGCTGAGTATTCCATACCATCCCAAGTGGTGGGAGATCAGTCAGGAAATATATATCCTAGACTGTCAACTCGATCCGGTGCCCCTGCACTATAAAGACCTCATGGTCGGGATCCCAATAGTTGACAATCCAGGCCAATAAGGGCTCTCCAGCTCTCATCAAAGGGTTCTCCACAAACTTCAGAACCCCAAACCTGGCCAAAGCACTGCGGACACCTTGATCCTCTGGGATCTCCAATCGTAATGCGCCCAGGTCTCTCTCTCTCCAGTTGATCCGTAATTCTCCCATATCTGCACAAAACCATCATATTTGTCAGTATACAGATAGGAAAGACTATATCTCATCATAAAAACCTAGTGCTCAGCCAAAAAACAACATAGAAAAACCCCTCCCTGACAGGTCGCACTTTTCAGGCCCAAACCTGGGACAGGTCGCAGTTTTTTGCCCAAAACCTGCTACCCAGGTCGCACTTTTTTCCACAAAAAGTGCGACCTGACCGTGAAGAGGAGTAGGGGTCTGTTCCTGAGCCCTAGGGACCTAATATGAACTTTCAATCCACTGAAAAGAAAGAGTAGGGTTAGGCCTCTTACCTGCAACTGACAGATCTCGACTCCAACGGTCAGTTTGTCCGCTACAATCACCGCAAGATTTAGGGCCTTCTCTCCTCTCTACATTCACCATAGCTCCACATGCAAATGAATGGATCATCGTGAGTAACCATGATATACTTATGGTCCCCATCGGACCTTTTTCTCTGTGTGGTAGCACCATCAAGTCGCCCTTGTTTAGAGCATCCGAGTCGAGTCATCATTGCATTCATGGTGTCTATCCCAAGTCCTTTTGTATCCCGCATAGTCCTCCATCCTTCATTGCTTGGTTCCTCTCTCGTGTTGCACATCATAGCCTTCAGTCCCACTGTCCCATATCCCTCATGATATTGTGTCAGTCGTTGCCAGGTCATCCATGCCCTTTATGCTCTAACAAGGGAATTCATCCATCCGCTACTTAGTAACCTCCATTTTTCATCATCACCCCTGGTGTCCGTCTGTCAGTCGCTCTACTATTTTCTCTCGTGCCTTAGTTGAGGAACTCTTATTGCCTCACCTATGGCGGACCTCCTTCTGTCGACATCAGATCATTTATTCCAGAAGATAGGTCTAGAGGGCAGTGTACCTTGGTTCCAGATTCCACTCTTGTTCGGTGCCTCAGATCAGGAAAAGGGACTCCTTCTAGCCCTTTGACTTGATTGATTCTCAGCTCCAGCTCCTTTTCAGCATGATTGAGATCCGTATACTTAATGGTTCAATGATGCAGCAGATTGGACCAGTGATTCCTGGGTGTGTGTGAGATGTTTCAACCCTCATGAGGGGGTGGCCCTACAAGTAGCTCCCCACATACCCGGATGACTTCTTCACTCCAGCCTTCGATGCAGCTCCATAGATTTGATGATGTTGGCCTCAGCCGCTTGCAGCACCTTCTTTATTGCATGTATCAGTCAGATTTTCATAGCCCTTTCCTGTTTACAGGGGAATTTGGGTTGTTTTTGTATCTCATGTACTCAAATATTATTGTACAAGTCCTGGCTGTTATCCCAGGCACAATATGTATGTGGGATTCATTATCATGTTATTTACCTGGCTCATGTTTATGCCAACATTTATTATAGTGGCCAGTGCCATGGTTTTCCAGACGCCTTATTTTTTGTACTATTGCCTTGGCGGGCATAGGTATGCCTCCCCTGCCGCCTATAGCAAGTACTTCCTTACAAAAGAGACTTGTCGCACCTGTAAGTCTCGCCTCCTCAGGGTCTATTCCTTTCAACACTTTGGTCTACCTTATACTTTTCTCTCTTTGATTTCCCCTTCGGTGTCTAGTGATTGAGTTCTTACAACGTACTTCCGTCATATGATTAGCTCCTAATGCTCGCACGCTAGGGGCAATCTGTTACACCATTTTCTTGGTCATATAACCTATTACCATTAGATGGATCCAAGTACACCATGTAATACCAATTTTACCCTAAGTAAAATTTCTTTCACTATAAAAATAACTTAGTAAACCACCTTTATTAAGTTGTTTATGGTCTAAACAGGAAACCCCATGAGGAAATATTAAATAAATCTACATTTGTTTGATTTTCCTCAAGGAATAATTAGTTAAACAATAGTTTAATTAATATTCTTGGTTATATTTAACCCAAAACAAGGAAATTAATTAGATAAATCATTATTTATCTTATTATTTTCTAAGAATAATTATTTAAACCTTATTTAAATAATATTCTTTGTTAAATATGACTAAATCACCCTTAAATAACTAAATAAATCATTATTTATTTGATTATTACTCAACCACATCCTTAAAATGATAAATAAATCATTTATTTATTTATTATTTACAAATAAAGGGATTTGACCCAAGTCAAATTCCTTTTCCCTCCAACAAATATAATAAAATATTCCATAAAAGTTGGATCTTGATTTGGTTAATAATATTTTAATTATGCATCAATATCTAGACTAACTCAATATTTTTTTATAAATAGAAGGTTTTTCCCATTCATTTACCACCTTTTGTTTCCTAAAGATCACTCTAGATCTATACTTTTGGTCCGACTATTGATCCACCATCATAATCATATTTTACTGCCATTTTTGTCTGGGTTTTCTACACCATCAAGGGAGAGAAGTTTTAGATCTAAAGTGCTGAGGACTTACAAGAACCCATCCCATTGAGGAGAACTGGTAACACCATTCTGTGTTTTCCTCCCAGGTGCCCATAATACAAAAATTTATTCAACATATTCTTGTCTTGTCTATTGGATGCATGGAGTAAATCTTGTTTTTTCTATTGTTTAATGTATTCTAATGCAAAGATCTAGATTTTTGCAGCATTTATCTTGATCACCTAACTGAATATCTGAAGCTATTGGCAGTCATCTTTGTTGTTAGGTCTGTTTGTTATGCACAACTAAAGTGGTCTTTTTTCGTACGCTTGGAATTAAGATTCATACTAACAACTTGTTCCAGCCTACAAGCATCGACCTTAAACTTCAATGGAGAAATAGGGATTCATTATTCGAATGGAGTTTCCAAAATGTTATGTCAATAATTTCGTATGAGGAACAAGACACATGTCTCATGTCCCAAAAACGACGCCAAAAATTTTACTGCTCAAACTAGCAGGGGTCCTAGGAGGGGATCCTATGGAGCAACTACTAGGTCAAGGTGAAACAATGGAGCGATAGCCCACTGTCACCTAAGCTAAATCTCTCTGCTCTTCACAGAATTTCACTGATGGGAGAAGTCCCAATATAAGAGGAATCATAATGAAAAATTGATCAACGATTGGATAAGGAGTGATTCCCAAAGCCTATTAAAAAGAGAGGCTCAAACAAATGAATTACTTTCTCAAGAAGCAAGGTGATAGGATATCTAAGAAGGGCCAAGAGGATTATTGAGTTTAGGTTTAAGGAATATGTTTGGACAAGAATGTTTCTAGACTCAAGGATCCTAATGAAGGAATGGCTTCTAAATATTCCTAGTGGAATTTGTGTTGTATATTTGTGGGGCCACAAAGAAGACAAGTGGACCCAAACTAGGTCAAGAGAGTGGAGTTGATCATTAAAGGAGAGGATTGACCTAATTAGGAAAGAGAATAGGATCAAAGAACTAATTTTCTTTTGAAATTTAAATGCAATGATCCAAATGAGGACACTAACCCAAATGAACCTAGGGAGAGAAATGATCTTCAAGCTAGGGCTTGCGATATCTTGGGATTCCATTGTTGGATTGTGCTCAAATTTGGAGGACCCCTTAAGAGTACCCCAGCGTTGTTGTAGACCAATTTTCGAGGTGTTTGGATGGATATAAAATATTTTTCTCTATTCCCTAGGTGACCCTCTAGGGTTAGACCTAGAATTTGGAAAAGCGAAGAAAAGAGAGGTAAATTTGACCACCAAAGGGATATGAGGATCACTGCCTTATTGTTTGGGCTTAATGGAGTCAAGATACACATAGATAAATAAATTTCTTGAGCTAAGGAGCCCTAATTGATATTTGATAGCCTCTCCAAGGGCAGAAACTAGGTCAATAGGGATTTATACTTCAAATTTTCCAAAGATATGAAGTTGCGAGGTATTTATGATGAGTGAACCAGTATATATACCAACCTAAGTATTTCGCATTAGATAACCAAAAAAGCTCAGATCTCTCTTTGAAATAAGTTAAAATCGTATCACATTTTGGATCATATCACAGTTTGGGTAATTTCAGAGATATGTTTTAGAAGTTCGATGCAATCACAGAAGTTCAGATTAATTACAGAATTTTGGCGTTATTACAGTGGATGAAAATTTGGTGGTCTTACAGTAATTTCATTTTGGTTCTCTCCAAGTGACCTCAACTCAGTGCTATTACAATGATGCTACCATAGTGAGAGGATTTGATGGTTACCATAGTTAGAAGATCTCAGTGCTACCACAATGATAAGAGTTGGTGCTACTACAGTGAGAATTCCTTGGTGCTACCATAGTGATAAGTGACTCAGTGCTACTACAGTGAATGAAGAAGCTTAGATTGGTTGCAAAGATGATCTCTTCTAATATGCAAGCGTGAATAAGGTTGATTGATATGACAAGGTGACTTGATGGAGGTAGTCTTGAGTCTAAGTTATGAGGGTCTTGGTCATCTCATCATGTGTTTGAAGGAATAATTTTGACTAGTTTTTCCCAAAGAGTGGGGTTTTTCCCTAGTTGCGTGCCTACATATTGTGTCCTCTTCTATTTATTTATTGGAATTAGTCTTGATGATAAGAAATGATAAATATGAAGAACGAATAATAATAACAAAAACATCACAAGATAATGTCATAATAAGAGAAATCGTTTAACTTCCACCTCTGGGATTTCTCAACATGGTATTAGAACTAAGGTCACTATCAAAGGAATTTTGAAGATCATTGATATATATTTAAAGTATTCTCAGTGAAAGGTTCTTGAAGAACATGTCAGTGAGTTAGTTCAGTCTTAAAAACACCTTGAAGAAGAAGGAGGATTTCGCTATATCTCAAGGTGACAAGTTCTGATCTAATTAAGAATAATGATCTCACAGAATCTCAGAGACTAGTCATAGGAATTTATTTGGTGTAAATGTCAGAAGGAAGTTCAAAACTACAGTGATGAAATTTCGGTATACTATAGTGAGATCATTCTAGTAAATGAGCTTGTAAAATATCGGTAAATACACAATACATCAAAGGAGTAACTTTGCTATAAATTGCAGAAAGATTCCTAGCATGTAAGTGTGGATTGACAGTGAAAACAAGAGACATAATTTCAGTTTATTACAGTGAAGAAAACTCAATCATCACAGGATTGAAGGCTTGTGTGTATAAATAGTCATAATTGTTTGGTCTATTACCACAATATTAAAGTATCGAAGGAAAAATAATATTGAAGTCCTGATCATCATTGTTTGGGCTATCTTCACAATACCATTCTATAGTGTCATCATTAAAGAACTGTGTTACTCCTACAATAAGAAATATTGAGATGATACTACAAGTTTATGGACATTATTTCAATGTGTCTACCACCTATACAGAACCGAAGTATAAATCAATTTAAGGATCTAAATTCATAGTCCAAGGAACCATCCTGAAGAAAGCATTCTTTGAGGATATGAGTACAAGGAACCAAGTAAGTATTGTTACTTACAAAAAATCTAATGAGATGTCAAACTAGGGGTATGTAAACACAAGGTAAGTATAATCATAACCTTTTAAGATTTTCAATGTATCTAACTTTAAATGTTTCATAGCTAGTCTAGGGCATAATTGTGAGCTTTAGATAACACACATCCTTGTTCGCTATGATTTACAAGAAATCTAGCATGTCAAGTAAATATCCTATTGTCTATTAATAACTTAATATTTGATATTATAGGATTACATCATCCATGGTTACATAGGAGATCTAACTTGAGAAATTAAATCATGTTCTTGGTATCACATGTTTTACTTGAAAGAATTCATTATAGGTATAGAAGATCATGGCTTACACTTGAAGGAATTCCTACAATGTTTGTCAAGAAACATCTCCAAGTATGTCTTAGACTATACATATTATAAAATTATCTTCACCTTATCTTGAAATTTGTGTTATATTACTAACATCATTATGTATAACTATCTTGAATCATAAAGATTCTTGTTTTGGGTGATTCATCATTTGATAAATCTACCTTTCTTACATCCTTAATTGTCCTTATAGAACTTGTTAGTGTCAGAATATGCATTCTTCCATCAGTGATCAAAATCACTCATTTAATTATCATTTTAGGTGTCTCACTTTGAAAATTTTATATCATTCCATTAGGTCATTCTAAAAATTGTTTCACTAATTGTAGCCCTAATCATAAAAACATCACTCTTCCTCAAATTTAATTACTTGATATCATAGTTTCATACCTTGCTGACTGTACATCATTCAAAAATTTAATGTCATCATGCCATAATGTCATTCATGTCATCTTGAAATTCAGTCCTTCAAGGTCTCAATAGGTTTTTTAGGGTTTTTCAAGGTTTCACTAGGTAATTAGGGTTTCCATGATTCAATAAAACTCCATTCCATTGCATAAAGACCAGAAAGTAGAGGGTGATCCAATAAAATTCTCTTCGCCATGTGAAGATGACTTGTAAGGAAAAATTCTCATTTCAGCATGTAATTTGGATTTCACAATGTAATAATTTTTATTTTCATTATGTAATTTTATGTCTTTCAAATGTAATAAGTACAAGGTTCCCAAGGTGCCAACCCAAGGTTCCACATGTCAAATCCTAGAGTTCTCTAAGCTCATCAGATGATCAGATGTCAAAGGAAAAAGTCACATGCAAAGGTACAGTGTTAAAGTTCAAAGATGAATGTGAAGAAATTAAAATGGGTCCCAAGAGCTAATTTATTCAATCTATCAAGTATAAAGGCCATTACTACACCAAAGAGGAACTCATTTTCTCTATAAGCCATCAATATCACCCTCACCTACGCTCCATATACCTCCCCAAAACTTTTCCATACCCATTCCTCTCATTTCCCTCACTTTCCCACAAACCGTAGCCTTTTACTACACTTTTGACAACTTCCTAGGTTAGGGTTGTGTTTTTCCTTTTTGTATCCCTTCCCTTGACTCATTTCTAGAAATTCCACATCCCCACACTCTCTAATATCTATCCCTATCCCCCAAAATTTCCCCAAGAATTTAGACAGTCCCTAACCCCTTCATTCCCCTCCCTCTACAAGATCCATGTTTTCCCTACACTTCTGGAGTGACCTTGGGAGAATAAATGTTGGACAAGGAAAATAAAATCAAATCAGAAAAATAGGTAGATTTGGAAAGTAGACAAGATAAGCTTTCCAGCAAGCTATCTTGGGCCCAATTTGGACACCGAGAAGGCCTCCAAATGTGGTATGAAAAAAGGTGCTACAGGGACACTACACGTTTAGCCTGTATGTTATGCATTTAACCAGGATGCTGCGCGTTTGGGAAAATTCTTAGTGAAATTTTCAACGGTGCTGTGCGTTTATGAGGGTCGCTACGCATTTAGTTAGGTTGCTACGCGTTCACCCAGAAAGCTCGAAAAAGCCTTTGTCAGCCTGCCACTCCACCAATTGATGCCAAATTTTTGCATAATGAGTCTTCAAAGCTTCTATTGCTAGTAAGTAACAAAATTCTCATCACCTTGATGTATTATTGTGCTTCAAGTCAATTCAAACCTAATTCTTAAGTAAGAAACCCCAGTTTTTAATAAAACCTAATTCACTTCATAAAGCTAATCCCTAAACTTTCATACACTCTCCCTCATATTCCTAAAAACATTCACCCAATTCCCTATCCCCATTCCCTAAACAATATCATTCCTTATAACCCTAAGCCTAGGGTTTCACTTGCCTAGGCTCCCCTCCATATTCCCATTACCTTCATATCCCCAACACCTCCCTTCACTTCATATTCCTTCATTTCATTCGATCATCCCTAGGGTTTTTGACACCAATTACATCATAGCAACCTAATAGAGGTGAAATTAGCAAGCTCAAGAGGGCTGATTTGGGCACATTGGCACATACTTATCAGAGAGGTAATAGGTAGGTGTTTACCCCACATATTGTGGGAGGTGCCCTTCCTTCTTCACCAACAAAAGTAGGTACACAATGACAAGGAAAAGATGGCAGAGTTGGACATACATGAAGAGGAAGGCCTCCATGAGAAAGAGGCAGATTTTGAACTTGTAGGCTTGGAAAAAATTGATGATGATGAGGATCAGCCTCCAAGACAGAGACCAAGGACTAGAGGGCTGAAAAGAGCTCTAGCCCTAGAGAGACAAAGGGAAGCTGAGCTAGCAGAGCAGCTTACCTTAAATGTAAATATTTCCCTACAGATCAATGAAAACAAAGAAGCATGGCTTGAGAGGGTCAACCAACACTTGGAGCAGCTCTTGGCCAAGAATCAAAAGGATAATGACATTCAGAGAAATATGGCAAAACATTATGCCATGAGGAACAAAATTGCAAGGGCCAAGCTCAAACGAACCCATGCAAAAATTCAAGATTTAACCAAGTAAGAGAAGAAAGAGAAGTTGGACATACTTGTAGAGGTGTCACTTCATGATTCAAACATTAAAAGATCAAGTACCCTCACAATTTTGACAAGTTTTGGAAAAATTTTGCATTCTATGAAAATTTTGTGTTTTTGAGTATTTTTGCACACAAAATTTTTCCTAAACGCGTAGCAACCTGGACGCTACACTCTTTTTTGGGACCTCCAAATGAAAAATGGAAACCACCAGTAGGTTTTTATTGATGAGGACATAAACCCTAGAAATTTTCAGAGTTTTGGAGGAGAACTTGTCCATTAAAATCTCAAAAAACCATCAAAATTTCATGTTTCTGCCTCTAAATCTGCCTGGTCGCTGTGCGTTTACCAGTCTTGGAGAACAGGTTTTTGACAGGGAAAATGAGCACCATTTTAAAAACTGGAGGTAGTTTTGGAAAATATTCTCAAAGGGATTTCCAATGAGCTATCATGGAGCTTATTTGGACACCGGGACAACACTCAAAATCAGCTTTGAACAGAGGTCAAGTTTTCTGCTTGGACACTGCGCATTTCATAAGAAAAATGTATTTTACATAGTCTTCAATTTTTTTTGAAGTTTCACTCCAGTTTTAATTTTACTTTAGGAAATGAGGAATTTACTTATGTAAATGTTCAAAATGAATGTAAATATCATGTTTTTACTTTTACCTAGGTAAATACATTAGGTAAGTCAACCATTTGAGGTGTAATGAATCAGTTCATTAGAGATAGGAATGAGTCACTTTTCTCATCCTACACTCTAGCTATCAGTTCAAATTTTTATGTAATGTCTCCCTCATCTCATGAATTAGACCCCTATGGATGAGTGGAGGTGGTTTTGAGGTTTATTTAGCTCAGATATTCACAGGATTCAAGGATTGGAATCAGTTTGGATGCCAGTGTATTGATCAAGAACTAGTTTGGCCTGGAAATTAATGAAGAATTTCAGCTATTTCCTTGGGATTCATGTGGTATGAATGTTTGGCATAGTTTTTTCTCTGTGATAATTTGTATGAATGTTTTGTAAGCTCATAAACTTTTCATGTCTATTATATGATAAATTTCAAGTTGATAGGCAGAATACATGTTTTTCATGCTCTGTTTTGGGAGATTTTTCATATTTTGTCCATTTACTTCAGTTTAGGAACAATACATATCCTATGATCTTCCCAACTCATCATCAGTCTTAAACCATCTCACCAAATCACCTTTAAGTGTTGAGATTTCTACCTACCTTTCCCCATTGAATGGACTGCAATTCCATCTCATTTTCCCTAACCTAGTCCCCTTGACCTAATCCTCATCCAGTGAGCCCAAACCCAATCAAAACAAATCAAACCCTTATGCATTTCTTAGCTAGCCTAAAACCTTTTTCATCCAGCCCTCTTGGTTGTGATGTTTGTGGAGAGAGCCCTCTCTGAATTAGTAGGGCTAGATACCAAGTCAAAAGCTTGGTTTGTGGTTACCTCTGTTGGGATTCCTTCCTCAGACTTGGGAAGCTGGTGGAGTGATAACAGAACCCTAGACATGTTCTCTCGAAAAACCTAACATAAGGGTATGCTAAATAATGTGTGAAACCCTAAACCTACTTAGGGTTATTGATGAATAAATTTCTATTATGTTGATGATGTCATGTTTGGGGTTTTGGTAAGTTCATGAAAACCCTAACTTGTTAGGGTTGAAATGGTGTTGTCTGAAATCCCAAACCTTTGAAGTTTTTGTATAATAGGGTTTGTTTTATTATGAAACAAAACCCTATATCGTTAGGGTTTGTCTAGGTCTATAAGAAAAACCCTTGTTATGTAAGTCCTAGGAATGAAACCCTAGGTATGTGTTGATTTGGTTGAAAACCTAGCTTGGTCTAGGTTTGTATATGTATAATATGATAATATTGCCTAACATATGTTATGCTTGATGATGGATTCCTAGATATATGTATTGAATTAACTAGTAATGGTCATAATTCCTAGGGTTTGTAAACAATCCCTAGTCAAAGTTTGAATTTCTAGGATGATGTTATTTGAGAAATCTGGGGGTTTGCATCTAAAACCCTAGTAGTAGTTATATTGTCTAGTATAAAATCTATATAATGTTTGCTGAGATTTTTTAGATGAAAAATCTAGGGTTTACATCAAACTATAGTAGAAGCTATTTATGTTGATCAAGCTATGATTGTTTTTGGTTGTTGTAGCTCGTGTATGAAATCTAGGGTTTACATGAAATCCTAGTGGGAAGTCTAACATATGAATTTTGAAAGTTATTAGATATATTTTTCATTTGACTTATTTTCTAGGGTTCACTATATAAAATAACTTGTTGTCTCACATCTTGATTGAGTTGTTGATGTGATTCAGGGTGTGTTACAAACCTTGGCTAGAAGTTGAAGTATTGAAGTATAGTCCCTTGCTGATTATGTTTGTAAAGTCTAATGCTTCTGCTAATAAAGTATTTTATTATGACTAACTTCATGATTCTATAGATTTGGTTGTAATTTATATCTAAATTGTGCAAGTAAATCCTATTCTATATGGTGACTATGTCCGTAAAATAAGTTGATATGATAAGCATGATAAAAAGGTTGGAAGCCATGAAATATTCTCCAATACGGAAAGAAGAAGTTGATCTCCCTAGATTAAGAGGGAGCCTAGATGAAAGAAATCTCCCTCGTTAAGAGGAAGGGCATAACATAGTTTTGATTGGAGAATATGTTGCTACATGTGAAGTGGGGAAGGAAAGTGGATGATTGAGGAATCTTCTCTCAAATATTCGATTGGTAGTCCTATTGAGATAAGCTGAAAAGCAACATCAAGACTACAATGGTTTATTTTTTATGATGTGTATTTGAAAGTGTATTACTGATTGCAGTTGTCATTGTACATGTGAATCTCTCTAAGGTTTGATAATCATGCTCATTTATGATCAGTTTTATCGGAAGAGATTTGTTGTTGAGGCTTTGCGAGTGAAGCATTGCCTGGAGGACATCAGGTCGACACTTTTTTTAATGTTTTGTAGGGAGGGTGGCATTGGGTGGATGCACACCTAGATCCTTGGGTTGATGGTTAGTAATTAAGCCTGGTGCTACCTAGAGAGTTTTAAATATTGAGTCCATCTTAGTACCACTCGGATAGATTGCCCTAGTCATGAATCTAGTCTGTGGCATTGTGGTGCCTAAACTGTTGAGAGACCAATGGATAGATTACTTGGGTTGGGAATCTAGTCCATGGCATTGCGGTGCCTAAAATTCTTCATAGATGATGTGAGATATTCCATGTACCTATTTGATTATATGTAAATATGAATGCCTCCCTAGTTAAGAGGCAATGTTGAATAATGTAACTAGGTTCGGTCTTCATAAATTGTACCAAAATGCAATATATTTGTCAAAAAGTAATTATTATTATTTTAATTGACTTGTTAAAGCATGAATTTCATTCTTGGGTAAATTATAGGTCAAGCCTTCATTGTAGGCTTTAGGTTGTTGTCAAATTCATTTATTATTTGGTTAAAGACTCCTCCATCAAGTCAACCTCTTCATCAAGTCTTCATCATAGTCATCAACTCGACCTCTTCATCAAAGTCTACAAGTCGGCTTCCCTCAATATATTCATGTCGGACTAAAACAACGACACACCTCTTCAAATATCTCATGTCGGCTCATTTATGATGAACGAACCACTATATATACCAGCCTAAGGTTTTCACATTAGCTAATCACAAAAGCTCATATCTCTCTCTGAAATAAGGTCAGATCGTATCACAGTTCGGATATCGCAGTTCTGATAATCATAGTTTAGATCATATCATTGTTTGGGTAATTTCAGAGATATGTTTCACAAGTTCGATGCAATCACAAAAGTTTGGATTAATTACAGAATTCTGGTGTTATTACAATTCGGTGATCTTATAGTAATCTCATTTCGGTGCTCTCAAAGTGACGTCAACTCGGTGCTATTACAATGATTATACCACAGTGAGAGGGTCTCGGTGTTACCACAGTTAGAAGATCTCAGTTCTACCATAGTGATAAGGGTTTGGTGCTACTACAGTGAGAAGATCTTGGTGCTACCACAATGATAAGTGACTTGGTGCTACTACAATAAATGAAGAAGCTCAGATTGGTTGCAGAGATGATCTGTTCTAAGATTCAAGCGTGAAGAAGGTTGACTGATATGACAAGATGAATTTGTGGAGGTAGTCTTGCATCTAAGTTATGAGGGTCTTGGTCATCTGATCATGTATTTGAAGGAATAATTTTGATCAAGTTTTACCCAAGAGTGGGGTTTTTCCCTGGCTGCATGCCTACATTTTGTGTCCTCTTCTATTTGTCGCTTGGAAATAGTCTTGATGATAAGAAACTATACATCTAAAGAACGAATAATAATGATGAAAACATCACAATATAATGTCATAATAAGAGAAATAATTTAACTGCCACTTCTTGGGATTTCTCAATAATGACTTGGTGACAATCCCACCAAGATATCTCAAGAATACAAAGAATAGCCTCTCAAGAGGGAAAAATAATGAATATGATGAGTCGTTGGGCCATTGAGGAGGCATAATGGAGTCCAAGTGTGCCAAGTTGTGTGAAAAATATTCAAGCATAGTGGACAAGGGGTTGGCCCCTTGTTTTCCAAGCAAGTCACATGTGGTGCTCCCAAGTGGCTCATTAGTCTCCAAGTGGATCAATAATTCCTGTAAACCATATGTAAGGGCTATGATGATGACATAATCGCTCTCTTTGTCTCCTGTAGTGAGACACATCCTCATATGGACCCTAGAACATCTGCCAAGTGTATGGTTCAAGTGTAGAGCCAACTGGGCATGGTAAACGAGGTGGATCATACTCATCCAAAATGTGGAACATGAGAAATCATTGAATGGTGTTGGAGATCCATGAAGTACTCTCTGGTATGGTGGAGGTCCATGGCTCTCAACACTCACCTTACAAGTGCCAATGTGGCCCTCTTGAGGGCTTGGACCTCGTATAGGGAGACCAAAATTTTGCATTTTGTGGTACATTTCTTGTTGTAAGTGGCCAAATTATTATTTTTATTTTCTTTTTAGCTGCATGAAGCTTTGAGCATCATTCCAAGCCTGAACCAAAGTGTGGGCAAGGGGAGGGGAGGCTAACCTTATGTGGACCCAATGGACACATGTGGACCCATATGGGAAAAGTGATGAACATTATTAAAATGAGTGGGAGGGAGTGATGCGTATGGTGTCAGGAAGCGAGACCATGCAACCAAAATTGGGATTTCCTATGTAGTGCCAGCCCTAAAGCTAATAGCCAGTAAAGGAGATCCCACAGGACTAAGATAAAATGCTAACCAACAAATCAGGTAGAGGAGACAGGAGTACAAACCTAGCCCACTCTTTCTGCCAAATACCCCTAGCAATCCATGCCCAAAAGTTTCCATGATAAGTAAACAAAATTACTCAACTAAACCAATGAGAATTCATACCTTTGGGGTTTGGAGGCCCACCTTTAAACATACAATCATTACAGATAGGTGAGGGACCACATGGTTGGATCAGGTGGCAGAGATAGTGGCACATCGAACTATCTGGTGGCTGCAAGGGGTTGTTGGTTGTCGATTGAAGACCATCTAGGAGAAAAATTTCTCCTATGAATACTACCCATAGGTAGTTGGTAACATGATCTATTACTCTTCCTGATCTAGCATGGAAGGATCATAGAGTTTCAAATTATCCATATTCACAACTAAGTAGATGCACATGTATGGGGGTAGACTGAGTTTGTAGGATTTATCTCCAACATTTTATAGTATCTCAGAGGGATCATACCATAGAGCCTTGATTTTCTTACCAAGACCTTGTAGCCTCTCCTTGTTTAACTGTAACCATACTCTATCTCCCACCTTGAACATATTCTCTATTCTTTGTTGATCATTCCTAACCTTGTATTTTTCCTATGAAATTTTTAGTGTCTCCTATACTTGTATATATGTTTTCCTAATATATTCTACCAAATTTTCGGCCCTCGAGACATATCTTGTAATATATTTCCTCACTCCTCCTTCCTAACTACATGCAATATCCAAAACAAGTTTCAAAAGGGGACTTACAGTAGAAGCGTGGATTGCTTTATTATAAGAGTGCATTATATATATCATATTTTATTCCTAGGTATTTAGATGCTTTTGATTGTAACCACCCAAAAGTTCCACCAAAGTCCTATTGACTATTTTTGTTTGCTCATATTTTTGAGGATGGAACGATGTAGAACTCTTCAACTTTGTGTCTGTCTTCTCCCACAATGTAGTCCAAAATGCATGGATAAAACTCATATCCTATTTGAAACGATGCTCCTTGGTATCTTAAAGTGAACTCAGAGTCGTCCAAAGAACAAGTTTGATTTTTCGTTCCTGTTGATGATCTTTTTACAGGGCATAGCAACACACATCTTCCTAAACATATCAACTATCACGAACTGGTAGTCATGTCTCTTTATAGTTGTTGGTAAAGGCTCCCACAAAGTCCATGGAAATTATTTCCCAAGGATGAGTGGGTATAGGTAAGGGATGATATAGACCTTGTTTCCTGTTACTAGGCTTTCTGGTACAAAAAAACATGTATTTTCTTATGAACCTAGCTATATATTCTTGTATCTTGGATCAATACACATACCTTTGCAAGCTATTCACTGTCTTCCCTACACCAAATTTCCTTTCATCATTGGAGGTGTGAGCCTATCTTATTAGTTGCAAATGCTCATATTTAGGAACACATAACTTATCTAACTTGTAGACTAACCCATCCTAGATATGGTACTCAACAATGTTGTTACCATCACGCACATGACTAGTTTTTCAACTGTTGAAACACCTCCTTGAAGTCATCATCCTCCAAATATGCCTTTTTATATGCATCATGGGTGAACGGATCCATGTGCATTAGATTTCCCAAATCTATGATCTTTGATGTGGGTGGCCTTGAAAGCATGCCAAACAACTTGTTTTTGTTTCCCTTCTTATGCCTGATCACCAAATGCTACTATAGAAATCCCACCCACTTATAATGCCTAGTTTATTGTAGCTTACTTTGGGCCTGTAGGTACTATAGTGGATAGTGATCTATGTGTATTACTATCTCCCTTCCTATTAGATAATGTTTCCACTTCAAAATTTTCACTAGGGCATAGAGCTCCTTATCATAGGTAGGGCAGTTAAGAACTACCCCGTGAAATACATCAGAATGGTAAAATACAAGCCTTCCTCCTTTCATCAAGACTGATCTCATAACATACCCACCCGCATCGGTCTACACTTCAAAGGGTAGAGGCAAGTTTGCCAATTTTAGAACTGGTGCTTGATTGATCTTTTTCCTTAGCTTCTCAAAGGCCCTCTACTAAGCCTTTCCCCACTGGAAACTCTTGCCACTTGCTATTATGGCGTGGAGTGGTGTTTCTACTGCTAAAAATGAGGTTATGAATTTATTGAGGTATTATACCACCCCAACAAAACTCCTTACCTTATAAAAATTTGTAGGTACTATCCATTTCATGATTTCCTCCATCTTGGTAAGATCTATCTTTAGCTCTTCTTCGCCTATCACATACCCTAGATACACCAAATATTGTTGTGTAAACTAACACTTCTTGAGATTTTCTAGTAGTTGGTGCTTCTTTAATGTGTCTAACACCTACATCAAATGTGATATGTGGTCCTCCTAGGTAGCACTATATACCAGTATATCACTCCAAATAGATAATAAAAAATGAATCTATAAAAGGGTGCACTATATCATTAATTAAGATAATAAACATAGTTGGTGCATTGGATAGGCCAAATGACATGACTAAGCACTCAAAAAAACCTTTCCTAGTTTTGAAGGTGGTATTCTAGGTATCTTCTTCTCTAAGTTAAACCTGGTGTTATCTAGACTTTAATTCTAGCTTAGTGAAGTATTTTGCATGGTGCAACTGATCCAACATATCATCTATCCTGGGTAGGGGGTACTTGTTATTGAGTGTAATTTTATTCAATTCCACCAATACATATCCGCGAATTCCCATCCTTCTTTGGTACAATGATGGTGGGTGACCCACATGGAGATGTGCTCGATTGAATGATACCCTATTCTAGTAGTTGTTACATCTAATTTTTCACCTCACTTGCTTCTATAATAGACTGCTTGTATAGCCCAATGTTTGGCAATGGGGCTTCCAACAATAGCTGGATCTCGTGCTCCAATTCCCTCTTAGGTGGTAACCCTTGAGGCTCCTGGAACACAGGGCCCTGTATGCATACAAAAAATCTTCCAATCGTTGTTTATGTTTCTTAGTACACCCTTCCAGGTATGCCTATCCTCTTATAGACTCCTCTAAAAACTAATTTTCTCTTAAAAATAGTAAAACATACTTCTTGTTGGAATTGATCAATTTCTTGGCTTGGTTGGTAGTTATCAATGAAAATTTTGACTTGCATTTGTGCCTATTGATGGTGAACTAATTTCTATCCTTGACGAGCCAATATTGGTTGGCTCTCTTCATGAATATTGCATCTTGGATGTACATGTAGGGACTTCCAAACACCACCCCACATACATCAAGGCAAACAACGTCTATTTATACTTTATTAATAAAATCATTGATATAAAATCTAATTTTGTACTATTTTGATACCTTCAAATATACATCCTTATTTACCCATCCCAATGGATATGGGCTTAGATGATCATGAACTTCTAATGCCAGTTTTTTGAACAACTCTCCTACAGTGATATTTGCTTGTGATCCTGAATCAAATAGAGCATCAATATTTGTCTTCTTGACCTGTATCTATATGTGGCATAGTTTTGCTATTTATTTCTCTTCCTGTTGTTGAAGACTACTCAGATTCACCTCCTTCTGCACTATCATGCAGATGATCTTCTCATTTATATTCAAGTTTCTTTCAACTTGGTTTCTTGAATTGGTAGCCATGATATTCTTCTTCTTATTGTCTTTGATTTTGTTCTTTAGGTTAAGTTCTAGATGCAACTTCCAACAATTATACTTTGTATGACCATCAATGTTGTAGCAGTTGTTGGGATATTTGCACTGGTTTCTTGTGGTTGTTTTCTTTTTATATTTTACCATTTCCACTTATCCTTCCCATCCTTATAATCACCTTGTTATTCCTTCTGCTTCGATCCACTTGATTTTTTCTTGAGGCCTATGTTCTCCAGGTATTGTTCCTATACAAAAGATTCGTCCTCGATCTAGGATTGAATAACATCGCTTGCTTTTGCACAAGGCTGCATAGACCCCCCAGATACTTGAGGAGTAAAATTTGGTTCTTTTGGGAGATACCTACCATTGTGGAAATATTTCTGAACTCTGTTGTGTACTCGTGTACACTATGCCCGTGTTTCTACCTAAGGTAGTTCCACTGGGTCCACTGGTCCTCTACATACACAATAGGGTAACATTGTGACTTTTTGAGGGTTTTTAATTCCTCCCATGTAGTCACTAGAGGATCTCCCTCCAACCCTAAGGTATTTGTGTGGCTTTCCCACCATCTCAAGGCATGGCCCTCTAATTTCAGTTGTGAAAATGAAATTGTTTGTTTCTCCTCTTTATGATGAACACTAAAATACACTACTAATTATTGCAAACAATGATTTAGATTCAGAGCGTCGATATCACCTTGGTACTACTTGATATTGTCCTTCACTTCCATTTTGAACAAGGACAGTAAATGGTTTGCAACACTTGAACTAGGTTGAATTTTTTTTGGCCCTTTCTTTGGTTGGTTCTTTGTTTATTCCTAATATCCTGATCTCCCCTATAATATGTCCTCTACATTAGACCCTCCATATTATCAACATATCCCATGATTATTTATTAGGGTTGGCATGAGGAGATTCAAATTACAATTTATATCTGCAACATGTGCTTCTAGCTACAAAAAGGTCTCCTTTGCAAGATCAAGATGGTTATTCATATATTCTTCGACCATGACAAGGGGATTTTTACTTTTGGCTTAGCTGATATAGGTCCCCTACAAATGTCCATAATATAACCAAGGAAACCTTCTATTAACCAATATGATCCATAAACTGCCATGGATTTCCCATTGGACAGTTAATCACAATATATCTGATAAAACTATATTTAAAAATATGAAATCTACACTATTAGGGTTTTATCTCTTTAGAATTATTGATATATAGGTTATTGTTAATTGCATATGCATGCAAATTAAAATTATGCAAAAAATAAATAATATAGAAATAGAAACTCACAAACCATGATTTGACAAAAGATCTAACTTGGGAGACCCTTTCGGGAGAAAACCTAGCAGGAAGGTGATGTTTCTATGTTCTCTTTATTTGAATAGAAAATGGATGCTAGTACAAATAAGTAAGGCTTGTGGCCAGAGGGGCTACTTTTTTGGTTTTTAAACTCATGTGGTGATCATTTTTTAAAGAGCTTTTTGGATTATCCACAGTGCTAGAGAACAAGTGTCGACGTTTCGAATCCCAATGGGGATCCATCATCAGGACTTTCTTTGAATGAAGAAATGAGAGAAAAGACTTAGACCATTAATAGAGGAAGGAGAAGATTTCAGGAAAAGGGCCGACCAATTTTTTATTTATAATTTCATATTTTTAATAATTTTATTTTTTATAATTTCATATTTTTAATAATTATAATAATTAAATTTCTAATAAACTTTTAATTTTATTAAGGTATAAAAGAATTACTAACTTAGTAAGGGATTCCTACTAGGCTAAAAATCAAAAAGAAAATATTTTTCTCTAGTTCTATTAAAGATGGAGGTTTCATTACAGGTTAATTTTATTTAAGATTTTATAATTAGTTAATATTTATTAAGGAAATAATAAAATATAAATATATAATTAATTTAAAAAGATATATTTAGTTTATTAAATATATCTTTATAATTTATTATATATCTAATTTTATTATATGATTAATTTTAAGGATTTATTTAAATTTTAATAAGAAAAAGCTATCAATTTTTTTTTTTAAAACAATGAGGGTGATTTATAATTAGTTAATCTAATAAAAGTTTTAATAAAATATAAATACATAATTGAATTTAAAAGGATATATTAAGTTTATTAAATATATCATTTTAATTTGTTATATATTTAATTTCATTAAATAATCAATTTTAATGATATATTTTTATTTTAATTAGAGTATAAAGCTCATTTTTAATTAACTAAAAAACTATAGAGCTAGGAAAAAGGAAACCTAGGTAAGGGAATTTTTTTTTAATAAGGGAATATAGAATAAAATCTTAATAATTATTGATTAATTAATTAACTTTTATTTTAACCAAATAAAAATTAATTAATTAATAGGGATAATTATTAGAATTTTAGTTCATTAAAACTAAAAACTAAATAAGAAACCAAAGGAGGAGGGACATACCTGGGGTTGAAAACTATACCTCACTGGCGGGGTTTTTGGAGGAACAGATTTGTCGAAGAAGGGGTCTCCAAGTGTCACTAATTTCAACTCCACCATCCCTATTAAGATTATCTGGATGCTTTATGATCTCCAGGGCCTCTCTTATTTTCCTTCTTTGATAGTGCTCTTCTTTTGCGATGATTGTTGCATCTTCCAGACGTATTTGATGTTTGGTCTTTGAGCAATGTTCTGCAAGGGCTGAGGTGCGTGATCGTTCATATCTAATATCGCTACATGCTCCTTAAGTCTTTTTTGAAGGGAACACCCAGTCTCACCGATATAACTCTTCCCGCATGAACAGTTAATCTTGTACACTCCTTTAAATTGTTCAGGGTTTATGCCATCTTTGACTGAATTCATCTTTTGTCTAACAGTCCCTAATGCTGAAAATTGAGCGAAAATATTGTTCTTTCTCAGGAGGTAGGATATTTTATCAATAACCCCCTTAGTGTATGGTAGAACAACTCTCCCCATATTTTCTTGTTGTTCATGGTGATTCCTAGGTAAGATCGAACCCTTAGCTATTTCGAGGGATTTTTTGATATCCCTCTCTTTATAACCCAAATTTTTGAAAGCGTCTAAAAGGTGGTTGATTTCCTCGCTCAGCTGTTTGGTATCAGAAATCCTCATGGCTCTGACGGCTAGAGTATTAAGGACACCAAACTTTTGTGCTGGATGATGGTAGGATTCAGCATGGAGATAGCTGTCGGTATGGGTTTTCTTTCTAAACACCTGGTGCCCAAGCATTCCATCATCATTCCTAGTGACAAGAACGTCCAAAAAAGAAATTCTCCTATTTTCTTCGACCTCCATTGTGAACTTAATCTCTGTGGAAATGGAATTGAGGTGATTGAAAAATCCTTCAATATTTTCTTTACCGTGGGCCCATTTTATGTTGGTGTCATCCACAAACCTTTTCCACCAGTCTGGTTTTAAGGGATAAGAGGCAAGGGCCTTTTTCTCAAAATGTTCCATGTATAGGTTGGCGACAATAGGGGATAGTGGAGATCCCATTGCGACACCTGATACTTGTTCATAGAATTCCCCTTGAAAACTGAAGAACGTGGAGCATAGGCAAATCTCAGCAAGCTTGGCTGTTTCAGGATTAGTGACACTTCTAATGACTTGGATTGCCTCATCTAAAGGAATTTTCATGAAGAGAGATACCACATCAAAACTAACCAAGATGTCACTTTCCTCAAATTTTTGATTCTTAATGAGCTTGACAAAATCGCTTGAGTCTTTAATGAAGGAATTAGTATTTCCAACGAGAGGTTTTAGTATCTTAGCAACATACTTTTCCAGCTCATATGTAGGGGATCCTATGGTATTAAAAATCGGTCTTAGGGGGATTCCTTCTTTATGAATTTTGGGCAAACCATAAATTCTTGGCATGATTTCACAAGATGGGGTTAATTTCTTTTTTAATCTGTCATTCAACCCAGAATTTTTTATAGCTTTCTTGAATTCTCTTAATACCTTGGGCATGGGGTTGTAGTTAAGCTTCTTGTAGCTGCTACAATCGAGATGTTCATTCATTTTTCTAATATAATCATCCTTATCAAGAATGACAGCAGCACCTCCCTTGTCGGCTTTAAGAACCACAATGTTTTCATTACTGCGAAGACCCTTGAGAGCAAAAAACTCTTCTTTGGTTAGGTTGCTTTTGGGTGTCTTGGCTTCTTTCAGAATCAGGGAGCATTCTTGTCTCAAGGCTTCTTTATCATCAAGTGTTAAACCTCTAATCCCCTCTTCAATACTACACAAGATAATTTCGTTTGGGATGCCCTTGGGGGCAATCGCAAATCCTAGACCCTTACTGAAAATCTTAATGGCATCCTGACCTAACTCTACAGAGGATAAGTTAACAATTTTTTTATTTTTGGTAGGTAGGTTATGTTCATGTCTCTTAATGGCCTTATTATATAAATTATTTTCAGAATCCAATTCCAACTTAGGAGCATTCAATGTATTGTCTTTTATATCCTTATTAGCTTGGGTTGAGTTGGTGGATTGCGTGTTATTTGAGCGGACCGAGCTGTTTGAAGAATTAAAACTGCAGCAATCATTGACCGAAAAATCAAATCGTATGTTATTAATCTCAGCAACGTTATTCATAACCGATATACTTTCTTCCTTGTGTGAATCAGGGGCGGATCTCTCATTATCCTGCATATGGTTGACTTCTGAGACAACAACACCAACATCACTTAATTTATTTCGTGAAACAGCTGACATCGCAGCATCCAGTTCACCATTATTGCTCCACGGAAAAAGCTTTCCAGCCACAGGATCTAGGATTTCGTTGTGACCGGCGTTATGTAATGTTGGGAACAACGTCCTAGCTGAGGAAGCGTACTTCCTGAGAGAGAGTAGCTTTTCTGCTTTGTATTGAATTCTGAAACGACCAAGGTTGTTGCTATCATAGCTGTCGGATTCAGCTACGGGTCTGTGAGCTCCGCAATATATTACATTATCAACGTGGTCAGAATTGATATACCATGTGAAAACACTGCCAACGTGAACGGAAATGGTAATATCTGCATTTACATCATCAGCGCGATCAGAAGTGATACTCTCTGTGTTTAGATTATCTGCGATCTTTTGCCAGGAGTTGTTACTGTCATGAACATCGGTTCTGTGAGCTCTGAAGGATATTACATTATCAATGTGGTCAGAATTGATATACCTTATGCACAAATCCTCTCTGTGTTCTCGCTTCCTATCCCTGTTGGCTATTTTTCCCACTTATGGAACAAATGCACTCAAAAAGAATGGAGCCCTTTTTCCTCTTGGTAGTTTGATTATAACACAAACTGATAGCCTACTAGTTGTTAGGTTTTACTCCCTTAACCCTTAACTTGAGTTCGAATATGGACTCTTCTAGAGTATTCTTCATCAAAATCATGTGGCTAGCCCCTTTTCCATGATTTATGGGGGATGATGTGGCATACTCTTGAATTATGGTGGTGAAACCAGGGAGAGCAACTTCTGAGTGGCATAACTTTTGCATATGGACTTCGACTGAGGAAATTATTGTGTTGTTGGAAAGGTATATGTGTGTAGAATATGAAAAAATGTTTTTCACTAAAGTGCTAAAGTTATACCCCAAAAAATTCATTTGATTCCTCTAAATGCTTGTAGAATGTTTTAGAGCCCAATTTTCCAAACTGGGTCCTATTGGTAAAAAAGATCCTTTGAGATTATTCCTCCACTTTTTCCACTCTAAGCATCAATATGGATGAAAAAAAATATATTGATCCAATCGGGATCAATTAATTATAATACTCCAACAACCCCCCTTAATCACGACCATTAACAATTCTAGCACTAACCATTACAACTTTACTTTCAACATATCCTCTATGGGATTAAAATCCTTACAAAATTAATAACATGATGAAATATTGGTTTAAGTCTTAGATAAACTCAAAAAAACTTGTTTTACATCCTTTACCTCTGCATGTTGGTGCATGTTTTCCTTAGTTCTTTGCTTTACACGTTTACTTTTCCTTTCACTCCAAACATTATATTCAACATACCTTTTCTTCTACTTTAGCTTCATCTTTACTTTAGTCTTATTCTTCAATATTTCCTCATCTTCTTTGTATTATTCATATAGTTCTTTTGCATTTGCTTATACTTCTACTACTACTAATTTAAAAATTTTATCAACCTTTTAAATATCAACATCTTCATGTTCTATCATCATCTCTTCCACTATCACAATAGCTTCAACAACTCTGATTGTTGCCTTCATATTTTTCATTCCTTATTTTTTTGTAGTTATGGTAGATTTTCCATACCCACTTTCATCTCCATCATACTTGAATTTTCAAGACACTTGCCAAGAAATTTTAAGTTAGCATCATAATCAAATTCAACTTCATTGCAACCTCATTCATGTATTTAACAACTTACATTGCTATATTCTCTTCACATTTTGCCACTGATGTGAAGAAAGTTCCATTCTGATCTTCAACTTCAATTTTATCATCAACATGTGTATGTATGTAGTGGGCTTAAAATTATTCACCATAATCATGCTTTGTATCTCATACAAAGTCACCTTTTTCTCCCACATTTTCTTCAACAAACTTCACTGCAATCTTCAAGACAACTACAATCTCCATGTCTTGTTTATATTCTTTTTCTTCAACGAGTTTTTCCATAAATTATCTAATTATTTCTATAATGTGAAAATATTCTATTTCTTTTCTTACAATAGTCACTTCATCTACAATTTCACACTTAGTGACTAAGCTTGAGATAGTGTTTCTCCCTTGTTCATTGTATACCATCTCTAGAATATCCCATGCTTCTTTGGACCTAATTGCTGCTACAATTTTAGGAAGAATATTTTCATCCAAACCTTGTCAAATTAGAGATAATGTTGTCACATCATTCTTCTTGTTTTCTATAAGTTGATCCTTCTAATCTTGAATTATGGTCTCATAGGTTACTTGATTTGAGGGTTTTTCAAACCCATTCAAGATGATATCCCATAAATATTTTGTGCTTAGTTTTTTGTATCATCTTAATGGCCTAATAAATATATTTTTTACCAATAAAACTAGGAGGTGTTGGCAGATAATAACTATTTCTCATATTCATATTAATAACTCCAAATTTAGTCAAATTCACCACAAAATGCCAAACCTTCCTCTAAATTGTCTATCAAGACAATATTCAACTTCTACAAGTTTTTCCTTTTCTTGTGAAAAAAAGAGATTGTGGTTGTTTGAGTTTATTATTATATGTCATAACTACCTCTTTCTTTATTTATTGTTTTCTTTTTTACCTTTTTCCTTAGAAAAATAAAATCATCCTTTGTCCCCATTTTTAAATATAATGGTTCCCTTACTCTTCCTTTTTAATTTTTTAAAAATGGAGAATAAAAACCTTTATATATATAAAACTTAAATGCCCCTTTTAGTTTTTAAATTGGAAATGACCTAGATTTATCTCTTATTCTTTCCACCATAATTTTTACTTAACAACAAAAAAAAAAAGGACTTGGATACCACTAGCAACAAGAGATGCCACAATTCTATTTGACACAAAAGTATTGACTATACCAATTTATCTAAAGAAGGAAACACATATGTTGTTCAACACGATAGAGTAGACTCTAGTTTGCAAACAACAATATTCAATTTACTATGTGATGTGAGGAGTAGATAGATAATATTGGTGGTTGAATATTTTCTTTACTGAAGCAACAAATTTCATCCTTTAACCTCAAATTGCAAACAAAACCAAACTGAAACCGGGAAAATTTCAGGGGCTAAATTTCACCCATGGGTCAAGTTTCCATGTTTTTCCTAAAAATGATTCGCCAATTTCCATTTATTATGAAAATAATTTGCTCAGATTCTACAAGATAAAAGTAATTTACCTTAAAAACCATCAAAATTTTATAGCAACTATATAAAATCCTTAGAACTTTGAATATTTTTACAAAAAATTAGGCAAACATTTATTGTTTACATATTAAGGGCTAGTAATATTCACCAAGGTTTCTACACTTCAGAATAAATTTCCGTAAAAATTTTCCTGAACTAAACTTAAATTTAAATCTAGACTTCTATACTTTCTTCAAACACACCAATAATGCTTCTACGGAATTTGAACTAAAAAATCACATAGCCTACTAGCTCTGAAGATCGAACATGAATTTTTCCTATCTATGAACTATTGTTCCTTAACTTGGATCTAATTTTATTTAATACACAACATAATGTTTTGACAAGGGAGGTGTTTTGATGGACTTTATTTACCTACTTGGATACTTCAATGACACTTTGATACCAATTTGATGGAGAAAATAAATAAATACTAATTGGTACAACTACATTAACACGTGAATAAACATATAAACAAACACAATAATGAGCTATGGATCTACCAAATATATGACCAACCCAAAAGATAATAATTTATTGATTCACAATACACACACACACATAATTGCTTCTAGAGAAGCATAGGATAACTCTTAGGAAATATCTAAAAATGGACTATCTAGAATTATGTTTACTAATAATAGACAAATTTCATCTCAACAACTCAATTTTTTTAGAGTTTTCTACAATTAAAACATTAATCAATAGAAGCAATTACAATATTTCAACATTAACTACTACACTTTCCAACACCACCAACACAATGTTCGTGTCTCCCATACACTCTCATGGGTTTTCACCCAAGTACAAACAAAGGGAATTCCAATATTTCTCCATTCTCCTACTATTATTAATAGTTAATGTATTAGTAAATCCAAATTTTCAACCCTTTATTTCTCACTTACATTCATTCTAAGTAATATTTTCCTACATTCATTTCCTTTTTCAAATTGACCTTTTCCCACTCCCCTAACATGTCTATTGGTAATTTTGCATATGTCTATCAATATTTTTGTGAACATCTGCTTATGTCTTCTTGTTTTTTTCTAAAGTTATTCCCCTTTGAAAATGGTAGTTTTTATTCCTTGATCCAAGCATTTCTTCTAGAAAGTCCTTTTGTGCTTCTCTTCATGCCTATTGAATTCCATTGAGTCTCTAATGACCATCGGTGTTTTTAATGCATCCCATTTCCATCAATGTTTCAATTTTAAATATAATGTTCCCTTTTATATTGTTTCCAAGTCCTCAGGTTGAAAAATTACTCCACTACCTATATCACGATGTCACATTCTTAGTTGTAATTATCTCTCCTATATTGATATATCAAAACTTGCATCTATTTCCATTTCATCGTTTTATGTGAATGCTAAATCTGATACAAGTTAACTATGTTACAAGTGGTATCAAAACAATGAAATTTCAAGATGAGTGCTTCTGCTACAAGTGATATCAAAATAATGTAATTTCCAGATAGGTGCTTCTACCTATGGAAATATCATGCTAAAAATATTAGCTTCCAATCCTTACTTTCCCATCTACCCTTCAATTCATAGTTTCCCTTTTTCTCATCGTATTCAATGCACTCACTAGAAAAAGTGGCTCATCAATAAAATGTTACAAGTTTCCAATTGCCTAGTTTTCTATTACTAAAAAAACACAACTTGGAAGCATGAGCTTGCATCATTGGCCAATACACATACCTCTATATATTTGTCACAGTTTTCTAAACTTAAAAATGTCTAGATAATTTAGAAATATGAGATTTTGTTATCAACTGAATCCTTCTACCTTGTGATATACACAACATGTCTAAAATTACAAGAAAATATCATTATTGCCATTGCAACTCTATCCAAATCTCCAAATCTAGCACATTTGATGACCTAACAAAATTTCTATGTCCTGAAAAATTGCTACATGACCCATTAGAATATGCTATAATTATAATCGAACCCCTGGATTAAGTTTTTGATCATGTAAATACCAAAATAAGTGACATTATGGTATAGAATTGTTGCTGCTATCAACCTAAGACATACATCAATAAGAAGGTTTCTTTAAAGCTTAAATCTGGAGTCACCATAACCATCAACACAATAATTAATCAATATTTAAGATTTATACATCATTGGGACAATATTTTGGCATAAAATATAACATTTTACAAAGTTGCAAGAAAGAAACCTATTACTTCAATATTTTGAATAAACCCTTGTCGAAAGACTTTTAAAAGATGCCTTCCATAGGTGAATATTTTCTTACTCACTAGAACATCCACCAACTTTCCATAACAAGGAAAACCCATAATAACCATATTTACCTAGGTGAATCAATGACATTTTATATAATCAAAGTACAAACTATAAATATAAAAATCTATGAGAATTCAAATCAATTGAATATAAGCTCCAAGCATTGTTTCTGATGAAACATTAGTTGTCAATGGAACAATATGAGTATATGAAAAATATGTAAAACCTAATTAAATCACAATAATATGAAACCCAAGATCGAGAAGAATTAAGTGACAAAAACATCTAATAATATCCCCAAACACAAAAGTGGTCAAATTGGTAGATCAACTATTGAACACTGCTCTAAACAAAGCTATAATGTTCCTATATTCCAAATGATCTCAATTTCAATACATTTTAGTACCCAAATTGAAGTTATTCCTAGATTCACAATGCATGTAGCTTCAACCAAGTACCCTACCAACGAACAATTTAAAAGTGGTCGACTAAGGATGGGTTGTTCTTTATTATGCAAGGTGAATCCATTAATATGAGTAATGCTTTTTAGTAAAAAATGGTTACATTTTACATATTTTTAAAATTGAAACCCTAAAATCTCACATAAGGCTTGTGAAATTTGATCTAACTTTGTAGAAAATGTGTTTGTATTTTTAACAATTTCTTTGAAAAAACTATATTATATTTTAGTGTGTGAAATATACATTTAATTAAATGTTTTCCCTTGCAATTTTCTAGGAAAAAAAATTGTCTTCATCAACTAATTCAATGTTTAGCTTATGTTTTTCAAAAATACATATACAATAACGATACAAAAACATAGTAGATTTCACTTATTTATTTATTTGAAGAATATATTTTTTATTATTTTACAAATTTGACCAATTAATATTTTAGTGACAGTTTATACACATTTGTGTTCCTATCAACTTTTCTACTCTACTATTTGCATAATTTAAAAAGACAAAAATAAAGTTTTGAAGAGGAAACATCCACTAGGATCCTACATTTTTTTAATAATTTTTTTATTGTGCAGTTATTATGCCACTAACTTTTCTATGAGTGCCTTTGGAAATGTGTAAAAATATTAAGTTTTAAAAGAAAATAAATGAAGAATACAATATGAATTTAAATCTGTGAAAATCATATGTCATTGGATAGATGATTCATTAATGAATCCCCCACCTAAGATGAAAAGGATGAAATGGTTTCATCCCTTGCAAGTTTTCATTATATAAAATCTTACAAGGGGGCCATATTGCTAGATTTTAAACCCTTAATCAAGAAAAATAGCTTGATTGACTATTTTTACAAAGCTCGATTGAGGGATTAATAAGGATTTTCAAAATACCTTAATCAAGGTCTTTGTGGGTTAATAAAAACGGCTCCCTCAAGTTGAAGGCATTCATAGTTAAAATTAGAAATAATAAAAATTGAAGGAATTCAATTGATATTTATAACTCAATTTATGGTTTACTTAACCCAATATAACACTTTAATTGAGGGTTTGTAACATTTTCCAAGAGCCCTCATTTAAATGGTTTATTTAAGTGCTTAATCGAGTTTTTAATAGTTGATTGAGAACTTGAAATTGCCTCAATCGAGGGTCTAAAAAACACTTTTACCCTTGCCAATTTTTTACCTAGCTTCATGCATTCATCCCATGAAAATTGTGGCATTCCTACTGTAAATTTACACTAATAAGGAATGACATGTAAATAAACGACATAGAAATTTTTCAGCGATCACACACATAAAACCAAAAATTATTCCAAAACACCAAACTGGCCTAATTTTATTAATAATCAACGTTGGAGTACAAATGAGTTGGAGAAAATGCACTTGGGCTTGCACAAGGCAAGCTATGAGCCTTAGGTGATAAATAGGAGTGCCCAAATGCTGCAATAACTATGTTTCCCAGAAAGCTGTGTTGTCCCTCCGATTCTACATTGCTAGCCAACTTCAACTACTGGTTTTCCCCCTCTGAACTACCCATAAAATTCTAGGAAATTGTGGTTGAGTTCCTTTCACAAAACTCATAAAAACCCAGAAGGGATTTCTCTTGGTTTTGACCTCCCAAAATTGGTCCCTCACAACTTGGCCCTCCTCCAAACTAGAAAAATGTCACTGTGGCTGAACTAGTAAATATATGGTCCCAAAAATCCAGCAATCTCCTTCCAATATACCTCCAGCCAACTCCTCAACACCCCAGCTCCCAACTCCTCTGGATGTTGCTGCTACAAAATACCTCACTCTAGTGACTGCACAGTCATGGAGAGAGTGACACAGTCTTACGCTCTGGTTGTGAGTTTTGCGTATGGGAAAATCTCCTCTGTTGTAGTTGCACTCTTCCCAGTTGGAAATGATCACCAATTACCTTTGTAAATCCTAAAAAAAACACCCAAATTCATTGCTTCTCCAACAACAATGTGGCTCCTTCCTCTGTGCAGTGACTATTCCGGGGCTGCATGGAAATCTCCAGAAATTTGTAGAGTCTGTGGAAGTATTTCCTTCTGTCTTACTGATAGGAAATGAATCCTTCCCAGGGTGGAACTCTAGGCGCATTGAATAAAGGTTGAGATTCACTCCTTGGGAAGCTTTTGTGTTAAACAACACAACTTGGCTCAATTGAACAACTAAGGCTATTTCGATTTTCAAATTGATAAAAGACCCTCAATGTTGCCTCACTTCTCCTATTTATAATAGTTGGCCATGAGCTTCCTGTGGCCCCCATAAAATTTCGATTTCTCCTTAGTGAATTCAAATTCCCTTCCTTGAGTGCATATTTCATGTGGGTGAGTGGCCCCCACATTCCACTAACATGAAAATAAATCCATTTCCCCTATGTTCCCTTCACCAAAACTGCCTTGGGATATTATTAATCAAAATTGAAAAAATAATTCCCAAAACATTAGGAAACTAATTAGGAAGGGAAATTATAGTCCTCCCCTCCTGGATGTTGCTTCACCCCAAGCAACTGTAGAGTTGGATGCTGCAAATTCTTCTCATTCTCCCATATAGCATCCTCATATGGAAAATCCTTCCACTTGACCAAATGCTCCCGGACCCCCCTGTTTCTCAACCTCCTCTCTTGGGTCTCCAATATGAGCATTAGTGTCAAAACCGAATGCCCCTCATCATCCAATGGAGGAAACTAAAGTGCTTCTACGATATGCTACCCCAACACCTTTTTCATGCGTGAGACATGAAATACATTATGGATATGGCTCTCTGAAGGAAGCTCTAACTCATTGGCCACCTCACCTACAATCCTGACCACCCGGTAAGGCCCATCTAATCGTGGTCGAAGTTTTTCTGCACCCTTTTGCTTGAGTGAAGACTATTTATAAGGCCACAAGCATAGGTAGACCATGTATCCTACCTCAAACTGTCTATCCACCCTGTGCTTATCAACATATATCTTCTACTGATTTTGGGCCACCTACAAGTTGTTCTTGAGAGCTCAGAGAATCTCTTGGCTCTCTTAAACCCATTCCTTTTCACCTGGGGCCCTACTATCTCTAAATACCATGTCAGAAAAAGTAAGATCAACATACTCGTAAAGAGCTCGGAAAGGAGAAATATAGATAGACAGATGATAAGTTGTGTTGTAGCAAAACTCTGCGAGATGAAGCCACTTGACCCACGTGTGAAAATTATGAAACCCAAATCATTACTGCAACAATCTAATATTACTTCTCCTACTTGTTAATTCCATGAAAGTTATTTTTAGTGTTACACTGTAAATATCGAAGTAAATACAACTGCAACGTTCATTAATTAAAATATATGTGGAAATAAGAACTGAGTAAGAATAAATAAACACACATATGACACTGTTAATTTTGGAATAAGTCCCCAGAAAAACCCAATTCAGGAAAACCAGTGCAGCAGCTAAGGGTTTGTATTATTAAGAAGTAGTTCTGAGTACAATCTTGGATGCCTTAATGGCTATCCGATAAAGAGAATTTGACTGGCCGAAAAATTAGTGAGAAATACCTCACACTATCTCTGGAGATCCGAAACTGATCCAACCTCGAAATGGCTAGCCCCAAGCTACCTCTATGAAGTCACTACACAAATCTACATCACAAATAATAGGGATTGCGTCACTCCCTCTGGATGATCAATTCATTGGCTGGATGCTCGATCCTCTAGCCCTTCGGTCTCACGCCCCAGCTCTCGGCATTGGATTTGATCCGAGCCTCAAAAAATTTGCGGATCTCGTCACAGGATCAACATTTCCTCAGTGTGGCTCTGTGCCTCCCAATGTGGCTCTTACGCTACCTATTGTGGATCTCTTTCTGCCTTCTCTGTATTGTATCCCCGGCTTAGGAAATATCCAACTGGAAAAATATGTCTGCCCCTCACTACAAGAAATATCCTCGATGATCTCTCTGGTAACTATTGTGCTACTCACTTGAGAAATCAATCTCTTGATCTCAATCGATGTGTTTTCCAAATGCCCATCAAAGTCCTTCTTATAATATTCTCGTTGACACACCAAAAACCCAGATTAGATTCTAATCAATGGCTTAGATCATCTTGACTTGATCTTCATCTTTTTCTAGAATTTTCACACCTAGTTTTTAATTTCCTAAGTTTAGACTTAGGCATCCATTAAAAATAATTAATAAATTTAATTAAACCTCCTCCGGGTGGAATTTCCCAAAACTATTTATGGGTATTATGGAATAAATGTGTCCTAGCTTCCTTGCAAATTTTGAGGCTTAGATCACATCCAATGCTACCAAAAATAAACACCACACTCTTTGTTGACCCGTCACGTAGTTGCGTAGGTACCCTTCAAGCCATTTATTCATGATCTTGATCTGCCCATCGGTTTGGGGGTGATAGCTAGTGCTGGGTGTAATCTATATCCCTACCAACCAGAATAACTCCTGCCAGAAACCCCCCATAAATCTATTGTCCTTGTCACTCACAATGGTGTTGGGGAGACCAGCCAACTGGAAGGCCTCTAGAAAGAATAGTTCAACCACCGGGATGTTGAAGATCTCGATGGAATAACAAAGAAAATGGAGAACTTGATCAATCTGTCAAACACTACGTAGATGCAATATCGCCCCTGTGTAGCTCGAAGCCTGGTGATGAAATCCATAGATACGCTCTCGCACTTCCTCTCTAGAATGGGAAGCGGTTGTAGCAAAATAGCTAGG
Source organism: Pinus albicaulis (assembly GCA_034641835.2). NCBI lineage: Eukaryota > Viridiplantae > Streptophyta > Pinopsida > Pinales > Pinaceae > Pinus > Pinus albicaulis. The sequence goes on from CM076570.1 coordinate 1,151,349,767, forward strand.
TGTGACAACTCTACTTTGTTCCTCTGAAAATCCACATATTGCCTCACGTGCCTCAACACATCTCCCTTGAGCCCCCGCCAAGAGAATATCTCCCTGACAATACGATATGTCTTGAGGAAGCATGGGTGCCCTGCTAATGGAAAATCATGGGCTGCCTACATAATCCTCTCCTTCAGCTGAGATCCTGGTACAAAATAGATCTGGTATTCGTATTAGATCACATCATCCATCACCTGGAATCGGTCATCCCTATGAGTTCCATCCAAAATGTCACAAGCCTACCTGTCCTTGGAGTATTAAACAAATATTTGAGCCTTCCAATCCTGCATAACATCCATCAAGGACATCGTTGTTGATCTCCTAGAGAGGGCATCTACTACCACATTATGTTTTCCCTTCACATACTCAATCTCAAATTCATAATCCTAGAGCTTACTCACCCATTTTTTCTCCCTCTCCTCTAGTGGTTGTTGCTATAAGAAGAACCAAAGACTTTTGTGATCAATCTTAACTTTGAACTGGCTGTCCACCAAATATTTTCTGAATTTGGCCAGTGCATGCATCACCACTAACATATCTTTGTCATACACTGAGTACAACCACTCATGAGGTAGCATATTCCTGCTCTCAAATGTAATGGGATGGCCCCCCTGTGTCAAAATGACCTCAACCCCTTCACCGGAAGCATCAAACTCCAACACAAAGGGCCGCATGAAATATGACAAGGCCAAAATCGGGCAGCTGCTCATTACCGTGCAAGTCAAAAGAGAGAAAATGTTGGTCAACACTGAATAGAAAAAGACTCCTTAATCCTTCACATGTGTGAAATTTCTCTTACTATTTTAGACTGAAATGAGATGTGTCAATGAAGCCAATGAAAGTCTATTTATATATGCCTTAGGACCTGTATTTTCACATGTATGGGATGACTTGGTCAAGCATGTAAATGTGGCTTTTCTTCATGATTTTCCAATGGTAATTATGACCGAGGCTACCAATTTTCAAAAAAAGTGAAGATAAATGTTTATGTATATTACTTCCTATAGTTAGGGTTAAGAACCATAAAAGAGCAAAGGAAGAAACACTCACTTCAATTAAATTGCAAAGAATAAATATTTATTATTACTAATTAGGGTTTGATAAATTACCCAAAATATTGAAGGTTGGATTAGATCCACTAGCCAGGTCTTCTTAATTTTATATTTTCCTTGAGAACAGACACTAAAAAAGAGACAAGAATAGGTGAAAACAATATAATTAAATAAAACATAGGTTCTCAAAGTGGTAGAAATAAAGAAAAAAATTCGCTGTCATACCCTATATTAAAAAGAGATGGAATTTAGACATAATGAAGTGAGTTCCTTATTGCTAAAGTAGATAGCAACACAAGGTTCTGAAACACTTGGTACTTTGCTATAGTAATTTCTCAAATCTATCTTCTAGATCCCTCTACCCTAGGCCATTAAAGGTCTCCTTTTCAATGTCTTCTTCTTCAATGTAAAGGAAATGAAAGAGAAGGGGTCTCTTTCCGATGTGAGAAGAATGACAGAGAGACAAGGAAATACGAGTTTCCAACTAGAAGGATTACTTAAGAACTTAGGGGTTTGTATACATATGGACGATAAGAAAATGTCTAGCACAAGATACTCCCTCCTCTCCTACACTGAAGTAATAATCAATACTTGTCAAAGGTAGTTTGGGTTATTGGGGATAGGCCACATGAGGATAACTCTCAATAAAACCTTATGCCAAAATGTGCAATTATGTGATATTTTTTTAGTGAAATTTGAAATCATATGCTAGTTTCTTGAAGGATATTGATGTATATATGTGTTTTTCTTGAGTAAGATTCATGTATGTACATATTATGCCGGGACAAAAAGTGCACATGTGAACTCAAGTTATTTTTTTTGAAGAGTTATTTCGATGGAAAGTATCTGCAATAATAAGGGGATGATATCATCAAACCAAATCATTCATATTATAGTAGTATGATTAAAGATGGTATGAAAATGGGGTTCACTTAAATTTGTGGAAGGATAGATACTAGTTCCTCTCAATTTGAAGTGCTTATTTTTAATCCACCACTTCTCAAGCACCTTAGGGAAATATTTGTTAAACCTTACTACCCAATCTGATGTCAATTTAACTTTAGGCTTGGAAAACTTATAATAATTATGCAATTCACTTAGCAAGAAGGAAGCAATGCTCTACCTTTTGTCATTAACTATTGTTCTTTCTTCCAACCCAACATGCTCGATAATCTAATGAATTATGCATCAAAAGATACATTTTAGCGGCATTGTGTATATTATATTGTTTGTCATTTATGTATAATTAATCATCATTTTCATTCTCATTTTATATGTGCACACCTATAGGGAAAGGAAACTACCTTTCATCTTTGAAAATATAAAATAATTTTGACTAGTATAGGAAATTTGATAATATTTAGTGACTCAAGGTGTTAGAAAAAATAAACATTTTGGGCTTTATGGGAGTCTCCTCTACAAGAACTCACTCTTCCTCCACTGTGTTATTTTATTTCATTTTAGACTTAGGATTCTTCTCCTTCATAGGCATATTGATAATCCTAATGAATTTCTCAAATGATAAAGCATACCAAAATTACAATATCAGAATGTGGAATTAATATTGATGTAGATAAAAAATTGAATTCTCTTTTATTAAATTTACATGCTAGATATTAAATAGAAAGCATGGAAAGCAAAAGTGGATTTATTTACAACGTTATTAATCAACGTTAAAACTAATTCAAATTCATATATATACAAATCAATAGGATTGGCAATTGAAAATGATAATGAGCCAAGAAATAATCCCCTCAATTCTAAAAAAAGGTCTAACTTAATATCAGTTGAAAACTAAAGAACAACATTATGAGAATGGGGCACTCAATAAAAGGAATTTAACAACTAGGTATTAAATCTCTTAACCATAATTAGGGAAATCAATAATTGGAAGAGTCAAGAAGCAATGATCCATAATGATGGCTTAGAAAATTCTATTTATCTCCTAAAAAAAATGAATTCAAAACAAAAACTTAAAATCAATGCATGCTAATTCATAATTCAAAACAATAGAGGAATTGAATTTACATGGTGAGTGCAATAAGGAAACGAAGAGAAGAAAAATTCAAATAACTAAAAGCTCAAACAAGATAGGTACACAACTACACTAGCTAGATGTTAGTTCAAGTTGAACTATGAGTGAAAATAATCTATTTGGAAAGTTTTAATTTGTTTAGAATGATCACCCAAAATATAATAAATTCAAACATACTCTAAATATTTTGGTTCATCCGAGAATCATTGATTGTCTATTTCATATCAAAAAGGACAAATTAGTAACATAGTAATGAATGTAATTAAATGTGTAGTCATTTGAAACAATCAAGCCATCATAAGGGAAATAATAATTGAGAAATCTCAAGTATTATTAAGGAAATATCAAATATTGATGCTCAAATTTCCTTCATGGTATTAAAATGAAAATATACATTGTTTTTGGTAGGATCTACACTATTATAGGAGGAAAACTAGAAATCAATTTATATGAAACCTCTAATGGTGTAGGAGCATATTATAAAATTCAATATTTTCACAATATTTAATAACATTGTTCCCACCCAAATTAGCATCTTTATCAAAGTCCCATTTGCAATGTTATGGGGATAAGAACACTTGGGAAACACACCAATATCACCTTAACACAATCACTTCTTCACTTTAGGCCAACTCCTTGAAGCCACATGGGGTATCCCAATCTATGGAAGCAAACCTTTAAAGTGTATTATTGCATGCCCAATGATGGGCCTCTAAATTGGACATAAAATAAGGCCTATCTAACCTTTATTAAGCCCATCTACCTTCCTTATGCACATGAAAATATATATTAAATCTCTCCTTCTACACTTAATAATGTTTTCTTATGCTTTAATATTTTGTTAGGAAGGTTTAAAGGTAATTGCATATTTGTGCCTAATATTGGTTATTTTTGTAGAATATTGTGAGAATATTTGGCAAATTACACAGATTTGGAGAAGGAGATAATTTAGGGACTTTCTCCCTGCCACTCGAAGATCAAGATTGGAGAATAAATGACCACAATATTAGGAAATTAGGGAGAAATATTAGAGAGATTCAAGGGGGTTGTCCACCATCCTTAACTCTCAAAGGCAACCAAAGGATCCTCATGATATCCCCTCTAGCAATTCGAATTCCAGAGGTAGCCAAGCGACTCAAGACTAAGTACACTCAAGCCATACTTCACTTGGAGTCAAGTGGACTCATTAACTATTTTTTAGGGAGCTGTTGGTAGCTTCCCTTGAGGATAAATAAAGCTAATAAAGAGCTAATTAGGGTCGATTATTCCATTCCATTCTTCGATTCCATTCTGGTCCATTCGATGCAGTCCATTCCATTCCATCCCATGCCATTCATTTTCCATTATATTAGGATTTTGTTGTTTAAGACCTTCAGGATGTAATAAGATTTCATTTTTAATGCAATGAGTATACATACTCCATTTTACTGATTTAATTCCAGAGAGTTGGGCTCGTGGGTTAGGGCCCAAACCATGTGCCTCAACTTCTCTGTTGTTTTCATTCTTTCCTTTATGCCATTTAGCTAGTTTTCTTTCTGTCATGCAATTAGTTCTCTTTTAAATAGTTTCATTGTTGTTTAGTTTTGATTTCAATATGTTGTTATAGTTTTCATTTGCTTGTGAGTAATAGAATAGAGGAGAAAAAACAAAACATTGTGGTCAAGCCTTCCCTCTCATCTCTATCCATAGAGTTCGAGCAGGATTGACTTCCCCACAGGCCAAAAAAATTGATTTATGTTCACTGTTTTATCACACATTATTTTTTGTTTTTTCCATGCATGAATCCGCAGGTTTACTTGCAGGAATCAACATCAAAAGTTCCGGAGAATTTCATTTTACATCTCTGTGTTGCACTTCCAACCACCTCTGTTACGCTTCTATTCCTTCATTTCTCTTTGCGCAGCTGTCGCAACCCTTTCTAACTTAAAAACCATTCAAAAACATCAAAAACTCGACCTCTGTCTTTGCTCCTTAGTTCTCCCACTACCACACTTCGCAAATCGCAAATTGCACTTCTTATTTCATTCCTGTTAACACTTACTGCTCTTTTTCACCGATTGTGACAATCACTTCACACTCTGCCACATCACAATCGCAAATCACAACATTTCCCTTTGTCTGTTAACACTTACCGCTCATTTTCTCTGATTGCGATAATCGCTTCGCACCCCGCCATATCGCAATTGCAAATTGCAATGTTTCCCTTTGTCCGTTAACACTTACCACTCGTTTTCACCGATTATGATAATCGCTTCGTGCCCCGCCACATCGCAATATTAAATCGCAACGTTTCCCTTTTTCCTTTAACACTTACCACTCCCACTTGCTGATTGCGATATTGCGATCGCGCTCTGCTGCCGATCCCGCCGCCATGTCATCCCTATCACAATCACATCTCGCAGATTACTTTTCTGCAAATCACACTTCGCATTTTTCTCTCGATCCCAAACAAAATTTCCACTATCCCTTTAATTTTGCGATATTGCGATTGCGATATCGCATATCGCAACTTTTTCCTCCATCGCATCTCTGTCATCGCACTTGTCAATTAATTCCCCTCCAAAGCCCTTTCCCACACTATAATAAAGCTTTTATCAGGTTTAAACCCCTGCTTTCCACTTCTAAGCCTTGTTTCACGTGTTAAGCCCTCCATTAGCCTCTTTAGCCCCTTTACTCTCCCCTAAGCTACAATCCCAACACTCTTTCAATTAGGATTAGGTCATGTATAGCTGCATAGATAGGAGCATGATAGATAGAGTAGGGCGTGTTTAGCCTATTGGCGAAGTTAAGTGTGGTTTAAATCAGTTTCCTTTCCGCAACTTAGATTAGTTTCCTTTCTGTCATTTAGTTTCAGTAATTTAGATTAGTTTCATTTCTTTTCATCGATTTAATTTAGTTTCCTTTTGCCATTTTCTTTCTGCAATTTAGTTTAGTTTCATTGAAGTGTGTCAGACTTCACTGATAACCCTTAGAAATAACACCCTTTTGTAAAGTAGAAGAGGATGACATGAAAAGAATGCATCTGTTGTGTATATAGCACTGTCACCTTCAAGTTTGTACGAACCCCGGGTTGATAAAGTAAAGTAGGGCAGCCCCTGGGAGTTGCAGCACTATTGGTGCAATACCAGGGCTCACCAATTTTTGGCACTGTTTCTGAGAGTTTTCTTGTAGATGCTTTGATTTTGTTTTTAGCATTCTTTTTTGCTTTCCTTTCTTTTCATGCCATTTCAGAAATATAAAAAAAAATAAAAAAAGATCCGATTTTCATGCCTCATAGGAGTAGGGATACTCATATTTTTTTTTTTAAAATACTTCTCCAATACCAACCCCCTCACTTGATCACGTGGTGAAATAAGAACCACATCACCATACACTTTTGAAGGTAGAAGAGATGCATGGATATGATGACAATGAAGAAGATCTTATTGGGTTTCGCATTCAAGATATGGACATCAATGTACATATGAAGAACATCCTTCCATATTTCCTTTCCAACTTCCATGGTATGAGGACAGAGGATCCATAAACATTTCTCTTTGAATTTGAGATACTTTGTAGGTCTTATGGCTGCTTATCACACACTCAAAAAATGAGAGTGTTTCCTGCAACATTGAAGGATAGAGCTTTTAAATGTTTCATGAGTCTAGGTACTAATTCAATAAGATCATGGAATGATATGAAAAAAATATTTCTAGAAAAATACAAAGATCATGATCTTAGAGAAGAAATTTTTAGAATGAACCAAGAAGAAGATGAGAGCCTTGAGGATCTAATAGAGAGGTTCATGTATAATGTTAAGAGGGGAAAATTGCATCATTTAGGATTTGACACACTAAAAACCCCTTACTTAGAAAAATTAGGGATGAGTGGATTGATCTCCTTAATCTCATGAGTAAAGGAGATGTATATCAATTTTCATTTGAATAAATTCGTGAAATATGCAAGCGTATATCAAGAGGAAGGGAAAGAGTAAGTAAGTCAGCATCAACATTGGTAAGGCAAGATGAACTTGGAAATTTTCTTGACAACTTTAAAACATAAATTCTTAGCAATCTAAGTGAACAAGTAGAAATGTTAAGAATGCAAAATGAGAAAAAGAAGATGCTGGGATTTTTGTTATCCATGCAGAATCATATGCTACTAAATGTTTTTCATCATTCCCCAGGTTTAAAGAAGTTTACCAGGAAGACAATGGAGCAAGGAAATCACCAAAGAAGCTATGTTATGTAGCTCCAAGGAGACACTGGCAGCCTAGTCAACTTGATATTATGCAAGGACCCAATTTAAAATTTCAAGCTTATTCACATCCATCTCAAACTAATTGGGACGCACTCCCTCCTTGGAAACCTTGGCCATCTCAACCCCAAATCCAATCTTAGCAACATGGTTGGCAAGGTCCTTATTGGGAAAATCCTCAACATCCTCAATATTTCCCTCAATATCTTCAATAATCGACTCCATGATATAACTACCATCCACCTCCACCACAACCACAACCTTAACCACATCCATCTCATATATCCACCCCCACTCAACTACATGTACCACCATTTCCAAACCCGTACAATGAAGTATCTTAGCCCACTTACAATGCTGAGGTACAACACTACTAAACATATCCTCTTGATCTAAATGGTCTGCATCTTAGTTCAAGAAAGGTATTGCAAAGAAGAGATTTTATTAATGTCATTGAAGGACAACATCAAGAAGAAGAAGATCCAAATGAGGAGATCAAAAGATCAAGGGCTGCACTTGATGAAAAGGCGACATTAGAATCAGATGTTGAGAAAGTTTTCTCTTGTTTACCAGCATTTCCTCCATGTGTTCAAGAGAACAATCAGAAAAAAGAGGAATATTTGAATGTCATAATAGAATAGGACATCCAAGGTGATCCAACTCAGCAAGTGGATCAGGGACATCACAACTATATTTACATATGGTTCCAAACAGTCATTAAGTTGCAGCAACACACTCTTCTCCAACAGTACTTGATACAATCCCAGTCAAAGAAATTCATCTCTCATATTCAGGCACATGTCAAAGCATGTATTCCAAGTGTGCACCTGATTCTATTTGTCATATTAATGTGTACATGGATCCATTGGAAGTATTCCTATACTTGGAAAAGGTTTTGTTTTCTTCAAGTAGAGTAGGAAAGTGAAAAAAAGAAAAAAAAAAGGAAAAAAGGGAAAAATAATAAAATCTCAGGTGAAAACCTCTTTTGAGGCATTTGGGATTGGCTTACTGATTGAAAACCTCCATGAGGAAGTCATTGGGTTAAAGAAAAAGGAGAAAAAATAAAAGATCCTAGGTGAAAACCTCCTTTGAGACGCCCAGGTAGACCTACTAGTTGAAAACCTCATTGGGGAAACTAGTGGGCCTTACAAAAAAAGAATATATATATATATATATATATATATATATATATATATATATATATATATGTTTGCATTTCTCCATGTATCTCTCTCTAATGAATGTAGGTGCTCTCCAACCTTTGCAAGAAGAAAAACAACAAGTTGGCACAAAAATAAAATTTGGTCAACACTTTAGTCAAAGGTAGTCACACTTGGACTTCCTCCTCCTATGCTCAGAAGCTCCAAAAGGACCTCAAGCAGATCGCCACATGCAGCTTCAATAATAGCTTCAGCAGCAACTTCAATATCACCTGAAAATAAATAAATGGTAAGGCTCAGGTATGCAATCATCTAAACCTTTCTTCAAATCTATTTTAGCTTAAGAAACCATTAAAAAGTGCGAGAAGGAAAGTTTTTAATATATCCAAAATTAGTAGCAAAGAAATCTCAGCCTTATCTAGCAACTAGCCTCACTTTTTCTGCCATGAAGAGGAACAAGAAAAAAGTAAAAAGGACTTGAGAAAGTGGGTAGTAATCAGTTCATTGTAATGGAAGACAAGGAGTACCAAGGGGTGACCAAGGGTGAACTTAGTTCATAGAAAAAAGAACTGTGAGTTTATTCTGAATGCAATTAAAAAAAAAAACTGAAATAAAGGTGGGTCTACCACCTCTTGGCATGCAAAAATATTTTCTTAAGGAATCTGAGGACCTCCATGAAGCACCTATGAGAATAAATGCAAGAATATTAGCAGGAGGAGAAGTGCATGGGCCAATAAACAGAAACTGAAATAAGCCAACATGCAGGAAGAACTAGAAGGCAAGGAGGATGAATAGGTTGCTCAGAGGATGAGCAACAGTTTCAGTAGGGGGTGATGATGTGCCTCTAAATTGGACATAAAATAAGGCCCATCTAACCTTTCTTAAACCCATCTACCTTCCTTATGCACATGAAAATATATATTAAATCTCTCCTTCTGCACTTAATAATGTTTTCTTACACTTTAATATTTTCTTAGGAAGGTTTAAAGGTTATTTCATATTGGTGCCTAATATTGGTTATTTTTGTAGAATATTATGAGAATATGATTATGTAGATTTGGAGAAGGAGATAGTTTAGGGACTTTCTCCCTGCCATTGGAAGATCAATATTGGAGAATAAATGAGCACAATATCAGGAAAGTAGGGAGAAATATTGGAGAGATTCAAGGGGGGTGTCCACCCTCCTTAACTCTCAAAGGCAGCCAAAGGATCCTCATGAGATTCCCTTCGGAAATTCAAATTCTAGAGGCAGTTAAGCGACTCAAGACCAAGTGCACTCAAGCCATACGTCACTTGGAATCAAGTGCACTGATTACCTATTTTTTAGGGAGATGTTGGTAGCTTCCCTTGAGGATAAATAAAGCTAATCAAGAGCTAATTAGGGTCAATTATTCCATTCCATTCTTTGATTCCATTCTAGTCCATCCGATGCAGTCCATTCCATCCCATGCCATTCATTTTCCATTTTATTAGGCTTTTGTTGTTTAATATCTTCGGGATGTTAAGATTTCATTTTTAATGCAATGAGTAGACAGACTCATTTTACTGATTTAATTCTAGAGAGTTGGGCTCGTGGGTTAGGGCCCAACCCATGTGCCTTAGCTTCTCTGATGTTATTTCTTGTCTGCCATTTATCTAGTTTTCTTTCTGTCATTCAATTAGTTCTACTTTTAAATAGTTTCATTTTTGTTTAGTTTTTCTTTAAGTATGATGTTGTAGTTTTCATTTGCTTGTGAGTAATAGAATAGAGGAGAAAAACCAAAATGTTGTGGTCAAGCCTTCCCCTCTCATCTTTGTCCATAAAGTTCAAGCAGGGTTGAATTTCCCACAGGCCAGAAAATTGATTTTTATTCATTGTTTTATAATGCATTCTTTTCTGTTTTTTTCGTGCATGAATCTGTTGGTTTGCTTGTAGGAATCAACATCAAAAGTTACGGAGAAGTTAATTTTCCATCTCTGTGTTACTCTTCCAACCACCTCTGTTACGCTTATATTCCTTCATTTCGCTTTTCACAGTTGTCACAACCCTTTCTAACTTAAAAACCATTAAAAAACATCAAAAAATCGACCGCTAACTTTGCTCCTCGGTTCTCCCACTACCGTACTTCACAAATCACAAATTGCACTTCTGATTTCATTCCTGTTAACACTTACCGCTCGTTTTCGTCGATTGCGATAATCGCTTCGCACCCCACCACATCACAATCGCAAATCACAATGTTTCCCTTTGTCCGTCAACACTTACCGCTCATTTTCACCAATTGCGATAAACGATTCGTACCCCGCCACATCACAATCATAAATTGCAATGTTTCCCTTTGTTCCTTAACACTTGTTGCTCATTTTCACCGATTGCGATAATCACATCGTGCCCCACCACATCGCAATCGCAAATCGCAATATTTCTCTTTTTCCTCTAACACTTACCACTCCCACCTGCCGATTGCGATATTGCGATCGCGCTTCGCAACCGGTCCCACCACCACATCATCCCTATCGCAATCGCATCTCGCAGATTTTTACCTTTCTGCAAATCAGACTTCACATTTCGCTCTCGCTCCCGAAAAACATTTTCACTATCCCTTTAATTTTGCGATATCTCATATCACAACTTTTTCCTCCATCACATTTCCACCATCGCACTTGTCAATTTATTCTGCTCCAAAGCCCTTTTCTGAGCTATAATAAAGCTTTTATCAGGTTTAAACTCCCGCTTTCCACTTCTAAGCCCTGTTTCACGTGTTAAGTCCTCCATTAGCCTCTTTAGCCCATTTTCTCTCCTCCAAGCTGCAAACTCAACACTCTTTCAATTAGGATTAGGTCATGTATAGCTGCATAGATAGGAGCATGATAGATAGAGTAGGGCATGTTTAGCCGATTGGCGAAATTAAGTGTGGTTTAAATTAGTTTCCTTTTTGTCATTTATTTTCGGCAATTTAGATTAGTTCCCTTTCTGTCATTTCTTTTCAGCGATTTAATTTAGTTTCCTTCTACCATTTCCTTTTTGAAATTTAGTTTAGTTTCATTGAAGTGTGACAGACTTCACTGAGAACCCTTAGAAATAGCACCCTTTCGTAAAGCGGAAGAGGATGACATGAACATAATGCATCTGTTGTGTATATAGCACTGTCACCTCCAAGTTTGTATGGACCCCGGGTTGATAAAGTAAAGTAGGGAAGCCCCTGGGAGTTGCAGCACTTTTGGAGCAATACCAGGGCTCACCACCCAATACATTTCATTTCGAACAACACACACATCAACACATAGTTAGATAGACTAGTGATAAAAAAAAAAAAATCTTAAGAATACTCAACAACGTGATAGAGTATCAATCATTACTATATAAAGAGGGTTAGGAGCTAATAATGAATTTTGAAATCTAAAATATGTATAACCTACAATAGAATTGAAAATCAACACCATGAAATCATTCTTCATGCTAGAGAATAAGTACATTTTTCCATAAAATAATAAGGTATTGCTACATAAATCAAGGATAAATGTTAGACTTGAGTTACCTTTTTATAACACACTACAAATTGGACAAGCTTGTTACTTTCCATAATTTCCAGAATCTTATTATTGAATAAAAATATAGAAAATTCAAATTTGGAGTGAGTGAAATCCAACCAATGGTGCCTAAAAGCACTTTTAATGTTAGATATTAGATGTATTTGCTAGGAAACATGACAAATGCATGTCGAAAAAACTTGAAGTGATAAAATTCAAGATTAAATGATATACATATATGAAATTAGTATTAACTTGTATGAATATGGTGTGAATCCCCTTAGGGTTTCACCGAAAATATCCAAATTAAAATATAGAAAGTATAACCACCTATGAGTTCAATTTCATCATTTGATTTAGATAACCTTAATAAATAATCCAAGAGTGAGATAGGGGCTAGAGTAGGTTTAGAATACACAGTTTAGGGTTTTTCTTACTATAATTTAATTTCCAAAATTAGTAAGCACCTTAAATCATCCCACAAAATGTTAGATAAAACCTTTAAGCATAAATGTTTTGGGCTAGTTTGCCAAGTTAAGGTTAAAAACCAACAACTTACTATAACCTCTTAGACAAAAATGTCTAAAAATTAATATTTAATTATCTTTTTACTAGACTGAATAAATATTTTTGGATGGTATATGTTTTATAATCTTTTATTATTTTTTATCTTTATATGGCATGAAAGAAAAATATTTGAATTTTGATGGTTTTTGGTTGTTTTTTGGGGTTAATCTTTATGCCTTGTCTCCACTTAAGACTTATAGGTTCGAGTAATATGCCCTAGTGCTTATGAATTTGAATAAAGACTAGGGGTTAGAGATAAAGTAATCCCTTTTCTAATCAAGACAAGTCATGGAAACTAGCACCCTACAAGAAGGTCAGTGTCTTCAAAGGGAATAAATTCACCAATAGGATCAATAATGGAATGAAAAGAACACTTAAAACCCTTGTCAAGGAGCATAAAACTAAAAAACAAGATGTTGAGCATGTACCACACTAAGTAAGGATAATGGGAGAAATATAAAACCTAGAAATACTCCTTCCAAGTGAAACATTTTTTCCCCTTCAATGGATCGATCCTACTTGCTAGTAAAATTCTTGAATCAGCCACAAAATATCTTAAATGAGCCAATAAAAATAACCAAGAAAGATACAAATCAAAGTAATAAACACTAAAACACCAAATAAAAATATTCTATTAACGACTTATGGGAGTAATCTTCAACAATTTACAACAATTTGTAATAATATGAGTGTTTTTATTTATATATGAGGCTTGCAACTCCTTCCCATTCTTTATTCCATAAAACTAGGTTAAGGAATCTACAAAAAGTGACTTTTCATCCACACAATTAATGAAACTAATTCAAATTACAAGTAAATTATACTTTTATATGCATGAAACCATCTTAAAGAGGTGACATAAAACCCTCTAAAGGTGGTCACTCCTTCAAAATAACTCCACAAATGCCTAAAATAATTCTAATTAATCTTCAAAATATGTCTCAATTGAGTTCCCATGACCATACCTCAAGTCAAGGCACATCCATGAAGCATGAAAGTGACCCTCCACATCATAAAATGGGTCATTGAACTCCCAATAGCGTAATGCCATCAAATGAAGCTCAACTCATTATTATTCAAATTGCATCACTAAGCTATGTCCCCTTTGTCAAGTTTTCTTTAGATGTGCCATGCCATTTCTTCAAGGTTGAACATCATCCAAGTGAACCCTTGAAGTCATAATATGCTCATAATAGATCCCATGGATGTCATAAATTCCCACACATGTGGGTTAGCGTAAATAATGATAAAAATCAATTAAAAATGCCAAAATGATGAGAGTGCTTTAGCATTTTCAATGTGGCATGTGTAAAAGGTGACTATATGGATGTGAATAACACAATTGTGCCTTTGATAATGTGACCAATGCCTCAATATCTATGATATGCATAAAGTACTATGAGATTGCCTTGGAAACATGAAACTAGATAAGCATGAGTAGAATAACCTCCAAGGGATCATAGCTGAATTTTGTTTCTTACACAAGCAAAGGAAGGTCCCTCTAAGGTAAAATAGGTGTGCTAAACCAACCAAATTTTAGTATATACACAAGCAAAAGAGGACCCTTCTTGGGTAAAATAGATGTGTTAAACCATATCTGTGACAATCTTTACAATTAGTACAATCACATTTACATAGAAAATAGAATAAGTGAGTAGTTAGGGCTCTCATAAACAATGCATACTAGTATATCCACCTCAAGATGTATGATTACTTACCTAGGACATAAATTCCCAACTTGATCGGATTTACCACCATTAAGGGATATCCAATTGAAGTAATAAAACCAAGCACCATGAGAATGGGGACTAAAATTGATTAGCCGTGACATCCACCTGATCAGATTTGGGATTTGTAGATTCATATGTGGTTGATTTTGGATTTGAGAAGCCAGAAATTCCACAGTAGCCATTGTAGATGTCAACGTTTCGAGTCTATACCAAGGCTCATCTTCAGGACAAAGGTTGTAGGAAAGCAAAAGAGAAAAGGAGAATAAATAGAGATAGAGACAACCAAAAGACAAAAAAGGTCGACAGAGAGAAAGGTAGAAAAAGTTAGTATGCTAATAATTTTTTTTATTAGAAATATAAAAACCTAAAATTTAAATGAATAATATAATGAATTTTAGTAATGTTAGAAATTGATTTAAATGAATCCATATTTAATTAATTTAATTAAATATATTAACATGTTAAATGTAAAATTAACCATGTTGATATCTTTAAATGTTAATTAAATATATTTCATTTTAAATTCAATTATAATTTTCGAAATTTAATTTCTAATATATTTTTTAATTTTTTAATATTTATATTTTTTTTAATTTCACCTTTGATTTAATGTTGAGTTTATTATTTTAAAGGATGATTTTAATGCATATATATTTAATTAATTTAATTAAATATATTAACATATTAAATATATAAATTTAACTTTGTTGATATATTTAAATATTAATTAAATATATTTGATTTAAAAAAAATATTAATTCCAAATTTTTTATTTTTTATTTTTTAAATTTAATTTTAGCCTATGTTTAAAAAGCATATATATTTAATTAATTTAATTAAATATATCAACCTATTAAATATATAAATATTAATTTAAATATGTTGATATATTTAAATATTAATTAGATATATTTGATTTTAAATTTTAAATACAAAATTTTCAATTTTTTTTAATTTTTAATTTATTGTTTTAGTTTATGATTAAAATTTTATATCATCAAGGGGGATTGGGTGTTGATTAGGGAGGAGGGCGGTTATTAGGGAATGGAGGAGGCTGAGGATGACAGGGCAATAGGAGGGTTACAGAGGTTGCACTTTTATGAGCAGGGGAATCCAATTCTTGTTGACTTCAATGCCACCATCTTTATTGAGATTGATGGGGTGTTTCATGATTTCAAGGGCTTCACGAATTTTTATTTTGTAATAGTGGTTCTCCTCATAGATAATTTCCACGTTTTCTATGCACACATGGTGGTTAGTCTTGGCTGAATGCTCTGCAAGTGCCAAGGATCTGAGTCTTCCTTTCCTTATGTCTGTAGCAGGCTCCTTTAGCCTAATCTTGAATGATCTTCATGTCTCACCAATGTAACATTTACCACAAGATCATTTGATTTTATAAATGCCTTTTTGCTGGAAGCAGTCTAGGTCATTTTTTACAGAATTCATCCTGTATTGAATTGTATTCATAAGTTTGAATGAGGTTGTTATTCCTTTTTTCTTAGGACCCTGGGTAGCTTGTCAATGACCCCCTGAATGTAAGGGATACATGCTTTCCCATTTAGGGTTTGTGAATTGGAAGAGGAGGTTTTAGAAGTAGCTCATGATTTAGATTTTATGATAGCTTTGTTGATATTCCTGTATTTGTAACTTGTGTTTAAGAAGACGTTTTTTAGATGTTCAATCTCCTCATCTATATGTTCTTTGTCAGATATCTTTAGATCTATGGTGAAGAGGGTGTTGATAACCCCCCTCTTCTGGGACAAATGGTGATGATAATCAACATGGAGGTAGCTATCCGTGTGAGCCTTCTTTCTGTATACCCTGTAACCTAATGATACAACATTATTTTTGATGAGAAGAACATCAAGGAATGGAATGCAACCGTCTTCCTATGTATCCATTGTGAATTTAATGTCATTAGACATGTTTTTAAGGTGGTTTAGGAATTTGTGTAGTTCATCATCCCCATGAGGCCAATCCACACAAGTATCATCAACAAACCTGGTCCAAAATTTGGGTTTGAGAGGATAAGTCTCGAGGGTTTTCTTTTCAAAATTTTCCCTAAAGAGGTTGGCTACTATAGGGGATAATGGTGATCCCATAGCCACCCTTGTGGTTTGTTTGAAGTATTCTCCTTAGAAGGTGAAAATGTGGGCCTGAGACAAATTTCAGCAAGCTTGGAAGTCTTAGGGTCAGTAACTTCCCTGACAACTTGGATGGCTTCATCCAATGGGATTTTTGTGAAAATACGAGTTACATCAAAGATTACAATTTTGTCTTCTGGTTCTAGATTTCTATCTTTGATGAACTTCACAAAATGATTAGAATATTTAATATAAGAGTTAGTTTTCCCAACTAGTGGTGTAAGGGTGTTGGCCACATACTTAGCTAGACCATATGTGGAAGAACCTATAGTTTTTACAATGGGTATTAAGGGGGTGTCTTTCTTGTGAATTTTGGGAGCTCTATAGATTCTAGGCATGATTTCATCACTGGGAATAAGGTTCTTCTTGATTTTATTGTTAAGACAGGAGTTGATGATGGGATTTGGGATACCAACTAACCAACATCTGTATATCAATCATCCCAATATGGACACATACAACAATAATCATCACACCTCGGTCTCATCATAGTAGTCACATCTCATTGAAAAATATGTAGGGTCTATTCTTATGAATATGAGGTGGAACAAGCATCAAAGAAAAACCAAACATAAATTTTTCAAAAGGTATTCAAAGGTATTGAAGTAAAATTGAAGAATTTATTTTCTATAATGCTCCACTAAATCAAAAAAAAATATTAAAGAAAGAAAAACCTTGGAAATCAAATAATGATCATCTACAACATTGCATAGTTCAAAAAGATCGATAATTTAGAAGGCTTTGATAGTTTTGAAATGGATAAACATATTAACTATCAAAAGAACTCTTGAATTTACCATAAGAATGAATTGAAATATCATTTTGATAAAGTATCCTAAACATACATAAAAATAAGTTAAAATTCCAATATTCAAAAGTATTCCAATAAAATCAAAAGAGTATGAAACATTGAAATTTGAGACCACTCCAACAATGTATTGGAAATATTCTAGAAATCAATTTTAACTTAGAAAAAATATCCAAAAAAAAGAAACATTTATGGGGTGAAATATTGTTTTTAAAATGAATAATCAATGATAATAAAGGAAAACAAAAACATAATGCATGAATCAATAAATGACATAAGCAATCAAACATTAGGAAATGGTCAATCCATAAATTAAAATGCATTTGAAGTAGGACATTAAATCAAATCGTCAATTTTCAATAATTGAAAATGTAGGTCCCCATGTTCATACAAATTTAATGGGTGTTAAGGCCTCATTATCTACATAATTCAAAGCCATGAGCCTAGTTTGTTGTATTGTAAGAAAAATTTCAAGATCTAGTTGTGATAAAATAACTACAGTAGAAATTGCAAGACAAAAGAGAGAATATAGAATGAAATGAAACTCAAATAGAATTTGTAGATAAACAATCAATTCAAATTCACTTGTATTATTGCTTGGATTGAATACAATTAAATAATACTCTCATAGAGAGGATCAATGCACACCAAGTTTTGTTCCTTGAGCATGCACAACTAGTAGATAATCAACTCTTGATTAGTTCTAGTTAACTAGGCCAAAAATGGAGTTGTAGTGTCTAAATAGAATTACAGTTAATGATATAGTTGGATAAGGACATGATGAGCTATAAATAAGTTAGAACTAAAGAAAGAATTCATGCAAATTGTAACTCAAGAACTCAAGGAAAAAACCAAGAATAGGTCTGAAAATCAAAGCATAAGGTTTCATAGGTTAAAGGTATAATAGGGATAAGATACCAACATAGCTTAATGGGATCCGTCAAATTTGGATATGAAAACATTTCTATCCAACTTGAAGTATTTCTAGAAAATAGGAGTACCTATTACACAAATGGTTGTTGTTGCAAGGTCCATTATAGAGTATGTTGTTGTGTGGCCACTAGCTATTAAAGCATGGTCAATATATCCTAGGCTAAAAACTTTTTCTACTAGCGCTATGCAACAAGTTGCTCCATGATGAGCCAATTCTATTAGAATGGCTCCTAAATTTTCTCTAATAGGAGTTGAGAAAGGGTGGAATATTGAGAGATGTAAAAATATGCAAAAGAATGATAATCATCATGACAATGTTGTAAGACAATGTCCGTTGATTTGAAACTATAAAGGATCAAACTACATGTAGAAATTGCAACATGAGACTTAAAAGTAAAAGATCAAAAGTGAAAATTGTAAACCAAGTTTAATCAATAATTTTGAAAGTTTGTTTCATGGTACAATTTTTTTCCTAGAACCCATAAAAAAATGCAAAGTGTTGAATTTCAAGTTTAAAGGAGACATGATAGATAATATTGGTCAACAAACTTCAAGTGTTATTGACTTCATATTTGACATCATGGCAATACTTTATGCAGAACTACAATGTCAGCGAACATTACACATTTCATAGAGATATTCGTGAGGGTCACTTGTGACCCTCATATTGAACCATAACTAGATATTGTGCATCGATATGGAAAAACATGGATTTAAAAAATCACTTCCAACTTATTGGTTAATACGATAGTCTTATATAACAATTATTATGCTAGTTCATAATTGAAAGGCATCATAATAAAACCTTAATGCAATGTAACAATTCCAACCATTATTATGAAATTAAACCCTTATCAAAATCATATGCATGGGTTGCATATCACTTGCATATTATATTTGTGTGATAATCATTAAATAATTTATTTTCATGAACTGAAGGGAAAATCTTTTCACTTGGCTAGCAATTCACTACTTTCCAAAAATTCCAATATTTCCACTATATAGTAATTTAGAAAGAAACACTTAAGACAATTTCATTAACGTAAGTACTTAAGAACCAAATTACTATGGGAGTGATAGGAAGTGATCAAGATATGCATTTATTGTCTTTATATTCATTTATTTTTCAAAATACTTGTAGTCTTGATTGTTGTCTATGCTAATTGTATCAATATAAGAATTATAATTTGTTGTTGTCATATCAAAACAAAGAAATTATTTTTTATTAAAAAATAGTTTTTTCCGCCTATTTTTTTCTCACTCATCTTCTCATACAGGAGTGAAACATCTGGTGAAGTTGCTAACCAAAAAATGTTTATTCCGATTATAGTCCCAAAACCTCCTGGTCGATTCTATTTTTTATTTGGAAAGCCAATACCAACAACTGGTACTTTCTCTCCCCCATTTATTTTTCTAAATAAATATAAATGTAAAAAAATAACGGAGAGATTTGTTCATTAGAAATATTTTGTCTCTTACGCTAGTGAAATTTAATTGTCTAATAAGTGACTATTTTTATCTCTCAACACTAATCCCCACCCTTGAATCCACACGAACAATTATATGTAGAATGTTGTAATATAAGAAAATGTACATATTGTTACCATCATATACACCAAGTAGATATGAAATAAACAAAGGCATGCAACACATGAGACAGAGCAAATATGGAACAAGAGTAGTGGTAGTCAACAAAAAAAATTCTTGTATTAATCCACAAACATTACTACATTCAGTCTTAGACTATAATGTATTTATACTAGAGTATAGGTAGTTATCCCGAACTAATTGCATTAACTACTTACAAAATCAACCTGACATGGAATCCTAACTTGAATTGTTAGTTAACCAACTTGCATTCTATAAAGAGTATGGTCGATTCTTTTGACTTGCGGGTCTAGTTGATTGAGTCGATGTGCCCTTCCAACATATCCATCGCCCTTAGTTCCTTGTTCATCCTAAATAAGGGGATATATGGATTGTTTCATGGTACATTTTTTTCTTTTTTTTATTAGAAAATTTTATATATAGTGGGTTTACAAAAAAAAATTAGAAGAACGAAGTATATTTTTGTTAACGAAAAACTCTTTCAAGCTTGCCTTTGGATATAGTCATTACATTATGTTGATATAAGTGGTAAATAGGATTGGTAAGAGCTAAAATGAAGAAGCAAAATTAAGTATTACAATGGACTAGTCATAAATTGTAATGTGTTCTTGTGATGTTGGCCAATTGAGGTTTATTAATTATGAATTGATAGATGAGTTCATATGACGAGCTCCTTGTGGTTCTCATAGTTGTATTATTGCATCGAGGCACATGTGTATGTTGCATATGTATTCCCTTAGTACTTGTAGCTATCATCACTGATCAACCAAGATATTCAGGATGAAGTTCATTTTTCTCAATAAGAGATCCAATTTGGTATGCAAGAATGTTATTTGAGAAATTTAAATGGAACTTCTAGAATATCATTGCTGGTATTTGAAAATAGGGGCTTTATAAATCCTATCGTACAACACAAGAACTGCTTGGAATAACAAGGTTAGGTGATTGTGGATGATATGAAAGTAAAAAATGTTCTAAACTGCAAAAATAATGCGAGGACAAGAAAGGTTGTGGCCCGAGAGTGAAAAATTTGTGAATAAGTGAGATTCTTGGTTGGCTAACCTCACCTGAAATGTTTTATACAAAGTAAAATGAAATTTGATATAAAATGAAATCCATCCTTCAATTATTGAGGAGATAAATTTTTTAATGAAGAATATCCAAGCACTAGCGAATGTAGATTTGAGAGTGGAGAAATGACTGAATTAAATATTAATAGGTGAAAGCCACATGATGAAATGTGGGGATGTCATAATTATAGATGGGTTGAGTCATTCATGTCATACACATTTTTTTTCAATTATCTCTCAATAAACTTATTTATGGTTAGACCTACTAGGTCTATTGATTCAATGCATTTAGTTGATTTTGTTTGCTTCGATCATACCAATTTGGGGTATTGATGTTGAGACTGGAACCTTCGTTCTAAAAAATATTTATTATTTTAATTATGGTCTGTTAGCTACAATACCTATTTTTGCAGGCGATGAGTTTATTACTTTGCCATATTTTGTTAAAACTCTTGAATGGAGCAAATAACTGTTAGTATAGACACACAATTGGTAACACCACCACAATATTTTCTTAAGCTCACCCATAGTTATATTGTGATATTTTTTCTAGCAATCATGCCAACAATGTTGTCGATTATACTATTTAAGGCGGGGACCATTTACAAATGAATCTGACAACTACCCCCTTAGTTTTTTCAGTTGTACTGCCCATAAGGGTTGAATATATTCAATGAAAAAGGGGCCCAACCAAGTTGATTCAAGTTTTATAGGATTCCCTCTTGCTCAACCATCATATAAGAGTGAGAGATCCCTTGGGTTCAAGTTTTTTGATCTAATATTCTTGTCATTCCATGTCTTTGTTGATTTTTCTATTCCTCCTATCCATATAGTGTGTGAATTTGATTTTCTTCTATTTCATGGATATGGTGGATATTCTCCTTCATTTATTCTTTGTTGTCATATCTAAAAAAAACCAAAAATAAAAATTTTGTTGCTTTTGTGGTGCAGTGTTGATGCATGATAACTTCTTCTTTGTAGACTAATTTAAATTATGTTTGTCCACTCAACTTTTTATACACTGTTCTATATTCCCAAAAAATGGTTGGTAGTTTATCATCTCAATCATTTTTTCCAAATCCAAATATATTTTTATGTCCTTTGTGCAATGCCTTATTAAAGGACTTACACACACCATTTTCTTGTGGATGATAGGTTTTCATATTTCTTTATTCAATAATGAATTTTTTCAATAGAATTTGAATTGTTTCATTTACATAGTGGGTTACCCTATCAATAATAATTGTTAAGGGGAGCCCAAACCCGTTGATAATGTTTTCGTAAATAAATTTGGAACCAATTTCTTTAGTGTACGACTCGACAAGGTTTTCTTGAACCCACTTGGTAAGATACTCAATTGTGGTAATAATATACTTACCACATATTCATTTCCATCATACAAGGAATGGATCAACAAATCAATAAACCATATTTAAAAAGGTAAATTTGGATTAATATAATTTAGGGGCATTTCTTCTTTTCATTATGATCAACTCATTCTTTGAAAAATATCACATTGCTCCATTCATTCTTGATACTCCTTCAATAGAGTTGACCCCAATAATCCTTCTTGAAGGGTATTCCTTACAATTGTGTCTAATTGATAATGGCCTCCTAATGGGCCCTTATGTGCCTCGTCAATGATGCTTTCCTTCTTGTTTTAGGGAACATATTCTAAAAAAATTTCCAGGTCCCAATTTTTATAAATAGTTATTCAAGTGTGAATGGGGTAGCTTTCATTGTTAATATTTTAGTTTTCTTTTGGGGAAGCCCCTCAGGTTATTTTCCTTGATAGAGTAATTTTTACATCTCTTTCAATTCAAGTGGAGTGGCTTCAACTATAAATAAGTGTGCATAAGGTAGATCATCATCGATACCAACTAGTTCTTCCCCTATTTTTAGTTGGCTTAAGTTGTCAAGATTGAAAATTTTGTTTCTAAGTTGAATGATGGCATCAAACTCTAATTATTGGAACAATAAGAGTGATGGTGTTTTTATATAATCTTTGCTAAGTCTAGTACAATGACAAGATTTTGAATTACCTCCTACTTACTTACCTAATAAATTATAAGCTATGCATTTAATTATCAATCCAGTGTTCGCATAGAACTTGCAAACTATCATGCATTGTATATGCTAACACAATATATTAAGTTAAAATAAGTTTATAGTATTCTAGAGGAGTATTATAGAGAAAAATATTAATGTTCTTTTACAAGTCATCAAGAAAAGAAAACCACACTTGTAGGAATTTAGAAGTTACACTTGCAAAATTGAAATAACACACTTCTACCTAGTGAGCATAGGAAGCTTAACATTGTAACCTCCAACATAGGTAGAAATATTGATCTAATTTTTCAAGAAAGGAAATATCACACTTCTGCCTGGTGGGCTTAAGAATTCTAATTTTGTAACCCCCAACACAGTTATAACAAACCACATAGGAAAAAAGTAAATCACACCAGGAGAAATAAATCACACAGGTAGTAAAGTAGTGACTTGCTCAAGGTTTATGATGATCTTGATCCTTGCAATAGAGATGCATGTGAAATGGTGGAATGCTGACAAAATGTAATAAAAAATGTAATATGATAATATGTATTAAATATAACACTAAAAATATGGAAAATAGAGTAAGTAAAACATAGTCTTTAGGAACATAGTAAGTTATTTATCAAATTAATGAGTTTTAGAATTAAGGAACATACTAATTATTCAACCAACGAAAATCAAAATGAAACTAAAATCCATTCTCTATACCTAACTAAGGAGGGGCCCCTACCTCCTTAGGCAACATAATGGTTATGAAAGCAGTAGAGAACCTAAATTATTATCACACCATATGCATAGAACTGAATGGAAACAAACTAGAATCATGAGCTTTGCATTACAATAAATTAATAATAAAAATTGCAATCAATCATCCTCCCCATAGGTTGAGTAAAGTAGGGAGATTTTATACACAATGATTTGGAATTAATTTAACCAAGGGATTGGGAGACAACTATGAGAATATTTAGATTCTTAGGCTTTTCCTTCGTTGTAACAACAATTTCACTAAAAAGTAGAAATACCAAAAAAAATTGTTGAATTGTTTAGTTATTGTGACAAGTGGTTGTTGGGTAAATATTTTCTTGTGGTTAGCATTTACTTATTAAGAAGCCAAATACCTCTTGTTGCTTCCTAATTTGGGTGATCAAATGGAAGATATTTTGTTGAGAAATCCATTGATGACAAATGTATGGATGGAGCTTGAATGGTGCTATATTGTACTTACTGTAAAAAAGTTGCAAAAATTATCCTCAATGGTCAACTACTAGGGTGTTGCAATACCAAATTTGGAAGTGTTGCACCATTGGTGTTGCAACATTAAACAGGTTGCATCATCGTGTTGTAGCACTAAATTATGTTGTGTTGCAACAAAGTAGTTGTAGTACTTGAAATTTGATATGTCACATCATTGTGTTGCAGCACTGAACTCTATCGTGTGGAAACAATGGTGTTGTAGCACTTGCACTCTAGTCATTTTGCAGCAATAGGATACCATAGGTGTTGCAATGACATAAGGGTGTTGCTACAACAAGAAGGTGTTGCAGAAACAAAGGGATATTGCAACAACTATCCTTTACTTATGTTTCAAATATACATGTATGAATATACTTAAAGTGATTTTCATAAATTTCATTGGTTAACATAAAAAGGAAAAATCCTTCCTAAATGAATAAGTATGAACATTAAAATGACAATTGAAAGATAATTATATCTTGATAAAAAAATGCATATTTATGGGAAATGGGTGATGGAGTGGTATAAAAATAAAAAAAAGACACTCAAAAAGGTGTTGGACAATTGCTAAAAAGATGCTAATTTGGGTGCCCATCATCTCCCTCTAGCCAAAATTGTTGCATGTCCCTATGCAACTAGATAATCAGTCTAAATTGCAGTGGGCATGACTCCCATGAAGTTTGTTGACACTATAGTTAATTTTACTTGTTTCATTATAGAAATTTTGAGGTAAAAAATGGGCCTCAAGACAAAAATGTACAACAAAAATCAACCTTATAAGAACCAATAGGATTCAATATGATGATGTCAACCATGGGGGATGATTTAACATTTTTGGAGTAAAAAGGTAGAAAGATATATAAAAAAACTACATTTTTAACTCGTATTTTCCACTTATCTCCCTACAGTTTTACTTAAATTTCAAGTGGGAGCACTCGTAGGATGCAAAATTTAATTTTGAATCCAAGGAGTACTCATGTTGCATACTTTCCATGGACCCTACTACACGAAAAATGTGAAATACATGAAAAAACATGATTGCAATCACATTTTCTCATGTATTTCACATTTTTCATGTAGTAGGGTCCATAAAAAGTATACATCATGGGTACTCCTTGGATGAAAAATTAAATTCCACATCATAAAAATTCTCCTACTCGAAATAATCATAGGGATATGTTGAAAATACGATTTGGAAAAGTAGTTTTTTCCTTTTTTCCCTCTAAAACTTGATAAAGTAATCTAATATTATTTTATAATTTCCACTATTATTTTATAATATTCCTTAGGAGACCCATTTTAGACCTCAAAAATTATCTAATGCATGGGAATGTAAATAAAATTTTCCCTTCTCAATCTTCCTCCAGTAGGAAACTTCTTCCTTCCTAGTCATGTTGTAGTCATTTTGATATCTTGAGGATGGTAGAAGGATGGTGGGATAGTGGAAATTAGGGTCTATCCACTAATTCCCACAAATTCCATGAATTTGATGTATGGATGCATTCTCTCTAGTATCACTACAAGACTATCAAGGTTGAATGGTTCCCTTTGGTACATGTCCTCTGTGGCCTTCTTCCACCATTGATTGCAGTCTTCTAAAGTTGTCTTTTCCAAGACCTCTATTTTTGTTTTACAATGATCAGTGGATTATTTTATATTATGGTCCATTATTTATGCATGTCATTGGGAGTTCACCCAATTGAAGTGCATTGTGAGAACCTCCTTGGGCCCGTAAAACTCTCCCTTGATCCATATATTGCATTTTTAGTTGTTTTTGACTACCTTGTGAGTGATTTTCCATTCAACATGGTTATTCAAGTAGTACAAAAAGGTAGGCTTAGTTGGAAATATCCAAAAAAGTGGTTAGGATTCCAAGCTAGATAACGATGCAAAAAAATATCATGCTAGTACAACTCACACAACAAGTTCTTCTCTTAATTTGTGCTTTCATAATAGGTTGCCAACAAGGTGCTTGGAGAAGCAATATCATGGGGTTTACTGGTCATTATGACCTTCCTATAAAAAATAAGATGTTTTCTTATAGGTACATGTTGTATACATGGGAGGGTGCCTTGCATCTAAGTGTAGATTCCACCAAGAACCCAATCTAAATATTTTCAGTCACTAGCTTGTCCACCTAACTTTGGATATTGAAGGTTTTATCTGCTTGTTCTTTGATATCCTTCCTCTAGTGATCCCATTTAGATCTATGTGACTCCAAGTGTTTTCCCCACTTTTCCCTCAGGCTTCTAACTTCCTGACAATGCTCCCTAATGGGAAACACCTTTCTTCATACGTCGCTATCATCTTCTTCTATGTTTCATCCTTGTATTTTTCCAACACATCCTGAATATACACTTGAATATATTTCTCATTTATCATCTTATCCTCTGTTTCAATGGGTATTTTTGACAATTTAGGTCGACCATATTTTTTTTGGACAACATTCTCTTGGGTGGGGATTTTTTGTCTATGTGTCTCTTTGTAAACTATTTCCTTTCCCCAAGATTAGGTCCTTAATTTCCTCCTATGTCAAGGAGCCCTAATTGAATGAGAAAAATAATTTAATCCTTTATAAGATTGATTTCCCCTTAGTTTGGCCTCTAAAATTTTAGTTATGTTTTCCAAGTCCTTCTTTTTCCTTTCAAATATTTTATTTCTCCTAAAAATAATGGAATTTAGTAGTGTGAGTGAAAGTGTACCTATAAGTTTCTTCTTCTATCCATCCTTGTAGATTTTCCTTGGGCTTTGAGAAACAACACTGCTATGTTAGGCTAGAAATTTTTCTTGTGTTTCTACTCCCACATTTGGTGTTGTAGCGCTTACTTCCTCTACTTTCTCCTCCTGATCATCCTCCTAAGTTGCAACAAAAGCTTCTTCCAAGTTTTACCCTCCTCATTCTTGTGTTGTAGTAGGGGTTTCATTCTCATGTTCCTCCATCCTTGTTGGTTCTTGTAGTTCATCAAGGTCCTTTTATTCTTAAATTTATGTTGTTGTTTCTTATGTTTTAGCATGGGTTACCTATTCTTCAATCTATTTTGCAATACATACCTCTTCTACCTCTTTTGGCTCTAGTGGCTCTTGTGGTTCAGTATGTTGAAAAATGTAACTAGTGTTGACCTTCATAATTGATTTGAGTCACGATGTAATGTATATGTAAAAATAAAGAAAAATAATTTCTTTTGCGAAAGAAATTAACCTATTAAAGCAGGGGTTTCACGCTTGGGTCAATGGTTAATAGGTCAAAGCCTCCATTGCAGGATTCTAGGGTTTGTATCAATATTATTTGTCCTTGTATTAATGTAATAGAACCTTCTTGGGCTTCATAAGTCAATAAATAAATTTAGTTTAGTGTCAAATAGGTCATTTAGGCCTCCTCCACCAAGTTGTCGATAAAGAAGGACAAATCAACCTCATCAAAGGAATTTGACCTCACATAATCATTATATAAAGGCAACAATTCGACATCATTTGGAGCACAAAACACGAAGTTCGATCTACAGTAGATTGAAGCAGTAAAAGGTTGTGAAATTCAAGGAATAGGAATAAAACCCTAGTGAAGGAGAAGGAAGTTTTTTTCAAGCAAAAATAAGTCAAATTTTCTCTCTCTAGTCTCACACCTGTAAAATTTTGAAGTTGTTGGGGAGGCCAAAATTTAAGATCTGAAATAATTAGAGAAATTTTGAGGTCTAAAATGGGCCTCCTAAGGAAATTATAAAATAATTGTGGAAATAATAAAATAAGATAATATTACATCATCAAATTTTAGAGGGAAAAAAGAAAAAACTACTTTTTCAACTTGTATTTTGAACTTGTCACCCTATAGGTTTACTCAAATTTCGAGTGGGAAAACTCTTTGGATGAAAAATTTGATTCCTTATCCAAGGAGTACCCATGTTTCATACTTTCGATGCACCTTTCTACACAAAAAATGAGAAATACATGAAAAATTGTGATTGCAATCACGTTTTTTCATGTATTTCTCATTTTTCGTGTAGCAGGGTCCATCGAAAGTATGCAATATGGATATTCCTTCGATGAGGAATTAAATTTTGCATCTAAAAAGTACTCCCGCCCAAAATTTTAGTAAAAAATTAGGGAGATAAGTTGAAAATATGAGTTCAAAAAGTAGTTTTATTATTTTATTAATTTTCAATCTTTTTATTTTTTTCTCCAAAAATGGTGTATTGTCCCCCATCGTTGACAACATCATCTTATATCCTATTATTTCTTATAAATTTTATTTTGGTTGTACATTTTTCTTATGAGGCCCACTTTAGACCTCGAAATTTCTCCAATGAGGGCTGAAATTCTGGAAGTTGGGGGCCGACATTCTGGATTGTTATTGGGTTGTAGCTATTAGAAAAGAAGAAACTACTGAAGTTTGTTGAATCATATTGGAATGTTGACTTGGTGGAGGAGGAAGGTATTTTGGTCAGTTCTAAGGTATTTATCAATATCAATTTGATTAGTGGAATAGTTTGATTTGGTTTCCCCTAGATATAAGTTTTAGCCCTAGCTGAGTGCCTACATCTAGTGTCGTTGATATTCATGTTTTAATTTGATAATTTCTTGATAAAAAGGAAGATAAAATAAGAACATGAATAAAATTAATAACATTACAAGAATATCACAAGTAATTATCAACATAAGAAAATCTTTCTACCTTTCTAGTTTTCTAACATGGTATCCGAGTTAAGGTGAAGAAGGAAGATCTATTGAAAGGGTCAAAAGAAAGTATCATATAATAAGAGGAAGGTCTAGTATCTATAACAATAAAACAAGACATGACAATGAATTTTGAAAACAAGCTTGAAGGATCCTCCAAATACAAGGCATGGAAGAAGAGGATAGATCTTATTCTCGCTAATCATAAAGTTTTAGATCTTGTTCAAGGAAAAGTTAAGAAACCTACAGATGATGCAGGAAAAGATAAATTTAGGGAAACCAACATCTTAGCCATGAATCTAATAGTATATGGAATGAAGGAAAATATAATTCCATACATATCCAATATATATTCCGCTCAAGAAATGTATGAAGCCCTCTCCAAGTTATTTAACATCAAGAACATTGGTCAAATAGCTAGTCTCAAGAATCAACTAAGAACAATAAAGATGACAAAAGATGATAGTTTTTAATCATAGTTTGCAAGGATCTCTAGAATAAGAGATGAACTCCAAGCTATAGATGAAGTTGTACCAAAGAAAGAACTCATGATTGCTACACTACTAGTTCTACCAAAATATTGGAGCTCTTTTGGACCAGGAATTAACATTTGGAAAGATACTCCAACCTTTGAAAAAATTTGGAATGCATGCATTCAAGAAGAAGCTTGCATCTCATTAGTAAGTGAAAAAAAGGAGGATGAAGAAAAAACACCTCAAATGCCTACTTTTCTCATCACAAGACGAAGGGAGTATACACAAAGTCCAATTGACCAAAGAAGTAGGTTGATTCAAATATTGAATGCTAAAATTGTCATAAGATGGGACACTACAAAAGTCAATGTCTTGAGAACCCAAGAAATAAGATGAGAGAGGGAGAACATGCAATTGTTTCCGATGAAGCTCCACCCAAGAAAAACAAGACTGAAGAGTCCAATGTCAAATACTTATTTGCTAAAGTATCTTAGGGATATTTCCCCTTGCATATCCTTTTATTTCATTTTTTATAATATTTTATGTTTTTATTTTTAGGATTCATAGATCTAATATGTTCATTGTAAAATTCTTGAAGCTGTTTTGATAAGTTGTAGGTATCCCTCAGAAAGACTGGAGAAAGAGGATTCCTTCACCATTTTACCAAACTATAAGTATATTGTTATTTGTTTTCATATTTCATGTTTGATTTCCTCTTCATATCAAGATTCATTTGTATCTTATTCTAATAACCCTTTCTTTATATTTTCCTTGGTAGGAAAGCTTGTAGAATAAAAAAATTTTATGGAGGAAACTTCCAAGGATAAACTTGAGACATGAAAGAAGCTTTGTTGCAAAGGAATTCTTTCAAGAATTGATGTATTACAAGGTTTGTTAAAGAAAAAATCAAGGTATGTCATATACTACAAGATTTTTTGCAGGGTTTTCTTGATACAAAAGGTATGATCATTCTTCTTTTGAAATTTTCTTTATAATACTAATATATTTATGTCTATGGTTTTGAATCATAGAGTTTCTTTTTATGGTGATTAACCATTAGATTGAATCTACCCTTGTTATACTATCTCTTGTAAATTAATCATTCTTGTAAAACCCTAACCTTTAGGTTTCATTATAAAACCCTAGCCTCTTGATGCTAAGGGTATTCCAATGTTGATTATGAAACCCTAGTCTTGTTGCAAATAGATTTCCGGACCCATCGCATTTCATGAAAGTTGTTTATTGACGTTTCGAACCCACAACTATGGTTCATGTTTAGGATAAATAATGTGTAAAATTGATCAAACCAAGGGTTGATAAAAAGAAGAGAGTAGGTAAGAAAATAGATGATAATGAAACCTTAAAGGGTAAAAAAGAAAAGTTTTTTATTAAAATTTTAAGAAATATTTTTTCTAATGTGGTATAGATAATCCATTTTATTTATGGTTTATTATATTTTTAAAGTATTACTTAATTATGAAGTTTTATTTATATTTATTATTATTATTTAAAATATATATGATTGGCTTAAATGACGAAGGATGTTATGTTATATATAAAATAATATTATAGTACAACTTAAAATATTTAATCAATAATAAATTTTGGGACCTAAGGGGAAGGAGTTTGGGAAGATATTGATTTTGATGTTAAAGTGGGAATCCAATTTTCACTTATATTCAACCCTTCATCGTTATTCAAGTTTTTAGGATGTTTATTAATTTCTATGGCCTCTCTAAATTTTCTGTGGAAGTAGTGATCAATTTTTGCTAGTTTGCGAGTTTTGTCAATGCAAATTTGATGTTTGGTTTTATCAGAATGCTCTGCTAGTGCAAAATTTTTAGAACAGTTATGCTTTATGTCGACTGAGTGTTCTTGGATTGTAGTATCAATAGATCATCTTGTTTTACCAACACATGGAATTCCACAAGAACAAGGAATTAAATAGACACCTTTTTGACATTTGGGGTCAATGGGATACTTAACCGATTTGAGACAATTGTGGATGGTGTTTAAAGGTTTGAAGATGTTCATGATGTTATTTCTTTTTAGGATGAGAGATTTTTTTTTGTGGTCCCAAGAATGTATGGAGTGTTTACTTTTCCAACAAAGTTATCCATGTTTTGATTTCTACGTTCTTTGTTAGCATTATGGAAAGCCTTAAGGGCTTGATGTTTTTTGTACCCATTTTTGAAGAATACGTTTATAAGATGTGCTTTCTCCATATACACGTGTTCCTTATCAGAGATTCTCACAACTTTGGTTTCCAAAGTTCTTAGAATTCCAAATTTTTGGGTAGGATGATGGTGAGAAGTCACATGAAGGTATTGCTCAGTATGGGTTTTTTTTTCAATATACCTGATGGGATAAGGAACCATCTTTATTTCTAGTGATGAGTATGTCAATAAAAGGGAGGGTATCATTGACCTCTACTTCCATGGTGAATTTTATAGATGAAGAGGGACTATTTATGTGTTTCTTAAAGGTTTATAATGATTCACGTCCATGAGGCAATATGATAAAGATGTCACGTCCATGAGGAAATATGATATAAATGTTTTTCATAATTTAGATTTTAAAGGTGAGGATTTTAGGGCTTTGTATTCAAATATTCCATGAATAAATTGGCTATAATGGGGGATAGAGGAGATTTCATAGCTACACCGCAATTTTTTTCATACACATCACCCATGAAACTAAATAAAGTAGATTTGAGGCATACTTCAATTAGTTTTGATGTGTCAGGGTCAGTTATTTTATGGACAACATCCATGGCTCCATAAATAGGGATATTGGTGTATAGTGAATTTGCATCAAAACTTAATAAAATACCATTTTTATCAAGCTTGATATTCTTAATTTCATTGATAAAATAGGTGGAATCTTTAAAAATGAATCAATATTACCAACCGAGGGTTTCATTTTTTTAGATACGTATTTTGCTAGATGATATGTAGGTCCACCAATAGTATTAACTATAGGTCTAATTGGGATCTTGTATTTGTGTATCTTAGGAGAACCATAGATAAATTCTTCTTAGGGTTTGCTGATAAATTCTAGAACACATGATGAAATCCTATTCTTTTGAATTTTAGGGTTTTGGTAATGTAGTGGTAAAAAACCTAGTCTTCTTAGGGTTTGTTGATAAAGTCTAGAACATATGATGAAATCCTATTATTTTGAATTTTAGGGTTTTGGTAATGTAGTGGTAAAAACTATAGTCAGTTAGGGTTTGTTGTTGATGATATATAATCAAACCCTAGATCTTTAGGTTTTGGTAAATTAGGTTGTATGAACAAAACCCTTATAATAGTTGAAGTAAGATCCTAAGAATGGAACCATAGGTGTATATTGTTTCATATGATCAAAACCCTATCTTGATCAAAATTGTCATCTATGTAATTATGAATACCTCCCTAGTTAAGAGGGAGTGTTGAAAAATATAACTAGTGTTGGTCTTCGTAATTGTATTTGAGTCATGATGTAATGTATTTGTCAAAATAGAGATTTTTTATTTTTATTTTTATTGTAAAACAATTGACTTATTAAATCATGTGTTTCCTGCTTGAGTCAATGGTTAATAGGTAAAAGCCTCCATTGTAGGCTTCTAGGGTTTGAATCAAGAGTCCTTGTCCTTGTCATAATGTAATAGACCCTTATTTGGCTTCATGAATCATGA
This sequence comes from Pinus albicaulis, assembly GCA_034641835.2. Classification (NCBI taxonomy): domain Eukaryota; kingdom Viridiplantae; phylum Streptophyta; class Pinopsida; order Pinales; family Pinaceae; genus Pinus; species Pinus albicaulis. The sequence goes on from CM076570.1 coordinate 1,151,382,764, forward strand.
AATAAATTTATGTGTGTCAGATAGGTCATTTAGGCATCCTCCACCAAGTTGGCCTCAAAGAAGAACAAGTTCACCTCATAAAAGGAATTTGAACTCACAAAATCACTATATAAAGGAAACAATTTGACCTCATTTGGAGCACCAACCAATAAGTTCAATATGCAGCCAGTAGATAGAAGTAGTAAAATGGTGTGAAATTCAAGGAAGAGGAAGAAAACCCTAGAGATGAAGAAGGAAGTATTTGTCAAGAAAAAATAAGTCTCTCTCTTTACTCTCCCACATGCGAAATTCTGAAGCTATTGGGGACTCTAAAATTTCAGATGTATAGTAGGCCCAAAATTCTAGAAGCTTAGGGCCAAAATTATGGATTGTTGCTGGGTTGTAGCTACTACACAAGAAGAGACCACTGAAGTTTGTTGAATCATATTGGAAGGCTGACTTGGTGGAGGAGGATGGTCCTTTGGTCAGGTCTAAGGTCTTATTCAATATCAATTTGATTAGTGGAAGAGTTTAACTGGGTTTTCCCCTAGAGATCGGTTTTAGCCCTAGATGAGTGGCTACATTTGGTGTTGTTGATATTCATGTTTTAATTTTATAATTTCATGATGAAAAAGAAGATAAGAGAATAAAATAAATAAAATGAATAAGACTACAATAATATCGCAAGTAATTATCAACATATGGAAATATTTCTACCTTTATGGTTTTCTAAAACATTAGGGATTGCTTCATCTTCTAAGTCTATCTGTGTTGCATCTGCTAGAGTCGATTCCTCCTTCTTGTACCTTGTTCTCTTTTTTTGGGCAGGCTAATACATGGAGATCTGTTGGTCATTTAAATTATTCCCTTAGTTGGAGTTTGGCTTCTAGTGATATCTAAATCACTATCGTTGTTTCCCTAGGCTTCTTATTCTTGTGGCTACACCTCAATAACTACTCTTGTTGTAGGAACTTTGAGAGTTGCAACAACTACAACTTTTGGTAGATTTGCAATAGCTCATACTCCTACTAGTGGTGTAGCTAGTGCTTTAACTTCACGCCTTGGTTCAATCAAAATAACATTCTAAGCATGTCCTTCTCTCTAGAGAACATGCTCCTCCAAAAGTTTGATAAGAAAATCGTTTGAAAGGGTGTCCTTGGTTTGACTTGAATTCTAAATGTTGGTGGGAATTTATTGGAGTGTCCTTCATGTTAATCAAGGGCATGTTAGTAAATATTGTGTGTCTCAAGTGGTCCAATAGAAATATTAATTGGTACCAGTAGACAACCATCTGGAATACATCACATGTGAAGTATATTTTCACAAGGAGGGCCATGTTCTAGGGTGAGGGTAGAAAATTCCTATTAAATTTGCTCCCTTTCTACACCAAACCCTCTCTTGGTTCAAGAAATTTCTCCATTAACTCTATTTTTTTATTTTTCTTAAATTACTATTTCTCTATCTTGTCACATCTCAAATACTATAGTTTTGGTGTCTTCATCTACTTGGAAAATTGTTCCTCCCACTACATACCTATGATTTTGGAAATTAAGTTCAAATTCAAGAGAAATGGCATCACCTATTAGGCCCTATATAAGACCCATGTTAACCAAAAAATCCATTATTAATCCATATATGTTGAGTGATTAAATTGATATTGCTATATTTTTATGTAGGCTATAACCCCTCATGATCCCAATTTATTATTATTGTACCCTTTATCTCCTATAGATATTCTAAGGAGACCTAGTATTAGGTGTTAGTTTATGTAGCTTGGACATGTGTTCTAGTCTCAGATGGTTTATACGAGGCTAAGGTATACAATGGATTAATTATCTCCAATACCCATAAAACGTTTCCAAGGAAAATTCCTTAATTAGAATTAATTAGGTAGTTTGTTAATTTTCCTAAATCCAAGTTAGGGAAATGGATTAATTTTTCTTAATTGAGGAAAATCGATTTTCCTCTAGTGACTTCTAGAAAATTCATTTTTAGAATTCAAGATGTTCTTAACCATCGATTGGAGTTAGATTGTGGTCATTGATTTGTTAACGAGAGATTATAAGAGAAGGTGAATGGGAATTTGGAGATCACATTCAAGACATATATTTGTACGGCCAACAAAGGACACAGTGATAACATAAGCGAACCAACATATCGACATCAACGATGATTAAAGACAAAGTTGCTAGAGAAAATTATTCATGGCAGTTTCTAGTTTCTCAAAGATAGAGGGAGATCAATTTTAGTTGTAGAGAGGTCGAGTTTCCTAGCAGTGCGAACTGGCTCAGAGAGGTCGAGTTTCCATAGCAAAAATGAATTTTCCAAAGTGATCAATTTGCATAGGAGAAGCCAAGTTTTCCAGTAGAATTCAAATTTCCAGAGTAGGTCGAGTTAATTTCACAGCTAGTACGAGTTTTCCAAGGTGAATGAGTTTTCTAGGGCCACACGTGGGGATCAGTTAAATGAGCTAGAGGAGGGATGAATTGAATCATAGGACCGAGTGGTTTCCACGAGGTTAGATCAACTAACATAAGTGAAGAAAATATTTTTTCAGAGGTTTGCTAATTTATGGAAAACAATTGTAAAATTTTCAATTACAAAATTGTTGAAGAATAATAAAAATACTCATTTGTAGAACTGGTATTCCCCACACTGGGGTTTTTCCAGGGAAATTTGTCCAAAAATATAAATGTACATTATTTTGTATGTGTGAGTGAAATATTTTCTCAGTTCTTGTGATTAAATTGCTGTGAAGTTGCAATTGTGTTTTATTTATTATTTGTTGCATATAAGTTGCGAAGAGAAATGGTCTTTTCAGATAGGTGAACGATAACCAATAACTACAACAATATTAAAATTTTCACTTGGTATCAAAGCAAATCTGAGGGAAAAAGGGTATGCGCATACACATGAAGAGAAAAGTCGAGGGTTTAAAACCCAATTATAGTTCTTTAGTTGATTTGGGTTTCACTATATTTCTGAGGGTTTATAAAATGGTCTTAGCAAGATTCAGAGATCATGACAGATTGGATGGAACCCAAAAATTGTTTATAGAAAGCTAAAATTTCTTTATTTTTGGAATAAAATGGTCTCAAGGAGTATGCGACCAGTGTGATTTTTGTACTATAAAATCCATCATAGCTTTGTAACATACAATAAGGAAGATGCCAAAGCAAGGAGGATAATCAGTGATGGAGTCAAGGACCATATAGTTTTGCATATTGCCAAGTTAGATGCAGAGAAGAAAATGTTTGACGCTACTTTGAAGTTGTTTCGGGATGATACTACAAATAGGAAGCTGATTCTCAAAGAAAACCTGAGAAATATCAAGATAAACATGGGTGAAGACATTGTTAGCTACCTCACCAGACTTAACCCATAAAGGATGAGCTAGTTATAATGGGAGATATACCAGATGATCACGAGATAGTGTGTGTAGCCTTCAATGGGTTTACAAAGTAATGGAATATATGTCTCCAGTCAAGTCATCAATGGATGAGACACCTTAGAAATTTGGTATAGATTATGGAGCGATACCACACAGAAGGAGTTGAGACTTAGCCTTATCAGTGGCAACAACAATAGGACTTAGAAGATTAAGGATCAATGAGAGAACACATTCCTAGCAAGAAAAGGGAAAGAAAATAAAGGGTTTAGTAAGGGACCAAACCCAAAATATGAGAAGAAGAAAAACCTTTCCAAGGTCAAATGCTATGATTGTCATGAGTTTAGCCACTATGCTAGAAATTTTCTGCAAAGAAATAATACCAAGAAGAAGGGAAAGAAGTAGACAACAACTTTATCAAGTACACATGAGATATCCAACATGATTGAACAAGAATTCACACTTATTGTTTTCCTATCTAGCTCAACCTCATAAGGTGATTGGTATATAGAAATTGGGGTGTCATTTCACATGGAAAGAGTTAGAGAGTACTTCTCTAGCTACAAGGAGGAGGACATCAGATTCCAGATTCAGTTGGGGAAACAAGTTTAGGTGCAATCAAATTGCAAGGGGGAAATTTTTTTTTACAGGGAGAATCACAAGTCAATTCCTATTCATGATTTGTTGCAAGTGCCAGGCTTGGGAATGAACCAAATTTATGTATATATACTTTAGGATAAAGGGTAAAATTTACTCTTTAGGAGGGAAAAATTGATGATTAGGCTCAAGGATTGGAAATCTCCCATATCAATTGAAGTTAGAAGCAATTGATTGTATAGGTTGCAGATAGATACTCCTAAGGCATTTGTTAGTAGAAATAATCCTACAGATTAGAGGTATTTTTGGCATAGGAGGATGGGCCATATTGTTGGACATTGGTTTCAATGCTCCCCATGTGTTTTGCAACATGGACTAACCGCCTCTCGGCGATTGTAGTGGAGACTAACTCCTACGGGTTTTGGTCTAACGACAATCGTGATTTAAACAATTGGTATCAAAGCGACAAGTCTCAAGTTTGAAACTCACCTGGATCGCGTTGGGGGGGAGATTGTTGGACTTTGGTTTCAACGCTCCCTGTGTGTTTCATGACATGGAATAACCACCTCTCGTGGATCCTAACTCTGGAGATTGTAGCAGAGACTAACGCCTGCAAGTTTTGGTCTAACGATAATTGTGATTCCAACACATATTTATCATGGGTCACTTATATTTCTTTGTGAGATGGCGATAGGTGTTTCAGGGGTGATCATAGAGCATGGCGATGTTTGTAGGGTATGTGTATTTGGGGAAGTTTGTGAAAGCATCCTTTCCAAGAAGTGACATGAGATCAAAGGGTGTTCTTGATCTAGTGCATTCAGATATATGTGGGCTAATGTCAACAAAGTCTATTAGGGGATACACGTACTTCTTTACTTTTATTGATGAATTCTCTAGGAATACCTATATATAATTCATGAATACCAAGGATGAGGTATTCAAACACTTTCAAAAGTTAAAATATCTAATGGATAATGTGATAAGAAAGAAGGTGAAGGTTCTTCAGTTGAATAATGGAGTTGAGTACACATGAAAGGAGTTACAATAGTTTTGTACTAGGGAAAGAATCAATAGAGAGTGGACGGTTCCTTACAACCCATAGTAGAATGGTGTTGCTAAGAGGAAGACTCATTCTATATCATAGGAAGCGAGAGATATGTTTTATGGCTAGGATATTCCATGCTACTTATGGGAAGATGTATTCCATAAGGCGATCTACATTCAGAACATCATTCCACATAGAGCATTGGGAAATATGACACCATAGGAGGTAATCATAGGAAAGAGGCCATATGTCAGCCATTTTAGGATATTAATTGGAAGCATAGCATATTGTCACATTTTAGTCATTTCAGGATATTTGGAAGCCTAACATATTGTCACATTCCAAGAGATACATGTTCCAAGTTAGATCAAAATAAAGAGAGGGGGTACTTGCAGGGTATAGCAAGACCTCGAAGGAATATTGGATATTAATTTCAGGGGCTAGGAATATTATTATCAGATGATATGTCAAGTTCATGGAGAGAAAGGCATATAGGAGGTCTAAATATTTTTTGACAGTAGATGATTAGAGTGATCAACTAATAGAAGCTCTCAAAGTTGAGGAGCAGGATGACGGGAAAAAATAATGAGTATAGTTACCAGTAATCACACAAGCTTAGGTGCATGAGTTCATGATATTTTGGAGAGTATGGAGAAACAGATGCAGTAGACCAAGAAGATGCATCAAGAGGACATAGAGGTGGATATTCCATCATCTATAGTTGGCAGGAGGAATGATGAGATTAAACTTACACCCAGGGATGCTCCGAAGTTTGTGGGAGATCCTAGGACAAGCAGTAGACAATGGAGACAACCAGAGAGGTATATTGGATACATGGTATTGGTTAGTCAATTATTAAATAGTGAGCCTTCCAACTATTAGGGGCCCACACAATAATAGGTATGGCGAGATGCGATGTTGAGGAGTATACCTCAATCATGTAGAATTATTTGTGGGAGGTTGTTCCTAGATAGACAGATAGAGTGGTGGTTGGATCATGTTTTATATTTAAGACCAAACATGGTGCATATGGAAACATAAAAAAATACAAGGCGAGGTTTTTTTCCAAGGGGTTCTCTAAAAAGGAGGGAATAGGATATGAGGATACATTCACTCTTGCGGAAATTTATACTTCTATACGAGTCGTGATCCCATTAGCTGCACAAATGGGATGGTAGATCCATCAAATGAATATCAAGATAACATTCATTAATAGTGAGTTGGAAGAGCAGCCATACATAGAACAACCAGAGGGATTCGTAGCACACAAAAATGAGACCCACATGTGCAGGTTGAAGAGAGATTTGTATGGGCTCAAGCAAGATACCTAAGCATGGTATGAGCACATTAATAGATACTTATAGATAATGGAATTTGTGAAGATTGATACAGATGCCAACCTATACTACTTTGTGGTTGGGGGTGAGGTTCTCATTCTTTTTCTATATGTGGATGAATTGTTTCTAATAGGTTCAATGGGGCTCATATAGGAGTGCAAGAGAGGTCTTGCAGCTGAGTAAGAGATGAGGTATTTGGGGATCATGTACTACTTTCTAGGTGTGGAGGCATGGCAAACATATGGGGATATTTTCCTTGGGAAAGGGAAATACTGCATCGAGATCCTTAGGAGGTTTGGGATGGAGGATTGCAGATCCATGTCTACACCCATGACCACGAATTGGAGGAACGTAAACGCATCTAGGGAGAAGGAGGTAGACTGCACCTTATATATGCCGTTGATATGTTATCTCATGTATTTGGTAAACACTAGGAAAATTATATCCTATGTATTAAACTGTCTCAGACAATTCATGGTGGAGTTGAAGAGAGTGCATTGGATAGCGGTAAAACACGTGCTGAGGTATTTGCATTGTATAATTGAGTATGGGATCAAAATGTGCTCAAGGTAATGGTGTTATGTTGGTGGGCTATATTGATATAGACTGGGAAAGTAATACAATGGATCAGAAAATCACTTCAAGGTGATACTTCAACATGGGATTATGAGTTGTTTCTTGGTACAATAGGAAATAAAAGTATGTGGCACTACATTTTACAGAGGAAAAATAAATCATTTTACAAAGGAAAAATAAATAACAACGAGCATTGCTACATCTGAGGACATATGGCTTCAGAAGCTGATAGTAGCCTTGTTTGGTCAGAGGGTGGATCCGACAATGATACACTGTGACAATCAGAGTTGTATCAAGCTATCTAGGAATATGATGTTTCATGATAGGTCCAAGAAAATAGAGATCACGCATCACTTCATCATATATTTTGTACAGTGTAGGATTTTTCAGTTATAGTATATAACTACAGATGAGTAGGTAGTATACATTCTGACGAAGGCCTTGGGGAAGGAGAGATTCATCTTCTTCAAAGAAAAGTTGGGTGCTATGCAGAACACATTCCTCGCTAAGAGAGGGTGTTATTTTATGTAGCTCGAACAAGTGTTCAAGTCTCAGATGGTGTCTATGAGGATAAGGAACATAATGGATCAATTACCTCAAATACCCATAAAAATTTTCTAAGGAAAATTCCCTTAATTAGAATTAATTAATCAATTTATTAATTTTCCCAATTCCAATTTAGTAAATGGCTTAATTAAATAGGATTAATTGAGGAAAATAAATTCTCCTCTAGTGGCTTATAAAAATTTGATTTTTATAATTCAATATGATCTTAGCTATTGATTGGAGTTAGATCGTGGTTGTTGATTCATAAATGAGAGATTATAAGAGGAGGTTGAAGGGCATTTAGAGATCACATTAGATACATAGATTTCTAGTGAGAGAAAAGGGAATAGTCATAGTGTAAGGGAACTAGAAAATTGAGATCAACAATGATTGAAGATAGAGTATTTGAAGAAAATTATTAAAAGTGATTTCCAATTTCTCATAATAGAGGGAGATGGATTTTATCTACAGAGAGGCTAATTTTCCCAACAGTGCGAATTGAATAAGAGAGGTTGAGTTACTAGAGCAAGAAGGAATTTTCCATAGTGATTCATTTACACAAGAGAAGCTCAGTTTTCTAGTAGAATTTGAATTTCCAAAGGAGGTTGAGTTAATTTCTTAACTGGTGTAGGCTTGCTAAAGATGTCAAATTTTCTAGGTTTGTGCATGCGGATCAGTTCAGTGAGTTAGACAAGGGTAAAATTAATTTAGAGGGGCTGAGTTGCTTCTAGGAAGTGAAATTAACTACTAGAAGTGAAGAAAATAAATTTTCAAAGGTTTTATAATTTATGGAAAACAATTGTAAATTTTCAATTACAAAATTGCCAAAGAATAATAAAAATACTCACCTGTAGAACTGGTTTTCCCCACAATGGGGTTTTTCCAAGGACATTTGTCCAAAAATATCGGTGTTCATTATTTTTTGTGTGTGCAATATTTTCTTAGTTCCTATGATCTTATTTCTGTAAAATTTCAGTAGTGTTTTATATATTATTTTCTACATAGAAATTGCATAATACAAATAATCTTCTCAGATAAGTGAATAATAACCAATAACAAGAACAATATTAAATTTTCAGATTAGCATCATCAATTATTGTTTGGTTCATTGTATTTATTGTAAAAGGAGATTTCCACTTATAAGAGGACTATAATTATTGGTTCCTTGTCATTTTGAAGGAGCAAGGATCATACCATTTGGTATCAGAGCTCATGATCCAACAGTTTTGTTGCTTCAAATAGGCCATCGGGAAATTTTCACTATAAATTTGGTTCTAGGAGGTTTCAAATGGTGGAACTTGGAAAATATTGGGAATACATCCTGGGAAATAGTTGGTTCAATTTTCAAATCTTGGGTGACTATATTGTCAGCGATACAGTCCAAGGAATTTGGTCCTAAATTTTGTCTTAAATAGGTCAATTCGACATTTTTTCTATAATTTTTTTTCTATGAGGCTTAAAGTCATGAAATTTGGACACATGTGAGTATAATTTTTGATTTATAGATCTTGGTTCACTATATTTTCGAATATATTCTCCAGGGATGTAAGGGTTTATGTATTCTCCAGAAATCAGTCTCAAACAAGTTAGTTTAGAAGTTTTGTTGTAACATTTTTTCTATAAGGATTCATAAATTGGAACTTAGAATATATCAAGAAGAAATATATAAGAATAGAAGGTTCAATTTTCAGAATTTTTTTTTTGTACTTTCAAAGTTATACCCTATGGAAGTTAGGGTTTGTGAATAGTCGGGGAGTAAATGTTGTGAACAGGTTAGCTTGGTATTTTTGTTATATATTCTTGTCTAGGGAATTTCATATTATGAAATATTTAGTGATTTAAAGAGACATATATAATTACCTCAAGTACAATTTCTATAATTATATTTCAATAATTAGACATGTTATACAAGTTTTCTTGTAAGGAGAGGCCAAAAATCAACAAATTTTGAGAAATTTACTATAACTTTCAGCTGGCACATCAAGTTTAGTTCACACCCATGGAATTGCAGAAACTACATATAAAAGTATTTAAAAACTATTTTTCATATGCATAAGGTCTCAAATATCAAATATATATCAATCTAGCTTCAACCATTCTAATATTCTCCAAATTAAGGTATGTAACTTACTAGTTACCTAATCGTTCATTATAAGATCCATTTTTTTGTTGTAATAAAGGGGAGTGCTATTATTATTTTCTATCATGCCTCCAAAGAAAAATACTACACCAATTAAATCTACTGAAGGCCCATTGTTGACTCATGAAGAAAGTGAATACTTAGAATTTACGTTATCTCAATTATGGAACAAAGTTAATGAAATGGATGGTACTATATTCAAAAGGTGGATTTCTCAGTTTCTCAATAAAATATTAAAAGATAAATGGAAAATAATATGACTAAAAATAAGGAATTAATAGAAAAGAAGATGAATAAAAAGAAGGAAGAAATACAAAAATCCATGATTTTTATGGAAAATCATCTCTTGGATAGGCTTCTTAAAAGGGATGTGGAGATCCAAGGAAATCATGAACATAAGGAGACACATTTTTTTGAGTATATATCTCATATGGGGAGTATGCTATCACAATTCGAGAGCAAAAAAATTGAATCACAGAACTGATATCATGAAATTTCAATCCAAGATCCACATCATCAGGGATTCAAGTCATCACCAAGGAAATCCTACATTCCGAAGATTGATATCAAAAAATTTGATGATAATCATCTTGTAATCTGGAAAATGGAGAAATACTTTGATATACATCAAATCCCATACTTACAAAAAGGTAACTATTTCATCCATGTTTTTAGAACAAGACCAACATGTGTGGTATCAATGGCTTTGAGAAATTGATAACACATTTTGGGGATATTAAGAGAAACAAACTCTTTAGCCCCTTGGAATATGTTTGACAAAAAAATTCCAGTTATAGAGCACATTCAACAATTCTAAAATTTGAGTCTCAAAGTAAAGAATATTTCTTAGGATAACTTGTTAGACCTATTTATTGGAACAAAGGAAAACATCCAACATGATGTGTGTATCTTTTAACCTAATATTTAGAGCATGTTTTCATTCTAGTAAGGAAAGTTTAAAGAAAAAATATGGGCAATAGAAAATTGTTCATTAATAGCTATACAAAAAATCATGTTCCCTTTCTTAAATCGAAAAGGTTGAATCCCCAACAAATGGATGAAATAAGAGAAAAGGGAATTTTTTTAAACTATGAAAACAAGTATATTAAAAGGCATAAATGCAGTGAGAAGAAATTATTCTACATAAATCATGAAGATGAAGAATATCAAGAAGTGGAAGCTTCACAAGATCTAGAGCTAGAAGAGACTACTCCAACAATCTCTTGTCATGCATTGATCGGCGTCGGTACTCAATAAAACCTCAAAATATAAGGATATATCAAAATGAAACGGGTAATAATATTGATTGATTTAGGTAGCATCCATAACTTCATAAATTACAAATTGGAAATTTTTTTTAATTGCTTTGTATATCCAACACTTTTTAGGTACCATAAATTTTTTAGGGAAGTGCCATAAGATTAAGTTGAATATGGGGGAGTATTTATTGGTTAAGCCCATGATTGTAACCCACATTAGAGGAAATTTCAGCCTAAAAGTGCCCATGAATTTTTCAACTAATTTCCATGTCATAATATGTAAACCAATGAAAATCCTTTAAATTTAAAAAGAGGTACATGTAAATATTTTGGAGGGAAAAGAAGAAAAAATACTTGTTTAAATTTTATTTTTAGCTTATCTCCTTATAAGGTTACTCAAATTTCAAGTGTAGATACTCATTGGATGCAGAATTAAATTTCATATCCAACAAGCACCCATTATGCATACTATTGAGAAGACCCACATTGATAAAAATTGAAGATACATTAAAAAAACATCTTCAACACGTTTTTTAATGTATCTTCAAATTTTATCAATGTGGGTCTTCTCAAAAGCATGCATAATAGGTACTTGTTGGGTGTGAAATTTAATTCCTCATCCAATGAGTGTGTGCACTTGAAATTTGAGTAAACCTCTAAGGAGATAAGCCAAAAATACAATTAAAAAAAGTATTTGTCTCATCTTCCCTCCAAAATTCATAACTCTTATTTTATTATTTTAACCCTTATTTTATTATTTTTCCTTAGGAGGCCACTTTTAGGCTGAAATTTCCTCTAATAATAGGTGGTGTTGATATTTTACTAGGGGTCCAATTGTTACAATCATTTGGAGCAATGGACCTTAATTTCCAAGATATTTTCATAAGAATTTTCTCAGAAGGAAAGAAAATTGAGCTTAGAGGTATCTAAGGGAAACCCATTAAAGTGGTAATTTATAATAGCATGAAAAAATTGCTAAAAAAGGGACATCGAGGTGTTCTTTAATAATTGTGTTCACTAGATGTTCAGAAATCTATATCACCTAGTCCATTAGATCTTTAAAATGTTATAAGCAATCATGCTAAAGTATTTGGATAAATGCCTAAGGGTCTTCCACTTGTCTGAGATTGTGAACACACTATTCATTCACAACCTGGAAGTGCACCACCTAACATTAGGACTTACAAATATCCACATGTAAAAAAGACGCAATTTGAGTATATGGTTCAAGAAATGTTAGAATTGGGCATCATTCGACCTAGCCAAAACACTTTGTCTTCACTATTGGTAATGTTTATAAAAAATGATAGTTCATGACATTTGTGTCTAGACTACATACAAGTCAACAAAATTAAAACAAAGATAAGTTTCTTATTCCTGTTATTAATGAATTGTTAGATTAATTGCATGGATAAATTTTCTTTACTAAGTTGGATTTATGTTTTAGAGATCATCAAATCAGATTGAGGCAAGAAGACATTCCCAAAACATCCTTATAACACATGAAGGTCATTATGAGTTTTTAGTTATTCCATTTGGACTCACAAATGCACCTTCAACATTTCAAAGCTCGATGAATTCTATTTTCAAACCCTTAGAAAATTTGTGCTAGTATTTTTGTATGAGATACTAATATACAACAAATATTGGGAAGATCATGTACAACATGTTGAAAAAGTCTTCACGCCATTAGAGAAGAAAAAACTATATGTAAATCATTCCAAGTGTCCATTTGAGTTTCAAGAAGTTGAATATTTGGGTCATATTCTATCACATGATGGTGTCAAGGTGGATCCTAACAAAATCATAGATACAAGTGAATGTCCAATCCACAATACCTTGAAGAAACTCAGGGGATTCTTAGGATTTACAAAGTATTACCACGAGTTTGTCAAGAATTATGATCAAATAATAACACCTATAACAAAATTATTAAAAAAGGAAGAATTTTATTGGATTAAATAAGAAACGAAAACTTTTGAAGAACTTAAAGAGGCTATGTGTACAAGTCTTATCTTGGTGACACCTGAATCCAGAAAAATATTCATTGTGGAGAGTGATGCCTTAGTTCATGGAATTGGTGCAATTTTGATGCAAGACATAAGGCCCCTTTCCTTTGAAAGTAGAGAAATTAAAGGAAATAACTTACTCAAACCCATGTATGAAAAATAAAAGTTGGCCATACTACATGCATTTAAGAAATGGAATCCTAGGAGGGGATCCTATAGAGAAATTACTAGGACAAGGGGCAACGGTGGAGTGATATCCCACTGTCACCTCAACTAAGGTTCCCTACTCTTTATAGACTTTCATTGATGTGACGATACCTAGTATAAGAGGAATAAAAAGAAAGAGTAGATAACTTAATGGACAGAGCGTGATTCTTAGAGCCTATTCACAAGGGAGACTAAATTATGTGTCTTATTTTCTTGAGAAGTAAGGTCGGATACGCTTTGTAGTAAGGGCTAATAGGATTCTCGAGGCTAGGGTTCAGGAATGTGTCTTGTAAATATGATCCATAGGCCTAGAAATCCTTATGGAGACTTGGTCTTTATGTGATCTTTGTGGAATTAGAGATGTAAAGTTGCGGGACCACATGGGACCAAGCAGACCCAAAATTAGGTCAAGGGTATGGAGTTGATCACCAAATGAGGGGCTTGACCTAATTAAGGAGGAGAAGAGGATCAAAGGAAAAATTTTATTTGAGGTTTCAATTCAATGATCCTAATTAGGACACTAACGAAGGGAAAACTAAGGCAAGAAATGGTCCTTGAGCTAGGGCTTTTTATATCTCAAGATCCCACTATTGGATTTGCTTCAAAATTGGAGGGCCTCTATAGAAAACCTCAGTGTAGTCGTGGACTAAAATTTTATTTCTTGGATGGCTAGATTGTGATATAATTCATTCCATAGGTGACCTATGTAGGTTAGGCCTAGAAAAAGAGGGAGGTGAAAAAAATAAGCTTTAAATATGATCACCTATGGAAGGACAATGCCTATTCCTTTGGGAGAGATGGAGTCAAGGAATAATTTATAGCTTGAAATAGATTCATATAATCAAGGAGGAATTTAATGAACTTTTCATGGCATTAGGGCATGCTAGAAGCAGATTCAAGGTCTTTACACTTCGATTTTGAAATATTTGATGACTTATCAAGACAAATTTTACACAAATATTCTCTAGGAACATTCACTCATTCATACATGTCCCATGACATGCAATGCTATAAAAGATTAAATTTCCATAATTTCACATCAGAAAAGCACCAAATTTCAACCTAGTATAGTGAATTCCAAGGGGTTCCATGATGTATAAATAGACTACCAACACAGTGGACAAGGGTTTGGCCCCTTTTTTTTTCCAAGAAAGAACCTATGGTGCTCCCAAGTGGGTGTGGAGGCACAAGGGAAACCTCATGGGTCTCCAAATGGATTCAATATGTTTGTATACCATTTGTAAGGGATATGATGATGAAATAAGCCTTCCCTCTTAAGTGGGAGACATCCTCTAGATCTTGGAACATCCTCCAAGTGCTTGGTGCAACTGTGGAGCCGGTTGGGAATGGTGGACTAGGTGCATCATCCTCATCGAAACTAGTGGAACATGAGAAATCAATGAGATTTGCTAAGGATCCATGAAGTAATATTTGCTATGGTGGAGGCCCATGGCTCTAAAAAATCCCCTAAAAGTGGAAATGTTTCCCTATGGAGGGTTAGGAACTCATATAGGGAGACCAAGCCCCAAATGGAGACCCACTTGCAGTCCTTCATAAGATCCAATGCATCCCTTGTCCCTCTAACACAAAAAACCATCAGAATAATCAAGTAAAAGAGCTTACAAGTCATGGAACCGGTGGGGAAATTCATGGTGGCATGCCCTTGCATAGTGGGATTCGACATGTAAAAGTGTGAAATCAGCTCCAAAAATAGAAGAAAAGAGATAACAATGCGTTAGAAATGAGCCACTTCGAGGGGGAAACCTCCAATACATTACATGAATGAACAATTCTTGGATGATACAAATTACAAAACCTCCTTTCTATATATGGGAGTCCACGAGGAAACATTGTAATCCTAGTGGGGCCACAATGTCATCCTAGCCAACCTAACAATAATAATTTAAGGGCACAATAATAACAATAAGGGGGTTACACTAACAACAATAAGGGACTATACTAGTAATATAGGGAGCTAACATGCCCCTCTCCTTCAAAACATTGTTGTCCTCAATGCTTGAGTAGCTCTGGGTGCTTCTGTATAATATTCTCATCCTCCCATGTAGAATCTTCAGTAGGTAAGTTCTTCCACTTGATGAGATACTCTGAAATTGATCGATTTCATAGCTGTCGAGTTCTTGTTTCCGTGACCGCTTCAGGTTCCAATATGATTTTTCCTTCCTCATCAAGTTCTGGCAATATTGTTTGAACTGGAAGATTTTCACCTATAACCTTCTTTAAGCATGAAACATGGAAAATTGGATGCACTCGTGAAGAAGCAGGAAGCTCCAATCTGTATGCCATAGTACCAATATTTTGCAACACCTTGTAAGGACCATAGTACTTTGGCGATAATTTATTATCCTTCTTAGCTTGCTTGAGGGACATTTGTTTGTATGGTTGCAGTCATAA
This sequence comes from Pinus albicaulis, assembly GCA_034641835.2. NCBI lineage: Eukaryota > Viridiplantae > Streptophyta > Pinopsida > Pinales > Pinaceae > Pinus > Pinus albicaulis. Next base: position 1,151,398,259 of record CM076570.1, read on the forward strand.
AAATACCCAATCTCCTACATCAAAACTTCTCTCGCTGCGATGTTGATCTGCCTGTTGTTTCATTCGATTTTGTGCCAAATTCAGGTTATCCTTTAAGAGTTGGAGAACTTCTTGCTGATGCTCGATGTGATCTTCCACCGCTTGAACCTTCGAATTTTCCCTTAAAGATGATGTGATGGATGGTGGATGATATCCATAAAGTGCCATAAATGGGGTCATTTTTGCTGCAGTATGGAAGGAAGTGTTATACCACCATTCAGCAAGAGGTAACCACTTAACCCATTGTGTTTGTTTATCAGATACAAAACAACGAAGATATCCTTCCAAACATTTATTTACTATCTCAGTTTGACCATCAGATTGAGGATGATAAGATGAGCTATGAGGTAATTGAGTACCCAAACAAGAAAATAACTCCGTCCAAAAATTTCCAGTAAAAATGGGATCTCTGTCGCTCACAATAACCCTTGGGTTTCCATGTATCTTTTGAATTGTGTCCATAAATGTATTAGCAACTATACTTGCTTTAAATGGATGAGATAATGCACAAAAGTGTGCATACTTGGTAAGTCTATCAACTACCACCATGATGACACTCTTTCCTTCGGACTTAGGTAAACCTATGATAAAATCCATTGAAATCTCCTCCCAACGTTGACTTGGAATGGATAAAGGTTGTAGAAGACCCGGGGTCTTAATTGTCTCAAATTTATTCTATAGGAAAACCAAACATTCCACCACAAAATTTTTGAATATCAGATTTAAGGCCATCCCAAAAAAAATTATTTCTTCACCCTGTGGTATGTTTTTAAATCCTGAGTGTCCTCCTAAAGGAGAAGTGTGCAATTCCAAAAGAATATTTTGTTTTAGTTGGGAATTCTTACAAATATATAAGCGATCTTTGTACCATAAGGAATCATATTTCCAACTAAATGTATCAGATGTACTAGGATCTTGCTGCAACTTTTGAATGAGTGTCCATACATCTTTTTCCTTCTTCCATTCATCTCTTGCTTCGGTTATCCAATCTGGTTGGATAATAGAAATGGCACAAAGCAATGCTTCCACTTCTTCATTCTTTCTTGAGAGTGCATCTGCAACAACATTAATCTTTCCTTTTTTGTAGATTATTTCAAAGTCATAACCCAACATCTTTGTGACCCATTTTTGCTACTCTTCTCAAGATAGTCTTTGTTCCAAAAAGTGTTTAAGACTATCATGATCAGTTTTTACCTTGAAGTGTCTTCCCATTAGGTAAGTTCGCCATTTCTTTAGTGCATGTCGTATTGCTAACATTTCCTTCTCATAAATAGGTTTCTGTAAATACTTTCCTTTGATTGGACGACTTTCAAAAGCAATGGGTCTTCCTTCCTGCATTAAAACTGCACCAATTCCATTTCCTGAGGCATCACATTCCACAATAAAGGTTTTTGTGAAATTTGGCATAGCTAAGACCAGTGCTAGGCACATTGCCTCTTTAAGATGTTCAAAGGCCTTAGTTGCTTCAGGAGTCCATGAAAATGCATATTTCTTCAATAATGTTGTTAGAGGTGCTGCTATTCTCCCATAATTCTTAAAAAACTTGCGATAATACCCTGTTAACCCAAGAAATCCTTGCAACTACTTTATGGTTGTGGGGAATTTCCATTCCTTAATGGCTTTAATTTTGTTAGGGTCTACCTTAACACCCTCGTGAGATACAATATGACCCAGATATTCCACCTCTTGTACTCCAAAGAAACATTTGGATGTTTTTGCATATAATTGTTTCTCCTGCAATAGTTTGAGCACCCTGTCAACATGTTGAACATGATCCTTCCAAGACCTGCTGTAGATTAGTATATCATCAAAAAATACTAGCACAAATTTTCTAAGGAAGGGTTTGAAAATGGAATTCATCAACCCTTGAAATGTAGAAGGCGCATTGGTAAGGCCAAAAGGCATGACCAAAAATTTATAATGACCTTCATGAGTTTGAAATGCTGTTTTCGGAATATCTTTAGTCTTCATTCTAATTTGATGATATCCTGAACGAAGATCCAACTTGGTAAAATAAATTGCTCCATGTAATTCATCCAGTAATTCATCAATCACAAGAATGAGAAATTTATCTTTAATGGTGAGCTTATTGAGCTCCCTATAATCGGGACACATGCGCCATGATCCATCCTTCTTGTGTACCAATACTACAGGAGTAGAGAAAGAACTTTGACTAGGTTGAATTATACTAGCCTCTAACATTTCTGCAATCATACGTTCAATTTCACTCTTTTGGACATAAGGATATCTATAAGGCCTAATGTTTGGAGGAACACTTCCTGGAATCAAATGAGTAGCATGATCATGATCACGAATAGGTGGGAGTCCTTTGGGAGTTTCAAACACCTTGGAATGATTGTCCAAGACTTTTTGGAGATCTAATGAAATAGATGATTTTGATGTTGGAACTTCTAGTGAGCATAATTGTGCAATTACGCCTCGTTGTTCTTTCTTTAGAAGCTTTGTCATGAAATTACTGCTTATTATCTTTCCTGGCTTCCCTGCAATACCCTATAATTCGACTTCCTTTCCTTCTGAAAAAAATTTCAAGAAAAGTTCTTGAAAATTAAAAGCTACCATCTCCAAATATTGTAACCATTGTACCCCTAGTACAACATCAGCACCTCCCATAGGAACGGAAAGCATTGGACTATTCAATACATATTCCCCCATGGTTAGCTTGATATTATGGCATTTTCCAGAGCAATTTATAGTTCCTCCATTTGCAACCATCACTTGACATTCTAGTGCTAGGTATAGAAAACAATTCAATTCCTTGGCTACCTTACAATGAATAAAATTATGGGTACTACCTGAATCAATCAACACTATTACCTTTTTCTTCTTGATATGTCCTTCTATCTTGAGAGTTTGAGGAGTGGTAATTCTTGCCAATGCATTACACGATATGGTCGGACTCATTTCTTCCTCTTCTAGGGTTGGTTGGTGGTGTATATCCTCTTCTTTTGAAGATTCTTGTTCATTTTCTTCTTCCTCTTCACAATCTATGTAAAATGATTTCTTCTCAGCACACTTATGACCTTTAGTGTATTTCCTATCACAAATTTAGCAAAGCCCTTTTGCTCTTTTTTCTTCCAATTGTTGTGGTGTCAACCTTGTAGGTTGTGCAAATCTAGGATTAGCAACACTTACCTCTTTATAGAAGTGAGTGGTAGGCTTCCTTGTCGCCATAATTTTACATTCAATTTTTCTGGCCAACCTGAATGCCTTCTCCAATGAATCAGGTTCCAAAATTTGAACTTCATGTTGGATGTTATCCTTTAAAGTACCTATGAAGAGATCAATCATATGTTCCTCTGAAATATCAGTTACCCTTATATTCAATTTTTGGAAGTCCTCAATGTGCTTCCCCACTAAACCCTTTTGTTTGAGATTTACCAATTGGCTAAAGAATGTGTTTCTCTTCGTATCCTCATAATGTGCTATCATTTCCTCCATAAAAATTGACCAAGTGACAATTTTTTTACCGGAGCAAAGCCATCGATACCATACAAATGTATTTTGTTCTAAATGTAAAGTTGCAAATGCGTACCTTTTGTGTGTTTTGCACATTATTGAGATCAAAATATTTCTCCATCTGTAGTATCCATGTTATAGGATCCTTTCCATCAAACTTCCTCATATCCATTTTTGGAATATGGTGATTCTTCCCTCCAACAATAGAGTTTATGAAATCACGATTAACATTTATTTTGTTCTCATCATGAGTTTCCTCTAATATATTTTCACCATTAGGAAACATTTCTTGTATCAACTTTGCCAAACCTTCGATGTCTAATTTTAGATCATTCTTCATGTTTTCCATGTTGTCTTTCATTTTTTCATCGATCTTAGCTTCCATGTCATCCATATTAGCTTCCATGCCCACTTCCATGCCATCCATCTTAGCTTCCACGCCTTTCTTCAAACCATCCATCTTAGTTTCCACGCCTTTCTTCAAAACTTCCATTTCATTTTTTCTTGTTCTTTGCGAGAGCGAAATTTGTTGCACTTGCTCTTGTAATTTTGATATGTCATGTTGCCATTCTTCGTCTTCATGAGTCATAGTAGAGCCTTCTGAAGGCTTAATGGGTGTTGAATTATTTTTAGGAGCCATTTCATAATCCAATACTGATATTTGTTCTACAAAATGCCCTTGGAATCAATTCAACTTGATTCTTCACACAAGACTTATGCAATTCGGAAAACAAATACACACCTTTTACTTGCTTTTGAGGAGCTCGATATTGAAATTGAATTATCTCTATAATTGTGGATCCTCAATATCTGAAATTCAACCCTATAGTAGCCCTCTGAAGCTTCTTTCAAATTCCATAGGCTTGATCTGATTTGGATTCTTCAAGACAAAGTTATGTCCAATCTCCCACAATGACCCAATTTTGGACTGGTTCAGTAGAGAGAACTTGTATGAATTGCCACGTGTCACTGTTTCCTCCTTTGGCTTTGAAATTGATAGACTAAAAACTACACTCTGTGTACTTGCAGCCAATTTTTACAGCATTCCAATCCGATTTTTAGAGAGAGAGCTATGAATATTTTCCCACGATCACCTCTTTGAGATGAAATTCATAAGCCTCAAACAACCCTAATTTCCACAGATCATATCTCCAAAAATATTGCGAACCAATATCTGAAATTTTGCGACAATGTTCCTCAGGATTTCGGCTTCACACTCTACAAATTTCAGCTTTTGAACCTTTTTAGAAAAAAAGTTATTACGAAAATACACGATGACCTGTTTAGGTTAAATTTAGGAGCCTGCAAAATGACCTAATTTGCACAGATCATATCTCCGAAAATATTGTGAACCAAGCTCTGAAATTTTGCAAAGATGTTCCTCAAAGTTTTGGCTTCGCACTCTAAGAATTTCAGATTTTGAACCTTCGTATAAAAAAATTTATAGCGAAAATTCCACGCTGGCCTGTTTGGAGCAGCGAAACCCTAGAATCTCAAAGCTCTGATACCAAATGTTGTGAAACCAGCTCCAAAAATAGAAGAAAAGAGATATCGATGCCTTAGAAATGAGCCACTTTGAGGGGGAAACCTCCAATACATTACATTAATGAAAAATTCTTGGATGATACAAATTACAAAACCTCCTTTCTATATATAGGAGTCCATGGGGCCACATTGTAATCCTAGTGGGGCCACAATGTAATCCTAGCTGACCTAACAATAATAATTTAAGGGCACAATAATAACAATATGGGGGTTACAGGGGTACAATAATAACAATAATGGGGTTACACTAACAACAATAAGGGACTATACTAGTAATATAGGGACCTAACAGTGTCTCCAAGCTCAATAGGGGGTTAATCAAGGATCCCATCAGGTGGTTTCAACCTTTAAAGGGGGTGACATGTCCATGATACATCCATCAAATGGTAGGTGGTGTTATCACTCCACCAGATTCCCAAGGCTGAGGAAGGAATCCCAACAGAGGTAACCACAAACCAAGATTTTGACTTGATAGCTAGCCCTATCAAGCCGGAGAGGGCTCTCTCCAAAAGGGTCACAGCCAGGAGGACTGGAGAAATTAGGGTTTTAAGCTAGGTAATGGGTGTAAGGGTTTGATTTGATTTGGTGTTGGGCTCACTAAAATGAGGATTAGGTCAAGGGGACTAGATTAGGGCCAATGAGATGAAATCGCAGTCCATTCGATGGGGCAAAGTAGGTAGAAGGTTTAACACTTAAAGGTGATTTTTGGTGAGATGAATAGACCGGTGAGGAGCTGGGAAGAGCATATGAGATGAATTATCCCTAAACTGAAGAAAATGGACAAATTATGCAAAATTTCCCAAAACAGAGCATGAAAAACATGAATTCTACCTTTCAACTTGAAATTAAGCATATCATAGACATTAAAAGGTTTATGAGCCTACAATACATTCATACAAATGATAACAGAGGAAAATACTATGTCAAACATTCATACCACATGAATCCCAAAGAAATAGCTGCAATTTGTCATTAATATCCAGACCAAAATGTTTCTTGATCAATACACAAACTTTCAAAATGATGCCAACTTTTCCCTTCGACTCCTATGAAGAACTGAGCTAAGTAGACCTCAAAACCACCTCCACTCATCCATAGGGGTCGAATCCATGAGGTGAGGGAGATATTACATGAAAAGCTAAACTGAAAGCTAGAGTGTAGGATGAGAAAAGTGACTCATTCCTATCTCTAGGAACTAATTCATTACACCTCAACTAATTGTCTTACCTAATGTATCTAACCTAGATAAAAGTAAAAACATGAATTTTACATTCATCTTGACCATTGAAATTAGTCATTTCTCATTTCCCAAGGTGAAAAGTCAAACTAGAGAAAAATTTCTGAAGACTGTGAAAATTGGAAATTTCCTGGCAAACGCGCAGCGTCCAAGCAGAAAACATTGCCTGTTTTCAAAGCTAGTTTTGAGTGCCTTCTTGGTGTCCAAATCAACTCCATGATATCTCATTGGAAATCTCTCTGAGTCTAGTTTCAAAATATACCTCCAGTTTCCAAAATGGTGCTCATTTTCCCTGTCAAAAACTTTATCTCCAAAGACTGGTAAACGCACAGCGAGCAGGCCAAAAAGGAGGCAGAAACATGAAATTTTGGTAGTGTTTTTCATTTTTGAAGGACTAGTTCTCCACCAAATCGTCTGAAACTTGCTAGGGTTGATATAATCATAATTATGAACATGATGGTGGTGGAAATTTTTCAATTGGAGGCCCCAAAAAAGAGCGCAACGTGCAGGTCGTTGTGCCTTTAGCAAAATTTGTGTGTTGAAAATTGCAAAAATTTGAACATAAGTGCAAAAATGTGCCAAAATTATGAGGTTACTTTCTCATTGAGTGCTTGAGGCATGGAGTGAAACCTTAGCAAGTATATCCAACCTTTCTTTCTTTCCATGCTTGGTCAAATTTTCAATTTTAGCATTAGCTCTTTTGAGCTTGGCCAATGCAATTCTCTCTTTTCGTGCATGAATTTTGACCCTTGTTCTCAACAAGTCATTTTCCTTGTTGGCCTTCTGAAGAAATTTCTCCAAATGTAGATTTTCTTTATCAAGCCATGGTTCCCTGTCCTTGTTGATTTAGGGCAAGTTGTTCATTTAAGGTAAGTTGATCTACTAGCTCAACTTCCCTTTGTCTCTCTACGGCTAGAGCTCTTTTTAGCCCTCTAGTCCTTGGTCTATGTCTTGGAGTTTGATCCTCCTCATCATCAGGTTCACCAAACCTTTCCAGTGTTTCCTCAAGCAAGGCTTTAGCCTTATCTTCCTCTCTCTATGCTTTGATACACTTCACCTCATTGATGGCCTGCTTGGTTTTCAGTTGCTAATTTTCTTGCTCAAGGAAGTCAACTACATATTTTTCCCTCTCAAGATTAGTTTCAAGTTCACTAATCTTTGCCTCTTTGCCTTTGATTGCTGCACTGGTAATTTTGTCTTCATCTTCCTCACCTAGGTCAATCAACTGAATTTCATGCTCTGTCTCATGTTTGCCCTCCTCATCATCAATGTCTGGCTCTTTTTCCTTTTCCTTGCCTTTTTCTACTTGATTTGTTGATGAAGAAGGCATGGCCGCTTTCACTCCAAGTGAAGCAAACACATGCCTATAACCTCTCTAATAAGTTTTAGGAAAAGGGTGAACCTCAGTCAAACTAGCCCTTGCTACCTCAATATCTTCCTCATTGTTGGATGACTCTGAATCATGAGGTGACAATGATGTAGGTTTATAGAAAGGTGAAGAAGAAGGATCAATATGAGGTGAATGAAGCTGACTTGGTGATGATGTATGAGCAGCAGGCTGAGATGGGGGAGTAGATATGGGAGGATGAGATGATGAGGGGATATTCTGATCATGTTGACTAGGTGGAGTAGTGAAAATCTCATTTGATATGAATGTGTCCCATGGAATGTTCATTTGATGAAGCTGGTACATGAATATCATTTTTATGAGGGAGTGGTGGAAAATACTCTACATTTGATGACTATAATCCCTTTTTGTACAATGTATTCCATCTTTTCAATGCTGCGGAAGAGAAAATAGAGTATGTGAAGCATTATGTCTCTAGTGAAATGCATGAGAAGTCGGATATGATAGGAATAGAGGCGAGAAAACCTCCCCTCACAAGTGAAGTATTTCATGATGACTTTCATCATGGGGACATATCTGTCAAGGAGATGAGAGAAATGGAAAATGGTCTTTTTATCATCCTTGTATCTTGGTTTAAGATATGGTTCATAGTAGGAATGGTCAAGGTTTCCTTGCTTAAACCATTTTTCTATTACACTCGGGATCCCTATAGTAGCTACAATGATATTGGTGGACATAGTAAATGTGACCCCAACAAGAGTGACCTGCCTATCATGAAGATTGGAAATGAACAACCTTGTCAACATAGGGTGATACTGGATCTTCTGCACTTTCTCACAAAACTCAAAAAAAACAACTTGTTTAAAACATGACACAGTGAGGGGAGAAGCCATGAGCTCTTTTGTGGTTGTTGGTTCATATATGATGATTTTCCCTCCTTTATTATATGATTTCTTCTTTGGTGTTTTCTCCTCACTGACATTTATGTTTTCCTCTTCAGACATTTTGAATTTGAAGCCTTGAAACCCTAGGGTAAATGAAATGAGATGAAGGGAGTGTGAGGTGAAAGGAATAGCTTAGGAAAATGGAGGGATTGAAAATGTAAATGAAAACCTAGGTCTATGAAAACCCTAGGATTGAGTAGTGTTTATGAACTATAAGTGTTTTAGGGATATAAATATGGAGATCATGCATGAAAATGGGAAGGGAAAAATGAAAAATATGGTTTCTTTTAGAAGATACTTCAAATTTCTTATGAAACACAAAATATATCAAAGGAGAGGTGTCTTAGGTTTTACTCACTAATTTAAAGACCTTTGAAGAAACTTGTGATGAAGTCTGAGCTTGATGGAGGTTGTGAAACATTTCGAAACCCTATTTGATCAAATGCGCAGTGTCCTGGAGGAATGCGCAGCATGTGAAGGGAAACGCGTGACACCTGAGTATTTTGGTCAAAGGTTAATAGACAAACGCACATCGTGTGAGGGTAAATGTGCAACGTCTAAGAAAATGCACAACGTTTAAAGAAAACATGCAGTGCCTCTGAAATTTTGCTGATTTGCTCAAAAAAACTTGAAATTTATCCTTTTTTGCAAACTGCAGATGGGTGAATGAAGACAATAGGTTTGCTTTGAGGATTTTGAATGGATTTATAGCTTTAAGGATTTGAATTTTTTATTTGAATTAGCCACTTTACTTATGTTCACTTTTTCTTCTCATACTTTAACACTGATACTCTTTAACTTCTTTGACTTTTTGGCTTTGCAGGTTGATCAAGTAATGAAGCTTGGCTTTCTTTGTTTTATTTTGGCCGGAATGATTGCATTGACAGCTAGGGATGAGTTTATTACATATGAAAACATAAAATTACATTTGGAAATAGAAATAAATTACATATTTGATTTTATATCAAAATGGCATTTTGATATAAAAATCATTAAAAACAAAAAATTACAACTTGAAAATATAAAAATTACAAAGTGATGATCTTCTATATAAGAAGATAAAATTATCTTTGAGTCCCTCTCATATATTTTCCGACTTTATTTGAATGGAGTAATGACCTTGAAAAAAAAAATCCTAATGACCTAATGAGACTTCTTAGACCTGATCTTCATCACTGATTTTGACTGAGACAAATCATGATGAGAAAAGCATTTTCATAGGTGTTTTTATGCTCAAGGAGACATAGGAATAAGTCAAAAAATATGGTCTTCTGAGGGAGAATGAAGTTTTATTTGAGGAAGGCTACCATTACTGAAATAATTTTTAGAATGACCTAATGGAATGATATAAAAATTTCAGAATGAGACACCTAATATGAGAAATGAAGGAATGATATCAGTCACTGATGGAAGAATGCATATTATGACTCTAACATTGGCCTTATTGGGGATGGTAGCTCTGACAGAGGTGTCAAGAACCACAGATCTCTAAATTTTGCAGATTAGTGCCTCTTCCATTGGGCCAATACGGTCAAAGATAACTCAAACTAACTGAATACTGAAAATTTGACTCAATAAACTGAACATAGACTCAAACACAACTGACAAACTGAAAAAGATACTCAGAATTGAGCTTATTCAACAAAACCTACTCTAACTGATCCGTTCATCACCTGATCAAGTGAAATGGAACAACCAATGCAACCATGTAAGCATTCTGGCTGCTAGTTGAATTCTCCGCAACTGCTTGCTTATGAGCAAGAAGAGAGAACTACTGAAAGGCAACTCCCGTGAAAACTTTAAATCAGATTGAACCTTAATGAAATTGAAAAGCATTAGCCCACTGACTGACCTCAAGAATGTTGTAAAAGGATCTTCATAGGAATACATATTAATTTCCAGCCCATCTAAGACATTACTACTCTGCTCTAGGTAGTCTTCGTACCTTGAATATGGACTTTCATCTTTACACTTACTTTCCTAATATGGCTGCGAATTTTCGGATGAGCTTTGTAATGAGATTCCTGATAAACAAAACATTGAAGCCGGTTGTCGGATCAAGTTTATATCAACACTCTTTTCAGGCACAAAGTTAGCTAATGGAGAAGGAATTTTACTGCAGATATCATCCAACACGTCAGCCATTGGGTCATGAAAAACTCGAAAATACTATTGCAACCTATTTTCCATTGGTTCTAATGAGACTGCATGAATTTCTACAAGCTACTCATCTTTTTCTTTAGAGACACTATGAAAAGTTTCCTTTAAAAACTGAAATGCTTCAAAATATAATGGTACAGAATCATCTTGCATCGTTTGATCATATGTTTCAATTTCCAAGCCTTCATCTACAACCTGACATTCAATGGCATTCAAGGGCTTCAAATATGGATCTAAGGAGGGTTCTATGTCACAAATGATTTCCTCAACCAGTTCAGGATAATGTTTATCATTTATAATGTTGACTATTCACTTATCTACCTGCTCATAGTTTTCTCTTATTTTTACAAATGAGGAGAAACACAAGGGTAAGGAGCTTTGATCAAGAATCTCATTATCCTCTTGATTGTCAAGATCAAGTCTTAATGACTGATGATTTATGATTGCATGAAAGTTATCTCTAATGAACTGAAATGAAGTAAAACAAAGAGGCAAAGATCCTTCACTTACTTCCAAATTTTCTACACTTTCCTCATCACTGCCATAGCTGATATGCATCGGTTGATCACTGTGTTTGAGCTGCTTAAAATGAACTTTATTCTTCCACAAACCAGCTGTTGATTTCTCTGCAAGATTAGCTTGTGTTTGGAGAACATAATTTTCGTCATACTGATCATACTTAGGTAAATCATCAAAAGGAAGAATTTCATCAATCATGCACATCGTATTTACAGATCTCTCCTTTGAAAATTGATCTATAAAACTGATTTCTTTATTGTCCCATAATGCATACATAAAATCAGTATCATATCTATGATAACTAGGATAGGAAGGAAAATGTTTTAGATCAGCAACTTATTTTTCTTCAATCAGTGCAACATGGTCCTCTTGAACAACAATTTCATCTCTCATGGTGATATTTTGCATTATTTTCCTCTACTGTACTAACTAAAATGTCAAGCTTCACTTCTGAAGATGTCAAGCATTCTTTCTCTATGTTTTCCCTTTCTTCTGCTTTCAAATTTAACCTTTTGATCAAAAAAATAGCTTCTACGACTATTGCATTGTCCTACATTTTTTCAAGTGTTTTAATGTCCCTTTCTCTCAATCGAAATTCCATTTCCGGATCAAAGGCATCTAGGTAGTGTAAGAGGGTTGAACCAAGAGGTGGTTTTATATCAGTAGGGATCGAATGGTATACTTGATTGAATCTAGCTGAAAATTTTTGCACTGTTTCTCCTGGTTGCCTTTTCAAATTATCATATTCTTCTAAAATCAGAAATGGATTCCTCTTGATCACCCATTTATCAAGAAATTCTTTCACAAATTGATGGAAATAAAAAATACTTGCAACTAGCAAGTTTTTGAACCATTCCTTGGCTTCGCCTTGCAAAGATAGAGCGAATATCCTGATACTAACATCATCTTCATCAACCTCAAAAGGGTCGAGAAAAATTTCAAAACTTTGAATGTGTTTCTCAACAGTGATGTTGTCATATTCTCCATCAAACCTAGTAAGATATTTGTAATAATTTTCAGGGAAAGCATGGATTACATGATGTAAGATGAGTGGTTTATATCTATCTAGAAATTTACAAGGTGTAGGAGTATGTACAGAGGCTATAGGATCAGTCTTGATCTCTTGAGGTTCATTATCTTGAAAAGGATATGCACAATTTTCAGGTAATAAGTCTTGATCTTGATTAAAATCAAAGGGAAAATCGGTATTTACATTCTTCAAATAGATGGAATCAAAACTTTGATCATATTTTTCATACAACAACTCTGGAAAACTTTCAGGATAGTTTCAGGAAAAGAAAAGAATTAATTTACAAGAAAGCCTATTACATCTTGAATACAATTCCATTTTGAATATCTGACCTTGGTGTGAGATTTTTCCATTTTTCTACTGGCAAGGTCGATCCTCCAATCGAGTCTTTACATCAAGTTGGAGTCGCCAGGTGAATGGTTCAGCCTTCATATGTGTCCAACTGTTGTTCACCATCAACAATTAGATCTAATATTCGTCATTCTTTCCTAGGGAAAATTTTTTCTCTTTGTTCCCCAATAATAGCGCCAGTATGTTATCACTCCACCAAATTCCCAAGGATGAGGAAGGAATCCCAACAGAGGTAACCACAAACCAAGATTTTGACTTGATAGCTAGCCCTATCAAGCCAGAGAGGGCTCTCTCCAAAAGGGTCACAGCCAGGAGGGCTGGAGAAATTAGGGTTTTATGCTAGGTAATGGGTGTAAGGGTTTGATTTGATTTGGGGTTGGGCTCACTGAAACGAGGATTAGGTCAAGGGGACTAGATTAGGGTCAATGAGATGAAATTGCAGTCCATTCGATGGGGAAAGGTAGGCAGAAGGTTTAACACTTAAAGGTGATTTTTGGTGAGATGAATAGACCGATGAGGAGCTAGGAAGAGCATATGAGATGAATTCTCCCTAAACTGAAGAAAATGGACAAATTATGCAAAATTTCCCAAAACATAGCATGAAAAACATGGATTCTGCCTTTCAACTTGAAATTAAGAATATCATAGACATGAAAAGGTTTATGAGCTTACAATACATTCATACAAATGATCACAGAGGAAAATAATATGTCAAAAATTCATACCACATGAATCCCAAAGAAATAGTTGCAATTTGTCATTAATATCCAGGCCAAAATGTTTCTTGATCAACACACAGAATTTCAAATTGATGCCAACTTTTCCCTTTGACTCCTATGAAGAACTGAGCTAAATAGACCTCAAAACCACCTCCAATCATCCATAGGGGTCGAATCCATAAGGTGAGGGAGATGTTACATGAAAAGCGAAACTAAAAGCTAGAGTGTAGGATGAGAAAAGTGACACATTCCTATATCTAGGAACTGGTTCATTACACCTCAACTGATTGACTTACCTAATGTATCTACCATAGATAAAAGTAAAAACATGACTTTTACATTCATCTTGACCATTTACATTAGTCATTTCTCATTTCCCAAGGTGAAAAGTAAAACTGGAGAAAAAGTTGCTGAAGACTGTGAAAATTGGAAATTTCCTGGCAAACGCACAACGTCCAAGCAGAAAAAATTTCCTGTATTCAAAGCTAGTTTTGAGTGTCTTCCTTGTGTCCAAATCTGCTCCATGATAGCTCATTGTAAATATCTCTGACTCTAGTTTGCAAATATACCTTTATTTTCCAAAATGGTGCTCATTTTCCCTGTCAAAAACTTGATCTCCCAAGGCTGGTAAACGCGCAGCGAGCAGGCGAAAAAGGAGGCAGAAACATGAAAATTTGGTAGTTTTTTGCATTTTTGAGGGACAAATTCTCCTCCAAATCTTCTGAAACATTCTAGGGTTTATTTATGCATCATTATGAACATGATGGTAGTGGCCATTTGTCAATTTGAGGCCCCAAAAAAGAGCGCAGCATGCAGGTCGTTGCCAGGGGAAATTTTAAGGATGTAAAATTATTTTGAAGTTTAAAAAATTGGCGAATCTCACTAGTACCTAATATGAAAACCATAAAATGTCTATTGATGTATTTATAAAATTATTGAAATTTATAATGATTTTATATATACTCTCTATATAATGTTGGTGATTTTTAACGTAAAATAATTTTATATTGTAAAATTTGGGCGAATCATTTTTATAAAAAATGGAAATTGGCGAATATTTTTTTTGGAAAAATCATGGAAAATTAGCCCAACTGTGAATATTAGCCCCTAAAATTTTCCATGGTCGTTTCGCCTTTAGCAAGATTTATGTGTTGAAAATTGCAAAAATTTACTGAAATGAACATAAGTGCAAAAATGTGCCACAATTATGATGGTAATTGCTCGTTGGGTGCTTGAGGCATGGAGTGAGGAATGTTTTTCATGCTTTATCCTTGTTGGCCTTCTCAATAAAATTCTCCAAATGTATATTGGCTCTATCAAGCCATGGTTCCCTATCCTTGCTGATTTATAGGGCAAGTTGTTCATTTAAGTTAAGCTGATCTACTAGCTCAGTTTCCCTTTGTCTCTCTAGGGCTAGAGCTCTTTTCAACCCTCTAGTCCTTGGTCTTTGTCTTGGAGGTTGATCCTCCTCATCATCAGGTTCACCAAACATTTCCAATGTTTCCTCAAGCAAGGCTTTAGCCTTCTCTGCCTCTCTCTGTGCTTTGATACACTTCACCTCATTGATGGCCTACTTGGTTTTCAGCTGCTGATTTTCTTGCTCAAGGAAGTCAACTACATATTTTTCTCTCTCAAGATTAGTTTCAAGTTCACTAGTCTTTGCCTCTTTGCCTTTGATTGTTGCACTGGTAATTTTTTCTTCATCTTCCTCACCTATTTCAATCAACTGAAATTCATGCTCTGTCTCATGTTTGCCCTCCTCGTCATCAATGTTTGGCTCTTTTTCCTTTTCCTTGCTAAGTTTGTCTACCTACTATGTTTATGAATAAGGCATGGCCTCTTTCACTCCAAGTGAAGCAAACACATGCCTATAGCCTCTCTAATAAGTTTTAGGAAAAGGGTGAACCTCAGTCAAACTAGCCCTTGCTGCCTTAATATCTTCCTCACTACTGGATGACTTTGAATCATGATGTGATGATGATCTATGGTTATAGAAAGGTGAAGAAGAAGGATCAATATGAGGTGAATGAAACTGACTTGGTGATGATGTATGAGCAGCAGGCTGAGATGGGGGAGTAAATATGGGAGTATGAGATGGTGAGGGGATATTCTGATCATGCTAACTAGGTGGGGTAGTGAAAATCTCATTTGATATGAATGTGTCCCATGGAATGTTCATTTGATCAAGCTGGTACATGACTATCATTTTGATGAGGGAGTGCTGGAAAAAACTCTGCATTTGATGACTATAATCCCTTTTTTGTACAATGTATGCCATATTTTCAATTCTGCGGAAGAGAAAATAGGGTATGTAAATCATTCTGACTCTAGTGAAATGCATTAGAAGCTAGATATGATAGGAATAGAGTCGAGAAAACCTCCCATCACAGGTGAAGTATTTAATGACGACTTTCATCATGGGGACATATCTATCAAGGAGATGAGAGGAAGGCCAAAAAGGATAGAGCATGAAAAACATCCCTCACTCCATGCCTCAAGCACTCAATGAGAAATTAACCTCATAATTTTGGCACATTTTTTCACTTATGTTCATTTCAGTAATTTTTTGCAATTTTCAACACAAAACTTTTGCTAAAGGCGCATCGACCTGCATGCTGCGCTCTTTTTTAGGGCCTCAAATTGAAAAATGGCCACCACCATCATGTTAATAATGATGTTGACATCAACCCTAGCAAGTTTCATAATATTTGGAAGAGAACTGGTTCCTCAAAAATGCAAAAAACTACCAAAATTTCATGTTTCTGCCTCCTTTTTGGCCTGCTCGCTGGGCGTTTACTAGCCTTGGGAGATCACGTTTTTGACAGAGAAAATGAGAACCATTTTGGAAACTAGATGTATATTTTGAAACTAGACTCAGATATATTTCCAATGAGCTATCATGGAGCTGATTTGGACGCCGGTAAGGCACTCAAAACTAGCTTTGAAAACAGATTATTTTTTTCTGCTTGGACGTTGCGTGTTTGCCAGGAAATTTCCAATTTTCACAGTCTTCAGCAATTTTTCTCTAGTTTGAATTTTCACCTTGGGAAATGAGAAATGATTAATGTAAATGGTCAAGATGAATGTAAAATTCATGTTTTTACTTTCATCTAGAGTAGATACATTAGGTAAGTTAATCAGTTAAGGTGTAATGAATCAGTTCCTTGAGATAGGAATGAGTCACTTTTCTCATCCTACGCTCTAGCTTTCAGTTCAGATTTTCATGTAATATCTCCCTCACCTCATGGATTCGACTCCTATGGATTAGTGGAGGTGGTTTTGAGGTATATTTAGCTCAGTTCTTCATAGGAGTCAAAGGGAAAAGTTTGCATCAGTTTCAAAGTTTGTGTATTGATCAAGAAACATTTTGGCCTCGATATTAATGAAAAATTGCAGCTATTTCTTTGGGATTCATGTGGTATGAATGTTTGACATAGTATTTTCCTTTGTGATCATTTATATGAATGTATTGTAAGCTCATAAACCTTTTCATGTCTATGATATTCTTAATTTCAAGTTGAAAGGAAGAATTCATGTTTCTCATGCTCTGTTTTAGGAAATTTTGCATAATTTGTCCATTTTCTTCAGTTTAGGGAGAATTAATCTCATATTCTCTTCCTAGCTCCTCATCGGTCTATTCATCTCACCAAAAATCACCTTTAAGTGTTAAACCTTCTACCTACCTTGCCCCATCGAATGGATTGCAATTTCATCTCATTGGCCATAATCTAATCCTCTTGAGCTAATCCTCATTTCAGTGAGCCCAACCCCAAATCAAATCAAACCCTTACACCCATTACCTAGCCTAAAACCCTAATTTCTCTAGCCCTCCTAGATATGACCCTTTTGGTTACCTCTATTGGGATTCCTTCCTCAGCCTTGGGAATCTAGTGGAGTGATAACAGGTGGCACATGATATATTAATGGAGCAGAGTAGGGATCATGGGAATAACTGATGTAGGGATTAATGCATGATTGGTTGTGGGCAAAAAACCCTTTCAAGTCTCCCAGGCCCTAAGGCAGACAAAATGAGATTACCTACAATTGTTCATATATACATGCACAAAATAATGTTAATTTAGGAATCAGAAAAGTACAAGAGAAGGATTACCTTCCATTCCTTGATGTAGATCCGTTGGATTTCTCAATGTGACAAGGGAAGGTTCCTCTACTAGCTCTTAGATCAGGACCTACACATAGAAAAGACAAGAAGTAACCTTCACAACGTATGAAAGCTTAATGATTCAAAACATCAACATATAACAATATATAAAGTTATCATGCACCTAAGATACGTATCCTTCTTACCATTGAATGAACATATAAAGAAATAAGGTGTCAACATCATCAAATAGACAAAACAAGATTAGATCTATATTATCAGATAAGAGAAGAATGATTACAACCATGGTTGTTGAATCAAGTATTCCCTTAGCTTCTTAGCTCCTCTCTCTCTCTCTCTCTCTCTCTCTCTCTCTCTCTCTCTCTCGTTAACAACATAAGAATGCTTAAATTATGAACCTTATTACAATGGCCTAGCCTCTAATTTATAGATTAAGAGAGGTCAATCCTTACCAATTTCTTCATAACTTCCATTGAGGAAAAAGATAGATGTTGTCTCACTTTATTTATCTTTCCAAATTTTTGTGCTTTCGTTAGGGATTAGAAATTTCCTTATATAGGACTAAGGCAGATGTTTATGGATTTTTGAGATGAAATTGAGGGAAAAGTGGAGTGTCAGTCATTCAACTCGCACTTTGACATACAAAATCTCATAAAAATATAGTAATGCTTCCCTTTATGCAAAACAGAGTGTTAACCTAGGGATCAAATCACCTTATTGAGTCATAGGAAGCTTTATAACACCCTTTGTCTATTTCTAGGGTGCGTTACCCTGGAAAATGGGCTTGTAACTTAGGGTTTTATGCCAGTCAAAGTGTCCTTCTCCTATGAGCTGATGAGGAGGTGGATTTTGTGTATAACAAATTCCCCCTAAAGTTTGAGGTTATAGAAGAAGATGATGGCCAAAATACTTTATAAACTATAGCTGAAGAGAGAGAGGATTGGATCTTCGAAATTGTGGGAGACCTGAAAACTACACTATATGTCAAAAATATAAGAACATGTCCTAAGTCGGGCATTCCCATGCTCAATAGCTGAATCAAATTCATTCTTAGGAGAGGTATGACTATCATGTCCACTGATAGGCACAATGTGGAAGCTTTGTCATAGTATAATCAATTTGATGAGTTGTCTCCCAAAAAAATATACACAGCTTGGGAGAGGAAACAAGGTTGAGTGATGTAATCCTCCATCCAAGGTCTTGGTTGTCGCTACTATGAACAACATATTTTTTCACATGTGAATAAGGGTTTTAAATTCGAACATGTGAGAAATCACCCAATTACCAGTCAATGATGATAATTGTTAACGGATGCGAGGATGGCCACTGATAAGGATGATGGTCTCCAAGATGCACAATACAATCTAACGAGTGTGAATAAAATTTGTTGGCATCAAAAACTCGTAGAATCATTCAACCAGGAGCCAATAATGAAAAAATTCAATGAAACTTAGGGTAACCTACCACTGATGACTGCAAGTTCCAAAGTACTGATATGTTTCTAGATCTGATTCCTAGATAAGATGTTGAATTTGATAGGAACAAATCTATCAAAGGTAGGAAATGATGTTTCCTACATCAATTGACACAAAACGAGACAAGAATTATTGTTTTGGAGATATATTAGATAAATGGGGCAAAACAACTGAGGGAAATATAGTCATATGATTGTATGGTTGTTACAGGAATCAAAGAGTAGGAAAATCCCTGGAACAATAGAAGGCATGACATCAATGCTACCATGCAGCTTAGACTCAAGAACACCAAAGAGTGTTAGGATACAAGGATGCAGGAACATCAGGGTATCAAGGCTAAACACATAGGATGGTAAGGTTCAATGATAATATGACAAAAGATTAATTTGTTGAGGGGGTACCATGTTCAAGGGAGTGACAAAAATACTGCTCCCAAAATATCCTTCGGAATATAGATAGTGAACCATTGTTCTATCCAATGTTTACCAATATGATTAAGTTTTACGAGTCCAAAAAGGTAAGCTTGGTGGTATTTTAATATTTAGAGAGTATTAAAAGATCATAAAGATAACTCCAAGGGGTACCTTTGTCATGGTTCATGACCAGGTGTGACAAAGGGTTAATTGCATACCCGACACAATTCCTTTTCCATTAGTCTATTGAGTCTGGATAAAGTGAGAAACCAATGCTCAATAAATGTCTACCTCATTTTTTTATGAGTACGAGGATACAAAGTAAGATAGATATTCTTCATGAAATTTTAACTATTCAAACAAAGAAAATCGACATGTATTTTTCAGTTTAGGGAGAGAGAAAAATAGGTAAGAAGAATTGCTCAAATATTCTTCGTAGGAGTTTTATGAGCCTGAAGAAGGTAACTTGGGGGTTTTGTGGTTTAAGAGCGAGAAAAAATCCCAAAAATAATTTTCATATATGGAGACAAAGATGGTAAATTCTACATAGAAATAATAAAATATTATTAGGGCATATGTAAAATTTGACAGAATAGTGATCTCATGCATGTTAAACAAAGAAGGAATTAATTGCTCCAAAATCAAAGTCTAGCTGAGTTGATTCATACCTCCAAAGTGACTATAACAAGGGAAACAAGCCTTCATTTTCACCATTTGAAGTTTGTAAGAGTGTTCTGGAGAGAAAAAGGAGCATAAATTTCATGAGTGATTGCAAGCACGCCAGGAAACCATTCTATTTTCCGTTGGTTCTAGATAAGAGTGTCAATCCTTAGCTTGCATTTCATTCCCTTTTTTATGTTTTTTGTTGGAAATTTAGAGGTTTTAATCGAGCCCTAGGTAGTTTTTCCAGGTAATGTGGTCGCCCAGGCCATGGGGTGCATTAACATGCTCTTTCGGCAAAGGAGCAGTGTGTTATCATGCTCTGTGGAGAAAGGAGGGCCGTGTCAGCCAACCGAGAGTAAGAAAAACTTGATTTTATTAATTCCTAGGGATATTTTTCTAGCCATAAACTGATCAAGGGGTTTTGTGATTTATCGATCAAGTCAACAACATAAGTCTTTGGAGAGAAAGAGCTCACAACCACGATGGACTACAAATTTTGAATGATCTGGCATGTTTGGCAGCTATGAGATGGTGTGGTATACTAAAATATGCTAGACGTGACCTGATGAAAATTCAGGAGGATCTCTTGAGTTGGACCATCCAACGGTGGGATGAACAACATGGATTTCTCAGGATTGGGGACCATGAGCTCTTGATTAAGTGGGACGATATCTATTGCCTCACTAGTTTATCATGCAGAGGTGCACGAGTAAAATTGAGAGGAGGCAGAGAAAATCCCAAAACCACGGTGGATCTGATCTGAACACATTCCATAGTAGGCAGTTGGCCAATGGGTAATAGGATTACAATAGTGTAGATAGATTCAAGACCGTTTAGTTATATTCTATGGATGATCGCGTGCCTAACAGGGGTTAAGAGTCTGAATGTGGCTACAGAAGCCTAGTTGCTACTGCCATTGGATTTCTTACAGTTACAAGTGTTCAATTGGCATGAGGGAGTCCTCTGACATGTGAAAGTAGAGTTGAAAACATTTAAGACTCGGGCCCAAAGAGATTTTTGGTATGGTACTCTGATCGTGCATTTTATAGTAGAGAGAGTTCCCGTGACGAGGCCTAGAGTGATTTTGTGTATAGCCAGTTTGAGGAAGCCCATACAAGATTGGTGGGCATCCTTAGCACCTCAGATAGGAGGTGGACCTATTAGACACTTATTGGATGATGACTTATTTGAGTGGCTCAAAGGCTAGATCCCCATGATTGAGGAATACCTGTTTACCGACATGAACTATACAGGGGATCTGGAACTGATATTTCCACTTGACACACATTCAGGTCCACTTGGTAAGAGGATGGATCAGGGATAAAATTATTTATTGTCTTTTGAATTTTTTGCAATTTTTTTTTTATGGGTGAAACATTCTGACATGAAGCTTTGGCTTGACACAGATGTGGCACTAGTTTGTTCTGTGGTTGTGCCCCACCATGTTAGGTGGGGTGATCAACTACCTGGGGCTCAAGTAGCAGTAGAGGCCACTGCAGTCGCCGAAGAGGTAGATGACACATAGAGTCTGCATGAGGTTGCTAGGAAATTTGAAGGATTGAGAATGGGTGTGTCACCTCTTCCCATGAGAGAGATACTAATCCATATGCTACCACACACAGTTGGTCTACCATAGCGGTTTTTGGTGCCTATGAGGATGTTAGCTAGAGCACTGATTTGTTACCATGAGAAGCAGGGTTAGTGGGAGTAGATTATGGCCATCGGTTGTTAGAGTGAGGCTTAGAAAATAAATTTATGTATAAAACACCCAAGTTTTGGGGAATTTTTGATGTAAAAAGACTGGAAACAATTTATATATATACAAATAATTTTTGGCAATTTTGATGGTGTATGTGTTTGTGTTTTGTGTAAATTTTATAATGAAAGTTGTACATTCATGCATGTAACTATAAGGAATGTGAAATATGCCAACATAGTACATAATTATCCAACGAGTAAGCTAAGGCATTAGATTCTCTTGGAAGGTGTTCATAAGTAAGAGATTGTAATTAATGTTCCAAATTCTGTAACCTTAAAAAGTAATACATAGCAAGATTGGATTTTGAATGTGATAGTGATTATTCAAAGGCATAACAACAAGCTAAGAGTCTAACCTAACCACTAAATTGGAGATTTCGTGAGATGAAAATTCAATAAGGAGTTTGATGACCGACATATAATCAGCAATATTATTTGTGGCACAACCAAGGAAGACCCCCCTATCACTAAGTAGTTGCAACTCAGGTGTGTAAAGAACCCAAACAACTAATGCAATGTTTTGTGTGTGACGACTTGCACCATATGCATATCTGACGTATGATAAGGGTGATGTGGACATATGTGCATAAGAAGAGACATGCATGAGACAAATAAACATTTTAAAATCCAAAAATATCTAGACACACCAAAAGAAGCAAAACTTATATACATAAAGTTACAAACCAGATGCCTAGTAGAGCACTTGGAAAATTACCTTTTCAGATAGAGCCTATTATGGGGCTCTGCGAGTGGGATTCCATCATAGTCATAAATTTTGTAGGCTCCTTTGGAAATAACCTTAGTGACGAAATATGACCCGACCCATAGCGGCTGAAGTGTTCCTACCCCCAAGAGATCATGTTTCTGATCATAAAGTAGGATGAGGTCACTGTCGTGGTAAGAAAAAGGCTTAACATGTTTATCGTATTGAGCTTTGACTCAGTGCTTATGTTATTCAAGAACTAGTGCGGCATCTCAACAAGTCCCATCCAAATGATTAAGTGAGAGAAATATCTATTCTTCGGCAGTCATGCCGGGTAGGAGTTTAAAAAAAAGTTTAAGGGAGGTAATCTAGCACTTGATAGGAAGAACTTCTTCCAGGCCATAGGCAAGCTAAAATGATGTGAAGCCCGTAGAATTTTTTACTGATGTTCGGTATGCCCAAAGTGAAAAATATAACATTATATGCGATCGGGTTTTATGATTTCCTACTAGTCGACGAATCATGGTCTTGAGGATGTCATTTTCAGCTTCAACCTGGCCATTATCATGTGGATAGTAGGAATATGAATGACCTTGGAAAAAACCAAGCATAGATGTTAAATCAGAAATCATATGGTTTTGAAAGTGGGATCCATGCTTTGCAACAATCGTGCAGGGTACACCGAAGCGACAAATGACCTGATTGAACTTGACTAAAGCAAAAATTTCTCCATTAGCTCGAAAAGTGGGAATGTCTTCAGCCCATTTCGTGAAATATTCCACAACAACAACAATGTAGTCGTTTCCATCAGAGGAAGTGGAATTACAAGCTATGAAGTCTGTGCTCCATTTAGAAAAGGGACCAACAGAGATAACTGGGTGAAGAGGGGAAGGGGTCGCATGCATTTTCTTTGTATATACTTGACAAGGATGACACTACTGGACTGTAGTAATAAAATCTTTAAACAAAGTTGGCCAATAGTATCCTGCACATAATATTTTATGGGCAGTAGCCATGCCCGAAATATGGCCATCACACACCCTGCCAGGGCAATCATTAAAAAAAATTTCTACCTCGGTAATATTAAGACAACGTCGAAGAACTGAATAAACGACATGACGATATAAAGTATTATTGAGCACTAAGTGGTGCTTAGACTGCTAGTGGATGCGACGAAGTTCATATAATGATAGATCTGAGTGGAAAAATTGTGTTTGGAGGTAGACAAGAATGTCTCCATACCAAGGATTAGTATATTCAATCAGATAAATAGATTCATCGTGAATAGGATCGTGAGCTACTTCATCTAGGTCGACTCTAGGAAGGTCCAACAATAATTCGGCGAAGACTAAGGATTTTTTGGCCTTGGAAGTAGCGAAAACCAAGTTGAATTACTGGAGGATGACAATCCCTCTGGAATATTTTCCTCCAATAACTTGACGAGACATAATGTGTCTCATGGAATTCTCCAGGGAAATGACAATAGTCTGACGCAACACGATGTAGTGTCGAAAGTGATTGATAGCAAAAACAATTGGCAATGATAGTTTCTCCACATGGGAATACTGTAATTCATGCCCAACAAGACCTTTCGAGATGTAGCAAACCACATGTTCACTATGATCATCGTGTGTTTGAACCAAAAAAATTCTATTTGAGGATGGTGAGGCTGCCAAGTATAAGAGAAAGTCACACATATAGTCAAGAGGACTTAGCAATGGAGCTACGATGAGTGTCTTTTACAAGGCGTCAAACAATCGTTAACATTGATCGTCCCACAAATAGGGTACTCCTTGGTCACACCATTCATCAAAGAATTCAAGAGCATGCATCGGACCTTAGACAATGTAGAACTCATTCCTCTGCTTTAGCAGAGCATACTGATATGAAGAAACACCATATATGTTTAGAAGATTCCAAGGTCCTCGCTAGGGTTGATCATTTCCATCACCATAAATTAAGAGAAGCCATAGTAATTGAGAAAAGAATTAATACTCTTAATAGGGATGATGGATGGAATATCAATAGTTCGTGGGTCCCTTCCCTTTATTCCTAAACCCCGCCCCCCTTTTCTTTTCTTCTCCCCTCTTTGGTTTCCTTCTGATGTCCTCATTAGTTTTTTTTTTAATATTTATTTTTATTTGTTTCTCCTTGTTTCAAAATTTATTATTTTGATCTTAATTTGATTTTAATTTATTTGTATTTTGATCTTATTTTTAAATTAATTTGTCTTACTTGATTATTATCAATTTTATTATTTATTTATTATTTTTAATTGATTAGTGTTGAATATTCTTAATATATTATATTATTAGTTATGAAGGAATATCAATATTTGTTGAAGTCACAATTAAAAATTAAAATAATATAAATAAATAAATATGTATATATATATATATATATATATATATATATATATATATATATATATATATATATAGTTATTTTAAATAGTTTATTAAAATTGATTCATTAATTAGCAAATTGCTTATTTTAATTATTTATTTGAATCCTGCAATGTTCCATTTTATTTTATAATATTTATTCTTATGACTACTAAAAATTTACTGTTGTATCTTTGCTATAGATAATTGATCAGTTAATCTTGCTCTCCAACTTTTTCCTGATGATGAACCTGTTGACGGGAAATTATTATTTTGATCTTAATTTGATTTTAATTTATTTGTATTTTGATCTTATTTTTAAATTAATTTGTCTTACTTGATTATTATCAATTTTATTATTTATTTATTATTTTTAATTGATTAGTGTTGAATATTCTTAATATATTATATTATTAGTTATGAAGAAATATCAATATTTGTTGAAGTCACAATTAAAAATTAAAAATTAAAATAATATAAATAAATAAATATGTATATAAATTTGTATATTTATATATATATATATATATATATATATATTAAATAGTTTATTAAAATTGATTCATTAATTAGTAAATTGCTTATCTTAATTATTTATTTGAATCCTGCAATGTTCCATTTTATTTTATAATATTTATTCTTATGACTACTAAAAATTCACTGTTGTATGTTTGTTATAGATAATTGATCAGTTAATCTTGCTCTCCAAATTTTTCCTGATGATGAACCTGTTGACGGGAAATTCTGTCCGGCCAACAGCAGGGGATCTCCCTGGTAAAAAGTCCCAATTAGACCTTGAACCGTTTGGAATAGGGATCCCGTCCAGGGTGTGGGTCTAGCTACCGATGATTTCTCCTTTCTTTGGGTCTCACTTAAACTCTATGAACCTGTGGATACAAATTTAGTCGGATGATACAAGACATATGATTGATGCATTAAATGTACATATAATACTATGCATAGAAAGATGAAATAATAAAGCATAAGCGCCGAAGGAAATGTTGTTAACAACACATCATTAGGGTCATGCTTGTAAGTTGTTTCAACCACGGAAGAAACAATTATTTGTGGCGGAAACACCTTTCACTTCCTAAATATATTTAAGCAATAGTATGAATGCTAGTAAACAAAGTCATTAACATTCATTAAGAAAGTGAAATGAACTCAACCACCATTCACATATATTCAGCAAACTGTCATGCAAATGTGATATGAATTAAAGATATAGTTCCATTAATCTAAAGATGTTTAGAAACTGAAAAATATAATACTCATAGTGCTCATACATATATCAACATCAGATCCACAAAGGGATTTTGCAAAATGCTTGTATTCATACTCAAAATTGTATAATCCTAGTAATACAATGTTCTTTACTCGAGTCCCAAACAAGAGGCCTTTGATTTGTTCCCGAAGGAAGTATTTATAGGGAAAAACTTTCCCTTTGGGCTTCCTTGACCTTTTGCCTTCCTGACCATTGGGCTACCTTGCAACTTAGTATATTTTGTGACCTGCGACCTCACTGCTTTCTGCGACCTTGCGACCTAATCGTTGGGTCGCTGGGTTGTGCCATCGAGCATTTAACAGGAAATGCGACTTAGCGACCTGGCGACCTGAGGAAATTTGTGACCTGCGACCTCAAGAAAATCTGCCACTTGCGACCTTTTGGAATTTGCGACCTCGGGTGATTCGCGACCTTCTTTCAGTGATCTCTGGGTTTCGCAGCAAGATTTCTTTTCCTTCATCACTATCTCGTGAAAATGACTAAGTACCTTTGCGGTTCTTTTGATCTTTGAAAGGATCCATATTGCCCACCAGAGAAGACCCTAGCTTTGGCTTTGCACGTCGACCAACCCTACCTGCAAACAACGTAACATGGGTCACATGTCTTCAAAATATTGATGCTAAAGCACATTTAGTTAGCTAAATGAATGATCTAGCAAGTAATGAACTTAGACCCCTGGGTGGTCTAGTGTTCTCATATTGTAAACATGTATATTCCCCCTGCAATCACCAGCTACCAGGGAGTCTTCATCTGCTCCTGTGGAGGCTCAGCTAATGAATGTAAACCCCGATCTAGATAAACATATTTCTCTACCTCTAACTGTTCTTGATAGGATCCCCACTTTTCTCTGAATATATAACAGCAAGTATTTTGGGAAACTGAAAGCTACAAACAATGGTATCTAGAAATTTACAGCCTGATGAGTTATGTGCCACATGGAAACCTGAACGAGCTTCCTCAACAGTTACCCCATGGTACCTTATGTGGTGCCGGCTTTGGCAAATTTTCGACATAGAAAATAGTTTCTTGTTATATCTTCAAAGCAACCCACTTCGTGATTGCAATACCAATCCACTGAAAGGAAAGGGTACCAGCTGTTGTTAAGGCATAAAGGCTGAGGTGTTCCTATTGGCAGGCCTATGGGAGCACATGCATTTTAAATATATGATGCCGAAGGGTATTGACACAAATGTGCTTTCCCTTTCACTGCCAATACTTGCAAGCTTTCCTTCACTACCTTGTGTACTCCTCGCATAGCTAAAACGTGGCGCGTCACTATATCCTTGACGGAGCTAATATATGTGCACGCGCACATTTCCTTGGCACATTTCTGATGTTCCATTAACAATGTGATTATAGGGTCTCCTCCCCAATACTTGATCATTTTCTGTCATGCAAGATCGATACCTTTCGCGTCACGTATCCATGCTTTCATGCGTAGCCTACAAGGTCCTTTTGCTCCCCTTTCAAAGCACCTACCACCTCTTGTAATGCACGTTGACCCTATTTCAAGAGTGCGACTTTTGCTTCTGGATAGGCATGGGCATTGCTTTTGAGGGAGGTCGCACTTTGAACGAGAGGTCACACTTTGTAACGGGGGTCGCGTAG
Source organism: Pinus albicaulis (assembly GCA_034641835.2). NCBI lineage: Eukaryota > Viridiplantae > Streptophyta > Pinopsida > Pinales > Pinaceae > Pinus > Pinus albicaulis. The sequence continues at coordinate 1,151,426,040 of CM076570.1, forward strand.
TCAGAGGATTTCTTTGGTTGCAGCTTCCCTTGGACAACCCTTTCTGCGACCTTGCGACCTCGGAGAGGTGGCATAGTGGCCTTGGGTTCGGGTCGCATCTCCTGGCTGGGAGCATACATGCGACTCTGCGACCTGGGTTGATGGGGTCGCTGAGTCGCTAAACTTGCTGAGTTGCAGACGTGGGCAATGTTTTATATCTGTGACCTGGAAACTAATCAACATCACCATTTCAAACCATTCGCTATGCTATCAATCTTGAAAGCTATTCATTTCTCACGTAAGATCGTCCAGGCGTATGTTGTTGTGTGAATACCTTCGCCCATACCTCCTGTATTGTTTCTCTAACAGACCTTGAAGCTGTAAGAGCAGGTACATTCAGACCAGGTTCAGAGGAGGATAACAAGACCAGCAATGGGAACATGAGCTGTTTCAAAAAATTCTTTCCACGGCTTATTTGATTAGGAAGAAAATGCTGCCAGCCTTTGAGAAGCATGTAAGAACTTTTACATATGGCCAAAATTGTGAAAAGGGCTACTTCCACTATAATCCCCATTAGTTGTGCCACGAAACAAGTAGGCGCTAGCATCAACTTGATACAACGCGGCCCTGAATCTGTCGTTTTTTTATGGAGCTCTTTCAGGTATGATTTCACGGAATGATAACAGATATCTAAGAAGTCCCAAACTACCACGCAACTTCCTTATCCACTAAACAGTGAAGAAATTTTCTGGGTTCTGTATTTTGTCTGAACGCCTCAAAGGTTGCGATCCATGGAGCAAAAAAACATACCCCACGATACCAAAGGCCTTGAGGACTGCATCATAAAGACGCATCTTCACAAGGCCGTAGATTGTCCATGCAACACGCGCAGGAAATAAGTCCAAAAGGATGCAAAGGACCAGCTACCATTCCTTTCAGAGCTCCAACACAAGAGTGAAACATTATTTCATTTTAAATTTGAGTGCCCCTGAAAATACAGAGCTATTGTCCATGTCGTTCACAAGAAGCGGGCCGTTTTGCATTCTTAGATACGCCAGACTTGCAAATAAAGTTCTAAAATAGGCAACCAGAAGATTGATTTGTTTAAGTGGATTTTATAGAAATAAAAGCACACGTCCCATGCAAACACAATCGAAGATAAGGATGTGTCATACTATTGTTGATCTGTATCCTCATTGGACGTCAAAGGCTCCCTATGCAAAAAATTCATTAACTTGGATGCCTTCCAGAATATTTGAACTTGCGAGGTCATTATGTTTGTGTGTGCCCCGATCATAACTGCTTTCTTTATCAATAAGAGAATGGTTGGAGTGTATGTCTCTTCATCTGCACTATATTGAAGCTGGATTGTAACTGATTTAGCTGCTATTTTAAATGATGATGTGCTGAAATGGATTCAAACTCAGCTACAGGAATTTAGACCTTAAGATTGATATTGATGTTGAATAGATGTACGATTAAGACACTCTTTGCAATAAATCATCGATGTTGCTGTAAATTCCAATTCAAGAACCATAACCATACAAGTGCCCAGTAAAGCCACAACCAGCAACATGGACTGAAGGTTTTTTACACTTTCCAAGAATCTTTCTTATCCTTGAACCCTTCCTTGTGCCAGGAAGAAGTTCCCTTCTATATGTCGAAAGCAGTTGGGCGTTCTAGCAGTGGCTAGCTTTGGCGTGCCTGCATAACAGAGGATACAATGCAAAAGCCCCACCTTCTCCGTTGTCATCAGCCTTCGACACTGTAAAGGCATGCTTGAATAAAATGTGCCAAAGTTAATGTCCAGAAGACAATGGGCAATGCTCCGAATAGCTCTTCACTTTTGGAATGTTGAATGTCTTCAGCAAAAGTGCTTCTAAAAACATAAAGTGGAAAGATACTTAAATCGCTATGGACAACACCAAGACTCTAATATGCCGATGCTAGAACACTCTTCCAGGATTCTTATATTTCGCAACGAAATGAGTCTAGGTATCCGAGGTGCATTAGTGAAGAATTTTATTGCATCGGTCAACCACGAACAATTTTTTCCTTGATCCTTTATCTGAATGAACACACACCACATCATCCTCCATCTAAAAATAATGTTAAATTTCTCCTCCATCTCACTTGTGGGCGCATCCTCATCATCTGCCTTAACATTGGTCTTCAAAGGTAGCCTTATGTCTCATTTCCACCTTGGCGGGGGCATGTGGATGAAAGTGTCATGTTTCACAGCTGTGACCTTTTCGTTGAGCTTAATTTTATTTCCCTCAGTGTCATGACAACTTTGATGAGTTGATCGGCCGTGGGATTGACCTGTGTGAAACATTATAACATCAATTAGTTCATAGTTACTCTTTGAGAATGGTGCCCCTAGATAAATTATATGAGACCAACGAGCTTAAGAGAAGTACTCAAATAACATGCTTAATGACCAATGGCGAGGGGGCTGCTAATGTACATCCCCAATGCACAGAAAAGTTCCTATTCGAGCGTATGCTGTATGTTCCCTCCCACACATGGCGTGATTGCAGCGAAAACATCTGATCATGATGGTGAGAAAGCTCATGAGGGGTTGGGGATAGGTCACTGGGATGTCACTGACTACAGGTCAGGTGAAAGACCTTAATGACTAAGCGAGCAGAGGGGGACCCGAAATTTCGAATATACCCAAAATTTTGGGTGTTGTTGTAGCGGCTACAACATAACCTCACTAAGGGGTCGAAACATGTTGACCCTAAGATATCAATGTCATTTTTCCAGAATATTTATGCTTAATCCATGAATCACAGAAGCCTCCAATATCAGAGGGTATTCCTTCCTTGAGCATGCACATAAATACTTTCATTAATTCAGCATAGTTAACAATGAAACGATGTAAGAAGTTTGCCTTCCCTTGAAAAATTTGGAGTTGAAGGATGGATTGTGTTGCGGAAAATTGAGTAATTGTGTTTACCTTATCGGGATCAACCTGTATCCCATGTTTATATACAATGAATCCAAGAAGATGCCCAAAATCAATAAGGAATGCACACTTATGTAAATTTAGATAGATTTTATAGAACCTACACCTAGGAAAGATTTCTAGAAAGTGAGATAGGTGTTGGGATTGTTTCTTGGAGTGAGTAGGAAGATCATCCAAGTAAGCCTGAAAAATGTGTCTGATATCGGGTAAAGCATAGTCCATATTGATATGGAAGGTTGCACTTGCATTCTTGATACTGAATGGGAGCTTACAATACACAAATGTGCCCTAAGGACAGATGAAGGAAGTTTTATGTTGGTCGTTAGGTTTAACAGCAATATGGGTTTATCCTGAGAATCCATCCTTGAAGGAGAAAGATTCACAACCCCCGCAATCATCAATTAACTAGTCAATAAATAGAGTTGGATAATTTTCTTTCGGACAGGCGACATTCACATCGCGGTAGTCGACACAAACGTGGATGGTAATTTTTTTTTTCTACAGGAACTAGATTAGACACCCATTTGTTTAAGGGAATGGGATAGATGAAACCAACAAACAATATTTTTTCGACTTCAATCTTGATGAGAGTTATTTTTCTATGGTGGACGAGTCGAAGTCTTTGTCGAATAGGTCTGGCATTGTTATAAATATTGATCTAATGCTAAAAAATAGAAGGGTCTATGCCAGGCATTTCCTTGTAAGACCAAGCAAATACATCACGAAATTCCCTAAAAAGGAAGGTGAAGCTTGCAATTTCCTCGGGACTACACTGAGCTCCAATCTGAATATTTTCCATGATACCTATTTTGAACAAGATATCAATGAGCATAATCTTAAAAATGTTACCCAAGTTACCTTCCAAATCCGTAGTTTGGATAGTCATATAAGCTGAAGGAATGTCAATCTGGGGTTGGTCAAAAGGAGGGATTTGTAAAGATGTTGCGTCTGAATCAAATATTGAAGTGCTATGATGAGAATCATCCCAAGATCACTCGTCTAAAGACTTTATATCCCAAATAGCTTCATCTATAGGAAATAATTCATTGAGGTGATTGTTAGAGGGAGAGGCGATGGGATAGGAAGTGGTACCATAAGTCATAACCAAAGCAGTAGAAGAATCAGATGTAGATTAAATGGCTTGGTAAGCCAATTCAGCTGGTGACAGTGACATCTATTCTCCATAGGAATCAAGGTATGAAGAGCCTGGGAATTTCCAAGGATTGGTAGGGCCATTATAAATGGTTGAGACCATTTAAACCATTTGTGGAAACCTGGGTGGTGGGAGAGGAAAATAGCCTAAGAGAGAGGAACCCTTCAAAAGATTGGTACCAACACTGACATAAGAGTCAGGTATGCCACCCACTAAGGGAACATTTCCGCTACGTAATGGGGATTAATATAGGGTACAGAAGGATATTTGATCCATTGTGACTATTTTCCCATTTAAAGGGGAAAGGATGAGTTGGAAGATCAAAGAAATAATGGAAAACAAGGCATAAGTAAAACTACGACCCAAAAGAAGATTGCGATGTATGACTTCATTGTAAACCATTACATTTTTCCCACTCAGAGTGATGGGGTAGCTAGCAAGGTATCCTTTTGGGATGAAAGCGTGACCATCGAAATCTTTGAGGGAATTCAATGGTGGTGAAAGAGTGTGACAACCCAAGGCGAGCTAACAGGAAGTAAACATTACACAAGTTGAAGCACCTTTGTCAATGACAGATCGATGGATAGCTTTGCCTTTCGATACGACCTGCACTTGAAATGAAAGCTGATGGGAGAGGCAAGGCTTACTCTTTTACATGTCGAAAATCGATAGATTTGATTCTTGAGGGTCAATTCCACTAATGGATAAAATCAAAGATTTCCGTTGTGCTGGAAAATTTTGCAATACTTCGAGGGAAGACATAGCAAATAGTTCTTATGCCAAATATTCTACAATGTTGTAGTTTTGGGCAGCACGTGCATAGATATTTTGTGTCATGTGACGAAGAGTCCCTTTGAGGGGATGAATGATAGGTTCAACAACAGGTCTGTCGATATGCAGATCGTTAGGCAGTGGTGGATTAGAATTCAAGGCAGTGTCTGAAGCATTAGCGACTGAATTTCCATAATTAGTGGCTTGCGTTTGCAGATCAACCATTTCAGAGGTGTAAAAAATTGATGATCCTTCACCTAAAGGACGTAGATGTGAAATGGTGTTTCCCCCTTGCGGTGGTTGTGGTGGATTCAATACAAGGGGTTGTTGTTGCTAAGCAGGGAATGTGTTTTTGAAGACTGCATGGGTCCAGCCAGTGTCCTTTTGTGCAAGGAGGTATATGCATTCTTGAATATGAGGACATTTATAGGTCATATGGTCCTCAACACATATCTTCCAAGGGAACTTGACAATTTTTTCCTTCCCTTTCTAAGATATAACATCAACTTTCTGATTGGGATTGTTCTAGGTAGCGAGCTGCTCCTCGGAAGGAGAGGTATTTTTCTTATTCTTACTGTTGGGTTTTTGTGTATACTGCACAATGTTGATTGCAACGATTGGATGAGAAGAGGATTAAGTAGTAGGAGTGTTATCGCCAACAACAAATAACTGGTCATCTTGCTCGCTCATTTGTTTTACTGCATCCCTAGAGGTAGCGTAGATGATGTTCTCAGCATGTGCACCGGGTTGCTGAGTAACGAGAGCATTAGAAGTTCAGGGGGCATGAGGTATTAAATCATAAAGCATGCCAAATTGTGAATAGATCAAATCTAAATTCTGGGCACGATGAATAGATTGGTCTTCCATAACCGCAATATTTATGACAAATTCCTTGGAAATAGGGGGGAGAAGAGACTTGCAGAACTAGTCTGCTAAGAGGTGATCCAGAATGGGGGCTTTGAAAAGCCTCCACCTGTGTATTCATTCATGGATGCAACCAGATATGTGGGTGGAGGTGTCTTGGAATGAAGTAGTAAGGATTTTTTTTCCAGTTTCATAGCAGATAGGAAGTTGGAAGTGCTTTAGAAATTACATTTCCAGGGCACCAAAGGTATTGATTGACGCACATGGTAACTCATTGTACCACTTCGTAGCATTACCAATAAGGGTGCAGGGGAAGAGTTTGAGCTGAATACTATCATCAACCATGGAGTTCAATACACATCATAAATGGTAAGTGGTGACATGCGTAGCTGGGTCATCCCCTTTTTTCCCTTCGAATTTTGGAATGTTTGTGGGTATCTTATGTGGGATTGGAGGCCAAAGCAAGTTGTAATTGATGGGGTCATTAGTCAGCTTATGTAGATCTGGGATGTATAAAGTTTCCAAGAAAGGAAAAGGTGTCGGTACCCCCGAATCTGACCAAGGTGGTTCAGGATGACTTGAAGGACCAAAGAGTCCCCCTATCAAATTGTTTCCAACAGGATATGGGGTATGCATCATATAATAACTTCCTAGTTGTGGCGGTGCAGTCATATAAGTTGGCAGTCCATATGGGATACTAGGCTGGGTGGAAAAAGGTTGGTTACCCCCTAGATATAAATTTCCCCTTGGCTCAATTGTGGTCGAGGAGGGAGTGCCCAAATGGATGTAGCAGGACCAGGTTAAGGGATATTATTGGCCACATAGTTTGTAGTAGGTGCAGGACTGACACCAACATAGTGTCCAATTGGAGGATGCAAGTTGATATAAAAAGAATGAGGTTGTCCTATAAATGGTAGGGGAACATGAATTCCCTCAAAAGGTATATGCATATAAGAAACATTTCCCCTAGGCATCTGAGCCTAGGGGTTAGAACTTAGCAGGGGGTTCCAACCAAAAGGATTTCTGAAGGCAACCGCATTAACAACACTACTAGGAGTCATAGCCGGTGGTCTAGGAGTTAAAAAAATAGAGGTGGAGACTGGGAGATACTGAAATCCACTCATAAAAGGTGTAACTTGGTTTCCTGTACTAGGAATAGTCTGAGTAGCAGGGTGAGAAATCAATGGTGTAGGACTGACAGTAAGCGAGGGGAGTGATGATGGAGAAAAATGTTTCACAAATACCACGACCCACTGGTCGCGATAGGAATATTAGATGTGCAGACTGATGAAGGCATGACGGGTACATGTGCTACCTGAACGAAAATAGGTCCAAGAGGATCAGTGAGAGGAGGATTATAATGAGGTAAAACACCTTCGTTAAAGAAATTCTCAGGAAACAAGGTATCTTCAGAAGTGTTATATGATTCAATGTTAGAAACTAGAGATTGATATCCTGATGAGGGAGAATATGATTCACTGAAGCTTGATAGGTCCTCCAGAGTTAGTGGGGGAAGACCTTGTTTCCTTATAGATAAATGATGAGGGTCGAATGTAGCCACGGTGAAAGATATATTTTATCAAAATTTTAAATGTGGTATTTTTTATAGTCTTGGTGTCAACAATCCGGCATCTAAAAATAAAATAATACTTTAAAGGAAATCAACAAGCACTGAAGGAACATAACTCTGTCTGATAAACACCACTAGATGGAGATGAAACCTAGTATCACAGTGGCTAAAAGGGAGAGCCGACCAAATGTACAGTTACGATTACTCCTGAGCTTTGCCTAAACCTCAATAAGAAGGGTCCAAGTACTCTCGTGAAGATGAGCACCCTCCCAAAAACCCAGAGACAGAGTAGGTTCATTTTTTTAGGTACCAGGGTAGCCTGCCCCAATCACCTTGTGTTCATCCCTAAAAATTTTGGCCACTAAATTTACCTCAAATTATAGACACCATCGGGGGCAGTATGTTGTGTGGGTATGACACCTAAGTCCCAAACTTAGTTCTGATATCCCATAGGGAATCCCCAGTACACAAAATACCCATAATAAATATAATCGAATGTGGGATACCTTCTCTCACACTCTGATGTTGTCTCATGCTTAACTCACTTGTAAGAGGATCCATCCTAGATGATATGAGTACTATAGGATTTTAATCTCATTAATGACACTAGACTGAGTTCAAAACCTTGGGTAGTTTACTCACCATTGCCTAGCCCATGATCCTAGCTTAAACTAATCTATGTGTATGCTAAAAAGATATTTTTTGATTACTTTTATCAAGAGATTTATTTTATGTGAACTTGATTAGTGTCTCTGGAGGAGGTGTTGACGTGTTGAGTTCAGTGAGACTCTAACTCAAACCATGCAAGAAAAATTCTTTTATATTTCCATTCGATGAAAAATATTTCTTACATGGAGAGAGTATCTATACATCATTTTAGAAATTACGCATCCAATTGAAATCCAAACACATGCAAAGAAATTCATACATACAATGCTCTTATAACTAACCCAATGTAACAAAACAAATCAAGCTAAAATAACCGAAAGCTAAAGTTTTTTTTTTTTTTTTTTCCTTTTTCTGAAAATTAAATGCAAGTAAGCTATTCTTCAAAAGAAACATGACCATGCAAGAAGCCAACCAAATAAATTTCACAGCTACAAATCCCAAGGACAGACCACAGGCAACCTATCAACCCAAGAATCCAGAGGATTGAGTGCATGTCAAGATATTGGCTCAGTAACACGGCCTAGAAGTACAAGCATAGCATTAGTAGCAGGGATAACAAATTTTCCAAGAAGCTAGGCAACATTATAACGCTCTAATCAACATAGGAAGGTGTGTTACAGAGGATTAGGGTGAAAAAGGGTCTAATCAGGGTATGAGCAGAATATGTGAGCAGTAGAAGAGGTTAGGAAGCATATAGGGTGATCAAAATTTAGACCAAGAAGAACAAAAATACTTGGAGAGAAAGAGAGATGTAGAAACTAGGAGATAAAATTTGGGAGATAAGAGTGTTCCCCAGTGGATTCACCAATTTTTCTATAGGGATTAATGCACTGGTGGTTGTAGATAGAAAAACCTCTCAGTTTTTCTGGGACCTAAGGCAGACATAGTGAGATGACCTACAACTGTTCATAGATACATGCACATACTCATGTTAATCTAGGAATCGACAAAGTAAAAGAGAAGGATTACCTCTTAGTCCTTAGTGTAGATTCGTTGGAGTTCTTAGTGTGACAAGAAAAATTTCCTCTACCAGCTCTCAGATCAGAACCTGCACATATAAAAGACACAAAGTAACCTTCACAACTTATGAAACCTTAACTATTCGAAACATCAACATATAACAATATATAAAGCTTGCATGCACCTAAGATAAGTATTTATATCTCCATTGAACCAATATATAAAGAAATAAGGTGTTAATATTATCAAATAGACAAAAAAAGAGAAGATATATATTATTAGATGAGAGAATAATGATCACAATGATGGTTGTTGAATCAATTCTTCCCTTAGCTCCTTAGCTCCTCTCTCTCTCTCTCAATAAAATTCTTGACAACATAACATTGCTCAAATTCCAATCCTTCTTACAATGGCCTAGCCTCTAATTTATAAATGAGGAGTCGCTCAATCCTTGCCAAATTATTCATAAGTTCCATTGAGGAAAAAGCTATATGTTTCCTCACATTATTTCTCTTTCCTGATTTGTGTTCTTGTTAGGATTAGTAATTTCCTTAGACAATATTGAGGTGGATGTTTCTGACTTTTTGAGCTGACATTGAGTGAAAAGTGGAGTGTTAGTCAGTAAAATTGTGCTTTGACCTTTAGAATCTCATAAAAATCCAGTAACACTTACCCTTAGGCAAAAAAAAGTGTTAAACTCGGGACTAATGCACCTTGTTGGGTCACAGGTGGTGTTATAATGCCCTTTGTCTATTTTTGGGGTGTGTTACCCTGGAAAATGGGCCTGTAACTTAGGGTTTTCTTCCAGTCAAAGTGTCCTTCTCCTCTTAGCTAATGAGGAGTTCATTTTTGTGTATAAAAATAACCTATACCACATGTTATTGTACAAGGGTATCTATAACAAGGGAATCCCAAACCTGGGTAAATGAGTGTAGGAGGGAACAAATCACGGTACATGAGTTACCCTAACCTTTGTTTTTCCACCCTCCTTCATATGCCTTTTTCCTTTTATTGATTTTTCTTCATAACTACTAAGGGCTCTAGGGGATGAGAGCATGATGTGAAATATGTAGCAGTGGATACCCCCTTAACGTGGGGCATATCATCACCCATGAGGGTTTGCAACAATCATGGATTCCTTAATGATATAGGGGGATCATATAAGGCCCATAAGAACCAGGGTGATGGCCATGGATAAGGGATAGATCTCATGTTGGATTTTTCCCATGTGTTAAATTTGTATGTCCCAACCATTATTTTAATTTTGTGATACATTTCTTGTTGAGAGTGGCCAAATTATGCTTTATATTTTCTTTATAGCTACTTCAACCTCTAGGAATCGTTCCAGGCCTAACCCAAAGTGTGGAAAGGGGGAGGGGGAGGCTAACCCTATGTGGACTCGGTGGAAACATGTAGACCCGAATGGTAAAATAGATGAATGGGGCTAAAATGAGTGGAACAAGAGTGATGTAAGTGGTATCAGGAAGTAGGACCATGAAACCAAAATCAATATTTCCCATGTAGTGCGAAACTAAAATCCAAATAGTCAGTAAAGGAGATCCTACAGGGCTAGGATACAAGTATACTCACAAAATAAGGTAGTGGTGACAAGAATACAAGCGTAACCCACTCTTTCTACCAAATCCCCCCACCAATCCATGCCTAAACATGCCCATGAAAAGTAGGGAAAATTAATCAATTATACCAATGAAAATCCATACCTTTGGGGTTGGGAGGCCCAACTTCAAACATACATTCATGACAAGTTGTCGAGGGACCACATGGCTAGCTCAGGTGGCAGAGAAAATGCAACATTGATCTATCTAGTGGCTGCAAGGGGTATCTGGCTATCGACTAAGAACCATCTAGGAGAAACATTTTCTCCTATATACACTACCCACATGTGGTGCGTAACAGTTTCTACAATGGCTAGTTGTGGTCTTCGTAAGATCAAAAGATATCCCCTAGGTAAGGTTTAGGTTTCAATGCTATGAAATTGGGGGGGGTATTACCAAGAATATATAAAAATTACCACTTCTTCTAGAACCTCTTCAGGTTTGATGGTGGACAATTAGCTACTTGTAATACTATTGGGTTTATCCTAAGTCCTAAATCTCCTAGAGCTTCCATTGTTTCATGGGTCATCACATTGATGGTAGCTCCATGTTTGATCAATTTGTTTGGAATAATTATATGATCAATCTTCATAAGGACACTTGGGTTATCAAGATATGAGTATTTAGTAGTGACCCTCCCGCACATAAGATCAATAAATTTTCCCATAGCATGTACAATTTAAGTATCTATCCTTTTATGCCAAGTATCCTCAAGTATATTTATCAAAATAAATTTTAATAGATAGGAACATATTTAATGGCCTAAAACAATGATATGTGAAGACAAAAATTATTGAGTTCTCCTGAGATCAATTCAAACTCAAGATAGGTAGTAGGTTTTTCTTGGTACAATCTCTTAGGGTAAGGAGGAACTTATGGTTCTGGGCTAGTTTGAATGGTTCTTAATATTTTAGGATATTTAATTGGTTTCGGTTCTTCAATTGGAACTTCCTCATTAAGATCCTTAATTTGTACTAGAGGATTTCTCTTATTTAAAATATTCATTAACCTAAGGTAAATATCATGAAAATCCATGGAAGAGAGAATAAGTGAGGTACCTAAGGTGAATGACAATCTAGGGAAGAGAGAATACACAAGGTAAGTAGAAAGGCCAACAACTTTAATTGATTGAGACGTATTACCATTATTCAAATTAGGAATTGGTTGTGAAGGAATTTTAGGTCGAGGATGGGATGATGTGGATAGTTGCATTGTTGGAGAAATAAAATGTGGCATAGGTGGTTCAAGTAAGGCTTGTTGGGTACCTCCTGTTGTGGCTCATTTGCATTTACTTTTGAAATATTTCCCAAAACACCAAAAAAATCATATATGTTAGAAAATGTAAAAATTTTGTATACTGAAAAAGAATTTTTGATTTATATGTTGGTGTATTAACATTGTATGCAGAGATGTGAAAGCGAGTCGAGTCAGGCTTATTCGCGTGCAGAATAGTTCAAGAGTTGGGCCGATTGATGCGTTCAGAACATTGCACATAGGTTAGGGTCAAGTCATGAAAATATACGTGCAGAATAGTGTTCGGAGGCTTAAGTGCAATCACATGTGGAAAGCCTGCCCGCATATCACAAATTGCAATCACAAAGCTCAGGAGGAATAGAACAAGGTTGAATCGCCGAAATGCGAAATGCAATATAGTTTGGAGCTCGATCTAAAGTATTTGAAGTCCGGCTGTGGAACCCTCTCGCATATTGCGCATCGCACATCGCAAGCTCAGGAGGAATGGTGCTAAGCAATATGTTATGAATGTCGAAACACGAAGTGCGATAAGGGCCAGACGCGATGCAACTTAGAACTAGAATTTAATGTATTCCAATCGCACATCGCAAGCTCATGAGGAGGAAGGGCACTAAGGAATAAGTTATAAATGTTGAAATGCAAAATGTTACAATATTTCATATCGGTGATTGCGATTTGCGATCGGCCCTACCTCCACTTTCCACGTCATCCTTACCTCTATCGCACATCGCACATTGCAAGCTTAGGAGGAATGGCGCTAAGGAATATGTTATAAACGCCAAAGGCCGAAATGTGATGGAAAGGTGGATGTGATACCCTTCAAAGGTTAATTTAAATTTATTTAAAGTCCAGGCCCTATTTGTAGATGTGTTATTTTATGAAGAAACGTGAATGCAGGAAGTAGACTTGGGTAACACCCGACCCCGTGCAAAATAGTGTTGTATGCGGTGGCGCCTTGTAAATAAATGGAAGATTGAATGCTGCAGGAATGAGCAGAAGAGGTAAAGTCAGATAGAAGGGGACATGGTAACATTGTTTGAAGTGCAGAGGCATAGGTAGAGTCAGGCAAAGGGAGAACATGGTGGCACGGTTGGAAACACAATAGCCGGGTCAAGTCGGGCAAAGAGGCATTATTGCAGAACTGTTCAAATACCACATCAGAAATAGAAAATACATGACAGCAAGCAGAAAAGATAAATATGTTCAAATACCACATCAGAAATAGAAAATACATGACAGCAAGCAGAAAAGAGAAATATTGAACTCTGGAAGAAATGCAGGGCAAGGATGTCCGATCTATTAGGGAGACACATCAGCGCTTCAAGGAGACGCATCAGCAACAAATCAAATTCAACAAAAGGAATAATATTTCAAGTTTTAATTTGTTCTTTTGTTTGTTAAGATCAAAGCTATAGTGATGTCCTCAATTGCAATGTAATAATTAGTTTTAACAGTTTAGGTAGCCAAAGTAGTTTAAGAAATTCTAACAGTTACGAACTATTTTTGATGTATTTAAGCAAGACAGAAAGAAAGAATAGGGGTTCCGAGTTTTGGACCTCTCGAAGACTAAATATTTGGTACTTACTTTTCCGAGGAATTAATGAAAGAAGCATCAATTTTCCTGCAACTGTTGATGGTGATTCGTTTTTCCTATGATATTTTGTGTTCTTTCTTCCTTTAATGAAGTGAAGTAATGTAGTTGTCGGTCTCTTAATTACATCTGTGAGTAAGAGTTAAATAACCTTATTTTGCGCTCCTTCACTCCAGTTTTCTCTCTCTCCATGAATTCTCTCTAAAATTTAAAAGTAATAGATTATGTGTTTACATCATATTATTTTGAGTTTCCTCTCTCTTCACAAATTCCCTTTGAAATTTAGAGTGATAGATTTTGTGTTACAACATATCATTTTGAGTTTCTTCTACAATTCTTCTTTTCCATTCAGATATCAGCAGTTAATGGCATTGTAGAGTATTTCATTATACCAGATTGTTAAGGGTTTAAAGAATTAGTTTCCAAAGGGATTGAACGAAGACCACCTGATATAATTAGTTTTGTGACACATTTTTAAAAAATGTCTTAAGTACTGATTCCTTTCCATAGCCGAGGAATTGTCTCTTAAGATACAACATTTTCTGGTGCCATTGTTTCTAGGGACGAAGAGACGAAGTTTATTTTCCCTGGTTTTTTCATATTATTTCCTATGGTTGTTCAGTGAGGAGGAAATATTTGACTGTGTTTGTTATTCTCAGAATTCTAGATCACAAAAGGCCTCACACGAGGTCATATACCTCACAGCAGAAGGTCCTTGCTTTGTCAAACCCTGAAAGATTGGTTTCTAAAAGGGTTTGGAAACCCAAAACCCCCTCAACACCTAGTCCTACACTGTCTGCTCCTGGTAGTAATTCTAGTAATCCTTTGTTTGAAGATATCTCTAAAGTACTTCCTTTCTTGGAATAGGATTCACCTTTCACACCAATTTATTTTCAATAACCTAAGTTGGAAGAACACTCCTTTGAGTATGTTTCTTTCACTTTTACTCAAGCTCAAAAAACTCTAGTTGTTGGTCCCTCTACCATTGTCCATCAACCCTCTCCCATACCATTTTTAACTCCACCTCCGTTCATTTTCACAGCAGGTTCAATGACTGCATCTAACCAAAGAACAGTCAATCAAGGTGCAAACATAGTAGTACTAGCCTTTTTGTTAAACATATATGCTCCACTTAACCTTCCACAACCAATGAATGCAATGCCTCAAGAGTATCTTAAATTACTCCCTCGTTTTACTAGAGAAGATGAAATAACTGCAGAAAAACAATTGCCTGTGTTTTGTAATTTTGCTGAAAATATGAATGTAGAACATCTTGATGTTGTAATGAGGCTTTTTGTTCAGGCTCTGGATGGAGAGGCTAGAAAGTGGTTTAAGGGATTTCCAAATGATTCTATTAATACAAGGGAAGAACTGGAAAATCAATTCACTCAGAGATGGGGTGAAAAAAGGGATCATGGATATTCACTAACAGAATTCAATGCAATCAAAAGAAAACCATATGAGAATATATCATATTTTATCAAAAGGTTCAATAAATTGTATAACAATTTTCCTGTAGAAATGAAGCTCCCTCCTTTTGGAGCAAAGGTCGCTTTTTCTGTGTCTTTTGAAGCCGATTTTAGTTTCACACTTAGAGAAAGGAGATCCCCTACTCTAGAGCAGATACAGACAGATTATTTAGAAATTGAAGCTAATATGACTACATTTGGGAAGGAGAAAGGGAAACAACCAGTCCAAGAGAAGGGGAAAGAAAAAGAAGAATCATCACAAGATCAAAGAATTGAAGATATGACAAAGGTGATATAAAAATTTGTCAAATAAGCTAGTTAAGATGGAATTGGAAAGTAAAAACCCCCAAACACAAGTACAACAAAACCGAGGAGGATTTAACCCTCGATTCAGAAGACAACCCCTGCAAATTTTGCAGAGGGAAATAAAATATCAAGACCATGTTCAAGCACCATTGTATATAGAAGCAGCACCCGGAGATTCAGTAGAAGATGACCAAAAGGAAGCTGGAGATCAAATATCTGTTGTGTACACAATAGAAAAGGATGAAGAGGAATATTGAGAGGGAGAATATGTTGAAGCTAAAGTATCTTTTGATCAATATGAAATGGATGAATATTGTAGGAAATTCACAGATTTCATGCAAGCTGAGTTACATAAAAAGTATGATTTAAGGTCTAGAAAGAGATCTTGAGTGCAGGATAATGAAGGTGAACAACAAGATTCTATTCCTCCCCCAATGGCGAGTCCACAACAAAAGGACCCTGTAAAACAAGTCAGTAATGGGAAGAAACCTGTAAATTCAGTTAATAGAACGAATGTGCAGCAGGGTGAACCTTCCCAGAGAAAATCAGTTGATACTAATATTTTGGAGAGAGTTGTTCCTGTACAAGAACAAGCAACAAATTCTAGAAAGAGTGAAGAAGAACCTGAAAATAATGTTAAAAAAACTCATGCTTTCAGTTTTACAAGAGGGTTGGAGAAGGTAAAAATCCGGGTACCTCTTCTAGAATTAGCTAAAATACCAGTCTACAAGAAAGAAATTTCAGAATTTATTAATCTCACACAGATTGAAGATATAAGTGACACTATGAACTTACAAGAAGAAAAGCCAGTCGTTGCCTTTGGTCCTCATGTAGAAGAAGTATATCCTTCTATTACACCATTCTATATTTCTCTATTGCTTCATGATTTTATTCTCCATAATTGTATGTTGGACTCAGGAGCATCCCATCATCTAATGCGATTGTCTATTATGAAGGAAATAAACTTGTAGATTACCAAACCTTACAGGGATATGTATTCATTTGATTCCAAAAGGGTGAAATGTGTTGGGTTAATTAAATATGTGGTATTTTCTTTGGCACAAATTCCAGCAAAGAGTATATTCATGGATGTAGTTGTTGTTGATATTCCATCTAGGTTTGGAATGCTCCTGTCAAGATCTTGGGGAGAAAATTTGGGAGGTGTTATGAAATTAGATTTCACTTATGCTATAATTCTTGTTTTTAATGGGGAAGAAAGGAGATTGTACAAGGAAACAAGGTTTGTGAAGACCACTACCAAGAAATATGCAGGAAATTACCCAATTTATAGTCAAGAAACTGAAGATCTTTCACGTTTCATGCTGCATGAATATGTAGAATTTGTTGAAGACATAGGGAAGAAACTCTCTTCAGTAGTTGTAAATAATGAGTTGCACTCAAAAAATATTTGGAAATGCTACTTTGATGGTGCCTACTCCAAGGAAGGTGCAGGAGGTAACCTCATGCCTTTTTCTTTCAAGTTAGAATTTCATTCAACAAATAATGTAGCTGAGTATGAGGCGTTGATAATTAGCCTTCAAGTTTCTAAACAAACGGGAGTTCAGTGTATTTCAATTTTTGGTGACTCTGAATTGATAATAAGACATATTAAAAATCATTTTCAAACCAAGCATCCGAGATTAAGATCATATAGGAATGAAGTTTGGGATTCGATAGAGAACTATTTTGAAGCCTTCAATCTTCATTTTATTCCGAGGGAGGAGAATAGATTGGCAGATTCTTTAGCAGTTGCAGCTAGCACCTTCAAACCACCTATGAATCCAAGGTTAAGGTATGAGATTGAAATTAGACATAGACCCTATATTATAGATAATGTGAAAAATTTGCAGGTGTTTGAAGACGATGAGTAGATAAATAATTTCTTAACAATGATTTGAAACTTTGAAGATTTTGAGATAGATCAAGAAGAAGAACAAGCAGAGAAAAAAATAGAAGTAAGATATTTCAAAAATTCAATTGGTGATCAGAAGATTATTCAGTTGAAAGATAATGTACTCCCTAAAGGTTTGGTTCCTCTTGAGAGACCGTTTGATTCAAATGATGTTGTTGTTAATTCAAATAAAATACATCAAGAGGAAGAGATGGAAGATTGTAATTTGGGAACTGAGCAGGAGCCAAAAATGGTGAAGTTATTCAAAGGTGTTCCCAAAAATTATAAAGAAAGATATATTGATTTCTTTAAAAAGTATCTGGATATGTTTTCTTGGTCATATGAAGACTTGAAAACGTAAGGTAAAAACATAATACAACATAATATCTCATTGAAAGAAGGAATCAAACCACACAAAAAAAATCTCAAACAGATTAATCCATTACTGTTAGCTCCAATTGAAAAGGAAGTGAAGAAATTCCTGCAAGAAAAAATCATAGTCCCCCTCAGATATTCGGATTGGGTTTCTAATCTAGTTCCTGTGAGGAAGAAAAATGGAGAGATAAGATTGTGTGTGGACTTCAAGAATTTGAACAGATCATCTCTAAAGGATAATTATCCTTTACCTAAAATGGATTATGTCTTACAGAAGGTGACAAGAGCTTACAGGATGTCTATGGTTGATGGATTCTCTGGATATAATCAAGTGGCAGTGAATCAGGAAGATCAGAAAAAGACAACTTTCACAACCACCTGGGGCACCTTCATGTATGCAAGGATGCCATTTGGTCTTATGAATGCAGGTGCAACTTTTCAAAGGGCCATGGACATAGCATTTGTTGGAGACAAGTATGTGGATATATATTTGGATGATGTAATTGTTTTCGTAGGATCAGATGATGAACACCTAGAACATCTGCAAAGAACTTTTGAAAAGTGCAAGAAGTATGGTATGTCACTAAACCCAAAAAAATGTTTGTTTGCCTTGGAGGAAGGTAAACTATTGGGTCACATAGTTTCAAGACAAGGGGTAAATATTGATCCAGCAAGGGTGGAGGCAATTCAGACCATTCCTTTACCCAGAAGCAAGAAATATATTCAAAGATTTTTGGGAAAAATAAACTTTCTGAGAAGATTTGTACCAAATTATGCTGAGCTTGTGAGAAATATAATTGACATGTTGAAGAAAAATGCAGAAGTGAGGTGAGATAAGTAAGAAAGAGAAGAATTTGCTAGAATAAAAGAAGCACTTTAGGAAGCTCCTGTTTTAATAAGTACTGATTATCAAAATGTATTTCAAATATTTTCATTTTCTTCCCCCACTACTATTGCTGTTGTGTTATTGCAGAAAAATGAGGACAGTAAGGAACAACCAGTGGCATTCTTTAGCAAAGTTCTCAGAGTTGCTGAGCTCAAATATAACATTTTGTAGAAACAAGTGTATGCATTGTTCAAAACACTCAAAGCCTTCAAGAATTATGTGCTACAATCCCAAATAACCGCTTATGTACCTAATTATGTTGTCAAGGACGTTTTGGTTCAAAGTGATGTTGAAGGAAAAAGAGGAAAACGGATAGCTAAAATCTAGGAGTATGATTTGGACATTAAACCCACCAAGTTAATATTTCTCAAAACACCAAAAAAATCATATATGTTAGAAAATGTAAATTTTTTGTATACCAAAAAAGAATTTTTGATTTATATGTTGGTGTATTAACATTGTGTGCGGAGATGTGAAGGCGGGTCGAATCGAGCTTATTCGTGTGCAGAACAGTTCAAGAGTTGGGCTGATTGATGCATTCATAACATTGTACACAGGTCAGGGTCGAGTCGTGTAAATATATGTGCAGAATAGTGTTGAGAGGCTTAAGTGCAATCACATGTGGAAAGCCTACCCGCATATCACAAATCGCAATCGCAAAGCTTAGGAGGACTAGGACAAGGTTGAATCGCTGAAATGTGAAATGCGATACGAGGGTCGGATGCGATATAGTTTGGAGCTCGATCTAAAGTATTTGAAGTCTGGCCGTGGGACCCTCTCGCATATTGTGCATCACAAATCGCAAGCTCAAGAGTAATGGTGCTAAGGAATATGTTAGGAATGCCGAAACGTGAAGTACGACAAGGGTCGGATGTGATGCAACTCAGAACTACGATTTAATGTATTCCAACCAAACATTGCAATCTTGGGAGGAAGGGCCCTAAGGAATAAGTTATAAATTCTGAAATGCAAAATGCGACAAGGTTTCATATCACCGATTGCGATTTGCGATCGGCCCCACCTCCAATTGCCTCATCATCCTTACCTCTATCGCACATCACAAGCTCATGAGGAATGGCGCTAAGGAATATGTTATAAACACTGAAGGCTGAAATGCGATGGAAAGGCGGATGCAATACCCTTCAAAGGTTAATTTAAATTTATTTAAAGTCTAGGATTATTTGTAGTTGCATTATTTTATGAAGAAACATGAATGCGGGCAGTAGACTCGGGTAACACCTAACCCCGTGCAGAACAGTGTTGTATGCAGTGGCACCTTGTAAATAAATGGAAGATTTAACGTTGCAGGCATGAGCCGAAGAGGCAAAGTCGGATAGAAGGGGACATGATAACATTGTTTTAAGCGTAGAGGCATAGGCAGAGTCGAGCAAAGGGAGAACATGGTGGCCTAGTTGGAAACACAACAGCTGGGTCAAGTTGGGTAAAGAGGTGTTATTGCAGAACTGTTTGAATACCACATCATAAACAAAAAAGACATGACAACAAGAAGAAAAGACAAATATTGGACTCTGGAAGAAATGTAGGGCAAGGATGTATGATCTTTCAGGGAGACACATCAGCTCTTCAGGGAGATGCATCAACAACAAATCAGATTCAGGAAAAGGAATAATATTTCAAGTTTTAATTTGTTTCTTTGATTGTTAAGATCAAATCTATAGTGATGTCCTCAATTGCAATGTAATAAGTAGTTTTAACAGTTTAGGTAGCTGAAGTAGTTCAAGAAATTCTAGCAGTTACTAACTGTTTTTTATGTATTTAAGCAAGATAGAAAGAAAGAACAGGGGTTCCGATTTTTGGACCTTTGGAAGACTAAAACTTTGGTACTTAATTTTCTGAGGAATTAATGAAAGAAGCATCAAGTTTCCTACAACTGTTGATGGTGATTCGTTTTTCCTGTGCCATTTTGTGTTCTTTCTTCCTTGAATGAAGTGAATTAATGTAGATGCCGGTCTCTTAATTACACTTGTGAGTAAGAGTTAAATAACCTTAATGTGCGCTCCTTCACTCCAGTTTCCTCTCTCTCCATGAATTCTCTCTTAAACTTAAAATTAATAGATTCTGTGTTTACAGCATATTATTTTGAGTTTCCTCTCTCCACAAATTCCCTCTGAAATTTAGAGTGATAGATTATGTGTTATAGCATATCATTTTGAGTTTCTTCTACAATTCTTCTTTTCCATTCAGATATCAGCAGTTAATGGCATTGTAGAGTCTTTCATTATACCAGATTGTTAAGGGTTTAAATAATTAGTTTCCAAAGGGATTGAACAAAGACCACCTGATATAATTACTTTTGTGACACGTTTTAAAAGAATGAATTAAGCATTGATTCCTTTCCACAACGGAGGAATTGTCTCTTAAGATACAACACATCCAAAGGATGGATTCCTCCACCCTTGCTACTAAATTTGGTTTGGAGGGGGAGACATCCATGTCTAAGTAGGTAAGCACCATTGTAGAGAAGATCATTTCATTGAATGGTTAGGAAAACATAAATTATAATATTGCAATTGATCTGGAACCATACCTTGAGGTTTAGGTTGTCATGATGTTATGAAGGCAAATCCTCTCTATATATAGAGACGATCCCTCTAGCCCTGGGATGGGTCTAGTAACAATAGGGAACAATTAGAAACCTACTTTCCTAGATTGTAAATGTATGAAGATCCTGAATAGATCACCTACCTCAATCTAATGCTAATTCCCGTTTGAATCCTTTGGTCCTTCACGTTTCGTGGTCAGATCTTCGCCGCTACTAGCACTTGGTTACCTGAACAAGGGATCAAACGATAGAAAAAGTGAAAGCATAATATATATAATGCATATACAACCTACTTAGATGATCAAGGAGAACTAATAATCCAGTCACACATTAAATACATGAATGGAAAGCACGAACCAATCATATTATATCAAAATAGAGAGGGGGAGTTACAACCTACACCTTGATATTGCAGCTCTCCTTCGATGAGTCCTGATCCAGGAACATCTCCAAAGCACTCTTTCAACATGATGTGGAGGGAAAAAGGTCTCAAATCTTGCTCGATACCTATAGTAACCAAATATCTCTTTGTTGTTATTCTATCTTTGTTCTAACCCATCAGAGCTATGGGAGATTATCCATTATATAGAAAAGGAGGAGCGAGCATGGATCCACTTTAGGTGAGGAAATTGGTTATCTCTTTGGGTGGTTCCACTTTTGTAGGAAAAAGGAGCCCAAAGGGAGAATCTCGGCTCTATCCTATAATGTTCCCAATTTTTCATGGAGAAAATTGGAACATTAATTTTTCCATTTTCACATAGGAGATAAATAAAATGGTTAGGAGACCCATTTCCTTCTTGGATAGAGAATAAAATCCTCTTGGCATGAGGGAGGATCACTTTTGGAGCTTGATTTCACACCTCCATGTGTGAAAGGGGACTTTTGCTAAAAGGCTAGGTCAAGTTGACCAAGTCAAATTGTGTAGTAGCATGAGGTGGAGAGCACATTGTGGGCCAGCGCAGTGGGATAAGGAGGGAAGCTTCTAGAGGAATGAAACCCTAATGAGCAGGGTCCATTGAGAGGGAGCTCACATTGTTTAAAAGGAGGGCAAGGCTACCATTGCAAATCATCTTGAGTATTATTCATCTTTGGTCCGGTGGACTTGCAGCAACATCTTGCTGGTTAGCAAGAATTGCCGAGGGAATTCCTGTTTAGGATTTCCTCTCCTTCTTGAGTAGATCTTAAAGGATTGCACTCTATTCACCATATTTAGACATTAAGTTCAAGTATCATCCATCTTCATCAGCGCAATTCCAGGTGGAGTTTGTGCAGTGTTGCTGGGGAGGTTTTCTGCAACACCATCCTTGGCTTGATTTTTAGAGGAGGGAGCTTCCATCTCTTTGGGAGATCAGAAAAGGTGGTTTCTGAGCTTATTCCACCATATTTGGCATCAGGCCACCACTTTCCATCATATGCAACACAGTCCCTCTCATAGACAACGTTATTCTTGGAGAGCGTTTGCTGTGAGGGGTTTGCAGATAGTTGGAGGGTGAAACCTTAGGTGAAAGAATCAGTCTTTCACTTTAGATTTCTCATTGGAGGAGGCCATTTCAGATTGAGGATCTCATTTAGCCATTTCCTCCTAATTTTTTTATGAGTTTCTGCTTCCCAGAAACTCCGGCATTATTGTATACTCATATTTTGTACATGTATTTCTGCCAATCCTTCTAGGGATTGTGTATCGGTGTTGTATTAGTGTTTTCAGGGGTTGGGAGCTTGCTCCCCCTCTTTATTTGAGTTGATATTGATATATCATTGTATTTCAATTTTGTATGTTGCAATCTCCATTCATAACTGCACAGTCATAGCTAGGGCATGATTACATAATAGTGTTTTGTCACATTTCATGTACTTGTCTTATTGAGGCTTTCATTTCCAAGCTTGAGTGATTGAATCCTCAAAGCATTGTACACATTTATTGCTATATTATTCATTGATCAGCTATTCACTTCTTCATGTGCCATGGATCAGTAAAATAACGCTATCATTCCAATTGTATGTTCATACATCATTGCAGCCCCATTCTTTGGGCAATTCCTAAGGAAGGAATTTTCACATATCTATAGACAGAGTCTGTGAAGGGCCAGGTAGCCTCTGGATCTCATCCTTTGTTCAAAGGTGACATATATGGAAAATTCCCCCACAGTCTATCTCTGGAATAGACTTGTGATATTTCTGAAAAAGGAATATTGTTGGAGCTCCAACTTAAGAATATTTGGATATATTCTCGTTGTTGTAGCAATTTCCTGAAAAAGGAACATTACATATCCTCAGGAACAAACAATCAATTCTCTACCATGAAGCTTCCAGATCTCGAAGCTTCACTTCCATTTTAAAAAAAAATTCCAAAAGAGGATCGGCACGAGTATGATCCTAATTCCAGCGCCGATCGATGCTAGCCCTAGACCAAAAAGAGGCCATCGGCACTAGCAAGACATTGAGAGGGCACGTCACTCCAGATAATTAGGTTTTCAAGGAGCTGCTTCAAGAATGGTCAACAAAGAGTTTATTCGTTGTGCTGAAAAGGACATGAAGGCATATTTTCATGATGGAAAATAGGCACGAGGGTCACTATTAGGGGCCTACAGGATCAGGAATAGGGAGTACATGTACAGTGAGAAATTTTTGTGTAATAGATGCCCCCTAAATCATGAAGGCTGAACAAGAGTGAGGGGTGAAATGCTTTACGAATAAGTGTCAGGACCAAGACATCGTCGTCCAAAAACCTGTGCAAACAAGCACACATATATATAAAATGATATCTCTGAAATAATCACATGACATAAGGTATGGATGCAGCCATCCATAGAAGTAATCATGAAACAAGATCTGAGGTATGGTCTCAACCATCCAAGCAAAGAGGATCACAAATATAGACTCAAGGTATGGTTGCAATGATCTGAAAGAAGGAGTCAGGTGTACAAGCATGAATAATACATATCACCTCGCATCCTAGGATTTATCAAATAAAACCTAGGGTCTTGCACTTCATCACGACCCGATCAAGTACAAATTCAAGCATGTGAATACATGAGCTGAAGTCGAACATGCAAGAAAATCGCCTAATTACCATCCAATGATATAAACTACTAACAGGCGTGAGATAAACCACCAATGATGAAAATGGATCTCAAGGTACCAACAGTATAATCCATGAGATGTGAATAAGGAGATTTCGTCCAACACTCATGGAATCACTCGATCAAAGGCCAATGATGTAAGCCTATCATCAGATGTGCACAACCTACCATTAGGGCATGCAGGCTCTAAGGTACTGAAAAGGGGATCTCTAGATCAAATTCTCGGATAATTTGTTGAAGTTGACAAGAATTGATTCATCGAAGGAGGGCCACAATGTATCCCACATCATCGACACGAGATGAAAGGAATAAGATAATAGTGAGAGTGATCAGAGAACCAGGCAATGAATGAGATGCATAAAGAAATTTTCTTGAACATATCAGAGACACGACTCCAAATTTGGTAGTATTTGACTCAAATGGAATCAGAGGTCATGTTTGACAAAAAATGGTGATGGCATAAGAGGAAAAACAAATTTCCCAAACCCATGGGGGAAAAGTGACGAATGGAGGATATCCCCAACTCGACATGGAACAAATGGTGTGTCATGTTCAAGAGTGACATACTTCCAACAAAACTGACTAATGCTTTCCATTTTCCCCCACCATTTTTGGCGAGTACCCCAATTATTTTTGTATACAAGCTTGAAGGGGATATCATATGCTTGTGATATGAGTTTTTCCTTTGGAAAAATCCATCCTAGTACATTTTACGAGCCTTAGGAAGGAGGAAATCGATGTCGTCATGATGACGGATCTAATGCCATTAAATTTTAACAAGTCCGAAAAATGTGAAACTCAGCGTCTTTTCATGTTTAGAGAGTTTGAAAAGAGGTGAAAATAAAACTCCAAATGGCCCTTTTAATAAATAGTCCCTCATACCCGAAAATTTAGTAGACAAAGTGTGAGAGAACCTCTAAGTCGCGATTGACCAAGGTATTCCTTTTTCGTAAATAATTTATCCCAACTCGAAAAAGGGGTAAACGTATACTGGGTAAATGACATTTCATGCACTTTAACGACCTCAAAACAACAAGAACTCGATAATATTTTCATGTTTAGAGAGCCAGAAAAGCGCTGAAAGATGACTCCAAGGGGGTTACTTTTTCATTTTTTTTAATTGAGTCTGAAAAAGTAGTAAAAAAGAACTCGTAAATGTGTCATCCATGAAAAAATTGACCCGGTCACTGCACAAGAACAAACCATAAACTATTTTCGAGGTAAGAGAATTAAAATATTATTAAAATAATGGTAAAACCTAAAATGTCATTGTGCATTTATAAAATATGGAGAAAGTAAAAAACAAATTACTTTTCACTTTCACTTGGTTGAGAAGGAGTTTTTACCCTAGTTTACCTTAAATCTTCAAGAGCGGATTGCGAGAGATCCAGGAGGTCAATTTCCGAACCGTCTATGCCAGGTAAGAGGCGCTTTCCTTGCCTACGTTTTAATATTCAGTTTAGTGTGTTTTAAGGCATATTTTTGTTTTGAGGAGAGGCTTTAAAATTTGGTAACATTGTGGATCGGTGTGGGTATCCCCTATCGAGACCGCGTCGACCTTCTCTTTTTACAATGGGTAGGTCGTTGATCGGCGTTGCTGTTTTTAAAATAGCCACATTGACCATGGAGTAGAAAAATGCGTAGAAATATTTAAGAAATAGAATTTTGAGCTGATTTTTTTGAGCCTAAACACTAACAACGGACTTGTTGAATGTTATTGCAAGGAAGAAGAGTCATCAATCATGGTAATTGTGTGGAAAGAACGAGATCATGATGAAGTTTATCAAGAAACTATGCAGAACAGAGCTTGCATGGATGCATTGAGGAACTGTGGACTCCTCAAATTCTTTATGACCCCGGACATAAGAGCCCAACCGGATATTCTATAGTATCTAATCATTATCTGGGACACAGACCGAGAGAGATTTATCCTTGGTGACTAGGAACTAGAAATTGAAGTGGAAAACATCTACTTCATCACTAGAATCTCGCATAGAGGGGAAAGAGCATGGTTTTCTAGAGCCTGAATTATGGGCAAGAGTATGGACATGCTCATTGGGACAGCATGCTCTTAGGCAACACACTCCTTGAGTGGCAAGATAGCCATAAGCACAATAAATGATCTAGCACTCAAGGTAGTGATTTACACTATCACAAGTGTGGCTGGGGTGCAAGCACCGCGTGACTAATGAGGCCACCAAGGCCCAATTGTAGACGGCGATGGATTGCATGGAACCAACCGTATTCAACTGGTGTGAGGCCGTAGTGGAAAACATGAAGAAACAACTCATGAAGTACAAAAATAGCAAGTTGAAGTAGTTTGGATACTGGTCGATTTTTATAGCTTTCTTCTTAGAGTGAGTGCCCCTATTCCAGTACCAAGGGCTAGAAATAGAAGCACCAGTGCCACGAGAGCCACAGTTGGCAAGGTGGGTAGCATTGATGCCTTGTGGAGGAGGCAGAAAAAGGATGTCTTTCAAACCTGCCTTCTTCACATGGTTGAGGCATCAACTGATCATGGTGGAAGATTGGCTGTACTCTGGTACATATTTTCGGGGTGACCTTGATATGCCACTTCCAGTGGGTGAGAACTAGGATGACAGAGGTAAAAACATGTTTTGTTATTTTTTCATGTTTTATATGATTTTTTATATATATATGAACTGATGTGAAACTTTATGTATCATAGAAGTTGGACTGCAGAGACCAGCGGGGATGTCACCAATCGCTAGGAGGGTGGCAATAGACTTCAAGAGTGCCCATTATGTAGAGGGAGTGGACCCTGAAGAAGAGATTGTGCGAAACCTATATGCATCGACCACCGAGATTCCAAAGTATGCGTAGATGGGAGACATTCCCCGCCAGTATCAGAGACATACCGTTAGGGTATCTGATCATATTCATTGGCTGCTAACTCAATTCATTTGAGAAGTAGCCTAGTATCGTGATCACCACGCGGATTAGATTATACTTTCATTTTCTATAGTTTTGCCGAGACCTGCGAGTCTCTCTATGTACCAGAACATATATATTTTTTTTGGGGGTTATGATGTACTTTTGAACACTATTTGCAAACTAATCGATATATATATATATATATATATATATGCTACTTTCTCATTCCATGTATGTTATAATGACTATATATTCCACAAATTTCTATCTATAACATGATTAGCCAATGCATCTGTTAATGTATTCATGTGTCGTGGAATGTGATGATATGTAATGTAATCAAAATTTCTTTCTAACAAACAAAAACACAGATATATTCTCAATATTTTAGGGTGTTTGACGGAATATTTCCCATTGATTTGTAGGGCAACAAGCTATGAATATAGGTTAACAACCAGTTCTCTAATGCCGAGAGAAATAACCTCGGACATAAGCTCAATAACTACACTGTATTCAACAATATTGTTGGTTGTACGAACTAAACATATACCTTGCAGTTCTACTAACTTACCATTAGGGTCATAGATGACCCAGGCCGCAGAAGATATATTTTGGGTACTATGGCACGTACCATCAACAAAACCGACATAAGGAGCCAAAGACATGAAAATCAAGTAAAACAAGATAAGCAGGAAAAACGCTTGCAAACGCACACCAAACCAAAAATGTAAAAAAATGATAAGCACACTAATGTACAATAGTAGATAGATGAGAAAATCACCCATAATATTACTTTAGATAAATCCCATTTCGGGGTTTATCCAAAGGGTAACCTTCATAATCAATCAGCTCATAGGCCCCTTTCTGCAAAACACGTTTTACAATGTATGGCCCATGCCACATAGGTTCGAATTTTCCTACCCCCAGCTTGTTGTGTGCTTGGTCATAGAGAAGGACCAAGTTTCCTTCAGCGAAGGCATGTGGAGAAAATGTCTGATCGAAAAGGGCTTTGATTCGTTTCTTTTTTGCTTCAGTAACCAAAGAGGCGAAGCGTCGAGTTTCATCAAGCCGTTCCAAGTACAAGAGACGTTCCTCTCTGGCAAGGTATTCATAAGTAATTCGATAGCTAACTTGAGTGAAGGAATTTCACATTCAATCGGCAAGGTTGCTTTGAGGCCATACACTAACTGAAAAAAAGTGAATCCAGTAACGTTTTTGGCCGAGGTTCGGTATGCCCAAAGAGCTGAAAACAAATTGAGATGTTAATTTGACTTGTGCATCCCAATAGTGCACTGAAGCATAGTAACTAAAACCTTATTTACTGCTTCAACTTAGCCATTAGCCTAAGGGTAATATGGAGTTGAATTGTCGTGACGCAAACCCAACTGAGGTGTCAGCTCAACCATCATGTAATGGAGAAAATGAGAACCATGGTCGGTGACAATGGCCTGAGGAACACTGAATAGTGAAATAACATTATTGAAGAGAAATTGAGCCGTAGTTTTACCATCTACAGCATATGTAGGCATCGCCTCGGCCCATTTGGTGAAGTAGTCAACAGTGACAATGATATAAGCATGCCCCCCGGTCGAGTGAGGGTTAAATGTCATAAAGTCAATGCCCCATTTGGAAAAAGGGCCGACGGTAACAACTGGGTGTGAGAGTGCAGGCGGGGTGCACATCTTGCGCTGATAAATCTGGAAAGCATGGCATTTATGAACGGCAAGGATGTAGTATTTGAAAATAGAAGGCCAAAAGTAACCAACATGAAGGATTTTTTGAGTTGTTTCATAGCTAGACATATGACCACCACATTCCCTAGAGTGGCAGTCATTGAGCACCTTCTCAGCTTCTTCAAAAGTTAGACAGCGACAAAGAATCGAATCGGCGCTGACTCGGTATAAAGTATCCCCAATGATACAATATGGTTGGGAATGATGTCGAATCCGTCGACGATCACACTTGTCCAACTAAGATAAAAAATTTTGGGTCTGGAGATACATGATGATATCAGTGTACCATGGATCAACATTGCTGATCAAGAAGAGAGTCTCGTCTAGAATGTGCTCATCAAGATCAGATGGAGCGGAGGTATAGGGAAGGGAGCATATTAATTTAGCAAAAACCAATGATTTATTTGATTTGGCAGTAGTGACTTCCAAATCAAAATCCTTTAAAATGACAATTCATTTGGAATATTCCCCCCCCAAAAACTGGTGGGTCAAGATATAAGTCATAGGATTGCGGTCGGAGATCACGATAATCGTGCGTAAAAGAATATAATTCTAAAAGCGTTGAGCAACATGTACCGCAGCTAAAGCTAGTTTCTCGACATGGGCATATCAAGTCTCTATATCCATAAGGTTGTGGCTGAGGTAATAGAGGACATGTTCAGTACCATCGTAGTCATCCTGAACAAGTACCATAGCTATGGTACCGAAGGAAGATGCTAAGTACAAAAAATAGTCACGATGATAATTTGGGGGATGCAGTAAAGGAGCATTGATGAGAATCTTCTTTAAAGCATTGAAGGAGCATTGAGCAACTTCATCCCATAGAAATGGGATCCCTTATTTCAGTAATCGTGTAAAACCCTTAGCAAGCTCCGCATAATTGGGAACGAAATGACGTAGGAAAATAGCTTTCCCTTGCAAACTCTGCAATTGCGATAAAGAGGAGGGAGGGGGTAAATTAATGATGGCCTCAACTTTCAAGGGATAGAGACATATGCCTTATTTAGAGACGACAAATCCAAGGAGTCTGCCATATTCCACGCAGAAAACATACTTATGCAGATTCAAATGAATATTGTATTGTCGACAGCGCAGAAAAATCTCATGAAGGTGTGCGAGATGGTCGTTGCACTTAGCTAAATGAGCAGGGAGGTCATCCAGATAAGGTTGTACGATGTGCTTAATTTCATTAAAAGCATAGGACATTGCGCGTTGGAAAGTAGCACCAACATTCTTGAGACCGAAAGGGAGATTTTATAAGAAAAGGTTCCCCATGGACAGATGAAGGCAGTCTTGTGTTGATCAGTGGGAAAGGTGTTAATCTGGTTGTAGCCAGAAAAACCATCCATAAAGGAGAATATCTCACTCTCAGCGCATTCATCGATGATCTGGTCAAAAAATGGAGTGGGATATTTATCCTTCAGGCAGGCCCGATTAATATCTCAGTATCAACACAAACACGAATGGTACCCTATTTTTTATTGACAGGGACAATACTGGACACCTAATCTATCAATAGGATGGGATAAATGAACCCAGCCTTAAGAATTTTTTCAACCTCTCCCTTAATGGCAGCGGCCTTTCTAGGGTGCACAGGGCGAAGTCACTGATGAACAGGCTTCACGTCAAGATACGTCATTATTTCATGCACCACTATACTCGGGTTGATGCCAGGAATTTCCTCATAGGAAAATTTACAAAACATCTTGAAATTCTTGAAAGAGACTAGTATAGAGCTTGACCTCATCTAGAGAAAAAATCACCCCAATATGAATATTCTCGACAATTCCTGGTTTCACATAAATGTCGATAGGCATAGTCTCATTAATACGACCCATGTTCCCTTCAGAAAATACCTCATGGGCTGACACCGAGGTCAAGAGCGGGTCATGTAGAACATGGGGAGTGAGATTTTCATGACACGAATGAGCCACCCCAGCACTTGGGAGAAACGAAGAACGATGATGGATATCATTCCAAGGGGTTTCCTCGAAAGACATTGTTTCCACGATGCTCTCGTCTGATGGAAATGTCTCATTCATAGGATCAGATTAATTCGAGGAACTGAGCCAAGGAGATTGGGAGTATGCATCAAAATTCATACTAGAAGTAGCATGTTCAGAATGATTAGCTGAAGCCGAGATGATTCCACAATAATCGACCTCTACCAGGCTTAATGACATCACTTCACCAAATGAATCGACCTGATCAGGCAAAGGGATGATCCAGGGATCAGAAGAAGTGGAGATCATATTGACTTGAGTAGTGCTTGGTGGAGGAAGGGAAAATAGACCCATAAGGGCAGAATATTTGAAAATCCGTACCCCCACACTCTCATACGGTGTGGTGGTATGGTCTACATACGGGACTTTGCCTTTAGAAGAAGTGGAAGCAAAAAATGACAACTGATGAACAACGATAATCTTTCCTTCGTGCGGGAAATGGAGAACACGAAAGAGAGTGGATGGCACACAAATCATAACATAAGTCCAACTGTGACCAAGGAGAAGACTATAATTGAGCTTGGCATCAACAACTTCAACCTCAACGTTGACCGTTTTTCCTTCCAAAGTGATAGGAAAATTGGGAAGAATACCAAAGGGATGAGAATCTCTCGCGTCGAAGGCCTCCAAAGTATTTGGAGAACCAATGGACTTCAAACATGAAACATACATAATGCATGTAGATGCACCTTTGTCCACGACTTCCTGATGGATATTCTTGCCATTAATCCCAACTTGGATAATCAAAGTAATTTGATGAGGGAGACACAGGACGAAATTCTCCATATCGAAAGTAATAAGGTTTGAATCGGTCGGATCAACTCCTCCGATAGCAGATAACAATGCCTTCTCTTGTGACATACATCTCTGAAGCACCTCTAGCGCAGACATAGTAGACAATGCCTGAGCCAAATCCTCAACAATATTGTAATATTGAGTGGCGCGGGTGTTCGGATTATATAAGGACTTGCAGAGCACACCTTTAGAAGGTGGTCATACAATGGGATCAAAACAAGGCCTTTCAATATGAAGAGGGTCATAAGTGGGTGGGGGAGAAGTAGGAACATCTGTGATTTCTTTCCCTGCCGCTTGACGCAGTTCCACATAATCTTTCGATCTAGTAGTGATAAATATGGGTGCAGTGCCATTCATCATGAAAACTTGAGAACCAAAAGGGGTGGAAGACTGGAGTTGTTACACCATTTGAGTCTATTGTGACAGAAACAGTTCCTTAAGAATAGTCCGAGTTCCTTGGGTGCCTTTCAATAATCGACTCACCTTGTCCTGTCGTGGACACTCCTTGGTGTAATGATCATCATCACATATCAGGCAAGGATACTTCGGTTTACGTTTAGCTCCATCATCAGTGTGAGGTTTGGAGGAATCCTATCTTGGGGCATCAGATTTAGGTTTTCCTTTGCCCTTCTTTTTTCATTTAGAGGATTTATCAGCCGCAGAATACTGAACAGCGTTAACCTCCGAATTTTTTCCAGAATTCGGGGGATTTTGAGGAACAGAATTGGAGAAAGAAGATGATTTCTGCTTAGAGGTAGAAGAAGACTTCCGTGAAGTCTAGGAAATAGAACCAATGACGTCATCTACCGGTGGTGTCACGGGAGCTTTTGAGGCTGCAGAATGAGAACTTGGGCGTGGGGCATCAGGCAAGATATCATATAACATGCTAGACTAAGAGTAAACCAGATCAAGAT
The DNA here is from genome assembly GCA_034641835.2 of Pinus albicaulis. Taxonomy (NCBI): domain Eukaryota; kingdom Viridiplantae; phylum Streptophyta; class Pinopsida; order Pinales; family Pinaceae; genus Pinus; species Pinus albicaulis. The sequence continues at coordinate 1,151,458,348 of CM076570.1, forward strand.
ACTGGGCATGGGCTATGGCTTGCTCTTCTGTGACAGCTGCCCCCATAGTGATATCCTTCGCAATATGATTGACAAATGATTTGGTAAACCATTCTGTCAGCAGTTGATTAGGAATGTCAAATTTGATTAAATGGCGATAGCTTCTCCATTCATGGATATGATCAGAGATATGTGTAGCAATATTTTTGTTTAAGGATGTTAGGAGGTGGGTTCCTATTTCATAATGAACAGGAAACTAAAGATCCATGATAAAGGTCGTGGCTAAGGAATTGAAATCCTGAAAAGTCTCGTGCGAGATTTCAATCTACCACTTTGCAGTGACACCAATCAATATTCTTTGAAAGAGACGTAAACGGACGGAATCGTCGACCCAGGAATTGGAGGAGCACCAAAGATGGTAGGTCATAACATGTGCATGGCGGTTTTCCCTAGATTTTCCTTCAAACTTGGGGCAATTGCTTAGAATTTTGGTTGGAACCAGGAACCAATATGGATTGTGAAGAATTGGATCGTTGGTAAATCTTGACACATTAGGAAGTTTCAACGTTGAGAGAAATGGAAATTGCAGATTGAAAGGCATGTTGTTTTGTCTTTGATACATGCCCATTTATAGATGACAACCGGGTTGGGAGAAATTCTGCCCCCAAGGGTTCTGCCCATAAGGATTGAAACCTTGGTACTGTCCATAAGGGTTGAAAGCTTCTGGATTCTGACCATATCCTGGTTGTTGACCCAAAAATGGATTCTGACCTACAGAAAACCACTGAGGTCCAAGTTGACCATAGTTCACAAAATATAGATTTTTTGGCTGTTGGAAGGTTTGGTATGAATTGTTGGATCGTACCCTGAGGTTACTGAGGTTGATCAGGTTGTGCCTGAGGACCAGGTTGTACTTGAGGACTAGGTTGTGCCTAAGGACCAGGTTGTATATGAGGGCTAGGTTGTACCTGAGCGCAAGGTTGTACCTGAGGACCAGGTTGTACCTGAGGACCAGGTTGTACCTAAGGACCTTGTTGAACAAAGACTGGATTTGGTTGAACGGAGGGTTGTCCTTGCTAGACAAAAGGTTGACCCTACTGAAATTGGGGTTGACCTGGTTGACTAGAACGTTGTCCGTAATGAAAATAGGAAAATTGACCTTGATGGAAAAAAGGTTGATTAGGTTGTACGTAAGGCGCTGCCTGTTTTATGAAAGGTTGCCCTTGTGGTCCTATTGTAGCTGCTACAACACCCTCCAAAATTTTGGCCCTTTTAAATTTTTGAGCCCCTAACCTTTTGAAAAAAGCAGAGTTTAGCCCAACTCCACTCTTTCAAACTCCCAAGTCGCTAAGTTGCAGAACTGATTAAATCATATTTTTCGCGACACCCCAAGTCGCGAGGTCGCGAGGTCGCATATAAGTCCAAAAACTAAGAATCGCGACCATGTGACCACGCGACCCCTTTATAAATAAGAGGGTCACGTAGGTCGAATTTGACCTACACGATGAAGCAAGAAAACGTCTCTGACAGGCCAGCTGGAGCGCGTTTTTTTGGGTAAGTTTCCTAATCCTCATTTTGTTTCCTTTTTGTTTAATTGTTGCCTCTCTCGCCCTAGCTTTTTGTCTTTTAGACCTTATCCTAGCTCCTTTAAACTGCTCAAGAACTGTTTGGAGCTCACACCCTCCCCATAGCTTCACTTACCATTTTCCTCCTCTGAGAGAAAGAGCTTTCCTCACACTAGTCTGTCTCAAGCTCCCTACCTAGTCCACCTAAAGGAAGAGCCTCAAGTCCCTGAATTGTTTTTTTTTCGTGGGCCTAAATTTCTGTGAGCCCATCAACAGGATCCCTAGCGTGACCCCGTGACCAAACAACCTCCTACCTAGTCCCTGGGTCACAAGGTCGCCAAGTCGCTTGTTTGAAGTTATCAGTTACCTCTGCGACCCAGTGACCTCGCAACCTAGTCGCAAGTCACCAAGTCGCCAAGTCGCAGTTCCCCTAACCCTGAATCTATCGTGACCTTGCGACCTTGTGACCCAGTCGCATAGTTGCTGTTCTTTGAGAGTTCATGCCAGTGCAACCTACCGACCTGGTCGCAAGGTCTCCAAGTCGCAAAACTAACCTTTTTTTTCATATAATAGTTGGCATGGGTCGCAGCAACCTAACCTGAAGGGTATTTTGGATGTTTTATTGGTTTTAAAAATAATTCCAATTATGTCGCCCGTCTCATCGTGGGATCGTTTCATGAATATGCCAGGGAACATCGAAGTTGAGCTCAAGTGTGTGCCCATCTCATAGGCCTCAAGTGAGATGGGGCACTCAGCGGTATGAAAAAGAAACAAGAGTCCATAAGTGGAAATCTCAGAAGAAGGCATGCCCCCTTCCCCACCCCCCATATATAGAGACACCACCTGTGTGCTCGGAAAGGGGGACAAGATGAGTTGGTACCAAATATATCAGGAGTTCACCAAGCTTGAGTTCCCAGAAGATCTTGCAGACTGGTAGGTGTACATTTAGGTCAAAAGGTCCAAAATCTGCTATGCAGGCGCCCATCCACCCATATTTCCGTGCACAAATATTATTGAATGGATCCTCCAAAATGTCGACTCTAGAATGTGGGTCATTCGAGATCACTCAGGGAAAACATTCGCTAACCTAAAGGGATAGGATGCGGAAGTATACTATGCACTCCCCACTCCAGAACAGACCTTCAACACTGACTGGGTAGCCACTCACATAGTACCCGTAGCAGAAACTCTGAAAGGATGGTGGGAGGACCCCGAAAAGTTCAAGTATAAGAAGGATCAGGAATATAAGACAGAAGGTGTGAGGAGAGCTTACAAGCTGGTGGCAACAATGATGTGCAGAATATATGGCTGAGCAGATGCCATTATGTTCAATGGTACCTGGATCCCTCTTATGTACGTTGTCACTACATATGGTACTCGTTTCAACTGGTGCAACCTGATAATAGTGACCCTCAGATCAAACTTTGATGCAGCAAAAGTACCTGATGAGGGATGCACATCTAAGTTTTATATGGCTTCATACCTATTGGATGCAGTAGGCGCAAGGTGCCATTTTGAGGGATGGGCGCACAACTGGGTTGCGGAGCATGGCGGACCAATCACAAGGAGTTGCAAGTGTTCTGGGACTCCAAGTATAAGCAAGATATAGAGTCAATCTTGCACAACTTCATCCCCGCGCTCTACAAAAAACTGTCTAGAAAAGATATCCTGTGCATGTCCAAGCAAGCCATGGAGACAATAACCCGAGTGGCTAATTGGTTTCCTATCACAGATAGAAATTTCATTCGAGTCTTCGGGTCACTCAACGCACCCCACACACTACCCCAGTTCATCACCAAAAAATTACTCCTTCAAGAAGTATGTTACCAAATGACGGGTGGATTTTCAAAGGTTCTCACCAAGGGCAAGAAAAAGCCATGGCCTACTCTTCCGCTTACTAGCAACGCCTACACAGTCAAAGATTTCAGGGAAGTAGAGGCAGAGGCTAAGGAAACCAAGGGTTTTTATTTACCACCCGTAACACACCGGACGTATGATCATGAAAGAATCATCCCCACGCATTGCAAATGGGCCAAATTCAAATGGAGTTACCAGCACACGGAATGCCCAACCGAAGATCGAATCAAGAACTGGTACAAAAAATACAGGGAGGCTACTCCAGAATAATCAACCGATCAAGAGGAACAAGATAATCAAACTTTAGAGAAATCCACACGCTAGGAGGAGCCTCGTCTTCCAAAGCCAAGAAACAAAGGACTGATACAGGTGTTAACCCTTCTAAACAACAAAGATACAAAGAGGATAAAGTGCAACAAGAAGCCAAGGAGAAGGCGAAAGAAGAGGAGAATAAATGAAAGAAACAACTAAGGGAAGAGCAGAAGAAGAAGCGGGTGGAAGAAACCCGTAGGAAAGAGGAAGAGGAACAAAGAAGGAAAGAAGAGGAAGAAAAAACAGAATTTGAACGCCAGCTAAAGGAAAAGTAGGCTAAAGCAGTAGCTAAACGCCAGCTAAAAGAAAAGCAGGATGAAGTAGAAGCTGAGCAAAGGAGGAGGGAGGAAGAAAGTCAGAAGTCAAGGGAAGATTCCTCCAAGGAAGCAGAAGGCAACAAGACACCTCCTACAGAGACAGGGAAATAGATAGAGCTGCCACAATCGAGATGCCTTAGACAAATCCTGCGACTAGTGTGAGTTTTACTCTCTCGGAACTTGGCGCCTCCGAGGAACAGGATGATGAAGTCTTCGATCTGAAAAGACTAACCTATGACCAGTTCATGCACAAGATCAGGCAAGAAAAGTGAAGATGTTTAGCACGGAACCCTACCGCACCTCTCACGGCCACAACGGAAAAGGATATAGTCTTGGATACCAGGACCAATCCAATTATGATTTCATTAGCTGGTACTGCTTTTGTAGTAGCCACAGAGGAAAAAGTTAGCAGAATGAGCAGATAAATTCTCTCTTTACAAAACAGGCTGCAAATTTTTGAATAGAGAGCATCTTAGGCTGAACAGGATAAGAAGGGGTTGGAGGAAGAAGTTCAGAGGCTACATTTCACAAGTGCCCAAGCCAACGACTTGCCACTCACCATTCAAAGGGAGTTAGGTGCGCTGGAAACCACTATGAAATAATTATACGAAGAGATGTTCACAATAAACTAGACAGTCGCTGCATTATTGAAAGCACCAGCAGAAACCAAAAGAAGGACTGCACAGTTGAAGGAAGCCTCCACTACTTTGGATAATATGCTAGAATGGTCAAGCATATACCCACAGGCTCCTGACACTCTGCCAAGAAAGGACTAGGTCTGCACCCAAAATGACAAGGTCTAGATTTGAATGGAGATACAATCCAAAGACAAGCTGGTCAAGGATCTGGAAAAGGTAATGTCTTCATATGAGCATCTGATCAGTGGGATCGATTCAATGTCGGAAACTCACAATATCCCTTCTCTTGGTACATTAGACACTGAGAAAACAAGAGAAGAGGTTGCTTAGGACATTCAAACATTCCTGCAACCCATGAGGCAAGCAGCTACATCTCAGGATCTCCCAGTCTCGCAAGAAAATCTAATACAGTTCATCATTACTCTAGTGCAAATCTACACTAAGTTGGCTTCACTATCAAATCAGATCGCAGTAAAGAGGCACACCTTGATCCCGGATGCTCTTGAATGTCTCCATAGACTGAAAGAAGATACTCCCCAGGTAACTCCAGTTGCTACAGATTACCTAGCATGGCAAAGTTACCTCAAGGATCAGCTACAAATAGATGTACCGGACCTCACAATCACACAGTTGCTTCCTTGACCAAAGGAAAAGCACAAGTCATAGGTTACAGCAGGAGGTAAGTCGCAGGTCGCAGAATCCAAAGGGTCGCAAGTCACATCAGGAGTAAGGGTCGCCAGTCGCAATTTTCCTCAGGTCGCAGAGTATGCTAACAGTTAGGAATGCGAAAAGTTAGGGACACCCAAGGGTCGATTTTGTTCTATAAATACCCCCTTCGGGAAATTGTAAAGGATATTTTTTTGGACTCCAAAGGAGCAAAAAGAATTGTATAGCATTGGTTACATATTTTTGGAATGAATACAACAAATGTTTTGATTCCACTACTGGATCTGATGAGGACTCGTGTGTTAACATTATGAATATTTTGTCTCATGCATCGAATATATTTTTATGATGTATGTTTGCTACTTATATCATTTTCACATTTCAGCTTACTTAATGTGTTAATGGTATAGAGATATTTAATCGAGTAAATTGCTAGCAGCTTTGTCACTAAAATTATCTCATCTTTTGCAAACACTCAAGGGATTGAAGGGTGTTTTGACCATAAAGGACTATTTCTTATGTAGTTTGAACAGATTTTACAAGCATGACCCTAATGATCTGCTGCTAACAACATTTCCTTTGGCTACATGTTTTAACTCGCTTTTTCTATTTGTATTGTTTTATGTACATTGAGACTCATCAACCATTTGTCTTGTATTATTCAAATAATCATGTGTTCACAGGTGTACAGAGCTCGTTTGTGTCCGAGAAGACGAATATTCAGTGGTAGCCGGACCCACACCCCAGACAGGATCCCTATCACAAACATTTTAGAGTCTAGTTGGGAATTTACACCGGGGAGATCGCTTACTGTTGGCCAGACATTTCTCCCCGTCAACAGATTTGGCGCTAGAATGAGGGCCTGAATGGCAGGCTCCCAGCACACAAGTAAAATCACGTTGCAAACCCCACAGGGGGAGGTCATGTATGAAAACACTAGTCCTCCACCCCTTGAACATTCCCTAGAAGAAGAACCCCCGTGCTATGAGATCACCTCAGACTAGCTAAGGGCCCTGCGCCCGATCACGCGTGATCTCATCAGAGGCTTGCAAAACGTCCTGGCCACCAGTTCCCTAGTCAACCCTCGAACTCCCGCAGCTAACCAGACTCGCCAGGGAGCCCTGGTCAATTCCCTGCCTCAATTGGTAGGTCTCATGATAGAAGATTATGCAGATGCAGTTGAGCTTAATTCAGTAGAACTCCCTAACAGTCCTCGAGGGAATGAAGGAGGCAGCCCTGGAATCACTGAAACCCAACCTGACCAACCTTTTAACGATGACACTCAAGCAAATAACCAGCCTGGGGGAGCAACCAGGAGCGGTCGGGGAGATAGAGGCCATGGGCAAGGTCGAAATATTGGCTACCCTCACCACAACCGAAACCAAAACATATTTCCTTTCCTTTATAACTGGACAAACATCAGAAATGTAGGGAACCACGGGTGAAACCAAGACATGAACTCCCACCATGAGGGTGAGGCCTCTGGATCTAACCTATGAAGTGAGTCCAAAAGTGAAATGGCTCATATATACATACCATGCCACTAGCAAGCCAGGCGTGTACAACTGTTGGCTTGGATGGCACAGTCTCCCCTAGGTCTCCACAATCCCCTCCATGATATGCCCCAACACCCTCAGAAGCACCTCCCTAAGTTTGACCCTGAGAAGGGGACGTTGGCCGAAGATCACATAAGCAACTTCTACTTGGCCTTGCAAATGATGAGAGTGTAGTATGATGATGTAGTATGCCGACTCTTTCCTCATACTTTAGAGAATAAAGCTGCTACATGGTACCGGTCTCTCCCTGTTACTTCCATTTCTTCCTAGGAGAAATTCCGCTATACTTTCCTCCAAAATTTTTTGGAAGACAAAACTCCTTCTATGCTCCTCAAAGAACTTAGTAATTTTAAATTCCAGAAGAAGGAGAAATTCAAAGACTTCAATTAGTGCTTCGCTACTATATTGAACAAATTCCCTCTGAACATGGCCCTAGATGATTCCATTACCATTGACTACTACACAAGGGCTCTCCCTCGGGATATTGTCGTGTTTGTAAAATGTGAAGCTAGACCTACCCTTGCAGCAAATTACACCACCGCCCTTGCTGTCGAAAATGACATGCTATCCATAGGAGCCATTGACCATGATGGCCGAGATGATCCAAAGCCAGCCACGAAGAGAGCCCAATCCTCAACTCATAAGTCTGGAGACAAAGACAAATACCTTTTTGACTTCGAAAGTATCACAAAGTCTCGCAAGCTATTAACAAACGAAGTCTCCGCTTTAAAGAGGAAAAACGATGACTCTACCTCGGGCACCAAAATGTAGAAACCTTTTTTTAGAAAAAATAACCCCACTGTCAACCGGCCTCCATCAAGCTCGAGTGTTGGCCTCAACATTGAATAAATCGGCAAAGATAATTTCTGTTCTTTCCATCAAGCCTCCCACTTAGAGAAAATTTGCCCCTAGTGGATCAATAGCATGAGCGCCGTGGTGAATCAACTTTTAGAAGATCAGACCCCTGGGGATTTAGAGGAGGAGGCTATTTCAGATAATGAGGAAGCCTCTCCCCCAGATGAGGATATGGGTTCCGTTGTCCTCACCTTCGAGGTGATCCATAGGGAAAGCCCCCTTTCCACAACCAAAATAAACTTGGCTAACGAACCTAAATCCAAACCCCCTCGAAACTACAGCTTAAGGAGAAAAGGCCCGGTCCCGAAACAGTCTTTCGAGGAGAAAAGAAAATCTTTCTTACAAAAAATCTTGCCACCCAACAAAGAGAACCAAACTGAAACTCCAAAAAAATCTAGCCCAACCAATGCCCGAGAAAACCAGAAGGCTATATCATCATCATGTTCTCCGAAAGACTTCACTGAACCTATTTGGCACCCAGATTCTAGGTATAACATTATCGAAGAAATGAAGAAAAAGTGGGCCAAAATCTCCCTCTATGAACTCGCTCGTATTGCAAATCAACGAGATCTTATTCTCAAGGCGTTTTCCAACCCATCAACGTCCAAACTCGTGAGTACCATGTCTGCCCAAGGTGCTGCCAGCCCCCAGTCTATCGTGAATGTCGTTAATGCAAATTCTAGGGGATCCACCTCCCCTTTCCTCCTATCTTTAGAGATCTTCAACTTCAATGTTCACAACTTCCTAGTCGATTCTGGTACATCCACAAATGTTATGCCCTTGTCTGTATGCAAGAAGCTAAACATCCGTCCTGAGAAAACTGACATGAGGATCATTCAACTCGATAGATCTTAGGTTCCTGTAGTAGGTGAATTGAATAATGTCATGATCTACTTATCCTCTAACTCTAGGGTGCATCATTGCATAGACATAGTGATCGTGGACATCCCTGAGGCCTATGGTCTTCTTTTGAGCAGAGATTGGTCTAGCAAGCCCGCAAGGATACTTTGCCACTGACTGGTCCCACCTATGGCTCCCATACAAAGGTAGGAACAATCAAATTCGGGTCAAAAATGAACCTTACATGAAACACATAGTGACTGACCTAGATGCAACTAATGAACCAGTCAGTTTCACACAGGAAGAACTTGGCATGTGTTTCTTGAAATCCATGTTTGGGTGCTACCAAGCCCCCCAATCTCTGGTTACTCAAGACGTCCAATCAGAACTTTTGTTGGACACTGAAAACCACTCTGCCTCGATGAATGACCCGCTAGGAGCCACTGCCCCGAGTACGCCCCCCATGTGCGTAATCAGAATATGCGATTTGGATCTTGTACTATGACGGTTCCAAGACCCATGATGGGGCCGGCGTAGGCTTCATTCTGTTGGATCATTAGAAGAACAAGTTTATAATCTCCTACCGGTTATAGTTCTAGTGCACAAATAATACAACCGAGAATGAAGCATTGATTCTCAGGCTCAAGAAAGTGATAGATCTCAAAGTCAGTTGTTTAAAGGTAATTGGAGATTCCGAGATTATCACCCGTCCGGTACGTAATACCATCGATTGCTTGTCTCCGCATTTGAAAGGTTACCAACAAGAGGTATGGCTTTTAATTTATACTTTTGACGCTTTCGGTATTAAATATGTACTTAGAATGCACAATGCATCGACTGATACACTCACCAATGTTGCTGCTAGGTTCACCCCACTTAGAGATGGATTTTCTATTGAAATTATTTACAAGCCATCCATACCAGACAATGTCACTAATCTACGCATTTTTAATGACGATCAGCAGGTACTGGATTTCATGCTCAATGCATACGTGTTCAAGGACGTAGTTATAGAAGAAGAAGATCATGATCAGGCCTTGCAAAAGGAGTAAGAGGACACAAAGGAAATCCCATACCCAAGGGCATCGTGTCGCTTGAAAAGTTGTTTGATTTGCAGAACCATTTTCGTGGACCTCCTAATACGAAGGTGCAGAGTTCCACTTTAGCACACCAACAACTAAACCTTGGGATGGAGAAAGAACCTAAATTCATCAACCTTGGTACTTGTTATCACTATTAAAATTTTCTAAATTTGGTCAGTTTCTACTTGCTCCTAAGTCATGGTATTAGATAGGGTTTGAGTCATTTTTATGTTTTATAGGGTCTAAGCCATAGGTTACAAGTCTCATTTAATCACCAAATAAAGTTCATAAACCTTGCTTTACTCTTTAGAAGTCTCATACCACGTTTTGAAAACCATATTTTAAATCTTTTTAAAAAAAAATTTGAATAAGCCACGAAACCACGTTTTCGTAGCGCGCTCAGTGTAAAAAACTACTTCTGCGCTACAAAAACGCTGGTCTTTTCATAGCGCAAAATCCTGAAATCACATTACCAGCACTACGAAATTGGGGATTCGAAATTTTTCGGTTTAGTTGTCACATCCATAAATTTTGGTTAGATTTTCATGATTAGGTGTCAGTCCACGAATCCTCCCTCATGCATGTAACCATCCAAAGAAATTATGAAATAATTATGAGATTTGTTAGGGGTCATTTTTCATTGGTCATTTTCGAATTTGAAAAAGGGTTGGTTATCATCGATTTTGTCTCATGCAAAGAAAACACTGCATGCATATCTATTGTTCGAAAGAGAAGCTCATGAGAAGAAACCAAAGCTTTCCTTAAGTTTTCAAGCGAGGCAAAATTTCAATCAAGCGAGGCTGAACCAAATTGATGTTATGTCAGTATTTTCGACACTTGCTAATCAAGTGAGTTTGAAAATAATTGTTGGCTGAAGCAGGATTTCTAATCAAGCGAGGCTGAACCAAAATTTCAAGCGAGCCAGTTCATCCAACAAGGAGGTTTGTTATAGTTTTGCTGAAGACACAGGGTTTTCAGGGGGAAGATGACAGAAGAAAAAATAAATCATCGGTCTGGTCACTATCTAGGAAAAGAACTTGAAGGTTTAGAAGCTCTCACAAGAGATAAATCTGTTGGAGAAGCCTTCAAGAAGGTACGGTGTTGAAGGTTTTGCGAAAAGCTTCAAGGAGGGCATAATTAGGTTACCAAAGAGTTTTCTATTAAATTCACAGGGTCAAACACAAAGGTTGGTTTTCTCAATTTACCAATTTCTCCTGAAGTTATATCAGCAGTCACAGAAAATCCAAGGGGGGAAGATAGATGGTTCAAGAATTTTAGGTTTGAAATGCAACCGTGCAAAATATTTTTGAAACCAGAGTTTATGCATACTGATTTGAACAAAGCTATGCCAAGAAGTTATGTCAAGGATGCATTTTCCAATCTACTCTACAACATCCAAAGGTACTTCACCTGCGAAGGGAGATACCACAAGGTGTACACTTACCACTTTAAACTCTTATTGCATTTCACAGGAATAATCTCTCTAGACTTACCTTTCTTTCTATTTCGAAGTTTGGCCAAGATGGCAGACAAAGTACAGATGAAAACACAGGCATGTGAAACCTCATTATTTCGTCATGGTCTAGTCAAGTTAATAGTTTTACATGAGCTTTAGAAAGTGAATAGAGAATGGTCTGCATTCCTCTTTTTGAGTGGAATAGGGGTTGAAGGAACAGGTGCTAGCCCTCAAGTCAAAGAAACATCTCCATCAAAGACTACTGAACCTGCAAAAACAAAATCAAGGAGGTTTGTCAAGCTTAAGCCCAGGAAACAGGTTAAGGAACCAATGATAAACACATCACTAAATATCCAAAGGACTTCTCAATCTACACAGGAGAAAAGAACTCATGTCAAAGAGACAATTAAGGAACAGTCAACTAGTAAAACAACTCAGAAGAAGTTGACTAGGAGTCAAAGGTCAAAGGAGAAGGGTAAGGCTGTGGTCACAGATGAAAACTTGGAATTAAAAGGTGACTTGAATGATATATTACAAGCTATTTACATTGAAGAGTCTCCCCTAGTTCAAGCAGATTTCATCAAACTGGATATAGGTGGCAAATCAAAGAAATTGAAAACATCCAAAAAAATAGATTTTGAGGATGAAGTGTTAGAGTTTGTCTTTAAGCCTAGAAAACCCTTGACTAGGTAGTCTAAGAAAATGCAGTAGCCATACATGGAGATAGACCAAACAGGAGGTGAAGATGCAAATGTTTTTGAATAACCCATAAATATATCATCTCTAATGCTTGAAGAAGACAGAAACAGATTTTTTAATACTCAGAGAGAAAAGAGTAATTATGAGGAGGTTAAAGACAAACTCAGACTTGCAAACATTGAAATTGATAAATTGAAGAAGAAAGTGAGAATTCATGTTGTAGAAATGTCAAACTTTGAGAGGGTTAAAGGTCTGTGGGAGCTAGAAAAGGTTTCAAACATTGAGTCAATCAACAGTGAGGATCAATTCTACATATGGAACGTCCTTGCAATAAAGGAAACAAAGTTCATAAGGATGGTTAATACCAAACTAAGAGCTAATAATAGAAGGCTTAAAAGGTAGGTTGAAGATCTTGAAATACAGCTAGCAAAGCCTAGAGATCAACCACAACAAAAAATGAGTGTAAAACAGTAAGTGACATCTCCTAACACATTTTTGGGATTATGTGGAAAGATTTCATTTTTGAAAGTAGTTTAGAGTTGATTTTTGTTGATTATGAGAGCTTATATATAACTGGAAGGATGGAAATAAAGGTTTGAAACTTAAAATTTTGGAAAAAACTGTGAAAAGATAGACACAACAGTTTCGTAGCACGCTATGAAACTGCTATAGGATGGAGTTTGAAAAATTTTCCAAGGTTTCAAAGGGTGAAAAGGCTTGTTTTTCAAACCTTGTTGTTGCTGAAGAATGTATAAATATCATAAGTGAAGATCCAATGGAAAAACAATAGAAAAATGAAGGTTCCAAGTTAATTTTTCAAAGGTAAAGTTCTGCGCTACGAAAACAGCAGACAGTTTCGTAGCGCAGCAATGTTAACAGTTTTGGCACTTCTTCAAAAGTTTGGTTTGGGCACAGCTGGAAGGATGAAGTCACATGAGTTTAATTAGACATTGCCACATGTTTTTGAGCACAAGTTGGTCAGCAGATGGTTTGAAGAAACATAAATGAAGAACTATAGCTATTTTGCAGGGAGCATGTTCCTATCTTTTAGGGCAGATAAGAAACAAATCAATACAGTCTAACAGCAAGGAGATGGACATCATCAAGGTCGAATTTTAGGAGGAGAACCTGTCATATAGAAGATTTAATGTTTAGATAAAGTTGTTAAGTTATAATAAAGAGTTTTAATCCTATTTGTATTAGGACTCTAGAACAGACAGTTTAATTGTCAGATGTAATTAAAAGTTTGTTTTAGCAGTTGATAGGTGTCAAGATAGCAAATTCGAATTTTTCTCAAGTGTTTGGAGAGAATCCAAGAATGTAATGATGACTCTATAAGAGACAAGAAGTTGAATTTCATAGGGTTGGAAATTTTCATTAACAAGCATACTGTTTTGTTGTAGCAGAGACTGTGTTTTTATATTAATACAAAGATATTGGTTTCATCACTCAGGATTCAAAAAGGGTTATTGATGTTTGATATTCTCATGGTTTTCCTTTCAATTACTTCCAGTGGCATGAATGTATGTTACTTAGAATTCACTGAAGGTGCTCTAACTTCCTTCATATGTTCATGAACTGTGTTTATTTTCTGTCCTACTATTCTTTTGATGCATCTAAACCCTGAAATGCCCTGACTTCCATATGAAGCTGATACTCATGTTTTGTGAAAACACACTTGACTCCATAAGCCCAATATATGTTTGCTGATTAGTAGTACAACCAATTATCCATTTTTATCCATTTTACTCATAGATTTAACCATCTAATCCTTATTTGAAAATCATAAACCTATTGAGAGAGCCCTCTCAGGTTGAGGAGGCTAAGCCTCAACTAAAAGTCTGGTTTGAAATAGTTACTCAGAGTCTTCTTGATCAACAACCTATCAGGGTCTGATTTTGAGATAACAGTACTAAATGCACCCCTCAAGAAAGGCAATCTTTCACTGAGTTATTCAAGAAGTACCGAGATGTTTTCCCCTGGACATATGATGAGCTCCGAACCTATGATACGCGAATCATCCAACACATGATACCCATGAAAGAAGGAGTGAAACCGTTCCAGCAGAAGCTGAGAAAGGTGCACCCCACTTTGGAGCTGATGATTCAAAAGGAATTGAAGAAACTCTTGGATGTGCGTATAATATTCAAAGTCCGACACTCAACTTGGGTGTCAAATTTGGTTCCGGTGTGTAAAAAGTCTGGCGAAATTCGCTTATGCGTGGACTTTCAACATTTGAACAGAGCTTTAGAAAATGACAACTACCCAGTGCCCCCTATGGAGCAGATCTTGCAAGTGGTATCAGGGTCAGAAATGTTTTCATTATTGGATGGTTTCTCAGGATACAACCAATTACTAGTGGCTGAACTCGACCGGCTGAAAACCACATTCACAACTAAATGGGGAACGTTCGCATTCAGACACATGCCCTTTGTCCTGATCAATGCTTGGGAAACCTTCCAAAGAGCCATGGACATCGCTTTCCGGGGCCTAATGGGGCAGAGCATGGTAGTATACCTTGATGACATCACCATATTTTCAAAGCATAGGAGTGACCATTTACGCCACCTCAAGAATATTTTTGAAAGGTGCCGAAAATACGGGATCTCACTCAATCTGAAGAAAATCATTTTCATCGTCTCCAAAGGAAATCTGTTAGGGCACATCATAACCTGGGATAGTATAGTAGTGGATCTAGAATGTGAGAAATTCATCACCCAGATTCCTCCCCCAAGCAGCAAGAAATCCATGTAGTCTTTCCTCGGGAAAATCAACTTCGTGCGAAAATTTATATCAGACTTCGCCCAAATAGTCAAACCTCTGCAAGGTATCATCAAGAAGAATGCAAGCTTCAAATGGAATTCTCCTGAGAAGGAAGCATTCAATGACATCAAGCGCGCCATTTCCAAGGCACCTGCCCTTCATAGCTCGGACTTCAGCAAAGGCTTTATCTTGTACACCTTGGCCTCAGACTCATCTCTTGCAGCTGTCCTCGCTCAGAAAGATGCCAGTAATGATGAACGACCTATATCATTCATGAGTGCAGGTTTTTAGGGTGCCGAGCTGAATTGTACAGAGATTGATAAGTAGGCCTACGCAGTGTAAAAAGAAGTCAAACACTTCAGGCCATATATCCTGAAGAATCACGTGATAGTGTTCGTGCCTCACCCAGTGGTTCGGTCACTTTTCGTACAGCAGGAGACAGGCGAGAGATGAGGAAAATGGATGACATGCCTTCAAGAGTATGACTTGGAATTCAAGCCGGCACATACTGTAAAGGGACAAGGGCTATGCCTAATGGCCACTGAAACCGCGAACCCGCAAGGCAACGAAGAGGGGTGTTGGGACCACGAAATCGACATGTATCAAACTGATGATATACTTCAGCAGAATACCTCCTCATGGTATGTCGATCTTCGTCAATATCTGAGTTGCGGTATCATGGACCCTAATTTAATGGCCCAACAGAAGCGTGCAATAAGAATGAAAGTTGCGTCTTATCATCTAGTACATGGTAAGTTGTTCAGAAAGCACCACAACAGGGTTCTGCTACACTGTTTGGAACATAATGAGGTGCAGAAAGTCTTGACAGAACTTCATGATGGTCCAACCGGTGGGCACTAAGCGGGGGACACCACTGCTCACAAGATCATGCGTGCTGGTTTCTATTGGCCTACTCTTTTCAAAGATGCACACGCTCATGTTCAGAAATGCCTACAATGTCAAAATTTCACCAACAAGGAAATACGACCAGCAGCCCCATTGCAGTTTGTCGCAGTGGAAGAACCTTTTCAGTAGTGGGGACTTGACGTGATCGGGGAAATCTTGCCACACTCTTCCAAGCAACATAAGTACATCCTCATAGCTACAAACTACTTCATAAGGTGGGTTGAAGCAATACCATTGCGTCAAATCAATGATCAAGAGGTAATAGCTTTTGTCACTCAACACATCATGACCAAGTTTGGCATTCCAACCTCCCTTGTTTTTTATAACGCAACTTATTTTTCATCATTTCAATTATATGAGTTTTCTCTAGAAAATAGTATAGTGCTCAAACACTCTACCAACTATTACCCCCAAGGAAATGGGTTAGCTGATTCAACCAATAAAAACCTTATCCATATCATCAAAAATACTTTGTTGTCCCAACAACAAA
The DNA here is from genome assembly GCA_034641835.2 of Pinus albicaulis. Taxonomy (NCBI): domain Eukaryota; kingdom Viridiplantae; phylum Streptophyta; class Pinopsida; order Pinales; family Pinaceae; genus Pinus; species Pinus albicaulis. The sequence goes on from CM076570.1 coordinate 1,151,474,329, forward strand.
ATTGGCATAACGCACTCCACAATGCCCTATGGGCTGATCAGGTCACACCCAAACCCTCCTTGGGCACCTCCCCATTCTTTCTTGTGTATGGAAAAGAGGCTATCCTTCCTCCCAACTTGTCTCTCCCAGCCCTTCAATTATCTCAAGAAACTCATGGCACTCCTTGCCTTGCCTTACAGGTCTGAATAAACACATTGTTGAAACTGGAGGAGGAAAGGCTAAAAACCCGCGAAAAATTCGCCATCCACCAGAGTCGAATAAAACGATGGTTCGATAAGAAGTTCGCTAGAAACAAGGTTTTCGAAGTAGGTGACCTTGTTCTCAAACGGGACAAATCTCACGAAGACAAACGGAAAAACACTCCAAGTTCCAGGCCCTATGGACAGGTCCCTTCCAAATCAAAGAAAATTTTGGCTCCCACACTTACAGGCTACAGACCCTTGAGGGGAGGATTGAGGTCCTCCTGGTAAATGGGCACGACCTTAAACACTTTTTCACCTAACAGCCCAAGGGGCCGTCACCACACCCTTTACCATAGTTTTGTTTTTTTTTCTTTTGTTTTTTCCGTTATTTCATGTTTGCAATAAATCACTTGTTTCGAGCAGGCTCTTAGTGAGACTTTCCCTTCATTGCCTCAAGTTGTAAGAGAGATGTAGAAGTTACTTAATTGGCATACTATTCTGGTATCTCTGCCGGTGAAGAATCGCCCTTAGAACGCAAAAATGGCATGAGCTTGCCTGTGATAGGCACCCAATGGGGAGAACACAACCAAGTCCCAGGAACCAAGTGTAGGTAGCTTACCTAGTATGCCGGCTCAAGGAGCTGCTATGTAAAAGAAAGCTTCGGTGAAATCGGTCGCTAGATGAAGAGAGAACAGACCAAACTTCAGGTGACGAAAGGACTTCCGGGAAAACCCAAAAGTCCTCATATAGACCAAGAGAAACCTCTCTTGCAAGCAAAATAAATCAGGATCCCTCATCTGCCTAGGAAATACTTGCCACAGTCAAATAAGTGCCTTTAGCACATTTAAATAAGTGCGATTAGCACATCAATAAAGGGTAAAGGATTGAGAAAGGCTTCCTGCACAGAGAGGCGATGCGATGATTCCACCGGGGTACTGACAAGGCTTGTTGGCAGGGGAGCAACGTCCATGACTCCTGGGCAGTGACTCCGCTAGGACCATTGGGTTTGCTGGCAGCAAAGAAACACAATGAAGGCGAAGTAACTATACTGGATCCAAGAAATCCTTGAAGTTACTCCAACCCTTTCTGTCTAGTCTCCAGGAATGAAAACATGGTGAAACAACACCCCAGGGCATGCAAACAGGTGGAGAAATCATGCAAGGTCCAAAGATGAAATTAGTGGGACCCACGAGGTGAAAGAAACAGCCTGCTCAGCCCCCATGCCCCCCTCAAAGATGAAGCACTGATAGAGATCCTGGGTCCTACCAGTGAATCGCCATTTGTTGTAACCACTACAACACCCTAGAAAACTTTTCCCCTTTTAAATTTTTGAGCCCCTAACCTTTTGAAAAAAGTAGAGTTTAGCCAGCTCCACTCTTTCAAACTCCCAAGCTGCTAAGTCACAGAACTGATTAAATCATATTTTTCACGACCTTGTGACCTGGCGACCCCAAGTTGCGAGGTCACAAGGTCGCATATATGTCTAAAACCTAAGAATTATGACCATGCAACAACGCGAACTCGCGACCCCAGGTTGCCAGGCCGCAAGGTCGCAAGGTCACACATCTCATCAACCTAACCTAATTTACGACCTAACGACCCTCATTAATTATCCGCACGTGCGACCCCTTTATAAATAAAAGGGTCACATAGGTTGCATTTGACCTGAACGACGAAGCAAGAAAATGCCTCTAATAGGCCAACTCGAGCACGTTTTTACCAAGTAAGTTGCCTAATCCTCCTGTTGTTTCCTTTTTTTTAAATTTTTTCCTCTCTCACCCTAGCTTTTTGTCTTTTAGACCTTATGCTAGCTCCTTTAAACTGCTCAATAATTGTGTGGAGCTCACACCCTCCTTGTAGCTTCACTTCCTGTTTTCCTCCTCTAAGAGAAAGAGCTTTCCTCACACCAGTTTGTCTCAAGCTCCCTACCTAGTCCACCTAAAGGAAGAGCCTCAGGTCCTTGATGTGTTTTTTTTCCGCGGGCCTAAATCACCACAATCCCATCAACAGGAGCCCTAGTGCAACCCCGCAACCAAACAACCTCCTACCTAGTCGTTGGGTCGCAAGGTCGCCAAGTCGCTCATTTGTAGTTATCGGTAACCTCCGCAACCCAGCGACCTAGCGACCTAGCAACCTCACGACCTAGTCGCAAGTCTCCAAGTCGCAATTCCCCTAACCCTGAATCTATCGCGACCTTGCGTCCTTGAGACACAGTCGCAAGTCACATAGTAACATAATCATTTTTCTTTTAGAGTTCATGCCGGTGCGACCTAGCGATTGGGTCGCAAGGTCGCCAAGTCGCAAAACTAACCTTTTCTTCAGATAATAGTTAGCCTGGGTCGCAGCAACCTAACTTGAAAGGTCTTTTGGATGTTTTATTGGTTTTAAAAATAATTTCAATTATGTCGCCCGTCTTATCGTGGGATCATTTCATGAATATTCCAGGGAACATCAAAGCCGAGCTTGAGTGTGTGTCCATCTCATCGGCCTCAAGTGAGATGGGGCCCCTGGCGATATGAAAAAGAAACAAGAGTCAAGAAGTGGAAATCTCAGAAGAAGGCGTTCCCCCTTCCCCACCCCCCATATATAGAGACACCACCTATGTGCTCGGAAAGGGGGACAATATGAGTTGGTACCAAATATATCAGGAGTTCACCAAGCCTGAGTTCCGAGAAGATCTTCCAGACTGATAGGTGTACGTTCAGGTCAAAAGGTCCAAACTCCACTACGCAGGCACCCATACACCCATATTTCCGTGCGCAAAGATTATTCAAGGGATCCTCCAAAAGGTTGACTTTAGAATGTGGGTCATTCGAGATCACTCAGGGAAAACATTCGCTAACCTAAAGGGAAAGGATGCGGAAGTATACTATGCACTCCCCACTCAAGAACAGACCTTCAACACTGACTGGGCAACCACTCACGCAGTACTCGTAGCAGAAACTATGAAAGGATGGTGGGAGGACCTCGAAAATTTCAAGTATAAGAAGGATCAGGAATATAAGACAGAAGGTCTGAGGAGCTCTTACAAGCTGGTGGCAACAATGATGTGCAAAATATATGGCTGAGCAGATGCCACTATGTTCAATCGTACCTGGATCCCCCTTATGTACGCTCTCACTACATATGGTACTCATTTCAACTGGGGCAACCTGATAATAACAGCCCTCAAATAAAACATTGATGCAGCACAAGCACCTGATGAGGGATGCGCATCTGAGTTTTATATGGCTTCATACCTGTTGGATGTAGTATGCGCAAGGTGCCATTTTGAGGGATGGGCGCACAACTGGGATGCAGAGCGTGGCGGACCAATCCACAAGGAGTTGCAAGTGTTCTGAGACTCCAAGTATAAGCAAGATATAGAGTCAATCTTGCACAACTTCATCCCCACGCTCTACATGAGAAAGTTGTTTGGCAAAGATACCCCGTGCATGTCCAGGCGAGCCATGGAGACAAAAACCTGAGTGGCCAACTGGTTTCCTGTCACAAATAGTACTTTCATCTGAGTCTTCGGGTCACTCAAGTCACCCCACGCACTGCCCCAGTTCTTCACCAACAAATTACTCCTTCAAGAAGTATGTTACCAGATGATGGGTGGATTTTCAAAGGTTCTCACCAAGGGAAAGAAAAATCCATGGCCTACTCTTCTGCTTACTATCGGCGCCTACATAGTCAAATATTTCAGGGAAGTAGAGGCTGAGGCTGAGGAAACCAAGGGTTTTTATTTACCACCCGTAACACACTGGACGTATGATCCTGAAAGAATCATCCCCTCACATTGCAAACAGACCAAATTCAAATGGAGTTACCAGCACACAGAATGCCCAGCCAAAGATCGAACCAAGAACTGGTACAACAAAGACAGGGAGGTTTCTCCAGAAGAAGCAACCGATTAAGAGGAACAAGATAATCAAACTTTAGACGAAAGAATCCACACGCTAGGAGGAGCATCGTCTTCCAAAGCCAAGAAACAAAGGACTGATACAAGCAGTAACCCTTCTAAACAGCAAAGAGACAAAGAGGCTAAAGTGCAACAAGAATCCGAGGAGAAGGTGAAAGAAGAGGAGGATAAATGAAAGAAACAACTTAGGGAAGAGAAAAAGAAGAAGCGGGCGGAAGAAACCCGTAGGAAAGAGGAAGAGAAACAAATAAGGAAAGAAGAGGAAGAAAAAGCAGACATTGAATGCCAACTAAAGGAAAATCAGGCTAAATCAGAAGTTGAACGCTAGCTAAAGGAAAAGCAGGATGAAGCAGAAGCTGAGTAAAGGAGGAGGAAGGAAGAAAGTCAAAAGTCAAGGGAAGATTCCTCCAAGGAAGCAGAAGGCAGCAAGACACCTCCTACAGAGACAGGGAAACAGACAGAGTTGCCACACATCGAGATGCCTCAGACAACTCATGCAACTAGTGTGCGTTTTACTCATGCAACTTGGCACCTCCGAGGAACAAGACGATGATGTCTTCAATCTAACCAGACTAACCTATAACCAGTTCACACATAAGATCAGGCAAGAAAAGAGAAAATGTTTAGCACAAAATCCTGCTGCACCTCTCATGGCCACAACAGAAAAGGATATAGTCTTGGATACCAGTACCAATCCAATTATGATTGCATCAGCTGGTACCACTTTTGCAGCAACCAAAGAGGAAAACATTAGAAGAATGAGCAGAGAAATTCTCTCTTTACAAAACAGGCTGCAAACTTCTGAATAGAGAGCAGCTCAGGCTGAACAGGATAAGAAGGGGTTGGAGGAAGAAGTTTAGAGGCTACATTTCACAAGTGCCCAAGCCAACAACTTGCCACTCACCATTCAAAGGGAGTTAGGTACGCTAGAAACCACTATGAAAAAATTATACGAAGAGATGTTCATAATAAAACAGACAGTCGCTCCATTACTGAAAGCACCAGCAGAAACTAAAAGAAGGATTGCACAGCTGAAGGAAGCCTCCACTGCTTTGGATAATATGCTAGAATGGTCAAGCATATACCCATAGGCTCATGACACTCTACCGAGAAAGGACTGGGACCAGGGTCGAATGAAGATATAGTCCAAAGACAAGCTGGTCAAGGATCTGGAAAAGGTAAGGTCTTCATATGAGCATATGATCAGTGGGATCGTTTCAATGTCAGAAACTCACAATATCCCTTCTCTGGGTACGTTAGACACTGAGAAAAAAGAAGAAGAGGTTACTCAGGACATTCAAACATTCCTGCAACCCATGAGGCATGCAGATGCCTCTCAAGATCTCCATGTCTCGCAGGAAAATCTCATACAGTCCATCGTTACTCCGGTGTGAATCTACACTAAGTTTGCTTCGTATTCAAATCAGATTGCAGTAAAGAGGTGCACCTTGATCCTGGATGCTCTTGAGTGTCTCCATAGACTGAAAGAAGATACTCCCTAGTTGCTGTAGATTACCTAGCATGGCAAAGGTACCTCAAGGATCAACTACAAATAGACGTACTGGACCTTGCAATCCCATAGTTGCTTCCTTGACCAAAGGAAAAGCACAAGTCATAGGTCGCAGAAGGAGGGAAGTCGCAGGTCACAAAATCCAAAGGGTTGCAGGTTGCATCAGGAGTAAGGGTCGCAAGTTGCAATTTTCCTCAGGTCACAGAGTATGCCAACAATTAGGAATGCAAAAATTTAGGGACACCCAAGGGTCGATTTTTTTCTATAAATACCCCCTCCGGGAAATTGTAAAGGATCTTTTTTTGGACTCCAAAGGAACAAAGAGAATTGTATAGCATTGGATACATATTTTGGGAATGAATACAAAAAATGTTTTGATTCCACAATTGGATCTGATGAGGACTCGTGTGTTAACATTATGAATATTTTGTCTCATGCATCGAATATATTTTTATGATCTGCATTTGCTGCTTATATCATTTTCACGTTTCAACTTACTTAATGTGTTAATGGTATAGAGATATTTAATCGAGTAAATTGCTACCAGCTTTGTCACTAACATTATCTCATCTTTTGCAAACACTCAAGGGATTGAAGGGTGTTTTGACCATAAAGGACTATTTCTTCTGTGGTTTGAACAAATTTTACAAGCATGACCCTAATGATCTGTTGCTAACATCATTTCCTTTGGCTACATGTTTGAACTCACTTTTTCTATTTGTAGTGTTTTATGTACATTGAAACTCATCAACCATTTGTCTTGTATTATTCAAATAATCGTGTGTTCACAGGTCTGCAGAGCTCGTTTGTGTCTGAGAAGAGGAATATTCAGCGGTAGCCGAAACTACACCCCAGACAGGATCCCTATCACAAACGGTTTATAGTCTAGTTGGGGCTTTACACCGGGGAGATCCCTTACTGTTGGCCGGACATTTCTCCCCGTCAATAGGTCCATAAGGTCGATTTTTACAATAGCTAAAACCCTGCTGATAGACGTAACCCCCTAGCTAGACGTCGGGTTTTCCTTGAAATCCTTGAGGATTTACTAGCTAATTTTGAAATAATTGGGAGCCATACGGGATATAATGTTGCTGGTTAAGACTCTGCAAAAAGTGTTGATATTGATCATATTCAGACCCTATTGGGCCGGACGATCCAACAGGCATAGGAATGCTGCCATCGACTTGAGAGGAATTCATAATGTAAACTGAAGATCCACTCGTGGATGACCCAACAGTAGGTTGGGAAAAATTTGACAGGGTAGGACCTCCTCTAGAAACTGAAATCGAGGGGATTGAGACCGGAGTACTGACAGGGGGTACTAAAACACCTACGCAAATAGTTGGCTTTGCGGAAGTAGGTGTGACTATAGCTCAAGCAGGCATAGAAATGGTTACGTTGGAAACACTCGGACCAGGGGGAAATACTCCATTATTCTTCCAAATAGTATTTTAATACAAAGGCATACCACTTGACATATTCGAGATCAAGTGTCCCAACAAGGTGTAATTCTGCGGAATGTATGGGTGGGAGGAAGGCTGAGTTGTCACATAAGGAAAATGCTTGGGAGGGAATTGGGGTCCCTCATACATAGTCTCATCTACACCACTAATGGTGCTTGAAACCTCCATGGGGGATGAAATTTATCCCTCAGAAGCCATCGGGAATAACTGACGGGCAGCGCTTTGAGATGGACGTGGTGAATTCACAAATGGTACACCAGGTGTATCGTATGGACTATAGGGTTGTTGAGGGGATATTTCAATGGGATTAAATAATGGATTCAGAGGGTAGGAAACGTAGCCTACTGGAACATCAGGGGGAGATCGAGAGACGAGAGGTTGAATACTCAAAATGAGAGAAAAATCATCAGTTTGAGTCCCAGTCGAAGGTGGAGAATCAAAAGAGACAGGCGACAATGTCCCTTCGGAAGGAGTGGACAGAGAAGGAACTGAACTTGGTGGTTCAACCACGATTATCTTATCTCAAAAATCAGAAGAGGAGAAAGATGATTAATTCAAGGCTTTAAACAGTATCTTTATAAGGAGTTACTCATGATGAGGCCCAAAAATATTCTAACAGGTAAGCCATGTGATCGTGGGAAATTAATTTTAGAAAAAAAATGAAATAAATCAAAAAGGGGTAAGCTAGGAAAAAAAGATTACCAGGTAGCCATGAACTACAATATACACCTTAGTGATCAAATGAAAGAGAAATGACCAAGGACTTAATGTACGGCAACCAATCTCCCCGAATTCTGTGTTCGGTGTATCACGTCTACAAGGCAACCAACTCAGTTACCTATGGAAGGTTTGCATCCTAGTGGTGTCTCCCAAAATATACACGACAGTACATGGGAGTCCAAATCCGTAGTAGTGATGTCTGATGCGTAACCGTTCGATGAGAGCGTCCCAAAATATACTTTTCATACATCAATATAATTCCATACGCGGGACGGGATATCACCGCCAGGTTGTAACGCAGACTGTTAGCGAAAGATCCTACGCTTAATGACGTCAGAACACGTCTCTAGCCTAGACCTCTAAATGTGATTCGTTAGCTTCCAAATGTTCCTTATATCGATTGAATAAATTTTAAGGTTGATCTTGAATTATGTCTCGGTTTCAGAGCCCTACCAATGTCATCTAAATCCCTAAAATGCAGCTAAATGAGAAAAGAACCATTCATTTCGATGAATCCTACGTTAATGAGGGAGAGAGAAACTCACACAATCAATGTAGAAATAAAACAAATGCATAAAACGACATTCACTTTTCTCTTCAAGTGCGGAATTTAAAAGAAAAACAAAAATTTTACAATTTTCTTCCTTTCATCAAATGCACTAAGAAGCGAATCAAAATGAAATTTTTATTTTCTAAAGCAAAATGAAACAAAAATATTTTTGTATTTTTATGATAAGAACAATGCAAAATGTAGAATGTGAATTGATTAAAAATGCTTTGAGTACTAATGATATCTCTCAAACATGCATGCAAGAGGAAAATATTTCGAAAATCAAAGAGAGATGTAAACCATTTTCTTCAAAACAAATCACTCTTCATTCACACACTGATTATAACTCAAAGAAAACAAAATTCAGTCTGAAGACAAGCAATTGTAATCTATGCTTGATGCCGAATAGAAACTCCAATGCATTCATAATTGACACTTGAAAAAATGCTATCAGTGAGAACCGACCGAAAGACGAAAACCAATAAAATACTAAGCCGAAAAGGTATGGCAAGACTTGATTCAATGAGAAGTTTGGAAGTCAACAAATTAAGAAACCACTCGGATGGCTCGAGGACACCTGGGAACCCTAAGAAGACAAGGATGCAATCAGATTTGCAAACGAGACAACCAAAGGTGAAAAACTCGAACCACAAATGTCACTGAACAGAGAAGGAACAGAGCTACTCAAACAAACAAGATCACTCAGAAGGATAAGATTCACTGGCTAAAAAAAAAGAAGAAAACCCTGAAAAAATCACACACAAGAATCATCGCGATTGTTTAGGCCGCAACCCTCATGGAAGGGTAAAAGAGCGAATGTGAAAAACGCATAACACACTGATCAGCACGACCGTCAGATAAATACCAGTGCCGATCGAGGAAAAGATTAAAAAATAAATGGGTTTTCCAAACTGACACCGGGATTATCACTTTAGTAGAGAGATGAAGGTTTGTAAGAAATTACAGGAGCTACAGAGACAAGGAGATGGACCCTCGATGAAAATCGAAGACAAGACAAGAAATCAAAAAGCGAAAATAAGAGACTGAAAGGCTAGAACTCCCCAGAGTTCGATCCCTAGTGGAGTCACCAATTTTTTACGCAAGAAAATCCTCTCTGCGAACAGAGCAATCCCTCTGGCCTTAGGATGGGTCCAGTAACAATAGGGAACAATTAGAAACCTACTTTCCTAGATTGTAAATGCATGGAGATCGTGAATATATCACCTATCTCAATCTGATGCTAATTCCCATTTGAATCCTTTGGTCCTTCGTGTTTCGTGGTCAGATCTTCTCCTCTATCGGTGCTTAGTTACCTACATAAGGGATCAAACGACAACAAACATGAATACATAACATATCTAATGCATATACAACCTACTTAATTGATCAAGGAGAACTAAGAATCCAATCACACATTAAATACAAGAATCGAAAGCACGAACCAATCATATTATATTAAAATAGAGAGGGGGAGTTTCAACTTGTGCCTTGATGTCGCAACTCTCCTTCGATGGTTCCTAATCCAGGCACGTCTCCAAAGTTCTCTTTCAACTTGATGTGGAGGGCAAAAGGTCTCAACTCTCGCTCGATATCTATAACAACAAAATATCTCTCTGATGTTCTTCTATCTTTGTTCTAACCCAGCAGAGCTATGGGAGATTTTCCATTATATAACAAAGGAGGAGGTTGCATGGATCCACTTTAGGTGGGGAAATGAGTTATCCCATTGGGTGTTTCCAATTTTGTAGGAACAAGGAGCCCAAAGGGAGAAGCTTAGCTCTATCCTCAAGAACAAACAATAAGTTCTCTGCCATGAAGCTTCCATATCTCGAAGCTTCACTTCCATTTTAAAAACAAATTCTAGAAAAGTATCGGCGTGACTATGATCCTCATTCCAACGTCGATCAACACAACCCTAGACCAAAAAGAGGACATCGGTGCGAGCAAGACACGGAGAAGGTGCATCGCTCTAGATAATTAGGTTTTCAAGGAGCTGCTTTAGGAATGGTCAACAAAGAGTTTATTCATTGTGCTGAAAAGGAGATGAAGGCATATTTTCATGATTGAAAATGGGCACAGGGGTCATTGTTAGGGGTCTCCAGGATCAGGAACGGGGAGTACAGGTACAGTGAAAAATTTGTGTGTAACACATGGACATTTGTAGGACACAAAAGAAAATTTGTGGTTCCTTAGACTCCTAGTATACAACTTTAAGTCCAAGAAGAGATGGAAATTTTCTTATGGCATGGTACTCACTGCGTATTACACAAGCCTCAATGTGGTCTGTAAGAATTATTTCAATGCATGCTTTTTACTTCACTTTGGGAATTTCCAAAGCTAATTATGCCTCTTCCTTCTTCTTGTTCATTTATAGGGTGTAAAATTGAGAACTCAACAAGCTAATTATGTCAATTTTGAATTCTCTTGAGATATTCCCAATATTTGGTGACTCTATTGCTTATAGTCTTGTTGAATTTTCCTAATAGGCCTCTTTTTCATCTTCCAATATTTAATGTTCCTTAGGAATACCTTCAACATAATTTAAGGCTATCAACATAGGTCTAATGGGAGACATCATGTCCATATATAGGATTTAAGAGTTCAATATAAACATTGCAGATTCCATGTAACAACAAGAAATATGTTTTTTCTGGTGCCAAATATCCTTGTCTTCCCATTGTAGATTGCAATTGAATCACTTGATATAGCCTTCTAGGCTTTCATCTTCATTATGAGCCATTAGGAATATCTCCTCCCTTCATTCCTTTTCTTTGTAATAATCTTAATACTTCTCCACGAACTTCTTATTCATTTTTTCCCAAGATTTGATGTTATCTTTGCCAAGGCCAATGAACCAACATAGTGCAACATTCTTGAGTGTAGTAGGAACGGGTTTTAATTTATAGGCATCTAATACATATTCATAACTTTTGTAAATTAAATCAAAATTAAAAAGAAAGGTATCTAGATATTCTTCGGATAAGCCATGAAAGTTGAGCAAGAATGAATGTGAAATGTTTTTCATTTTACTTTCCCCATCTGACTCTTTAACGGGATATCAAAAAGCATATATCTATTCCTTAACATGGATTGATGTTCCATCTTCTCATAAAAAGTGTCCTTGTCCTCCAAAGGTGCCTTGGGAGAATCAAGAAATAATGATTCCCCATAATGAATATGCCTTTTTGGTTGGTCCTTAGGGAAAATGACCTCTGTTGAGGTAGGGTTTGAGGCTGGCATGGTCTCATGTTCCTGAGTGGAATAATTAGGCTTCCTTTTGACAATAGAGCTAGCTATAGGAGTCAAGAAGTGAGGAAGAGTGTTCCCTTTATATTCTTGTGATTTTCCTATGCTATAAGTGTTGTGGGATTTTTAGTGGAGCTAAAAAATATACCTTGTTGATCCCTAATATTATGCATGGTAAATTTAAGAGACATAATTTCTAAAACACATTGGATAAAACAAAAACAAATCATACGAAAATTCTTAAGAAAAAAATACTAACTGAATGATATTAGGCAACAAAAAATGATTGTATTATTGACAATTCCTCTAAAATGACATGAAAAATTATAGGTATTTCAATTAAATCCTAATTAACTAGTGGATAACTGAGAAGTTATACATGTAATTATCAATCTGGTGTTCATATGAAATTTGAAAATTGTTGTGCATTGTATATAATAATATAATTTGTTAGGTTCCAATGAGGTTGTAGTACTAATTAAATATGATATATTTGAATGTTATTATTCTTTCACAAGTCACCAAACCACACTTTGTAGGAATTTCAATATCATAATTGCAAGAATTGAAAGACTAACTACAACACTTTTGCATAAATGTAAATAACTCTTTGTTGGAAAGTAATCACATGGATAGGAAATAAATAACTCTACTAGAAAGTAAAAATTCAAGTGGGAAACAAATATCTATACTAGAAAGAAAATACTCAGGCAGGAAAAAAAGTCAAGCTAGCTAATAACTCATATGGTTTGTAAATGAAGTACTCTTGAATTGATAAAAAATAACAATACAAGAGGTTTACCAACAACTTGAATCAAGAATATGAAAAAAAAGAACCTCTTCTTGAATCAATCAAAACACACATCATTAGGAGACAAAGTAAATAACATAATGAGTTGTAATAGAACTGTTAATCGAAAAATAAAGTCAATGCTAGTGAGTTGCCAAAAAACAAAGAAATTACTAATAAAGTTGCAATAACATAAATAATTAGGAAAAATGGTAAATAACCAAATTAACTAAACTGTAAATGAAATTATATTCTATCCTAGATAAAATATAGGTACTACCTGACTAAGGAAGGGGCCCCACCTCCTCAGGCAAGGAAATAATTAAACTTGCAACAACATGCTAATATTATTAACACATTGCATAGATACGAAATGAAACATGAATATGAACAATGGACATTTTGATTAACAATGGCCAAACTAAAAATTCAATACTATTCTCTCCTCCTTGTTACTCTTGGCTTGAGTAGAGCTAGGGTATTTATAAAATCACGAGTTCTTATTTTAATCAAGGAATCAGGGCACAGGCACGAGAATCTTAAATTCTCAAGATGTCCCCTTTTCATTAGAACCAAAATGAAAAATTATGAAACCACTAAATCACTCATCCAATGCAACAAGTATCAAAATAAGAAATAAGTACAATCAATTCTTCCATGCTAGGTAGACCAACTTCCTTTTTTTATTTCCTTCACTAGTTGGAAAGTGTCCAATTCTTTTGTCGGGAAATCGTGAGTGACCCTGATGCATTGGTGGTTTACCTATGTTGAGTTGTTACAATTATCCATGAAGTTATAAACGGTTATGGATAAAGAGTTCCAACAATTTCTTCCAACTATCAGTGTGCTAAGTGTTGTAGTATCAATATGTAGGATTTGTTGCAACAACATTGCTTTTGTCATATTGCAGCATAAGGTGTTGCAACATTATTTCTTGGACAATCATGTTGCAACATTATTAATGGTGTTGCACCAACGTAAGGGTGTTGCAACATTGATATTTTGGAGGTGAATTAATGGTGTACAACAATGTATAGGTGTTGCAACATCACATAGTTGCATCATTAAAATATTCAATCCTTTGCTAACACCTCCAAGAGCACCTGTTTTGAACCTTTTTGCAATATTTTTCATGTTCTTCTTATTAGTTAGCATAAAAAGGTGGATTATTTCATTAATGTATAAGAATGAACATTAAAAGTGACATAAACAGAGAAATATTGTACCTTGGTAAAAAATGCATCGTTGTGTTCAAAATGAGTTTTAATGTGGCATGTGGATAGGAAAAATGTATCATAGAGGTGGTGAATGGATGTTGAAAGGACCCCAGTTTGGATATGTGTCAATACATTCTCCCTTTGGAGTTTATTTTCTTGCCTTGCCCTTGATCTAGTTAAACATGAAGTTTTTGTGAATTTAGTACTTCATGTTTTGGTATTGAATGAAGTTTACAACTTTTTTATTTAGATATATTTCTAAAATATTAAGGAAATATTATAAAATATGATTTCCCAATCCACATATATTACAAAATCTCATGTCAATTCTATCTTTGAATGGTAATTTGAGGGCCACATGGCCTCTTTCCAACATTAAAATAATTTCTACCACGACACTGACCTCGACTTCTTTTGAATCCTTCACGACCTCTTTCACCTTGTTATATGTCATGATTTTCATAACCATTACTTTGGTATGAGTTTCATCAGTAAATCGAATGATTACTTAATTGTGTGTCATAAAATATATGATAATTTTGTTTATTTCATCTATTCAATTGACACTCATGAGTAGAATGCCTTGATTCCTTGTATATTGCACACAACTTTTTTTTTTTACTTTTTTGATATTGTAAGGACAATCTGTGGTGGTGTGATTTGTTTAAATTTGATATATTTCACAATATAGGTCAATTTTCACTCAATGGAGATCCTATTCGAAGGAACTTGAAAATTTGTAATCGTATTTTGTATGCCCTTCGTTCGTACAACTGGTGCACAAAATGTCATTTCATTGGACTATGAAATTAGACTGTTGCGACTATTCCATATTTTCTATTAATTTTTCTGTCAACAAGGAAACTGACAGGTAGTCATCGTTGATCCCAGTATGTTAGGATTTTCTCAATGCTTCTTCAGATATTTTTATCTCATGCATTTGCAATGGTTGTATGAGTTTTTGGAGTAAGAAAACTACATACCATTGAAATAGGAGATGCTCATCTATACTTTAATTAATCGGACTAAGAATATCCTTAAATATTTTATTATACTCCCAAATCGATTCTCCAATATTTTGCTTAAATCTCATAAATTTTCTGTGCGGTGAGCTAATGAACATCTTGGGATTTGATGAAAGTGAGGAAATTCTCTTTGATCTGGCTTTGGTTCGAGCTTGGTTGTTTGTGAAATTCATGAACCAAGTAAGGGCTCATTTTCTAAGGGCACCCAGAAAATGGGCCATCCGCTTATCTTCATCATCAATATCATGTGCTTTCTAGAACTTTTGTATAAAAAATAGTGTCTTTTAGGATCCTCCTCTCCTTCACGGAAAGAGATATGGCTTAGCCCCATTCTTATTTATGAGGATTTGGGTCATTTATTTTCTTAAGTTAGTTGATGGGTTGGTGAAGAACCAACTGGTGGATTATTATGGTTGTTTGACTATTTCATTGACTTAACTTTATTACTTATATCATTGATCTAAGGATCAACGCTCACTTCAATGTATTTATCTTTTGATATGATCTTGATTATCTTTTGAATTTGACACTTATACTCGAGAATAGTATTTCACCAGTTTGACAAGTTTTATCTCCATGGTATGTAAATTGATTTGGAAAATGATGCAACTCTTTATTAACGTTATCTATGAAATTAGTGTTAAATTCTATAAATAACAAATTTGACAGTGCTTTTTGTCAGTGGTCGATTATCTAAAGGAGGATGCTATCGACTTCCTCATCTCTAACCCAAGTCTGGTCAGTCATTAGTATATCTATGAGGATTTATCTTTCAAATTTAGTTCTTCCACATTTTATATCAAATTGATATTTTGATTCCATATTCAACATTTGATTAATAAATTCACAAATCCTAGGACTGGTCATATTTAACACTGGAGATTAGCATAATATAAGTCCCAAGTCATTGAATTCCATAGCATCAACTTGTCTCCTTAGCGTTAAACATAATTGGTAATTTTCACAAGTAGCATAGAATAAAGCGAGCGAGGCACTGAGTTGTTATAACATGAAATCTCCAATAACTTGCTTCTCCAATAGCTAGTCATAAAGATATTTTATTCTTAGGATATCAATCTCATAGGTGTCAATTTTTTTAATGATTTATCAGTTTAAAAATGTTTTTAAGTTGCTTTTATTATATGTATAAATAACACTGATCGAGACAAAGAACACAGTTCTAAAGTAGTGGTGATTATTTTGATTAATTTTTAATCCTTTCAAGGACATATTGATACTATGTTCCTTTAATACAAGTTCTTGTTATGTTTTCAAATGCATGCATGAAGTTGTGATTGATAGTTGATCCTGCACTCCAAGAGGGCCCCTTGCTAGTTGTGAGGTTTTCATTTTAAGTTTCTTTTTGAACTAGTTTAGTTTATGTTTTCTAGAAGTTCAATTTTGTAACAAATCACATTTCTGGTTACTTTATTCTTATAATAAGAGTACTCATAAAGGATAAAATAAGAGTTAATTCAATGCCTATTTGATTACATTTAATTAGTGTTTTATCGTTTCATGATAGTTTTAGTTAGTTGTTTTAGCCTTTAAATTTCAATTGTCTTAGCCATTTTCAAGTTATGTTTTGTTAGATTGGGAATACACTTTAGAAGTTAATACACACATTAGTATTCTCTCTTGAGTTATATTTTCATTCTTGTTATCATATTTCATTGTCATTTCTTTTTAAAACAATTTAACTTTCATAGATTAAGATTTTGTCATAATTTTTCTCATAGAAATTAAATTAAATATCATTCCATTTAAATTTAGTTTGAGGATTTATTTTCAGTAATTAGTGTAGAATAAGTTCAATTTCACATCAATACAACTAGTTTATTTTCCTTCTATGTTTTGATTTTCAAGCATTTCCTTTTGGTGATATTTGCAATATTAGATAGTTCTTTACTTAGAAAATATCAATTTAGTTAGTTAGTACTCTGGATTGAAAGAACATTTGCATCATTAGTTTCTAATTTGTAGTTAATTTTACATTTGGTTTTATTCATTCTTTCAATTAGTCTTGTTCTTAGAATAAATCCTAGCATATATAGTGCACATACATTTCACAATTACACATACCTTGGTTGACATTTAATGAAGTAAATTAAATATAATCAATTTACCAAACACCCAGCAACAAGAAATACGGTCTATATCATCCCTTACCTATGCCTACTCGTCCTTGGGAAAGCATTTCCATGGACCTTATGGGTGGTTAACCAAGAACTAGGAAGGGACATGACTACCTATTCGTGGTAGTTGACAGGTTCAACAAGATGCGTGTTATGATGCCTGTAAAAATACCATCAATGGGCAAGAAGAAACAAAATAATTCTTTGAACAAGTCTCGGTGCACTTTGGGATACCAAGGAGCATCATTTCAGACAGGGATATAATATTTCTTGTTGCATTTTGGCCTACATTGTGGGAAAATATGGACATGAATTTAAAGAGATATACAACATTCCATCCACAGACAAATGGAAAAACATAAGTAGCCAACAGGACTTTGGTGCAGATTTTGAGGGGATAAAACCAGAAGCATCTAAAGGTATGGGATGAAAATCCAGTATATATACAACATTCGTATAACAGAGCAGTCCACACTTATACAGGAAAGTCCCAATTTGAGACTTGTTTGGATATTTTCCACATTCACCTTTGGATATTTCGTATGGGCAGCAAGGAGGATTGAGGGAAGTTCTTATAGGAGATGCTTTGAGGACTGAAATTTTATAGAGAAGATTAGACATATCCATCTACAGGTACAAGAAACACTGCAGAAGTCGCAGGAGAAGTATAAGGGGATATATGATCAACACATAACAGAGAAGTCATTCAAGGCGAGAGACAAAGCATGGTTATAGTTTAACAATGAGAGATTGTAGGGGTCTAGTAAGAAAACAAAGGATATAAGGTATGGTCCCTTTAAGATACTAGGAAAGGTGGGTGATAATTCCTATCGACTCAGTTTACCACCATATATATGCATTACTCAGTTGTGAATGTAGAGAATTTGAAACTATATGATCCTTCCATGCTAGATCAGGAGGAGGAACAAGTACTACCTTCTGTGGAGGATTTTTCACCAGACGCTCAGGAAGAATTGACAGAATATACATTTTTATAGAAGAGGTCCATAATTACAAGATAGGGTCAACATGACCCTTGGAAGATTGGGTTGAAGGGATAACTTCTAGGAAAAGATAAATGGTACACCAGAGAGAAGGTGGAGGAAAACATTCCTCACCTCATTTAGTAAAATATTTTGGGGACCAAAAGACTCCCAAAATGGGAAGTTGTAATCTGAATTAGATCATTATATTATTTTCCATCCATCTCGATGCATTTGGAATGGAAAAAGTGGAGGACTCATCTCATGGGACCATTTTTACTAGCGGGACCCAGTTTGGCAAAACAAGGTCTGAAATATTCCGGGAACGATTTTAGGAATCAAATGACATTTTTGGGGGGGTAAAAATTTTCCATCTAAAGAAGAAACTTTTCATGTTATTATACACATAGATACATTTCCAAAAATGCAAGAATCACATCAATCAAAGTCCATATGCAAACGTTATGCCACTCAAATGTTGACCTTCTTGTTTTCACACCTATAGTTGGGGAGGATGCCGTGTCAGCTCCCATTATTCATGGAAAAGGGGTTAGCCACGTGTTTTTGATGTAAAATACTCCAGAAGACTCTATTTTGTAACTCTAGTTAAGAGTTGATGTAGTCATAATTAACCACTAGTAGGCTATCAGGTCGTGTTATAATTGGGCCACTAGAAGGAAGAGGATTCCATTATTTTGAGATAATTTTATTCCATAGCTGAGAAAATATAGATAGGAAAGATAGGAGGTAGAGAACATAGAGAGGATCTATGAATTGTAGCAACCCACGGGCCACATGCATTACTTCTTTGTACCTGCAACCATATTTCCAGACAAATAAAGAGAGTGAAGCAGTCTCACCTTCCAGCTGGGTTTTCTCTCGAAAGGGTTTCCCATAGAGCATATCTTGTGTCTTATGTGTGTGTGAGATTATTTTTTCATTCTCTACTTTTCTACATAACTTATATTCTTATTCATACACTAATTACAGTTAAATTTACATATTTAGAATTGTAATAAAACTGTAATAGTATAAAAATTCAGTATTTTAATATTTTACTATCATAGCTATCATGGCGAACTGTCCATGGAATATCCACAGAAGTTTACAGATCAATATCTCAAGGAATGAAACATGTTTATTCCTTATATATATATATATATATATATATATATATATATATATATATATATATATATATATATATATATATATATATATATATATATATATATATATATATTTCATGAAACAAAACTAATGTAACTTAAGAAAAAATAAGTATCATTAAAGTGTTTATAGATTATTATTATAATAATAATATATTAATAATGTAAATAATAATAATAGCATAGTATTATATTATATATTATTTTCCATGGAATTGTGGTCTAACAACAACCAATGATGTGATTGAGCTTCTACTAACATAGATACCTGAGTTTAAACTATCCCCTCTCCTCCCAAATGCAAGTGGGTGCGAGTAAGACCTAGTGCAAGTCCTTGTTGACTTTAATAACTTAAATATGGAATCATAGCACAAAATATAAATCCCGCCTACCCACTCTTATCCCTACCTCCCAACCCCACCCCTCCCCTTGCAATAATAATAATAATACATGTCATACAATTGTGTCAATAGGAACTCTACAACCTAGTATGGGGGAGATGGAGATGTGTAGGCATTGGGAATAATGTAAGAAAGATTGTATGTCAACATTTTTTAAAAGTCAATAAAAATATATATAGAAAAAACAAAATTAAATATTGTCTTCATATGTTTTAATTTCACTAAGTGGTCAACAAGAATTCGAATCCTATAGTCATACTTTGGAAAGAGCTAATAAATTAATATTTGAATTGGATAAATTAATTGATTGTTGAGACACAAGGACTTGCATAAATTTTGGTGGGTAGTAACTGTTGTCCATAGATTTTCACACATAGGAATATGGGAAAAATCCTCAACTCCACAAGGTGTGTGCTTTGTGGCAACACTCAGAGAAGGGGCTATCACCTAATCCCAACTCTCCTAGCTAAGTCAAGGGGGGTTATCCCTAAGGAAAAATCTAAAGGAAAAACTTGTTAGAGATAACAAGTTCTACAAGACAGTTAGTAAGGTTATCACCATTCAATATAACTTTAAATGAAATTAAAGATTGATGTATCAAGTACAAATGTTTATGAGCATATAAACATCAACAATATAGATTCTATTAATTCAACAAGATATCCTACAAGACAAATTGTAAGAGAGTAGTGTCAATAAATATACTTGCAATAAATATATGCTCAAAGAAAAATCACAATACTTGCAATGAGATATAATTTTCAAGTTACAACAAGTTGGAGAAATGGAAAATTGAAATACTTAGTCTCAATGAATCAAAACCACAATAGATTGTATAAAAATTTGGATATGAGAAACAATATGTGAAATATAGATTTCAAGAGATATAGTTTTTTACTTACGGAAAGATATAGCATTAAATGTCTGTTAACATGAACATGAAATAGAAAAGTAAATTATAAGCTTAAAATCCAAATTGTACAATAATAAATGAGACAAATTTATGTGTGAGTGCGTGAAGTAGGCGATCTTGGTAAATTTTATTATATGCCTCTTCTAAGGTGTGAATTCCCCTCAATTCCTTCAACTTGGTAAGGACTAGTAATTGCAAGAAGGCTAGGATGAGGAAGCAATGGCTTTGTTAACGATATCCACCTAGGACTTCAATACAAGCCACATACCTTTGTTCCTACAAGAGACCTAGCCATGCAAGAGAACTATGAGGTCATGTATTTTAACCTTTCATCAAAACTCAAATCTAATAAGTTTGAATGACAATTGAGGAAGTTTCTACAACAAGTGCTCCAATCTAAAAGTGAAAATTAGATGCTAGATTAATACAACTGCTCCAAATGATATTTAGATTTTGGAAATTTAAATAAATGCTTCAAGTGTGAAATACTATATATATGTCAATAGAAAAATACCATTTCACTTTAAATGATCAAATTAATTAATTAATGAAGTGTGTTTAAAGTGCGTTAATGATCGACTAATTAATGAAGAAAATGTGAATGAGATCAAGAATATAGTTACTTCAATGAAAATGAAAATTAGATCAAGAGGCTCATGAAAATACTCAATGAAAAAAATATGGATTAGTCCAAGTGAATGATGAGTGAGAAAAAATAAAAACTATAAATTAGATCTATAAATTAGATGATGCAATGAGACTAGGTTGCAAAATGAACTAGTTAGTCACCACCGTCCAAGGGATCCTCCTTCGAAATGGGGAGATGGGATACCAAGTGGAAAAAAGCCAAGCTCCCTCAAGAAAATATTCATTTTATTTTAATTACAAGTGAAACCCTCTTAGATGGAAGTGAGGGTGTTAAATTTTGAGGAGGGTTTACAATAATGAGCGTCAATGAGAAAAATACCCTCCCCAAAATATAATAAAATGAAAATGAATTATTTACAATGTTTTATTTACAAGATTACAATGAAAATTCCCTTGAGGAGGAACTTGTTTTTCTCTTTCGAGGCTCTCACACAAGGGTTTGATGTCCAATTTCTTCAGAAGAAAATTTGCGCAGAGGAAGAGATACCCTATTTTTTTCTAACAACCAAGAGTATGGAGAGGCTTCAGAAACAATTCCTTGATTATTCAAGCCTCGTTGCAAACCTTCCCAAGACATCTTCATAAAACTCTTTTTCTAAAGCTTCCATGAAGGGACTGTACAAACCAAGTGAGAGAGATCAGATAATGATGCAAAGGAAAATAGATTGGAGAATTTATGAGGCTATACACATAAAATACAGATGCAAGCCACAAGAGGAAGAGGACAACTATGCTCTTGGGAAAGAAAGAAAGGGAAAACCATTTAAATTACATCTAAATAGATATATTATTCAGTAAAATCACATAAATGAGTAAACAGATCTTTGATTTATAAAATGAAATGTCTTAGAGATATGGATAGAGACTCCCTTCCTAAATATTTAGATCATATATTTGAGGAAAATAAACATATGGGTCCTTGCTCCCTTTTCTTCCTTGAGAGTGAGTTCGCTTAGCCAAGAACTTACCCCACGCTAAAGATCTGTTTCAGAAAAATAGATATTCTACACACTTGATGAAAATTTTGTTAAATCCACAAGGAGATAGACTACATAATGAAAAAAAAATACTAGGGGTTCAACCAAAAACTCACTAATTCTTTTAGATCTAGGGTGATCCTCTAAACTAAAAAATCATTGAAGCTAGCTTACAATAATATATCCAATCCTTTGAAAGTGAACTAACAAAATTGATTAGAAATAGTAGAACATTAAGCACAAATGAAATAATTATACTTAAAAATAAGGATAACACTACATATAATAAACCCCAAAGTATTTTTATTATATCATGAGAAAATAGATTACAAATTTTGGCAGAACCACTAGCCCAAAAATTCATCTAAGCATCATTACAAATGAGAGAGGGAAGGCTCTCTTAAATAGAAAAATCTAGGTAGATATCAATGAGAGATATCTCTCCAAGTGGCAAGTAGTAATCCCAATGCAAAAATATCTTGATCCCATGAGGTAACGTCTAGATCCAAGCAAGAAAATTGTAACCCTTCATTTCCCACACATAAATCGCCAAGCAAGGTAGTCGTTTGCACTGGAGGAGTGGATGGAGTGATGGTAAATAAATATTGGAGTAGTGGGATATCCCCTCAAAGCTTTTTCCAAGTTAAAAATTAAAGTCCCCATCAATCTTTGAACTCCAACCTTTTTCCTCAAGAAATGCGTTTTTTCTAGACCATTCATTGAGCGTTT
Source organism: Pinus albicaulis (assembly GCA_034641835.2). Classification (NCBI taxonomy): domain Eukaryota; kingdom Viridiplantae; phylum Streptophyta; class Pinopsida; order Pinales; family Pinaceae; genus Pinus; species Pinus albicaulis. The sequence continues at coordinate 1,151,496,891 of CM076570.1, forward strand.
GGACCATCGAATTTTCCTAGCTGCATAACTTGCTTTATTTTGGAGTATTAATCACTTTTTGACTTAATTTTTACCCTTGTGAATCACCATCTCATTTTTTATCATTTTCCACTTAGACAGAATTTTTATTTTCTCCCATTTTTAATTTTTCAGCTAATTATTTGCAATTTTTTCCAAACATTCCTTTTTGGGTAACTTCCTTTATTTGTGGAGTCTTCATCACTTTTTGACTTGATTTTTACCCATGTGAATATCCACTGCAATTTTTATCATTTTCCACTTGGAGAGAGTTTTATTTTCTTCTATTTTTAATTTTTTAGCTAATTATTTGCTATTTTTTGCCAAAAATTGGAAAATATGGGTTTTGGGGGATAAATACACATTTTTTAGCCTCAAAATGTGTCTAAATAGAAATTTGAGGTTTAGAGGTCTAATGTTTAGTACTCACGCCCTCTACAACTTCTATAGACAACACTTATTACATTTTACATCAAATAATTACTCACGCCCTCTACAACTTCTATAGACAACACTTATTACATTTTACATCAAATAATTATTAAAAATCTCTCCAGTAGGAATTTTTTAACAATTATAAATTTATACTTAGACTCCACCAAATTTCATAAAACTTTAGAGATGATATAATACGGTAATATAAATTGAATCTAGGCACTATTACTCACCTAATACTTTACCATCAAGCCACACTATAACTTTTGGTTATATCTGGGAGAAAACTTAACTAATTATAAGCATTGAAAAGCACAAATAATGAGCTAAGGAAAAAAACTCCATAGAGTGAACTCACTTGCTAGTGCAGTCCTAATATACCTAAGCCTTTCACATGACTCTTTTTTCATCATACTAGAGTCATTTTTACAACATCCCCACAGAGTTGTGGAATCTAGAATACATAATGATGAGAAGAAGAATGATGATGACGATGATGTCCAGATTTTTAGCTAATCTAACAATGTTGGAATGCTCAGAAGTGTACTTTGGGCATGCAGTCTTTTCCAAATATTAAAATTCCATTTGAGTGGTCAACAATAACCACTAGTAATTCTATGCATTTATAGTTTTACTTCTATAGAAGTGTCAGAGAAAACATAAATAATAGTGGAAAGTGACTCATGATAAGTATATCTATTTATATCTTATTTCTATCTATTTTTAATGCAAGTACTTGCTTAAATTATCGTGGGAATTAATTGATGGTAAATATGTTATTTCACGAATATGAGCTATTTTCAAGGATTTTAATTTGGATTAAAAAATCACTACACAAATATCAAAAAATAATGCATGAATATTGGAACCATATCCATAAATTATGGCATAAAATATGTGATGTAGTTATCTAGATGTCATTATATTATAGAAATACTATAATAAAACCTTCAAGTTATGTCCAATCAAATGTTTGAAAAATAGTTTTCTTAATAGTATTAAAAAATAAGTATTTATTTTTCAAGGTTAAGTATTATAAGTTGCATTGGTCAATGCTAAACTAAAAATGCTCAATGGGAAAATCTATTGCTAGAGTCATACATTGGCAGGAACTAATAATGATTTTGTAACTATATTAAAATTTAATTAATATACACATAAAAACTTAATACTTACAATAAAATTTTACCATGGATATTATTAACTTCTAAATAGGCTTTGTCACAACACCAAGGGCCAATACCATGCCTTATCAATACCACATGTCAAAAACCATAACTCATTTCACAATCAAAATATTTATAAATATTTTATTTTAATTTAATTTAATATCATTTTTTTAGTTTTAAAAAAAAAGTTATACTTTTGAGATATATCTAAACCCTTTACACTCACTACTATCAAAAATATTCCATGGATATTTCATAGATATTAAATCAAGGTTTTAACAAAATTAAGAATGAGAATACTTTTATATAGAGAGATGTGAAATTTATATAATATCAACCTAGATCCATCTTAATGCCAGATATACCAAGCCCTAAGACTGATCGTATCTATTTTCACTCCAAAAGAAGTTTGCACCTCAAGAGATTTGATCCCACTGAGGGTTTGGTAGATCCATAGTTAAGATGGATCTAGGCTAGTTTAAAATATCATATATATACCATTAATATCTAATTATTTAGTCCCCAAGGGAGCAACTCAATTGGTTAATCCGAGAAATGTGAAATCACTGAAACTTGAATTACTTAGGTTCAAATCCCCCCTGTTGTGACTTAGGATGCAGAGAGGAGGACATATTGTAACCCCCAAAAGATTTACTAGTAGTTATATGTCATACAAGATGCTAGATTCCTCTTGGTAAAAAAATAAAAAATACAATTATTTAGTATCCTTATAACATTTTTTTTTTATATAATGTTTAATAATTTATAAATGTCAAATACAAGTTTTAATATTTCAAACATGATTGATTTTCATTTTTTTTTTATTTTTTAGATATTTTAAATGAGTATGTCTTCTTGTTTTTTGAAATCTTTGTGTATTTTTTTATCATGTATTGTTTAGAAAACTTAGACCATTTTGCTAATAATTTTGATTTTTTTTTGTTATACCTTCTAAATGTTCTCATGAAAATAAAATGAAGTAGCATGTTTGATTTCTTGCCATTTTGTTACTAATTTTATTTTGATTTGATTTGAAGGAAGGAAAGATGAGCTTCGAGACAAGGCCAATGCTAATCATCTTTATTTGCAAATTAAAAGAGAAGTGGAAGGAGCAATATCATATTTATTACGAAAGAGAGACGAAGATCCTTATAGACACTTCCTTCCAAGGTTTCTTTATGATGCAGCTTCAAGATTTACTCATCAGATGCAAACTTTTGATCCATGATAATCTTTGACAACTTAGTTTTTTGAAATTACAATTATGGTGACCTTTTCATTTTCTTATTTAATAAAAATATGTGACAAAGTAAAAGATAAATAATTGATAATGATATGGGCATATTTATAAGAAAAAATGTTACAATTATTTAAAGTTAAATGAAACATTTTAGAATGACTAAATTGTTCCATAGTTTTTTTTAATTTGTGAAGCTTTCTTGCCTTGATGAAGCATTTATTCCATTATGCTTTACTTTTATTTGTTAAAATTTAATAATGTGTATATGTAATATGTTCAACAAAAATAAATAATATATCTCTTAAATGTTATATACCAGAAATCATAAAGTCTAGTTTATTTTATTTTGTTCCACAATTAAATGCTATAAAAAAAATCCTTGAAATAGACAAAATAATGCACATAATGATGAGTCATTGAGGAAAAAATCATTGATGGCCTCCTAACTTAAGTTGAAAATAAATGGGGAAGTATGAAGAACTACAACTTATTGTTATGTAATCCCATATGTCATCAACTCAAATAGAGAATTTAAAAGAGAAATAATCATTGGTTGCAAATCTTACTCATTGTTAATGGGCAATGGAGTTTACATGCCAAATTTGTGTCTTATCAACCCACTTCCCTTCACCTACCTATTGATTGACTTCAACCTTGGATAAAATGTGTTATGTAATTACTATTGAATCTATGGAAATGGCCTTGATTAAACACAATAGCTACAATATTTCTACTTCTATTTTCCTCTACGTGTTGTTAACCTCTTCATGGATATAATTTAATCCTTATTACATAAATATTTTGAGGCTAACGTAATCTATAGCTTCAGATCCCAATTTATATTTATGTCAATTTATGTTGAATAATATGGGATAGAATAAGACCAGGGTTCACTACTTTCTTCCATGTTGTATTTATTTCCTTTTTTTGGTAATCTATATGGTAATATTTATATTATAAGAAAACCAAGTTTACATAGATAACAAGATAGTTCCAGAAAACTTTGTGCGGACTTAGTACAAGCTAATACATTGTCTATCATTTGTTCCCAGTAGTCCATATCTATCCAAAAAGGACATGCAAAGTAACACAAAGAAGGGTGTCCCTTACAAAATTCCATGTATTTATTTCCTTTAATGGCATCAAGTATTGTATCTTTCACCGTCATGTGTCCACAACAACACTAAATACAAAGTGACACCATTTCATGATCTTTTGATTTGAAGGGGAGAGCATAAATGGGTCACTGAAGTTGATATTTTCCACATACTTCAATCCTCTTCCCCTTCCTTTATAAATACACATTTTCCCTAATGGGGATGCAAGGAAAGTCTCATATTTGGGTTGTGATATTAAAAAATTCTTTAGGCCTAAAAATATATGTTTTCTTGCTTGTTATCGGTAATTGTCTTCCTATAAGGGAAAAATATTTCCCCTCTATAAATTGAGACTCATATTTTATTTTTTTAAAGGCTTATTTGGTTTTTTGAAGAGCCTTATTTCTATATATATCCTCCCTAACTCGATGTTTTCCATTGAAATTTTAGAAGGATAGGTATTTTCTCCTTCCTTTACTTGTTATCCAATACCACGTAACTTGATGCATCCACCATTCCACCACAATTGGTGATGGGTTCATTTATATAATATAAGTTTTTATGCTCTGTAACTTACAATAAATCTTCCTCAAATTAGAGTATCTTCTTCAACTTAGAATAAATATAACTCCAATAACATTATCTTATTCAACTTATAATAAATCTACCTCCAATAACATTATATTCTTCAACTTAGAATAAATATACCTCCAACTATATTATCTTTTTCAACATAGAATAAACTTGGCTCCAACTTTGACAATGAAAAGACATGAGTAGTGATCGTGTTAGTGTTAGTGGAAGAAAGTTGTGGAGTGTTAGATCACCTTGTCATGATGATAGATTAACTTACCAAAGAATGAAGACTCCAAGCTTGAAGCTAAATTGTAAGTGCCTCACTCCATCCCTTTTTGTGTTTTCAATCCTCCAATGGTAAAATTTCCTATATTAAGTGAAAAATATATCTAATGTTATATTTCAATAAAAATAATAATATCTATGATCCTATGATGGCATTTCCTATAAGGGAAAAAGGTATCTATATTATATTTCATTAAGATATAATATTGTGTTGTAAAATGGTGATAGTTGATGAGGTCTATAATTGTATTTTTCAAATCACGCATTATGCATTTGTTCTTTACCATACTTTAATCTTTCCATTCAATGTTTCTTTTAAGTTTTACTTCATTTCATTATCTTCAAACCATACATTATTATGATTGTATTTTTATGTGAAACGAATGAGGTTATTTCATCTTCTTCTTATTCTCCTTCTTTTTCAGTTAGAAAATTAACAAGATTACATGATTTGTGTGTTGGAATGGTTAATTTGTAAATTTCATGACTCAATGTGATGCCAATTTGTTTTACTACTAAGCATAAATTGAATAATTCTTTGTCATCCATAGTTGTTACATGATCTTTCATTAACATTGGTACTATTAAGTGGATGTTGAGTAATTCTTTGTCAACCATAGTTGTTACATGATATTTCATTAGCATTGGTTTATACCAAATTATCAATTGTTATAAAGTTATTATGCAATAAAATTACCATCATGAGAAAGTTCTAAATACTATATAGTTTCCATGTAACAATGGATTTGTTCAAATTTATAATCAATGTTTTTAATATTTTACTTCAATAAACTTACTAGACTACAACATTAGCAATATTAGTCATTCAGAATTGCACATTTAGTCATAGTGCTTGAGTACAAATTGTTGGTTGTATATTTATTGAGGCTGTTAAGGTGGATAGCATCATACCTTATTTTTTTGACCAATTATTTTGTTTTTATTCTCAATTGGAGTAGATAAAAATAAAAATAATTAGTTCCTAAAATAAAGAAACATTTTGGAGAAGTTTTTTCTTAATTGTATAAAATTTGGAAAAAAGGATTGATGGGGGTTTGTTGTTTTGGTAATACTTTATGAAATCTTGGTGCTAGTTGTGTTCATTAATTGAAGTTCTTCTCTAATGGATCAGGAAATATGGAGCAAATACCATTCTATAGTGATAATAATCATATTCTTATTTAGTTTTACCATTACAAATATTTTTCAAATAACAATTGTTGATTTAATTCTATTGTCTCTCTATTTCCTGTAATCAGTTCATGATATGTATTTTAGAACCTTTACTCTACTTTTGGCCATACAAAAAACTGGTTGAGATAGCATTATATACCATAAATATAGAAATGTATTTGGTTGGATAAATTTAATTAGTTTCTAGTGTAGTTATTTTAGTTAGTTGTTGTAGTTAACCTCTGTATTCTGTATGATGTAGTTAAATTAGTTAACCAATGTAGTTAAACTCTATGTTTCAATTTTTGTAGATAAATCAAACAATCAAGAATATTTTTGTACTTATTTGCGTAAACGTGGTTGGTTACTGTTCATTCCATAAATTGGAAAAAGACCTTATGTATTTATTCCCCTCAAAAAGAATAATTGCACTCATAACTAGCCAGGGAAGTAAGCATGTTTTGTTAATAGATGGAGTGATTCATTTCATAAATTCTCTGAGTCTGCCACTTTTTCACATCGATGTTGAGGAACACATAAATAAAGTTAGAATCTTGTCTTTTGTATTCTTAAAACTCCCTCGCATTCCAATTTCTAGAGAATCAAGAAAGAAATAATACTTTTCTTTAACTTCTAAAATTGTTAAGGATGAACCCGAGACTATAGTACAATGAGAAATTCTAGACATTGATCTTTGGCGATTTTGAAGTGCTAAAATAAGATCTAAGTATTTTGACTTATGATTTCATACCTATTTTAACATGTGAGATAGGAAGGAAGGACATGAATATTGATGTGAGGAAGAAAGAAAGAAAAACAAGACATGATAGGCATAAGAGGCATGAAGAGGAAGAATAAAAGGAGGAATCCCACTTTCTTATAAGGGAGACTTCTCATGATGCTAAAATAAAGAATATTGATCCTTCAATTCTAGTGTTTTATGGGTTTCCCACAAAGGATCTTCATATTTTATTTTTTGAATTTGAAGTATTATGTAGAGCCTATGATTTTAAAAAGTATTCTCAAAAGTTAAAGTTTCTCCCTTCAACTTTGAAATATGCTACTTTAAGATGGTGTGTGGAACTAAAAGGAAGAAGTAGAGGTACTTGGTAGGAAATGAAAATGGTTTCCTATAAAACTTAAATATTTTTTAAAGCAGTAGAAATAAGAGATCAAATATTTCATATGTTGGGAATCAAGGAATACTTGGGGGGGAGGGGGTGTGAATCAATACTTTACAAATGTTATACTTATTTAACAAATCATTCAAACAATTGCAATTAAGAAACAACAATAAAACATTCACATGATTCTTACAAAGTGATTTAACGTGAAAACCCTTCCAGGAAAAAAACTGCAAAATCTTGATTTTATTATGATGTAAATCAAAGCCACCACTTTATATTACATTAATATTTGTGAGTACCAACTCATAGGAGGCCAAAATCTCCTCAACCAGAAAGCACCAAATTGTTAGAGACACCAACCTCATATTTGTACAGGAACCAACCTGTTGTATCTAGGGAGATCTATATTTCATGCATTTTAAGGTTGATATCTCTGGCATTGTTCTTTAATTGTTGCTTAGACAAAATCAATGCTTTGTCTTCAATTTTCTCTGTCACACATACAACACAACAACTTCACTCCTTCTCTCTATTTGATTCCTCTCACACTTAGTGCAACACATCAATCTTATGCTTCAATTAAATTAGCTTGCTCTTGCACACAATACAAATTTTCACACCCACTAACTCTCTGCACTATCACTTCATTAACACATAGTTTCTTTTTCTTCGATTATTTACACATGGATTGAAACAAGAATTGCAATAGTTCCATACATATCAAGGAATAACTTCAGTATTTCTCACAAATCTCGAAGATATACTTTATTTACTCACACATAGCTCTAAGAAAGACTTCATTTATTCTTTCATAACTCAAGGAGAAGATTATCTTAACGAACACAATAAGTTGTTACACTTATACCTTTGATTTCTCAACATTAAATTTGGTGGATTGTTTCTGTTATCCTAATTATTATAGTCAAAACCTTTGTTTTTCCTTAAATTGCTACTAATTGTATTTTGGAGTTAAGAACACCATATTTGAAATATGCCATGCCCTTAAACTTGAGCTCTGAGTGCATATGACTTAAAAGACGATATCAACAAATTAAACATGGAAGGATCTTAGTTTCACCATGATTTAAAACCTTTGTTACCTTAAACTTCAACACCTAGGCTTTATGTTCCCGAAAGCTAGAATAGTGCCTTACCACCAAAGGTGCTTCTACAAATAGCCCAGAAGACTAGATAATTTTACATTGTCATCCTTTAAAAACTAAGCCCTTTGCATGAATCTCTAGGATATGCTAGGTCATAAGCCATGTTATTTTTTGATTTCATCACTGCCATGTGGAAATATTTAATGGGTGCCATATATAACTAAGATTTTGTCCACTGAGTCACCCAAAAAGCAGAAAAACACCTACCACATGTCACTTTCTTATTGGGACACCTTAGATATTTGTCGCATCATTGCCATATTTTAGCTAGTTGTCACAATATGGAATGGGGTCTTAGATTTTATGTTTTGCAACATTTTTCTTCATTAACCAAAACGTTCCCTAAGGCACAAGATTCACATTATTTTCCATGCAAGTGGATTCTCTGTCCAATGCCTTTGTTCTTCGCACCACGCTGACTGTGCCAACTCTCATAACTTTCCTTCAACCAAGACTTCCAAGGCACAACATGAAATGACTCGAATGTCTCTTGGACTTTGTATACCAAGTCATTGCAAAAACATTTCATGCCCTCATCCAATTGAACCTGGCATGGCGTGATGGCATGTCCTGCCATCTATCAACCCATACCATGCCACTTCTTATGTGGAGGAAATTATTGGGGGTCTAATTTTTTTCATCCAATTACTTTGTTAATTTAAAATGACCAGAACGTTGAATTTACATGATTTTCTAGTACTGGAAAATTCTCCATCCCGCAGAGTCTATCAACTATGGGGCTATCAACCGCGACACCTCTTTCTCCATGCCAAAACCTTCTGTGGCATGAATGGAAATTTACACGTTAAGTGCCAATAAAATTTTCATATGTAGACTCTATTAACTGCATCTCGTTTCATGTGACTCCATGACTTGTCTAATAAAAGGCTTTGTGGCAAATCATCAAATTGTCCGTTAGATAATAGGAAAAAGTTCCTCTTGCACCCTTTGTTAGCCAATGTAAATACACACATTTTACATTTCCTAACCATCAATTAACTCAAACTTGTTTGATTCATGGATCAAGTTAATCATGGGGCCCCCTATATGCTCAACTATTAACGGGGGTTTGCAATTTGGCATTTTTTTGGAACTATGAAGCTTGGAACCCTGCCAAACTTCAGACCATCATAACTCCTTATCCCTTATGAGTTTTCCAAAGCTCCATATACCATTGGAAAGGTATCTAAGGGTAACATCCAACTATATTCTTTGCATGAGAAGATAAACTAATCCATTGTAGGAAAAATGTCTTTAAAGATCAATTTGAGATTAATAACAACCATCTTGCAATCTGCTCAACAATATACTATAATGGATCTTCTCCCCCTAAATGTTTAACTTTACATGACTATATGTTGTTTGGACACTTCTCACCCTTAGTTGTTCTGATTTCTTCTAGGACACTTCTCCCCCTTTGTTTTTCTCCATGTATATCAATGTTTGGGCACTTCTCCCCTTTTCACATCAATGGTAAAGGGGGGAAATGGTTTAAATATCTCCCCTAGGACCATGCCTCTTAAAAAAAAAATATGTAGTTGTAACTAACCTCCCCCTATAACTTCCCCCCCTTGCAAGAATATATAGATAACATAAAACTTTCCATTGCACCATTCTTCTCTTAAAACATACTCTTTATATTACTCAACAAAATGAGTATTTTCCTTTACCCAAATAGATTGAGCCAGTTTTTTATGGAGATACCACCCCCAATTTATGTCTGAGGTACTAAAAAAATTCACTCGGAAGAAATTTTGTAAAGATATCATCAATCTTCTCATTAGTAGCCACACACTCAAGTCTAACACATGTTCAACAACTTGATCTCTTAATAAATTATACTTAACTGGAATGTGTTTAGCTTTTGAGTGCATAACAAGGTTATTGGAGGGACCAATGGCACTAGTATTATCACACATGATGGGGATTAGATCATCAAACTCAACTTTGATATCCTTTAATGTTTGCTTCATCCAAAGGATTTGAGTACAATGAGTAGTTATAACCATGTACTCAACTTCACCTATAGATAAATAAATTGAATTTTGTCTCTTTCTTACCCAAGACACTAGGAATTTTCCCCAAAAAGTAGTTGCTCCACTTGTACTCTCCCTATCATCAATGCTTCCAACCCTGTCTACATCAGTATATGATTTTAAATGGAATTATTTATATCTTCCATACCACAAACCAAAATCAATTGTGCCCTCCAATATTTGAAAATTCCTTTGACTAAGTTGACATGGCTCTATTTTGGATTAGATTGAAATTTGGAAACCGTAACTATTGTTTGCATTATGTGAGGCCTTGAGGTAGTTAAACATAACATGATTGCAATTATAGACCTATAATTTGTGTGATTTACAATGGGAGACTCATCTTCGTTACTTAATTTGCAACCAATCACCATTGGTGTGCTAACAAGATTATACTCTTCCATTCCAAACTTTTTCAATGTGTGTTTTAAATATTTGGATTAGGAAATAAAGATACATTAGTTTTGTGTGACTTGCAATCCAAGGAATAATGACAACTCTCCCAATATGGATATTTCAAATTCCTTTTGCATTGCTTCAACAAACTACTGAACCATTTGCTCTATATCACTCCCAAATGTGATATAATTGACATAGACAAAATTTATTAGTAAATTATCATCTTAAGATTTAATATACAAGTTGTTGACTTAGGGAAAATTTAGGGGAAAATTTTCGCAAATGGGTTATTTTTTGGACATCTTTTGAAAAAAATATTTGCCAATTTGGTTAAAACTTCACCTATTTTTTAAATATATATGATTAAATGGATGATATTCGCCAAAAAATTACCAATTTTAATAGAAAATTACATGTTTTTTATTGAATATTCACCTAAATTATATACATATGAATTTTCAAACCATAATAGTCATCTGCAATACTATATATAGGAAAATATTTAAATCCTTAAAAAATACTTTGGTTGTTGTCAAAAATTCCTCATTTTAATCCTTGTTATTGTAGGTATTTTTCTGGCCTTTTTTACTAAGCCATTGGAGCTTATTTTAGGCCATACAACACTTTTCTCAACCTACAAACTTGATCTCCATCTTCTAAGAGTTGAAATCTGTCATATTGTTCAATCTACACTTCCTCCTCGAGTTGACCATTGAGAAAGGCGGACTTGAAATCCATATAATAAACTTTAAAATTATTATGACTCGCAAATGCCAAGAATATCCTAATAGCCTCTAGTTTAGTTACAGGAGAAAATCTTTCTTCAAAATAGATACTTTATACCTTAACACAAACTTTGCATACCAACCTGGATTTTTTTCTTATCACTTGTCCTTCTTCATTTAGCTTGTTCTTGAATGCCCACTTGGTAGAAATGATGTCCTTGTATTATGGTCTAAGTACCATTTCCCAAGTGTTCAACCCTTCATCAATTTATTTAACCTAGAATTTGTCTTCACTTTCTTGACTAAAGATTTTGGGTTCTATTTGAGACAACAGAGAAAAATATGCATGTCTGGGAATACTTATGAGTATTCATCTTGTTTGAACCCAATGTTCTCTATATCCAATTATTTGAATTTGAGGGTGTTTCTTTTATACATACATATATGGTGTTTTGTGCCTATGAGATTTTCTTTCTTCTTCTTCTTCTTCTTCTTCTAGTTCTACATATTTAATAACACACTCATCATCCACATTTCATTTCTCAATCTCCTAAGATTTTGTTGAATGAGACAAGGCTTTTTCAACTATGACATCAATACACTCCTCTATATTCTTGGTCATCTTGTTATAGCATTTGTATCCTTTTATTTTAATCAAATATCTAAGGAAAATACCCTCATCATCTCAACAGTCAAACTTACCTAGTTTCTTTTCATTCCTATTTATATAACATGTGTTTTTGAATATCTTGATATGTTTTACTAAGGCTTTCCCTCCTTTCCATAAATCTTAAGGAGTTTTGTCATTGTTAGGTCTAAGTTGAGTTCTATTGAACAAATAAAAATTTGCTTGAGCCGCTTCTCCCCAGAAGGTGTCTGCAACGTTCCATTCATCCATCATTTTTCTATCCATTTCTCGAATGGATCTATTCGCTCTCCACTACCCCATTCTACTAAGGGGTTCTGGAAACTAAGTATTGCCTTTTGATCCCATTTTATTCACAGAACACCTCAAAATTCTTTGCAGTGTACTCTTCTCTTTCTAGCCTCAAGCATTTGATTTTTATGTCTTTCTCATTTTCTACTTGAGCCTTGAACACGTTGAATTTACTAAGAGCTTATGAATTTTATTCGAACAGCATAATCCAAGTGGCTCTAGTATATTCATCAATAAACAAAATAATGTATATTTCTCCTCTTGGGCTTTGTGTCCTTGTAAGACCACATATATCAGTATGAACCAAATCCATAGGTCTAGATGAAGAGTACTACTTTATTTTGAAGTGCACCCTTGCTTCTTTACGAAATCAACTGGACTTACATATGGAGCTATATAGTTTTTCCAATTTTGGCATACCTCTTACTTCCTTAGTTTTGTTGATCTTCACCAGATTGTAAAAATTCACATGCCCCATCCTCCTATGCCATAACCAAGTTTCGTCTATCTTACTTAAATAGAATTTTACTCTTGAATCATCAAAGACATACACGTTGCTTGGAATCCTGATAGATTTCCCTACTAGCTTATCATTCTCTACTTTTCCGATTTCCTCTACTTTTCTGATTTCACAATCTTTAGATCAAAAGGTCACATCGTAGCCATTTTCACACATTTGGCTAGCACTTAAAATATTAAGCTTAAGTCCATCCACATATAGAACATTATGGGCTTTGGTATTCTCATCCAAACTAACTATTCCTTTTCCTTTTATTTTTGTTGGAGCATTATTCCCAAATTTGACATTTCCTTTCCAATGTTCTTTCAAAGATAGGAATTTACCTTTATGTCAATTGGTGTGTTTGGAACACCTGCTCTCAATAAACCATTTTACTTCTTGGTCATGAGCATGCAAGGAAGTACCACATTCTTCATCCCTCTCTAGCTTTGACTCCATTTCTTCATATTCCTTTGATGTGTTTATTTTTCGGAGATATATCGTCTAAGAGGATTAAACAATTTAATTTGAAATTCATTGGCTTTATGACTGAACTTGTGACAATTGAAACTTTTGATCTCATTCAAAAACGGGGAGAACAAATTTCTTTCTAGCAAATGAATTTCTAGATGTTAGGCAAGGAGTAACTACACGGATGTAATTTTTATTTTGCATTAAGAGAGAATATGAATATATACAAGGAGAGGGAGAATATTGTGTTTCATCTACCAAATTCTCTTCATCTTCTAACTTCCCTTATTTTTTCTATTTAAAATATTTACATAAGTTTTCCTAATCCCAAAAATCAGGTGTCAACATTCTCCCCCTTAATATGAAGGGATTTTGGTGAGTCCAAGCATCATTATGAATCTTTCAAACTTTTCCCTTCCAAATGCTTTGGTGAATATGTATGCAATCTGCTTATTTTTGGAACAATTTTGTTGGTGTATTGTTTTGGCTTCAACATGATGTTGAATCAGATGGTATTTGTATTGATGTGCTTCATTTGATTGTGGAGCTTTGGATTTTTGGCCAATTTTATTGCAGAAGTGTTTTCAATCAAAGTAGGAGTTGAATATACTTATTTCTCCTGCAAATCTTCTGAAATTTTCCTAAGCCACACAATTTCCTTTGTTGCTTTAGTTATTTCCACATATTCTGCCTCAATTGTGGAATCTACTAGAATAGATTGTTTTCATGACCTCCAGGAGACAACTCTTAATCCTAGACTCATATAATACCTTGAAGTAGATACCAATTTTTTAAAATCTTCATCAAAGTATAAATCAAAGTATCCAATCAAGTTGAAGTCACCCACCTGTGTATACTTGAGTCCAAAGTCTTGAGTCCCCTTCAGTACTTTAGAACTCTTTTTGGACTAGACCAATGACCCTCACAAGGATTTTGCATAAACCTAGAGATGATTCCAACAACAAATGAAATGTCTAGTCTAGTAATATCCAGGTAGTTGATATTTCCTATGAGTTATTTATACTTTTTTTAATATTCAAATTATTTTCCTTCAATGGATGTGAGCTTTAATTTTTTTTCCATTGGAGTAGTTAAATGATTGCACTCAGTGATGCCAAACTTGTTCAATAGATCTCCAATGTACTTCTTCTGGGAGAGGAATATAAACTTCAGATGTTGGGTTACTTTAATACCAAGATAGTAGTGAAAATATCCCAAATATATGATTTCAAAACCTTCCCTCAGTTCCTTATTTATGGATGCAATGTTGTTCTCATTGTTCCATGTCATTAAAATATCATCAACATACACCACAAGATACACAATTGTTTTGCTAAATTTATTAAATAATAAATTTACATCATAAAGATCATAATGTTTCAAATTGAGTTTCAGAATATGCTTAGTCAATTTGTCGTACCAAGCTTGCGGTGCTTGCTTGAGGCCATACAAGGATTTTACAAGCTTGCATACTTTGTGTTCTTGACCCTTCACAACAAATCCTTATAGTTAGGACATAAAAATATTATCTTTAAAATCTCCATTAAAGAAATCATTTTTTACATCCATTTGATGGACTTTCCAATCTATTGTATTTCTTAGAGACAACCTCCAGGCTAAAGAAAGGTTAGTGCCTAGGAAATCTTAGAGTATTGATAGAGTTTGTTGGAAGTGTACATTTACATTCAATATTCAAAATACATCATGAATTAGCAATGGCCAATAATCCATTTCAAGAGTTTGGATTTGAATTATAACAAAAAAACTCTTTAGAAGACTTAATGTTAGGCTCTGGTGGCTAACTTACAAAACCATATAGTTCCTTTATCATTGAGGAATACGTGAAAGAAGAATATGAAGGAACGAAATCAAATACACAGGGCTAAGCATAGAATCCCATGAATCTAACTTTAGTAGAAAAATGAAAAGATGAAAAGAATAAATGATGTTTTAGAGTACATGGTGTTAGAAAATTATATATTACAGAGCAATGGAACACATAAAATATGCGGAAACATAAACACATAAATAAAATATAAAAAAAGAGAGACATAGATATATATGGTTCACCCATCTTGGGCTACATCCATGGAAACAACCAGTCCTTCCTTTCTATTATCCAGCAAAATGAAGAGACACAACCTACAACAGATCCGTTGTAATATCCTCTACTCTCTCACACAGACCCCCTTGCTATTTCTCGCTCAGAGTATACACACCATACACAGACGCAATACAATACCATCATACAACAAAGGGGTTTCCTTCTAGGGAAAAAAACACTAAATTAAACATAATTTCTACCATCAGATCATTTGCCTAATGAATGGCCTAGATTGACTATGAAATTACAATATTTTACAAGGAAATTTTACATCTTTTTTTTAGCTTCGGGGGCGCTGCCCCCGAAACCCCCTGCCATGGAGGGGGTGGGATGTTGGACCCCCCATACAGTGATCAAACGATTGGTGGCATTGCTTCCCTGTTAAGAACATGGGTCCAACGCAATGATACATATAAATAAATAACATAATCAAGCTCCACACCCAAAAATCTCCCACTTGGAGATTGAATGTAGCAACTCCACTGCTACTTCATTTACTGGATAATGACTCCAATTTTGGACCTTTTTGTTTCTCATCTTCATCATCATACTAGAAGACCAATTGAAACTGAGCAGAATCTCATTTTCTCCATGGTTACAACTTTTGTTAACATATTTGCAGGATTTTGGCTAGCGTGTATCTTTTCCAGCTTTAACTCTCCATATTCCAACACTGATTGTATGAAATGGTACTTGAGTTGTATGTGTTTAGTCCTAGAATGAAATGTTGAGTTCTTTGAAAGATGAATGGCACTCTAGTTGTCACTGTATAACCTTCCCATCTCATGCTTCTTACCCAATTCATCCATAAACCTTTGTAACCAAATCATTGCTTTACTAGCCTTTGTAGTAGCAACATACTCTGCTTATGTTGTTGAAAGTGCAACAACACTTTGCATATTTGAAACCCAGCTGATCATTGTTCCACCTACAGTAAATACATACCTTGTAGTTCTCCTCTTGTTATCTCTATCACCTACCATATCTGCATCAACATATCCCTGTAGAGCAATGTTTAAACCACCAAAGCATAATGCTTGATTTGTGGTACCTCTCAAAAATCTGAGAATCTATTTCACTGCCATCCAATGTTATTTTCTTGGATTGTTCATGTACCTTCTTACAACTCCCACAACATTTGCAATATCAGGCCTTGTGCAGACCGTTACATACATTAAGCTTCCAACTACTGATGCATATGGAACTTTAGACGTATAATTTATTTATTCTTGGGTCTTGGGGCACATCTCCTTACTAAGTTTGAAATGGCTAGCCAAAGGTGTACTAACTAGTTTTTAATTCTGCATATTAAATATTTTCAACACCTTTTTATGTACTCACTCTGGGACAATTTTAATTTGCAATTTCTCTTGTCTCTAGTTATTCTTATACCAAGGATTTTTTTTGCAGCTCCCAAAACCTTCATTGCAAATGAATTTTCCAATTTTCCTTTGAGCACATTTATTTCCTGCATGTTAGGCCTTGTAACAAGCATGTCATCTACATACAATAACAATATAATATAGTTGCCATCATTTTTCTTTTTCAGATAAACACAGTGATTAGAGTGACATTTAGTATAACCTTGTTCAGACATAAACCTATCAAAATTTTAGATACCACTACCTTGGAGCCTGTTTTAAGCCATACAAGATCTTCTTCAACCTGCACACTAAATTTTCTTTCCCTTTGACCTCATATCCTTGTGGTTGTTGCATATATATCTCTTCCTCCAAATATCCATGGAGAAAGGTTATCTTTACATCTAACTGTTCAAGATGCAAATCTTCTGCTGCTACAAGACCCGAGGGGGAGGGGGGGCTAGACCACCCTGACGGTGATCAAATGATGGGTGGCGTTGATGCCCTATTAAGAACAGGGGTCCAACACAACGATACATCTAAATAAATAAGATAATCAAGCTCCACACCCAAAAATCTCCCACTTGGAGACTGACTGTAGCAACTCCACTGCTACTTCATTTGCTAGATAATAACTCCACTTTGGACCTGGTTGTTTCTCATCTTCATCATCATACTATAAGACCAATTGAAACTGAGCAGAATCTCATTTTCTCCATGGTTACAACTTTTTTTAACATATTTGCAGGATTTTGGCTAGTGTGTATCTTTTCCAGCTTCAACTCTCCATATTCCAACATTGATCGTATGAAATGGTACTTTAGTTGTATGTGTTTAGTCCTAGAATGAAATGTTGAGTTCTTTGAAAGATGAATGGCACTCTAGTTGTCACTGTATAACCTTCCCATCTCATGCTTCTTACCCAATCCATCCATAATCCTTGTAACCAAATCACTGCTTTACTAGCCTATGTAGTAGCAACATACTTTGCTTATGTTGTTGAAAGTGCAACAACACTTTGTATTTTTGAAATCCAGATTATCATTGTTCCACCTATAGTAAATACATACCTTGTGGTGCTCCTCTTTTTATCTCTATCACTTGCCATATATGCATCAACATATCCCTGTAGAGCAATGTTTGAACCACCAAAGCATAATTCTTTATTTGTGGTACCTCTCAAATATCTGAGAATCTATTTCACTGCCATGCAATGTTCTTTTCTTGGATTGTTCATGTACCTGCTTACAACTCCCACAACATGTGCAATATCAGGCCTTATGCAGACCTTTGCATATATTAAGCTTCCAACTGCTGATGCATATGGAAATTTAGACATATAATCCATTTATTCTTGGGTCTTGGGGAGCATCTCCTTACTAAGTTTGAAATGGCTAGCCAAAGGTGTACTAACTATTTTTTCATTCTGCATATTAAATATTTTCAACACCTTTTGTATGTACTCACTCTGGGACAATTTTAATTTTCAATTTTTCTCGTCTCTTATTATTCTCATACCAAGGATTTTTTTTGCAGCTCCTAGATCCTTCATTTCAAATGAATTTTCCAATTTTCCTTTGAGCTCATTTATTTCCCGCATGTTAGGCCCTCCAACAAGCATGTCATCTATAAACAATAACAATATAATATAGCTGCCATCATTTTTATTTTTCAAATAAACCTAATGATCAGAGTGACATATAATATAACCTTGTTCAGGCATAAACCTGTCAAAATTTTAGATACCACTACCTCAGTGCCTGTTTTAAGCCATAAAAGATCTTCTTCAACCTGCACACTAATTTTTCTTTCCCTTTGACCTCATATCCTTGTGGTTGTTGCATATAGATCTTTTCCTCCAAATCTCCATGGAGAAAGGTTATATTTACATCTAAATGTTCAAGATGCAAATCTTCTGCTGCTACAAGACTTAAAATAGTTCTGATTGAAGTCGTTTTAACAATAGCAGAAATATTTCATCAAATTCAATACCTTTCTTATGTGCAAACCCCTTCACCAACAAGTCTAGCTTTGCACCTTTGTTTTCCTCCATCTTCTTCCTTCAACCTGTAAACCCATTTATTATGCAATGTTGTTTTACCTGCAGGCAACCTGAATAAGTCCCAATTCTGGTTATTTATTAAGGAATCCATCTCTTCTTTCTTGGCTATCTCCCACTTCTTCCTGGTTTCAACCTACATTGCTTCTCCATAACATTCAGGTTCACCAGAATCTGTCAAAAATACATAATATAATGAAGGATAATATCGTTCAGGGGGTCTACTTATCCTGGTAGATATTTTGACACCACTTTCTGGTGTTTGAGGTGCCTGTTTCTGTTGTGGTGGTTGTTGTTGTTATGTTTGTTGATAATTATTATTTTCAGGCACCTTTACTTTTTCTATGATCTCATCAAGAACTGTGTATTCTTTGTTTTATTTTTCCTATTTCTTTTCTTGCAAATGATATGTATACAAGAAATTTTCATTGGATATTACATCTCTTCTCCTAATTAGTTTGTGATTTTCATAATCATATAGGCGATAACCAAAATCATTAACACCATATCCAATAAAGGTACATTTCTTGATTTTTCCTCAAGATTTGTTCTATTTTCTTTATTAATATGGACAAAGGCCTCACAACCAAAAGGATTTAAAAAGGATTAGTTTATATTTTTAATTTTCCATGCCTCCTCTGGAATACCATCATCCAAGGAACTTGAAGGCCCTCTATTTATTA
The DNA here is from genome assembly GCA_034641835.2 of Pinus albicaulis. Classification (NCBI taxonomy): domain Eukaryota; kingdom Viridiplantae; phylum Streptophyta; class Pinopsida; order Pinales; family Pinaceae; genus Pinus; species Pinus albicaulis. The sequence continues at coordinate 1,151,516,448 of CM076570.1, forward strand.
GATAAACAACAATATCTACAACATCTGCCCAAAATTGTAATGGCAGTCTTGCATGCAATCTCGTTCACCTTGCACATTCCATGATTTTCCTATTCATCCTTTCTGACATGCCATTTTCCTGTGGTGTTCTTGGAACTATCTTCTCTCTATGAATTCCATGCTCTAAACAGTACCTATCAAACTCTTTGCTGCAATATTCACCTCCATTGTCTAATCTGAGACACATCAACTTCTTTCCTGTCTCAATCTCAACCAAAGCTTTCCATTTCTTGAAAGTATCAAATACATCAGATTTATTCTAAATACAATAAATCCAATTTTTTCTAGTTGCATCATCAATAAAAGTAACATAATAAGGAGAGCCACCAAGAGATGATACCTGAGAAGGTCCCCATACATATGTATGCACAAGCTCTAATTTTTCGCTCTTCTTTTCTTTCCCAACTCTAAGAAATTTGACTCTCTTATGTTTTCCATAAACACAATTCTCATAGAAATCCAAATCAATATTCTTCAAACCTCGAAACAAGTTTCTTGAGTGAAGAATATTCATCCCCTTCTCACTCATGTGTCTGAGCATATAATGCCATAATGATACATCTGCTCCTGTGGAGGTTAAATCATTAACACAATTAGAAATACCATTGTATAAATAAAATGTACCAACCTTTTCTCCTTTTGCTATTACCAGGGCTCCTTTAGTGACCTTCTAGGTTTTATCTGAAAAATTTGTCACACAACCTTCACTGCCTAACTGCCCTGTCGAAATCATATTTTTCTTTAGATATGGAACATGCCTTACCTCCTTTAATAACCATTGGTTTCCATTCTGCTATTTTACAAGAACTTTATCCATTCCAATGATTTTATAGGGTTTATCATCACCCAGATGAACAAGTCCAAAATCTCCTTGGACTTAGTCATGAAAATGTTTCTTATCAGGTGTGGCATGGAATGATGCCCCGGAATCTACCACCTAGGCATCAATAAAATTTTCTAAAGAAAGAACCAAAGAATATTGTAACGCATCACCTGTCACATTTTATTCATAATTGTTTTCTTGTTGTGTGTCTCCTTCTTTTCCCTTTCGAGACTTACAGTCTCTCTTCAGGTGTCCTTTCTTCCCGCATTTCCAACACACTATCCCTGATCTAGACTTGGATCTGAATTTTCTTGATTTACTGTGATATCCTGAGCTCTTTCCTCTTTCCATTTTTATTCCCCTAGTCTCTGCACTCAAAGAATTTCCTGATGTCTCACCAGAGATTTTCTGTTGCATTTCCTAGCTAAGGATGGCACTGATAACATCATCAAACTTTAAGTACTAAATCCAAAGATAGAGTTACTAATGGCCATAACTAAACCATTCCAACTTTTTGGTAATGAGCACAGAAATAACAAAGCCCTAACTTCATCATCAAAGTTTACCCCTACAGAACATAACTGACTGGAAACTGTATTAAATTCATTTAAATGGTCAGCAACAGATCCACCTTTCGACATCTTTATATTGAATAAACGTTTCATAATAAATAACTTATTTGAGGCCAATATTTTTTCATATAGTTTCAAAAATTCCGTCATTAAACCCTCTGTTGTCGTTTCCTTCAAAATATTGAAGGCTATCGATGCCGCTAGGCACAACCATATTGTTCCAAGTGCCTTTCTGTTGAGAATCTCCCATTCTTTGTCTGTCATACCCGACGAATTCTTTGTTTTTCCGCTCAATGGTGGGTACAAATATTTCTGATATAGATAATATTCCATCTGCATCTTCCACAGCTAGTAGTTTTGGCCATTAAATTTCTCGACCCTAAACCTGCCATTTTTCGCCATTGCTCCGACTCTAACTAAGAACCCTCATTTCCTGCGAGTTTATCATCCAAATATACCTTCGGCTCTAATAATAGTTGTTAGAAAATTATATATTACAGAGTAGTGGAACACATAAAATATGTGAAAACAAAAACACATAAATAAAATATAAAACAAGAGAGACACAGATATATGTTGTTCACCCAACTTAGGCTACGTACACAGAAACAAATAATCCTTCCTTTCTATTATCCAATGAAATGAATAGGCACAACCTACAATAGATCTGCTTTAATATCCTCTACTCTCTCACACAGTCCCCTTTGATATTTCTCGCTCAGAGTATACACACCATACATAGACGCAATACAATACCCTCATACAACAAAGGGGTTTCCTTCTAGGGGAAAAAACCCTAAATTAAACATAACTTCTACTGTCAGATCATCCGCCTAATGAACAACCCAGATTGACTACGAAATTACAATATTTTACAAGGCATTTTTACATTTGTTTTTAGCTTCGAGGGTGTTGCCCCCAAAAATCCCCATTAGGGGGGCTGGACCCCCCTAACGGCGATAAAATGATGGGCTTTTGTTGCTGCCCCATTAAGAACAGGGGTCCAATGCAGCGATACATCTAAATAAATAAGATAACCAGACTCCATGCCCAACACATGGAGCACATGTTAAGGATGTTAGGTCTCTTTAATCATAGGTAACTCTAACCAAAATTAGACATAGATGAATCCATGATTTCAAAAAACTACGTCAAACAGCTACTATTACATGCCATCTGAGAAGAAAGAAATGGATAATGAATTGAACACGAGGAAGAGCACATATTACAGTCTCATGTAAGTAGAATCACCAAAACTTCTTTATCAATTTGTAGATATAGCTTAAATTTTTCTTTCTCCAATTACAGTTCAAGAGCCCTTTGAAATAAAAATTTTGAGCCCCCTCAAAAGGTATCATAAACAATTATTATAGGGTCTCAGGATGAGTACCCCTTACAAAATATTCATTCTTGATCTCTTAATGATTCATCATAACAAAAATGGTGCAAGCCTGCTACTTGAAAATTTGTACTAACTAAACCCTAACTGACTTGATTTCATTTCTTGAAATCAAATATTTACAAAAATATAAAAATATGAAGTGTCATTATTGCCACGATTAGAATAATATTCATTCTTATTGGGTAGGTGATGGAGGAAGATTTTTTGGGTCAATGATATGGAATTGTGGAGGATTGATGAACTGGTCACATTTTTGCCACAATGTTGGGCTCGGTAGAGGACAACGAAATAAAATTTGATAGGAAATCTTAAGGCTTGTGAGCCCTGCATAATTTGGCCTAGTGCGAAAAAAAGTCCTCGCCATCCATAGCAACTGGAAATCCCTCCTTATATAGTTCACTATTGTATTTCCCTTTAAGGAGGAGTTCTTCTCGTTGGAGGAGTCAACTCTGCTCTTAGCCTCTTCTAGAATTGTATTGTACTTATCCCATGGGATCAATTGCCCTACAAGTTCCCAATAGATGGGCATTCCATCTCTAACCCTCTACTCAAACTCTGAGTCAAATGTAGCTATATATTTTAGCACTCTTTCTAGAAATTCCTCAGCCTTGGCTCTAGTAGCTTCCTTTCGGATCATCTTGGAGACCTCCAAGATTGCAGTTACTCAGTATACCACATCTATGGCTCTCAACTCACCAAATATTTTTTCATTAATATACTAAATAAATTTTATAAATGTCTCAACATTTCTTTCATCCTCCTCCTTGGAAACTAAGATAAAGAAATCATAGTCCTTGATTGAAATTTTTCGCTCTGCCATCAAGGTTATATTCTCCCAATTATTATTCACCTTTGTTATTATTTCATCTCGTATCAGTTTTTTGGCCTGGAGGAGGGACATGTTACCTTTTAACCTATTTTTTAGATAAGTAATTTATTGGTTTGTTTCATGTAGATTTTTACTGATTATCTCTACATTTATCTTTGCAATCCATAACTTTTTCTCCTGTTGTGTCAAGGCACGGTTGGAATTGCCCAAATCCACTTGCACTTTATTGATTTCTCCTTTAGAGATATGCAACTCGATGAGGGTATTAGTGAGCTACTCAGTAGGATTTTGGAGGTTCTATGGTACAATCACTGCACAAATATGAGAGTCAATTTTTTTTTTTTGAGCTCTACTACATGTTTCTATAGGGCCACTACTTTGTTATTCTAGTCTATCAGCTCCTTGGTTAGGATCTCTTTTTCTTCTTCCACTTGTGCTAATTATTTCGACTACACATGTTTGATAGCAAGCATCTTCATCTTATGCCTCAGTTCTTAGATCTCATCATGTGAAATATAGATAAGAGTCTTTATAACATCTTTGTCTTTTGGGTTAACTCCTAGATTGTGTTAGTGTCAGTATTTTCATCCTGCCATCAGTGATCAAAATTCTCTTTTCTTATCATTTTAGGAGTCCCACTCAAAAAATTTTATTCATTCCACTAGGTCATGCAAAAATTTACTCACTAATGGTAGCCCTAACTTAGACAAATTCACTTTTTCTAAATTTCCATTACTTGATGGCTCAATTTCATACCTTGTTGATTGTACATCATCCATAAAGCTAATTTCATCATGAAAAACTCTTTCAAAGTCTCATTAGGTCTTTAGGGTTTCTTTCAAGGTTTCATTAGGTTTCTAGGGTTTTTTCCAAGGCCCAATAAACACACCATTTCGATTGCATAAAGCCAGCAAAGTAAGAGAGTGAACAAAATAACATCTCTTTAACATGTAAATATGATTTGAAAAGATGTAATTATGATTCCAAAATTGTGATTTTCATCCTAGAATGTAATTTTTATTCCAAAAAAATGCAATTTTTTTTTCTACTATGTAATTTTGTGTCATTTAATATGTAATAAGAACAAGGTTCCCAAGCTACCAAGTCAGAGTTCCACATGCCAAAAAATAAAATTTCAAAGTTTAAAAGAGTTCTCAGTCCATCAAAATGATCAATTGGCAAAGAAAAGAAGTCAAAATTAAAGGTATAGTTTCAAAGGGTTAAAGTGAAAACAAGAGGGAAAAGTGGGTCCCAAAGCTCAAAGCATCCAATTCATCAAGTATAAAACCCATTCAAAGATAAAAACATATTAATTTGATCTATATGTTATCAAGACATCACTCACATAGCTCAAAAAATCATAATTGAAGGGTGAAAGGTCAAAATTCTTGGAGGCATTGCTCACCTGGAAAGAGGCGATGTGCATAGAGCCAGGGCGCTGCACATAGAGCCAGAGCCACTGGGCACCTGGAAAACTTCATTTGCAGGCTTATAAACTCAGTGTAGGTCCACCAAAAATTCATAAAAGGGTCTCATCACTTCCCAGCAAGTAAGTAAGACATAATTATTCCTTTCTTGCATCTTTCAAGTACAAATTACATGGTGTCAACATTTTCATGAGAAATTTCTATTTTTTCAAGATAGAAACCCTAGTTTCACTTCCTAATCCCAAAATTTGAACCTTTAAGACCCCTTTAACCTTCCCACATCATAATAAGTCCTATCCCTACCCCTATATTATCAAATCCCTATCCCAAACCCCTTTATCCCCTAAACCCTAAGACCTAGGTATTTCAAATTCCTAGGCTCCCAAATCCCCATACCTGTAATAAAATTTATATTCCCAAATCCCACAACATTTCTACTCCCTATCACCTCCCTCAATTTAACAATCCCTTCCCCCATCTCCCTAATTTTTTCCATCCCATTTCCCACTCCCTAAACCTATATTTCACTCCCAATTCATCTCCCCAGGGTTTCTAGCCAAGACACTATGGAAGAAGAAAAAAAAAAATTCAGTGAGGAAGAATAAAGGGAAGAGAGGAGGCCACACAAAGGAGATAATATCCTCAGACTTTAACCTACAAACACCAGAGAACTCATGGCCTCTCCCATGGCTGTGACATGTTTCAAGCATGTGGGATGCTTTGACTTTTGTGAGAAAATACAAAAGGTCCAACATCACCCTATTTTTAGAAGTATTTTCATCCCTAATCTTCATCATAGCCAAGTAACCCTTGCTTGTATCACTTTCATAATATTTACAGCCATTATAGAAGATTCCACTGGAATTCCAAATGTTGGTGAAAAATTGTACAAGGCAAAAGACTTGGACAATCATTACTATGACCCATATATCAAACCAAGGCACAAGAATGAAAGAAAAAGGTTCTTTCCTTTATCTTACCTCCTAGATAGGTATGCCTCCATGATGAAAATCATCATGAGATACTTTTATTGTGAAGGAAGTTTCTCAAGACTCTACACCTACCATATCAGGTTATTAATGCACTTCACAAGAGTCGAGATGCTCAAAATACCTTATTTTCTCTTGAGGGACATTGAAAAAATGACATACATTGTTCAAAAGAGAGATTATGACCACCAAATGAGAAGTCTTTTGCACCACTCTCTCATCAAGATCATTTTCCTCCATCACCTTCATAAATTAAACATCTCATGGGACACTTTCATACCTAATGACATATTTACTGCTCCACCAATTCAACATGCTCAAGTTATGCCTCCACCATCTCATCCTTCCACATCCATTCCTCCATCTCAGCCCACAGTACTTACTTCTTCTTCAGCTCAAATTACGTCATCCATTTCACCACCATCATCACCATTTCACACTCAGATTGGGTCATCCAACATGGTTAAGAACAGTGAGATTCAAAAGACCAAAGGGGCTGAGATAGAGACATTGGATAAAACATATCAAAGAGGTCATAGGCAGATGTTTTCTCCACAGATTGTGGAAGGGGCCTTCCCTTCTTCATCAGAAAAACAGGTAGACAAAGGAAAGAAAAAGATGACATAGGCAGATATTCAGGAAGAGATCAGGCACGAGGAGGAAAATCTTCACGAGACAAAAATGGAGTTTGACCTTGTTGACTTGAATCAGCAAGATGATTATGAGGTCACTAGCACAGTCATCAAGGAAAAATAGGCCAATATTAAAGAGCTACAAACTAAACTTTATAGATCTAGATTTTTCATCACCTTTCTTGAGCAGGAGAACCAACAGCTAAAGACCAAACACTTCATTGATGAAGTGAAATTCATAAAATCTCAAAGCAAGGAAGAAAAATATAAAGTCTTGCTTGAAGAGACACTAGAAAAATATGGTGTGCTAAATGAAACATATAACAAGTGCCAAGAATAAGGCCAAGGACTAGAGGTTTGAAAAGAGCCCTAGAACTAGAAAGGCAGCAAGAAAGAGAACTAGCATATGAGCTCACTCTTAATGAACAATTTCCAGTGGTAATAAATGAGAACCAGGAGAAATGTCTTGACAGGGCTAACCAACATCTTGAGAGGCTCCTATAGAAAGAAAAAAAGGAAAAAAATATTCATAGAAGGATGGAAAAGCATTATGCCAAAAAAAACAAAATTGCAAGGTCAAAACTTAAACAAGCCAAAGCAAAAATTGAAACCTTGACCATGCAAGAAGAGAAAAGAAGGATTGATATCCTGGATGAAGCCCCACTCCATGCCTAATCCTCATCATCAAGCATCATTCAGCAAATTTTGGCAAGTTTTGACACATTTTTGAAAATTTTTGAAGTTTTTGTGCATTCCTGGACAATCATGTGGCAGTTGGACTATCGGGTGGGCATTGCGCACATTTTTTAGGCACATTTTAGCCAAACAGAGACCACCATTTGATTCATAATGATGAATACATGCACCCTAGCAACTTTGCTAAGTTTTATTGGAAAAATTGGTCAATGAAAAGGTCAAAAAACACCTAAACAATCATGTTTCTGCCCTCTTTTTTAGCCTGGTGATGCGCATAGAGTAGTCTTGGGAGATAAAATCAGGACAAATCTACAACTCAAGCACATATTTGGAAAGCATACTAGATAATATTTCCAATGAGCTATCATGAGCTCAATTTGGATATTGGGAACCCATCCAAAACTCAGCTTGAAGATGGAGTTGTGCATAGAGCAGAAGCACTGCTCACCTAACCAATGTGGAACTGCTCACCTGTTTTTGGTGGAACTTCTCCTCCTCTCATGGACTTGACCCCTCAGGATGGGATGAGTTATTTTTAGCTCAACATCATGTAATTTTTTACTCATTTAAGAGGTTGGATGTTGATGCATTGATCAGAGGCTCTAGTGTAATCTATTTGGCAAGAAATTAATGAAAAGGTTGCAGCTATTTCTTTTGGATACCTATTGTATGGAAATTTAGCATTGTTCTTCTTATGTCTCATTATGTATGAATTTTTTTTTTCATGATCCATTTAATTTCTATGATATACTAGTGTTTAAGTTGATAAACAAAATACATCTCTCATGCTCTATTTTGGGAAAAACTTCATTGTTTGTCCATCTTCTTCAGTTTAGAAATAATTCATGCTTAGCCTTGATCTTTCTAGCTCCTCACCTGTCTGATCCATCCCACTCAAGAAACCATAAAGTGTTATGTTTTCTAACTACCTTGCCCCATTGAATATCTGCAGCCCTAATCTTATTTTCCCTGACCTAGCCTCTTTGACCCAATTCACCCATCCAACAACTGAATTCAACCAAATTAAACCCTTGTACTCATACCTAGCCTAAAATCCAAATTCATCCATCCCTCTTGGATTTTATTTGTGGAGAGAGCCCTCTCTGGTTTGGTAGGGATAGATACCAATCAAAAAGATTGGTCTACAGTTACCTCTGTTGGTATTTCTTCGTTAGCCTTAGAAATCTGGCGGAGTGATAACATTCTGGCATCATTTTCGAGGAATGAAAGATTTATTTTCCTTGGGTGTACGAAAAGAAACATTGTAATTTGATCCTTTAGATGATAGGGTTAAGTTTCAAAAAGTTTGATTCAATAATTGCAGTGCTAAGATTATAGAGATGGATTCGAGAAGATATACTAGAGCAAATCCCGATCTTGATCCAACTGATCCAGTAGATGATCCAGAGAATATTTTCTGAAGGCATAGATATCAAACTACAAACATTCATTTGGGACCAGTTCCATTGGTAAGATATGTTTCTCTACCTGCTAAACTAATTTCTCTTGAAGATATACCGTATGATCTGAAATTTGAATTTTTGTTTTTTAAATCCAAGTTTGAAACCTCTTTATCCGACATATTCTTCGATCCTTTAAGATTATCTGTGGTCAATTCATTGTCTGAATTATACCTTAGTCCTATGAAAGATTGGTTTTTTGAAGAGATTAAACCTGAATCTAACTTTGACATCAAATATTGGATCCAATCAACCATCAAGAGGAAACTTTTGTCTCAACTCAAACTCAAACTCAATCAATTGTAGTTTTTTCATCTGCACCTTTGACCTCATCATTCATACCTACTACTTCAGTACCTACAACTTATATTCCACTACCTATTCAACTAATCCCTCCTGTTGTCAATACAACACTTCATTCGGCAGGAATCATGACAAGATTTTCCCCACTTATCTTACATGCCCAATTGAATGATTTACCTCAGGGTTATGGCCAAAGACTCCCCTTGTTTGATGAAAAATATTCCATATCTGCAAGACAACATATTGTTAAGGTCACTGACTTCATAGAGTTGGAGGAAGTTGATGTTGACAATGCAAAAATGAGGATAATAGCCCAAAGTTTCTCTGGAGATGTCAAAGTTTGGTTTAGGTCCTTGACTGCTAATTCCATTGCCACCCCAGACCAGCTCATTGATTTATTTATAGCCCGGTGGGAAGTAAATAAAAATCATTTATAGTTGCTTGTTGAGTATGAGAACATTAAAATAAATCTCAATGAATCAATCTAAGATTTTAATACTTGCTTCAATAGAATTTATAATGCAATTCCCGTTGAGATCAATCCTCCTCCAGGATTAGATCTCATACGTTATCCAAATGCATTTGATCCTAACATGGCTTACCAACTAACGGAAATAAATCCAGCTACACTGAAGGATATGCAGAAGAACGCGGTCAACGTTGAAGCAAATCTACGGATGAAGAGAGATAGAGCTAGGAATGAGAGAAGAGTTACTATTAAAGATGAACCGTCCACTTATTCTTCCAATTCTAAGATGGATACACTAATAAGAACTATTGAAAGGATGGTTGACAAGATTTCCATCACTAAGAGACAACCTGAGGTCAGAAATCCTAACTATAGAGGTCAAAAATAGCCTCATTTAAGGATCAAGCAGAGAGAACAGCGGGCTCCTGAGCAACCACCACAACAGTAGCAACAAATCAGGACACCCTTGCAGAAGAATTATTGTTGGGTCATAAAGGTGACCATTTTAAAGGTAACCACAATGATTTTTCACTAATTATCAACCCAAGGCAAGTCTTGTTATTTCAATAGTGTAAGCACAGTATATGCAAGTGACATCGAGGGACAACTACTCTAAAGTGTCGTAAGGGAGACTATTTAATTCTCAAAGTTCAATCAAATCAGATTGGAAGTGAATTATAGAATGCTTCTGACCACCAAAGGGAGCTAACTCTGTTCTAAGCTTATGTAGAAATAACTACTCAGGGCTTAAAAGAATAAACTACCATTGAACAATGTGCTTTGATGAATTGAACAACAATCGTAATGAATTGAACACCAATTTTAATAAATTGAACAGCAATCAATGATTCTAAATTTTGCAATGGAATTCTCTTTTAATCAACTATTGACATCCTTCAGAATTAAACATCAACCAAATGCTCACAATGATGATGAAAAGATCAAACACGAAATATATGCAAAATTGAACAGCATTCGAATTGGAGCTAACTGACAATTATAAAAGCATTGAATTCAGATAAAAGAACATGAATGGTAAACTAATCTTGTAAAAATGAAAATGTAACCAGTCATGCTCGTAATTAACCAATTCAAATGATATATTATAAAATGCAATGGATAACTTGAAACAAAAATTCTGTAAATAAACGTAAATCACAGAAGTAGCAGAACAACCCCCAGGGCTGGGTCCAAAGCCACTAGAAGCCTACTGCTAAGGAATATTCAGAAGTTGTTTATCCCAAAAATGCCAAATTATTCATTAATCCACCAAGCAATATATTAGTACAAAACTTGACGATTATGTCTGAGTACGTTTATTATAGAAATATTAAATTACAGGAACTATTTTTCTTGTTCCTTATTCGGCCTTTTATAGCTTAAAGGTGAATTCAGGAGTAGTAACGGGTATTTCTTATTATGGGACCCTGCTGCTTTGTGGTTTTCGATTGAATATTCCAAGAGTGGCCATATCTTTCCATCTTCCGCCGATTCATAGGAGCCACTATGATTCTATTTGTCTTCCTTGTCAGCTGTCTTTTGGTCATCGGAAATTCGGCTGCTTTGCTTCCCTGTCAATAAAGATAGTGACAAATCAGTTCTTACGTTATTAAACACTCCTTTTATCATTAGTTCACTCTGTCGTGGCTTTACATTATTTTCCTTACTTTGTTTCTAAGATGAAGGGAAAATACATAAAAGTACGTGACAAATCGCGGTAAAGATGGGGTAGAACGTACCTTCTTCTTGGCCCAAAATACTCCCCTGCTTTCTTTTTTGCAATTCCTCGTGCAAATAAATGGTTGAGGTGTAGTTGGGTCAGAGAATATGCAGGGTATACCTCCTCTTTGTAGAGTCTGAAGCCATGTCTCTGTTTGATCTTTGCAAATGCTTAGTTTGTGTGCCCCTCTGGTAACTCATAATCATGATGATATTCCTTAGGGGGGTACCAGATGAGGGGGCACCTATATCTGCACCCTATCCATGTAGGGCCCATGTTCAAAATTAGGTTGCTGTACAGAAGAAATTTGGAAGCAGAAGCTTTGAATTTCCTATAACCAAATGGTTCTCTGTTCTTCACATTGTTTGTAGAGGCTAGCCATCTCTGTTTGGCTGTTGCCAATGATTCTTCCTAAATGTCTTGGAAGCATGTCTGCCCATGCTGCAAAATATCCCTGTGAATAGGTCCCAATTTGGATATCACTCCTTTCCTCTGCATGAATTTCTTATGTTGGGTGAACAGGTACAGGGGTTTAGTAGGTTCCCCCCTGACCCATAGGTCTAGGTCATGCTCTCTTTTCTGAAAGGTGTTGTAGGCCTTAGCCCACCGAGTCTGGTTCTTGGCAAAAGATAGGAAGGCCTGGAACTGAACGTCCCCTATGAAGGGACAGGGTTTACTGTCCCTCTCCTCCTCTAGAAAGAAATTGTGTAAATATAATTCACACAAAATATGTTGGACCTACTCATCCTGCTCATTGCAACGCTGAAAAAATTCCTCAATGGTTTTAAAAGTGGTGGGCTTCCCTACCCTAACATCCTTTACTTTCAACAATAAATACCATTCCACTAAGAATAGATCATAGTTAGTGGCTGGTGCCCTGCAAGTTAATACATCTGAGTAAAGAGAGAAAACCATACTGGTTTTCTTCTTATCTTGTTCCACTTGCTCCTGTGCTTTCTTTACTTTTGTCCTTTCTTCCCTGAGTTGAGAAAATGTTTCATCCTCAGTTGTTGAAAGGTCTTTAAACCGCTTCAATAGTGCCTAATGTTCCTATAATGGAACTAATCCCTTCTGCACTGGGAAAATTCATGCTGGACTTAAATTAATTCGTTGTGCAACTTTTGATTGGAAGCTTTTTCTACTAGGGGAGTGTACGTAGGTGTCACTTCTGTTTGAGTCCCCTTATCTTCTGTAAGTTCTAGATTAGTCTGCATAGAGGCTTCGGCAGTGAGTACCAACTCTGTTTGTACTGAGGCTTCAACCTTATTTATTAACTCAATCTATACACCAGCTTTAATGATTTCTATTAAATTGGTCTATACAGAGGCTTCATCTTTGTCCATTAGGTCAGTCTGTACAAAAATTTTAGCAGTCTCTACCATTTGGGCAATAACATCTATTTGGGTTCCCATGGTAGCTAATGTCTTCTCAGGATTTTGAGCCTTGTTTGCTTTTTTCAACTGTTTCCTTAGATATTGTCTCGTTTTTCTCAACCTCTTGCACTTCCTACTCATTTTCCTAAACTTAATCTCAATTAATTCTTCTTTTGGCGTAGTTTTGGTAGGAGAAAGAGGAGCAATGGCTTCGGTTTCGGAAATGGTTGTGCCAGTTCTAGCAATGGTGTTTTCTTCAGGTGTCCAAGAGTTTATTTCAACATTAACATCCTGGCTGGGTGAAATAGCATTTCCTTCAGGCGTTAGGGGGACTGTTTCAATGCTTGTATTTTTTTCTAATAGAACAGTGTCCCCTGACCAGCTTATAGATTCAGTTATTCCTTTTACCCGGTCTTCCCTACTCATCCCTTCATTGTCAGAGGGAGGTAAAACCCCTGAAGCCTGCAATTCGTCCTGGTGAGGTAAGATTTCAGTGTGGCCAGAGCTACTGGCATTGAAAGACTGATTCAACAGGTTCCCTTGCCCCTCATATTGTTCAGATGGGCTTCCAATTTCACGAGATGCTCTCATTTTCTCAAGAACTTGAGCCATTTCTTCTTCATAGTCTTGTAGGGATATATTTTTAGGGCTTTAAGGTGGTGTATGGGATGGTCCCTCCTCATCTGGAAATTCAGAGGTGTCTTGCCATAATTGTAGCCTTTCGGACCGTCTTCATTTCCCTGGTTCCGTGGTCAACACATGGGTCCTTTTCCCTCTTGCTTTCCTTGGTATGGTTATTTTAGGGAGTTCAATCTCTGCTTCGACAGGGTTTTCCTCAGGGAAAGGTAGGGCAAGATTAACGAAGCTGTCCCAAGTTATCTGGTGTTTGTCTAGCTCATGAATGATGATCAATTTAATCAGGCCATGGTGGCTGAAAACTGTTAGGGAGTTTTTGGATTTTCCAATTCGAACAGCAGTATTGTGTAATACAGAATTTAGAAAAAAATGCAAGTTAACTGAAAATTTTCGCTTGAGAACAGCTAATAGTTTAATTTTGCGGGAGTTTACCACATCCCGGCGTCCGTCGCATGTGATGTATCTTTGTATGAACACTGCCAATTCTTGTTAGGGCTGCTGTAAAGATGCAGGGTTAATCCCTTTTCCTTTTTGTCCTAATGGTTCGCCTGGGTCCTGGTATACTGAGATTGCCTCCTGTAGGAGAACATGTTTTTCAGTCCATCTTTCTCCTTCTATTGGTAGTTTGGTGACCTCAGCGATGATATCCTCGATGACTGGTATAATCCTTCCTCTGAGTATGGTATGTCCCTCCCGTAGGTTTTGCAGGAATTCGACTGCTATCTCTGTGCTAAACCCTTGTAGTCTATGTAGATATGGCAACCAGCCAACTTGCTGGAGAATGGTGTAAGTTGCTTATGAGATTTGGAAGGTTGTGGGTTCATTTTGGACAGAATTCCCTCCCATGGCTGATAGGTTATTTGAACTAATTTATCCTTCTATCTGCATTTCTTCTGGCCATGGTTGTTAAAACAAAACACTGGATGCGAGAAAAAAAATTCAACCTCATATCGTGAATGCAATGATCTTTTAGTCCCATCATCGTATCCGAAGGAAGTTGTGCGGGGAATTTGCATGCTTATTCATTATGGATATTTTCACCCCCTCCCTCAGGATAAGGGCGTTCACGTCCTTATTTACAAAAGAGAGATTGCAGCAATCATAAATGCATGTGAGGCGAAAGTCAAAAATCAGTAATCATCATAACTGTACATCAGGTGGAAATGACCGAAGAAGGGGAGAAAATCCGGATAGAAATTATTATGACAGGATGTCTTATTTTGAAGGTGTAGCATGATGGAAGTGTGACAATGACAGATTATGATTGATGTTGCCATCCCTTAGTTCAAATATGAAAAGATAATTCATTCATTCATAGATAATTATGCGGGTAGATAGAGATAACACTTATTCAAGTAGTGCATTTATCATGGGAATGGATTAATAGGAAATAAGGCATATATAAAATTAATTGGCTATTGTTATATGAATACTTCCATACCACAAGCAGAGCCACTACTGCCAGCAGGCATTCATAGCCTCGAAAGGGTTGTTATTTTAACCCGGAAATGAGCCAAAATTCTCAATGTAAAAGTAGACATTTTACTTATTTTATGGAGAGATCACTGTGCTGGTGTTGTGGCCAGATAGTCAAAGTGCCACTCACTGTGGTTTTAATAGAGTGATTAGGTCGGCTCATGATGAGACCTCCTTTCCTTCAAGCAGTTTGAGTTGTCGAGAAGGTCACTACCCTGGTGTGTTGGCCATTGTGGGCATGTCACCTGTTAAACCCTTATGATCATAGTAGGTTGGCTCGTGAAGAGACCCCCTATTCTCTCTTAAAAATTTGCAGATAAACATAATATTTTATTCTTTTCATTTTTCTTGTTTTATGGAGAGACCACTGTGCTAGTGTTGTGGCTAGATGGTCACAGTGCCACTCACTGGGATTGTAACAAAGTGATCAGGTCAGCTCGTGATGAGACCTCCTGTCCTTCAAGTATTTCGACCTATCGAGAAGGTCATCACCCTGGTGTGTTGGCCATTGTGGGCATGCCACTTGTTAAATCCTTATGATCATGGTAGGCTGGCTCGTGATGAGACCCCCTATTCTCTCTTAAAAAATTTCATATACACATAATATTTTCTTGTTCTTTATACATGAAGGGAGGCTCATTAACTCCTTAAGAGTTAGGGATGGTGTGAGAAGTAAAAATAATGCCAATACAATTAATATTCTTTATTCCTTTATCCTCAACTCAAGGAGAGTTACTTATACTTGAGAGTGTAGAAAGATATACCAACATAAGACCATGAAAATGAATTGTGTGATAGCATGTTTGAACAGGAGATGTTTGTCCCTTCATTGCATAGATAAACCATGCCAGCTTTCGGAGTAGAGATTTCCATCAAAGTTCCAAAGGATCACCATATTAGTAGTATCACTACTTTTCTCCTCTTCAGGTGCCAATTACCTTTCCAAAATGGATTTTATGGAAAGGGTGTGTAAAGAGGAGTGGATATTCAAAAAGAGTTCATCCAAAAAAAATAAAAATAAAAACATGCTTTAGAGAGAGAAAAAAAAAATCAGATTTTACATTTGATTGAACAGCAAAAGTAAACACGCAAAAACATGGTTGTTCAATCGAATTGAACAATAATTGTTCAATTAGATTGAACAATAGTTGCTCAATTGGATTGAACAATATTTGTTCAATTGGATTGAACAACAGTCGTTCAAAGGTTTGAAAAACAAAAATAAAACCACAAAACACGGTTGTTCAATTGAATTGAACAACAGTTGTTCAATTCGATTGAACAGCAGTTGTTCAATTCGATTGAACAATAGCTGTTCAATTCGATTGAATAGCAGCTATTCAATTCGATTGAACAACAACCGTTCAAAGGTTTGAACAGAAAAATAAAAACACAAAACACGACCATTCAATTGAATTGAACAACAGTTGTTCAATTCGATTGAACATCATCTATTCAATTGGATTGAACAACAACCATTCAAAGGTTTGAACAGCAAAATAAAAACACAAAACATGGTCACTCAATTGAATTGAAAATTAGTTGTTCAATTTGATTGAACAACAGTTGTTCCATTCGATTGAACATCAGTTGTTCAAAGGTTTGAACAGAAAAATAAAAACACAAAACACGGCCATTCAATTGAGTTTAACAACAGTTGTTCAATTCGATTGAACAACAACTGTTCAATTGGATTGAACAACAGCCATTCAAAGGTTTGAATAGAAAAATAAAATACAAAACATGGCCATTAAATTGAATTGAACAATAGTTTTTCAATTCGATTGAACAACAGCTATTCAATTGGATTGAACAACAACTGTTCAAAGGTTTGACCAACAGTCGTTCAAAGGGTTGAACAACAAAACGAAAGACAGAAAAAGAATGCAGCTATGAACATGAAGAAGAGATGGAATGTACAACAATGAAAAAAATATAAATTGCAAGGGATATATATACAATATTTACAAGAGGAAATAAAAAATTTTCATGAACTTAAATTTGTAGGGCCATCACCCCTTGTAGCTAAAATTTGGATGGTGGGATCATCACGCGCCTGCTGGCAGAAAGACTCCTTTGTAAGTGGTTTGTGATAGAGGCGCACTTAGTGCCTGTTGACTCAGAAGGTGGAACCAGACCTGTCTATGGTAGTTAGGGTAATGGAACCATTGTTGTGTACTTCCTGAATTTTGTATGGGTTGAGCCACCTTGTTTGTAATTTACCCAGGAAGTCTTGGAATCTAGAGTCATAGAGAAGTGCCCAATCTCCTATCTGGAATGTCTTATTTTTGATGAGGTTGTCATGCCACTTCGCTTGTTGTTGTTGAATAATTGCAGTACGTTGCAAAGCAAGTAGTCATGTTTCATTCAATTCATTTATTTGTTGGAGTCTTCTAATCTGGGCCTCTGTCAAATCCAGCCCCACTTCCTGGGATGTTCTTAGAGTCTTTATTTCGAATTCGATAGGAAAATTTGGTTCCTTTCCAAATACCAGATGGTACGGAGAATATCCAGTGGTGTTTCGCCATGTTGTGCAATAAGCCCACAAAGCCTCTAGTAGTCTAGTAGCCTAGTCCTGGCAGTGTGTTTAGACTGTTTTAATGAGAATTGCCTCCAAGAATTTCTTGGTGCTTTCGACCTGCCCATTTGCCTGTGGGTGGTAGGGAGAGGTGACTCTATGGATGACGTGGTGGTTCTTCATAGTAGCTATGATTTTATTTCCCACAAACTATGCCCCACCATCAGTTATCACTTCCCGAGGTAAGCCATATTGCACAAATAGCTCAAAAATAAAATTGATCACAAATTCTTTCATAGATCTTGATAAAGCCATTGTTTCTACCCACTTCATCACATAATCTGTGGCAACCAATATGTAGGTCTTCTGATTTGATGGTAGGTTGACTGGTCCAACAAAGTCTAGTGCCCATCATTTGAAAGGTTATACCACTAGTTGTGGCTGTAATGGCGTTTCATCAGCTTGGCCAGGGCGACCCATTCTTTGGAAACTATTGCAGGCCTGGACATATTTCTTGGCATCCTTAAAAATTGTAGGCCAATAGTATCCCATTTGCAATAATTTGTGCCCGTCCTGCGATATGCAAAATGGCCACCACATGGTTCATCATGACAGGCTCGTAGGATGTCATAAATATCATATTCTCGGGTGCATTTGGGTATATGCATATAAGCTCCTGTATGAAAAAGATATCCGCTGATCCAGGAGAATCTAGCAGTGCGCTAGCCAATAAAATTATTTTCTTTTGATGTCAAGTGTCTTGGAAACTTTCCTACCGCCAGATAATTCACTACATCTGTGTACCATGGCATTTTTACCGCTAGAGCGAACAAATGCTCATATGGGAACTAGTCGTCTACCGTTAGTGAGTCATCTGTCTTTGGAACTCTTGACAGGAAATTTGCAACTACGTTCTCTTTCCCTAAGCAGTCTTGGATAGTTATGTCAAAATCCTGTAAAAGCAACAACCAACGAGTTACTCTTCCATTTGTAATAGGTTTATTGGCTAAATATCTAATGGCAGAGTGATCTGTATACAAGAATACTTGATATCTAGTTATATAATGTCTAAATTTATTAATAGCATAAATGATAGCCAAGGACTCCTTTTCGGTCACTGTATAGTTTAATTTGGAAGGAGTGAGATTCTTGCTGATATAATAAATAACATAGGGCTTTTTGTCTTCCTATTGACTGAGAACTTCCCCAATTTTTGTGTCAGATGCATCTAAGGAAATGTGAAAGGGTAGCTCCCAATTGGGGTCGCGTAAGATTGGTGCAGTCGAGACCAGTTTCTTTAAATCTGAAAAAGCAGTGTCACATTTATCAGACCAATGGAATTCAACATTTCTAGTTAATGCATACAAGGGCGCAGCAATTTGTGATAAATTCTTTATAAACCTACGATAGTACCCTGCATACCCAAGGAAACTACGTACTTCTGTCTACGTACAAGGTGTGGTTGATGATTACCTCTATCTTTGTCGGATCTACCTGTATTCCAACTTCAGAGATGTAGTGCCCTAGGATTACTTCTTCGGTCACATCATGTGACATTTTTCGTTGCTCAAACACAATCTGGTAGAAATATATCGTTCGAATGCATTTTCTAGTGTTTCCAGTGCTTGATCAAAATCATCTCCATATGGGGTAAAGTCATCCATGTAAATTTTGAGTCCTTCATTTATTAAATTAGAAAAAATGCTGAGTATGGCTCTTTGAAATGTTGTTGGGGCATTGCATAACCCAAATGGTAATACCCTATAGGCAAATGTACCCCATGGGCAAGTAAAGGTTGTTTTATCCTGGTCTTCAGGGGCTATCTGGATTTGATTGTAAGCACTGAACCAATCAAGGAAGGAGAAGAATCGCTTCCCTACCAATGTATCAAGGACCTGATCAATAAAAGGGAGGGGGAAGTGGTCTTTCTGTGTTGCTTTGTTTAGTTCTCTGTAATCCACACAGATTCACCATTTCCCATTCTTCTCGGGAACTACTACTAAAGGAGAAACCCATTTGTTGTCCGAAATAGGATAGATTAAGTTTACATCAAGCAACTTCTGCAATTCATCTTTTACAATGTCTTTTAGATGTGGGTTTAATCTCCATTGAGGCTGCCGAATAGGTCGAGCATCCTTGTCAGTATAAATATGATGTGTGCATAGCTAAGGATCTATATCCTTCATGTCTAGGTAGTCCCAAGCAAATTCTCCCTTATATTTCTGTAAAACCTTAATGAGCTTTTGATGTTGGTCACTATTCAGACTGCCAGTGATATTTAAGACCTTTCCTGGTTCAATTTCAATTGGTATGCTGTTGCGAACAGCAGTCGTGGGTATGTGTTGATTATTAATGTCTGCTAAGGGGTATTATTATGCTTCAATATCAAGAATTTCTTTTAACATTTGGCATTTTAAATTTTTAGAAGTAGGTAGCTGATTCATGAAGCTATTGATTACATCATCCTCAATTTAATCTTTGAATTCAAGTGCTTCGACTATATTCAACAGTGAACGGATGTTTTGTTCCCAATATGTATGTGGATGTTTGTGAATATTTACAGTGGGGAGACTTGTTTTGGCAGGTGGGTATATGAAGATATTTTTTATGGCATCACCTCTGGAAATGGTCATGCTGCCTACTCGACAGCCTATGTAAGCATTGGTTGTTGCTAACCAAGGTCGTCCCAGTATCATAGGGTGCCCATCTAACCTACTTTTTGGTTTAATAGCTAAAAATTCTGCTGAATACTCCCATGAGTCCACAAAAACCAAGATGTCCTGTAATATTCCCTCTGGTTTGATAACAGATTTGTCAGCAAGTTCCAGCAAGGTAGTTGTGGGTTCTAACATTGTTATGCCTAACTTCTCGCAAGTTTCTGTGGTTAAAATGTTGATGGTCACCCCTAAGTCAACCAATGTGTTCGAAAAGGAGTGGCCAGAGATTTGTACAGTCACTATGGGGTTTCCTAGATCCTCATATTTTATCGGTGTTTCTTTACCCAAGAGTAAGTCTGCAGTGCTCCCACTACATGAACAGTTGGTACAGTTTTTTCTTTTCTTACCTGCTTCTTTCCTCACAGCTCTTTAATTGTCTTGGCATAGATAGGAATGTCTTGGATAGACATATTGAAAATTTCATCTTTTAATTCTCGAGTCCGGCAGTAGTCTTGATATTTGTTAAGAAAATAGTTTTTCATCTGATCCCAACTATTAATGGTTCCTCCATCGAGCCCCATAAACCAACGTAATGTTGTCCCTTTCGAAGTAGAGTGAAATAATTTCAGTTTCTGGGGGTCAGTGGTGTAGTCATATCCCCTACATAAGACATAAAATTCAAATAAGAATGTATCTAGATCTTCCGAGGTCAGCCCATGGAAGGTGGGGATTTTTTGTAATGGAATGGCTTTCATAGGGGCATTTGCGGTCGGATCAACAATGGGATATTCCAATGTCGATGTCTACCTCTAGTTTTGGTTGTTTGCGATTGGATCAAAGATATGCCAATAATCTTCGGGGATTTCCTATTCTGGGAGAATAATCTGAGTGGAATTAGGGAGTGGATGTGCAAGAAGCTTTACAACACTTCCCTAATTTGGGATGTTGGGTGTCTCTGTCTCAACCACTCTTTTAGGGGATCTAGGCTCTGGAGTTCTTACTTGTACTGCACTACTGGTTTCTCCCTCTCCTTCCTACAAATTGCAAGAACCTCCCTCTCTTGAAGGGTCAGGATTTACGTGCTTAGCAGTCTAAAGACTTTGTTTAGAACCTTCTCTTTCACTGTGAATCTCGGCGTGGGCTGCCAAATGGTGAGGCTGCTGCCTGAGGGAGCATAGTAGGACTCTGAGTAGGAATGGTTCTGGGTCCTACAGACGCCTGGGATTCAGCCTTCTTAATGATTTCGTCTATATATGCTTTTCTGCCAAGGATCACCGGTCCTTTGGGTTTTAAAGATTTAAGTGGGATATTTGATCTAATTATATCTTTTTCTTCCTAGTCATAAAACAAGAACACCTATCCTATTAACCTCTACACAATTGTTGAGAAGCGAGCTGGAGAGCAAGCGTTTTGCTTGTTGGTACGCAGGTTCTTACCTCTCGTTTTCAATACCCAATTCTTTCACAACAAAAGAAGAAATGAAGGACATCATTTTTAAACACTCTCCCCAGCAATGGCGCCAAAATGTTGGGTCATAAAGGTGACTATTTTAAAGGTAACCTCAATGATTTTTCATTAATTATCAACCTAGGGCAAGTCTTGTTATTTCAAGACTGTAAGCACAGTATATGCAAGTGACATCGAGGGACAACTACTCTAAAGTGTCGTAAGGGAGACTATCTAATTCTCGAAGTTCAATCAAATCAGCTTGGAAGTGAATTATAGAATGCTTCTGACCACTCAATGGAGCTAACTCTGTTCTAAGCCTATGCAGAAATAACTACTAAGGGTTGAAAAGAATAAACTACCATTGAACAACATGCTTTGATGAATTGAACAACAATTGTAATGAATTGAACAACAACTTTATTAAATTGAACAACAATCAATGATTCTGAATTTTGCAATGGAATTCTCTTTTAATCAACTAATGACATCCTTCAGAATTAAACATCAACCAAACACTCACAATCATGAAGAAAATATCAAACACCAACTATATGCATAATTGAACAACAATCCGATTGGAGCTAACTGACAATTATAAAATCATTGAATTCAGATAAAATAATATGAATGGTAAACTAATCTAGTAAAAAGGAAAATGTAACTAGTCATGCTCGTAATTAACCAATTCAAACGATATATTATGAAACACAATGGATAACTTGAAACACAAATTCTGTAAATAAACGTAAAGCGCAAAAGTAGCAGAAGAACCCCCAGGGCTGGGCCAAAGCCACTAGAAGCCTATTGCTAAGGAATATTTAGAAGTTTCCTATCCCAAAAACACCAAATTCTTCATTAATCCACCGAGCAATACATTAGTACAAAACTTGACGATTCTGTCCGAGTACATTTATTACATGTTGATCAGCGGTTGTCATTGATGTCAACCCAAGCAGCACCAGAGGCTACCCAAATATTGCATGGGAATTTTGACCTACCAAATTACTATATTCTGGGTCAATAATGCTTTTCATGGTTTCTACTTGTCGAGATGTTTTCGTTGATATATGGCACACCACGTAATTATTCATGGTTTGAGAGATATTCATGTTTGAAGTTTGTAACCCTAGTTAGTGGAATAAAACCCCATGGGGTTGTGGGATGGGTCATTGAAAATTCAATAATTAATAATTTTTAAGCTCCTAAAATCCTTCCCATGTTCAATTTTTGAAGCCACTCTCAACCTAAGCATTTATATAAATTGTGATCCTCATATCCTCCTTATGTAGGGATTTCGCTATCTGAAACAGGTCATCGTGGAATTTTCACTCTAAATTTTTTTCTACAAAGTTTCAGAAGCTGAAATTTATATGAGGCAAAGCCGAAATCCTGAGGAAGCGCCTGTGCAAATTTCAGATCAAGGTGCGCAATATTTTCGGCGATATGGTCTGTGGAAGTTAATGTTTTTGCAGGCTCCTGAAATTCATCTCAAAGAAGTGACCTTGAGAAAATCGTCATAACTCTCTCTCTGAGTATCGGATTGGAATTTTGTAAAAAGTGGCAGATATTTAAAGGACTTTATTTTTCCCTATATCAATTTCAAATCCGAATGAAAAGACAATAACACGTGGCATGCCATACAAGTTCACTCTAATGAAACAGTCCATAATTAGGGCATTGTGAGAGATTGGGCATAACTCTCCCTTGAAGAATCCAAATTGGGTCAGAACTATGGCATTGGAAATAAGACTCAGAGGACTACTGCAGGGCTGAAAATCACATATTGGGGATCTAAAATAACAGAGATACACCAGATTCAATATCAAGCTCCTAGAAGGCAAGAAAAAGCTAGATCATTGTCAAGGGTTGCAAAGTACCAGACTTTCTAGGGCAGCAAAGCAAAGCAAGGTGCAGCAGAGGGTAGCATGACAAGAGCAATAATAAAGGTGCAGAACAGTAACAAGAAGTTCATCACATGAAGTCTTCAAGTGGGCAGCACTGCATACAATCACTGTAAAGGTATCCTTGTACTAAGTCATTGTAAATACATTATTGTAAAAATTGTACTAGTGTCTATCTGCCAAGAGCTGAAGAGGCAGTGCTGGGAGGTCTAGGATCATCATTAGGTAGTTTTTTCATAGTTGGGTTTATGTTCTAGTGTGTCTTCTTCTTATACATCATTCTATATCATTGTAAAGTGGACCATTTTCCTTGGTACGGGAGTCCATTCTTCTTTTATTCTTCTATAGGGTGGTAGGGTGGTAGGGTGGTGCTCGAATGGTGGATGAAGTCACCAATAGGTTCAAGCCTGTGAAAAATCCAGGGTGGTAGGGTGGTGCTAGGGTGAGTTGTATCTCATTGGGTGTTGGGGCATCAGTTCAGTTGACTACTGAAGAATCTCAGGCGTTGGAGCATCCATCTAGTGGGAGCTAGAGAAGAATTATTTTCTATATTCTAGGAAGTTGGAGCTTTATTTTTAATTGGAGTTGAATATTAAAGAATTATTAGAAAAGCATTAGGTGGTTTTTGTCCCGGAGTGGGTTTCCACCTTAAAAATGTGTGCATTTGTGTTCCTTTTGTTTACTACTATCATTGTACAAAAACTGATAATAATTGAAGATTAACTAATGCTCTAATTGAAAGGAATACTAATTCATCCCCCCCCCTCCCCCCTCTCAGTATTTCCAACAATTGGTATTAGTGCTTGGTTCCTTCAATAGCAGTTTAACAGCTGGAAGGAGGTCATGGAGCATACCAATAATGGTGTACCTCTGTTCAATGAAAATAATTTTGGACTATGGAAAGGAAGAATGGATGTCTATCTCTTGGTGCAAGGTTACGAAGTATGGGACATTGTTCAAAATGGATTTACACCAACCGCGGATGAACAAGGTAAGTAGAATTTGGTAAATGATGCAAAATCAAATAATATTATTATCAGTGGACTTATTGAATCTTCTTATCATAAGGTGTTGGGTTGTAAAACTGCCAAAAATGTATGGGACAAGCTTGAGAATATATATGCAGGTGACTCAAATGTAAAAGAAGCAAAGCTTCAAATCTATAGAGCAAAATTTGAGCAACTCGTAATGAAAGAAGATTGCAACATTGCTGCATACTTCCAATATGTTGATGAAATAACCAATACTCTGGAAGGATTGGGAGAGCCAGATGATGAGAAGACTATTATACAAAAGATTCTTAGAACGTTACCAGGAAGATTCAACCCAAAGGTATCGGTCTTAGAATACAGTGAAAATCTGGAGAAAGTCAGCAAAGAGGAATTACATGGAGTTCTCATAGCATATGAAATGAGACTTGATGAAGAAGAGGGTACTTTGCATCTAGAAACTGTGTTTGTTTCATCTCAGAAAACAAATAAGGACAAACAACCTTCAATTGAAAAGACATGCACCTGCAAGTGTGAAGAAAAGGTAGATGATGAAGAAGGTCTTTCAGATGAAGAATATACTTACTTTACGAGAAAACTAAAAATTGGTAAGGGAAAATTCAAAGGTAAACTTCCATTGATATTTTTCGGCTGTGGTGAGGTTGGGCATTTCACAGAAAAATGTCCGGATAGAAGTGATGGCAACTCAAAAGGAAAGAAAGGCTTTAATAAATTCAACAAGCAAGGATCCAAAAGGAACTTTCTCTCTAAAGAAGATAGCTCATCATTCGATGAAGACAATGACAACGAAGAAGAAGCCAATGAGAGAGTATTGTTTATGGCCAAGCACAATAAACAAGAGGTATCAAACAATGAAGAAGAAGGATTGACCATAGAAGAATTTTATAAGGAAGAAATCAAGCTTATAAAAAAGCTCAAGGCTGAGAAGATCCGTTCCAATAATCTTGAAGAACAAGCTCAAGGTCTCAAAATTGAAGTTAAAGAACACAAATGCATTCAAGAGTCACTTCAAAAGAAGTTGGAAGAAAGCAACCAAGAAAGGGAAGAATTAGAAGCCGAAGTAGTCTCACTGAGTAAGGAAGTGAAGAAAGGAAAAACTATCCAAAACTATGCCAACAGCTCAAGGGCATTGAAAGAACTCATCAACAATCAACAATATTACAACGGCAGAACTGGCCTTGGTTAAAAAGAAGAAGAAGCAGGACCTTCTACAACAAAATACAATGAACCTATGAGATTTGACATGCATGTAGACTTCATTGGACAAGATTCGCAAGAACATCCTTGGAAGAAAATTCCTAGAAGAATATTTTCATCCAGGTACCAACATATTTTTTATGGCTATTGTTATTCATGTGGAAAATTTGGTCATAAAGCTGTAGAATGTCACACGTACCCCAGGAACGAATACAATTCCAGGAGATCTGTCAAATATTAACCTCCCAGGGCTCAGCGAAACATCAATAGATTTGAACATTTAAGAAATAATATTGAATGTTAAAAATTTTGAAACTTTGGACACATATCCAGAGACTGCGGACTTGAAAATCCTCCAGAAGAATCTTCGAAGCTATAGAACAAATGAACATGGAAGAAAAAGAAGACTGATAATTGTACTCTCGCTCTCAAGGCTCGAAACAACAAAGATGTGTGGTATGTTGATAACGGTTTCTCAACGCATATGACTAGAGATAGAAATAAATTTGTATCTTTGAAAGAGAAGAAGGATGGAATCATGTTCTTTGGAAATGATGGATCTTCAAATGTTATAGGATCAGGTACTGTCACTCTCGGAGGCAAAGATGCTCTAGCCAAGAATGTTCTATTGGTTGAAAACATGAATCACAATCTGCTCAGTGTTAAACAAATGTGTGATCAAGGACACACAATACTATTCAACTCCACAAAATGTGAAATCAAGAAAGGCAGGTATGGTGAAATTGTGGCCACAGCAAGTCGAGCTCCAAACGACATATATGTTCTGGATGAAGTAACTAAATCACATGTACTAGCTAAAGAGGATGATATAATATTGGGTAGCAATGATGATCGACTAAGTAAGAACTTTGCTACAAAGATGCAAAGTGAGTTCGAGATTTCTTTACTTGGTGAGGTGACATACTTCTTAGGGCTTCAAATATCTCAGCAAGAGAAATAAATATTTATATGTCAAGCCAAGTACATCAAGGAAATGCTCATGAAATTCAAAATGGAAGATTGCAAACCCTTCCTTACTCTGATGGTAACAAGTTGCAAATTGAGCATAGACGACTCATCTAAGGATGTGGATCAGAGGTTGTACAGATCTATGATTGGTAGTATTCTATACATAACAGCCTCCCAGCCAGATGTTATGCAAGTAGTTGGACAAGTAGCAAGATTCCAAGCAGCACCAAAAAAATCACATATTATTGTCGTCAAAAGAATTCTTCAATATCTAAAGGGAACAACGGAATATGGCTTGTGGTATCCTAATGGTAACAATCTCATTATTCAATCCTTTACAAATGCAGATTGGGCAGGAAGCATTGATGATCGTAAGAGTACTCGTGAAGCATTGGAATATCTTTTCTAGAAGCTTGGGATTCTCCCAAGTTCTCATTAAATTTTCCTTATTCAAAATATAAAGGGGGAGTGGAATTTTGTACAAATCCGTAGGATGGTTGTGTGTTAGGGGGAGTTAACCTTTGCCATTGATGTCAAAGGGAGAGAGAATGTTGTAGGAAGAGGTGTCATGATAGCAGGGGGATAACTTGTGTTGCTATCAATACCAAAGGGGGAGATTGTTGATCAATGGTTGTCATTGATGTCAACCCAAGCAGCACCAGGGGCTACCCAAATATTGCATGGGAATTTTTACCTACCAAATTACTATATTCTAGGTCAATAATGCTTTTGATGGTTTCTACTTGTCGAGATGTTTCCGTTGATATATGCCATGCCACATAATTATTCACGGTTTGAGAGATATCCATGTTTGAAGTTTGTAACCCCAGTTAGTGGGCTAAAACCCCATGGGGTTGTGGCATGGGTCATTGAAAAGTAAATAATTAATCATTTTTAAGCTCCTAAAATATCTCCCACGTTCACTTGTTGAAGCCCCTCTCAACCTAAGCATTTATATAAATTGTGATCCTCATATCCTCCTTATGTAGGGATTTTGCTATTTGAAACAGGTCATCGTGGAATTTTTACGCTAATTTTTTTTCTACGAAGTTTCAGAAGCTGAAATTCATATGAGGCGAAGCAGAAATCCTGAGGTAGCTCCTGTGAAAATTTCAGATCAAGGTGCACAATATTTTCAGTGATATGGTCTATGGAAGTCAATGTTTTTGCAGGCTCCTGAAATTCATCTCAAAGAAGTGACCTTGGAAAAATCATCATAACTCTCTCTCTGAGTATCAGATTGGAATTTTGTAAAAAGTGGAAGATATTGCACGGACTTTAGTTTTCTCTAGATCAATTTCATAGCTGAATGGAGAAACAGTAACACGTGGCATGCCATACAAGTTTGCTCTAATGAAATAGTCCATAATTAGGGCATTGTGAGAGATTGGGCATAACTCTCTCTTGAAGAATCCAAATTGGGTCAAACCTATGGCATTGAAAAATAAGGCTCAGAGGACTATTGCAAGGCCAAAAATCACATATTGGGAATTTGAAATAATAGAGATACACCAGATTCAATATCAAGCTCCTAGAAGGCAAGAAAAAGCTAGATCATGTGTTGTCAAGGGCTGCAAAGGACTTGACTTTCTAGGGAAATAAAGCAAAGCAAGGTGCAACAGAGGGTAGCATGACAAGAGCAGCAATCAAGGTGCATAACAGTAGCAACAAGTTCATCACATGAAGTCTTCAAGTGGGCAGCACTGCATACAGTCACTATAAAGGTATCATTGTACTAAGTCATTGTCAATACATTATTGTGAAAATTGTACTAGTGTCTATCTACCAAGAGTTGAAGAGGCAATGCTGGGAGGTCTAGGATCATCATTAGGTGATTGTTTCATAGTTGGGGTTATGGTCTAGTGTGTCTTCTTCTTCTACATCATTCTATATCATTGTAAAGTGGACCATTTTCCCTGTTACGAGAGTCCATTCTTCTTTTATTCTTCTATAGGGTGATAGGGTGGTGCTCGAATGGTGCATGAAGTCACCAATCGGTTCAAGCCTGTGAAAATTTTAGGGTGGTAGTGTGGTGCTAGGGTGAGTTGTAGCTCATTGGGTGTTGGGGCATCAGTTCAGTCGACTACTGAAGAATCTCGGGCATTGGAGCATCCATCTAGTGGGAGATGGAGAAGAATGCTTTTCTATATTCTAGGAAGTTGGAGCTTTATTTTCAATTGGAGTTGAATATTAAAGAATTATTAGAAAAGCATTAGGTGGTTTTTGTCCCGGAGTGATTTTCCATCATAAAAACTATGTGCATTTGTGTTCCTTTTTTTTACTGCTATCATTGTACAAACACTGATAATAATTGAAGATTAACTAATGCTCTAATTGAAAGGAATACTGATTCACCCCCCCCCCCTTAGTATTTCCAACATTGCAGACAGGAACTGTTTTTCTTGTTCCTTCTTCAGCCTTCTATAGCTTAAAGGTGAATTCAGGAGTAGTAATGGGTCTTTCTCATTATGGGAACCTGCTGCTTCGTGGCTGTCGATTGAATATTCCAAGTGTAGCCACATCTTTCCATCTTCTGTTGATTCGTAGGAGCCACTATGATTCCATTTGTCTTCCTTGTCAGCTATCTTTTGGTCATCGGCAATTCAGCTTCTTTGCTTCCCTGTCAATAAAGATAGTGACAAGTCAGTTCTTACGTTATTAAACACTCCTTTTATCATTAGTTCACTCTGCCATGGATTTACATTATTTTCTTTACTTTGTTGCTAAGATGAAGGGAAAATACATAAAATTACATGAAAAATCATGGTAAATATGGGGTGGAACGTACCTTCTTCTTGGCCCAAAAACTATGCTCAAGGAGAAGAAGAAGATGAAGACACAATCGTTGAGGAAAATATCATTTTCAAAGCTGATGATCTACCTATGTTTTTTACTAAAGATGAGGAGTATTTTGAAAAGAAAGATCAGCTTAAAGATGAGTATTTTATCCTTGCCAATGATCATGAATTGGAGACCAAATCAGATGATTATCAGCGGGGGTACTTGAATGTGCTTAGTTCACAAAATAGGAAGATGTCATTGAGGACCAGAGATGTGTCGATTAATCTCATTTAGAAGAGATAATATCATCAGAAAGACACTCAAAGAAGGCAGAATCCTCCAAGCAATCAGATTAAGGGAAAAGAGCCTGCAGTAAAAAATCTGAATAAGGTAAATCAACCATCCATAATTTCAGTAAATAAGGAAAAGGACAATCATAAGAAAGAAGTTTCATTAAAGGACCATGCTAAACAATGAGACATCGTCATTAAAGAGGTAGAAAAAACCACTCCCTTTAGCCTAAAAATAAAAATTTCAAAGTTAAAAGTGTATATTCCTTTAACCGAGCTTGTTAAGAATAACCAGTATAAGTCCCATGTTTCCAAGATTCTTTAAGTAGATCCTTAGTCCGACATGGTCAATATCGAAGATGATCAGCCCTAACTCATTTTTGGTCCTACTATTTACGGTCAATTAGAAGATAGCAACGTTCCTCCTTTTTACTTGAGTCCAAGAATCCACCAATGCATTTTACATAATTCCACGTTAGACTCTGGAGCCTCCCACAATATAATGCCAAAAGCCACTATGGAAAATTTGGGCCTTGACATCACTCATCCCTACCATGACTTATACTGCTTCGATTCAGGTAGAGTCTGTTGTATTGGCCTTATTAAATATTTGGTAGTCTCCCTAGAGCAGATTCTGGAAAAGAATGTTCTAATGGATGTGGTCGTAGCTGATATATCGCCATGGTTTGGCATGTTGTTCTCAAGATCCTGGGGTGAAAAATTACGAGGACATTGCAATTAGACTTTTATTATGAAACTATCCATGTTTTCGAGAAATTGAGAAAATTGTACCGTGAAACGAAGATGAAATATATGATCAAAAGCAAGGAAAAGACTAACAATCATCTGATAAATTTTGTACATAGATATTTAGAGTCATTAATTTTGTTTAATGATAGCGGCTTAAGTGGTGTAGATAGACAGCTAGTAGATGTAGAAGATGTTACAGAGATACATAATTGTATTAGAGAAGTTATAGCAAAGGAAAAAGTGAAACTGCCTAGCTCATCAGAACAACAATCAGATGAAGCAGTGAAAAATTCAGAACATCCATTGGATAAAGTGGAAGAAATTCCGGAAAAATATGAAGAAACAGTTCAGAAAATTGATTCAAAACAGAAATTAGAGTTTCAGCACTTGGAGGATGAGAATGTTCTATGGTCCATGGACTTTGATGGTGCCCTGGGAAAAGATGGGGCAAGCATTGGAATTTGGTTCTGCAGCCCTTTTCATCAGCAGAATAAGGTCCCTACAAATGTTAGATTGTGCTCTTACAAGTTAGCTTTAGATTGCACTAACAATGAAGTGAAGTATGAAGCACTGATTACTGGCTTAAAGATCTTGAAGAAACTGAGAGCAAGAAGGATTGATGTCAATGGTGATTCAGAACTTGTGATTAAGAAAGTTAAAGGTGAATATCAAGATAACCATCCTCGAATGAGACAATATATAAATGATGTACTAGATGTTTTGAAAAATTTTCAGGAGTTTATACTTACAGTGGTTCCAAGGAATCAAAATCTCATGGCAGATTCATTGGCTAAAGTTGCAAGAAATTTTAAGATTCCCATATTTTCAAACAGGAAGTTTGAGATTCATGTGAAAAACTGGCCCATTGTTCCTGATAACTTGTGGTATTGGCAGGTTTTCTGGGATGATAAGCAGGTAAATAACTTTCTCCAAGGTGAAGAAGAATTTGGGAATTGTTCCATAGATCAAATTTGTGATAAATATGACCGGGATATAGAAGCAACTCAGATGGATATACTACAGCTGAAAGACAAAAATATTCCAAAAGGTCTCATACCTTTGGAAGAATTGTTTGACCAAGATGACATAGCAAGGAAGCCTACACTGGTGCCTACGGAAAAGGGTGTTGAAGATGTAAATATTGGGACAGCCAACAAACCAAAGATGGTTAAATTATCCAAGTCCTTATCTCTCGAGGTAAAGGCTGAATATGTTAAATTAATTTCTAAATTTTCGGATGTTTTCGCATGGGAATATGCATATTTAAAGGTGTATGACAAGAACATCATTCAACACACTATTCCGATCAAGTTTAATCAAAATCCCTTTCGGAAAAAGTTGAGAAGGGTAAATCCTAGATTTTTTCCATCAATTGAAAAAGAGGTAAATAGAATTTTCAAGTCCGGTATTATTGTCCCAATCATATTCTTCGATTGGATTTCAAATTTGGTCCCAGTAAGAAAAAAGACAGGATAAATCCGGCTCTGCATATATTTCAGAAACTTGAACAAAGTGTCCCTTGAGGACAAGTATCCACTTCTGAAGATGGACCATATACTTCAAAGAGTTTTCGATTCTTCTCGGATGTCACTGTTGGATGGTTATTCGGGGTACAACCAAATTTTGGTACATGAGGATGATCAGGAAAAAACAACATTTACTACACCTTGGGGCATGTTCAAATATGTAAAATTTCCATTTGGTTTGAAAAATGTAGGGACCACATTCCAGCGGGCCATGGGCATAGCATTCACCAATGAAAAAGATGTTTTCTTGGTTGTTTATTTAGATGACTTGATAGCGTTTTCACATTCTGATGATGAACATTTGCAACATTTAAGAATTTTTTTTTAGGGATGCAGGAAGTTCAAAATATCTCTCAACCCAAAGAAAATACTTTTTTCCATGGAGGAGGGAAAACTTCTTGGTCATGTCATCTCCAAGGATGGGATCCAGATTGACCCTTCCCGTGTTGAAGCAATTCAACAGATTGATTTCCCTCACAACAAAAAGGAAGTACAAGCATTCAACGGTAAGATTAATTTCTTACGTAGATTCATTCATAATTTGGTGGAGCATATTAGAGAGTTGACAAATATGTTGAAGAAAGATAATGATGTGAAGTGGTCTGAAGATTCCCAGAAATCCTTCAACTCAGTTAATTTTTCCTTGACTACTGCCCCGATTTTGATAAGGCCTGATTATACTACTGATTTCATAATATTCTCATTTGCTTCTTAGCACACCATGGCAGCAGCCTTGATGCAGAAAAGGGATAAAACAGAGCTACCAATTTCATTTTTCAGTCGCAATATCAGAGATGCAACCCTTCCCTACAACATCGTATAGAAACAGATTCTGGATTTGGTTAAATTGCTGAAAGATTTCAAAGTTTAAATATTACATTCACATACTCTTCCTTATGTACCTAATGTAGTTGTAAAAGAAGTCCTCATGTAGACAGACCCATAAGGTAGGAGAGGGAGATGGATAGAAACATCAATAGAATATGACCTTGAGATCAACCCTGCTAAGCTAATCAAAGGTCAGGGCTTAGCCAAACTCATGGTTGAGTCAAACCTTCATGGTCTTGACATCAACTTGATTTCAGCCTTGTCCAAAAATGAAGAAGAAGTGAATCTCATTCAGGTATCTGATATCTTTTTGTCACCTCCAAGATATTCTGATATTGTTTATGTTTTGCAACACCTAAACACTCCTGTAGGCATGGCTAAGAGTCAAGGAAAATCTTTGAAACTCAAAGCTTCAAAGTATTGCATATTGGACAATGCACTTTACTGGAAGGATCCCAGAGGTTTGTTGCTAAATTTTTTGGTCAAAGAAGAATCTAAGGAAGTGATGAATGACTTCCACAAAGGAGATTGTGGGGGCCACCTATATTAGAAGACCACAGCGAATAAAATATTGAGAGTGGGATATTATTAGCTGAAACTTTTTGCAAATGTCTACAAAGTAGTAATGAGCTGCTGTGAATGTCAAGTTTTTCAGGGTAAGAGAAAGCTTCTCCCATTACCTCTTCAACCTATTTTAGTACATGCACCATTTCAGAAGTGGGGCCTAGATTTCATAGGTGAGATTCACCTAGCATCATCCACACAACACAAGTGGATATTGAAAGCCATAGACTAATTTACAAAGTGGATTGAAGTGATCATGACCAGGAAAGCAACAAATTTTTCCATCATTCAATTTTTAGAAGCTAATATTTTGTCTCGTTTTGGTTGTCCTACTAAGATTATCACAGATAACACGGCAGCATTCAAGTCTAAGAATATGATTGAGTTTTGTGATAGATATAACATTAATTTGGGACACTCTACAGCCTACTACCTGTAAGGTAATGGATTAGCGGAGTCCTCTAATAAATCCTTGATCAGTATGATTAATAAAATGTTAGAGGTGAATAAAAATAATTGGCATAAGAAGTTGATCAATGCATTGTGGGCAAACTGGGTGAGTAATAAGAAGTCTATTGGTATGTATCCTTTTCAAGTTGTGTATGTTGTTGATAATATGTTTCCTTCATCATTAGCAGTCCTGGTAATGAAATCATTGCAAGAAGCAGGGACTGAGGAAAATGACATACAACGCCGTATTAATCAAATGATACGCCTTCAACAGACAAGAGATGAAGTATTTCAGAATACGTCAAAACTTCATGATAGGATAAATAATATCTATGACCAGAAGACTAAGGAAGACAATTTCAAGGTTGGAGATGTGGTACTCCGCTAGGATGCCAGAAATGAAGACAAGGGTAAGCATGGAAAATTTGAGAATTTATGGAAAGGGCCATCTCAGATTTCAGCTTTTCGAGGAAAAAATGCTTATTTGCTTGAGGAGATGAATGGACAAGAGTGTCTAGGAGGATCAGTCAATGGTAGGCTCTTGAAACAAATTTCTCGATTATTTTTCCATTTCATTGTAAATAACAGTTACATTCTCTACAAGTGTGAAGTAGAGAATCATGGGAGTTCAGAGCCCGAAGTGAAGGCCATGGAGCTTCACTGATTTTCTACCATTTTCAAAAGTTCAGTTTTCAGTCAAGTAAGTCAGTATTGAGTCAAGTTTCAGTCATTTGAGTTTTTCTTGGGTCAGTTTATTTTTCTAAGTTATTAGTTTTAAGTCATATAATTAGTTTGATTTTTTGACCGTATTGGCCCAATGGGTAAGGCATTGATCTGAAAAATCTAGATTTATGTGGTTCTTGACACCTCTTTCAGAGCTATCATCCATAATAAGGCCAATGTTAGTGTCAGTATTTGCATCCTGCCATCAGTGATCGAAATCCTCTTTTCATATCATTTTAGGAGTCCCACTCAGAAAATTTTATTCATTCCACTAGGTCATGCAAACATTTACTCACTGATGGTAGCCCTAAGTAAAAAAAATTCACTTTTTTCTAAATTTCCATTACTTGCTTGCTCAATTTCATACCCTACTGATTGTAAATCATCCATAAAGCTAATGTCATCATGAAAAACTCTTTCAAAGTCTCATTAGGTCTTTAGGGTTTCTTTCAAGGTTTCATTAGGTTTCTAGGGTTTTTTCCAAGGTCTAATAAACACACCATTTCCATTGCATAAAGCCAGAAAAGTAAGAGAGTGAACAAAATAACATCTCTTTACCATGTAAAGATGATTTTCAAAGATGTAATTTGGATTCCAAAGTTGTGATTTTCATCCTAGAATGTAATTTTTATTCCAAAAAAATGTAATTTTTTGTCTACTATGTAATTTTATGTCATTTGATATGTAATAAGTACAAGGTTACCAAATCGCCAGCTCAGAGTTCCACATGCCAACAAAGAAAATGTCAAAGTGTAAAAGAGTTCCTAGTCCATCAAAATGATCAATTGGCAAAGAAAAGAAGTCAAAATGAAAGGTAGAGTTTCAAAGCGTTAAAGTGAAAACAAGAGGGAAAAGTGGGTCCCAAATCTCAAAGCATCCAATTCATCAAGTATAAAGCCCATTCAAAGATCAAAACATATTCATTTTCTCTCTATGTTATCAAGTCATCACTCACATAGCTCAAAAAATCGGAATTAAAGGGTGAAAGGTCAAATTCTTGGAGGTGCTTCTCACCTGGAAAGAGGTGTTGCGCATAGAGCCATGGCATTGCACATAGAGCCAGAGTGTTGCACATAGAGCCAGGGCATTGCACATAGAGCCAGAGGTATTGTACACCTGGAAAACTTCACTTTCAGGCTTCTAAACTCAGTGCAGGTCCTCCAAAAATTTAGAAAAGGGTCTCATCACTTCCCAGCAAGTAAGTAAGACATAATTATGCCTTCCTTGCATCTCTAAAGTACAAATTACATGGTGTCAACATTCTCATGAGAAATTTCTATTTTTTCAAGATAGAAACCCTGGTTTCACTTCCTAATCCCAAAATTTGATCCTTTAATACCCCTTTACCCTTCCCACATCACAATAAATCCTATTCCTACCCCTATATTATCAAATCCCTATCCCAAACCCCTTTATCCCCTAAACCCTAAGACCTAGGTATTTCAAATTCCTAAGCTCCCAAATCCCCATACATGTAATAAAATTCCTATTCCAAAATCCCACAAAATTTCGACTCCCTGTCACCTCCCTCAATTTAACAATCCCTTCCCCCATCTCCCTAATTTTTTCCATCCCATTTCCCACTTCCTAAACCTACATTTCACTCCCAATTCATCTCCCTAAGGTTTCTAGCTAAGACACTATGGAAGAAGAAAACAGAGAATTCAGTGAGGAAGAAGAAAGGGAAGATAGGAGGCCACACAAAGGAGGGATGATCCTCAGACTTGAACCTACAAACACTAGAGAACTCATGGCCTCTCCCATGTCTGTGACATGTTTCAAGCATGTGGGATGCTTTTACTTTTGTGAGAAAATACAAAAGGTCCAACATCACCTTATTTTTAGCAGGCTTTTCATCTCTAATCTTCATGATAACTAGGTAACCCTTGCTGGTGTCACTTTCATAATATCCATAGCCATTATAGAATATGCCACTGGAATTCCAAATGTTGGTGAAAAATGGTACAAGGAAAAATACTTGGACAATCATTACTATGACCCATATATCAAGCCAGGGCACAAGAATGAAAGAAAAAGGTTATTTCCTTTCTCTTACCTCCTGGATAGGTATGCCCCCATGATGAAAATTTTCATGAGATAATTTTCTTGTGAAGGAAGGTTATTAAGACTCTACACCTACCATATCAGGTTATTAATGCACTTCACAAGAGTCAAGATGCTCAACATACCTTATTTTCTCTTCAAGGACATTGAAAAAATGGCATACATTGTTCAAAAGAGAGATTATGACCACCAAATGAGAAATATTTTTCACCACTCTCTCATCAAGATCATTGTCCTCCATCACCTTGATAAATTGAACATCTCATGGGACACTTTCATAGCTAATGACATCTTTACTGCTCAACCAATTCAACATGCTCAAGCTGTGCCTCCACCATATCATCCTTCCACATCCATTCCTCCCTCTCGGCCCACAATACTTAATTCTTCATCAGCTCAAATTACTTCATCCATTTCACCACCATCATCACCATTTCACACTCAGATTGGGTCGTCCATCATGGTTAAGAACAGTGAACTTCAAAAGACCAAAGTGGCTGAGATAGAGACATTCGTTAAAACATATCAGAGAGGTCATAGGCAGGTGTGTGGTCCATAGATTGTGGAAGGGGCCTTGCCTTCTTCATCGGCAAAATAGGTAGACAAAGGAAAGAAAAATATGACAGAGGAAGATATTCACGAAGATATTATGCATGAGGAGGGAAATATTCATGAGACAGAAATGGAGTTTGACCTTGTTGACTTGAATCAGCAAGATGATTCTGAGATCACTAACACAGTCATCAAGGAAAAAGAGGCAAAAATTAAAGAGCTACAAACTAATCTTGATAGATCTATATTTTTTCATCACCTTTCTTGAGTAGGAGAACCAACAGCTAAATACCAAACACTTCTTTGATGAAGGGAAATTCATCAAAGCTCAAAGAGAGGCAGAAAAGGCTAAAGTCTTACTTGAAGAGACACTAGAAAAATATGGTGTGCTAGATGAATCAAATTAATAAGTGCCAAGAATAGGGCCAATGACTAGAGGTTTGAAGAGAGCCCTAGAACTAGAAAGGCAGAAAGAAAGAGAACTAGCAGATGAGCTCACTCTTAATGAACAATTTGTAGTGGTAATCAATGAGAACTGGGATCAATGGCTTGACAGGGCTAACCAACATCTTGAGAGGCTCCTTGAGAAATCAAACAAGGACAATGATATTCAAAGAAGGATGGCAAAGCACTATGCCAAGAAAAACAAAATTGCAAGGTCAAAACTTAAACAAGCCAATGCAAAAATTGAGACCTTAACCATGCAAGAAGAGAAAATAAGGCTTGATATCCTTGCTAAAGCCTCACTCCATGCCTAATACTCATCATCAAGCATAATTCAGAAAATTTTGGTAATTTTTTATACATTTTTGCAAATTTTTGAAGTTTTTGTCCATTCCTAGACAATCATGTGATAGGTGGACTGTCAGGTGTGCAGTGCCCTATACGTTGTACACTTTTTTGAGGCATCTTTTGGCCAAAAAGAGACCACCATTGGATTCATAATGATGAATACATCCACCCTAGAAACTTTTCTAAGTTTTTTTGGACAAAATGGTCAGTGAAAAGGTCAAAAAACACTGAAAACATCATGTTTCTGCCCTCTTTTTTAGCCTGGCGCTACACATAGAGAATACTTGGGAGAATCACTTTTTGGGAGGAAAATTAGTTCAAATCTGCAAACCAAGAACATATTTGGAAAGTAGAGTGGATAAGCTTTCCAATGAGCTATCCTGACCTCATTTTGGACATTGGGAACCCCTCGAAAACTCATCTTGAAGATGTCGTTGCGCACCTGACATGGCGTTGCGCATAGAGCGGAGGCGCTGCTCACTTGACCAATGTCTGATTTTCTGAGTTTTTCTCTGCAGTTATGATTTTCACCTTAACAAATCATGATTTACTGATGTAATTGATAGAAGTAAATGTAATTATGATTTTTTTACACTTACCCAGGTTAAATACATTAGGTGAAAAGTTTTGATGACATGTAATGAATCAGTTTGAAAAAAGTGAGGGATGAGTTTGTTTGACTACCCTACACTCCAGGTTTCAGTTTAGTTTTTGGTGGAACTACTCCTCCTCTCACGGATTCAGCCCCTGAGGATAGGAGGAGTTGTTTTGAGCTCTAAATCATGTAATTTTTTACTCATTTCACAGGTTGGATGTTGATGCATTGATTAAATACTCTAGTGTAATATATTTGGCAGGAAATTAATGAAAAGGTTGCAGCTATTTCTTTGGGATACATGTGGTATGGAAATTTAGAATTTTTCTTCTTATGTCTCATTTTGTATGAATGTTTTGTTTCATGATCCATTTCATTTCTATGATATGCTGGTTTTTAAGTTGATAAACATAATACATCTCTCATGCTCTGTTTTGGGAAAACCTTCATAGTTTTTCCATCTTCTTCAGTTTAGAAATAATTCATACTTAGCCTTTCTCTTTCTAGATCCTCACTTGTTTGATCCATCCCACTCAAGAAACCCTAAATTGTTAGGTTTTATACCTACCTTGCCCCATTGAATCTCTGCAACCCTAATCTTATTTGCCCTGACCTAGCCTCTTTTACCTAATTCACCCATCCAATAACCCAATTCAACCAAATCAAACCCCTATACTTAGACCTAGCCTAAAATCCTAATTCATGCATCCCTCTTGGTTGTGATTTGTGGAGAGAGCCCTCTCTGGTCTGGTAGGGATAGATACCAAGCCAAAATATTGGTCTGTGGTTACCTCTGTTGGGTTCTTCTTCAGCCTTAGAAATCTAGCGGAGTGATAACAGCTTGACAATCAGTTCTTTGAAGTTCTCATTCTGTAAATGCAGATCTCTAGAATTATCTCTCTCTTGCTTTAGATTTGTGGCAGCTTCTCAAATTTTCTGATGGTCATAGAATTTGGGCTTAATTAATTGTAAAGCATCTCTCCCACATGTCTATGAAATTTGATTTTTTCTAGAAGACGGATAGTAGTCAGGTCCAGAGATACATCCACAACCCTAAATTTGGATCCTTACAGAAGGTACTGTGTTGAGGGATGATGTAAAAAACTCTTCATTTGATTCCTCTCTAGGTCCATGGAAACCGTATGTCTCGTCTGGTAAGGGATTGAATGTGAAGCTAGTTTTTGTTGCATCTCTTCTCTGATCTTCTTGATACTTTCCTCTATTTCCTTCCCTGCATTCCAACTAGACCCTGTCATTGTTGAGCTCCCAACAAAACTCATAAGGGATACCTCTGTAGATGAAGAGGAAAAATCTTGATGTGGATCTTCTAAGGTCACCTGGAAGCCTGGATGATCCAAATTTTTCGCGTTCAACCTAGTTTCAATCTCTTTATCGACTGCTTCTTGGATTTTGGCCCTTTTGCTGGAGTGAACATCTTCCATTTCCACATCTCTGGTCTCATCCACATTCCTATTCTATGCCTTGTACTTTGCAGTTGGAGTCTCAATCTCCATCTCTATATTAATAGGGCATGAATCAAAGTTATATTTCCACTCAACGTATGGCCTATATTCATGATCATAATTTGAGGCATTAATGCTTTTTATTTTCTTTGAAATGATACCATGGGGGTCATAGTGCCAGATGTTTCACATTTCAAAATTCAGTTCCCTCAACAAATCTTAAAATGACTAAATATCTTGTCTAGTATTTACAATAAAGGGACCTATTAGCTTGCCTAATTTGAACATGTAGCCCTTCTTAGTAGGAACAAAGTGAATTTTATCCACATGTAAGCTTTGTGTGATGAATTCTAGGGAAAATATTCTCATTTTCATAAAAAAAAGTAAACGGTAAGGAGGTAGCTCACACACATAAACCCTAATATTAGTGTAATCCTAGAGAAAGTACCAATCACCCACCCTGATGTCTTTACTAAGATGAAGGATTTATTTTTGTTGAGGCAGAATCCTTGGAGAGGAGACATTATGGATGATTTTGTATGTAGAGACATATAAGTGGATATGAATTAAGAATAATTGTCATTGTTGGGTTTATTCTTGACAACAACATCCCAGTCAAAGACATACTTTCATTGTTTACATGAATCCATGAGACTGGGACCCAAGTATTCAAATTTATCTACATCGGTGTATAAGAAAAAATAAATAAAAATGGAGTAGTATCTAAAAAATGAAGTGATAGAAAAATGGTGTAGCTGTAATTTGATGGATTCATCTAGGAAAGAAGGTATATCAAAAGGATGGCATGACTACATGATCTAGGTGGCTCCAAAAACACTTGGTGATTAAAGAAGGCTCAAAAATCAAAATTATTATATTACAGTGAAACTAGGGTCATATCAAATAAATCATCACAATATTTCCAACGATGCAAATGATGCCTTAATTTGACATCGTAAGTGAAAGTTATGGACAATCAAAGTTTTGGTGAAACTAGGCAAAAGTCAAAGCCAAAGTCAACCCAGGGTGCCACAAGGAAATCCCATAGGCTGCCACATGGAAGCAAAGTCATTAGCCATTTTGGGACCCACAAAGCTGATGTGGCAACCCAGTTAGCAAACCAGGTGGACCCACAAGCAGGTGACATGGAAGCACCACAGGTCAACACATCGAAAGTAGGTGGCATATGATGTGGACCAATGAGACATTGCCACATGGCCCAGTCGCATGGTGCCACATGACACCTAAAATTAGGCCCAACTGGCCTTGGCATGGTGCAACCTATATTTTTTTTCTTATTCTCATGGTTTGGGGAGTCATTACAATATGGACATACAATTTCCATATATTATATGGCTTGAAAAGTATATTAAAACCAAATTGGGCTTTAAAAACATATTAAAGCAAAATTGGGAGTCCATGGGTTTTGAACCCAAAACCTCCCCAAAAAAAGGTATCTTAATATGACTATGCCAACCAATGTGCCAACCTCACACTTTGTCTTATTCACCCTCACACTTTGTTATAAAATTTCATTCAATTGATTCAAAGGAAATCATGGAGAATGATGGAGAATACATGAGAGATGAGGGCATAGGAAGGCCAATGAAAACATGAATTTGAATAAGATTCTAGGAACATTTTTAGAGCATGTTAGGGAATATTCCATAGAATATTATTTATGGAGAACCTTGAGGAATCTTTAAGATTTCCTTGGAGGAATAATTTTGATGGTGTTAGAAATATGTCAATTTTATACTCATTTTACTCAAATTTTTACAAGGAACGCAGTGGTGAAGTTATATTTGTTATTTGAGTAGCAAAACTCTAGTCAACCATCAAAAAGGAATCTTTGAGATTCCTAAGGGTCCAGATTGTTAATTTTTCATGTGGCTACATTGATCTTTTCTTTGATAGTTGCATTTCTTTATAAACACATTAAGTTCAACCCGTATCATTATTTCATTATTCATATTTACACTATTAACCATCAATGTATTCAAATATGTGGAAAGAACAAAAACATCATCATCATCAATGTAGTGGAACATAAAGGAACAAAGTAAGAAAACCATGCACACATAGAGACATCGGGATTGGTTTAAGATGAGGGAAAAACCCACTATGGGGAAAACCCTTGTAAATCCTTCTTCTTAGATTGTCATCAAATGATTCAGCAATAAATAATACAATGATACATGACTACAATGATCCATTAATCCATCTCTACATGATACAACAAAAACAACTATAATGTCCATAATATAACCTTTACTCATATGTCTATTCAAATACCCTAATTCTGAGGACTGTAGCGCATGGTCATTGCCTGTAGTTAGTTGTTGAACACTTTTGTCACTAAGCAGAAACTTCTTAGTGTTGTAGATTCATATTTGAGGCCCGACCCACTACCTTAACACTCAGTGTCTATGGCTAAGGGTCCCTGGATGCTACCATATCACTCTGTGCCTACGGCTATGGGTGAGCACAACCCAATATTCCTTTGAAGCCCTAGCCACTACCCTAACTCATTGTGACTATAGCTATGGGTACCTAGCTGCTACCATGCCCATAGCAAGCCCGCGGCTAGAGCCTGGATCCACCAGTTATGTGCATGCGACCAGAAAAGAAACCCTAACTTTTGTGCAGGATTTGGACCTGTGATTTCAGACCTTCGTGCGAACTTCCTTCGTTGAACCTATGTGAGCCAAGAAAAAATACAAGATAAGAAGAGAGATTAATCAATGTGTCCAAATTAGATTGAGGTATCTTATATTTATAGGCTATCATAAGGGTCCACTTGGGGTAAAGGTTGACTTAACCAATTCCACATGTTCTTAGGCCAACCCACTCCACTTTACATTAATAAATAAAATTATTCATAAATTAACTTCCGCTTAACCAATTGGGTCAATCTATAGGTCGATTTTGGTCCTCTAGAAAAGAGGAATCTAATGAAATTATTATCTTCATAATATTATTTTTCCAAAATGGAACTTGATCATAGTTTCATAATTTTAACACTTCCTCTCAACTAGGGATAATTCCACCTGCTTGTATATGTCCATCGATCAATATGCCATTATGATACCTTCAAGTTTCATTATGTGTCATCATTGATCATGTTTTTCACATAGTCTTCATGTTATCATTTTTTTGAGTGCCTTATAATCACAATTCATTAATGTAATTCTCTTGCTTATGCCTTCTTATCTCTTCATTATTTCTACTTGAAGGTTGAAAATTCTCATATCTAGAAGAATAATAAATTTTCACTAGAGGGGAGCTTAGGCTACCACCCTTTATCCATCAGGCTACAACCTCGAATCTCTGTCAACAGGTTACTACCGGAAATATCATCATCAATCATCTTCAGAGGGCATATCATCAAGGAGCACACCTAAGCCTATAACCACATCGGGGAGCACATCTTGACCCAGAATCTCATGGGGGGGTTTATACATCTAAAACCCCATATCGAGCAATAGGATATCCAAACCTACAAGGGAGCCTATCTCAACCCATCTTATTGCCTACTAATCATCCCATCGATGACCCTGAATATTCATGTGGTAGAACACCTACATCATAATTGGCTTAAGTTGTACACCCCAAGTACACTCTCAACTCATTGTCCAAGCGAGGATCGGTATTCCTGAAAATCCCGACTTGTGGGTATGATTCCAACTGGGGTATACTCTGCAAAGACCAGACATGGGAGCAAAATTCTCTAGCCCTATAAAGATAGGGGAGTAGCATCTTCAATCCTATGGGCAAGAGCCTATTAGGAAGACACCCTATTTCCAGAGTTCCCTCAACCCTAAGATCCTTCTATCTCAATTCCTCATCTTGGGAGCTTCAAACGGGGAGGAAGAGTTGGCTCAGTTTCCTCGATCAATGTTGCTCTCATCAAACTCATATCATCATAATTGTATCAAGTAATCATCACATGTCAGCATAATTTTTCTCTTGTTTATACAGAACATCAAAAAAAATATCATGTTAGAGCATAAATAGTCATATAAATCATAAAAGGATATCATAAACGTCCTCCCTCTCAAGTAGGTGCCAATCCACAAGCCTAAGCTTGTCTCAAACAACTGCATTGTCTCAATATATGAGAGTATCTCGGTCCCAAAGATATGTATGTGATTACATACCTCTATATGTCGTCGAAATGTATCCATGTCATATCCATATCATGTTTACACAACTCTCTAAGGAGCTTCTTCATCCTGCCTCACAACTATCCAAGCTAGCAACATCGTATCCAACCTCGGTCGTGCTATGGACCTATCATCCAAGATATCATAGAAAATATAATATTAAGGCAGTATCC
The DNA here is from genome assembly GCA_034641835.2 of Pinus albicaulis. Classification (NCBI taxonomy): domain Eukaryota; kingdom Viridiplantae; phylum Streptophyta; class Pinopsida; order Pinales; family Pinaceae; genus Pinus; species Pinus albicaulis. Next base: position 1,151,560,712 of record CM076570.1, read on the forward strand.
AAATGTGCTTATCAATAATAATTCCAAACATCATCAATACATTCATGCATCTATATACCATAGGAGAAATATTTCAGCCTTTAAAAATAGAATGTTTCAAGAAAATATTTCAAAGGATGTTTGGTGAAAATTTTGAATGAAGAAGCTCAATCATGAATTTAATCATGTTATATACACATCATATATGTATTTATGTTCAAAATGGAACATCAATGCTTCAATCAACTGTTAGATTCCATGTCAAGTTCAACCAATTTTTGGACTTTAAATCAAAGTGTCCAAGGATTTACATTTCCATTACACAAGGCCATTTTTCAACATAAGATTTATTTCCCAAATTTTAGAAATCGATTCATCATGCCATGATACATGATTTCGAGCTTCAAAAGCCATCTCCATATTTCTTAGATTGTCAGATTCTCATCACCTATCAAGAGTAGACCATCTGTATGTAAAACCAAAGCCACAATCAAAATCAGGGCCATACCTTGGAACTCATCATCCTGTCTTTGTCAAATAACTGTCAAATATGGAAAAATCAGAATCAAGGAGCTTGCATCACGTAAGGCTCTCTGCAAGCATAATGAATTACCAAGCCTACATAATCAGCCTTACACAAGTCAATGTTGTGTCAAATAATTCAGCTCATCAGAGTTTAGAAGCCAGACCAAAACTATATCAAATATATTGATATCACAATATAAATTATTCCAACCAAGTGACAGGTAGAGCTCATATCAAGTATTGACTTCATTTATTGTCAATCCAACAAGTTTTTCATTCCATTAAAATCCCTTTCCATCACTAGATGCAAGTGCATATATCAAGGTTAAGTCATGCAAGTTCCATCTTCATACTGAATCACAATAATCAATAATTTAACCATTGCGATAGGAACAAGAAGGCCAATACAAAACCATTTTTAAGAATATTCACATAAGTTATTGAAGGTCGCTATGCCCACATAGAATTGACATCAGGGATAGATTAAATCATAAAGATATCTATAATACAAAGACATGTCTCAATCATCAATTCAAATTTATAAATCATCATTTAAACATCATGTCAAAGTTTCAAACACATCTCATCTATATAAATCATCCTAGTCATGTCAAAATTTTGTAGTACAAACATAATGACATATTCATATGAATGTCTAGGTCACCTGCAAACACAAGTTCGGTTCAAACATACAAACTTTTCCTGCTGATAGATCTTACTAATATCTGCAACAATTCTGTAGAAATGACATCTTCCAAGTGACCATTTGATTTCATGCTCGATCCTTCATTCTCTAAGATCAACAATTTTAACTCAGCAACTTCAAAAATTATTTTACAGTGGCAGGACATAACATATTTCCGTTTATTCATAGTACATACGGCGTTTTCATTCATAAAACTTAAATTTTGTGTCTGTCGGGTATAGTCTCTCCTATGGGCCTTCCTATGTGTGACTGAGACTCATATATATGTTGTGGATCAAAAATTTCAAATACCCATAAATCATATTTCAATAGCACATAAAATACATGAAATTAGGAGAAGGAATCTAATGGAGAGGTTATCCCTTTGAATGAAAATCCACTTTATTCATCTTTATTCATGTCATCAACCTGTCTTTACTAGAGCCATGCAACAACAGAGCTATTAGATCATAAAATAAAATATATATCAATCATGTACAGCTACTACATCATCACATCATGACATCAACCTTTCATCAAGGGTTAGATTCCCATGATAGGGGCAACAGATAAGTGAGACATTACACTTCAAGAATCATTATCACAATAGTATTTATGTCAAGTCAATCCATCAAGTTAGGGAATTCAGATTCACCATATACCATGACCACAGGTACAAAGAGATCTAGAACATCAATCTCATCAATATGCATCTATAATCATGATCAATAGGATCAATTTAGGTTATTCAATACACCAAAAGAGTGTCAATCACTCTTTCCGTGATCTTTCATCACGATTATCACAAGAATTATCAATGCCATATCAATGAGGTAACCCTCTATAAGAGATCCAACATGTCTTAGCCATATCAATTGTCAAGAGTATCATTTACTAGAGACTAAATATGGATCTCAAAAATGATGTTAGCCAAACATCAAGTTATGCCACTATATCCAAGATCATAAATAAGTAGCATTCGAGAAGATCCTCATGATCAAAATGTTCAACACCAGGTGCACCATTTCGTCATTAGTGTTAGCGTCTGCTAGTGCTGCCAGTCACCAGTGATCAAATATTCTCTTACAAGGTTTTCTTAGGGTATTAAGTCAAATTTTTATGGTTTCACTAGGTCTTTAAATAAAAATTTGGTCAATGGCTAGTGTGTCTAGGTGTGTAACTACTCCTTTCAAAATTCATGTTTTGATCATTTCCATCATTCATTTTGATGAGTCACCATTGAAATGTCTCCATCACCATCTCAGTTACATCACCATGGTCATCCTTCAGCTCATTTTGTAGTGTCATCATTAGGTCTTAGGGTCAAAATCATAAAATCGGCCATTTCGCCATAAAATTCAGCATTGAAGGAGTAATAATAGTTAAAAATGATCAATAAAGGTTTCAAAAGTGTAATTTAATTTTAATCATGATGTAATATGTTCCATAAGGTTCCAAAGCTGCAGTTTCAAATCACAATGTAAAAAGGACATGGTTGGGCCACTACACCAATATGAAGACAAAATCAATTTCCAAAGCTACAAAAGACCAATGAGCTTCTCATTTTCTCATTTCATTTCAAGAAACTTCTCTCCACCAAGAAAGCTCACTCTTACCCTCAAAGCAGCCATTTCTTTCCTCAAGAAGTGCCATCTCTCCTCTGCACTACACAAAGTGTAATTTAATTTTATTCATGATGTAATATGTTCCATAAGGTTCCAAAGCTATAGTTTCAAATCACAATGTAAAAAGGACATGGTTGGGCCACTACACCACTATGAAGAGAAAATCAATTTCCAAATCTACAGAAGACCAATGAGCTTCTCATTTTCTCATTTCATTTCAAGAAACCTCTCTCCACTAAGAAAGCTCACTCTTACCCTCAGAGCAACCATTTCTTGCCTCAAGAAGTGCCATCTCTCCTCTGCGCTACACTTGTGCAGCGCATTCATTGTGCATTTGTTGTGCATTCGATGCGCACTTGTTGCGCTGCGTTTTTGTTGCGCTTTTGCAATAGTGTTGTGTTTTCTTCAAAGGAGGAAAATATATCATTCCAATGCTTTCTACATTAGCTAAAAGGTTCCAATGTATCAAATACAAGTAAATGTGGCCTCCAAATCACCTCTTTTGTCTTCATTTTGTGATTAGAAGGATCAATTCCCTATTTTAGGGTTTTGAGTGCATTTGCTTGGTTTCATGTTCTCATTAACAAATTTCTAAGTAAAACCCTAATATTGAAGCTCACTCACCTTCTCCCACTTGTTATACACTCTCCTAATCATTTCCCATCACTCCTATCCCTCATTTTCCCTATTTTTCCACAAACCCTAGCCTAGACCACACTTTCCTAGGCTAGGACTATTTTTCCCCATTTTAGACCCCTTCCCCTCACTCATTCCCTAAATTTTCACTTTCCCCTACTCCCTAACATCTCTCCCTACCCCCTTAAATATTCCCAAGAATTTAGGAGACCCCTAACCCCTTCATCTTCCTTCATTTATCAAAAACTCCCAAATCCCCTATTTTTCCGTCACTAAGCCCTAATTCCCTTTACCATTGAGCTAGGGTTATAAATGGATTCTAAAAACATTGAGAAAAAGAGGCACAAGGGAGGTCAGATCAGCAGGTATGAGCCCACTTCAGCAGATGAGATCATGTCTTCAACCTTTCTCAAGAAATATTTTCAAGATGTTGGATGCCTTGCCTTCTGCCAAAAGGTTGAGGAACATGTTTTTCATGACAGAATTACCAGCACTTTTTCCACCATATTGAGGAGAGATAAGGTGACTATTGCAGGGGTGGTATTCACTCTTTCAATAGAGACAATTGCTACAACTACAGGGATTCGAAATAGTGGAGAAAATTGGTTCAAGAGCAAAGACCTTCACCTTGAAAGTTACAAAATGTACTTGAAACCAAAATACAAAGCAACTCCAACACACATCTTTCCTTTTAGACAGTTATTGGAAAATTATGCACCTCTCATGAAATTGATCATGAGATATTTCACATGTGAGGGAATAAACTCAAGGTTATATCACTAACATATGAGACTCTTGATGCATTTCACAGGTGTAAGAACCCTAAATTTGCCTCATTACCTGTACAAAAGCATGGTAAAAATGGTAGAGAAGTTATGAAGGTTGGGAGAAAATCATCATGCTAGTTTGTTTCACCATGGCTTGGTGAAGATCCTTGTTTCCCATTAGCTCACACAAAAAAATTTGTCATGGGATGGTTTTATATATTCAACTTCTCTTTTGTCTTGTCCAGCTCAGTCTAACAGTCACTCAACTCCTTTTTCATGACCACCACAACAAGAGGTTGCTTCCACAAGCAGGCCTACCAAAATAATTCCTAGGGCAGAGATGACTCAGATCTATGTTAGAGGTAATAGGCTTGTGTTTTCTCTATTCATTGTTGAAAGGGCCAAGCCTACATCAGGTGAGCAAGATACATCATCACATCATGAGGCACCCTTGCAGGATGAGGAACAATTCCATCATGACACTGATATCGTAGATTTGGAAGTGAGTGAAAAGGAAAAAACATCGGAGCAGATCATCATGGATAAGGAAGCTGAGATTAGAGAGCTTAAAGACAGTTTTCCAAAGGCAAATTTCTTGGTTTCATTCTTGCAACAACAGAACATGTAGCTAAAGGTAAACCAGTAGCTCTTAAACAAGCCTAAAGAAGATTTGAGCAAGGTTGATGCCAAAGGTAAGGAATTGGATGATATTTATGATTCAAAGAATTAATAAAAATATTTTATAACAAGAAGACCAAGGACAAGAGGCCTCAAGAGAACACTTGAGTAGCAAAAAGAAACATCTCCACCAAAAACTCAAATGGCAGTTGATGAACTCATTTTGGAAGAAATTGAGAAAGAAAAAGTAGGTTGGCTTGATAGAGTGAATTTCCACTTGGATAATATTATCAAGAGGGAAAAAAATAACAAAAACCTACAAAGACACATGGCCATGCATTATTATACAAGGAATCAAGTCTCCCAAGTCATGATCAAGCAGTTGAAAAAGAATCTCAAACAAACCCTAATGAGGAAAAAGGAGAAAGATAGGCTTGATTTTCTTTTTGAAGCCTATCTCATAGCATGACACATCATCACATGGCCTCATGGGACAATTTTGGACATGTTTTGAAGAATTTTTTATTTTTTGTACCTTTTGGCTAATTTGGAAAATCAGTTTCAACCAAAAGCGCAATGCCTTGGTGCTATCCTTTTTCCTCATCCATACAAATGCCAAAAAAATTATATGCTTGGATAGATAATGACTCATACATCACAAATATCAAATTTTCATGCCTTTTCAACTAACTGGTGGTGATAAAATGCCCAAAAACAGGTCTAAAACACACTTTCTGCCACCTTTCTGGACTAGGCACTGTGCTTTTGGGAGTAGTTGTGGGAAAATGCATTTTTCTCTATCATGGAGTGTCCATTTTGATTTCTTAAGGTTTCTAATTACAACTAGACATCCTCATATTTCCAATTCATCTTTTAGAATTGTATTTGGAGCAGGGGAAGGCCTTCAAAGGTCCCTCACAATTTGGGCGTTGCGCTTTTGCAGAGATGCGCTGCAATTTTTCCTATTTGTACAAATTTATATTTTTCTTCAGTAAATTCAGTCTTGGTGATGTAATTTCTCTATTTTTATGTTTATATGATGTATTAGAGGGTAAATGGTCTTTTCATAGTCATTTTTATGTAATTTTGGACCTCATTGATGAGGAGCATGCCAGTGAAACTGTAAATGGAGGATTTGTTTTAACCTCCCTAGTCATTAGGGTTTTGTAGAGAGATTCTTGTGAGTTGTTCCTACACGTAGGGATTCGACCCCTGAGATACGAGAATTTTTTTTTGTATATATGTATGTGGTTTTCATTCATTTTGATGGTTGGACATCAGAAGGTGGAAGTCTTGTAGCTTGTACTTCATCGCTTTTTACAGGAAATCAAAGGATAGTTGCAGCTATTATTCAGGAATTCTCGTGTTGTGAGTTTGTGATAATGTTTTCTCTCTGTTATAGTTTTATATGAATGATATAATTGTATCCTTACCATATCTTTGATCTCCAGTGTTTTTCCTAATAGGTTTTAAGCATAATTATTTTATTAAAGCTCTATTTTGTTAGGAATATTATTTTGTGTTATATCTTCTTGATTAATGAATAAATGGTGCACATTATCATTAATATATTCTTGCTCTTTCAAACCCTACACTACATCGACAAACTCCTAAGCCATCAAAAAAGCATAGCTACCTTGCTCCTCTATATTTCTTGTAGTTGAAACTTTTGATACTTTGACCTAATCATGATTTTCACTCCTAATCCAGCAGAAAAAACACTAAATCTTTCAAAACCCTAGAGTTGAACTAACTAGCCTAAAATCTATTCTCACACTAGTGAAATCCTTGGCTGAGATTTTCATAGAGAGAGCCCTCCCTAGTTTGGTAGGGCTAGCTTCCAAACTAAAAGCTTGGTTTGAGGTTACCTCTGTCAATATAATTTCAGCCTTGGGACATTGTGGAGGCTAACATGTAGGGCATCATTTCCGGGGAGTGAAGTGACAAATCTTCCCTGGGTGTATTATAACATTTTCATTGGATTCTAGGCATGTGGGTAACAGGACCTATTTCTCAAGAAGGATGATTCAAGTTGCAAAGAACCAAAGTGAAAAAACAAGTCAATACTAACTCCTAAAAGGCATACAATATCAAATCCACATCCACATCCACCATCTCCTGTTGAAGATCTGGAAAGACTCATAAGAAATCAAAGACCTCAACATTCTGAGATTCAGTCAAGTTCATCTACTTTGGTAAGGTCTACATCTCTACCTTTAGAAATGGTTTCACTTGAAGATATTCCATTTGATCTTAAGTTTGAGTTGTCATTGTTTAAATCCAATTCCGAAACTTCTCTCTTTGATATTGTATTTGATCCTTTAAAGTTATCTGAGATATCTCATTCTGAAATTGTATTCGATCCTTTAAAGTTTGAAACAAGTTTCTCATCCATATAATCCAATTCAGAAGAAGATTTTGATAGGAAGGTTTGGAGTCAATTTGATAAAATTCAAAAACTAGCAAACCATCTTCAGTATACCTCTGAGAACGCTTTTATACAATAACAACAAGAGCTCTTGTCTGTTGATCCTCTTTCAGCTTCATATATTCACACTGTTGCTACATACCCTCATATTGCAGCTTCTTTATCATCCACACTTCCTCTTACAAAAACACCACTCATACCATCACTTCCTGTTGTAACTACAAGCTTGCCTCCTAGAAAAAATATGGCCAAATTTTCACATTTAGCTTTGCTAGGACAATTCGTTGATTTACCTCAGAACTATGGACAAAGACTACCTATTTTTTATGGAACCATCGAGATTACATCTAGGCAACATATTGACAAAATCACATATTTCATAGATTTATAAGAGGTAGATAATGATGATGCGAAGATGAGAATAATTTCTCAGAGTTTCTCAGGAGAAGTGAAAAAGTGGTTCTAATCTATGGGACCTCATTCAGTGCCAAATTCACAGCAATTAACATATCTTTTCCTTGCTAAGTGGGAGGAAAATAAAATTCCTCTTCAGCTATTGGTTGAATATAACTCATTGAGAAGGCAACCTAATGAATCAGTTCAAGACTATACTACTCGTTTCAATAAGGTGTACAATTCCATTCCCGCCAATATCAAACCTCCACCTGGCTTGGCCTTGCTGCACTATCCGGATGCCTTTGACCCTAATATGGCATATCAGCTTAGAGAAAGAAATCCTACCTCATTAGAGGAAATGGAGAGAAATGTTGTCAGCGTTGAAGCCAATATGTTGATCAATAAATTAAAAAACAAAGTTGAGAAGATAGTTACAATTAAGGAAGAGCCATCATCCTCATCTGAAGAAATTTTGGATAGTTTGATTAGAACTATGGAAAATATGGTAGACAGGATGTAAATTTATGAAAGGCAGTCAGAAAATCAAGTCTGGAATCCCAATTTCCGAGGTCAACAACAACAACCTCATTTTAGAATTAATTAGATAGATCAGAGAGCTCTGTATCGTCAAGCTCAACAACAAGTCTGCACTCCATTACAACAAAAATATTCCCAAGGAGCTAAAGATGAAGATGGCATTGTTAAAGAGAACCATTTATTTGAAAAATATCATGGACCTATCTTCATTACAGAATATGATGAGTATACCAAGGAAACATATGTGCCAGATGACCAAGAATATGTACTTGCAAATAATGATGGGATAATAGTCCAATTTGAAGACTATCAAAGGGGGTACCTAAATGCTCTCAGCTCAGCGCAAAGACAATATAGTTTGAGAAACTGAGATGTGCCTATTACTTCTACTCAAAAGAAGACAACTCATCAAAAAGATACTCAACCCAAACAAACATCCCAACCTAGTCCAAACAAGGAGAAGGAACCTACTGCCATAAATCAGAGAAAGAATAGTGAACCATCTACAAGTACATCAAGGAGAGACAAGGAAGGAAAAAGAAAGCATTATTTAGCAAAAGAGTAGCTTGAAAAGCAGGATACCATTGCCAAATAGATAGAGAAACAATCTAACTTGTTTAGCTTAGAGAGTGAAATTTCAAAGTTAAAAGTTTATATTCCCCTCATAGAACTTGTAAAGTATGAAAAATATAAATTCCATGTTGTTGAAAGTAGATCAAATGTCAGACATGGTCAATGTCAGTGATGACCATCCTGAACTTGTTTTTGGACCGGTCATAGATGGAAATCTTGAAGATAGTGAAGTCCCTCCCTTTTATCTTAGTTTGAGGATTCATGATTATATTCTCCATAATGCCATGTTGGATTTTGGGGCCTCACATAATTTAATGTCGAAGGGCATCATGGATAATTTGGGGTTGGACATAACCTGACCCTATCATGGCCTTTATTCTTTTGATTCAGGTAGAGTCAAATGCCTTGGTCTTATCAAGGACATGGTGGTCTCACTTGATCAAATTTCTGCCAAAAATGTGTTGTTGGATGTTGTAGTTGTTGACATACCTCCAAGGTATGGCATGCTACTTTCACGATCTTGGGGAGACAAATTAAGGGGTACTCTACAACTTGATTTTTCATATGCTATAATTCTGGTATTTGGTCAACTTAGGAAGCTATACCGAGAAGTGAAAATGAAATACATGATTACTAGCAAAGAAAAACCCAAAAATCACCCAATTAACTTTCTACATACTGATTTAGAGTCCTTCATATTGTGTAATGATCATAGTACTGATGATTTAGAGAGTCAAATTGTAGAAGGTGAAGAAATTTAGAATTATCAAATAGTGGCCAAGTAGTCTTGAAGGCAGAAAAAAGAAATTGGAATTCTGAAATCTTGCAGCCAAGCACTTCAGAGCAAAGGTCAATAGAGTCAGAGAAAGGAAAAGAACAGGTTGAGATAGTGGGTCAAAAAGAAGAAAAATTTCAGTCCACAAAATTTCAGCTTCTCGATGATGAAGAGGGTCTTTGGACCATGGATTTTGATTGTGTTTTGGGAAAATATGGACCTTCTATTAGAATCTAGATCCATAGCCCTATACATCAGTCATCTAAAGTCCCACAAAATTTAATATTGTGTTCTTATAAGCTAGCTTTTGATTGTTTGAACAATGAGGCAGAATATAAGGCCTTGATCACCAGTCTTAGAATTTTCAAAAGGCTAGGTGCGAAAAGAATTAAAGTATATGGTGACTCTAAGTTGGTGATAAAATAGGTAAAAGGGGAGTACCAGGCCAAACATCCCAGGATTAGAGCTTATTGTAATTTTTTTCTTTATATTCTTAAAGCTTTACCGAAATATACATTATCTATGATTCTTAAAAGTAAAAAATTTATGGATGTTTCCCTTGCCACAACGGCCAAAAATTTTAAGATTCCTATTCATGCTACCAAAAATTTTGAAATTCATGTGAAGCGTCGCCCGGCTGTCCCTGCCAATCTGAGATACTGGCAAGTATTTTGGGATGATAAACAGATAAAAAAATTTCTGCAGATGGAGGAGGAGTTTGCTAACTCCCATATTGATGATTTGTATAATTAAGATGATCAGTTAATTGAAGCTATTGAATTTGAGGTGTTGCAGCTAAAGGAAAATAACATTCCATGAGCTCTTGTACCTTTGGAAGAGTTATTTGATCACGATGATGTTGCCGAAAATCTGACAATTGTCCCCCAAAAAAGGTGTAGAAGATGTAACCATTGGTACAACTGATAACACCAATATGGTCAAGTTATCGAGGTCTTTATCCCCTAAGTTGCAAGGTAAATATACAACTCTTTTGAGTGATTTTCTAATGTATTCCCTTGGGTTTATTTAGATTTAAAAGTGTATGATAAAAACATCATCCAGCACACCATCCCAATCAAGCCGGATCAAAATCCATTCCTCCATAAGCTTAGGAGAATCAATCCAAAACTGCTACCATCAATCAAAAAGGAGGTAAATAGACTTTACAAAGTTGGTATTATAGTTCCTATTCGATTTTCAGATTGGATGTCTAACCTTTTTCCAGTAAGGAATAAGACAGGGGAGATGCATCTTTGCATAGATTTCATATATCTGAACAATGTGTCCTTAAAGGACAATTATCCTCTTCCGAAAATGGACCACATCTTATAGAGGGTAGTTGGGGCTTCAAGAATTTCACTCCTTGACGGATACTCAGGATACAACCAGATCTTGGTGAATGAGGATGACCAAGAGAAAACAACATTTACAACACCATGGGGTACTTTCATGTACACTAAAATTCCATTTGGGCTAAAGAATGCAGGGGCTACATTTTAGCGAGCTATGGAAATCTCTTTCTCGAATTAAAAGGATGTATTTATTGTGGTTTACCTTGATGATGTTACTCTATTTTCACAATCAAATGATGAGCACCTACATCACTTGAGAATAGTGTTTCATAAATGCAGGAAATTCTCCATTTCGCTGAATCCTAAGAAAATATTATTTTCTATGGAGGGAAAACTACTTGGGCACATCATCTCAAAATATGGCATCGATATTGATCCCTCCAGGATCGAAGAAATTCAGTATGTGGACTTCCAAAGGAACAAAAAAGAGATCTAGCCATTCAATGATAAGATAAATTATTTGAGGAGATTCATTCCCAATCTCGCCGAACACCTTAGAGATATGACAGATATGCTGAAAAAGGATAGTGAGGTAAGATGGTCATAATATGCAAAGAAATCATTCAATTCAGTCAAATTTTCTTTAACATGTGCTCCCAAATTGATTAGCCCTGATTGTACTATAGACTTCATTATCTTTTCATTCGCTTTCGAGCACTCTTTGGCTGCTATAATAATGTAGAAAAGGGACTCAAAGACGAAGAAACCAATTTCATTTTTCAGTCGGAACATAAGAGATGCAGCGCTGAGATACAACATTATTGAAAAACAAGCTTTGGCCTTAGTGAAGGCATTGAAATACTTTCAGGTATAAGTCCTTCACTCTCACATCATAGCTTATGTTTCAAATGCAACGGTGAAAGATGTGATGATACAAACTGATCCCGAAGGCTGGAGAGGGAAATGGGTTGCAGCCATGCTTGAATATGACATGGAGATCAAGCGCACAAAGCTGATCAAGGGACAGGGGTTGGAAAAGTTGATGGCAGAATCTAACTTGCATGTGATGGATATTAATATGATTTCTGCACTTTTTGAAGAGGAGGTTGATGACTCATTGACATAGGTATCTCATATTTTCATTTCATCCCCTGGTATGCTGATATTTTTTATGTACTTCAACACTTAAATCCTTCGCCTGGTGTGTCTAAAACAAAAAGTAGGTCACTGAAATTAAAGGCTTCAAAATATTGTATTTTAGACAGTGTTTTGTATTGGAAAGACCCAGGAGGTGTATTATTGAATTGTCTTTTTGAAAACGAAGCAAAGGAGGTGATGAATGACTTTCACAAGGGTGATTGTGGTGGAAATTTATTCTGGAAAACCACAACGAACAAATTTTTGAAATTTGGTTTCTATTGGCCCACTCTTTTTGCTAATGTATACAAGACCGTGATGAGCTGTCACGAATGTCAAATTTTTCAAGGGAAGAGGAAGTTGCTCCTGCTGCCTTTGCAGCCTATTTCAGTTCAGGCACCATTTCAGCAATGGGGTATCGATTTCATAGGTGAGATCCATCCTTCATCTTCCGCCCAGCACAAGTGGATTCTAACGTTTACAGATTATTTTACAAAGTGGATTGAGGAAATCCCGACCAGGTAAGCTATTGATTTGGTTATCATTCAATTTATGGAATCTAATATCTGGTCTAGATTTGATTGTTCATAGAATATAATCACAGATAATGCAACTGCATTTAAGTCCAAAAATATGGTGGAATTTTGTGAGAAGTATAATATGAAATTGGTTCATTCAACTACATACTATCCGCAAGGCAATGGACTGGTTGAGTCTTCGAATAAGTCTTTGTTCAATATTATCAAGAAGATGCTGGAGATAAATAGGAAAAATTGGCATAATAAACTCATCAATTCTTTGTGGGAAGACAAATTAAGTAACAAGAAGTCCATAGGCATGTCTCCTTTTGAGTTATTGTATGGATTTGATACAGTCTTTCCTACTTCTCTTGTTGTTCCAGTCATGAATATTTTACATGAAGTTGGCAGTGAACCGAATGATGTTCAATGGCGGATAAACTAAATGATTCATTTGCAACAAACCAAGGAGGAAGTTTTTCAAAACACTTCTAAACTTCAAGAAAGAATTAAAAAAGTGTATGACCGGAAGACAAAAGCAGATGACTTCAATATGGGTGATGTATTCCTCTGTTGGGATGCTCGGAATGAAGAAAATGGAAAGCACGACAATTTTGAGAACTTGTGGAAGGGACCGTACATGATTTCAGCTTCAATAAGGAAGCATGCCTACTTGTGGAGGAAATGGATGGAAAATACTATGTAGGAGGACCATTCAATGGTAGGATTCTCAAGCACTACCTCTTTTGATCAAATTTCTGAAGTTTCTCAGCATCATTGTACATATCATTTTAATTTTCTATCCAATTGTGAATAATTTCATCATGGAAGATTAAAGCTTGAGGTGAAGTCCATAAGGTTTCCTTGATTGGCTCCTGGTTTGTAAGTACAGTGAGTTTTGTTTCAGTCTAATTCATTTCAGTTTGTCAGTCAATTTTCAGTATTGAGTTTGGTCTCTTGATTTTTGACTCCATGCCCAATGGATAAGGCTACTTGTTCTATGATGTTCTTGACAACTCCAAGGAGCTTCCATCCCCAATTGGAGACAATGTTAGTGTCTTCTAGTCTTTCCAGTTACCAGTGATAAAATATGCTCTTACAAGGTTTTGTTAGGGTCTTAAGTCAAATTTTTATGGTGCGTTAGTAGGTCTTCAAATAAAAATTTGGTCACTGGCTAGCGTCTCTAGGTGTGTTACTACTCCTTTCAAAATTCATATTTTGTTCATTTCCATCATTAATTTTGAAGAGTCACCACTGAAATGTCTCCATCACCATCTCAGTCACATCACCATGGTCATCATTTGGCTCATTCCATGTAGTTTCATCATTAGGTCTTAGGGTCAAAATCATTAATCAGTCATTTCACCATCAAATTCAGCATTGAAGGAGTAGTAATAGTGAAAATTTCTCAATAAAGGTTTCAAAAGTGTAATTTAATTTTAATCATGATGTAATATGTTTCATAAGGTTCTAAAGTTGCAGCTTCAAATCACAATGTAAAAAGGAAATGGTGGGGCCACTAAACCACTATGAAGAGAAAATCGATTTCCAAAGCTAAAAAAGACTAATGAGCTTCTCATTTGCTAATTTAATTTTCAAGAAACCTCTCTCCACTAATAAATATCACTCTTACCCTCATAACGGCCATTTCTTGCCTCAAAAAGTTCCATCTCTCCTCTGCATTGCGCTTTTGTTGTGCATTCGCTGCACTGCGTTTTTGTTGTGCTTTTTACAGAGTATTGTGTTTTATTCAAAGGAGGCAATCTCTCATTCCAGTGATTTCTACATCAGCTAACAGGTTCCATTGTATCAGATACAAGTAAGTGTGGCTCCAAATCACCTCTTTTATCTTTATTTTTTTATTAGAAGGATCAATTCCCTCTTCTAGGGTTTTGAGTGCATTTTCTTGGTTTCATGTTTTCATTGACACATTTTTGAGTAAAACCCTAAGATTAAAGCTCAATCACCTTCCCCCACCTATTATACACTCTCCTAATCATTTCCCATCACTCCTATCCCTCATTTTCCCTATTTTTCCACAAACCCTAACCTAGACCACACTTTCCTATGCTAGGACATTTTTTTCCCCTTTTGGACCCCTTCCCCTCACTCATTCCCTAAAATTTCACTTTCCCCTACTCCCTAACATCTCTCCCTACCCCCCTAAATATTCCCAATAATTTAGGAGACCCCTAATCGCTTCATCTCCATTAATTTCTCAAAAAATGCCCAAATCCCATGTTTTTCCCTCACTAAACCCTAATTCCCTTTCCCATTGATCTAGGGTTAGCAATGGATTCTGAAACCACTAAGAAGAAGAGGCATAAGGGAGTTCAGATCAGCAGGTATGATCCCACTTCAATGTTAGGTCCCTATATTACTAGTATAGTCCCTGATTGTTGTTAGTGTAACCCCCTTATTGTTATTATTGTACCCTTGTAACCCCCATTTTGTTATTATTGTGCCCTTAAATTATTATTGTTAGGTCGGCTAGGATTACATTGTGGCCCACTAGGATTACATTATGGCCCCATGGACTCTTATATATAGAAAGGAGGTTTTGTAAATTGAATCATCCAAGAATTGTTAATTCATGTAATATATTGGAGGTTGCCCCCTCGAAGTGGCCTAGTTCTAAGCATATCTCTTTTTCTTTTTGGAGCTGGTTACACAACATTTGGTATCAGAGCTTTGGATTCTAGGGTTTCGCTGCTCCAAACAGGTCATCGTGGAATTTTCGCTATAAATTTTTTTCTACGAAGTTTCAGAAGCTAAAATTTTTAGGGTACGAAGCCAAAATCCGAAGGAATATTTCCTAAAAATTTCAGAGCTTGTTTCACAATATTTTTGGAGATATCATCTGTGGAAGTTAGGTCTTTTTTCAGGCTCCTAAACAGGTCATCGTGGAATTTGCGCTATAACGTTTTTTATACGAAGATTCAGAATCTAAAATTCATATGGTGCGAAGCTAAAATCCTGAGGAAATTTGTCAAAAAATTTCAGAGCTTGGTTCGCAATATTTTTGGAGATATGATCTGTGGAAGGTAGTGCTTTTTCAGACTCCTGAATTTCATCTCAAAGAGGTGATCGTGGGAAAATTTCAATAACTCTCTCTCTGGGGATCAGATTGGAGTGCCGTAAAACTTGGTTTCAATTAAACGGACTTTAGTTTCTTGGCTATCAATTTCAGAGACAAAGGATGAAACATTGACACGTGGCAAGTCGTACAAGTTCGCTCTACTGAACCAGTCCAAAATTAGGTCATTGTGGGGGATTGGACACAACTTTGTCTTGGAGAATCCAAATCAGGTCAGACCTGTGGAATTTGAAAGAAGCTTTGGAGGGCTACTACAGGGCTGAATTTCAGATATTGAATATTTTCAATTACAGAGACAATTCAATTTCAATATCGAGCTCCTCAAAGCAAGTAAAAGGTGTGTATTTTTTTTCCGAATTGCATAAGTCTTGTTTGAAGAATCGAGTTGAATTGATTCCAAGGGCATATTGTAGAATAGATATCAATATTGGATTCTAAAATGGCCCCTAAAAATAATTCAACACCCATTAAGCCTTCAGAAGGCTCTACAATGACTCATGAAGATGAAGAATTGCAACATGATCTATCAAAATTGCAAGAGCAAGTGCAACAGATTTCACTCTCGCAAAGAGCAACAAAAAATGAAATGGAAGTTTTGAAGAAAGGCGTATAAGTGAAGATGGACGGTTTGAAGAAAGGCATGGAAGCTAAGATGGATGGCGTGGAAGCTAAGATGGATGGCATGGAAGCTGGCATGGAAGCTAAGATGAATGGCATGGAAGCTAAGATGGATGACATGAAAGACAACATGGAAAACAACATGAAAAACATGAAGAATGATCTAAAAGCAGGCATCAAAGGTTTTACCAAGTTGATACAAGGAATGTTTCCTAATGGTGAAAAGATAGTAGAAGAATCTCATGATGAGAACAAAATAAATGTTAATCGTGATTTCATAAACTCTAATGTTGGCGGGAAGAACCACCATATTCCAAAAATGGATATGAGGAAGTTTGATGGGAAGGATCCTATAACATGGATACTACAGATGGAGCAATATTTTGATCTCCATAATGTGCAAAACACACAAAAGGTACGCATTGCAACTTTACATTTAGAACAAATACATTTGTATGGTATCGATGGCTTTGCTCCCGTAAAAAAATTGTCACTTGGTCAATTTTTACGGAGGAAATGATAGCACATTATGAGGATACAAAGAGCAACACCTTCTTTAGCCAATTGATAAATCTCAAACAAAAGGGTTTAGTGGGGCAGCACATTGAGGACTTCCAAAAATTGAATATAAGGGTAACCGATATTCCAGAGGAACACAGGATTGATCTCTTCATAGGCACTTTAAAGGATAACATTCAACATGAAGTTCACGTTCTGGAACCTGATTCATTGGAGAAGGCATTCAGGTTGGCAAGAAAATTTGAATGTAAAATTATGGAAACAAGGAAGCCTACCACTCAATTCTATAAAGAAGGAAGTGTGGCTATGCCTAGATTTCCACAACCTACAAGGTTGACACCACAACAATTGGAAGAAAAAAGAGAAAAAGGGCTTTGCTACAGTTGTGATAGCAAATACACTAAAGGTCATAAGTGTGTTGAGAAGAAATTATTTTACATAGATTGTGAAGAGGAAGAAGAAAATGAACAAGAAGAGGATATACACCAGGAACCAGCCCTAGAAGAGGAAGAAATGAATCCGACCATATCGTGTAATGCCCTGGCAGGAATTACCACTCCTCAAACTCTCAAGATAGAAGGACATATCAAGAAGAAAAAGGTAATAGTGTTGATTGATTCAGGTAGCACCCATAATTTTATTCATTGTAAGGTAGCCAAGGAATTAAATTGTTTCCTATACCCAGCACCAGAATGTCAAGTGATGGTTGTAAATGGAGGAACTATAAATTGCTCTGGGAAATGCCATAATATCAAGCTAACCATGGGGGAATATGTATTGACTAGTCCAATGCTTTCCATTCCTATGGGAGGTGTTGATGTTGTACTAGGAGTACAATGGTTACAATCTTTGTGGATGGTAGCTTTTAATTTTCAAGAACTTTTCTTGAGATTATTTTCAGAAGGAAAGGAAGTCGAATTACGGGGTATTGAAGGGAATCCATGAAGGATAATAAGCTCTAATGCCATGACAAAGCTTCTAAATAAAGGACAACGAGGCGTAATTGCACAATTATGCTCACTAGAAGTTCCGACATCAAAATCATCTATTTCTGCAGATCTCCAGCAAGTCTTGGACAATCATTCCAAGGTGTTTGAAACTCCCAAGGACTCCCACCTATTCATGATCATGATCATGCTATTCATTTGATTCTAGGAAGTGTTCCTCCAAACATCAGGCCTTATAGATATCCTTACTTCCAAAAGAGCGAAATTGAACGTATGATTGCAGAAATGTTAGAGGCGGGTATAATTCAACCTACTCAAAGTTATTTCTCTGCTCCTGTAGTATTGGTACACAAGAAGGATGGATCATGGCGAATGTGTCCGGATTATAGGGAGCTCAATAAGCTCACCATTAAAGATAAATTTCCCATTCCTGTGATTGATGAATTATTGGATGAATTACATGGAGCAATTTATTTTACCAAGTTGGATCTTCATTCGGGATATCATCAAATTAGAATGAAGACTGAAGATATTCCAAAAACAACATTTCGAACTCATGAGGGTCATTATGAATTTTTGGTCATGCCTTTTGGCCTTACCAATGCACCTTCTGCATTTCAAGGGTTGATGAATTCCATTTTCAAACCCTTCCTTAGAAAATTTGTGCTAGTATTTTTTGATGATATACTAATATATAGCAGGTCTTGGAAGGATCATGTTGAACATGTTGACAGGGTGCTCAAACTATTGCAAGAGAAGCAATTATATGCAAAAACATCCAAATGTTTCTTTGGAGTACAAGAGGTGGAATATCTGGGTCATATTATATCTCACGAGGGTGTTAAAGTAGAGCCTAACAAAATTAAAGCCATTAAGGAATGGAAATTCCCCACGACCATAAAGTAGTTGCGTGGATTTCTCGGGTTAACAGGGTATTATCGCAATTTTTTTAAGAATTATGGGAGAATAGCAGCACCTCTAACAACATTATTGAAGACAAATGCATTTTCATGGACTCTTGAAGCAACTAAGGCCTTTGAACATCTTAAAGAGGCAATGTTCCAAGCACCGGTCTTAGCTACGCCAGACTTCACAAAAACCTTTATTGTGGAATGTGATGCCTCAGTAAATGGAATTGATGCAGTTTTAATGCAGGAAGGAAGACCCATTGCTTTTGAAATTCGTCCAATAAAAGGAAAGTATTTACATAAACCTATTTATGAGAAGGAAATGTTATCAATACTGCATGCATTAAAGAAATGGCGAACGTACCTAATGGGAAGACACTTCAAGGTAAAAACTGATCATGATAGTCTTAAACACTTTTTGGAACAAAGACTATATTCAGAAGAGCAGCAAAAATGGGTTACAAAGATGTTGGGTTATGACTTTGAAATAATCTACAAAAAAGGAAAGCTTAATGTTGTTGCAAATGCACTCTCAAGAAAGAATGAAGACTCGGTGGAAGCATTGCTTTATGCCATTTCTATTATCCAACCAGATTGGATAACCAAAGCAAGAGATGAATGGAAGAAGGACAAAGATGTATGGTCACTCATTCAAAATTTGTAGCAAGATCCTAGTACATCTGATACATTTAGTTGGAAAAATGATTCCTTATGGTACAAAGATCGCTTATATCTTTGTAAGAATTCCCAACTAAAACAAAAGATTCTTCTGGAATTGCACACTTCTCCTTTAGGAGGACACTCGGTATTTTTAAAAACTTACCACAGGGTGAAGAAAGAATTTTTTTGGGATGGCCTTAAATCTGATATTCGAAATTTTGTGGCGGAATGTTTGGTTTGCCAGCAGAATAAAGTGGAAACAATTAAGACCCCAGGACTTCTACAACCTTTATCCATTCCAAGTCAACGTTGGAAGGAGATTTCAATGGATTTTATCACAGGTTTACCTAAGTCTGAAGGAAAGAGTGTCATCATGGTGGTAGTTGATAGACTTACCAAGTATGCACACTTTTTTGCATTATCTCATCCATTTAAAGCAAGTAAAATTGCTACTACATTTATGGACAGAATTCAAAAGCTACATGGAAGCCCAAGGGTTATTGTGAGCGACAGAGATCCCATTTTTACTGGAAATTTTTGGATGAAGTTATTTTCTTGTTTGGGTACTCAATTAGCTCATAGCTCATCTTATCATCCTCAATCTGATGGTCAAACTGAGATCGTAAATAAATGTTTGGAAGGATATCTTCGTTGTTTTGTATCTGATAAACAAACACAATGGGTTAAGTGGTTACCTCTTGCTGAATGGTGGTATAACACTTCCTTCCATACTGCAGCAAAAATGACCCCATTTATGGCACTTTATGGATATCATCTACCATCGATCACATCATCTTTAAGGGAAAATTCGAAGGTTCAAGCAATGGAAGATCACATCTAGCATCAGCAAGAAGTTCTCCAACTCTTAAAGGATAACCTGAATTTGGCACAAAATCGAATGAAACAACAGGCAGATCAACATCGCAGCGAGAGAATTTTTGATGTAGGAAATTGGGTATTTTTACGGCTACAACCATACAAACAAATGTCCCTCAAGCAAGCTAAGAAGGATAATAAATTATCGCCAAAGTATTATGGTCCTTAAAAGGTGTTGCAAAAGATTGGTACTATGGCATACAAATTGGAGCTTCCTGCTTCTTCGCGAGTACATCCAGTTTTCCATGTTTCATGCTTAAAGAAGGTTATAGGTGAAAATATTCAGTTCAAACAATATTTCCAGAACTTGATGAGGAAGGAAAAATCATATTGGAACCGGAAGCGGTCACGGAAACAAGAACTCGACAACTACGGAATCGATCAATTTCAGAGTATCTCATCAAGTGGAAGAACTTACCCACTGAAGATTCTACATGGGAGGATGAGAATTTTATACAGAAGCACCCAGAGCTACTCAAGCGTTGAGGACAACACATTTTTGAAGGAGAGGGGCATGTTAGGTCCCTATATTACTAGTATAGTCCCTTATTGTTGTTAGTGTAACCCCCTTATTGTTATTATTGTACCCTTGTAACCCCCATTTTGTTATTATTGTACCCTTAAATTATTATTGTTAGGTTAGCTAGGATTACATTGTGGCCCACTAGGATTACATTATGGCCCCATGGACTCCTATATATAGAAAGGAGGTTTTGTAAATTGAATCATGCAAGAATTGTTCATTCATGTAATGTATTGGAGGTTGCCCCCTCGAAGTGGCCTAGTTCTAAGGCGTTGATATCTCTTTTCTTATCTTTTTGGAGCTGGTTACACAACATTCAACAGATGAGATCATGTCTTCACCCTTTCTCAAGAAATATTTTCAGGATGCTAGTTGCCTTGCCTTATACCAAAAGGTTGAGGATTTTTTTTTATGACAAACTTACCAACACTTTTGCCACCATATTGAGGAGAGATAAGGTGACTATTGCAGGGGTGGTGTTCACTCTTTCAACATAGACCATTGCTAAAACTATAGGGATTCCAAACTGTGGATAAAATTGGTTCAAGAGCAAATACCTTCACCTTGAAAGTTACAAAATGTACTTGAAACCAGCATACAAAGCAACTCCAACACACATCTTTCCTTTTAGACAGTTGTTGGAAAAGTATGCACCTCTCATGAAATTGATCCTAAAGATATTTCAAATGTGAGGTAATATACTCAAGGTTATATCAGTGTCATATGAGACTCTTGATGCATTTCACAGGTGTAAGAACCCTAAATTTTCCTCATTACCTTTACAAAAGCATGGTAAAAATGGCAGAGAAGTTACGGAGATTGGGAGAAAATCATCATGCTAGTTTGTTTCACCATGGCTTGGTGAAGATCCTTGTTTCCCATCATCTCACACAAAACACTTTTTCATGGGATGGTTTTATATATTCAACTTCTCTTTTGTCTTGTCCAGCTCAGTCTAGCAGTCACTCTACTCTTTTTTCATGACCACCACAACAAGAGGTTGATTCCACAAGCAAACCTACCAAAATAATTCCTAGGACAGAGGTGACTTAGACCTATGTTATAGGTAATAGGCTTCTGTTTTCTCGAGACATTGTTGAAAGGGCCAAGCCTACATCAGGTGAGCAAGATACATCATCACATCATGAGGCACCCTTGTAGGATGAGGAACAATTCCATAATGACACTAATATAGCATATTTATAAGTGAATCAAAAGGAAAAAACACCAAAGAAGATCATCATGGAGAAGTAAGTTGATATTAGAGAGCTCAAAGATAGTTTTTCAATGGAAAATTTCTTGGTTTCATTCTTGCAACAGGGAGAACATGCAGCTAAAGGTAAATCAACTACTCTTAAACAAGCCTAAAGCAGATTTGAGCAAGGATGATGCCAAAGGTAAGGAAATGGTTGATACTGATGATTTAGAGAATCAATAAGAACAGGTTAGAACAAGGATACCAAGGACAATATGCCTCAAGAGAACACTTGAACAACAAAAAGAAACATCTCCACTAAAAACTCAAATGATAGTCATGAACTCATTTTAGCAGAAATTGAGAAAGACAAAGTAGGTTGGCTTGATAGAGTGAATTTCCACTTGGAAAAGCTTATAAATAGGGAAAAAAAAATAACAACCTACAAAGACACATGGCCATGCATTACTATACAAGGAATTAGGTCTCCCAAGTCAGCATCAAGTAGTTGAAAAAGAAGCTCAAGCAAACCCTAATGAGGCAAAAGGAGAAATATAGGCATGATTTGCTTGTTGAAGCCTCTCTCATAGCATGAAACATCATCACATGGCCTCATGGGACAATTTTGACAATTTTTTGAGAATTATGGTGAAATTTTGTATTTTTTGTGACTTTTGGATAATTTAGAAAATCAGTTTCAGCCAAAAGTGCAGCGCCTTGGTGCTGCGATTTTTCCTCAGCCATACAAATGCCAAAAAATTTATATGCTTGGATAGATAATGAATCATACACCACAGCTATCAAATTTGTATTACTTTTCAGCTAACTGGTGGAGATCAAATGCCCAAAAACAAGTCAAAAACACACTTTCTGCCACCATCTGGACTAGGCATTGTGCTTTTGGGAGTAGTTGTGGGAAAATGATTTCTTCTCTGTCATGGAGTGTCAATTTTTATTTCTTGAGGTGTCTAATTACAACTATACATCCTTATATTTCCAATGGATCTTTGATAATTGGATTTAGAGTAGGGGAAGGCCTTCAAAATTCCCCCACAAGTTGGGCATTGCGCTGTGCTTTTGCCTGTTTGTGCAAATTTCGAGTTTTCTTTAGTCAATTTCAGTCTTGATGGTGTAATTTATCTAGTTTTATGTTAACATGATGTGATAGAGGGTAAATGGTCTTTTCATAGTCATTTTGATGTAATTTTGGACCTCATTGATGAGGATTAGGTCAGTCAAACTCTAAATGGAGGATTTGTTTAAACCTCCCCAGTCATTAGGGTTTTGTTGAGAGTGTTAGGGTCTCTATAATTTTCAAGATTGGCAGATACAAAGTTGCAAAGCATACATATGAACCACTTTGGGATTCTAGGATCTAGCCCTCTTGAATCCAGAGAGGGATCTCTCTATAAGTGCAAAGATTGATTTATCTTTAAAGGCTCTAGTATGATATTAGGCTAGTTATTAAGAACAAGGGTTTTTGTTTGTTTGGTTGGTCGGGTATGATCTTTATTTGAGTGGAAAGTTATGAATAGGAAAGGGTTTCAGAGGGGTGAAGGTATGAATAATCAAACAAGGTTCGACTGATAGGATAGGTATGGAACAACACTTAATCCATTGGGCTATGGAGACATAACAGGTTTTAATTGTACAATAGTTATCAAGAGTGGTCCATGGGGCAATTCATCTGTAACAAAAGATTATTTAGGTTAAATGATGGAATGGAACATTAAGAGTGTTGTGAAGATGGAAAAATCCAATAATTTCAACAAGGATTTGTCAACTTTCCAAACAAGAAAAGCCTTTTAAGTAACTGTTTTGAAGTAAACCAAAGGACAAGGCTAACCATAAACTTCTTTGGACAAACTTGTAATAAAGCCAACTTATCAGACAAACAATCCAGTAATCCACATGACTACTTTTAGAAAGGATGAAAACATATAAGAAAAAAAAGTACGGCTTAAGATCAGGTCAGATATCATTAAAATCTAGGCTTGCTTTCAACATACTCTTAGGGAAACTTTCAAACAACCTTTGGAGAAAGAACTAGAAGACAGGGCAAACCATAAACTTTCCTAGTTTAACTCTACTTAGCATGTAAGGAAAATATCATTCAAGAACAATGTTTAGAGTTTTAGACAGTAAGACATGGGCTCACCAACACTCCTTGACTGTTTGGACTGTATTAAATCATTCTTTAATACACAAAGGAGGATAACATAAAGATAAAGCTTATCAGTGAGAGTAGGGTACTTGTAAGAGTAAATCCTAGCTCTATATTTGTTGTTCTTTATCAGAGAAAAATGGACAATCTAATGGAAAACATAAGAAGAAAAAACAAGTACAATGAGAAGCACATCATCAATGGTATAGACCAGGATCCCATGAATCAGCTTGCGTATTGATGTCAATCCAGCTACATACTTCAAGTCCAATGTTTCAGTACAGCAACAACTTCTCTTCTTAGCCTAACTTCTTTGATTACAAACAGAGCTTCAACTGCCTCTGATAACTATTTACATGCAGAGAGTTTTGAGTAGAAAGTATTACATCAAAGTCCAACAAACAACTCTTTACAATGTGCTCCTCAAGGATATTTTATAAGAAAATGAGGAGGTGGAAGAGTTTCTAGGGTTCAAGTGTCATTAATTCTATACTAAATGCAATTCCTAGCCTTGAAAACCATGCAAGGCATAAGGTAGGAATGCATTGAATTATATCTCTGTTTCATTTACTCTGTTTATGTTTTTTAGGCCTAGTGGATAAAAATATTGACTTCAAGGCTCTTTCTTATCTTTTCAATAACTTCGCTGTCAGTTTGAAATAAGTTCTTTTGTTTGAAATCACTGTTCAGCTGTCTTTAGGCAAATATCTCCTGAATAGGCAATAACTATGCCTTCTTTTGATTTCTTTGAGGCTGCAGGTGGCTCTTTGGTAGCTGAAGAGGATTCAATTAGTCTCTGATGTGGCAGTGGAGGCCTCCTTTGCTGATATTTTCCTCTATTTTATCTTAAGACATCTTTAATCTGCTTTACTATGTGTTTAGGCTTGATTAAGCCTTGATCTTAGTCTTTGGTCTTCATTCTTTGATATTGGGTTTATTTCTTTAGACCTGGGGATTAAAAACCTTGATTTTCAGGCTTACGCATTAATCCCTTTACTATTGATTTCTTCACTGATATACTTGGTTTAATTGATGTTCACTGTGTTTTTGTTATTTTGTAGGCGCGCAGAAGGTTTACATAATATAACTGATGCTCATGAGGCACGGGAAAAATCATAGTTTTAAACCTTGTAGATCCCTTTTCTTCGTGGATAATTTCCTATGGATCGTCATCCTTGGCCTTAGCATTATTTTAAAACTATGGAAGAAACCTTTATAACCTGCAAAAAATGAACAAAAGTTAAGAAAATCCCGTGAAAAATAGGTTAAGACTGCTTTGGGCAGTTTGGGAGTGAGGTTAAACCAAAGCCGTCGATTTATATTAATTAACGGTCAATATTGCTCGATCAAGTCATTTTGGAGAAGGTTGGGTGAAAAGAGAATGGTGGTAAGATTAAGTCAGGGCCGTTCGATCTTCGGAGATCGATGGCGGAGAACTCTCAATGGAGCGTTTGGGAGAAAAGGTGAAGGGTAAATGACTCAGGGTCGCAATACAATGAGAGCCATTCGATCTTAACAATCAACAGCCAAGATTAAAAGTGGAATAACACTACAGAGGGTAGGTGGTAAGGCAGAAAACCGGAATGATTTTCGTGCAGCGTTGGGGCGGTTTTATATTTTTGCAAAAAAAAACGCGATACCATACACTTGCTGACACCTGTCCCTCCCAATACCGCCCATTTCGCATTTTTTTGGAATGTTAACGTTCATGCACAAAAATTACGCAATATGGAGTTTTAGCCGTCGAATGAGGGGCAGGAGATCCAATGGTGCGGATTGCACGTGATGGAGGGCAAGATGCATTGGCGGAAAGGCAGGTGGGGTCAACGGCGGTTTTAAATGTGAACCGTTGGATTAGGGGAATGGACGGCGGAGATCTGTTGGTGGGGAAAATGAGAAGGGCGGGGTTTGAAGATTGGAAGTAATGTGGACCATCCAATAAAACTTGATCAATGATGGAGATTTAATCGGAGGTCGGGATGGTGAAGGGTTATGGGCGGAGCGCGATTAGATCCTGGCCGTTGGTTCTTGTGGATTCTGTTAGGGTTCTGTAATTTATTAGCAAGATTGGCAGAGTCCAATTACATAAACAACATCGTTTCAACCAACTTTGGGATTCTAGGATCTATCCCTCCTGAATCCGGAGAGGGATCTCTCCAATATGTACAAAGATGGATATTGTCTTTGAAAGTTTAAGGTAATTATTTATGAAGGCCAAGGGTTTTGTTTTGTTTTGGATGGTTGAGCATGAAATGTTACTTGAGGGGAAAGTTCTAAGTGCAAAAGTTTCGAAAGTGAGAAGTTGCAAGTGGATAAAACAGGTAAGCTAAAAAGATAGATATAACGCTGGTTTTTAGTCCATTGGGCTATGGAGTCATATCTGGGCTTTAATTGAGCAAAAACATCAAGTGTGATCCAAGGGGCAAGTCATCTATACCAAAATATTATTGAGATTAAAATGATGGAATGGAAACATTAAAGTGTTGGAGGGGTGGAAACTGATAATAATTTCTCAGAGGATTTATAGTCAGTCCAAACAAGAAAAGACTCTTAAGTAACTGTTTAAAACCAACCAAGTGCAGGGCTAACCATTGACTCCTTGGGAAAGTCTGTATTCAAGCAGCTTAATTGACAAAAAATCCAGTAATCCACATAATTACCTTTAGAAAGTATGAAAACACATAAGAAAAATAGAGCGTAACTTAAGATCAGATAAAGTACTTTTAAACCTAGTCTGCTTTCAGTCGACACCAAGGGAAAATTTCATAATCTGCCTTTGGAGAAAATAATCCAGGAATCAGGGCAAACCATATCTTCTCTAGTCTAACTTTAATAGCAAATAATGGAAATCACATTTAAGAACAATGTTTAAGCAAACAGAAGGACGAAGGAACGCCAACATTCCTAACTGTTTAAACATTATTGAATCATTATTGAATAAACAAGCTTGAGGAAAACGTTAAGATAAATATTTCTCATCCAGAGAAGGTTACTGATATACAGTAGATCCTAACCCTGTTTAAACTGTTCTTTACAGAGGAATATGAACAATATGGCATACATAGAAGGAAAAACATTTAACAAAGAAAGAAGCACTTCACCGGTGATATAGACCAGGATCCCAAGAAACAGCTTTTATATTGATGTCAAACCAGTTACAATCTTTAGGTCCAATGTTTCAGTTCAGCAATCATCTTCACTATTCAACCTAACTACTCTAGCACAAACAGAGCTTCAAGGGCCAGTGAACATTATGTACAAATAGAAGTCTCCAGCTCGAGTGTATTCCAAAGTTCTGCAACCAACAATTTCTCATCTTCTCCTGAGGTATTTATAGAAGAATGAGGAGGTGAAATCTAATCAAAGATCTCTCAAGGAAATTAATACAGATTCAAGACTTCTTGGCCTTTTGAGGGGCTCGATGAAGGAGTTTACAAGCGGTTTTCTGTATTAATTGTTTTATATTTATGAATCAAGCTCAGTGGGAGCTTTATTTGACTTTGAGGCTTTGCATGATGTTTGGAGTAACTCTGCAAATATTTCTGCATCGATTTCCTTGCAGAAGTAACTCCTTGGCTGTGCTGGAGGCGAATATCGGATTTTCTTCAATAACTTCGGCCTCTGTTTTGAAAGGTTTTAGGCAACAGGTGGCTCGAGGGTAGCTGAGGAATCAATTTGCCTTAAGATGTGGAGGCGAAGGCTTTGGTTTGATAAAACACTTTAGGTTTTCTTTAAACTGTGCTTTAGATTGGGGATTAGGCTTTTGATAACCATCTTAGCCGTAATTCCCGTAAAAACTGTCTTCAATCTTCATTTCGTTGTGCTTTGTCTTAAAAACTGATACTCTTTAACTGTTCTTCTGAATAAAACAGTGTCTTGTCGACGTGCAGGGCCGCACAGGGTTCTTATGCTATCAACGCTCATGAAACATTGATAAACCATTTGGATTTAACCCTGTGAATGGTTCTCTGTAATAGCTCGTAAGCACATGAAACGTCTTTCCCAACCCTCGGCTCCCCTTCATTATAAAATGGAAAACCATTAAAACACCTGCCAAACATAAAAACAATTAAGAAATCCTGCGTTTTTAGGTTAAAACTGCTTTGGAAGGCGTGGAGGAAGCGGGGCCATTGGATGGCATCATCCAACGGGTGTGATTTGATCTCAGAATGGTCCAAATATATGGTGGAAAGGTAATTGAATCGCAGCCGTCGATCGCGCAAGATCAACGGTGGAAAGGCGATTGCCGCAGTACAATAGCTTGGCTATCGCATGGGCACTTTGGCTAAAGGTCGGGTATGTTAGGCGGGCGATCACCGTTGGATGGGGGTCTGCAGATCGGACGGATGTGATTAATTTCTCTGGGCGTCCATGGTCTGGACTATAACGCACGAGGGGCGATGGTCACAAGGCGGTTTTCAAATAGTACATGAGACACGCGTCGGGCGGCGTATGAAATCGCTGGGCGACGGGGAAAAACCACCACCCGCCCAAAGGTGGTGCGGAAGAAACCAGGGGTGGTTATGTGGAAACAACGGAAAAAACAGTGAAATTTCGTATAAAGGGGTCAGGCGAGAGAAAGCTTGGAGGATCGTTGGATCGTGGAGCGAGGGCGCAGATCAACGGCGGAGATGCAGTGGCAGGATGTAATGGGCAAAACCTTTGTAAGCCACGAAATATGACATTTTTCAGCTTTACAAAGGGGAAGGCGTATTTTATATGAATGGCGGGGGTATCGTACGATGGACCCGGCGGGACTGATCGCAAATCGCAAAAGTGAAAAACGCGATGGCGGATTATGCGATAGAGAGAAAATGCGATATTGTGATTATGCAATCGGCGCCCGATTGCGGGGCCGTTGGGCACATGGAGGAACATATGACTGAGGCATTATATAGGGAAGGGGCTTATCGCAGCGCAAAATTTCAATTTTGCGATGGTCTTTCAATCAACCCATCGCATTTTCTGCGATCACAATTTTGCGATGGATCACAACGTAGATTTTTGCGATGAACACTTTAAAATAAAACTGCAATTTGGATTTCTACGATTTGCGCTTTGCGATAAGCGCCAAAGGGTTTAGAACTCGGTTCTAGGGCGCGGGTATATGGATGAAAAAGAGTTAGGGGCTTAAGCTCGAGGGGGCTTAAGTCCTATACATAAAAACATGTATTTTCATGGTTTTTGAAGGGTTTTTTGAAGGAAATGAAGGTTTCGGTAAGGTTTAAAAAGTGGGTTTTTAACCTTATAAAAGGGGTTTTAATGAAATGGAAAGGGAGAAACATGAAATTGTGGGTTTTTCATGGGAAATGGAAAAATAGAAAATGAGGTTAGTGAGGAAGAAAAGAAAGGGGATCCAGGGGTTTTGCAGCAGTATTTAACTTGGGATTTTTGAAGGATTTCAGAGGCTTTTAGGATGTAAACAGCAATAAGGGATCTAGACAGAGGCATGAGGCCTTAGAGAGACTTCAAAAGCCAACAATGTTTTGTGATAAAAAATTTCCTTGGAGGCTCAAAAAGTCTTAGCCACCTTTTGGTATAACAAAATATTATAGGTGGCTAACAGTGGCTCCACATGGGGATGGTGCCTTCTTGAAGGCATCCAGAATTCAGACTTGATTTCTCTGGGACGCTGACTTGTGCCTGATCCATTGGGCTGCCATTCCTTTGCTGGATGATCTTACTTTGCTTCTAAAAAATAGCATCAGTTATGAAAGAATAGTGGACTTCATCAATACAACTTTCTACCTACCCAATCCTACTGATCTAACATTTTTTCTTCATCAGAGTGCACTTGGATTGGAAAACTCTTTTCACAACATTTTATTCTTTTGAAAACATAAAAACTAATCTAATTCTACTCCTTATTTCTCCCTGAACCCAGATTAAATAGTTGAGCTCAGATATTTCTCTACCTAATCTACTGTCTGTTGGGATTAAACTGTCCAACAGACTTTCATTCTCTAAATTCTACAACAAAAATTTAAAAATAGTTAAGTCAAGATTAAGTTGTTTGACTTGCTGTGATCTATGGCATAAAAAAAAGCTGCACATAGATTATTATTTGCAGAAAATAAAAACAAAATGGAAGGCTTAAGATCTGAAAGTCTCTTATCATGGCCTTCTCTTTTCTTCACAGCTCTGATTTTTCTTTTGTTTGAGCTATCTCTTCCTTGATATCTGATTCAGATTTTGGGCACATTAGAAGCAGTTTTTCTCTTCTATGACTCAAAAAATAAAACAGTTTTGAGTCATTTCTTTTTGGAAACTTTGGTTTAGATTTTGAGTTTGTTTGAACCTTCATTTCTATCCTAATCTATCTACTGATAAGCCAAGATTGGACAGTTTGGCAAATCGAATTCACTATCCTATCAGCAGGAAATTTAAAGCTAATTAGTCAAGATTAGGCAGTTTGACTAACTAGAAGTGTGTTTTGAGGAGTGTCATTTGTGTTTGCACACTTTCAGATTTATTTCTCTTTTTTGGCATGGGGTTGTGCCTTTCTTGTTTTCATTTCTGCCCTCTTTTCATTTTCTTTTTTTTTGTATTTTTGATTTTTTACAACTTTGAATGCAATAGTGGATGGAATATTCATAATGGAAAAAGATAAAAAGGCTTTGAAACATAAAAAGGGTTATGAGAAGTAATGCTTAAGCATCCTGCCATTGATAGGACCCCCAAACATTTCTGTTCCATCCAGTTCTTGTAAGAAAAATGCATTATTACCAGCAACTGAATGAATATAATAAGGGCCAAGCCATAGGTTGTCAAATTTTCCATGTTTGCCCTTTTCCTCCCTCCTTGAGTCCCACTTTAACACTTTGTCCCCAGTTTTGAAATTTTTAGCCTTTGCTCTTTTATCAAATTGCTTTTTAATGTTGTCTTGCTTCTGCAATGCTTTGTTATACACTTCCTCTCTAGTCTGCTGAAGATGAATGGTCTGATTTATTCTTCTATTCATGTCATTATCTTCAGTCTGTAACTCTTGAATTAACTTCATAACTGGTACGCCAAGGCTTCTAGGAAAAATTGCATCTGTACCATACACAAGCTGGAATGGTGACATACCAATAGATTTTTTCAAAGTCAATCTGTCAGCCCAAAGTGCATGGACCAGCTTTGTGTGCCAAGACTTCTTATTGTCTTCTAAAAATTTCTTGATTATGTTCACTAGGCTCTTATTTGAAGATTCAGCAAGTCCATTACCCTGAGGGTAATAGGCTGTGGAATGTCCCAATGTTATCTGATATTTATGACAGAAGTCAACCATTTTCTTTGATCCAAATGCTGCTGCATTATCTGTGATGATCTTGGTAGGACAGCCAAATCTGGAGAGAATGTTAGTCTCCATGAATTTTATGATGATTGAATCATTGGCCTGTCTACATGGTATGGCTTCTATCCACTTAGTGAAATAGTCTGTGGCAGTGAGAATCCACCTATGTTGGGCAGAAGATGATGGATGGATTTCTCCTATGAAGTCAAGTCCCCACTGTTGAAAAGGAGCTTCAACAGTGATTGGATGCAGAGAAAGGGGTAATAATTTTCTCTTGCCTTCGAACAATTGGCATTTATGGCAAGTAGTGGTCATCTTGTGTACATCATGAAAGAGAATAGGCCAGTAAAAACCAGCCCTCAAAATTTTGTTGGCTGTTGATTTCTAGTACAAATGACCTCCACATTCTCCTTCATGGAATTCTTTCTTAACCTTCTCTGCATCCAACTCAGGCAAACATTTAAGCAATATACCACTTGCATTTTTCCAATAAAGACATTTATCAATAATGCAATAGTTTACAGCTTTTAACTTTAGGAATCTTGCCTTTGCTTTTGTCAACCCAGGAGGTACATTTATATTAAGAAAAACATAAACAATATCAGCATACCAAGGAGAATTCATAAAATGATCTTCAACAATGGGAGTTGAGAATTCTTCTTGGTTATCCAAAGCATTAATCATGTTAATATCAAGAACTTTACAATTTGATTCAGCCATTAATCTAGCTAGACCTTGGCCTTTGATCAGCTTAGTGGGTTTTATCTCTAAATCATACTCAAGAATGACAGCAATCCACTTACCTCTCTTACCATCTGGGTCCTGTGTTAAAATGTCTTTAACAACTAAATTTGGGACAAAGGCAATGATGTGTGAGTGAAGGATGTATACCCTAAAGTCTTTTAAAGCCTTAACCAAAGAAAAATCTTGCTTTTCCATAATGTTGTACTTCAATGGGGCATCCCTCAATGCCTTACTAAAGAATGTAATAGGCTGCTCTTGTCCTTGTGGATTTTTCTGTAAAAGGACAGTAGCTATGGTATGTTCTGATGCAAATGAGAAGATATAAAAACCCTTTGAAAAATCAGGACTTATGAGAACCGGTGTTTTGGTTAATGCTTGTTTCACTAACTCAAAGGATGTGTTAGCTTCCAAGGTCCATTTTACCCCTTGCTCCTTCTTTAACACGTTTGTGATATTCCTAAGGAGCTCAGCTAAGTTGGGGATGAACCTTCTCAAAAATTTAATCTTCCCAATGAAAGATTGCAACTCTTTGATGTTTCGAGGATGAGATATTTGCAATATGGCCTCGATCCTCTTTGGATCTATCTTTATACCCTCTTCTGAAATAATGTGCCCAAGAAGTTTACCCTCTTGGAGACCAAATAGTGTCTTCTTAGGGTTTAAATATATCCCAAACTTTCTGCATTTCTCGAAAACTTTTCTTAAATTTTCTAAGTGCTCTTCATCTGTTTTTGAAAACACAGTAACATCATCTAGATATATAATGATGAAGTAGCCTAGTTCTTCCGAGAATTATATGTCCATGGCTCTTTGAAAGGTTGCTCCAGCATTCATTAGACCAAAAGGCATTTTCACATACATGAATGTGCCCCAAGGTGTAGTAAAGGCTGTCTTTAATTGATCAGCAGGGTAAACCAAGATCTGATTGTACCCCGAATAGCCATCCAGCAAAGAAATTCTTCTAGATCCTACCACCCTTTGTAGAATGTGATCCATCTTTGGTAAAGGGTAGTTGTCTTTTAATGAAGCTTTCTTTAAGTCTCTAAAGTCTATACAAATCCTGATTTCTCCAGTTTTCTTCCTAACAGACACCAGATTAGATACCCATTCAGAATATCTAACAGGGACAATAATACCAGCATCACACATTTTCATGATCTCCTTCTGAACCAATGGCAACTGGACAGGATTTATTCTGCGCAGTTTCTGTTTGAATGGTTTTTGGTTTTCTTTAAGAGGGATTTTGTGCTGTATTATTTCAGCATCATAGGACTTGAGATCTTCGTAACTCCATGCGAAAACATCAGAAAATTCTTTAAACAGCTCTATGTATTTGAGTTTAATGTGATCTGGTAAGGTTTTGGATAGTTTAATCATTTTTGGTTTCTCCTCACTACCTCTATTGCATTCCTCCACTTCAGTCTCTACAGGTTCCAGTTTTGGCTTATTTTCCACATCGTTAAAATCGAACAACTCTTCTAAAGGGGTCAGACCCGTAGGTAAGCTTTCATCTTTGGAGTGCAGAGTTTCCAACTCTTCTATTTCAGACTTTGAATTCATTTCTATTTTACCTTCAAGTTTGCCAGATAACAGGTTTATATTAGCGAGTTCAGGGGACGGTTCTTCTTCATTAAGAGAGTTTTCTTCGCTGTAGTCTATATCATGATCTGAGTCCGAACCGTGTAGTTCAAATTCATTTCTGAATTGCATGAAGTCTTCTATTTGTTTGTCATTTTCAAACACCTGCCAATATTTTTTGTTATCAGGAACGGCTGGTCTAAATTTTATTGGAGTTGTGTTGTCTCTGGTTTCATATGGCGTTAGACGTGTTCTAGCTGCAAAGGCTAAATTGTGAGCGGAAATATTTTCTTTTCTTGGGACAAAAATTAATTTAGATTCATCGAAAGTTTCTAAAAGGTCCATGACATCATTTCGATAAGCCCTAAGTCTGGGGTGATAAGCATTATATTTCCCATTGACTTGCCTAATGATTAATTCCGAATCCCCGTGAATTTTAATTCTCTTGGCTCCCAACTTTTTCAACAAACGTAAGCCTAATAGAAGGGATTCGTATTCCGCTATGTTGTTGGAACACTAGAAGTTTAATTTACAGGAAATACATTCGGTGTGGTTACTTACAGTGTTGCGAATCCAGACACCTGCACCAGCGTTATTTCTAGTGCATGACCCGTCAAAATGCATACCCCATAGAGGATTGTTTTCAGTTTTATCTGTTAGATGAATGTCCTCTTTAACTAACGTGCTTTCGGATTGTTGTTGAACGTCCGCACTTAGTTGTAGGTGTTTTGATTCCCCTGGATTTTCGTTTATCTGAGGGTCGTTTTCTTTAATGTCCAGGTTTAAGAGCAATGGAGGCATGGCTTGTAGTTCAAGACCCATATTTGGTTTGCTATGGTTTAGAGGTTCAGCAAACTGTTTCGACAGTTCCATGGTATTTACCTCCTCCTTTCTATTGGCCATTAATCCTGATAACGTGATTTGTTCACTAAGTGCTTCATCGTTAAACATGATAAAAGAATCAAGGCCTGTACTTACGGAATAGAGAGGAGAGTTTTGAGGTCTGTCTTGACTTGTAACCGTATATTGCATATGAGACTCCCTGTAAAGTCTTCTAGTCTGATTAAAAGCAGGGATAGTCGCATACGTCATGTCCATCTGCATAGTCCCCTGTAGCTTAGCTCCCCAAGATCTTGATAACAACATTCCATACTTTGGGGGCACATCAGCCACAACAATGTCCATGAGTAAGCATTTGGCCGGGATCTGGGCTAAGTTAACACAGAGGTCTTTGATCAATCCTAGACATTTTACTTTACTTGAGTCAAAGGATTAAAGGTCTTTGTAAGGTCTAGTAATTTCAAGACCCAGGCTTTCCATTACAGCTTTCGGCATTAAATTATGGGAAGCGCCCGAGTCATGCATAGCATTGTGTAGAATTTTTTCATGAACGTTTAAACTCACGTAGAAAGGAGGAACAGGTCCCTCTTGGTATCTACCTTCAATATTTGGACCAAAAATAAGCTCGGGCTGGTCATCACTAAGATTGATTGTATCTCCATTTTCCTTTATATTTAAAGCCTTCAAAATTTGAGTTCTATATACATGTTGGGTAGCTAACTCGGTTAAGGGAACGGAGATTTTAATCTTGGAAATTTCCTGTTCCAGGCTGAAAGGAACTTGATTCTTTGAAGTGTTGGTTTCAGCCCTGTTAGCTGTCACTTTATCAGCAACAACAACTTGCTGATTTGTTTTATTCACACTTGTCATAATGGTTGTAACAGGAGTACTAGCTGAAGTGTTAGTACTGCTAAAGTTTGCACTCTGTTTTTCAGTGTTTTGAGTGCCTTTCTCTTTACCTTTATCAGAATTTACAGCCACCGTTTTTTCCTTGTGTTTGACCATTTTAGGCTTGGTTGACGTGTTGTTTTGTGAAGATTTGTTAGAGGTTTTGGTGTTGGAGGGCTGTTGACTGGTTTTTCTTCTAAGGTCATATTCTCTTTGTGGCTCTATGATGACATTTTCCATGTCTTGATAATGATTTTCATCATCATCTCTTTTGTCATCATACGGTGTATATAGACCTTGTTTTTTATCATAATGAATCTCAAAATCATCATCATCGACCTCCAGCACGCTGATAGCATCTTCCTCTGTTATTTCATATGTTTCCTCAACCTCACTTATATAGTTCTGATGAAAGGGAGGAATGATTTGTTGATCATCTTCCCTAGGTCTGTTTGGAGGTTGGTTCCTTCTAACATTCTGATTCTGGTTTTGGTTTATGTTTTGAGGAGCGGTTTGATTTTTACTTGCTTGTGCTCTTTTGATTATGCTCATCTCTTTCATCATCTCCTCCATCATCCTTTCCATCTTTGAGTTGGACGTAGAAGGTGTGGACTCCTCTCTAAACGATACTCTCTTCTCGCTCTTCATTCTTGCTCTTTTCTCCATCAAGTTCACTTCCACAGAAAGAGCACCCCTTTGCATGTATTCAAGAGTTGCAAAATCTCTCTCTCTTAATGAATAGGTCATATCTGCGTCAAACCCCTCCAGTAATTTGTTCAAAGCTGAACCTTGTGGAGGTTTTAATTCTGGGGAAAGCGCATTATACACACTGTTAAATCTAGTACAATAAGCCTGCACACTTTCCCCTGGGTTTCTATGGAGATTGTTGTAATCGGCAAGAACTTGGAGAGGGTTCTTCCTTACTTCCCACTTGTTTAAGAATGTTTGATGGAAGCCTTGGAGATCATTTATACCATGGGGGGCTAAGCCTTTAAACCATTTTCTTACTTCTCCTCCTAAGCTTTGAGCAAATAATCTGAGCTTGACAGAATCATCATCAATTTCGTTTCTGTCAAAGTAGTCATTCATCTTATCCACATGTTGTGATGCAGTTGTAGCATTTCTAGCATCATATAATGGGATTTTGGATTGATAGTCCTGTGGAAGATTGACTAATGGTGCGGGAAGAACTAGGGGAGCATACCATGCAGCCATGGTCGGAGGTGGGGGTAGATTGACAAGTGGGTTGACAAAAGGGAAAGTGGGCTGAAACGGAGTGGTTCGAACAGTAGATGTAGGATGAGTAGAAGTGAATGGACCAGGAGTAGACTGCTGGGCTGATCTTGGGTGAGATACACCTATATTGTGAAGGAAATGTAAATCAGGAGGTGTTGTTTCTCTACTACCAGGATGTTCACTTGTTTCCGGAGATGAATGTGAAGACTCAGAATCTAATTGATCTAAATCATCAAGGGAACTAGTTCTAAATGGATTTAATAGGTCAACTTGTGATTGCTGCAGAGCTGAAAGATTTTCAGGGACTAAATTAGCTCTCAAGGGTGATCTGAAAATAGTTGATAATTTAATCCTAGGAGACTTCCAAAGGATACTTTTTGGGTCATCAATTATCTCAGGTGGATTGGGGTCAGGATGGGCTCTAGTGTGAATCTTTCTAGAAGCCACTATGTTGTGTTTTTAGACCTGAATAAACAAGACAAGTTCAACCAGACATGACAATCTTAAAGAGGTTAACTAATTTGTTTACGCAAATTTAATCCTACAGTCCTCTAACTGAGTTTTAAATGATGTTATGATGATAAGGGTTCTTCCCAGTGGAGTCTTAAGGTCTGTTAAGGATTGTGGAGTCGCCAAGTGGAAGTTTTTAGCTCCTTTGGAGGTAAAAAGGTCTTATGGTCCACCACCATGTTTATTGAATACCAATTTGAAATTTTTTTAGGTTTTTCTGGGTTGTTTTTAGTAGTGTTTTTTTTAAGAATATCCTAACTTTATTTCAAAACTTAGCTACGGTTGTGAGACAAAGACAGGCTACTCTTATGGCTAAGCCAACTGATTTTTCAAGGTTATATGAAGCCTTGTCAGAATCCTAGGGTTGACCTAGTTTGTCACTGATTCAAACAAGTTTCATCATGATTACCATTTCTTGGTAGTGCTTGAAAAGGCTGCTTTTCACTCACAAGATTTTATGAAGATTCTGGGTTTGTTCCCCAGCGGAGTCGCCAGAAATGTTAGGGTTCTGTAATTTATTAGCAAGATTGGTAGAGTCCAATTACAGAAACAACATCGTTTCAACCAACTTTGGGATTCTAGGATCTAGCCCTCCTGAATCCGGAGAGGGATCTCTCCAATATGTACAAAGATGGATATTGTCTTTGAAAGCTTAAGGTAATGATATTAGGCTAGTTATGAAGGCCAAGGGTTTTGTTTTGTTTTGGATGGTTGAGCATGAAATGTTAATTGAGGGGAAATTTCTAAGTGCAAAGTTTCAAAAGTGAGAAGTTGCAAGTGGATAGAACAGCTAAGCTAAAAAGATAGATATAATGCTGGTTTTTAGTCCATTGGGCTATGGAGTCATATCTGGGCTTTAATTGAGCAACAACATCAAGTGTGATCCAAGGGGCAAGTCATCTATACCACAAGATTATTGAGATTAAAATGATGGAATGGAAACATTAAAGTGTTGGAGGGGTGGAAATTGATAATAATTTCTCAGAGGATTTATAGTCAGTCCAAACAAGAAAAGCCTCTTAAGTAACTATTTAAAACCAACCAAGTTCAGGGCTAACCATTGACTCCTTGGGAAAGTATGTATTCAAGCAACTTAATTGACAAACAATCCAGTAATCCACATAATTACCTTCAGACTGTATGAAAACACATAAGAAAAACAGAGCGTGACTTAAGATCAGATAAAGTACTTTTAAACCTAGTCTGCTTTCATTCGACACCAAGGGAAACTTTCAGAATCTGCCTTTGGAGAAAAGAATCCAGGAATCAGGGCAAACCATATCTTCTCTAGTCTAACTTTAATAGCAAATAATGGAAATCACATTTAAGAACAATGTTTAAGCAAACAGAAGGACGAAGGAACGCCAACATTCCTAACTGTTTAAACAGTATTGAATCATTCTTGAATAAAC
Organism: Pinus albicaulis; assembly: GCA_034641835.2. NCBI lineage: Eukaryota > Viridiplantae > Streptophyta > Pinopsida > Pinales > Pinaceae > Pinus > Pinus albicaulis. The sequence continues at coordinate 1,151,599,194 of CM076570.1, forward strand.
AAGCTTGAGGAAAACGTTAAGATAAAGATTTCTCAGCCAGAGAAGGTTACTGATATACAGTAGATCCTAACCCTGTTTAAATTGTTCTTTACAGAGGAATATGAACAATATGGCATACATAGAAGGAAAAACATTTAACAAAGAAAGAAGCACTTCACCGGTGATATAGACCAGGATCTCAAGAAAAAGCTTTTATATTGATGTCAAACCAGTTACAATCTTTAGGTCCAATGTTTCAGTTCAGCAATCATCTTCACTATTCAACCTAACTACTCTAGCACAAACAGAGCTTCAAGGGCCAGTGAACACTATGTACAAATAGAAGTCTCCAGCTCGAGTGTATTCCAAAGTTCTACAACCAACAATTTCTCATCTTCTCCTGAGGTATTTATAGAATAATGAGGAGGTGAAATCTAATTAAAGATCTCTCAAGGAAATTAATACAGATTCAAGACTTCTTGGCCTTTTGAGGGGCTCGATGAAGGAGTTTACAAGCGGTTTTCTGTATTAATTGTTTTATATTTATGAATCAAGCTCGGTGGGAGCTTTATTTGACTTCGAGGCTTTGCGTGATGTTTGGAGTAACTCTGCAGATATTTATGCATTGATTTCCTTGCAGAAGTAACTCCCTGGCTGTGCTGGAGGTGAATATCGGATTTTCTTCAATAACTTCGGCCTCTGTTTTGAAAGGTTTGAGCCAACAGGTGGCTCGGGGGTAGTTGAGGAATCAATTTGCCTTAAGATGTGGAGGCGGAGGCTTTGGTTTGATAAAACACTTTAGGTTTTCTTTAAACTGTGCTTTAGATTGGGGATTAGGCTTTTGATAACCGTCTTAGCCGTAATTCCCGTAAAAACTGTCTTCAATCTTCATTCCGCTGTTCTTTGTCTTAAAAACTGATACTCTTTAACTGTTCTTTTGAATAAAACAGTGTCTTGTCGACGTGCAGGGCCGCACAGGGTTCTTATGCTATCAACGCTCATGAAACATTGATAAACCATTTGGATTTAACCCTGTGAATGGTTCTCTGTAATAGCTCGTAAGCACAGGAAACGTCTTTCCCAACCCTCGGCTCCCCTTCATTATAAAATGGAAAACCATTAAAACACTTGCAAAACATAAAAACAATTAAGAAATCCTGCATTTTTAGGTTAAAACTGCTTCGGAAGGCATGGAGGAAGCGAGGCCATTGGATGGCATCATCCAACGATCGTGATTTGATCTCAGAATGGTCCAAAGATATGGTGGAAAGGTAATTGAATCGGAGCTGTCGATCGTGCAAGATCGACAGTGGAAAGGCGATTGCCGCAGTACAATAGCTTGGCTATCGCACGGGCACTTTGGCTAAAGGTTGGGTATGTTAGGCGGGCGATCACTGTTGAATGGGGGTCTGCAGATCCGACGGACGTGATTAATTTTGCTGGGCGTCCATGGCCCGGACTATAACGCGCGGGGGGTGATGGTCACAAGGCGGTTTTCAAATAGTACAGGAGACATGCGTCGGGCGGCGTATGAAATCGCTGGGCGACGGGGAAAAACCACCACCCGCCCAAAGGTGGTGCGGAAGAAACCAGGGGTGGTTATGTGGAAACAGCGGAAAAAATAGTGAAATGCCGTATAAAGGGGTCAGGCGGGAGAAATCTTGGAGGACCATTGGATCGTGGAGCGGGGGCGCAGATCAAGGGCGGAGATGCAGCGGTGGGATGTAATGCGAAAAACCTTTGTAAGCCACGAAATATGACATTTTTCAGCTTTACAAAGGGGAAGGCGTATTTTATATGAATGGCGGGGGTATCGTACGGTGGGCCCGACAGGACTGATCGCAAATCACAAAAGTGAAAAATGCGATGGCGGATTATGCGACGGAGAGAAAATGCGATATTGTGATTATGCGATGGGCGCCCGATTGTGGGGCCGTTGGGCACATGGAGGAACATATGACCGAGGCGTTATATAGGGAAGGGGCTTATCGCAGCGCAAAATTTCAATTTTTCGATGGTATTTCAATCAACCCATCGCATTTTCTGCGATCGCGATTTTGCGATGGATCACAGCGCAGCTTTTTGCGACGAACACTTTAAAATAAAACTGCAATTTGGATTTCTGCGATTTGCGCTTTGCGATAAGCGCCAAAGGGTTTATAACTCGGTTCCAGGGCGCGGGTATATGGATGAAAAAGAGTTAGGGGCTTAAGCTCGAGGGGGCTTAAGTCCTATACATAAAAACATGTATTTTCATGGTTTTTGAAGGGTTTTTTTGAAGGAAATGAAGGTTTCGGTAAGGTTTAAAAAGTGGGTTTTTAACCTTATAAAAGGGGTTTTAATGAAATGGAAAGGGAGAAACATGAAATTTTGGGTTTTTCACGGGAAATGGAAAAATAGAAAATGAGGTTAGTGAGGAAGAAAAGAAAGGGGATCCAGGGTTTCTGCAGCAGTATTTAACTTGGGATTTTTGAAGGATTTTAGAGGCTTTTAGGATGTAAATAGCAATAAGGGATCTAGACAGAGGCATGAGGCCTTAGAGAGACTTCAAGAGCCAACAATTTTTTGTGATAAAATTGTTCCTTGGAGGCTCAAAAAGTCTTAGCCACATTTTGGTATAACAAAATATTATAGGTGGCTAACAGATTCAATGGTTTAGATCAAATTGGCAGATTGGAGGGGAAGGGCTCATCGCATCAGAATTTTTGAGTTTGTGATGTGCGATTAAGTGCTGGCTGTTGGATCAGAGGGGAGATCAATGGTCAGGATTGAATCAGCGGGTGCGATGACAGGGGGCTACGAACGAAGTGCGATTGAATCCTGGCCGTTGGTTCTTGTGGATTCAATGACTGAGATTGAATCAGAGGATCGACATCGGAGGAGGAAAAGGGAAAATGTGATTTGCCGATGCGATGAATTTTTGTGATGATGTACCGACCGTCGGATCAGAGGGATGATCAACAGTCTAAATTAAATCGGGGATTGCATCGGCAAAGGGAAACATGATGGATGGGCGTGATCCGATGAGATCCAGAATGTTGGATGAAGGTGGATCAATGGCTGAGGTTTGTTCAAAGGGATTGCATCAAAATTTTGAATGAGGCAGAAAAGGAAGGACCCATGCAGACTTGTGATGCGATGCGCCGATGGTCGTTGATCTGTAGAGATCGACGGCCCAGATTTATTTAAAATATTCATGTCGGGAATGGAAAAAACAAAGGAAAAGGGGTTTGAGAAAGGGTTTTTAGACCTTTAGCACCCAATTTCAGGGCTTTAGGTCGTATGAAATGAAGGGGCTGAAGGAAATAAGCCCTCAGGGGCTTAAGACCTATATAATGTGAAAAAGTGTTTTTTAGGCCAAAAATAAAGGTTTTTAAGGCCAAATTAGGGGTTTCGGTAGAGGGAAAAAGGGGATTTTAAAAAAAAATAAGGGGGAATAAAAGGTTTTCAAGGGTTTTTGGAATGATTTAGAGGTTAGATGAAGGTTAATGGATGAATATGGAGAAAAAAATAGAGAAGTGAAATGAGGGAAAATGGAGTTTCTTAAGCAATTTTGCTCCTAGTAAACAGCGAGTTCTTGAGGGCTTTAAGTGAAACAGCAGTGAAGATTAAATTCAAGGATAAGGATCCTCAAAAGACTTCAAGAACTCACAATTGAGACATGAATTGTTTCTTGAAGGCTAGAAAAGATTTAGCCACCATTTGATATGACAAATTTTTATAGGTGGCTAACAGAGAGATTCTTGTTACTTGTTCCTACACTGAGGGATTCGACCCTTGAGAGAGGGGAAGTTGATTTTTGTATATATTTGTGTGGTTTTCATTGATTTTTATGGTTGGACATCAGAAGCTAGAAGTCTTGTTACTTGTACTTCATCACTTTTTAGAGGAAATCAAAGGAAAATTGCAACTATTATTCAGGAATTCTCGTGTTGTGAGTTTGTGATAATTTTTTCTCTCTGTTATAGTTTTATATGAATGATATACTTGTCTCCTTGCCATATCTTTGATCTACAGTGATTTTCCTAAGAGGTTTTAAGCATAATTCTTTTATAAAAGCTATGTTTTGTTAGGAATCTCATTTTGTGTTATATCTTCTTGATTAATGAATTCATGGTGCACATGCTCATTAAGATATTCTTGCTCTTTCAAACCCTACACTACACCGAAAAAATCCTAAGCCATCACAAAAGCATAGCTACCTTTCTCCTCTATATTTCTTGGAGATCAAACCTTTGATACTTTGACCTAATTCCCTGATTTTCACTCCTCATCCCATATAAAAAACCCTAAATCTTTCAAAACCCTAGACCTGAACTATCTAAACTAAAATCCATTCTCGCACCAGTCAAATCCTTGGCTGAGATTTTCATAAAGAGAGCCCTCTCTGGTTTGGTAGGGCTAGCTACCAAACTAAAATCTTGGTTTGAGGTTACCTCTGTCGATATCCTTTCAACCTTGGGACATTGTGGAGGCTAACAATTAGGACCATGAATTCAAATACATGCATGAGCCATTTGCCAAGGAGACATTCTCAACATACCATAAGGATTACCTAGCCATCTAATGTTATAGTTGAAACATAAAATTAAAACAATATACCATGCATACCTTGCAGTATTCAAATACCTGTGCTCCTTCTCATAGGAAGCTTGTAGTGCTTTTCACCTTTTCATCAGGTGCCTCTTTACATTTTGAGATCTATATTTTCTTTCCTGCATCTCAAATGATCCTTAAGAGGTATCCACTTCTCACATCTCATCAAGAAGGTTAAAAACATCCATGTACTCAAAATAGACATGCAGGAAGTATAAGCAATAATAATCATAATCATATCCATAAGTCTAAACAAGAGTAAAGACAAAAAGAAACATCAAGAGTCAAGGAGTACTTATCTTCAATGAGAGGTGATACTCTCCCTCTTGAACTATTCTTTTAGTGTACTGTGATTTAGCAGATTGGTAGAAAAAATGCACAGGGTAACATCAGACCAGTCTTTGGAGTCCTAGGACCTAGCCTTCCAAGAATCAAAAAGGGCTATTGTATGAAAAGGATGTGAACTTGTTTTCTTTACATGGTTTATTTTAGGTTAGTTGTTAAGTGTAGGGTTTGTTGTTTGTTTTGGTTGGGTAAGATGAACAAGTAGGATAAGTGGAGTGAGATGTTGTTAAAATCATTAGGCTATGGAGTCTATGAAAGTCATGGATATCTCAACAATCAGTCAAAGTGCATCACAGGGAAAATCTAGTATGGTCAATGGATCTTCAAGGTTTTGGGTGAAGTGAAATGGACATTAAGTTGATGAACAAGGTAGGGCAAAGGGCAGTGAAGTATCCTTTGTCAAATACCCATTAATAAGAAGGTCTCAAATACTGATAAGAAAAAGATACTAATCATGAGGTAGGGCAAACCTTTAACTCAATTACAATATTTAAACAAATAGACATTCAAGACAAACATTCCAATGAAATATAGAAGGCAAAAAACTCATTTAACTTCTAGTGATTTCACCTTCAAGGTTAGAAAACATATAAGGTAACAAATAACTTTAATCAATGAAGAGGGAACTCCTAAGCATCATCAATCAAGCTACAAATAACTTTGAGGCAAACTTCTCAAGCATGGACAAAAGGCATGATCAAAACATGGTCTCTTTGGCTAAACCTAACAAGTAATACTTTCAAAGAGAGATTCCAAAAACAGAGTTTTAGATAGCATCAAGTAAGCAGGGCAAACCATGAATCATATTTTAAAACTACTTTCTTAAACCATTGATGAAACAAACAAGCTTAGGTGGGCCTAAGGAGCATCTAAGAATTCCTTAAACTAACCCAGCAGAGGAAAACATAAAGACAATAGAAACAGGAAGGACTAAGGTGCCTCAATCAACATTTCTTAGCCTATAATTTTCTGATCTACTGCAACATAGAAGGATGGACACAATGATAAACAAGAAAACATGAACAAATTAGAGACACATCACCATTAACCAAGCTCAGGGATCCTACAAGAAAGATTCTCCATTATCAATGAAAGCAAGCCATTCACAAGCTCCACAACACCAAATTTCTCTTCAACCTCAAAAAACCATGTATTTCTCTCAAAATCATCAAATGCCAACATTTAAAATGAAGCCCTCATTGTTGTGAAGCCAGCTCCAAAAATAGAAGAAAAGAGATATCAACGCCTTAGAAATAAGCCACTTTGAGGGGGCAACCTCCAATACATTACATGAATGAACAATTCTTGGATGATACAAATTACAAAACCTCCTTTCTATATAGGAGTCCATGGGGCCATTATGTAATCGTAGTGGAGCCACAATGAATCCTAGCTGACCTAACAATAATAATTTAAGGGCACAATAATAACAATATGGGGGTTAGAGGGGTACAATAATAACAATAAGGGGGTTACACTAACAACAATAAGGGACTATACTAGTAAATATAGGGACCTAACATGCCCCTCTCCTTCAAAAAAGTGTTGTCCTCAATGCTTGACTAGCTGTAGGTGCTTCTGTATAAAATTCTCATCCTCCCATGTAGAATCTTTAGTGGGTAAGTTCTTCCACTTGATGAGATACTCTGAAATTGATCGATTTCGTAGCTGTCAAGTTCTTGTTTCCATGACCACTTCAGGTTCCAATATGATTTTTCATTCCTCATCAAGTTTTGGCAATATTGTTTGAACTGGAAGATTTTCACCTATAACCTTCTTTAAGCATGAAACATGGAAAACTAGATGTACTCGCGAAGAAGCAGGAAGCTCCAATTTGTATTCCATAGTACCAATCTTTTGCAACACCTTGTAAGGACCATAGTACTTTGGCGATAATTTATTATCCTTCTTAGCTTGCTTGAGGGACATTTGTTTGTATGGTTGTAGCCGTAAAAATACACAGTCTCCTACATCAAAACTTTTGTCGCTGCGATGTTGATCTGCCTTTTGTTTCATTCGATTTTGTGCCAAATTCAGGTTATCCTTTAAGAGTTGGAGAACTTCTTGTCGATGCTCGATGTGATCTTCCACTGCTTAAACCTTCGAATTTTCTCTTAAAGATGATGTGATGGATGGTGGATGATATCCATAAAGTGCCATAAATGGGGTCATTTTTGCTATAGTATGGAAGGAAGTGTTATACCACCATTCAAATGAGAGATAATCATCGACCCATTGTGTTTGTTTATCAAATACAAAACAACGAAGATATCCTTCCAAAAATTTATTTACTATCTCAGCTTGGACTATCGATTGAGGATGATAAGATGAGCTATGAGCTAATTGAGTACCCGAACAAGAAAATAACTTCGTCCAAAAATTTCCAGTAAAAATGGGATCTCTGTTGCTCACAATAACCCTTGGGTTTCCATGTAGCTTTTGAATTTTTCCATAAATGTAGTAGCAACTTTACTTTCTTTAAATGGATGAAGTAATGCACAAAAGTGTGCATACTTGGTAATTCTATCAATTACCACCATGATGACACTCTTTCTTTCAGACTTAGGTAAACTTGTGATAAAATCCATTAAAATCTCCTCCCAACATTGACTTGGAATCATTAGGGAATTTTTTGATAATCTAAAAATGGGCTCCATAAGAAAAAATTGTACAACAAAAATAAACTTTATAACAACTAATAGAATTAAGATGATGATGTCATCCATAATGGATGATTCACCATTTTTGGAAAGTAAAAAAGTAAAAATATTAAAAAATAATCAAATACAAAACTACTTTTTCAACCTCATATTTTAGTACTTTATCTCCCAAAATTTTTAATAAATTTTATTGGAGTACTGTTGAGGGTGAATTTAATTCATCCAAGGATTACCCATAAAAAATATACTGATGAAAATGAGAAATACATAAAAAAACATGATTGTAATCACATTTTTTTATGTATTTCTCATTTTTTGTGTAGTAGGACCCATCGAAAGTATGCAACATGGGTACTCCTTGGATGGGGAATTAAATTCCGCATCCAACAAGTACTCTCGCTCGAAATTTGAGTAAAAACTTTGGGAGATAAGTTGAAAATATGAATTGAAAAAGTAGTTTTTTCATTTTTCCCTCTAAAATTTGATGATGTCATCAAATCTTATTAGATTTTTTCCACTATTATTTTATAGTTTCCTTAGGAGGCCCATTTTAGACCTCAAAATTCCCCTAATGGGATAAAGGTTGTAGAAGTCCCGGGGTCTTAATTCTCTCAACTTTATTCTGTTGGCAAACCAAACATTCCGCCACAAACTTTTGAATATTAGATTTAAGGCCATCCCAAAAAAAAACTTTCTTCACCCTGTGGTAAGTTTTTAAAAATCCTGAGTGTCCTCCTAAAGGAGAAGTGTGCAATTCCAAAAGAATCTTTTGTTTTAGTTGGGAAATCTTACAAAGATATAAGCGATCTTTGTACCATAAGGAATCATTTTTCCAACTAAATGTATCAGATGTACTAGGATCTTGCTGCAACTTTTGAATGAGTGTCCATACATCTTTGTCCTTCTTCCATTCATCTCGTGCTTCGGTTATCCAATCTGGTTGGATAATAGAAATGGCACAAAGCAATGCTTCCACCTCTTCATTCTTTCTTGAGAGTGCATCTGCAACAACATTAAGCTTCCCTTTTTTGTAGATTATTTCAAAGTCATAACCCAACATCTTTGTGAACCATTTTTGCTGCTCTTCTGAAGATATTCTTTGTTCCAAAAAGTGTTTAAGACTATCATGATCAATTTTTACCTTGAAGTGTCTTCCCATTAGGTAAGTTCACTATTTCTTTAGTGCATGCAATATTGCTAACATTTCCTTCTCATAAATAGGTTTCTGTAAATACTTTCCTTTGATTGGACGACTTTCAAAAGAAATGGGTCTTCTTTCCTGCATTAAAACAACACCAATTCCATTTCCTGAGGCATCACTTTCCACAATAAAGGCTTTTGTGAATTCTAGCGTAGCTAAGACCGGTGCTAGGAACATTGCCTCTTTAAGATGTTCAAAGGCCTTAGTTGCTTTAGGAGTCCATGAAAATGCATCTTTCTTCAATAATGTTGTTAGAGGTGCTACTATTCTCCCATAATTCTTAACAAACTTGCGATAATACCCTATTAACCCGAGAAATCCTCGCAACTGCTTTATGGTTATGGGGATTTTCCATTCCTTAATGGCTTTAATTTTGTTAGGGTCTACCTTAACACCCTCGTGAGATACAATATGACCGAGATATTCCATCTCTTGTACTCCAAAGAAACATTTGGATGTTTTTGCATATAATTGTTTCTCCTGCAATAGTTTGAGCACCCTATCAACATGTTCAACATGATCCTTCCAAGACCTGCTGTAGATTAGTATATCATCAAAAAATACTAGCACAAATTTTCTAAGGAAGGGTTTGAAAATGGAATTCATCAACCTTTGAAATGTAGAAGGTGCATTGGTAAGGCCAAAAGGCATGACCAAAAATTCATAATGACCCTCATGAGTTTGAAATGCTATTTTTGGAATATCTTCAGTCTTCATTCTAATTTGATGATATCCTGAACGAAGATCCAACTTGGTAAAATAAATTGCTCCATGTAATTCATCCAATAATTCATCAATCACAGAATGGGAAATTTATCTTTAATGGTGAGCTTATTGAGCTCCCTATAATCCGGACACATGCGCCATGATCCATCCTTCTTGTGTACCAATACTACAGGAGCAGAGAAAGAACTTTTACTAGGTTGAATTATACCCGCCTCTAACATTTCTGCAATCATACGTTCAATTTCGCTCTTTTGGAAGTAAGGATATCTATAAGGCCTGATGTTTGGAGGAACATTTCCTAGAATCAAATGAATAGCATGATCATGATCACGAATAGGTGGGAGTCCTTTGGGAGTTTCAAACACCTTGGAATGATTGTCCAAGACTTGTTGGAGATCTGCAGAAATAGATGATTTTGATGTTGGAACTTCTAGTGATCATAAATGTCCAATTACACCTCATTGTTCTTTCTTTAGAAGCTTTGTCATGACATTAGAGCTTATTATCTTTCCTATCTTCCTTGCAATACCCCATAATTCGACTTCCTTTCCTTCTGAAAAAAAAAATTCAAGAAAAGTTCTTGAAAATTAAAATCTACCATCCCCAAAGATTGTAACCATTGTACTCCTAGTACAACATCAACACCTCCCATAGGAATGGAAAGCATTGGACTATTCAATACATATTCCCCCATGGTTAGCTTGATATTATGGCATTTCCCAGAGCAATTTATAGTTCCTCCATTTGCAACCATCATTTGACATTCTGGTGCTGGGTATAGGAAACAATTTAATTCCTTGGCTACCTTACAATGAATAAAATTATGGGTGCTACCTGAATCAATCAACACTATTACCCTTTTCTTCTTGACATGTCCTTCTATCTTGAGAGTTTGAGGAGTGGTAATTCCTGCCAGTGCATTACACGATATGGTCAGATTCATTTCTTCCTCTTCTAGGGCTGGTTCCTGGTGTATATCCTCTTCTTGTTCATTTTCTTCTTCCTCTTCACAATCTATGTAAAATAATTTCTTCTCAGCACACTTACGACCTTTAGTGTATTTGCTATCACAACTGTAGCAAAGTTTTTTTTTCTTTTTTCTTCCAATTGTTGTGGTGTCAACCTTATAGGTTGTGGAAATTGAGGCGTAGCAACACTTCCTTCTTTATAGAAGTGAGTGGTAGCCTTCCTTGTCGCCATAATTTTACATTCAATTTTTTCTTGCCAACCTGAATGCCTTCTCCAATGAATCAGGTTCCAAAACGTGAACTTCATGTTGGATGTTATCCTTTAAAGTACCTATGAAGAGATCAATCCTGTGTTCCTTTGGAATATCAGTTACCATTATATTCAATTTTTGGAAGTCCTCAATGTGCTGCCCCACTAAACTCTTTTGTTTGAGATTTATCAATTGGCTAAAGAAGGTGTTTCTCTTTGTATCCTCATAATGTGCTATCATTTCCTCCGTAAAAATTGGCCAAGTGACAATTTTTTTACGGGAGAAAAGCCATTGATACCATACAAATGTATTTTGTTCTAAATGTAAAGTTGCAATGCGTACCTTTTGTGTGTTTTGCACATTATGGAGATCAAAATATTGCTTCATCTGTAATATCCATGTTACAGGATCCTTTCCATCAAACTTCCTCATATCCATTTTTGAAATATGGTGGTTCTTCTCGCCAACATTAGAGTTTGTGAAGTCACGATTAACATTTATTTTGTTCTCATCATGAGTTTCCTCTACTATATTTTCACCATTAGGAAACATTTCTTGTATCAACTTTGTCAAACCTTCCATGTCTGCTTTTAGATCATTCTTCATGTTTTCCATGTTGTCTTTCATTTTTCTTCCATGTCATCCATCTTAGCTTCCATGCCGGCTTCCATGCCATCCATCTTAGCTTCCACGCCTTTCTTCAAACCATCCATCTTCACTTCCATGCCTTTCTTCAAAACTTCCATTTCATTTTTGTTGCTCTTTGTGAGAGCGAAATTTGGTGCACTTGCTCTTGTAATTTTGATAGATCATGTTGCAATTCTTCATCTTCATGAGTCATAGTAGAGCCTACTGAAGGCTTAATGGGTGTTGAATTATTTTTACGGGGCATTTTTTTAGAACCCAATATTGATATCTATTCTACAATATGCCCTTGGAATAAATTCAAATTGATTCTTCAAACAAGACTTATGCAATTCAGAAAAAATTACACACCTTTTTCTTGCTTTTGAAGAGCTCAATATTTAAATTGAATTATATCTATGGTTATAGCTCTTCAATATCTAAAATTTGGCACTGAGGTAACCTTCTGAATCCTCTTTTGAATGTCACAGGTCTGAGCTGATTTGGATTCTTCAAGGTAAAGTTATGTCCAATCTCCCACAGTGACCTAATTATGGATTGTTTCAGTAGATCGAACTTGTACGACTTGCCACGTCTCACTTGTTATGTCTTTTAGCTCTAAAATTGATAGCAAAGAAACTACAATCCGTGTACTTATGGCCACTTTTTACAACACTCCAATCTGATGCTCAGAGAGAGAGTTATGAATATTTTCCCACGATCACCTCTTTGAGATGAAATTCAGGAGCTTGAAAAAGCACTACCTTCCACAGATCATATCTCCGAAAATATTGCGAACCAAGCTCTGAAATTTTGCGATGAGTTTCCTTAGGATTTCCGCTTTGCGCCCTAAAAATTTCAGATTCTGAACCTTCGTAGAAAAAAATTTATAGCTCAAATTCCACGATGACCTGTTTAGATTAAATTGAGGAGCCTCCAAAAATACCTAACTTCCACAGATCATATCTCCGAAAATTTTGTGAACCAAGCTCTGAAAATTTGTGAAGATGTTCCTCAGGATTTCAGATTTCAGCTTCTAAAACTTCGTAGAAAAAAATTATAGCGAAAATGCCACGATGACCTGTTTGGAGTAGCAAAACCCTAGAATACAAAGCTCTGATACCAAATGTTGTGAAGCTAGCTCCAAAAATAGAAGAAAAGAGATATCAATGCCTTAGAAATAAGCCACTTCAAGGGGGCAACCTCCAATACATTACATGAATGAACAATTCTTGGATGATACAAATTACAAAACCTCCTTTCTATATATAGGAGTCCATGGGGCCACAATGTAATCCTAGCCAACCTAACAATAATAATTTAAGAGCACAATAATAACAATATGGGGGTTACAGGGGTACAATAATAACAATAAGGGGGTTACACTAACAACAATAAGGGACTATACTAGTAATATAGGGACCTAACACTCATGCTCTATTTAACTCAGAAAAGAGGGAAAAACCCCTAGATAGGGTTAGGAAAATGTCAAAATCACTCATTAATGTCATAAATTCCCAAGAGACCATGCAAGGCCCAAGGCACAAAATGTCCCATGGAATAAATGCCAAAATAACTTCTAGCACCTAATTCTAGAGTGATTTGCCTCAAAAAACACTAAAATACGATTTTACAATAAATTAGTGTGTTTTTTTTACTTTTGGCCAAAAGCACACTACACAGTCCATTAGCGCAACGCCACCTCATGCAGAAAATAGGTACTTTTGTAACCAAGTTTTGGACCCTTCCCGATGTCATATGTTGCTCTGTGATGGCTCTTTGGAAATACATATGAGTCTACTTTCCAGATATACCCTTGGTTTCCTGATCCAACTCTTGTAACCTATCTAAAATGTCAAAATCCCAACACTGCTCTGAGCGCAGCGCCAAGCCTGAAAAGGACGCAAAATGGTGAACAATTAGGTGTTTTTAAACCTTTTGAGGCCCGGTCCAAAATGCTCAAATTGCTCTGAAATTTTGTGAGCATAGTGTACTAGTGATGAGAAGTCCAAAAATGTAGAGTTTTCCCTCTGATGATGCTTGAGGGAAAAGTATAGCGCCAGTGGCGCTGCGCTAATAGGCCTCCAATTCTCAAAAAACAAAAACTTGTCCAAATTTCCTCAAAATTGGTGGAGGTCTCCCTCATGGGGTTTGAGAGACCTGTTGAGAAGCTTGGGCCAAAAATCCAAGGCTTTCTTGACCTTTTGCCTCTTTTAGTACCTGTAGCTTGGCAAGGATTTTCTTCAGTTTAGCCCTTGCAAATTGATTTCTCCGGGCGTAATGTTTGGTCATCTTTCTTTGTAGATCAAGGTCCTTATTTTCCTTTGTCTAGCTCTGGAGCTGAGGTGGAGGGCATGGTCCCTTGCCTTTTTGAGGCAGCAAACACAAGTCTAGGCCCTCTTTGGTATGCTAATGAAAAAGGAGTGAGTCTGGTCTTATTGGTGTCTTTATCATGGCTCTGATCCTTGCTGCTATCATTAAGCTCTTCATTTTCATCACTAGAATCATCAGTCATCACATTCTCTGTTTCATCATTTCCCTCTTGGTCCCCAACACCATCATCACTCTTACCTTCTTCACTACTTTCTGCACTGTCACCTTGGTCTTCATTTGGGCTGCTTGCCTCTTCACTACTATGATCCTCATTTTTATCATTACCCTCGTCAATTTTCTCACTGTGACCATGACTATCATGATTACCTTCAGTATTTTCTTCACTCATACTTCCCTTATTACCTTCTACACTTTGGTCACTTGCTTCACCTGTATACATGCTGCCTTGTGCTCCATCATGAGTGGCATTGCTTTGGCTGCCTGCTTGGTCATCTGAGCTACTACCCTATTTTCCACCTTTATCCACTTCCATGTCCTTTGCTTGTTCTTCATCATCTTTCTCTTCCTCATATTCATTAACCTCTGTTTCCATGTAATCTGCCTCTTGTGGGCTCAACTCATTATCACCCTCAACCTCATTAGGGTTTGGCTCATTGTCATGTTTAACCTTATTTTCATTTGATTCTTCATTGCCACTTCCTTCTTCATTTGATGCATCAAGAGAAGGTGAGGAAGGGAGGTTTTCTTGAGGAGGAGATAGAGGAGTAGAGGGAAGAGGATGAGATGAGGAAGGCAAGTTTAGTTGATGATGTGGCTGAGGGCTTGAACTTGAAAGAGGGCTTATTTGGAACATGAAGTGTAACTACCCTAATTCACTCTCCCTCAAATGACAATTAATTTTGTTCAAGGAGGCCAAAAATAGAGGTTTATTATGCATTGAAGACCTAGGGCTTGAAAAAATAGGTTTTAGTTATTCCATAGCCACCAAATGACTAAAAACGCTTGAGAGGAGGAGAAAATAGGGCACCTACCAGTTTCACTTGTTTGCAGGTCTTTAGAGGCAAATTTGAGGGTGCCCTTGAGATTTTGGGAAAATTTGTTGCAAGTCTGGAGGAAATTTTGCATTAGTGTAGCGCCAGGCTATAAGTGAAACGCCACCCTGTACACATGCAGTGCAATGTAAAAATTCATTGTGGAGAACCCTATTTGCGCAGCGCCAGTCTCTGAGTGTGGCGCCACCTCAGCAGAAAATGGGTCCACTTGCAGCCAATTTTGATGACCTTCTCGATGTTAGATTTGGGCCTGTGATAGCTCGTTGGAAATTTTAACTTGTCTAATTTCCAAATACACCATGTTTTCCCTGATTGGAGTTGATTTTCCCCATCAAAAGTTGAGTTTCCCACAACTGGTCAAAATGTGTTGAGTGATGGTGTAGAAATGAAAAGTGTTGGTGCAGACAGCTTTTGGAGGCCTCCCTTAACTCCAAATTGAGCTCATGATAGCTCATTGGAACTCTCTAAAAGTCTAGTTTTCTTTTGATCCATTTAGAAAGTCATTTGGATACTCCAACTATGAGAACACCTGATTTTCCCAAGGTCACTCCAGCAATGCAATATTCTCCCGTGACACCTGTATTTTTGACATTTCTCCCAAGCCATGATACCTGTGTAAAACCTAAAGGAGGCTTTTCTTACTGGACCTATGATAAACAAAAACCTCTCTCACTTGTGTCAAATTCATCTATGTTTTGTCAGAAACATAGTTTGAAGAAAAACTGGCCCTATGAGTGACAAATAGCTTGACTCTTGGAATGAATTCTTGGAAAATGATGGAGGCATGATTTTTATGAGTTGGTATGGATTTATGATTGCTGATATAACCTATCATTTGGATCCTTTTCTCCTATGCCTCTTTTCATAGCAAACCCTAGCTTAGTTGGAAGAGGAAATTAGGGTTTGGTGTAGGCAAGACAGGGGATTCAGGACTGCCTTGTAGAGGGAGGGGAATGAAGGGGTTAAGGGTTGTCTAAATTCTTGGGGAAATTTTGGGGGATAGGGATAGATGTTAGATAGTAGGGGAAAGTTAAATTTCAAGAATTGAGTGAGGGGAAGGGGCCCAAAAGAGAAAAACACAGGACTAGTCTTGAAAAGTGTCAAATTGTAGCAATAGGCTAGGTTTTGTAGAAAAATGATGAGTTTGAGGGATAGGAGTTATGGGAAGTGTTTATGAAGGTATAATAAGGATAGGGGAAGGTGTAATACTATCAGGATACAAGAATTGTTGATGATTTAACCATGGAGGTCATGAAACCAAGAAAAATGCCCTCAAAAACCCTAGATGGACAATGGAGTCATAGGCAAGGGAAAAACAAACTAATGAGATTAAGGGTAGGAAAAAGGATGGAAATGAGAGGCACAAGCCATTTGGAGTCTGTAGGAGTTACAAGGTGATCTTTAAATGGAAAAATGGTAGGATAGTGAAAAAAATTCCTCTAAGGATAATGAAGGCAGTGATATTTCTAAAACTCACATTGTTCATGGAATTTTGTTTTTAGAAATCTAGAACCAATATTTAGTCATCTACGGATAGTGAAAATTACTGATGACTAACATATTCTTCAAGAGACATAGATATCCATATTCCACATAAGAATGCTTCCTTCAATCAACTAGGTCATCTAGGGCTTCGTCAAATCCATCCCAAGTTCTTGAGCATATTCACATAGACCATGTTAGGGTTTCATACATCAAATCTCAAGTTTTTTTTACCATAAAATAGAGTTTATCTCAAACCATAATCATCAAATCCTTATGCACTAACTACCTAGGGTTTTCTCCATATCCTAGAATTCCTTTAGGTCTCTACCATCCTCTTCTTGCTTCCATCAAAAATGTCTCCATGGCGGTGATCTCCATGGCTTTTCTTCAGCCCAACTCTGATACCATGTTAATTTTTCATATGGCTACATTGATCTTTGTTTTGATATTTGCATTTATTTAAAAACACATTAAGTTCGCCCCATATCATTATATCATTATTCATATTTACACTATTAACCATCAACATATGCAACTATGTAGAAGTAGCAATAACAGCATCATCATATATGCAACAGAACATAAAGGAATAAAGGAAGAAAAGCATGCACACATAGAGACACCAGGATTGCTCTGAGACCAGGGAAAAACCCACTATGGGGAAAACCATTGCAAATTCTTCTTCTTAGATCGTCATCAAAATATTCAACAAACAAGAGTACAAAGATAGATGACTACAATGATCCATTGATCCATATCTGCATGATGCAACAAAAAAAACTAGAACATCCATAGCATTGAGATCCTTATTACCATTATGTTGAAGGATACTTGTATGCCACATTATGTGAGAATTTTTTATATTTTCATGCTGAAGGAGGGCCCATATGAGTGAGAGTTCCTATAGGATAACTTCTCCTAGAAATACATGCCACTCTAACTAGGGTATATCTTTTTAAGGACATATAATACACCATGTACTCACCATAATCTTACAAAATTTTATGAAGTGTCCTCACCACTCTTGACATCAGGCCCGAAGACGTAACCCGCAGTAGGTGAACTTTGTTATCAATGTGTGTGTGTTCTTTGATTAGATGGTTGTCATTATGTTTCCTCTTATTTAAAGCATGCACATGTGGTTTTTCATACTCGTTCACATATAATTATGCTAACATCACATAAGTAAAATATATTGGTTAATTTCGGTAGATGAGAGAATTTAGATCACTGCATAATCACTCTTAGAAACCCTATGGTAGCTTTTGTGACATTAATGGCGTCATCCTCCCCAAACAATTGAGCAATAACCATGAGGATAGGATGGATGAATTTTTTAAATGTAGGTACGTGAAAAGAGTCAACAATGGGTAAGGCTTGGTGGCCATGATCCAAAATCACCTGTAATAAAGACTTTTATTCCCCAGCTGAGAGGGAATTATAACTGTAGAATAACGTATTTCACTAAAATTTATAGAACTAGAGGAAAATTGGTATACCAAAGCCTTTTTAATATTTTTGGGGTTATCTCTAGAATTTTCACACTAGTAGATGATCTAAAGAAATGTTTATCTTCGAAATAGGATGCAATGAGGCATGAAACAAACTCTAGAAAATTATAGACAAATTGTACAATTTGGTAGTACAATCCTGACTCTACTACCCTAAAATGATCTCCCCCTTTAGATGGCGGTCATACATGTCGAACCGAAGGTCCGAAAGGTGGTAAGGGCATGGTGGGTCGTAGATTTGAGACTCTGTGTCCATAAGTGGTTCAATTTTAGATGAGGGTTTGGCCTCCTATGCTTTAGGATTTTTCGGAGTAGGTTTCTTCATTTTGAGCATGAGGATAAAATTATAAGTAGAAGACCTGTGGGTTACCTGCTTGACTGGCTGAAATTTGGAAGAATGACATTGAGGGGGCTATGGACTTGTCTGATAGGCGAACAACACCATAAACCAGTGGAGCAGCAAGAGGACTCGACTGTAGGAAATATAATTTTAAATTGAAATGACTAATGGGTTGGGCTTTTATGAGCAAGAGAAACAGTAATATGACATCAGGTGAGCTCATGAGGGGGTGACACATGGTGGAAGGTGAATGGGAGGGTGACAGGTTGAGACATGGATGGGATACCTTTACTATTTATTGCATGCTTGCTTGCTGACATTAATGGAACCTTGGAATATGGCGTGGCAGGTGTGGTCCCCACCAATATCCGGTGGATCAATGAGCAGGATTTGGGATCCAGCCAAGATCCCCCAGAGTTAATCTGAGTCGTTGATCTGCGTGATCGACTTTGTTGAATTTTCCCTTCTAGAGGGTGGTGCTAACACATTGGTCACGTCATTTCCCCCCGTAATGCCTCTAAGGGTTGGTTGCGCCACAATAAACATTTATTTGTCCCACACATGCTCAAATTTTAAGAAAGGGCCACACTTTCCATTTCCTTCATCTCTTCAATTGTTGTGCCCACTAAGAGAAACATTTTTCTGATCTTGCCTTCTGCCTAAGGGCGTCTAGTGAATTGCTAGCACCCAATTTTGTTCCCTTTTTCTAATCTAGGCATATATGTCCTTCTCTACAATAGGTTGAATACGGGACCATCTGACATGAATACAAAATAGGGGGTAGAAAAGATACTACCAAAGAAAATATTTTTCAGATGGTTTGTTAATTTGGTAGCTGTTGTGACCATCAACAACCCCCTTTTTTTTTAGTATTAGAAATAACACTAATAAATGGGGACCCTTCCACAAAAAAATCAAATATTAATATTTAAGTTTACTTTTTAAATAAAATATCAAAATAGAACTTGCTAAAACATGTAAATTTACCTTCCCATACTCTAAGCACATAAAACATCACAAATTATGAGTTTCCTTATAGAAAAAGCCCTACATGACTATTAGACTTAAGAAAAACTTTATATCGGAAAGACTCGAACATTAAGAGAAGCTTTAAATAAAATTGTTTTTATCGCATCGCAAAAAGGTTATAGTGGGCTTTATAGGAATCAATCCTTAAAAGTGTGATCTGCGAAAATGCGAGATCACAAAGCTTATCATTTCATAGCCTCTCGCAAATCGCTAATCGTGGCAGCCCAACATAATGATGATTTTAAATGATTGTAAGTTTTGCGATATTGTGATCTATAATATTGCAGAGAAAATCGCAAAATCGCTTTTATCGCAGATCAAAGGGCTCACAGTTCTAGGATAGTAACTCTCCGATATTTGATGCAAAGTTATGAGCATTAAAGTTTATCTTAACGGTCCATTAGTGTTCATTTATTTAAAACGACGCGGATCAAGGTAAAAGCACATCCGATGCAAGTTGATATTATTTTATATGATTTAGAATCAAAAGCTTTCTCGCCACCTTATTTTTGTCTTTCTATTTCATTATTGCATGTATTTACTATCATCTCTGTTCTTTGCTTGCAAATTTCAGGAAGAATACCCAGAACATAAACTACGGAGAAATGGTGAAGAAAGGCAAGGCTCCCACATCTGAAAAGCCAAAAATGACCCCATTATTCACAGACACCACATGTAGTAGAGACGCGGGGATATCTACCTGGGAAGCTATGTATCAGTTGTTAGAAAATGAGAACCTAAGAATTATGGAAGTTACAGCTACAACCGATGAAAACAACTCTTCTGAAGCATCCTTAACTGAGCTTGCATGCTCATTTCTACACCGCATTGCTGCGAGGCCAAAGATAATCCCCTACACTAATATGGTGAAATGGGTCATAGATCAAGCAAATTTATTTGATAGAGAGTTCAAGACGGGCAGTCAGCAAGTCATGGGGTCATTTACCCCAAACAATTTGAGACGTATGTACCATTTTCCAGAACCCCAAGCTATCTACAACAAGCAATTTGTAGAAAATTTCGCCAAAGAAAACGAAGACTTGGAAGAATTCACAAGGCACTGGTCAAACAATGAAGAAAGGTTAAAGAAGGAAAAAAATGTTATGTATTCTACTGGTTCTCTTTCTTCTCCTTACTATTTTTCCGCTGCAATGTTATGTAGACTGTTTGGGAAACCAAACATCGACAAGTTTTCATCAGAATGGTTACATTTGATAGATGCGACTGTTAATGCCACCATAATGAATTAGGCCCTGATTTTATTGGATAATTTAGCCTCTTCAATTGTAGCATACAGAAGTAAAAGAAGCTCTACTTTAAGGATTTACCCTCCTTTCTTTTTGAGCGCTTATGTCATGGATGCTATTTGTTTTGTTTCTGATTTTCCTATTATGGGATGGAAATGGACAGTGCAAATTCCACTTCCCATTTAGATTTATCACAAAGTATTGTGGGAATCCAATTTCATCCCACATTTCTTTAATATTTTCCATGGAGTTATGCTCCCTATTTATAAAATGATCTATAATCAAGCTATCCCAAGGTTTTCCCCATAAGTTGAAGTAGACATTCTCCCTATGGGAAGGTGGTTTGGGGAAGAATCATTCACATATATCAGAGTTTTCGGCAGCATTGCTTCACCCCATGTGCTACATTTTTACGTCCCCAACAAACTAATGGGCAGGGAAATACCTATCAGACCTGTGGTGTGGGGGGAATGACCAAGACACTGAAAGAATCTAAGAAAGCAATCTGGCCCCAATTTTCTGTAGTATGCGGAGCTTTTTCATTATCTGACTTAGGTCATGCCTTTAAAGAAGTTGATAATATGTTATGCCTGCAACTTCCAAAGTTCACGGGAAGGCAATATGATCCCTTTGGTGTTGTAAGTAATTTCACTACAAGTGTTAAAATAAAAGTGTTTTCCAATGAAGAAGATCCCTTTGACGATGTCTTTCTGCAGAAGAAAACTTTCAAAGAGGTTCTACATATGGCACGAACTCGGTTTGACCCAAAATAACTCCAGAAGTTTAACATTTACAGAAAACAAAGGTTATCAAAGGTCCCGTTGAACCAATTGTTCATCGAATATCCAAGGGAACCTACTCCTAGTGTTAGCATAAGTGGAAATTCAATACAAAAATCTAAATCCAGTGATCAATCCAAGAGTGAACACAGCAAAAGTGAAGGATCAGTCAAAGATACATCTCAATCTAAAGAAAAGCCTAGCCAACAAGTTTTGTCCCCAAAACAAACTGAAACTCCCACTCATTTTACAAAGCCAATTGTAGTGGATCTAGAGGGAGAATGGGAGAATTTTAATAAAGTAATCAACACTGAGGAACAAAGTACAGAGCTGTTGAAAAACTGCAATAAGTTAGCCACAGGAATGGAAGTTGAAGGGACTATCAATACTCAGGAAACGGAGCATATTCCTGTTGCTCCGTCATAAGAAATTGTACTAAGGATAGATGAAATTCCTTCTCTAGATGTATTTTATAGCCCTCAACATAAATTTGTCATTAGAAGGAAACGAAAGAAAAGAAAGCTAGAGGTTGTGCTCACTCCAGAAGTTGAACCTCTAGATGTTCTTTGGAAAGAACCCACTACAGACCCATCAGAAAATCTAACTAGGCTCTCTCAAATCACAGGAACATATGCTTTTGCAAAAATTGATAAAGCAGCAGAGGTTCAGTTACTACTTAGAGATAAAGAGGACAAGATTTTATTTTTTGAACAGCAGCTGCAACAAATCAGCATCAACAAAGAAACAGAGACACAGTTAGCAAAACTCCAGCAAGACTTCCATCAGATGCAATTAGATCATCAAACCAGTTTAGCCAATAAAGAAGAACAGATACAGACTATGATGGAACTGCATAAGGATGACCCCAAAATTGGGGAGTTTATCACAAAAACACTCGCTCTCAATTCTCAGCTAACACAACAGGAAGAATTATTCTGCCGGAAGATCTCGCAATGGAATTCCTATTGTGAAATAAGTGATAAGATTACAAATCAAGTCGTAGATTTACGACTTAATTATGATTCAATTCCTACGAAAGTTTCAAACTTCTTAGACTGGCAGAAATCAGAAGAAGGGAAAAGAGAATAATTTCCCATAATTGATGAATTGCATAAAGAGATGTTATTTGCGAGATGGGATTTCCAGCTTAAATAAGCAGAACAGGCGATTGGAGAGGCAGCAGAAGCAGCGAACAATATCATTGAGTGCATAAACGAAAATCTATACACAGCCAATTTGATAACAGAGACTACCCCAGGCTTCCTTCCAAAGGCACAACAGCTTCAAACAGAATGGAAACAAACAACAGAGGAAAAAGCAGAGATAATTAAACAGATAAATAGGTTAAACTGGGACACATACTGGTAGTACCTGGTAAAGCCACACAACCAATGCATGACCCTGAGTTGCCTCATAACCGCTGCCGAGAAAATGGTGCCAGCTCTTGCCAATGTCGTATTTACAGGATAGTTAAAAGCTGAAGTCAACCAACCGATGCTCTTGAAACCGATGTTGGATATTTTCAATCTAAAGGATCAGATGCTGAATTTATCATAGATACAATTTAGCTTTATTTTAGTTTATTTTTGCATAAAATGAGGCAGGTGGTTTAAACCTCCTCATCTATTTTTGTAATATTTATTTTTAGATTTCATAGAGTAGTATTTAAACCCCTCTCATGCATTTAGAGAGGGGTCCAGAGTTTTATCAAAAACAATTCTTCAGAACATGCACTTTTGCTCCTCTTGGAGGAAGTTTTGATGAAATATATGGAACGAGATTTTTATTTATATAATTTTGATATCTGCTATTGAAATGAAATTTTTTACTCTTAGTGGATGTTGAGTGATTTGAAGATAAATTTATATCGCTGCAGCTCATGAGTAGAACTTATTATCAATGGTATTTCTATCTCTTAATACTTTTTACTTATGTGCCAAGTGATAAATTATTTTTATTTATTGATATATGAAAGTCTGAATGTTTAGTTGTCATTATTACACTTTTGTATGGTGATAACTTATTTTTATGTTGAATATATGAATAAATCTTATGTGATATATTTCTCATAATTGTTTCGGCTAACTTTTTATACAAAACAATCATCTTTAATGGATTCTTTTCTCATAGTAATTGAATGATCTTTATTATCAATTGCTGTTAGAAATTATATCGCATAAGAAAAAGCTATTCCTGGGACAGTTAGATTTAGATGTTTTCTTTGATTCCAATAGATTGCATTTGATAGTTAAAAGATAGATTAGATTTAGAATAAGCATTCACCCCATTAAAACCTTAAAATAACAAAAACATCATCCCGTTAGTACATCCATCATAAATAGATTGGGAAACTGGTCCCATCATCCCCAGTCGGAGCCACTATTCCAAATGGAAAAGGAGTTGCTTTAAGTTCTGGACTGGGTGGTTATACTCATTGTTGTAGACCCGATTTTCGAGCCTTCAACATTTTTGGCGCTAGAAGGAGGGCCTGACTGTGAATGGAAATTAAATCTACATCTTCACACCATTCTAAGAGTAAAATTCCCTCACCATCTCCCTCAACTTCTGGTTCACATTCTGAATCTTCCATCACTCAACCAGAAGTTGAAAAGGAAAGCACATAGCACATTACCGAAATCCCAAACGAGCCAGATTTATCATCTTCAGATCCCCCTAAAGTACAAACTTTAATTCATAAGTTATAGGGAATTTCTTTATCTCAAGAGGAATCTGAATTTTCCCAAGGTAGTGTTACTTCTTATCTAACCCCGAATAAATGACTGACTAGAGCACAAAGCGAAAAGTTAGGAATCCCACCAGTTGAGTTTCCTTTACCGAGTCGTAAGAAAGCTAAGAAATCATCAACAGAATCTCAGAGTGAGATTTTATCATCATCTTCATCTAACATCTCATCCATATAATCACAAGTTCATTCATCCATCCCCCAACTCCATATCATGGTTGACACTGGTACAGGACCAAAATCCTCCTCTATCCAATCACCTTCAACTATTGCTACACCTCCTCCTACTCAAACCCCAATGATGGCATAGAGGCCATGGACCAATCCAAGAGCTGTAAGAATGCGTGCACCTTTAGCACAATTACCAGCTAATCTTGAGAAATGGCTTCCCAAGTTTAATCCTGATAATGGCCTATCAGTCGAAGAGAACATAAAAAATTTCATGCTCTCTATTAATTTAAATGGAGTAACAGAAGAGAACACAGTTGTACGATTATTTCCTTATACCTTAAAAGGAACATCAGGATCATGGTATTTTTCATTACCATCAGGCTCCATTAATAATTGGGATACTTTTTAAGATCAAGTTTTGACCAAATTTGGAGATGACCGATCTACAACAACTTTGATAAATGACCTCTCCAATTTGAAAATTGAACCAAGAGAACTAATCAAGGATTTCAATTCTCGCTTCAAAAAATTATTAAACAAAATACCAGAAACATCGAGGCCCAACAACGAAGTCCAAATTGAATGGTATATTTCTGCTTTGCCTTCAAATTCATCCATTTTTGTAGAGAGGGCTGCCAAGCTAACATTAGCTGAAAATATGAAAGAAGCAATAGTTGTAGAAAAACATATCCTAGCCTTAGAAAGGAAAAACGTTGTAGATGAACGAAAATATAAAAAATTTTCTTTTAGAGATGATCCTAAGAAAAAAAAATCAAAGGACCCATTCGACTTGGAATGGCTACAAAAAGTTTTGAAAACCATGTCTAATGAAATGGTTGATATTAAGAAACAAGTAGCAGAAACCTCTTCTAAAAAATATTTTAAACCCTTCAGGAGAAATCCTTCAAAT
This sequence comes from Pinus albicaulis, assembly GCA_034641835.2. NCBI lineage: Eukaryota > Viridiplantae > Streptophyta > Pinopsida > Pinales > Pinaceae > Pinus > Pinus albicaulis. The sequence continues at coordinate 1,151,624,145 of CM076570.1, forward strand.
GATTCAAAACCTCCAAATGATATAACAAATGTAGAATCGGAAGAAAAAAAAGAAGAAGAAGTTTCCAATGAGGAACAAACCGATGATGATGAAGTCATGGAATTACAAGGTATGTGGGACTTCATTCTTTCAGAAGAATAAGATCAAGATGTATTACCTATTACTACAAGAAGTATAAATCAACTTGATCCTCCACAACCTAATTCTAAACAGAAAAATCCAAGCCCAATTCCCAAGGACAAAATCGCAGGTAAGAAATCCTCATCAAGGGCTACTCGGACAAACCCAGTTCAACCTGATTCAACAACTCCATCTAAAATGCTTATCATCTCTAATGAAATGGAATATAGCATTGTTGAAGACATGAAGAAAACTAGGGCCAATATTACTTTTCATGACCTCAGCAAATTAAGGCATCAACAGAAATTGCTCTTGGAAGAGCTACATGCAGTAACTATTAAGCCTCTACCTCCAACTGTAATTTCACAAGCTACTAATGAAATGGGAAGACCTCCAATTGGAATGACTGGTAAAGTCGATCCAGATGACATCGCTTTGATTGGAGGAAGGTCGAAATCTCATACTCCACCACTTCTCCTTACTTTTGAAGTTTTCAATAAAAATTTACATAACTGTCTGGTAGATTCGGGTGCTTCATCTAATATTTTTCCTAAAGCATTTTGCGCAAAGTTAAATATCCAACCTAAAAAATCTGCAGTACGCATAGTGCAGTTGGATCAGTCTCAAGTCGAGGTTATCGGTGAACTTAATCAAGTAACCATAAGACTTTCATCAAACTCGAAGGTATGTCAAGTTATTGATATACTTGTCGCAGACATTCCTAAATTCTATGGACTAATCCTTAGCAGGGATTGGTCAGAGAAGCTTCATAGTTACTTTGCAACTAACTGGTCTCATATAAAGGTTGAACGAGAAAAACACCAAAAGTATATAGTGACAGAGTTAGAAGGAGAAAACGAGCCTATAGCATATAGCAACAATATAATTGGAAATTATTCTGCTGATTCATTCTTACAAAATTTCAATGCTCATACTTCACCTTTTTTAGAAAATTCCATTTTATCCCAGATAGAAAATTTCTCTCAAACAGATAGTTCTAGGTGCATTAATTTTGAAGATAGTCCTGTAAATAAAAATTTGTTTTGGAAATTATTTTTTGATGGTTCTAATTCTACTGATGGAGCAGGAGCAGGTTGTATATTAGTCAGTCCAAAAGGAGAGAAAACAATGCTAACATGTCGACTCGAGTTCGATTGTATGAACAATACTACTGAATATGAAGTGTTAGTTCAAGGGTTATACAAAGCAATTGAGCTTGATATTAAATATCTGCAAGTCTTTGGAGATTCTGAGATTGTTATCAAACAAGTTAGAAATACTATACATTGCCTGTCAGGACACTTGAAGCACTATCAATCGTTAGTTCAAGACCTGACTTCACACTTTATAGCATTCAATATTTCACCCATTCCCAGAATCCAAAATGCTAGTGCTGATCTCCTCACTAATGTAGCGTCCAAACTCATTCCAACAGAAGACTATAGTCCAGACAGATTCTCATTTGAATTGATCTTTAGACCCTCTATCCCAGATAACACTACCAATTGGAGAGTTTTCAACAATGACCCTGATATCGTAAGCTTTCTGACTTTGGAAGGGTATTACAATAATCAGATAATTGATGAAGACCAGCATGACAAGCAACTGAAACAAGGAAACAACAATAATGCTATACCCAAATCTGTAGTTAATCTAGAAGACCTATATGATTTAAAGGATAGATTTAAATGGTCCACCAATTCAAAACTCCAGAGTTCAAATCTAAGATATGAATTAGTAAATCTGGGGACTAATATAAAACCACAGAATATCAACCTAGGTCTTGGTCTAACACACGAGGACAAATTAGCTTTCATTCGATTGTTAAAACAATACACAAATGCCTTCGCCTTGAATTACGATGAACTCAAGACTTATGACACTTCAATTATACAGCATACAATTCCGATGATCTCTGATGACAAGCCAGTCTAGCAGAAATTGAGGAAAATCCATCCCAATTTGGAAAACCAGATTAAGTCTGAGTTGAAAAAATTACTTAAAGCCAAGATTATTTTTCCTGTTAGGCATTCTAGATGGGTTTCCAACATGGTACCAGTCAGAAATAAAAATGGAGAAATCCATATTTGTATTGACTTTTGAAATCTCAATAAGGCCTACCAAAAGGATAACTTTCCGCTACCCCCTATGGAACAAATCCTACAATCGATCACAGGGTCTGAACTGATGTCCTTTTAGATGGCTTCTCGGGGTATAATCAAATCTTAGTTCACCCATAAGATCAATTGAATACTACATATAGAATGAAATGGGGCACTTACGCATATCAAAAGATTCCATTTGGGTTGATTAATGTCGGTGCCACGTTTCAAAGAGCCATGGATATTGCATTTAAAGGATTAGTGAATAGGTCAGTGGTGATTTACTTAGATGACATAACAGTGTATTCTAAAAAACGCAGTAGTCACCTCAGATACTTAAAAAAAAATCTCCAACGATGTCAAAAACATGGGATCTCACTTAATCCAAAAAAATATTTTTTCACATTAAGTGAAGGGAAGCTTCTCAGATTTATAGTCTCTAAATCTGGAATCCATATCGACCAAGATAGGATTAAAGAAATTTGAGAGATATCCCTACCCCATAACAAAAAAGCAATGCAATCATTCCTTGGTCAAAACAATTTTGTCAAAATATTTGTCCCAGACTTCTCAAGAATCGTCTCACCTCTCCAAGCCATGATAAAGAAAAATTCTCTCTTCAAATGGGGTCAAGCAGAACATCAAGCATTTGACTTAATTAAGAAAGCGATTATAAATTCCCCATCTTTAGCAAAGCCAAAATTTTCTGATCCTTTCATTTTGTATACATTTCCCTCTGAGAAATCGTATGCTGCAATACTCACACAAGCCAATCAAGATAAAGCTGAAGCCCCAATTTCCTTCTTCAATTCAAACTTGCAAGGAGCTAAATTAAATTACTCAGACGTCGAGAAACAAGCTTATGCTGTATTCAAAGCAATCAAACACTTTAGACCTTTCCTTCTCAAGAGTCATACGAAAATAATAGTACCATTTCCAATGGTAAGAAACCTTCTGGTACAAAGAGATGTAGGCGAAAAGAGGGCAAACTGGGTCACATCCCTGCAAGAATATGATGCTGAAATTGAACCAGCAAACATTGTAAAAGGCCAAGGTTTTTGCAGGATGTTGGCTGGAGCACCACACTTGTCAAAAACGCAGTCTCCAAACAGTGAAGTACAAACATATGAGGTAAACCTAAACGAATTTGAATCAAGGTATGCAGATATCATGTTTTACTTAAAAAATGGATATGCTCCTCCACATTTGAATCATACAAAGAAAAAAGCCTTGAGGCTAAAAGCTAAACAATATCAAATTGTAAATGATGTACTCTTTAGAATGAATTATGATTTTGTTCTCCTTAGATGCCTTGAGAAATATGAAGCGGAAAAGTATTGCAGGAAATTCATGATGGACCAGCAGGCGGACACTACGCAGGAGATGCAACAACTCACAAAATCCTGCACGCAGGTTACTACTAACCAACGTTATTTAAGGATGCACATAACTATGTAAGGAAATGCCAGATCTGCCAGACTGCTGCTGGAAGACAAAAGAAACCATCATTGCCATTGCAGCCAGTCAACATTGATCAACCATTTGAACAATGGGGATTAGATATAAGAGGTGAGATTGTTCCTCATTCTTCTAAACAGCATAAGTATATCCTTACAGCTACTGACTATTTTACCAAGTGGGTAGAAGCAGTTCCGCTAAGGACAGCCAACTCTAAAAGTATCATTGAATTTATAGATCAATTTATAATTACCAGGTTTGGCTTACTTTCTGATTTAATGTTTGATAATGCATCATATTTCTCAGGTAATAGTATGACTGAATTTGCGCTCAAAATATATTTTAAGCTTAAATATTCTTCTAATTATTATCCGCAAGGAAATGGATTGGCTGAATCAACAAACAAAAACCTTATTAGGATCATTAAATGGACTATTGATCAAAATCATAGAAATTGGCATAAGTCTTTAACGTATGCTCTCTGGGCAGATCAAATAACTAAGAAAACTTCTATTGGCACTTCTCCTTTTAATTTAGTTTATGGGAAAGAAGTGTTCCTCCCAACAAATCTAGCTATTCCTTCTTTAGCCTTAGTTCAATTTATTTAGGAAACCCCTTCTTCATCCTTGCAATTAAGACAATTGCAGATCCTTAAACTTGAAGAAGAACGGGAAAAAGCTAGAATTATCCATGCGCATCATCAACAATTAGTAAAAGCTTCTTTTGATTCAAATTTGGCCTCTAGAAAAGATTTTCAGCTTGGAGACTTAGTATTAAAATGGGATAAAGCTCATGAAGATAAAGGCAAGCACACTAAATTCCAATGGATGTGGCTTGGACCATTTCAAATTGTCGAAATCATCGGTCCATCAACTTTCATGTTACAAGATTTAGTAGGGAAAAGAGAGTCTTTACCTGTTAATGGACAGATCCTTAAAAAATATTTCCCATAAAAGATAATCTCTTCTATTTTCTATAGATTATTGTTTTTGTTTTTGTTTTTCTTTGATAAATAAAACAAGTTGAGAATACTTACTTTTGGTTTTCATGAAAAGAATAGTGTCTCATATCAATTTTGTTTTTTCACTTGTATAAGTAGATATGGTTAGGAAAATTAATATTTATTTTTCAAACATAGGGTTAAGTGCTATCATTCTGAAAATTATAGATTGTTCTTTTGTTTCAACTATACAAGTTTTGGTTAGAATCAACTTTCACGAAGAAGTTTTCCTCATATCAGTCATAAAAGGTATCAATAACAAAACAAAAGATTCTCCACAGAAAAGCTATTCTTTCAAACTCTATAATTTTCGTCCTAAATAATTCTTAAGGAACTAATGAATTCCTCCCCACTTTAGGAAACTGTGAAATTCAAAAAGTGATCCTACTATGCACTTCAAACTTAAAGAATAAGAGGTCTCATCAAGAACCGACTTATCATGATCATAAAGGTTATAACTAACTGACATTACCAAACTGCATACCAAAACAGGGTAATGGCTTGAGATTGTTTCAATCAAAAGACAAGGGGTCTCATCACGAGGCAGCTTGTTCAATTAAGTTATAAATCAAGTGAATGGCACTGTCAATTTTGGCTACCAAACCAAGACATTGTTCTTTAAGAATTAAAAGAAAGAAAATAATATAAAATAAAACAAGCAATAATTATATATGAGGATTTATCTTTGAAAATTACATACTTCTCAAAGTGGGACACAGGATCATTACAGGATAACAAGTAACCCTATCGAGGCTATGGACACCTGCTGGCAGCAAAGGCTCTACCTACGACAAATGAGTACACATACACTGACCTATGGAGATGTTTTTTTTTTATCTTTACAAACCAAGTAATGAATGATATGAGTAAAATGACTAATTTTTGGGAGAAGATAATTAGAATAAATATAGTTAGAACAAAATGTTGTTGTTAATAAATAGCATTGTTTACCTTATATTTCTACAATGAAGTTTCATTTTCAAAACCATTTCTATTTTTAGAAGTTTTTAGAAAATTCAAAAAACCATTAGAGATAACCGGTTCTTCCGAGTGAATCGCCAATTGTTGTGACCATCAAAAACCCCCTTTTTTTTAGTATTAGCAATAACACTAATAAATGGGGACTCTTTCACAAAAAAATCAAATATTAATATTTAAGTTTACTTTTTAAATAAAATATCAAAATAGAACTTGCTAAAACATGTAAATTTACCTTCCCATAATCTAAGCACATAAAACATCACAAATTATGAGTTTCCTTATAGAAAAAGCGCTACATGACTATTAGACTTAAGAAAAACTTTATATCGGAAATACTCAAACATTAAGAGAAGCTTTAAATAAAACTTTTTTTATCGCATCGCAAAAAGATTATAGCGGGCATCCTTTATAGAAATCAATCCTTAAAAGTGTGATCCGCGAAAATGCGAGATCACAAAGCTTATCATTTCATAGCCTCTCGCAAATCGCTTATTGCGGCAGCCCAACATAATGATGATTTTAAACGATTGTAAGTTTTGCGATATTGCGATTTGCGATATTGCGAAGAAAATCGCAAAATCGCTTTTATCGCAGATCAAAGGGCTCACAGTTCTAGGATAGTAACTTTCCAATATTCGATGCAAAGTTATGAGCATTAAAGTTTAGCTTAACGGTCCATTAGTGTTCATTTATTTAAAACGATGCAGATCAAGGTAAAAGGACATCCGACACAAGTTAATATTATTTGATATGATTTAGAATTAAAAGCTTTCTCGCCACCTTATTTTTGTCTTTCTATTTCATTATTGCCTGTATTTACTATCATCTCTATTCTCTGCTTGCAACTTTCAGGAAGAATACCTAGAACGTAAGCTACAAAGAAATGGTGAAGAAAGACAAGTCCCCCGCATCTGAAAAGCTAGAAATGACCCCATTATTCACAGACACCACATGTAGTAGAGACGCAGGGATATCTACCTGGGAAGCTATGTATCATTTGTTAGAAAATGAGAACCCGAGGATTATGGAAGTTACAGCTACAACCGATGAAAACAACTCTTCTAAATCATCCTTAACTGAGCTTGCATGCTCGTTTCTACACCGCATTGCTGTGAGGCCAAAGATACTCCCCTACACTGATATGGTGAAATGGGTTATATATCAAGCGAATATATTTGATAGAGAGTTCAAGACGGCCAGTCAGCAAGTCATGGGGTCATTTACCCCAAACAATTTGAGACGTATGTACCATTTTCCAGAACTCCAAGCTATCTACAACAAGCAATTTGTAGAAAAGTTCGCCAAAGAAAACGAAGACTTGGAAGAATTCACAAGGCACTGATCAAACAATGAAGAAAGGTTAAAGAAGGGTAAAAATGGTATATATTCTACTGGTTCTCTTTCTTCTCCTTACTGTTTTGCCGCTGCAGTGTTATGTAGCCTGTTTGGGAAACCAAACATCGACAAGTTTTCATTAGAATGGTTACCTTTGCTAGATGTGGTTGTTAATGCCACCATAATGAATTGGGCCCAGATTTTATTGGATAATTTAGCCTCTTCAATTGTAGCATACAGAAGTAAAAGAAGCTCTACTTTAAGGATTTACCCTCCTTTCTTTTTGAGTGCTTATGTCATGGATGCTATTTTTTTTGTTTCCGATTTTCCTATTATGGGATGGAAATGGACAGTACAAAATCCACTTCCCATTCAGATTTATCACAAAGTATTGTAGGAATCCAATTTTATCCCACATTTCTTTAATATTTTCCATGGAGTTATGCTCCCTATTTATAAAATGATCTATAATCAAGTTATCCCAAGGTTTTCCCCATAAGCTGAAGTAGACATTCTCCCTGTGGGAAGGTGGTTTGGGAAAGAATCATTCACGTATATCAGAGTGTTCGACAGCATTGCTTCACCCCATGTGCTACCTTTTTACGTCCCCAAAAAACTAATGGGTAGGGAAATAGCCTATCAAACCTGTGGTGTGGGGGGAATGACCAAGACACTGAAAGAATCTAAGAAAGCAATCTAGCCCCAATTTCCTGTAGTATGCGGAGCTTTTGCATTATCTGACTTAGGTAATGCCTTTAAAGAAGTTGATAATATGTTATGCCTGCAACTACCAAAGTTCCAGGGAAGGCAATATGATCCCTTTGGTGTTGTAAGTAATTTCACTACAAGTGTTAAAATAAAAAAAAATTCCAATGAAGAAGATCCCTTTGACGATGTCTTTCTGCAGAAGAAAACTTTCAAAGAGGTTCTACATATGGCACGAATTCGGTTTGACCCAGAAGAACTCCAGAAGTTTAACATTTACAAAAAATAGAGATTATCAAAGGTCCCGTTGAACTAATTGTTCATCGAATATCCAAGGGAACCTACTCCCAGTGTTAGCATAAGTGGAAATTCAAAACAGAAATCTAAATCCAGTGATCAATCCAAGAGTGAACATAGCAAAAGTGAAGGATCAGTCAAAGATACATCTCAATCTAAAGAAAAGCTTGGCCAACATGTTTTGTCCCCAAAACAAACTGAAACTCCCACTCATTTTACAAAGAAAATTGCAGTGGATCTAGAGGGAGAATGGGAGAATTTTAATAAAGTAATCAACACTGAGGAACAAAGTACAGAGCCGTTGACAAACTACAATAAGTCAACTACAGGAATGGAATTTGAAGGGACTATCAATACTCAGGAAACGGAGCATATTCCTGTTGCTCCGTCATAAGAAATTGTACTAAGGATAGAGGAAATTCCTTCTCTAGATGTATTTTATATCCCTCAACATAAATTTTTCATTAGAAGGAAATGAAAGAAAAGAAAGCTAGAGTTTGTGCTCGCTCCAGAAGTTGAACCTATAGATGTTCTTTGGAAAGATCCCACTACAGACCCATCAGGAAATCTAACTAGGCTCTCTCAAATCACAGGAGCATATGCTTCTGCAAAAATTGATAAATCAGCAGAGGTTCAGTTACTACTTAGAGATAAAGAGGACAGGATTTTATTTTTGGAATAGCAACTGCAACAAGTCAGCATCAACAAAGAAACAGAGACATAGTTAGAAAAACTGTAGCAAGACTTCCATCAGAGGCAATTAGATCATCAAACCAGTTTAGCCAATAAAGAAGAACAGATACAGACTATGATGGAACTGCATAAGGATGACCCCAAAATTGGGGAGTTTATCACAGAAACACTTGCTCTCAATTCTCAGCTCTTACAACAGGAAGAATTATTCTGCCAGAAGATCTCGCAATGGAATTCCTATTGTGAAATAAGTGATAAGATTACAAATCAAGTCGTAGATTTATGACTTGATTATGATTCAATTCTTAAGAAAGTTTCAGACTTCTTAGACAGGCAGAAATTAGAAGAAGGGAAAAGAGCAGAATTGCCCAGAATTGATGAATCGCATAAAGAGATGTTATTTGCAAGATGGGATTTCCAGCTTAAAGAAGTAGAGCAGGCGATTTGAGAGGCAGCAGAAGCAGCGAACAATATCCTTGAGTGCATAAACGAAAATCTGTACACAGCCAATTTGATAACAGATACTACCCCAGGCTTCCTTCGAAAGGCACAACAGCTTCAAACAGAATGGAAACAAATAGCAGAGGAAAAAGAAGAGATAATTAAACAGATAAATAGGTTAAACTGGGACACATATTGGCGGTACCAGGTAAAGCCACACAGCCAATGCATGACCCTGAGTTTCCTCATAACCGCTGCCGAGAAAATGGTGCCATCTCTTGCCAATGTCGTATTTACAGGACAGTTAAAAGCTGAAGTCAACCAACCGACGCTCTTGAAACCGATGTTGGATATTTGCAATCTAAAGGATCAGATGTTGAATTTATCATAGATACAGTTTAGCTTTATTTTAGTTTATTTTTTCTTAAAATGAGGCAGGTGGTTTAAACCTCCTCATCTATTTTTGTAATATTTATTTTTAGATTTCATAGAGTAGTATTTAAACCCCTCTCATGCATTTAGATAGGGGTCCAGATTTTTATCAAAAACAATTCTTCAGAACATGCACTTTTGCTCCTCCTGGAGGAAGTTTTGATGAAATATATGGAACGAGATTTTTCTTTATATAAGTTTGATATCTACTATTGAAATTCACTTTTGTACTCTTAGTGGATGTTGAGTGATTTGAAGATAAATCTATATCGCTGCAGCTCATGAGTAGAACTTATTATCAATGGTATTTCTATCTCTTAATACTTTTTACTTATGTATGATAAATTATTTTTATTTATTGATATATGAAAGTCTGAATGTTTAGTTGTCATTACACTTTTGTATGGTGATAGCTTATTTTTATGTTGAATATATGAATAAATCTTATGTGATATATTTCTCATAATTGTTTGACTAACCTTATAAAGCAATCATCTTTAATGGATTCTTTTCTCATAGTAATTGAATGATCTGTTATCAATTCTTTGTTGAAATATATTCATATAAGAAAAAACTATTCTGGGACGGTTAGATTTAGATGTTTTCTTTGATTCCAATAGATTGCATTTGATAGTTAAAAGATAGATTAGATTTAGAATAAGCATTCACCCCATTAAAACCTTAAAATAACAAAAACATCATCCCGTTAGTACATCCATCATAAATAGATTGGGAAACTGGTCCCATCATCCCCAGTCGGAGCCACTATTCCAAATGGAAAAGGAGTTGCTTTAAGTTCTGGACTGGGTGGTTATACTCATTGTTGTAGACCCGATTTTCGAGCCTTCAACATTTTTGGCGCTAGAAGGAGGGCCTGACTGTGAATGGAAATTAAATCTACATCTTCACACCATTCTAAGAGTAAAATTCCCTCACCATCTCCCTCAACTTCTGGTTCACATTCTGAATCTTCCATCACTCAACCAGAAGTTGAAAAGGAAAGCACATAGCACATTACCGAAATCCCAAACGAGCCAGATTTATCATCTTCAGATCCCCCTAAAGTACAAACTTTAATTCATAAGTTATAGGGAATTTCTTTATCTCAAGAGGAATCTGAATTTTCCCAAGGTAGTGTTACTTCTTATCTAACCCCGAATAAATGACTGACTAGAGCACAAAGCGAAAAGTTAGGAATCCCACCAGTTGAGTTTCCTTTACCGAGTCGTAAGAAAGCTAAGAAATCATCAACAGAATCTCAGAGTGAGATTTTATCATCATCTTCATCTAACATCTCATCCATATCATCACAAGTTCATTCATCCATCCCCAAACTCCATATCGTGGTTCACACTGGTATAGGAGAAACATCCTCCTCTATCCAATCACCTTCAACTATTGCTACAAATCCTCCTACTCATACCCCAACGATGGCACAGAGGCCATGGACCAATCTAGGAGCTGTAAGAATGCCTGCACCTTTAGCACAATTACCATGAGAAATGGCTTCCCAATTTTAATCCTGATAATGGCCTATCAGCCGAAGATCACATAAACAATTTCATGCTCTCTGTTAATTTAAATGGAGTAACAGAAGAGAACGCAGTTGTACAATTATTTCCTTATACCTTAAAAGGAACAGTAGGATCATGGTATTTTTCATTACCATCAAGCTCCATTAATAACTGGGATACTTTTCAAGATCAATTTTTGACCAAATTTGGAGATGACCGATCTATAGTAACTTTGATAAATGACCTCTCCAATTTGAAAATTGAACCAAGAGAACCAATCAAGGATTTCAATTCTCGCTTCAACAAATTATTAAACAAAATACCAGAAATATCGAGGCCCAGCAACGAAGTCCAAATTGAATGGTATATTTCTGCTTTGCCTTCAAATTCATCCATTTTTGTAGATAGGGCTACCAAGCTAACATTAGCTAAAAATATGAAAGAAGCAATAGCTGTAGAAAAATGTATCCTAGCTGTAGAAAATAAAAATGTTGTAGATGAACGAAAATCTAAAAAAGTTTCTTTTAGAGATGATCCTAAGAAAAAACAATCAAAGGACCCATTCGACTTGGAATGGTTACAAAAAGTTTTGAAAACCATGTCTAATGAAATGGTTGATATTAAGAAACAAGTAGCAGAAACCTCTTCTAAAAAATCTTTCAAACCCTTCAGGAGAAATCCTTCAAACGATTCGAAACCTCCAAATGATATAACAAATGCAGAATCGGAAGAAGAAAAAGAAGAAGAAGTTTCCAATGAGGAACAAACCAATGATGATGAAGTCATGGAATTACAAGGTATGTGGGACTTCATTATTCCAGAAGAAGAAGATCAAGATGTATTACCTGTTACTACAAGAAGTAGAAATCAACTTGATCCTCCACAACCTAATTCTAAATAGAAAAATCCAAGCCCAACTCCCAAGGACAAAATCGTAGGTAAGAAATCCTCATCAAGGGCTACTCAGACAAACCTAGTTCAACCTGATTCAACAACTCCATCTAAAATGCTCATCATCTTTGATGAAATGGAATATAACATTGTTGAAGACATGAAGAAAACTAGGGCCAATATTACTTTTCATGAGCTCAACAAATTAAAGCATCAACAGAAATTGCTCTTGAAAGAGCTACATGCAGTACCTATTAAGCCTCTATCTCTAGCTGTAATTTCACAAGCTACTATCGAAATGGGAAGATCTCCGATTGGAATGACTGATAAATTCAATCCAGATGACATCGCTTTGATTGGAGGAAGGTCGAAATCTCATACTCCACCACTTCTCCTTACTTTTGAAGTTTTCAATAAAAATCTACATAACTATCTGGTAGATTTAGGTGCTTCATCTAATATTTTGCCTAAAGCAGTTTGCGCAAAGTTAAATATCCAACCTCAGAAATCTGCAGTATGCATGGTGCAGTTGGATCAGTCTCAAGTCGAGGTTATCGGTGAACTTAATCAAGTAACCATAAGACTTTCATCAAACCCGAAGGTATGTCAAGTTATTGATATACTTGTCGCAGACATTCCTAAATTCTATGGACTAATCCTTAGCAGGAATTGGTCAGAGAAGCTTCACGGTTACTTTGCGAATGATTGGTATCATATATGGCTCCCTTACAATGGTAAACCAAATCAGATAAAGGTTGAACGAGAAAAACACCAAAAGTATATAGTGACAGAGTTAGAAGGAGAAAACGAGCCTGTAGCATATAGCAGCAATATAATTGGAAATTATTCTGCTAATTCATTCTTAGGAAATTTCAATGCTCATACTTCACCTTTTTTAGAAAATTCCGTTTTATCCCAGATAGAAAATTTCTCTCAAACAGATAGTTCTAGGTGCATTAATTTTGAAGATAGTCCTATAAATAAAACTTTGTTTTGGAAATTATTTTTTGATGGTTCTAAGTCTACTGATGGAGCAGGAGCAGGTTGTATATTAGTCAGTCCAAAAGGAGAGAAAACCATGCTGACATGTAGACTCAAGTTCGATTGTATGAACAATACTGCTGAATATGAAGTGTTAGTTCAAGGGTTATTAAAAGCAATTGAGCTTGATATTAAATATCTGCAAGTCTTTGGAGATTCTGATATTGTTATCAAACAAGTAAGAAATACTATACATTGCCTATCAGGACACTTGAAGCACTATCAATCGTTAGTTCAAGACATGACTTCACAGTTTATAGCATTTAATATTTTACCCATTCCCAGAATCCAAAATGCTAGTGCTGATCTCCTCGCTAATGTAGCTTCCAAACTCATTCCAACAGAAGACTATAGTCCAAACAGATTCTCAGTTGAATTGATCTTTATACCCTCTATCCTAGATAACATTATCAATTAGAGAGTTTTCAACAATGACCTTGATATCGTAAGCTTTCTGACTTCATAAGGGTATTACAATAATCAGATAATTGATGAAGACCAGCATGACAAGCAACTGAAATAAGGAAACAACAATAACGCTATACCCAAATCCGTAGTTAAGCTGGAAGACCTATATAATTTAAAGGATAGATTTAAATGGTCCACCAATTCAAAACTCCAGAGTTCAAATCTAAGATATGAATTAGTAAATCTGGGGACTGATATAAAACCACAGAATATCAACCTAGGTCTTGGTCTAACACACGAGGAAAAATTAGCTTTCATTCGATTGTTAAAACAATTCACAAATGTCTTCGCCTAGAATTACGATGAACTCAAGACTTATGACACTTCAATTATACAACATACAACTCCGATGATCTCTGATGACAAGCCAGTGCAACAGAAATTGAGGAAAATCCATCCCAATTTGGAAAACTAGATTAAGTCTGAGTTGAAAAAATTACTTAAAGCCAAGATTATTTTTCCTGTTAGGCATTCTAGATGGGTTCCAACATGGTACCAGTCATAAAGAAAAATGGAGAAATCCGAATTTGTATTGACTTTCGAAATCTCAATAAGGCCTGCCAAAAGGATAACTTTCCACTACCCCCTATGGAACAAATCCTACAATCAGTCGCAGGGTCTAAACTGATGTCCTTTTTAGATGGCTTCTCAGGGTATAATCAAATCTTAGTTCACCTAGAAGATCAATTGAAGACTACATTTAGAACGAAATGGGGCACTTACGCATATCAAAAGATGCCATTTGGGTTGATTAATGGCGATGCCACATTTCAAAGAGCCATGGATATTGCATTTAAAGGATTAGTGAATAAGCAAGTGGTGATTTACTTAGATGACATAACAGTGTATTCTAAAAAACGCAGTAGTCACCTCAGAGACTTAAAACAGATTCTCCAACGATGTCAAAAATATGGGATCTCACTTAATCCAAAAAAATATTTTTTCGCATTAAGTGAAGGGAAGTTTCTCAGATTTATAGTCTCTAAATCTAGAATCCATATCGACCCAGATAGGATTAAGGAAATTTCTGAGATATCCCTACCCCATAAAAAAAAATTAAAAAAAAAAATGCAATCATTCCTTGGTCAAATCAATTTTGTTAAAATATTTGTCCCAGACTTCTCAAGAATCGTCTCACCTCTCCAAGCCATGATAAAGAAATATTCTCTCTTCAAATGGTGTCAGGTAGAACATCAAGCATTTGACTTGATTAAGCAAGCGATTATAAATTCCCCTTCTTTAGCAAATCCAAACTTTCTGATCCTTTCACTTTGTATACATTTTCCTCTGAGAAATCGTATGCTGCAATACTCACACAAGCCAATCAAGATAAAGCTGAAGCCCCAATTGCCTTCTTCAGTTCAAACTTGCAAGGAGCTGAATTAAATTACTCAGACGTCGAGAAAAAATCTTATGCTATATTCAAAGCAATCAAACACTTTAGACCTTTCCTTCTCAAGACTCATATGAAAATAATAGTACCATTTCCAGCGGTAAGAAATATTTTGGTACAAAGAGATGTAGGCGAAAAGAGAGCAAATTGGGTCACATCCCTGCAAGAATATGATGTTGAAATTAAACCAGCAAACATTGTAAAAGGTCAAGGTTTTTGCAGGATGTTGGCTGGAGCATCACACTTGTCAGAAATGCAGTCTCCAGACAGTGAAGTACAAATGTATGAGGTAAACCTAAACGAATCTGAATCAAGGTATGCAGATATCATGTTTTACTTAAAAAATGGATATGCTCCTCCACATTTGAATCATACAAAGAAAAGAGCCTTGAGGCTAAAAGCTAAACAATATCAAATTGTAAATGATGTACTCTTTAGAATGAATTATGATTTTGTTCTCCTAAGATGCCTTGAGAAATTTGAAGCGGAAAAAGTATTGCAAGAACTTCATGATGGACCAGCAGGCGAACACTACGCAGGAGATGCAACAGCTCACAAAATCCTACACGCAGGTTACTACTGGCCAACGTTATTTAAGGATGCACATAACTATGTAAGGAAATGCCAGATCTACCAAACTACTACTAGAAGACAAAAGAAACCATCATTGCCATTGTAGCGAATCAACATTGATCAGACATTTGAACAATGGGTATTAGATATATTAGGTGAGATTGTTCCTCATTCTTCTAAACAGCATAAGTATATCCTTACAGATATCGACTATTTTACCAAGTGGGTAGAAGCAGTTCCGCTAAAGACAGCCAACTCTAAAAGTATCATCGAATTCATAGATCAATTTATAATTACCAGGTTTGGCTTACTTTCTGCTTTAATGTTTGATAATGCATCATATTTCTCAGGTAATAGTATGACTAAATTTGTGCTCAAAAGAGGTTTTAAGCTTAAATATTTTGCTAATTATTATCCGCAAGGAAATGGATTGGCTTAATCAACAAACAAAAACCTTATTGGGATCATTAAATGGACTATTGATCAAAATCATAGAAACTGGCATAAGTCTTTAACGTATGCTCTTTGGGTAGATCGAATAACTAAGAAAACTTCTATTGGCACTTCTCCTTTTAATTTAGTTTATGGGAAGGAAGTGTTCCTCCCAACAAATCTAGCTATTCCTTCTTTAGCCTTAGTTCAATTTATTGAAGAAACCCCTTCTTCATCCTTGCAATTAAGACAATTGCAGATCCTTAAACTTGAAGAAGAACGGGAAAAAGCTAGAATTATCCATGCGCATCATCAACAATTAGTAAAAGCTTCTTTTGATTAAAACTTGGCCTCTAGAAAAGATTTTCAGCTTGGAGACTTAGTATTAAAATGGGATAAAGCTCATGAAGATAAAGGCAAGCACACTAAATTCCAACGGATGTGGCTTGGACCATTTCAAATTGTCAAAATCATCGGTCCATCAACTTTCATGTTACAAGATTTAGCAGGGAAAAGAGAGTCTTTACCTGTTAATGGACATATCCTTAAAAAATATTTCCCATAAAAGATAATCTCTTCTATTTTCTATAGATTATTGTTTTTGTTTTAGTTTTTCTTTGATAAATAAAACAAGTTGAGAATACTTACTTTTGGTTTTCAAGAAAATAATATTGTCTCATATCAATTTTGTTTTTTCACTTGTATAAGTAGATATGGTTAGGAAAATTAATCTTTATTTTTTAAACATAGGGTTAAGTTCTATCATTCTGAAAATTATAGATTGTTCTTTTGTTTCAACTATACAAGTTTTGGTTAGAATCAACTTTCAAGAAGAATTTTTCCTCATATCAGTCATAAATGGTATCAATAACAAAACAAAAGATTCTCCACAGAAAAGCTATTCTTTCAAACTCTATAATTGTCGTACTAAATAATTCTTAAGGAACTAATGAATTCCTCCCCACTTTAGGAAACTGTGAGATTCAAAGAGTAATCCTACTGTTAGCACTCAAATCTACCTCAGGCTGAAATGAAGTAAAACTCAAGGCTACATCAAACCACGCTCAGCCTCGTAGCTAGCCCTACGAGGACAGGAGAGGGCTCTCTCCGTCAATCTCGAGAAAATAAGCAATAAGATGCGAGATGACTTACAATAAGAACTGATTTTAGGCTAGTAAAGAGATAGGTATGTTTGGTTTTTGGTTTTTTGGGTTTTTGCTGGAGAAATGGAAAACAAATTTTGGGTCCGGGGATAAGGTCAGACCTTTGCAGAGTTCGAGCTGGGGCGAGGTAGGTGATGATCTTGATGCTTTAAATTGGATATATGGATAGATTAGACCGACGAGGAGCTGAAGAGGGCAAAGAAGAACTTGGATCCTCTCCAAACAGCTGAAAACATATAGAACTAATTGAATTCAAAGGCCAAGCACTGTAAACAATGGATTCAACCTTATTTCACTCATTCAACTTAGTTCAGAAGCATAATGAAAGGATGGCATACATTAAACATGAAGAAACTTACAGTAAACAAAGAAGAAACACCATAAAGAACAGAACACCACAAGGATCCCAACAAGTGCCGCAAAACCTCTGATCCTTCCTTAGCCAAAATATGAAAAAGTATGTACAATGATATCAAAACCTCCCAAGAGTCCAACCTCTCCAACCCCTGAAAATGATTGAGAAATTACAATATATAGATCACTCTAACACCTTTCCCCACCTCTAGGGGTCGAAT
Source organism: Pinus albicaulis (assembly GCA_034641835.2). Taxonomy (NCBI): domain Eukaryota; kingdom Viridiplantae; phylum Streptophyta; class Pinopsida; order Pinales; family Pinaceae; genus Pinus; species Pinus albicaulis. Next base: position 1,151,641,759 of record CM076570.1, read on the forward strand.
TCCCTCTTCAGGGATCAGTTTCAACCAATTCTATTCATGGAACTACAATCTAGGCGGCTAACCACTTGCCTCTAAAAGAGTGGAAACTGATCCATTACATGATTTTTTACTCATTTGAGAGTGAATCTTCTAGAAGAGATAAAAACAAGCCAAAGTTACATGCCAAACATGAATTTACATCATAAAAACTCTATCCATAATCAAAACTGGTCCATAATAGGCGAAATACTGAGCTGGCAGCTGAAAATTCAGAAAAATTTCTAGGTGGGTCGCTCCTGAACTGCGTGGGTCGCTCATGTTCCAGGCTGATTTTGAGGTAGCTCCCGGCATCCAAATTGAGCTCATGATAGCTCGTTGGAAAGCCCTGGATGTCTAATTTCCAACCCAAGTGGAATTTCTGAATTTGGAGTTGATTTGACCCTCCAAAACCTCATTCTCCCAGAGTTACTTCCTGCTGGTGCAAAAGGTGGCAGCAAGGTGGTTTTCATGGTGTTTTTGAGCTGTTTGACCATCCAGATTTTGTTGAAATGCTAAGTTGACTTCAGAGGATGCATAATTAACCATGAAAAATCCAAAAATGTAAAAATATTCTCCAGCAAGTGTCTCAAAAAAAAGCGAGCGCATGAGCGCGCGACCCACGTAGCTGCAAAACCTGTTTTTAAGACCAAAAATTTGAAAATGAAAAAATTTTCTCCGAATTTGCCCAAATTCGGAGCGGAGGTCCTACATCATGTGTCTTGCCCAGTCAATGAAGCCTCGGCCAAAATCCGAAGTGGATTAGGCCTTTTCCGCCGTCGAAGTGCCTTGTGCAACCTCCTCTTCATGATCTTCATCCTCGCTTTGCAAACATGCATGCGAGCCCAGTAATGGCCTTTCATGTGGCGAAGCATGTCTTTGTCTCGATTGGCCTTCGCCAACATCTTCTCCAGATGTATATTTACCCGCGTGAGTACAGTATCTCTGTCAGCTGGTGTCATGTCACCGGGCCTCTTTCGATTCCACTGTCTGTCCTCACGGATTTGGCGCACCTCATAAAATGTGAGCTCATCCTCGAGCTGTTTGTTGCGCTGTTCCAAATAGTTAATCACCCACTGAGCCTTCTGCAATTGGTCTTTCAGCTGGTCATTCTCGGCCCTTTGCTCCTGGATGACTTCCCTCAGCTTCGAGCTAGGAGAGCCCATATCAACATCAATGACTGTCATATCGGTGTCCCGGCCTCCTGATGGGCCCTCATCATGCATGGGCCTCTTGCCCCTGTCTTGTACCTGTACCTGCACTGGAGAAGAAAACGAGACCCTTTCCACATCACGTGGAGATAATACTCACCGTGTCGATGAAGTCGGCAGGACCCCTTCCACCTCACGTGGAGATAGTACCCGCCGTGTCGCTGCAAATAAGGCCTTGTGGCCTCGCTGATATGTCTGAACCAAAGGAGTAATGATATGCTCAACCTCAAGCATGTCCGGCTGGTGTGAGGGCTCTCCTGCATCATGAACTGCCTCGGGAGGCTGCTGTGGCACTCTGAAAAAGTCTCTGGAAATGAAATCCTCCCAAGTGATGCCCTGCTCCGCCAACTGATGTAACACCAAGATTTTGATCAAAGTGAAATGGTATATACTCCTATACTGCTGCACTGGGCTCGTCTTCTTCTGCACAAATGTCACCATCCTCTCTATGTTGCGGTGTATGAAATACGGAATATTCATCATACGCACCCTTGTGAAGTGCATCAGCAAATGAACATGGTATGAGAAAAGACGAGCATATCTGCCCTCACAACTAAAATACTGAATAATGAGCCTCATGAGCGGTGCATACTCATCTCTCAAGAATCTGAATGGAAAAACTCTACTCAAGTAAGCCTTATATCCAGTTTTAATGTATGGCTCATAGTGAAATTTCTCTAACTTCTTACCCTTGCTCCATTCCTCGCCTATGTTCGGTATACCAGTGGCTTGAGCAATAGTCAAAGGTGATACAATGAAATCAACCCCAGCAAGGCTTACCCGATCACCCCGTAAATGAAGAACAAACAGACGGGCCAATTCACGATGAGGCCGGGTTTGTGCAACCATCTCACAAAATCTGAAACATGACAAGAATCGAAAACAATCCATAGCTAATGGACATGCCTGCAACCGAGCCAAAGAATTAGGCTCCTCTCTGCGATGATCACCACTTCTATGTTCTCTGCGGGACCCCCGTGGCACATTACCTTCAGTCACCGAATCACTGCCTGACCCTGGCTCATATTCTGACTCTGTCTCTGACATATCTCTGATCAAACTTTTGGCAATGTGTATACTGATATGAATGCAGTGAAAGAAAAATTAGGATGTATGTTTTAACACCCAACCAATATTCCCATCGTCAAAGCACCATCAAGGAATCAAATCATGTATAAAATCTCAGCTTTAAATAGATTGGAAAAGGCACAATCTCTGTCTTGAATGCAAGTGAAATTTTGACCAAATAAGAGCAGGCAACCTTCAAAAGTTTGAACACATCTAGACAAAAGGAGGGCATGGCATCAATAAAATGTGTTTGTTTATGAGTAATAACCACAAAGGTCTCAATGGGTAGTTTGAAACAAAGTCATGAGCATATTTTTACATTGGACAGTGAGACTCCTTACAAACACAGCCACCATGGCACAAAGGGTTTAAACATGGTATAATGATAGCAATGGTTGCAGTGGCATAATGGGCATGAGAGAAAATTGATATTATATGTAAAGCTGGATGTATCACTGTCATGAGATAACAAATAAACTCTTTCAACCATTCATTTCTATTTTAAAACCCTGAAAATAAGAATGCTATGACAGTGGGTTTTAAATCCTCGGTTTGAGCATTTGAGACCACCAATGATGCCACAAGTGTGTTCAAAAACATCAAGCAAATGATAGAAACCTGTTTGAAGACAAGTTGAGTCGATTCCAAGCAAAACTGGGCGCTCAAACTAAATTTCGAAACCCTGTGTCTGCGTGGGTCGCGCTGCTCCTGCGTGGGTCGCTCGGCCCAGGTGGGTCGCTCCCCTTGTAAACTTACACTGCTGAACTGACCTGCGTGGGTCGCTCTGCCCAGGTGGGTCGCTCTGCCTCCACGTGGGTCGCTCGGCCCAATCAACACTGCCCACGCAACTCACAACTCTGAAATCGGCCCTCCACTCTTCAAACACGATTTGGGAGATATGAATTGGTTCAAATGAAACTTGTTTGGCTTATATACATGTCACAAATATCTTCACAATCAGATTTTATTTCAAATCCAATTTCAAACCCATATTACAAATGTTTTTGTAATTTCACTTTTGGTTTTTCAAATACAAACTTCCTTTGGCTTTTTTTTGAGGTCGATACTAATGATTTTGCTGTCTTCTTGCAGGGATATGGCTATCTTGGCTAGAGAAGAGACCAGGGGTCTGCTTTTGACTGTCTTTATGGCGGAACAATTACAATTTATTACAAAATGATAATGACAAATTTCTAGTTCCAAAACAGAGTTTTGGACTAGAAATACATTTTTTTTTTTTTAAATTGTTGATGATAATAAAAATAAAAATCACAAATGCTGAACTTTCCTCACCTTGCAGGCTTTATGACTAATATATAAATGACTTAAAAACCCTAGACACCAAGACCTAGGACACTTATTGACATTTTAAATGACCATATATGTAATGACAACGACTATGAATAATTTTTTGAGGAAAATTTTTAAAATAGCGCTGCAGGTATAAACATGAGGAAACATAGGACGACAAACCCCTTCGTCAGTTCATGACATGATCCTAGTGAAATGCAACAAAGTGGAACAAGCGAGACACCTAATAATGAATATGCAAAAGACGAAATGATCACTGACGGAGGGCTGCAAGGGCCGACTCTAACACCTACTATGCACTTCAAACTTAAAGAATAAGAGGTCTCATTGAGAACCGGCTTATCATGATCATAAATATTATAACTAACTGACATTACCAAACTGCATACCAAAACAGGGTAATGGCTTGAGATTGTTTCAATCAAAAGACAAGGGGTCTCATCACGAGGCAGCTTGTTCAGTTAAGTTATAAATCAAGTGAATGGCACTGTCAATTTTGGCTACCAAACCAAGACATTGTTCTTTAAGAATTAAAAGAAAGAAAATAATATAAAATAAAACAGGCAATAAGTGTATATGAGGATTTATCTTTGAAAATTGTATACTTCTCAAAGTGGGACATAGGATCATTACTGGATAACAGGTAACCCTATCGAGGCTAAGGACGCCTGCTGGCAGCAGAGGCTCTACCTATGACAAATGAGTACACATAAACTGACCTATGGAGATGTTTTTGTTTTTATCTTTACAAACCAAGAAATGACTGATATGAGTAAAATGACTAATTTTTGGGAGAAGATAATCAGAATAAATATAGTTAGAACAAAATGTTGTTGTTAATAAATAGCATTGTTTACCTTATATTTCTACAATGAAGTTTCATTTTCAAAACCATTTCTATTTTTAGAAGTTTTTAGAAAATTCAAAAACCATCAGAGATAATTGGTTCTTCCGAGTGAATCACCAATTGTTGTGACCATCAACAACCCCCTTTTTTTTTAGTATTAGCAATAACACTAATAAATGGGGACCCTTCCACAAAAAAAATCAAATATTAATATTTAAGTTTACTTTTTAAATAAAATATCAAAATAGAACTTGCTAAAACATGTAAATTTACCTTCCCATACTCTAAGTGCATAAAACATCACAAATTATGAGTTTCCTTATAGAAAAAGCGCTACATGACTATTAGACTTAAGAAAAACTTTATATCCGAAAGACTCTAATGTTAAGAGAAGCTTTAAATAAAACTGTTTTTATTGCATCGCAAAAAGGTTATAGAGGGAATCCTTTATAGAAATCACTCCTTAAAAGTGTGATCCGCGAAAATGCAAGATCACAAAGCTTATCATTTCATAGCCTCTCGAAAATTGCTTATCGCGGCAACCCAACATAATGATGATTTTAAATGATTGTAAGTTTTGCGATATTGTGATCTGCAATATTGCGAAGCAAATCGAAAATCGCTTTTATCGCAGATCAAAGGGCTCACAGTTCTAGGATAGTAACTTTCCGATATTCGATGCAAAGTTATGAGCATTAAATTTTAGCTTAATGGTCCATTACTGTTCATTTATTTAAAACGATGCGAATCAAGGTAAAAGGACATCCGACGCAAGTTGATATTATTTGATATGATTTAGAATTAAAAGCTTTCTCGTCACCTTATTTTTGTCTTTATATTTCATTATTGCCTGTATTTACTATTATCTATGTTCTCTGCTTGCAACTTTCAAGAAGAATACCCAGAATGTAAACTACAAAGAAATGGTGAAGAAAGGCAAGGCCCCCGTGTCTGAAATGACCCCATTATTCACAGACACCACATGTAGTAGAGACGCAAGGATATCTACCTAGGAAGCTATGTATCAGTTGTTATAAAATGAGAACCTGAGGATAATGGAAGTTATAGCTACAGCCGATGAAAACAGCTCCTCTGAAGCATCCTTAACTGAGCTTGCATGCTCGTTTCTACACCGCATTGCTGCGAGGCCAAAGATACTCCCCTACACTGATATGGTGAAATGGGTTATAGATCAAGTGGATATATCTGATACAGAGTTCAAGAAGGCCAGTCAGCAAGTAATGGGGTCATTTACCCCAAACAATTTGAGACGTATGTACCATTTGCCAGAACCCCAGGCTATCTACAACAAGCAATTTGTAGAAAAGTTCGCCAAAGAAAATGAAGACTTGGAAGAATTCACAAGGCACTGGTCAAACAATGAAGAAAGGTTGAAGAAGGATAAAAATGGTATGTATTCTACTGGTTCTCTTTCTTCTCCTTACTGTTTTTCCGCTGCAATGTTATGTAGAATGTTTGGGAAACCAAACATCGACAAGTTTTCATCAGAATGGTTACCTTTGCTAGATGTAGTTGTTAATGCCACCATAATGAATTAGGCCCAGATTTTATCAGATAATTTAGCCTCTACAATTGTAGCATACAGAAGTAAAAGAAGCTCTACTTTAAGGATTTACCCTCCTTTCTTTTTGAGCGCTTATGTCATGGATGCTATTTATTTTTTTTCCAATTTTCCTATTATGGGATGGAAATGGATAGTAAAAAATCCACTTCCCATTCATATTTATCACAAATTATTGTGGGAATCCAATTTCATCCCACATTTCTTTAAGATTTGCCATGGATTTATGCTCCCTATTTATAAAATGATCTATAATCAAGCTATCCCAAGGTTTTCCCCAAAAGCTGAAGTAGACATTCTCCCTGTGGGAAGGTGGTTTGGGGAAGAATCATTCATGTATATCAAAGTGTTCTGTAGCATTGCTTCACCCCATGTGCTACCTTTTTACGTCCCTGACAAACTAATGGGTAGGGAAATAGCCTATCAGACCTATGGTGTGGGGGGAATGACCAAGACACTGAAATAATCTAAGAAAGCCATCTGGCCCCAATTTCCTGTAGTATGCGGAGCTTTTGCATTGTCTAACTTAGGTCATGCCTTTAAAGAAGTTGATAATATGTTATGCCTGCAACTACCAAAGTTCCCGGGAAGGCAATATGATCCCTTTGGTGTTGTAAGTAATTTCACTACAAGTGTTAAAATAAAAGTGTTTTCCAATGAAGAATATCCCTTTGACGATGTCTTTCTGCAGAAGAACACTTTCAAAGAGGTTCTACATATGGCACGAATTCGGATTGACCCAGAATAACTCCAAAAGTTTAACATTTACAGAAAACAGAGGTTATCAAAGGTCCCGTTGAACCAATTGTTCATCGAATCTCCAAGGGAACCTACTCCCAGTGTTAGCATAAGTGGAAATTCAAAACAAAAATCTAAATCCAATGATCAGTCCAAGAGTGAACATAGCAGAAGTGAAGGATCAGTCAAAGATACATCTCAATCTAAAGAAAAGCCTGGCCAGCAAGTTTTGTCCCCAAAAAAAACTGAAACTCCCACTCATTTTACAAAGCCAGTTGTAGTGGATCTAGAGGGAGAATGGGAGAATTTTAATAAAGTAATCAACACTGAGGAACAAAGCACAGAGCCGTTGACAAACTGCAATAAGTCAGCTATAGGAATGGAAGTTGAAGGGACTATCAATACTCAGGAAACAAAGCATATTCCTGTTTCTCCGTCATCAGAAATTGTACTAAGGATAGAGGAAATTTCTCCTCTATATGTATTTTATAGACCTCAACATAAATATGTCATCAGAAGGCAACGAAAGAAAAGAAAGTTATAGGCTTTGCTCGCTCCAGAATTTGAACCTCTAGATGTTCTTTGGAAAGATCCCACTACAGACCCATCAGAAAATCTAACTAGGCTCTCTCAAATCACAGGAGCATATGCTTCTGCAACAATTGATAAAGCAGCAGAGGTTCAGTTACTACTTATAGATAAAGAGGATAGGATTTTATTTTTGGAACAAAAACTGCAACAAGTCAGCATCAACAAAGAAACAGAGACACAGTTAGCAAAACTCCAGCAAGACTTCCATCAGATGCAATTAGATCATCAAACCAGTTTATCCAATAAAGAAGAACATATACAAACTATGATGTAACTACATAAGGATGACCCCAAAATTGGGGATTTTACCACAGAAACACTCGCTCTCAATTCTTAGCTCTTACAATAGGAAGAATTATTCTGCCAGAAGATCTCGCAATGGAATTCCTATTGTGAAATAAGTGATAAGATTACAAATCAAGTCGTAGATTTACGACTTGATTATGATTCAATTCTTAAGAAAGTTTCAGACTTCTTAGACTGGCAGAAATCAAAAGAAGGGAAAAGAGCGAGATTGCCCAGAATTGAGTAATCGCATAAAGATATGTTATTTGCGAGATGGGATTTCCATCTTAAAGAAGTAGAACAGGCGATTGAAGAGGCAGCAGAAGCAGCAAACAGTATCATTGAGTGCATAAACAAAAATTTGTACACAGCCAATTTGATAACAGAGACTACCCTAGGCTTCCTTCCAAAGGCACAACAGCTTCAAACAGAATGGAAACAAACAGCATAGGAAAAAGCAAATATAATTAAACATATAAACAGGTTAAACTAGGACACATACTGGCGGTACCTGGTAAAGCCACACAGCCAATGCATGACCCTGAGTTGCCTCATAACCGCTGCCGAGAAAATGGTGCTAGCTCTTGCCAATGTCGTATTTACAGGAGAGTTAAAAGCTAAAGTCAACCAACTGACGCTCTTGAAACTGATGTTGGATATTTGCAATCTAAAGGATCATATGCTAAATTTATCATAGATACAGTTTAGCTTTATTTTAGTTTATTTTTGCTTAAAATGAGGCAGGTGCTTTAAACCTCCCCATCTATTTTTGTAATATTTATTTTTAGATTTCATAGAGTAGTATTTAAACCCCTCTCATGCATTTAGAGAGGGGTCCAGAGTTTTATCAAAAACAATTCTTCAAAACATGCACTTTTGCTCCTCCTGGAGGAAGTTTTGATGAAATATATGGAACGAGATTTTTCTTTATATGAGTTTGATATCTGCTACTGAAATGCACTTTTGTACTCTTAGTGAATGTTGAGTGATTTGAAGATAAATCTATATCACTGCAGCTCATGAGTAGAACTTATTATCAATGGTATTTCTATCTCTTAATACTTTTTACTTATGTGCCAAGTGATAAATTATTTTTAGTTATTGATATATGAAAGTCTAAATGTTTAGTTGTCATTATTACACTTCTATATGGTGATAACTTATTTTTATGCTGAATATATGAATAACTCTTATGTGATATATCTCTCATAATTGTTTCAGCTAACTTTTTATACGAAACAATCATCTTTATTGGATTCTTTTCTCATATTAATTGAAATATCTTTATTATCAATTGTTGTTAGAAATTATTTTAGATCGCATAAGTAAAAGCTATTCCTGGGACAATCAGATTTAGATGTTTTCTTTGATTCCAATAGATTGCATTTGATAGTTAAAAGATAGATTAGATTTAGAATAAGCATTCACCCCTTTAAAACCTTAAAAGAACAGAAACATCATCCCGTTATTACATCCATCATAAATAGATTGGGAAACTAGTCCCATCATCCCCAGTCGGAGCCAATATTCCAAATGGAAAAGGAGTTGCTTTAAGGTCCAGACCGGGTGGTTATCCCCCTTGTTGTAGACCCGATTTTCGAGCCTTCAACAGTAGCTTAGTGACAAATTACAACCATGGGACTAGATTCCTCTTTTTGAGAAGACCTATTTTGACTATTGGAGTGCTCAATTTGGATAAGGAAAAGTGTATTTATGAATAAAAGCCCACATATGCACATTTAGACAGGTTGACCCTAACAAGAAATTAGCCAACCTTGGAAGCCTATAAATACAAGTGAACTCAAGCTCATTTGGATATCACCAAGCATATTCTTCTTCTCTTATTCATTGATTATTTTTGTTATAGCATCATTCAACACTCATGTAATTTTGATGCTCTGTTTTATGGCCTTTGGCAGCCCTTCCCCTTCATACTTGGTCACTTTGTTAAAAACAATGTTTTCAATTCCATACACAACTTTTCCCTTCAAAAAATGCATAGACACGCAGGTACCTCCATATAGAACCCACGTATATAATTTTAAATATGAAAAAAATATATAATATCCTATTTTTTGGGGGGGTTTATGGGTTTCACCGAAATCCCGCCTATAGGATCCTGTGGCCTAACTTAATCAAATGATTTTTGGTGATATATATACACCTTGTGGGAAGGCCTAAAAAAAGAGAGTAAGGAGATAGGATATAATTATTATAGTCTATTGGTCCTCGATCGAGTCTAAGATTCCATGTGCCTCCTACACTCCCACTCATAGGAAACTCTTGTTTTCTCATAGAGATGCTCATATTACACTATATGACATCCATGTGTATGTGCTGTTGAAAATGCAGCAAGATGATGGAGCTTGGTGAAATGAAGTCGCCTTCACCAAGTGGGCCCGCAGGCTATTTTTGGCGCAAAGTCTATTTTTAGACTATGTCTATTTTTAGACATATGGATCATGGACCGGGAGCTGCAGTATGCTATTCTTGGAGGATTGGTCATGTTGGTAAAAATAGATGGACCTCTATTTTTAGCATTTAGGTTGAAGTCTATTTTTAGACTGCCGGGCTAAAAATAGAACAGTCAAATATTATTTACCCTTAATAATATTTGGACTCTAAACTTCAGTTTACTCTCTTGGAGCACTTCAGTTTGACCCCCGGATGTGGGGAATGCAGCTTCCAGAAGGATTTACGCTTTTCCTATGGGTTATTTGAGCTAATGCATGGTTGAATTTAGTTAGAGCTCAAGTGGTGGAGTTCGGTGGAGTTGATGCGACAGTTAATGGAGATGTTGTTCTGGTTAACTAGTTGAACTAGTTGTATTTAGTTTAACTGGCTAATACACTAGAGATGAGTTGAGTGAATTAAATATTATTTAATTCACTAATTATTAACTCATTATTCAACTAAAGAACACATCAGTTTAACTCAGTGCATGGACAGTTCAGTGGCGACAAGTGAAATAGGTAGATGAAAGGGTTGAGATAGCTATCAGTTGTGACATTAGTTGTGCATGAGATTTGCACCACGCTTGGAGGAAATTGCCCATGAGGATTGCGTTGTCAAGCCAAGGAGATTCGAACCTTGGATCTCTCATTAGACCAGCCTTGATTGCGCAGTAGAGGCAGGCAATTAGTGGATGTGTTTTGAACCCGTGACTTGTTCAAAACCAAGCTAGTTTGTGTGTAGCTTTATGAGATAGTACTGAGTACTTGTGAGGAGTATTGTGCTATGTATTTGCTGCATGTTCTCTCCATATAATATACAAAATAGCTGAGGGGTTTTCAGCTATAAGCTTTCCCCATACATACTGTGTTAAATGTGTGTGATGAATTGATGTTCTATCGCTTCTATTCTTTCCGCATGTGACGATTAATTGTAGAAGAGATTATGTGTTATGCATGCAATTCGAAATTGATGTGTGATCAGGTTAATCTCCATTGAATAAGTGATTTATTCAGCAAATTTCTACATGGTATCAGAGGGAAGTTAATCTTCAGATCTATTACGGTGATTGCAAACTTATTTCCTTGGACAGAGCCTGCATACGAGCCAGGAAGCCTACGGATTCATCTTTCTTCGGAAAGTGAAAGGTCTGGTAAATGCCCATGCAGTCGATCTCTGATTTGGAAATAATTTGTTCTCAAGTGTAGATCGGAAGCGATTGAGTTATCAGCTGGTGGTGAAATTCGAATTTGTAGATTTGTGTTCTTGGTGCCGCGGCGAAAATGTCTTTCAACGGTTTGCGACTTGAATATGCCTTGGAAGGAAGTTCGAATTATGTTGCATGGAAGGACCACATGGAGGTTGTATTAGATGATAATGGGCTGTTGGAATTCGTGGAGAAAGAGATTCCAAAGCCTACTTTTGATGCTGCTATTGTCGAAGCATGGGAAAAGAAACAAGCAAAATGTCGAAGGATCCTGTTGGAGGGCGTAAAGGATCACATTGTATCCAGCCTGCATGGAAAGGCTTCTCCATATTTAATGTGGAAAGCTTTGATGGATCTATACCAAAGCAAGAGTGACCAAAGGAAGCTGGCGCTCAAAGATAGACTCAGGAACATCAAGATGGAGAAAGGCGACAGTATCGCCAAATACCTCACGAAGTTCACTCAATGCAGAGATGAGATGGGAAGTGTGGGGGTGACTGTCGAAGACGAGGACATGGTCGACCTAGCTCTCCTTGGTCTTCCGAAGGCTTGGCACTCATATCAAGATAGTGTCAATGGTCGGGAGAAGCTGCCAGGATGGGAGCGCCTTTGGGCAGATCTCATGCAAGAGGAGATAAGGAGGACTACTCGAGATGGATCTTCATCAAAGGGAGCTGATGAAGAAAACTGCGCTTTGGTTGCCAAAGCAAAGAAGGGGAAGGGTAAGAAAACTTCTCATTCCGGTGCAAAGGGCAAGAAGCAGGATATGGCGAAAGTGAAGTGTTTTCATTGCCATGATCACGGACATTATGCTACCAATTGTCCAAAGAAGAAGAAGAACAAGCAAGCGGGAAGATCTGCAGATGGAGAAGCTTTGGCTTCACAGTTCGAGCTTGACTTTTCACTGATCGCATGCTTGGTTTCAAGTGTGCTGGGATCGGTATAGTTCTTGGACAGTGGTGCGTCATTTCATATGACGGGAGATCGGGATTTGTTCTCAGATCTGGAGGACAAAGATTTGGGTGTGCACATCGAGATGGGAAATGATGGTAGATACAGTGCGACTGGTATCGGTACCATATCCTTTCAGAGGGAGTCTGGTAAACCCTTTGTATTGAAGGATGTCATGCATGTACCTGGATTGAAGAAGAACTTGATCTCTGTAGCGATGTTGGAAGATAAGGGGTATGATGTGGTCTTCAGCGAAGGAAAAGCCTTCCTGCGCAGTAAGACTACTGGAGAGACCCGGAAGATAGGGGTTTGAACCAAGAACCTTTATCAGTTGCAGGTAGATGGCTGCGCAGCTATGGCATGCAAGGCGGGAGAAGTGGTGAGCCGAGATGATGAGGGCGAACTGTGGCACAGGAGATTGGGCCACCTTCACCATGGAGCTTTGAAGATCCTGCAGCAGATTTCTACTGGGCTTCCTAAGGGCACCCTTGCGCAGTCAGATCAGTGCAAGGGGTGTACTTTAGGAAAGTTTGTGAAAGCCACCTTTCACGAGAAGGATAGTCGCGCCACGACGATCCTTGAGAGAGTTCACACAGACGTGTGTGGTCCTTTCTCAGTTGCTTCAACAGCAAAGCACAAGTATTATGTGATCTTTGTTGATGGTTTCTCTCGAAAGTGCTGGATCTTCTTCATGCAGAAGAAGAGCGATACATTCGCGAAGTTCTGTGAGTTTAAAGCACTGGTCGAGAAGGAGTCGGGGAAGAAGGTGATTGCTCTAAGGAGTGATAACGGTGGTGAATTCATCTCGGCTAAATTCAAGGAGTTCTGCAGCGTAGAAGGGATTCGGAGAGAGCTCATCGCACCCCATAACCCACAGCAGAACGGGGTGGCTGAGCGGAAGAACAGAATGATCGTGGGTGCTGCACGGGCGATGTTGCATGATTAGGGCCTACCCCTTCACTTGTGGGCTGAGGCATGCAATACAACAGTATATGTGCAGAACCGTTGTCCTCACAAGGTTCTTGGCATGAGTACACCGGAGGAGGTGTTTTCTGGCAAGAGGCCTGATATTTCTCATCTGAGAATTTTTGGCTCACTTGTCTACATGCATGTGACGAAGGATGCCAGAAAGAAGCTGGATCCGACCGCAGAGGTTGGAATATTTGTGGGGTACACTGATACACCTCACAACTATCGGGTGTATTTTCCAGACAGTCGCAAGACTGTTGTGCGACGGGATATTAAATTTTAGGAGGAGAAAGCCATGCAGTGTTCGCTTGAGAGGGAGCCACACTTGCATGCAGATGAGGAGCTGTTAGTTCCTAAGGAGGAGCTTCCGGATGTGGATCAGCCATAAGAGGAGGTTCAGGAGGTGGAAGAAACCACCCAGGCAGCGCCAACCATCAGAGGGCGCATGCGCACTACAGAAGCTGAGCGACTGGCTCGGGATGCAGAGAAGGTTGTAGGACCACCTACAGCACAGCGCAGACAGAGGTAGTCACCGGATCGGTACACTGGATACATGGCTCTTGTGAGTCAATGTGTCGTGACGAAGCCATCCTCTTTTGAGGAAGCTGTGGAGGAACCCGCATGGGTTGATGCCATGATCGAGGAATATGATTCGATCGTCAGGAACAGTGCATGGGAGATTGTCCCAAGACCGGTGGGGAAATCAGTGGTGGGTTCGCGATGGATCTACAAAGTGAAGCAGGCGGCTGACGGAAGTGTGGAGAAGTACAAGGCGAGATTTGTCGCCCGTGGCTTTTCACAGATCGAGGGGATTGATTATGAGGAGACTTTTGCACCTGTCGCAAGGTACTCTTCCATACGGACGATCCTTTCTCTCTCAGCGCAGATGGGGTGGCACATCCATCAGATGGATGTGAAGACTGCATTCCTCAATGGAGTCATTGAGGAGGAGGTGTACATAGAGCAGCCTGAAGGTTTTAATATCTTCAGCAGTGAGTCGCATGTGTGCCGACTCAAGAGAGCACTGTACGGGCTGAAGCAAGCACCTCGTGCTTGGTACACACTGATAGACAGCTATTTCACCGGGCTTGGATTCTCCAAGAGTGAGGCGGATCCTAACCTGTACCAGATTGTGGTGGAGGGGAAGCTGCTGATCATCGTACTGTATGTAGATGATCTGATTTTGACGGGTGATGAGTTGTTGATACTTTCATGCAAGGAGGATCTTGCACGAGAGTTCGAGATGAAGGACTTGGGCCTCCTTCATTATTTCCTGGGATTAGAGATTTGGCAGCGCAATGGTGGACTGTTTGTTTCTCAGAGCAAGTATGCTCGGGAGATTATGGAGAGGTTCAACATGCACAGTTGCAAGCCTGTTGATACTCCTCTTCCTGGTGGTTGGAGGAAGGAGGATGCTACTTCAGCGGAGGTAGTGGATGCCACTATCTATCGACAGTTGGTGGGGTCGCTTATGTATCTGGTCAATACATGACCCGATATATGCTATGCTGTTAACCAGCTTTCAAAAGCTATGTTTAAGCCTACCAAGCTCTTTTGGAAGGCAGGAAAGCATGTATTGCGTTATATCAGAGGCACATCGGGATATGGTCTATGGTACAGACAGGAGGATGGAGCGAAGCTTTCTGGCTTCACTGATGCAGATTGGGCAGGGAGTCCAACGGACCAGAAGAGCACTTCTGGAGGAGTTTTCAGCATTGGGTCGACAGCAGTTTCCTGGTACAACAGGAAGCAGAGATCCGTGGCACTCAGTTCAGCAGAGGCCGAGTACATGGCAGCTAGTTTGGCTGCATGCGAGGCTATTTGGATGAGGAAGATCCTCGCAGGTTTGTTCAAGTTGCATTTGGAGCCTACAGTGATCTACTGTGATAACCAGAGCTGCATCAATCTCTCGGCTAATCCAGTATTTCATGATAAGTCCAAACACATCGACATCAGGTACCATCATATCAGAGATTGTGTTCAGCGGAGAATCATGATGCTTTCATATGTTCCCACGGAGGATCAGGATGCTGACATCCTGACGAAGGCGCTCACCAGGAGCAAGTTCGAATTCCACAGAGGCAGGATAGGGGTTGCAGATAATCCATATTTTGCTGAGAGGGAGTGTTGAAAATGCGGCAAGATGATGGAGCTTAGTGAAATGAAGTCGCCTTCACTAAGTGGGCCCGCAGGCAAATTCTGGCGCAAAGTCTATTTTTAGACTATGTTTATTTTTAGACATATGGAGCATGGTCCAGGGGTTGCAGTATGTTATTCTTGGAAGTTGGTCATCTTGGTAAAAATAGATGGTATACATTTTATCATTTTAGAGTTGAAGTCTATTTTTAGGCTAACTAGGGCTAAAAATAGTGAGCAGTGATATTATTTACCCTTAATAATATTTGGACTCTAAACTTCAGTTTACTCTCTTGTTGGAGCACTTCAGTTTGACCCCCGGATGTGGGGCATGCAGCTGCCAGAAGGATTTACGCTTTTCCTATGGGTTAGTTGAGCTAATTCATGGTTGACTTCAGTTAGAGCTCAAGTGGTGGAGTTCGGTGGAGTTGATGCGACAATTAATGGAGATGGTGTTCTGGTTAACTAGTTGAACTAGTTGTATTTAGTTTAACTGGCTAATACACTAGAGATGAGTTGAGTGAATTAAATATTATTTAATTCACTAATTATTAACTCATTATTCAACTAAAGAACACATCAGTTTAACTCAGTGCATGGACAGTTCAGTGGCGACAAGTGAAAGAGGTAGATGAAAGGGTTGAGATAGCTATCAGTTGTGACATTAGTTGTGCATGAGATTTGCACCACACTTGGAGGAAATTGCCCATGAGGATTGCGCTGTCAAGCCAAGGAGATTCGAACCTTGGATCTCTCATTAGACCAGCCTTGATTGCGCAATAGAGGTAGGCAATTAGTGGATGTGTTTGAACCCGTGACTTGTTCAAAACCAAGCTAGTTTGTGTGTAGCTTTATGAGATAGTACTGAGTACTTGTGAGGAGTATTGTGCTATGTATTTGCTGCATGTTCTCTCCATATAATATACAAAATAGCTGAGGGGTTTTCAGCTATAAGCTTTCCCCATACATACTGTGTTAAATGTGTGTGATGAATTGATGTTCTATCGCTTCTATTCTTTCCGCATGTGACGATTAATTGTAGAAGAGATTATGTGTTATGCATGCAATTCGAAATTGATGTGTGATCAAGTTAATCTCCATTGAATAAGTGATTTATTCAGCAAATTTCTACATGTGCTTGAGAGATGATTGTTGAGGCTTGGGCTAGACAGATCCGGAGGAAGGTTTCGCTTGGATCTGTGGTTGAGTCAGGTTTTATTCTTCCATATTCTTTTGCTGATATCAATAAAGAAGCTTTGTCTTGTTCCTGAATGTTATGCTATTATGTTATGATTCATGTTATGATCTTATAATCTATAGTTCACGATTTATATCTTTATGTTTAATGATCTAACATTCATACTATACACATACTTTGAACTACTTGTTGTATACATACTTCTCTGAGCTTTGTTGCAGGTTTGATAGCCTTGGAGGAAGCATGGGGTTTGGACCCTACAGGAATGACACCAAATGTAGGACCTACGAGTGTCTTCCTCCAACCCAACTTTAGTAGTTTATATAATATGACTCCTTGGTTGTTGTCTTCTTGTTGATTGATTTCCCTTCGTTCTGTTGGGGTTCTCAACCCTGACCCTAGGGAGTTATTTCCCACAATAGAATTGGTAACCATAATCAGGAATATAATATTGTATTTCATAATAAGGGTTTTTTGTCTCTTGATTTGGGCCCTTTTATTTGGTTTCTTCATTTTTCCAGTGTCATTGGCTTGTTTGCAGTATGAGCAGGTAGTCTGATATTCTGGATCAAACTTATACTTTTTTTATTTTTCTTTATCGGTATATATATACACACTTTTCATTATACACAGTTGTGTACATACGCGTTTACTTCCAAAGAAACCTACGTATATGCTAGTTTCTTCGGGCCCAGTCGCGTATATACCCAACTCTGTCTCTGTACAGATGCGTATACTTGGTTTTGGTTGAATTTTTTAAATCTTGTTCATAGTAAAGGGTTTTGCCTAGTTTCTAGTGCTTTCTTGGAGTCATCATTAGTTTGGAAAGTCTTTTTTTTTCTTGTTATCATATTTCCTATCTCTCTTTCTGAAAAGACCTTGTCAACCTAGGGTTTGCATTTTGGTGAAGTTTTGGGTTTAAAGTTTGGGTTCAAGCTTTCTTTGTGAAGTGCTTGACTAATTTGTGTCTTTGGGGCAATGAATTGATTTTAATTTTGCTTATAACCCAACCTTTTCATTACTTTTCTTTGCATTCTTGAAGTTGACCTATTTGGTTTCTTTTTGTTTTTTGAGGAGTGTTTTTGCAATCTTGGAATTATTTTGGTCTTCGTGAAATATTTATTTCTTTTTGAATTCTTTATGCTTTTGTTCAGATTAATTTATTCAAGTTTTGGTCACTTTCACTTTAATTCTTATCATCTTGATGATTGTTTGTGTATTGTGAAGTTTGAGGTATTTTGTGCTTGATTTTGATCATTGATTGCTTCATCTTCTCAAAAATTTCATTATCCTTAAAAAATAAAAAGATAAACAACATTTTTTTTGTTGCCTTTTTTTTCTTTGGTTTTGGTTTTTGGCCTTTTTGGTTCTGAACAAGTGTGAAATCTTCACTTAAGGTTGAAATTTGCTTGGTTTGGGAGAAATTTTATTGTATGTGTTCCTCCTTGTGTGTCAAATTTTACCTTTTGGTTATTTTAAAAGAACACATATTTTTACTTTGAGAATAGTCCATAGAATCTTATATTTGAGAATTTTAGTTTGCATTAAGTACTTTCACTGTAAGCATTGTAGTATTTTTGATAGATTTTGAGTGTGTGAGTATGTTTAAAAAAGAGAGTTTTTCTTTCATAGTTTTCTCGTAGAACCTTTGTAGAAATCACTATTCATCGAAGAAAAAAAGTTGCATTTCATGTAGCTAGGTTTTCTATTGATTTTTTATTTTTGTTTGCGTCAAAAACATCATAAGTTGCACTTCCATTTACCTATGACTTAAAAACTACCTTTAAAATCAAGCACTTAATTAAAATGAACTAGAGCTTTGTTTTGTCATATATACATCAACTAGCCTAGGCCATTTGGTGCCTTGGAATAGGTGTGTGGAGAGTAAACTCTCCAAGGCCACTCTAAATTGAAACATAGAAGTTGATTAAAGAGTGAAAAATCAAATCTCATTAAGCTAGCTGGGAAAGCTCTTCTAACACATGAGTTAAGCACGAGGATGAGTGAAGACAAGGAAAGATAGATACCCCCTCTCATACTTGTTGGATCTCGCACCCACGACTGTTCCACCGAGCTTTCAATACGAACTAGTGACTTTAGCTTCCTTTCCTAGGGACCACATAGGTGACTGTGGGGGGGAATGCTCATGGTACCTGAGGCAGACGTTGTATCACTCTCATTAGTACTTCTAGAGGGTGCACCTGCGAAGCTTGGGTACTTGCATTGGCAAAGGATTTTGTTTGGAGGTCAGCGTAACTATTTATGTTATCTTCATTGGTAGGATTGGACCATAATTATCCTAGAATACCTTTGTAAGGTTCTTATCTTCACTTTCTTTTATTTTGGTGTCCGGTCCTAATCACCCAGAGTGGAAATACCTGGAAGTTTTTTGTTTGATTGTATCTTTAGGTAATATTTAGTAAGTGCTCTTTTCTCCTATATTTACATAGGTTTTTAATTTTTGGAGTCTTTAAAAGTTATCTTAATAATCAAAATTGGTTGATCAACCAGTTCGTCGGTCTAGGAGGCTTCGTGGGCTCTCACCTACAAGTGCCGAGCCTTCATCTAGAAGGCGTAGGAGCAATTCTACTAGTGATTTTCAACCAGTAGCAGCAAACGAATCGGAGATTGATCCTCCTCTTGGAGCTATTGTTTCATTGGGAGAACCTAGTGTAGTTAGTAATTTGGACAAAAACGCTCTGGTCCTTACTAGGGTGCTCTTCCAATCGAAAGGCGAGGTTGAGATTGAAGACATTCCTGAGTGCCCCATGAATCCTTCTTCACCCCTTCCTTATCATTTTTCAGACGTTCTATTGTACGTAGGTACTCTGACTCACAGTTTGACGATCCATGTTCACTCTCCTTCTTTTCTTTCAATGACCAATGTTAGAAGTACGATTTCAGCTACATATACTTCTGGTGTGCAAACCCCTCTTTCAATTGAAGGAGGGGGTAAAATTACTATCTCTCTCATCACATCAAGTATCGTAGTTGTTGGCTCTACCTCCATTCCAATTCTGAGTGAGGGAACCAAACCTTTTGCTTCTTACACTAGTTCCAATCCTTTCTGGATGCCATCCAGTGTGATTCCTTCGGTTCCTTCAACCTTCTCATCTGTTGTTTCCACATCAATGACTTCTATGCCAAGTGGTTTAGTATCTTTTTAAGATTTTTCTTTTGTAGGTGGTCATATATCTCTTTCCAACCCATATTTAAACATAGGATTAGTACCTTTCTCCGCTCAGGCTCATAACGCTAATCCTTTTCAGGGGAGTCAAGGATGCGAAAACCCTTCAGTTAGTGGTTTAGGGACCAAGAATCAACCTTATTTATTTTTTCAACAAGGGAATATTCCCTTCCCCTCTGTCAAGACCTCACAAGTATTTTCTCCTTTAGCCAATGCATGAAATCCTTATAAGGGGCTTTCCCCTTCTTTCAATGCTTCACTAGGAGGAAAATTTCCTATGTTTGGAAACCCTGCGGTAGGGGGTGGATACCCTCTGAATACCTCTGGGCCAAAATTATTTCCTTATGGTTCAGCTTCTTCTACAAGTAATCCTTGACAACCTTATGCCTCTACAAATCCAGGATACTCTTTTCTTAATGTTGGAAATTCTACTCTTAGTGGGTGGAATTCTCCCGCTCCTCCACGCTTACCATTCCTGGAAACCTTAAATTTTTCAAATATTTCAAAGTTTACAAATGATTCTATCCGATATAATTTGTCTTGGCCTCCGGTTCCCACCAAACATCCATAAGATATTCCACAATTCAAAGGAAAGTATACAGAGGTTCTGACATATCAAATAACAACATTCCACTTATGGTGTTCATATAACTCCCTAGTTGATGATTCAATCAGGTTGAGATTATTCCAATGCACCCTAACTGGAAATGCTGAAAAATGTAATTTAGAGATTAATGGGGATACCTTCGCTATGTTTGGTGAGCCGGCTACTATTTTTTTAAACCATTTTTAGTCGCTTGTTCGATATGATGTTGGAACTCAGTTGTTGGCTAGATTCCAACAAGACAAAGAAACTCATATTTCTGACCATATTCAGGAATGGTGTAGAAGGAAGAAGCTCATTAAGGCCTATATCCCTAATGAATTCGTTCTCGAATGGTTTTTGAAATCCTTACAACCAGAAATTTCTAAGGATGTGTTGCTCTCCAGAGTGTTCATTGAAGAACATGTTATCTTTAGAGCCCAATAGTTAAAACTCATATATTCTCAAACTGGATTCCTCTATAAGATTATTCCCGATGCTCCTCGACCTAAGGTTGACCTAGCCAAACGGCTAATCTGCTAATTCAATTGCATCATTTGTCCGTACAAACCCCTTCTCTAGTGCAGGCATTGTCGTCAGTGCCTATGCCTTCTCAACCTTTAACTGTTAACGTTTTCCAATCTTCGAACCCAAAAGGAAATCAACAATCCAATGAGAATAAAATCGGACGTGGTAAAAAAATAAGATAAGGATGGGAAGGGAAATGAGAACAAACCCGTTGATAATACTGGGGAGGGAAAGAAAGAGCAGAAAAATAAATTCAAATTTCCATGAAAATTATGCAGTGGATATCATTTAACTCATCTTTGCCCTAATATTCGGGACACTCGGTTCTTGTTAGCATAGCAGGGTCCTTCCAACTCCCAGGTTGTTTTAACCAACCCTTTTCCACAAGGGCAACAAATTCTTGCTGGCGTGAATGCTAATAATGGGACCCCCACAGGGGGCAACCAGGATGGGGAATCTTCATCGAATATCTATATGGTAAGCTCTCATGTTTATGTTGCTACAATATCAAATGATTAAGGTGAGCGGGAACCTTCCAAGGCTAATGTTGCTTCCTATTTTCTAGGGTCACTCCATATAGATAGGCTCATAGTTAAGCCTATACCTTGGATGTTGAAAGGCTCCAAAAAACATTCGATTGTCAATCCTAATACCAAGGTTTCCCAAAACTACTCTATTGTTGAGGATTTAGCCCAAATCCCTTGTGTAATGTCAACATTAGAGGTACTCTAGTCGTGTCCTACACAAATTAGTGCATTTCTCACTGTGATCAGAGCAGTAGATCCGAGAAACTCTCTTGTTATAACATTTGATATCACAAATATTAAAAAGAGACTCCCTCATCATATGGATTTCCAAATTAAATCTACATATCGTAAAATGAATATATTTCAAACTGTAGTTGATGAGGGAGGCTCCACCTTTGTCATGTCGATGTCATGTTGGAAGGCTATTGGGTACACAGAAGTTCTTCCTTCCCTTACTCTCCTTACCACATTCGATGGTCATTCTCACAGGTCACATGGAGTTATTCCAGCCTTTCCTATCTGTGTTGGGGGCAAGGTGGTTAATGTTGAGGTAGAAATATTTTATGCCAATTTCGATTATAATATTTTGTTGGGTCAAAATTGGGTTTATGAAATGGATGGTATTGTATCATCATTATTTCACATCCTATGCTTTCCCCGTGAAGGGAGAATTGTTACAGAGTATCAAATGGCTTATTCTTCTAAGGAACCCAATGCATCTTCTGATTCTATTGTTACCTTGGTGAAGAATGCCAAGCCACCTGTGGAGACTTTGGGAGTCAGAATGTATTCCTCATTGATGGGTACTTTTGATCTTCCTTCTCCTATTACTTTAATTAATTCCATTTCATCCTCTAAGGCCCCTACTCGAACAATTTTTTTCAGAACTCATTATTTTTCTGATCCTTAGCCCTTACCCTCTTCTATGTCCACATTAGAGGAAGGGAAAGTGGGTGGAATGGCATACCCTATGTTTGCAACAGAAATTGCATATCAATTTATAGAAAATATTGCAGATTCTAATCCCACTCCTCTCTCATCAGAGGATTTGGATGGTTATGTGGCTTCGGCCTGGACTCTTGACTCTACCTCTGATATGGATTGACTTGATAATATATTACCATCTGAAGATGTGATCCTAGAAGAATTGACTGGTGTAGAAAGACCATGGGATGACTTGCATCATCAATCATATTTTCTCCCAGATTTGCATGAAGTCAAATCGAGTTTGTCTAGTCCTTCTTCAACTGGAAATGTTCATGCAATATTAAATCCTCTAGCTCCATCAAAAAAAATTTCCAAAGGTAATATGTCCAATATTTCGGAAGCTATTCCAGTGAACATCTCCTAGAATCCCAATATTATCGAAAAATGTCTTCATTGGAGCTCAATGTTCCCCTAAAGAAATCAAGATTTATACCAATATTTTTAAAGAATTCTAAGATGTGTTTGCTTGGTATTATGAGGAAATGCTTGAAATTGATCCATCGATAGTTCGGCATGAGATAAAGACTTACAAAAATGCTAAGCCTACAAGTCAAAAGCTTTGACCTGTAAACCCTAGGAAAGAAACAACTATCAAATTTGAGGTTGAAAAACTGCTAAAGGTGGGTTTTATATACCTTGTTCCCTTAACTGAATGGGTCTCGAATGCAGTCCATGTCGATAAAAAGCAAGGAACAATCCAAGTATGCATTAAATTTAGGGATTTGAATAAGGCTTGTTTGAATGACAATTTCACCACACCTTTTATCGATCATATTATTGATGAATGTTCGGGAAATGATATTTTCTCCTTCATGGATGGTTTCTTAGGATATAATCAGATTACTATCCATCCTGAAGATAAATAGAAGAAAGATTTTATCTGCCCCTGGGGTACATTTGCATACAAAAAGATGCCTTTTGGCCTTAAAAATGTTGGAGTGGCTTTTCAGCAGGCCATGTCATATGATTTCCATGACATCAAGCACATTATAGAAGCATATTTGGATGACCTAGCTGCTCATTCTCGAAAGAGGATTGATCATCCACATCACCTTCATTTTATTTTTGAACAATTTAGTTATTATAAGATCTAGTTGAATCCAAATAAGTGTGTTTTCACTGTCATATCTGGTTGGTTTTTGGGATTAATTGTATCTATGGAAGGGATTTGTGTTTATCCCTTCAAGGTTGAGGCAATACTTCAATTGCCTCCACCATCCACTATCCGTCAACTTCCGAGTATCCAAGGAAAAATCAATTTCTTAAGGATATTTATCGTCAATTATCTCGAGATTACAAAAGGATTTATGACATTACTGAAGAAAGGAGTTCCATTTATATGGGACGATTTTTCTCCACGCTCTTTTGAGGCTTTGAAAAAAGCATTGACCTCTACTCCTTTATTAAGTCCACCCGATTATAGCAAGGATTTCCTATTATATCTCGCTGCGGCAGAATAAACCATAGGTATTGTTCTAGTTTAGGAAGATGATGTTCTTTGTGAGCACGTGATTTATTATCTGAGCTAAGGTTTAGTCAGTCCTGAACTACGATATTATGATATAGAGAAATTAACTTTGATAGTTTTTCAGGTTGTCCAGTGACTCTGAAACTATATTCTGCTTAGAAAAAATTATGTCTTGGTTGACGTCAACCCATTTGAGTTTGTCTTCATTAGGCGAGTGATTGGGGGAAAATATAACAAATGGATCGTGATCTTACAAGAATTTGATATCGAATTCATGTCTGCCAAATCTAAAAAATATTTAGTATTTGCATAATTGATCTCAGAGTTTCCTCATGAAGAAGATGTTGTTTATGAAGAGAATTTTCCTGATGAAAATATCTTCCTTATTTCTTCACAAGATCCTTGGTATGGAGACATCATAGTATATCTCCAGACTTCGAAGTTTCCTCTTGCTTTTTCGAAGGATGAAAGTAGAAAATTGCGTCACCTAGCTAGAAATTACATTATTATCGATGACACTTTATATCATCGCAGGATTGGTTCAATCCTTATATGTTTTTTAACCTTAGAAGAAGTAGATTCCATTCTAAATGACTTCCATAGTGGAGCTTGTGGAGTTCACCTATCTGGGCTTGCTACAACCCAAAAAAAAATTGCATGTAGGCTATTTTTGGCCCTCAGTTTTCAAGGATTGTATTGAAGCAGTCAAAAAATGTCATCCATGTCAGTTTTATACTCGGAAAATGCACGTTCATCCAAATCCTCTTTTTACTATCATCATTATTGATCCTTTCACAAAGTGGGGTATTGATTTTACAACTTGTAACCCACCTTCGAGAAAGGGTCATAAGTACATTATCGTAGTAGTGGACTACTTTACTAAGTGGGTCGAAGCTATGCCTACTTTCGCAAATTATGGTGAGACAACAACTATTTTCCTGTTCAACCAACTTATTTATCATTTCATTATTCCAAAGGATATTGTCACTGACCATGGCAGTCACTTCCAGAATAATATGATGTCTGAATTGGCTCTAAAACTAGGATTTCGGCAAGACCATTCGTCTCCATACTATCCTTAAGCTAATGGCCAAGTCAAATTTGTGAATAAATCCCTAAAAATTATCCTGCAAAGGAAAATCAATAAGGCTAGATCAAATTTTCATATCATGCTTTATCTTGCACTTTTGGAATATCGGATGTTAGTTAAGACCGCTACGGGTTTCACTCCTTTTCAACTAGTTTATGGTTTGGAATAAATATTCCCAGTGGAATGTGAGATTGTGTCTCTTAAATTAGTAGTTTAACTTATTCCAGACACATCTAGTCTTGAATAATGCCTTATCCATTTAGAAAATCTTGAAGAGCAGCGTCGAGATGTAGCTACAATAAATGAGGCTCATAAAAAGAGAGTGAAAATTCAATATGATAAGACTGTACGTACTAGGGTTTTCTCTCAATGTGACCTTTTCTTGGTCTATGACAAATACAAAGAGACCTTGGGGCAGGAAAGTTCAAACCTATGTGGTATGGTTCATTCATCGCTAAAAAGTTCTTGAAGAAAGGTTCCTATGAATTGGTTTACTTCGATGGAAACGTGTTGTCAGAGCCGAGAAATGGGCTCTATCTTAAGAAGTATTATGCCTAGGATTTTTCCTAAGATCTAATTTATTTTGTATCTATTGTATATAGTTGTTCATATATTTCTATAGGTTTCATAGTGATATTGATCTTTTTGATCTTCTTTGGCAGGTATCGATGGATGATATGGTGTATCTAGGGTTTGTCGATGGTGCTAGTAGACACACCCAGAAATTAGCTTCCATTTCTTGGGTAATTTACTATCCATCCGGTCAGTTGTTAGTTTCGAGAGGCACATGTATTGGCCCTGCTTCAAACAATATGGTTGAATATAGTGTTTTCATTGACTTACTATCTAAAGAAATATCTCTTGGTATTGAATCATTAGTAGTACATTTGGACTCACAGCTAGTGGTGTCTCAATTAAACAATATTTATCATGTGAGAGATCCCTTTTTATATCGCCAATTTCTGTGAGTGTGATTATTATGAAGATCATTTAATTTTATTACTTTTATTCATATTTGACGATTAGAAAATTCATTTGATGATTATATCGCTAATTAAGCATTAGATTGGCACATCAATCATTCATCACATTAAAATTAAAATTAAAAATAATAAAAAATCATCTGTATATATGATCATCACATCATGAAGCCACATGTATATAGATAGAAATAATATGTCAAAAAGTTACAAAATTTGTACAAATGTCCTACAAAATTAGGGTTGAAGCCCAATCATGTAATCTAAGTTTGTGGGCCCTGCCATAGATGTGTGTCATAGAAAAATACGATAGCATTAGCCACAAGGAAAAAGAGTCACACCCACTCCCATGGTAATCCTACCACGTGTCTCTGAATAACCTCCGGAAGGTCCTCTACGGCTGCCATAGGAACCTGGCGATTCAATCTCTCCAATTTCCTTTGAACGACATGAAGGAATATTGTTACAAATCGATTTGGGAACCATCCCAAAACATAGATCAGTATTAATTAGGGTCTATCATACTCTAAATTGGTTACTACATGCCCTAAACAAGTCATCACATTGATGGTCTTCCTTCATGAAAGTTTCACTACTTAAATTCCAGTTGAAGTGCCCCATTAAGCCATCAACGCACCCCTAGATAGTTGTAGCTACTTTGCAGAGCATCTACTTCCATGCAAGGCTGCGTTACATAGGATCTAGGCCCACTTTGGAGTGTGTTGGTCGACTGGGAGCAAATTTTTCATTGGATTCCGGGAATCTCCCCAACTTCTAGTGACTTCTAGAAGTTTTTCCAGCTCTCACCTCATCTGATAGCCTCGAATTTGGAACCCATGAATTAATTAAATCTCTTATCCTCCTATTCCCATGAACAAGGAAACCTCTTCATCCATTTTTATGAAAGCCATTCAATGATTCATTTATTTCAAAACACCCTCATCTACTTATAAATAGATTAGTGAACATAGTGCACAAAAGAGCAAGAATTTGTGTTAAGTAGAGTTATGATGGTGAGATATCAACTCTTGAAGGTGTTGTGCATGTAATGTGATGCTATTGGATTGCTGATGCTGGATGTGATGAGGATGGGACTCAAGCTGGATGACTGACATCGAATCGATCAACTGGTTGCACTCTTACTTCTACTTCATAATAAATACATGTGTTCCTTTCCTAATGCACGTGTCAATGATGTTTTATGTGTATTAATGAGTTTAATCGATTCAATTTTTTTAACTTGAATAGATCATATTACCTTTATGTTGTTTTTTGTCTTCTGTTGTCCATGGCAGGTATCAATCAAGCAAGCTAAGTTTGATCTAAAGCGACGAAGGCGACGAAGGGAGGTGAGGGAAAAAGAACATATTACAAGTAGGTTTCTCTCCCTTTATCTATTCACATTAAGGAAACAGCCAAATATCTTTCTTTCTGTTGTTATAAGTGAACCACCCACTTAGGGAAAGAATACTTATCCATAGGTTTTTATTTCCGTAAAACAAATTGGTGAACATACTGGCGATCGACGGGTTGTCCCTAGTGGTTTTGTCCTTGTCCATCAACATCTAGTAGACTTTACCTTCTTATTTCCAGACATTGAATGTGTCTTAGAAAAAGTAGTGTGATTGCTTGTTTTTTCAGAGAGTCCTCTGGCACCAACGCATTGTTGGTCTTAACACAATGCTCTGCATAGCATTGTTGGCTTAGGTACAATGCTATGCAATGCATTGTCTCCCACTCAGGGGTGTGTTGCCACTTTGACCAACCAAAATCTATTTGTTTTGTCTTTTGCCAATTCACGTCAGTGCTTGCTTTCTGAAGCTTTGAGTGACTGACTACCTCCAGAGACCAGTTTTCCTTTACTCTTCTTGCCTCACTTTGGGTTTCTTTGATCAATGTTTCTTTGTGTTTTCTTTATCTTTGTGAATAGTTCCAAAGTTAAATTTTACATTTAATCAATTCATTATTTTTGAAAATAGGAATTGTCATTTCAGTATTCGTTTCTCTTGAAAGTTTTGAATGACATAATGGTAGAGCCATCCTTTACATGAGCTTCCTAGTTATATCCTTGTTAGCATATGTTTCCCATGCTGCAAAAACTGTGTAGGCTCGGGATTCCTCTTTAGTCCCACCATGACTTTGTGATGAAGCTTCAATTCTCTTCTTCTTCACTATTTTTTTGGTTATATACCCTAGAGGCTCCCACATGTTAAGTTGTATTTTTTCATTGCATATTGACTACTTGTACCTTGTTGGACTTAATCCGGTGTTACACCATTTTTTTGGTCATCTAATCTATTATCATTAGATGAACCCAAGTACACCATGTAAGACCAATTTTACCCTAAGTAAAATTGCTTTCACCATATGAAATAACATTTGTCTATATTCCCTGGTCATATTTAACCCAAAACAAGGAAATTAATTAAATAAATCATTATTTATTTAATCATTTCCTAGGAATAAGTTATTTAAATCATTATTTAAATAATATTCCTAGTTAAATTTGACTAAATCATTTTTAAATAATTAAATAAATCATTATTTATTTAATTATATTCCCACCATCTCCCTAAAATAATCAATAAATCATTTATTTATTTATTGTTTATAAATAAAGGAATTGACCCAAGTCAAAAGACCTTTTCCCTCCAACAAATATAATAAAATATTCCTAAAGGGTGATTCTAGAATTTGATTAATAATATTTTATTCATGCACCGAGTTCTAGAACACCCCAATATTTTGTTATAAATAGAAGGGTTTTCCCCATTTATTAGTCACCTCCATTGCATTAGATCACTCTGGATCTATACTAGGTCACATTCTCCATTTTTGCCTTGTGAGCTCCCATTGAGTTCTATGTTTGTCTGGGTTTTCTACAACAACAAGAGAGAGGAATTTTAGATTTGAAATGCTGAGGACTTTCAAGAACCCATCCCATTGAGGAGAACCGGAAAACACCTTTCTTGTTTTCCTCTTAGGTGCCCCCTTTTTTAATATAACATAAAAATTCTTTCAAATATATTGTTCTTGTCTTGTCTATTGGATGGATGGAGCCACATTTTACTTTATCTGCTTAATGTCTTTTATGCTTAGATCTGGATTTGTGCAACATTATTTGGATCACCTAATTGCAAATTTAAAGATATTTGGCAGCCGTAATCGATGTTAGGGTTATTTGTTATGCGTAGCTAAAATGATCTTTTACGACGAAAGATTCATACTAACAATTGGCGACTCCACACAGGTTTTATTTTGCGACCGCTGTCGTTTTATATATTCCTGCATATCCAGCTATTTCAGACCCTAGGGTTTCTCTTTAGTTTTTTTTTTTTCCTATTTTTATGGTGCTTTTCACCTCTAAAACCCTCAAACATTAAAATTTTAACTTCCATGTGTTTCTGGCCTTATTGCGCAGGTGACAGACATCAACCGCAGCTGAGACGAAATTTTTTTCTGAAATCTGCCGCCGAGAAACCCGAAACTGCAGGTCGCACTTATCGGCCCAAAAACTGCGACCTGGCCTTGAGGTCACACTTTTCTGCCCCAAATCTGCGACCTGGACTGAAAACAAGTCAGAACCTGCG
This sequence comes from Pinus albicaulis, assembly GCA_034641835.2. NCBI lineage: Eukaryota > Viridiplantae > Streptophyta > Pinopsida > Pinales > Pinaceae > Pinus > Pinus albicaulis. Next base: position 1,151,671,259 of record CM076570.1, read on the forward strand.
ACCTGCACTTTTTTCTGCAATTTTCCAGTACTTTTTATGGGTTTGTCTGAAGCTTCTGTCAGGGTTTTCCAACCTCTGTCTCCACCCGTTTAGACCTGTTTCTGATCTGTTTCACTCAACTAAGCGGGAATCTTGCCCTTGTTGTTTCAGAAGTCTGAATTTCCAGAGTTTCAGCCTTATTTCTTCCAGATCTGATACCTCATTTTCAGATCCCTTTCGATCAACTCTTATCCCTTTCAAATCACCTCATATAGTTTTTTCTGGTTTCATTTTTAGGGCTGCCTCCTTGTCCCTTCTATTTTTAGCTGATCTCGTCCTTTTTAGCAGCAACCTTGCCTCTGTCTCTTTGCTGTTCTCTGCACCTCTTTTCAGTAGATTTATCCTTTAGATTCCTGTCCCTCTCGACCTTAGATCTATTGGCCTCTTTTTCACGTGCTTTGCTTAGTTTTCTCCCTCTTATAGACTAGTTTTGAGAGACCCGCCTTCTTGGGTTAGATTGATGCATTGTTAGTTGTTAATTTTCTGTTCTTTCACTCTCATTTACTGTAGATTTATTTTCAATTACGCAGCACACTTTTTCTTCTACTCTCAAAATGTCTGGGTTTAAACAAATTAAAATTAACGCACGCCACACACTAACCCTAAGTGAAGAAGAGCCTGGTTAACACCGTCTGGAAAAGACTTTAAAATCAATTAACACTACACCCCTCTGCCCGTATTTCGACATTGACCTCTCTTGATTTTTCCTCTCCCTGCCCTTCTCGGTTTTTCTTCTTCCCGTCATCATTGCACCCCAAAGGTGTTTGTCCCAGAGACTTCTTGGCCTTCACCCTCAATTTCCGATTGGTCGACTTCCTCCTTCCCGTCGTCATCGAGTAAGTCCTCCCCCGAGTCCGCACTCCAACTCTTCTTCTGATTATTCGGGTTCTCCCCCTACTCCTAGTTCTCCCCCTGTTTCTTTCACCATGTCTACTTCAAGGCCTACTACCAGCAGCAACCCTAGTTCTACTGTTGGTTCTGTTTCCAATGGAACCACTACAAGACCTACCTCGACTGCCCCTTTGCTCCCTTATATGGCCGGCCTCAATCTCCCCGACTTCAATTAGCTGATTAAAGATCCTATCCACCACGATGTCAGTTGGCCTGCTATGCCAACCAAGCTCCCCTCCGACATTCCCAATTTCGAAGGCCTTGCTAGTGAAGATCCCTCTAACCATATTCGATCTTTCCAAATGTGGTGTTCCTCCAATTCCATCACTGATGACTCCATCCGTCTTCGATTTTTCCAACGCACGCTTACCGGCGAAGCTTCTAAATGGTATGTTGACCAAGCCACCTCTTCCCATACCACCTTTGCAACCATTGCCCAAGCCTTTCTATCTTATTTCCAGCTCCCTCTCCGATATGACACTGATCTTGAAATCTTAACTTCTTTCCATCAATCCTCTTCGACCTGCCTTTCCGCTCATGTCCAGGAATGGCGAGGAAAACGGAGCTTGTGTCGCACTCCCCCCTTTGAAGATCGGGTTTACATGGACTGGTTCCTTCGCTCTCTCTTACCTCCCATTGGCAAAGATTTTGCATCCCATTTTCCCCAAACCGAAGAAGTCACCCTCCAAATAGCCTTGAAATATGACCTTATCTATGCCCAATCTGGTTATGTTTATACTGTCCTTCCTGACCTCCCCAAGCCCGGTGGCCCTAATGCCTCGGGGGCGTCTCACTCTGCCGACGGTATCATTGGAGCCCTATCACATACCTCTGCTCAACCTCTTCTAGGCTATGGTTTCTTTCCAGGAGGGGCTAGCCCCTCCGGCACTTTCCCCCCTCCAGGTAGCATGTACCCAGGATACGGCATGCCTCCTCCTTTTTCCCACACTCTTACTTACCTCAATGTTGCCCATCCTACCCCTTATCTGTACCCACAACCTGGTGTCCCAGCTCCTCCAGCATTTGGACCTCCCACTCCTTTGCCTTCTCCACCCCCGCAACCGCACTTACTACCCCCTCCAGGGAAAATATTTGCACAACAGGGGGCAACTAATTTTCTTCCTTCTCAAAGAAAGAGGAAAGGCAATCAATCTGCTTCTAGTAATCATGGATCTAATCCTTCCAGTATTGACTCTACCACTGCCAACCAGCCATAGGGCTCTCAGCCCAAGCCGGACAGACCGCTTCGCACCAATAAGCCCTGTTCATGTTGCGGTGTTTATGGTCACTACACTCACGATTGTCCCTTATTACCACAAATGCGGCAAATGTGGGAGTCTCAGGCCATTGTGCGGGGACAACACTCCTCTCCTACTGTCCCTCCCAATCCAGCTACTTCTCAACCCGCTATGTCTACTGATCCTTTCCCTCAACAAGGATTCGTAGCCACTCAACCACCTCATACCCCGGTAACCACTCAACCTTCCCCTTCTAGTTCCTCTGATTACCAGATTCTCATGATGGCCTCTAACCCACGTCTCACCGTTGACCTCAACCTTCAAACTCGGTCCCGTCAGTATTCCACGCCTTCCGTTCCGTCTGTCTCCGAGTCTCCATATTTAGGTCCTACAGAGCCTCTGTCGACACCCAATGGTCCCTTGCAAATCCCTCTGCCCAAATCCGAGGTTCATCCCAAGACTCCTAAGGGCCCATTACGCCGAAATGCTGCCTCTAGTCAGGTTGCCCATTCGTACAGTATAGTAGATGATCTGGCACAATCTCCTGCTGCCATTTCAACACTGGAACTCCTCCAGTCGTGTCCTTCTCAAAATAAGGCTCTACTATCTGCCGTGGGTGCGGTAGATCCTGCTAATGACCAATAGATTGTTTTCGATGCCCGTCAGTCAGACCATCCCCCTCTTCCTCCTTCTGTTGCTTTCCAAATCCCAATCAAAATTCGAAATGTCAATGTCACTCGGTGTATTATTGATGAAGGGGCATCTACCTGTGTGATGTCTGCTTCGGTTTGGAAGAAACTTGGATCTCCAGAGCTGGCCCCTTCCACAATCACCCTTCGTGCGTGGGATGGCCATGCCTCCCAACTCATCGACCTCTTTCGTAACTGTCCTATCACCCTTGCGAGTAAGATTGTTTGTGTTGACGTGGAAGTTATCGACGCCCATCTTGACTACAACATTATTTTGGGGCGTTGTTACACCTATGCCATGTCTGTCGTCCCATCCACAGTCCACTGCAAGATGTTTTTCCCTCATAATGGAAAAATTGTCACGATTGACGAGTTGACTTACCATGAACCAAAATCTCAAACCTCCCTTGCATCCACCATCTCTTCTGTCACCAATAAGCCAACTGTTGATTCATTGACCAGTGTTTCCCCTAGCGTCTACAAAGACTCCTCCTTGCTTGGAACTTTTCTTGGTCCTCCTCTGCCTCTTTTCTCTGACCCCAGCTTAGCGAATGTTTGCATGATGCAATCATCTCAGGCTGGCCTTTCATAGCCTAATCCGGCTAGTCAGCAACCTCAATCTTGCCCACCGCAACCTTCTCCTAGCCCTTCGCTTCAGTCGACTAACCCTTTTTCGCCGGGACATTCCCATCCACCTCACACTCAGGAACCTCCCTACCCTCCTGAATCGGTTCCCTCAGGTCTCCATCATATGGGCGTCATCCCTCCTGGTCATTACCCCATTGGTCAGATACCTTTCCTTGGTACCCCCCCCCGGCGTCTATTCGGTTCCCGTCATGGCCACCCTTTCCCTCCCTAATTTAACCCTAGGAATACCAGTATGGTATCTTACTCCTCCAACTGAGACCCCACCGGGCCACCCCAAACCATACATTGTTGTGACACCTATGCAACCAATTCCCTTCGCCCCTTCCACTGCTACAGTGCCCCTAACCCCTCCGCAGGACCCTCCTCATGTTGTGATAGCTACAGGAAAGAAAAGAAAAACTCGCAAGGGGGCATCCAAAGATAAGGCCACCGCACCCGACCCTACCCCTCCCCCACCCACCAAGCCTTGTGCCTTCTGTGATGGTATCGGTCATCCCACCCATACTTTTCCTGAGTTGCCCCGTATCCAACCCATGGTTAAAGTCGCGTTCCCTGAATCTACGGTCCCTGAAACCTCTGTTTCTTCCTCATCCACAGCCAAGAACCCAAAGACTCTTCGCACCAACAAACCCTGTGCTCTGTATGGTGTCCATGGCCATTATTCTCACCATTGTCCTCACCTCACGCATTACCGAGCTTCTTTAGAGGTCATTCGCAAGTATGAAGTTGAACAAAATCAATATGCCTCTCCCATCCTTGCCCAATATGTGTCCGGTCTACTCGAGGATCCCCTTGCTACCATTGACATTCCTCCCCCTGATGTTGAGATTTCGGAACCTGTTGCCCCCCTCCTATACCTATCATCATCCACACAACCCTCGGAGTACATTCCCTCTGAATCCACTCCATCTGTTCTGCTTGATCCCCCTTCAGACACATTCTCGGGCTCTTCATGTTTTGACCATATTTTTACTTGTTCTTCTGTCATTCCCCGTGATGACCCGTATCTGCGCCTCTCTTCCCATACTGATGATTTAGGTAGCTTTGCAGCGTCTTATGGTTTCCTTGACCTTTCCATTTCCTCCCATAATCATGATTAGACCACCTATATCTTCAATGTTCTTCACAGCCTGAGTCCTCGCTCTTCATCCCATAGTTCTCATTCATCTCCCTCTCGTTGATCTATGATTCCTAGACTTCCTACCCGGACTGCTCCCTCCCATAGCCGTCAGTGGATGTCTATCCTCTACTCATGTTGCCATCCTTCTTCTCATCCCTCACATTTCTTGTCTTGTGACACTATTACACCGACCCTCTCGTCCACACATTATCTTGGCTATGTCGATGGGGCAAGTCGCTATTCCCGGAATCTCGCTTCGGCAGCATGGGCCATCTTTACCCCCTTGCATACCTTGGTTCTTGCAAATTGGGTCTGCATTTGTAATGCCACCAATAATCAGGCCGAATATGATGCAGTACGTGGTCTCTTAGCCGATGCCCTCTCTCATCACATCCTCCATCTGCATGTTCATTTAGATTCCCTGCTTCTTGTCTTACAACTTAATGGTGTCTATCGTGTGCATAACCATATCCTGTTTAGACAATATTTACGAGTGAAAATTTTGATACGTGAATTTAGATTCATTACTTTCAACCATATCCCTAGACGTCAAAATCACTACGTAGATCAAATCACAAATCATGTTCTAGACTGGCATTTATCACACACAAGACAATAACATTTAACATCATCAACAAAAGGTACATAAATCATATATATCATATAACATGTGTTTTTAGAGTCCATCTGCTCTGAAACATATGACATGCCCATCGCATGTTACAAAAAACAAAACTACAAAAAATGAGGGGCACCATTTTCCCCTACATAGACGCTGGAGGGGCACCACCTGCTCTACATCTAATCACTCTCTGGAGGATCCCGAGCCAATGGCTCTGCTCCTGCAGCTCGTAGATCATGCACAGTCTGACCGGCCATCGCCATGCGTCGCATGATACCTCGCCATTTCGAGGGTAGCCCAATACATAACTCTATGTACTGGTCGTCTAAATCCTACCAACCACACTCTGACACACCAGTCAGCAGCCCCTCACATCTACGATGGATGTCCTCCAACATAGCGGCCATGTCCTCGTTCTGTGTTGTCCTTGATCCACTTGCACCTGTAGCTCCTACTACTGCAGGTCGTCCCATATATCCGGCCAGTTTTACCAAAGTTATATCTGCATTCCAAAAAACATAAGGATTAGTACCATGAATACTAGTCACAAAATCTAAAATGCACATAACAGATTAGTTGCTTGTCACTTACAATCGGGCCCCCACACTCGACCAGGCGGAAGCGGAAAGTCCAGATCTCCCCAATAACTCATCCCACTATAGGGATAGTCGTCTATGTATAATGGCATCTGATCCCAATGGGTGAAGAACTCTGGTCGGAACACCCGTCCGACCGCCCCTCCCCCTCCTCTACATAGTAATCATCCCCACCGACGCATCTGGGGCTCTCTCGGACCTCCATCAAGTAATTGTATATGAGGTCGTAAGTTCGGGATCTTCTCAAAGAAGAAAGAGCACAAAACCATCCCATAGGCACAATCATGATTCACTTGTCGCTTGCATAGTGATAGTTGTCGTTTCACCGACACCAACATCATCTGGGCCCACCCATAGTAGGTCCCCCCCAACACACTCTCTACAATCATCATCTGCCCTCCAGTGATGTGATGGAATGCCTGGCTGCCCAAGATCCGCAACACTGCTGCGGCCATTGCCCGGGTCTCCAACCTCTCTAGATCCCCAATGGATATCCGAGTCCCTTTGACTCGGACACCTAGTTGACAATGTCACTCAATAAACTCCATAATGTTACGCCCCCATGGTAACACTGGCTGCGTATTTCCCACCATCCCTAATGGTGGGAGACCAGTCAAGAAATATAGATCCTGGACCGTCAGCTCAATCCTGTGCCCCTGCACTATAAACGCCTCATGATCTGGATCCCAATAACTGATAATCCAGGCCAACAAGGGCTCTCTAGCCCTCATCAAAGGGTTCTCCAAAAATTTCAGAACCCCATACCTAGCCAGTGCATGACGGACACCCTAATCTGCTTGGATTTCCATCCATAATGTACCTAAGTCTCTCTCTCTCCACTTGATCCGTATATCTGCCATATCTGCACAAAACCATCATTTTTTTCAATCTACAGATCAGAAAAACTGCATTAACTTACACCACAACTGAATCTCAGCCCATAACAGCACTGAAACCTCCCACATCTAACAGGTCGCACTTTTCAGGCAAATCCTGGGCTAGGTCGCACTTTTCAGGCCAAAACTTGCATCCCAAGTCGCAGTTTTTGACCCAAAAAGTGCGACCCGACCATAATGATAAAGTAGGGGCAGTTACTGAGATTTAAAACCCTAATCTAAACTTTGAATCCATAAAAAACAAAGAGTAGGATTAGGCCTCTTACCTGCAACTAACGGATCACGATTCCAACAGTCGATTTGTCCGCTATGATCGCCACAAGATTTAGGGCCTTCTCTCCTCTCCTCATTCACCACAACTACACAAGAAAATGAATGATTTTGGAGGGAAAATGCCTTATTAGAAGAAAAACCCTTGTTTTTTCTTTCGCCCGCTGCGACCAAACCGTAATCCCGTTTGACACACCGTCTACACCGTTGGAAAGCTCTCACTGAGCACTCAAATGGGTATCTGTTAGTTTTTCATGTTTTGATACTTCACCAGGACACATTATTTCCATGAAGAGTCTATTCACCTCTTCTCAAAATCAAATTTCTTCACTTACAACACTTGTAATTGGGGCACCAATTTGCCGCCTTACTTGTCTTCGTTCGTGTTGATTTTCGTCATGAGTTACCCTATTGTACTCATGCTTTTATGGTCCCCCATTGGACCTCTACTTTGAGGCAGCACCATTGAGTCGCCCTTGTTTAGAGCATCCGAGTTGAGTCCTCATCCGTCATGGAGTTTATCTCGAGTCCCTTTGTACCCCTATATAGCCCTCCATCCTTCATCGTTTGGTCCCTCTCTCGTCTTGCACATTATGGCCTTTAGTACCACTATCACCTATCCTCTTTGATATTGTGTCAGTTGCTGCCAAGCCATTCATGCCCCTTATGCTCTAACAAGGGAAGTTATCCAACCGCTCCTCTGTATCCCTCATTCCATCATCATCATTAGTGTCTATCTGTTCATCTCTCTACTATTTTCTCTCATGCCTTAGTTGGGGTTCCCTTATTGCCTCACCTATGGCGCACCTACTTCTATCGACATCAGCTCATTTACTCCAAAAGCCAGGTCTAGGGGGCAGTGTACCTTGGTTCGAGCACTTTTCAGCATGATCATGATCTCTACACTCGATGGTCCAGTGATGCAGCAGCAGCTCTTGGTGATTCCCGAGCATGTGTGAGATGTCTCAACCCTCATGAGGGGGTGGCCCTACAGGTAGCCCCCCACATGCCCGGATGACTTCTTCATTTCTGCCCTAGATGTAGCTCCTCTCATTTGATGATATCAGCCTCAGCTGCTTGCAGCGCCTCTTCAATTTGCATGTATTAGTCAGATTTTGCGAGCCCTTCCCCATGTGCAGGGGACATTTGGGTGTATTTGTATCTCATGTACTACCATATTATTGTATAAGTCCTGACGGTTATTCCAGGCATCGCATGTATGTGGGATTCATCATTTTATTTATCTGGCTCATGTTTAGGCCAGCACATGTTTCATTATTTCGTTCCATGGTTTTCCGGGCACCTTATTCTTTGTACTATTGTCTCGGCGGGCATAGGTATGCCTCCCCCGCAGCCTTTAACACAGGTACCACTTCATCAACTAGAGACTTGTTGCACCTGTAAGTCTCGTCTCCTCAGGGTCTAGTCCTTTAGCATATTAGACTACCTTGCATTTCTCTCTCTCACTCCCCTCTTGATGCTTAGTGATTGAGTTCTTACAGCGTACTTCGGTCATACGATTTTCTCCTAACACTCGTACGTTGGGGGGCAATCTGTTACACCATTTTTTTGGTCATCTAACCTATTATCATTAGATGAACCCAAGTACACCATGTAAGACCAATTTTACCCTAAGTAAAATTTCTTTCACCATATGAAATAACATTTGTCTATATTTCCTGGTCATATTTAACCCAAAACAAGGAAATTAATTAAATAAATCATTATTTATTTAATTATTTCCTAGGAATAAGTTATTTAAATCATTATTTAAATAATATTCCTAGTTAAATTTGACTAAATCATTTTTAAATAATTAAATAAATAATTATTTATTTAATTATATTCCCACCATCTCCCAAAAATAATAAATAAATCATTTATTTATTTATTGTTTATAAATAAAGGAATTGACCCAAGTCAAAAGACCTTTTCCCTCCAACAAATATAATAAAATATTCCTAAAGGGTGATTCTAGAATTTGATTAATAATATTTTATTCATGCACCGAGTTCTAGAACACCCCAATTATTTGTTATAAATAGAAGGGTTTTCCCCATTTATTAGTCACCTCCATTGCATTAGATCACTCTGGATCTATACTAGGTCACATTCTCCATTTTTGCCTTGTGAGCTCCCATTGAGTTCTATGTTTGTCTGGGTTTTCTACAACAACAAGAGAGAGGAATTTTAGATTTGAAATGCTGAGGACTTTCAAGAACCCATCCCATTGAGGAGAACCGGAAAACACCTTTCTTGTTTTCCTCTCAGGTGCCCCCTTTTTTAATATAATATAAAAATTCTTTCAAATATATTGTTCTTGTCTTGTATATTGGATGCATGGAGCCACATTTTACTTTATCTGCTTAATGTCTTTTATGCTTAGATCTGGATTTGTGCAGCATTATTTGGATCACCTAATTGTAGATTTAAAGATATTTGGCAGCCATAATCGATGTTAGGGCTATTTGTTATGCGTAGCTAAAGTGATCTTTTACAATGAAAGATTCATACTAACATCCAGCTCCATTTGGACTCATGTGTAAGCCATTTTTTTACCATGACTTTCTGCAAGTTAAAACTATGCAATCATTTAGCCTCTGCGACTTGACACCTTTCAGATGTGGAAAGAACATTCCTTTGAGTGTAAATGACCAGTTTCACCACCTTTCATTGAGAATAGGAACGTTCCAATCCCAGGAACTAGAGAATATGTATTTTGACACTTGTTATTTCCACTGTATTATAGGTATTCTTTTATTCTTATTCGGGATTTAAACATGAAAAAGAGAAAAATATACATATTCCAAAACAGAGCGGGAATGAGACATTTACTTCCATATTTGATGGTAGCAATATTCAGTTGTGTCACGATTGAATAAATCACCCAAATAAAATATTTCATCCTTTAGGATGGGCTTTAGTTTGACTTAGGAGAACCATAACCTTGTTATTGAGTTAGTACTCCTCTAGTTGGTTATCTCTTCCAATCACATGGAGAGGTTTTTAATGCCTCCTGCATGAAAAACTTATACGAAGTTATCATATGCTTCCATATAGTCACATTTGAGTCATGCTCTTGTTCAAGGGATGTAGACCTAAGTAGGCCATTCTGCAGTGTCTCTTGACTCATATTCATTCGACCATACCTAGTATGTCAAAGTTATGTTCAGAATCACATCATCTATTTGGTCCTTCGCTCGTGCTATTTAAGAAGGTCTCCATTGAATTCTTATTGGCGGGTCTGCTCTGATCGACTTAAAAAAAATTATCTGAGATTAGGCTTAGAGCCACACCCTGGCCCTATTTACATCATCGATAGGTGACCTTCTGCTCAGCCTCGATCAGTATCATAGGTCTTTGACTGAGTAGTTTCCCTTGTGTTCTGTAATATTCCAAATTAGGAAAGATGGTAATATTGAACGGAAAACTGGAATGTACAGTAAATAATAATTAAAAACACATGATGAAATCATAGATCCATTATATTATGTATCATAGCAGCAAAATGTACAATGTATTGAGGAAAAAATCACTCAAACTAGGCAAACAAGCCTCCAAAGCCCAAATACACTAGAATCCCAAATGATGCTGCTACAAAGAAATGTTTGAATACATGACAATGAAGTCCCAATGAGGGTTAATGCTACTAGAAAATGGAAACAAGTGGATCTACTGATATGATACTCAAAAAGAGCTGAAAATGGAGAACTAGTCTCTCAAACACAATCCCAAGATAACCTGGCAAGGGTTTCTTGAAATACACAAGATGCAAAAAGTGCAAACTGCAACTCTATGGCTGAATCATGCTATATCACTAAATCTCTTCTGAAATATGGCTGAAATAAAAAAGATATGGTTGTATATCCTCCTCCCTATATTTCTGGGTGAAAAGCTTCTCCTTTCACTAGGAAACTATCTCATAAACAAGGTTTCTCAACTCTCCACTACAACACACTGCAAAATAACGCATCTCCTCAAGGAGACTGAATTGTGGATGAAGGTGGCTTCTTGGGCCAATGCCGGATGGTGGAAATGAAGCTCATAATAGCTCTCCTGAGTGGTCACTCGAAGTCCCCCGAGGTAGAGTGTGGAATTCTTGCCTGGAAATTCCCTTGAACTAAACAATACAACAAACTCATGCAAGAAGTCATAAGACTCAAACATAAACAATATTTTGAATACCTCTTATGGCTGCCATCCCTTTCCTTATATGCTTGGTGAGCTTCCTCACCCTTGGCCCCACTCATTTATGATGCTACTTCCATGCAAATACTCCTCCTCCAAAACTGTGATGTCCCCACTAGCTCCACTCTCTCCTATGGCAGCGTTGTTGATTTGGTCAATCTTGACCCTTTCTACATGCATTTCCCCCTTTCACACCCAAGGTGGCTTTATTTTGGCTATCTAAACTGATCCACATCCATACTAGAGGTGATTTATTCCTACTAAAGAGATTTAAGGGTCTCTTTACCCCACTTATTCATCTAACTATGAATAGAAGCAACATATAATATTCCAACTAGCTAGAAGCTAATTGGGAATATTACATTCCTCCCCTCCCAAATGTTGCTTTTCCTAAAGCAATAGTAAAGAAGGATGCTGCAAAATATTCTCTCCTTCCCAAGTGGCATCCTCATCAAGTAGATTCCTCTATCGAATCAGAGATTCTCTAATCACCCTATTTCTTAACTGCCTCTCCCGAGTATCCAAGATAGCCTCTGGTTGTAAAACTAGATGGCCCTCATCATCAATAGGTGGGAGATCCATGGTGTAAACCACATGTTTTCCAATGGCCTTCTTGAGGCATGAGACATGAAAAATGTTATGGATCTTACTTCCAATGGGAAGCTCCAACTCATATGCTACCTCCCCAACACTACGGATCACCCTATATGGCCCATAGAACCAAGGCTTGAGCTTTTCAGCCCCCTTCTCCTTCAGTGTAGACTGTCTATATCACTGAAGGCGAGTATAGACCAAATCATCCACCTCAAACTACCTCTCTACCCGACCACGGTCTGCATATAACTTCTATTGGTTTTGTGCTGTAGCAATGTTGTCTTTGAGAGCTCAAAGTATATCTTGACTCTCTTGAATCCACTCCTTTTCTCTAGGAGCCTTGCTTGCCCCAAAAATAATATCATCAAATGATAGAGCATCATACCCATAAATATATCGAAATGGGGTCATGCCAATGGACATATGAAAGGTTGTGTTTTAGCAATACTCCCCCAAATGGAGCAAGCGCAGCCATGCCTTTTGTTGCCCTAAAACATAGTTTTTCAAGTAACCTTCCAACCACATGTTTACTATCTCGGTTTGTCCATTGGTTTGTGGGTGATAGCTGGAACTCGATGCGAAATCAGTACCCACTAACCGAAAAATCTCCTGCCAAAAGCCGCCCATGAAGCAGTTATCCTGATCACTGAAAATGGTCTTTGGAAGACCATGGAGTCTAAAGACATCTCTAAAGAAGAGCTCGGCTACCTGTGAAGCATTATATCATGCAAAAATAGCAAAGAAATGTGAATAATTTGTTATTCGATCAACAACTACAAAGATACAATCCTTACCCTGAACCATAGGTATGCTAATGATGAAGTCCATGGAAATACTCTCCCACTTCCCATCCGGAATAGGGAGTGGCTGCAAAAATCCTACGGGATGGTTATGCTCTCCTTTGTTCTGCTGGAAAACTACGCACTCCTTGATGTGTTGAAGCACATCCTCCTTGAGACCCTTCCATGAGAATCTCTCCTGAATAGCCTGATATGTCTTGGTGAATCCTTGATTCCCCGAAAGTGGTGAATCATGTGATGCCTCCAAAATCTTCTTCTTGAGTCTAGAATATCTAGCCAAGAAGACCCGATCCCGGTAATATATGACCTCATCCATCACTCTATACCTCTCATTAGTCACCCGCCCATCTAATATCTCACATGCAAAGCGGTCTTTGGAATACTCCACTAGCAATTAAGCCTTCCAATTTGTATTCATGTTCATTAAGGACAACACTACTAGCCTCTAAGATAGAGCATCTGCCACTACATTACTCTTCCCCTTGACATATTCAATGTCAAATTCATAGGCCTGGATCTTTCTCACCCACTTTTGTTGCCTCTCCTGTAGCTGCTTCTGCTCAAGAAAGAATCAAAGACTATTGTGATCAGTCTTCACTCAGAACCTGTTACCCACCAAATATTTTCGGAACTTGGATAAAGCATGCATGATAGCCAAAATCTCCTTATCATATATCGGATACAACCTCTCATGTGGCAGCAACTTTCGACTCTCAAAAGCTATGGGGTGTCCCCCTTGCATCAACACTACTCCGATGCCTTCTCCTGAAGCATCACATTCCAACACAAAGGGTTGGGTAAAATCTGGTAGAACCAATACCGAGCAGCGACTCATCACCTCCTTGAGCCTATCAAAAGCCCTTTGCGTTGTGGCTATCCAACTGAAATCTCCCTTCTTAGTCAGATCTATAAGTGGTGCTACTAGTTGAGAGAACCCTTTAACAAACTTCCGGTAGTAAGTGCGGATACCTACAAACCCTCGAAGTTCTGTGACATTATTTGGCTCCGGCCAATCTCTGATAGCACAGATCTTCTCTTCATGAAATCTTTCTCCATCTACTCCAATGATGTGGCCCAAATAGAGCACCTCTATGAGTCCAAACTCACACTTAGAGAGCTTGGCATAGAATTGTTGCCCCTTAAGAATGTATAGTACTGTCTCAATGTGTTGTAGGTGCTCCTCCCATGTGTGGTTGTAAATAATAATGTCATCAAAGAAGACCAATACAAACTTCCTCAAGTGACCATGAAAAATGTGGTTCATGCAAGACTGGAATGTAGCCCGAGCATTAGTTAGCCCAAAAGGCATCACCAAGAACTAAAAATGGCCATAGTGGCATCGGAATGATGTCTTAGGGATATCTCGATCCGTCACTCTGATGTGATGATATCCCGACCTCAAATAAATCTTGAAAAAGTACTTGGATCCTCTTAACTCATCCATCAATTCATCAATCTTGGGAATTGGGTACCTGTTCTTCATTGTCTTTTTGTTCAGGTCCCTATAATCAATGCACATCCTTAATGTGCCATCCTTCTTCTTCACCAAAACCACTGAAGAGAAAAAGGACTAGTGCTAGGTCGGATGTGTCCTAAAGCCAAAAGCTCCGAAATGGATTTTTCAATCTCATCCCTGTAGGCTTTGGGATGCCTATAGGGAATGGTGATCACTTCTTGAATCCCCTGATCTAACTCAATAGTGTGCTCAAACCCTCGATCAGGAGGTCTCCCACGTGGAATATCTCCAAATACTATAGGATAACGGTCCAAAATAGACTATACATCCAGGTGTACTAGTGCATCCTTTCCCCTTGCTTCTAACATACGTAGTTCTACTGCCCACTCTATGTCCCCTACGTGCAATTCAACCTCCATCCTGTGTTGAGACAATTTGGGGTGGATAGGTGTGTATGCCCTTGATTTTCTGATGTTTACCACTCTCCTTCTCTGTCCATTCCATCTCCAATGTTTCCCAGTCTGTGGTAACCTTCCCTAAGGTGATTAACCACTGGACACCCAATATCACATTGGTGTCTAGAATATCAACCAAAAATAAGTTGTTTGTCAATGTGTAGGTTCCCATAGTGATGGTTAATGCTGGAACATATTTGGCACACTGCATGGTTCTAGCTCTTGGAACCAAAACCGAGAAACCTTCAAAGTATTCCATGTGAAGGCCCCTCATCTGTACCAACTGAGTATCAATAAAGTTATGGGTGGCTCCACTGCCTACCAATACCGATACTCTTTGTCCCTGAATAGTGCCTCTAACTCTCAATGTTAGATACTTGGGAACTCCCCGCAAGGTTGCAAGAGTCCCTCCCATTGGAGCAAATGCTCCCACCATACCTCATGCTGGTGGTGCACCTTCTCCTACTACTACAGAGATGGTTTCCTTCTCCTCATCAAAAAATATCTCAATACAATGTGCCTTCCCTGCAACACATTGGTGGTCTGGTACCCATGGCTCTCGACAAGTGAAACAAAGTTTCCTTTTCCTTAGATCTCCCCGTGAATTTTCATCAAGATATTTCCTCTCATGATTCCCCTTTGTTTGAGAGGATAAATTCTACTGAAAAGGGGATTTTGCCTTGGGTCAAGCATGTTGTAGGTATCTAGCCCTCTCCATAGATTCTTGGAGCATAGTTGGTTTAGTGGATTTCACCAACCCATGCAATGGTTCAACCAACCCATCAATTAACATGCACACTCTCCTGGTCACAGTGAGGTCAGACACCATGACTGAAATATTTCAAAATTCAGAGATATAAGTCTCTGGATCTTCTATTTTCTTGAGCTTAGTTAGCTCAACAAAATTTTCTTCTGGATTCTTGGGATGAAATCTCTCCACCAACATCTGGGTGAAGTCTGCATAATAAGTGACACTAGCATGCCCAAGTGTAGATAGGCCATGAAACCACCATTTATGTGCTTCACCTTCTAGGTGCAGCGCTGCTATTTTGATAGCCTCCATTTCTAAAACTCTATTTAGTTGGAAATAAGTATCCAACTTCTATACCCAAGCCTTAGCTGTGCACTTGGGTGATCCATCATAAGAGGGAAAAAATAACCTGCCCAAAGTGTGTTGTAGATCTTGGTTCTGCATATACCCTCCACTTTTATGGTGATTGGAGGACCTCCTTCCATCCTTGATCCGACAGAACTCATGAAGTTTCAAATGCCCTTTAAACCTCTTAGATTGAGATTCGTATTCCACAAAATAGTCACCAAGGGTTTCTTCCCTTAATGGCCCTCCACCCTCACTTCCCAATGATAGGAATGTGGGCATAGTGGAGCATTGTGAAGAAGGTTGTGCTGCTGGTTGCTCATACCATGAATGTGAAGTGTCAGAACTTTCTCCATGATGAAACCCTCTAGGGGATTCCTTCTGCCTTTCTAAACTCATCTCCTTGATATCTTTTGCAATGTTCTGCATGGTTTGAAGAAGAAGTTTTGGGAAAGATTATGCTGAGCCAAGATTATGCTATGATACCATTGTAGTATTCCAAATTAGGAAAGACAGTGATATTGAACAAAAAACTGGAATGTATAGCAAATAATAATTAAAAACACATGAGAAAATCATAGATCCATTATATTATGTATCACAGTAGAAAAATGTACAATGTATTGAGGAACAAATCACTCAAACTAGGCAAACAAGCCTCCAAAGCCCAAATACACTAGAATCCCAAATGATGTTGCTACACAGAAATGTCAGAATACATGAGAGTGTAGTCCCAGTAAGGGTTACTGCTATTGGAAAATGGCAACAAGTGGATCTACTGATATGATACTCAAAAAGAGCTGAAAATGGAGAAATAGTCTCTCAAACACAATCCCAAGATAACCCGGCAAGCCGGCAAGGGTTTTTTGAAATACACAAGATCCAAAAAGTGCAGACTACAACTCTGTGGCTGAATCATGCTGTATCATTGAAGCTCTATTGAAACATGGCTTAAATAACAAATATATGTTTGTATCTCCTCCTCCTTAGCTTTCTGGATGAAAGGTTGCTCCTTTCACTAGGAAACTAGCTCATAAATAGGGTTTCTCAACCCTCCACCGCAACACACTACAAAATAACGCAGTTCCTCAAGGAGACTGCATTGTGGCTGAAGGTGGATACTTGGCCCAATTTCATATGGTAGAAATGAAGCTCAGAAATCTCTCCTGATTGGGCACTCAAATTCCCCCAAGGTAGAGTGTGGGATTCTCGCCTGGAAATGCCCTTGTACTAAACAGTATAGCAAACTCCGCTAAACACCTAAAGCATGCAAGAAGTCATAAGACTCAAACATAAAAAATATGTTGAATGCCTCTCATGGCTACCATCCCTTTCCTTATATGCTTGGTGATCTTCCTCACCCTTGGCCCCACTCATTTATGATGCTACTTCCATACAAAGACTCCTCCACCAAAACTATGTTGTCCCCACTAGCTCCACTCTCTCCTATGGCAGCATTGTTGATTTGGTCAATCTTGACCCAGTCTACATGCATTGCCCCCTTTCACACCCAAGATAGCTTTATTTTGGCTATCTAAACCGATCCACATCCATAATATAGGTGGTTTATTCCTACTAAAGAGATTTAAGGGTCTCTTTACCCCACTTATTCATCTAACTATGAATAGAAGCAACATATAATATTCTAACTAGCTAGAAGCTAATTGGGAATATTACATGTTCTATGTCATCTTACATCATCACACAATGGGATTCATGCAGTACCTTGGTTCCATTTGACCCTATTGGTGGATTCCTCACCTCTGTGGCAACTTTCATTATTGGTTGATTCAGAGGGTTTCTATCGTGCACTAGCTACATCGTGTGTGCATCATAAATGTACTTCGGAATGGTTACTTCATCTATTCCGTCCAAGTCCTTCCAAATTATTGGTCTGTGGGGTACTCTCGTGTTGGTTGATGTGGGATGCCTTAATGCCTTCCTTCCAGTAGATCATGTCCCATCAACTACAACTCATGCTCTGGGAACAAGATCTATAGTCATTTTTTCAATACCTTAGGGTTTGCAGTCATCAGTGACATACTCCTTCACTATCGACAGTGAGACTAAATTAATGTCTCCTGATTGGTAGATTATCTCAAGTGTTCGACTTCAACTCATTTATTTGCATTTTTTAGATTGTACTAGGGTACCTTGACTCTCATCATCATTATCAGTGAGTTGTCTCATGTTTGTTAACAGTATGCATCAATGACTGGTAATCGAACTATTTCTCACATGGTTGACTTCAACTCATTTATTCCCATAGTGTAGAAATGTACCATCTGCAGTTGGTGAAGACCTCAAGTTTTGTCAACATTTTGGTTCACTTGGAAGCTCCTTCCATTTCTTTCCAGTGACACTATCCACCTTCTATGTTGTAGTTCATCACATTAGCATCCTATATTTTGACACTCGAGTTGCATGTGGTACCACTATTCCACCTTTATGGCTAGGTACTTTGAGGATCAGTAATGCGACATCAATGATCATACATCTCCTTGAGCATCATTGATCATATTTTCTGCTATATGTGATATTGATACATAGCCTTGATGTGTTCCTATGCGGCTATGATCATATGATCCACTATGTATTTCTTAGTTATCTTTGTACTTTTATGTATACATATTGGATCCGCTCTACACTTGATCAACGAACATGCTTTACTATCTCTGAGCATGGGTATGCTCGCCTCATACATGATATTTATTTTTGATCTCTTCCACTATATTTTGGCAGGCTGGAATTGGGTGATCTCCTCTCAAGTTCTCACATGATTCTTTGATACACTTTATACATTTTGGTCATCATGTACCCCTTCTGACCTCATATATTAGGGGGCATCTGTTATAGCATCATTCAACACTCCTATATTTCTGGTTCTCTATTCTATGGCCTTGGGTAGCCCTTCCCCTTCAGACTTGGTCACTTTGTTAAAAAACAATGTTTTAAATTCCATACGTGACTTTTCCCTTAAAAAAATGCGTACACACGCGGGTAACTCCATATAGAACCTGCATATATAATTCAAAATATGAAAATAATATATAATATCCTATTTTTTGGGTGGGGTTTACGGGTTTCACCAACATCCCACCTACAGGAGCCTGTGGCCTAGCTGAATCAACCGATTTTGGGTCATATATATACACCTCATGGGAATGCCTAAAAAATAGAGGAAGGAGATAGGATATCATGATTATAGTATAATGGTCCCTGATTAATTCTGGGATTCCCTATTCCTTTTGCACTCCCAGTCATAGGAAACCCTCATTTCCACATAGAAATGTTCATATTACACTATATGACATCCATGTGTATATGCTTGAGAGATGATTGTTGAGGCTTGGGTTGGACGGATTTGGAGGAAGGTTTCGCTTGGATTTGTGGTTGAGTCAGGTTGTATTCTTCCATATTCTTTTCTGATATCAAGAAAGAAGCTTTGTCTTTGATCCGGATTTATGCAAGAAAAAAATGAAATATAGAAATACACATAAATGTAGAGATGCAACATAAATAAAACTTCATTCCATTAATAACAGATAACTAAAATATGCTTATAGACATAATGAAAATAAACTAGCTAGGACGATGCTAGCTTATCTCTGAGAAGAGATGTGCTGGCTACAGGCCTCTGAACTGTGTTAAAATGAGGCTCGAGGGCCTATTTATTATTTAGAAATAATGGAAAACCCTACACATCTAAAAAACTAACCCTAGGAGATGAAGCGCCAAAACTATGGGCCCCGTTTGGGTAAATTGGGACATCAACTTCCCGGGGACGTAACTTTGGCATACGATCTCTATTTGACGAGCATAATACCTCGTTAGAAATATCTATCTGAGGAATACAACTTTTGATTTGAGACACATCTAAATAAAATCTATTTTTCTCCCATTTGCTCCCAAAAAACATCATTTAGGGCCTCAAAACAACTTCGGAAGTTCAGGAACCGAAAAACTGCTAAAAATAGTAAACTGTGCTACAATTAAGGAAACTGAAAAACTGAAAGAAACAATGGTGGGGCCCCAAGTGGAATAGGCAGATGGCCACCAATATGCACCTGAATCATTCCTCCCCCATTAGGAAGCAATGATCCCCATTGTGTTGAGTTCCTCCATGAGATGAGGAAACTTCTATTGAAGTTGGTCCTTGGTGAACCACTTGCCTTGGTGTAGGAGTTGGCCAGATTTGAGAACCCAATACAGTTGGATCTTCTGCTGGAAATTTTTCTTGATTTTCATGTCCATGATACAATCTGTGGTGGCATGTTCCATGCAATCTGTGTTTAACTCTGTTGGTGTGAGTTGTTTTGCAAGGTCAGAGGTGTCTAGTAGAGGTGGGAAGTAGGGTTGAAGGCGGTCCACATTGAACATTGGGTGCAGACCAAGGAATGGTGGAATACTGAGCTTGAAGGCATTGGCCCATACAACCTTGGTGATGGTGTACGACCCATATCAGAGTGGGCGAAGTTTGCGGTGGGGTCCAGCGAGGCGCTCCTTTTGCAAATGTAGCCACACTTTGTCACCCACCTAGAAGTTGTGTGGCACCCAATGTTGATCATGTAGTTTCTTGTACTTTGCATTGGGTTTGTCCAATATGTCATGAACCTGTTGGTGGATGTGCTGAATGTGCTCAATGAAGTTGTTCACCTTGTCAGCTTCAGACTAGACATGAGCCGAATCGGCCTAAGTAGTCACAAATGGCATGGCTACATCAACGAGAAATAGTGGTTGGAATCCCAAGCGCACCTGAAAGGGGCTGTGGCTGGTTGAGCTGTAGAGAGACCAGTTATGATTTTGTAATGCATAGGGAAGGCTCTCATCCCATGTGTGTGGATTCTTTGAATTGTACATGTGCAGAATGTGTACGATCATCTTGTTGATGACCTCTCTTTGGCCATCAGTTTGGGGATGAAAGTTGTGGACTTGGTGAGCGTGGTGTCCAACATTGACTATAGGCTGGGCCAAAATTTGTTGAGGAACTTGTTGTCCCGATCTGAGATGATAGACTATGAGATCCCAAAGTGCACCCACACTCATTCAAAGAAGAGTTTAGTAGTGGCTTCTACTGTGATATTCTTCTTGCAGGCCACCATAATGGCGATCTTTGAGAATCTGTCAACGACCACAAAAACACAGTTGTTTCCATGCTTAGTAGAAGGAAGGCCCAACATGTAATCCATGAAGATGGATTCCCAAGGTCGACTAGGGGTAAGTAGTGGAGTATAGAGGCCTTGCTTCTTGATGGTCGGTTTGGCAATAGCACAAGCAATGCCAGATCTGATGTACTTCCTGACATACTGTCGAAGGTTCGGCCAATAGAAATACTTTTGTAGTACTGCAATTGTTTTCTCGACCCCAAAATTCCCAACGACCCAACTGTAGTGTGCTTCCAAAATAATCTTGGCACACTCTCTTGAAGGAACACAAAGGTGTCCCAGGTGACATAGTAATGCATCCTAGAGGTGAAAATTTGGAACTTGCATGCCCTCCAAGGGTGTCTTGTATGTGTGGTCGAATTCTAGATCACTCTTGTAGAGAAGTGGCCAATCAGAAGTCTCGTGCCCACAAGAGTTGAGAACAGTGATTAGCACCACGATTGGTGGTCGACTAAGGTAGTATGCAACATTATCAGTGCCGCCCTTCTTGTACTTGATGTTCAAATTAAATTGTTGCTAGTATGTGGACCACTTCTAATGGCTATCATTCTACAACTTCCCTTGCATCTGTATGAACTGCAGGGGTCGGTGGTATGTGTGGATGACCGTTTCCTTCCCCAAAATGTAATTCTTCCATTGTTAGAAATCATGCACAATGGAATATATTTATTTTTCATAAGTGGGATACTTGCGGACTGTGTCGAATAGTCTCTCACTGTGATATTCCATTGGATGCTCTTGTAGAGTAAGAACAACACCAATAGCATAGTTAGAGGCATCTGTATTGTTCTCAAATGGTTGTTGCAAGTCTGGTAATGTGAGCACTGGAGCAGAGCAGAAGCGATGTTTCAATTCTACAAATGCCTTCTATTGAGATTCCAACCAAAAGAAATTTTCTTTCGCTCCTCCCTTAGTGACTTGACTCAAGGGCCAAGTGATATGAGAGAATCCCAACACAAACCTGTGGTATAAATTAGCAAGACCCAAAAAGCTGTGAATCTCTGTTAGAGTGGTTGGGGCTGGCCAATCCTGAATGACTTGGATCTTGGTTGGATCCACATGATGCACCCCCTGCTCATCAATAATGTTTCCCAGATACTGAACCTGGGTCATGCCAAAAGTTCACTTCTCTAAATTGGCACACAACTCGTGTTGCCACAGTGTTTAGAGGACCTGTCGAATGTCATGGAGGTACTCTTCCCAAGTATGCCTAAAGATCAGGATGTCATCCAAGTACACTACTACAAATGAGTTGGTGAATGGCCGCAATATATCATCCATCAGCCTCATTAAGGTTGCAGGAGTATTTGTCAACCCGAAAGGCATGACCAACCATTCAAAAAGGCCCTCCTTGGCTTTGAAGGAATTCTTCCACACATCAGAGGGTTTGATTGGTACGTGGTGATACCCAGAATTCAATTCCATCTTGCTGAAATATTGCACCCCTTTGAGTTGGTCCAGAAGGTCATCAATATGTGGGACTGGGTACCTATTCTGAACAATGATCTTGTTCAGTGCCCGATAGTCAATACATAGTCTACAAGTCCCATCCTTCTTCTGCACCAACATGATCAAGCTCCCACATGGTGATGAACTCAGCTGGTTGTGACCTTTCGGCAGCAGCTCCTGAATCTGCCTCTTGATTTCACTGTTCTCCATAATAGAGTGTCGATAGATTGTTCCATTGGGCAGTGATGCACCTGGGGTCAGATCGATGGGGTGCTTGACCTGATAGTGTAGAGGCACCCCTGCGGGTGAGGTGAAGACGTCCCCGTACTCCTCCACGACCTTGTTCATTTTATGTTGTCGTGCAAAGGATCCCTGTCTGGAGGTCTTGGCCACATTCTTATTCTTTCCCTGAGGGTAGATCATCAAGAAAAAAAATCTCCCGGTTTTGGAAATGAGCTTACTGCATTTTTTTGTAGTAACCAAAGAGATAGTGTCAGGAGGTGCTACCTCTACTATCTTGTACAACTTATTTCCCAAAGTAACAATAACATCGCGAGGTAGGGACTCATACACAGCATGTCACTTCCACAAGTATGGTTGGCCTAATAATACATCACAAACATCAAGTGGATAAATGTCACATAATACCCCATCCGTGAAGGGCTTGATGCTATAGGGAAGGTGGCACTGATGGCTAACACAGAGATCCTGTCCTTGGTGAAGCCACCCAATGGTGTACGGTTGCGGGTGTGTTGTGCTCGGCAAACCCAACTACTTCATGACCTTTGCTGAAATGAGGTTCTTTTGGCTCCCACTGTCTACAATGAATTATAGTGGAGAACCCTTTACCCACATCCAGTAGTGGAAGAGATGCTCCTCCTCCTCTAGATCTTTCGGTTCCTCCTTCTGGATCTTCGTGGTAGCAACAGTGGCGTTGGACTCTGCATCGTTAATCTGCTTTCCTTTGTCATTCCCCTTATCGAGTTCTAATTCAGAGTCAGAGCATGCATCTGATTCAGAAGCCTTCATCTGGGCCATCAGTGACTGCTTGGCCCGACAGTCACTTGTGTTGTGAGTGGAGCTCTTATGGAACATTCCACACCACTTTCCTGTGTCCTTCTTAAGCTTCGCGATGTTGTTATTCATTTGCTGCTTTGGCAGGTTTTCTTGGGCTGCCATGCCTTGGCTTTGTCCTTTGTTCTATGGTTTTGGGGTGTTAGTGTCAGTATGTCAGTGATAAAAAATAACCCTTTCAGTTGTTTTCCTAAGAAGTCATAGGTCAATTTTTTTTACTTTTTCCAACATTTTTTCATAAAATAATTTTGGTCACTGAAGAGATCTAGGTCAAGTGTGCTGCTCCTTCAGCTCATCCATCGCCATCATCATTTTTCAATGTAATTTCCTTAATCATATCTTGAGGTTTAGCATTATTTCACTTTGTTAGTATGAATCTTAATTCCAAGCGTACGAAAAAAGACCACTTTAGCTGCTCATAAAAAATAGCCCTAATAGCAGAAATGACTGCTAATATCTTCAGATCTGCAGTTAGGTGATCAAGATAAATGCTGCAAAAATCTAGATATATGTATTAGAAGACATTAAAAAATAGAAAAAACAAGATTTACTCCATGTATCCAATAGACAAGACAAGAATATATCAAATGAATTTTGTATTAATGGCACCTGGGAGGAAAACACAAGAGGGTGTTCCCTATTCTCCTCAATGGGATGGGTTCTTGTAATTTCTCAGCACTTCAGATCTAGAATTCCTCTCTCTTGATGGTGTAGAAAACCCAGACAAAAAATGGAAAAATATGGCTATGACAGTGGATCAATAGCCAGACCAAAAGTTTAGATCCAGAGTGATCTTTAGGCAAAAAAAAGGTGGTAAATGAATGGGAAAACCCTTCTATTTATAAAAAAATATTGAGTTAGTCTAGATATTGGTGCATAATTAAAATATTATTAACCAAATCAAGATCCGACTTTTATGGAATATTTTATTATATTTATTGGAGGGAAAAGGAATTTGACTTGGGTCAAATCCCTTTATTTGTAAATAATAAATAAATAAATGATTTATTTATCATTTTAAGGATGTGGTTGAGTAATAACTAAATAAATAATTATTTATTTAATTATTTAAGGTTGATTTAGTCATATTTAACAAAGAATATTATTTAAATAAGGTTTAAATAATTATTCTTTAGGAAATAATAAGATAAATAATGCTTTATCTAATTAATTTCCTTGTTTTGGGTTAGATATAACTAGGAATATTAATCAAACTGTTGTTTAATTAATTATTCCTTGAGGAAAATCAAACAAATATAGATTTATTTAATATTTCCTCATGGGGTTTCCTGTTTAGACCATAATCAACTTAATAAAGGTGGTTTACTAAGTTATTTTTCATAGTGAATGTGATTTTACTTAGGGTAAAATTGGTCTTACATGGTGTACTTGGGTCCATCTAATAAAAATGGGTTAGATGATCAAAAATGGTGTAACAGATTTTCCCCCAGCGTGCGAGTGTTAGGAGCTAATCGTATGACCGAAGTACATTGTAAGAACTCAATCACTAGACGTCGAAGGGGAAGTCAAAGAGAGAGGAGTGTAAGGTAGACCAAAGTGCTGAAAGAACTAGACCCTGAGGAGGTGAGACTTGCAGGTGCGACAAGTCTCTTTGATGAGTGAGTAACTGCTATAGGCAGTGGGGGAGGCATACCTTTGCCCACCGAGGCAATAGTACAAACAATAAGGCGTCCAGAAAACCACGGGACGAAATAATATAGGATATGTTGGCATAAACATGAGCCAGATAAATAACATGATAATGAATCCCACATACAGATTGTGCCTGGGATAACAACCAGGACTTGTACAATAATATCTGAGTACATGAGATATAAATGCAACCTAGATGCCCCTAAACACAAGAAAGGGCTCTAAAAATTTGACTGATACATGTAAACAAAAAGGCGCTATAAGCGGCTGAGGCCAACATCATCAAATGTATGGAGCTATATCGATGGTTGTAATGAAGAGGTCATCCGAATGTGTAGGGGGCTACCTGTAGGGCCACCCCCTCATGGGGGCTGAGACATCTCACACACACCCGGGAATCATCGATGTCAGTTGCCGCATCACTGAACCATCGAGTATACGGATCTCGATCATGCCGAGAGGAGTTGGAGCTGAGAAACAATAAAGTCAAAGGGAAATAAGGAGTCCCTTTGCCTAATCCGAGGCACCAAACAAGAGTGGAAGCTGGAACCAAGGTACACCGCCCTCTAGACATGTCTTCTGGAATGAATGAGTTGATGTCGACAGAAGGAGGTCCGCAATAGGTGAGGCAATAAGGGATCCTCAATTAAGGCATGAGAGAAAATAGTAGAGTCACTGACAGACTGACACCAATGATGATGATGAAATGGGGGGGACTGAGTAGCGAACGGACGACTTCCTTTGTTAGAGCATAAATGGCATGGATGACCTGGCAGCGACTGACACAATATCATGAGGGATAGGGGATAGTGGGACTGAAGGCCATAGTGTGCGACACGAGAGAGGGACCAAGAAATGAAGGAGGGAAGACTATAGCGGGATGCAAAGGGACTCGGGATAGATTCCACGAATGAAATGATGACTCATCTCGGATGCTCTAAACAAGGGTGACTCGATGGTGCTGCCACACAGAAAAGGTCTAATGGGGACCATACAAACATGAGTACAAAATGGTAACTCATGATGAAAGTCGACACGAGCATGGAAAAGTATGGAGGCAAAGTGGTGCCCCCAGTACGAGTGTTGCAAGTGAAGAAATTCAATTATGAGGAGGGGTGAAGTGACGCTTCATGGAAAAAATGTGTCCTGGTGGAGTATCAAGTCACTAAAAACTAACAGATACCCATTTGAGGGCTCGATGAGAACTTTCCAATGGTATAGACGGTTCTTCAAACTATGCTACGGTTTGGACGTAGCAGGCGAAAGAAAAATCAGGGGTTTTCCTTTAATAAGGCATTTTCCCTCCAAATTCACTCATTTGCAAGTGAAGCTGTGGTGAATGTAGTGGGGAGAGAAGGCCCTAAATCTTGCGGCGATCATAGCAGACAAACTAATCATTGGAATTGAGATCTATCAGTTGCAGGTAAGAGGCCTAATCCTACTCTTTCATTTCAGTGGATGAAAGTTCAGTTTAGGTAACCAGAGCTCATGAATAGGCCAAGTCGCACTTTTGGGGGTCTTATCTGCGACCTGGGTAGCAGGTACTGGGCAGAAAACTGTGACCTGTCCCAGGAAACGACTTGAAAAGTGTGACCTGTCAGAGAAAGGGGGTTTCAGTGTTGTTTTTGGCTGAGATCTAGGATTTTTATGGTTGAGGGGCATAGGTGCCCCCAAGCATGTTGTGGTCATGCCGAAATGTATTTAGAAAAAAGGGGAATCTAAACACATTTTAATGATGTGGTGCGCCATTTTTTTTCATTATGGTTATGCAGTTTGAGGAGGATTACCAATCTCTTTTGGTACTGCATATATGAATCAAATGGACTTTAAGTTTCCATATTGACATACATGGTGTCACTATCCCAAAGAGAGGATTTGGAGATAATGAACTGGTGCTCTCCCAGAAAACTCGCAGGGTGGTTAACAATAATGTCGAAGGGACTGGGTTGTTTATGTAATATGAAGGAATGATGAGGGGTATCATCCCTAGAGTGATATGAAGTGGTGTGGGACTCTAGAGGTTCTTCTAAATGTGGAAGAATAATGGGACTAGAGTCGACACGACCAGATACACTAGGAGAGTTGTGGAGAATTTCTTCGCTTGGTTTCTCAAATATGGGTGCCCCCTTACCCAAAAATTGGGTGTCAATGTAATGGCCACAAGGTATATGTGGTTCAAATGCATGGGTTCGATGTAACGGGGGATAGATAAAGTCCGGGGTGGTGACTACTTCCATAATGTCGTCATCATAATAGAAGATGGGGTGATTGGTGGAAGAAATACCACCTGACACAGCGAAGCTACCTGACTCATCATCATGAGAAGAGGTTCACATGCGCATCATCACTAGTGGTGACAGAAGAGTAAGCAGATAAAGGATCTACTGATGTTGAGCCCAAGGTGATCGCTGAAGGGAGGTTAGGCGAAACAACAGGGGGAGTCTCCAAGGGGGCTTCCACCAAGGGTCTGATGGATGATGATAGGTAGAAATGGTGGGAGAAGGCTCTGTCATCTCGACATCAGGAGGGGGAATGTCAATGGGAGCATTCGTGTCCTCTGGTTTTGCCGAAGAAAAATGTGCAAATAAGAGAGCAGTGGACTCGTTGCACTTGGCCTCAAATTGGCATAAGGCTTCTAAAGAGAAATGATACTCTTTGAGGCAAGGACAGAGGTGAGTGTAGTGGCCATGGAAATCACACAAAGCACAAGGGTGATTTGTGCACAATGGTTTGAGTTTTGGGATTGAATCAGGTATAGTGACATATACCTCTGGGATATCAGATTCCGAAAACGTCTCATTGACCATGGACTTAAGGTGAGGCAACTCTGGACAAGTATGGGTGGCGTGGTTGGTGACATCACACAAAGCATACTGGATGGTACGCTTTGGAGGTCGAAAAGGGGTAGGGTTTTTCGAGGCACCCTTGTCCTTTAATGCCCCCTTGCAAGCTTTGCCCTTCTTACCCGAAGTGGTCGCAATGGGAGGTGGTTCTTGTTGAGGTGACTGAGGCACTGTTGTAGCGGGAGAAGTCATAGGGACCGGTTGAATCGGGGTCAAAGCAAGGTAAGGTTTGAGTTGACTAGGCGGGGTAGCAGCTAGAGGATTGAGGTACCAGAAAGGAATCCCAAGGGTCGGGTTAGGAAGAGAGAGGGTGGCCATAACAGGTACCATGTATACTCCTAATGGGGGAGCTAGGAACAGTATCTGACCAAGGGGGTAATGACCAGGCGAGATGGTTCCAAGATGGTTAAGGCCCGGAGGAACCGTTCCAGGAGGATAAAGGGGCTCATGAGTACCAGTTGAAGGTGAAGGGATAGGAGAAGAAGGTTCAGAAGGCTGATCAGAGGACATCATGAGAATCTGTTAATTGGGGGAACCAGATGGAAGAGGTTGTGTGGCCACCTGACGTTCAGGTGGTTGGGTAGCTACAAATCCTTGTTGTGCATCCACCTACTCCTGAGGGGGCGGTGACTGCTGTTGCGAGGGTTGAGAAAGCAACGAAGGTGGATGTGCTGATGCTGGAGGAGCTCGAGCACCAAGCTGCGGATACGGATAATAAGGGGGTTGGGTAACAGTGTGGTAAACAGGAGGTTGGGCCAAAAGGGGAGGCATCTCGTATCCTATATACGTGCTACCGGGAGTGGGAAAAGTGCAGGAGGTGCTGCCCCCCCCCCCCCAGGAAAACCATAACCCATGGGAGGTTGAGCGTATAGATGAGGGAGAGCTCCAACGATACCGTCGGCGGCATGGGGTGCCCCCGGTGCATTGGCACAACCAAGTCTGGGGATATCAGGTAGAACAGTATAAACATAACCCGTCTGAGCGTAGATCAGGTCATATTTTAATCCCATTTGGAGGGCGGCTTCTTCGGTTTGAGGAAAATGCGATGCGAAATCTTTCTTGATAGGAGGCAAGAGAGATCTAAGGAACCAGTCCATGTAGACACGGTCTTCAAAGGTAGGGGATTGACATAGGCTCTTTCTTATCCGCCATTCCTGGACATGATCGGATAGGCGGGTCGCAAATGATTGACGGAAAGAAGTCAAAAGTTTGATACCAGTGTCATAATGAAGGGGAAGCTGGAAGTAAGATAAAAAAAGCCTGGGCAAGAGTTGCAAAGGCAGTATGAGAGGAAGTGGCCTGATCAACATACCACTTAGA
Organism: Pinus albicaulis; assembly: GCA_034641835.2. Lineage (NCBI taxonomy): Eukaryota > Viridiplantae > Streptophyta > Pinopsida > Pinales > Pinaceae > Pinus > Pinus albicaulis. The sequence goes on from CM076570.1 coordinate 1,151,700,361, forward strand.
AGCTTCACCTATAAGTGTTCGTTGGAACAACCGAAGACAGACAGAGTCATCGGTAATGGAGTTAGATGAACACCACATGTGGAAATATCAAACATGATTTGAAGGATCTTCTCCAGCAAGGCCTTCAAACTTTGGGATGTTGGAAGGGAGCTTTGTCGGCATAGTAGCCCAACTAGCATCATGGTGTATAGGGTCATTTATCAACCAGTCCAAATCGGGGAGGCTAAGGCCTGCCATGAAGGGGAGAAAGGGCGCAGCCGGCGTAGCGTTCGTTGCGGTCCCACTAGTGGTATTCCAAGCCTGAGGGCCGGGGTTACCACCAGCAGCAGGTCCTCCACCAGACATGGTGAAGGTGTTAGGGTGGGAACCAAAGGTGGAATGAGAAGGAGAACCCAAAGGACCAGAAGAAGAGTCGGTGTGCGGACTCGGTGGAGGAATAACTTGACCCCTACGTGGAGGAGTAAGTCATCCTACCGGAAACTGAGGATGAAGGCCAAGAAATCTCTGGGATAAACACCTTGGTGGCACAATGGTGACAACACAAACACGACACAAAGGAAAAATGGGACCGACAAGGGCAGGGAGGTGCAAGATCAACTGATTACAATGTCGAAACAAGGGCAGGGAGGTGCAGGATCAATTGATTTCAATGTTTTTAAAGTATTTACTTGGCGGTGTTAACCAAGCCCTTTTTCACTTAGGGTGTGTGTGTAAAAGTGTGTAAATTTAAATTTTAAACCCAGACGTTTGTAGAGAAAAATAAAAAGTGTGTTGTATACCTATAAATAAACCTGCAAATGACAGTATATAGGCCTGCAAAAACAGAAAATAAACAGCTAATAATGCAATAATCTAAACCCAAGGAGCTGGATCTCTTAACAACTAGTCTATAGGTGAGTAAAAAACTAATCAAAACACACTAAAAAAGCTAATAGATCTAAGGTCAAGAGGGACAGGGATCTAAAAGACAAAATCTGCTGGAAAGTGGTGCATAAAACAGCAACAAATCAGAGGAAAATTGTTGTAAAAAAAGGTGGCGAAAGGCTATCTCCTGAAGGGAAACAGAGTGAACCCTAGAGGAAAACCCAAAAAAAGTTAGATGAGGTGATTTGGATGGATAACATGCTGATCTGAAGCAGATCTGAAGGTGAGGTATCAGATTTGAAAAAATGGCTGAAGACTCTAAAATTTCAAACAACCTGCAACAACAAAAACTCTTCCACAAAAAGTGGACAGTACTGAAGCCCTAGGGGGCTAGGTTCCCACTTAGTTGAGTGAAAAAAAACAAGTATAGGTCCAAAATGGGTGGAGACAGAGGTCAGACAACCCTGAATAGAGGCTCAGACAAACCCAGAAAACTTTCAGAAAAATCCCTGCAAAAAGTCCAGGTCGCAGTTTCTGACCTGTTTTCAGTAGAGGTCACAGTTTTTGGGCTGAAAAGTATGCCCTGAAGGTCTAGGTCGTAGGTTTTGGGTGAAAAAGTGTGACCTGCACTTCTAGCACTCTCGGTGGCCTATTTTAGAAAAAATTTCCATCTCAGTTGCAGCTGATGTCTGTCACCTGCGCAATAGGTCCGAAAACACACGAAAGTCAGAATTTTTATCGTTTTAGGGTTTTATAGGTTAAAAAAAACATCAAGAAAAACAAAAACAAGGGGCTGAAGAGAAATCCTAGGGTTTGAAGCATCTAGAAATGAAAGGATCAGAAAAACGACAGCGGTCGTAATCGTAAACCCGTGTGGAGACGCCAGTTGTTAGTATGAATTTTAATTCCAAGCGTATGAAAAAAAACCACTTTAGCTGCGCATAACAAACAGCCCTAACAGCAGAAATGACTGCTAATATCTTTAGCTTTGCAGTTATGTGATCAAGATAAATGCTGCAAAAATCTAGATATATGCATTAGAAGACATTAAACAGTAGAAAAAACAAGATTTACTCCATGCATCCAATAGACAAGACAAGAATATATCAAATGATTTTTGTATTAATGGCAACTGGGAGGAAAACACAAGAGGGTGTTCCCTGTTCTCCTCAATGGGATGGGTTCTTGTAAGTCCTCAGCACTTCAGATCTAGAATTCCTCTCTCTTGATGGTGTAGAAAACCCAGACAAAAAATGGAAAAATATGGTTGTGATGGTGGATCAATAGCCAGACCAAAAGTTTAGATCCAGAGTGATCTTTAGGCAACAAAAGGTGATAAATGAATGGGAAAACCCTTCTATTTATAACAAAATATTGAGTTAGTCTAGATATTGGTGCATAGTTAAAATATTATTAACCAAATCAAGATCCAACTTTTATGAAATATTTTATTATATTTATTGGAGGGAAAAGGAATTTGACTTGGGTCAAATCCCTTTATTTGTAAATAATAAATAAATAAATGATTTATTTATCATTTTAAGGATGTGTTTGAGTAATAACTAAATAAATAATTATTTATTTAATTATTTAAGGGTGATTTAGTCATATTTAACAAAGAATGTTACTTAAATAAGGTTTAAATAACTATTCTTTAGGAAATATTAAGATAAATAATGATTTATCTAATTAATTTCCTTGTTTTGGGTTAAATATAACTAGGAATATTAATCAAACTGTTGTTTAATTAATTATTCTTTGAGAAAAATCAAACAAAGATAGATTTATTTAATATTTCCTCATGGGTTTTCCTGTTTAGACCATAACCAACTTAATAAAGGTGGTTTACTAAGTTATTTTTCATAGTGAATGCGATTTTACTTAGGGTAAAATTGGTCTTACATGGTGTACTTGGGTCCATCTAATAACAATGGGTTAGGTGACCAAAAAATGGTGTAACACTCTTCACCTCATATAGGTCATTGTCTAGGGGTCATCTCTACCTTTGAAGACAAACCAATTTTTCACCTAAAACAAGGCTCTAACCCTTCATCTCACTCATAAAAATCTAAAGAGGGTGTTGTTTCCGAGTGTTTATTAAACCCCTTTAAAAACCTTAAACTTGAAGCATTGGGTCAAACTGGGCCTTCAACTCAGGCAATTGCTTTTGGGATTCTATTTCTTTGTTGGGGCAATTAGAAGTTGGGAATTGGAAGGACTCTCACTTTTGTATTCGTATTATTGCCGAGCCGCGCTGCTCACTGGTCGAGCCTGGTCAAACCTGGTCGAATGGGAATAACATAAAGACAACTTGTCTTGTTTTTTAAAAAAGGTTCAAAGAGGTCAACTCTGTCTTATTGTCTCATTAAAAGGCAAAAAGGTCATTTCAAATGACAAAAAGGAAAAAAAACTCATTTCAAGCTTATAAAAAGGCAAAAACAAAAGAATTTTCACTCATTTTTATCTCTTGATGTGTGGAAGAGCAACCCTCTTATCTCACTTGCACACCAAAGGTGATCTAAAGTCCAAATCCAAGGCTCAAATTCACTTCAAAACTCAATTTCTACCCTTCTAATAGCTTGTGTTACACTTTTGCCTCTCTTGTTACGCTTCTGGGAGCTTCTATTACGCTTCTGGGTAAGTGTGTTACATTTTTAGGAGTGCTACACAGCGCTTGTTACCCTACTGGCGTGTTGCACAGGTGCTATGCAGGCGCTGCGCAGCCCTTGTTACGTTTTTGCCTTCCCTTGTTACGCTTATGTAGATGCTTGTTACGCTTCTAGAGGAGAGGCAGATTTTGGTTTTTGGCTTAGAAAACCTTAAAATCAGCCTAGTACTACTTAGCATCATTACCTTGTGAGCACCTCATAAAAGGTAAATGACTTCTCTTATGCCATATTTTGGTTAAATTTTGAGTGTTTAAAACATTTTCATGCTCATTTTGTTTTTCTTCATATTACCACTTGTCCATGGTATAAAGAAAATTCATTTGACAAACCCTAACCTACCCCACCTACCTAAACCCTAACCCTAGTATCTAAACCCTGACTCACACAAATCATATACATTATCCCCACCCTTCCTATCATCTACAGCATCTCTAACATGTTAAATTGACCCAAACCCTAGATTCTAGCTATTTCACAATGAAAAAACTTGGAAATTTCCTAGGTTTGCTAGATTTCGCCACTCTCCACACATCCATTTCTCCTAATTCCACTTAAAGTATGGAGCTAACATGCTACCCTATGCACTGAATTTTTTCTAGAATTTTTTCTCAGCTCCATGACCCTCATTTCACCTTCTAATATTACCCCACCTCTACACTAGCCATTTTCATAGTGTGAAATTAGAAATTCCCTGTGTTTTCATCATTTCGCCACCTTCCTCACACTCATTTCCACTCATTCCACCCACAACTTAGAGCTAACATACAACCCAATCCACTCAATTTTTTCCAGAATTTTTCTTAGCTCCATGATCCTTCATCTCATCCTCTAAACTCACACTTTCCTACACTATGTTTTTCCAAATTTCCATACATTTAGCCATCTCATCAACACTCTAGGGTTTTCATCATTCTAGTTACAAAAAAAATAGAAAGTGACAAGAATAGCTTCAAGGGAGGGCGCCACCTCAAGCTATAACCCTTCACACTGCATAAACTCAATGCCTCGCCATTGGCCAGAAGATGCTATGAGAGGGCTCAGTGTTTGAGATTTTGTGAAAGGCTCCTGGAAGAGGGGTATCATCTTCAATTGACTAGCCTATTTTCTACAAGCATCATCATGGGAAAGGTCAGTATTGCAGGTATGGATATAATCCTATCATCAAACCTAATTTCTTCAGCAACAGGTATTCCTTGTCATGGAGAGTAGTGGTTCAAAGGCATGGAGTTAGATATTGAAAATTACAAAAAATTTCTCAAGCCTCATGCTAGAGAGGAGCCATATTACCTATTTCCTTTCAAACACCTCAGAAACAAGTATTCTCCATTGATGATGTTCATAATGAAGTACCTCACATGTGAAGGAAGATTTTCTAGGTTGTATAGGTATCATATCAGGTTGTTGATGCATTTCACCTCTGTCAAAACAATTGATTTGCCATATTATTTGTACAGGAGTTTGATTAAGATGATTGAGAAGCTTCAAAATAGAAAACAAGATCATCACACTAGTATTTTTCATCATGGTCTGATCAAGCTCATTGTATTGCATCACCTTTCCTCCATCAACATGATTTGGAAAAATTTCTTGGAGAGATTATCAGCAGCGCCTACCATTAGCCCTTTTATCTTGAATAGTACATCATCAGCACCATTGGAGGTTGAGTTAGTAGAGTAGGTGGAGGTCAGATCACCTGAAGGGATCATCAGAGAGAAAGATGAGGAGATAGAATAATTGAAGAAGATGTTTTCCATTGTTAATTCTCAAATCACTTTTTTTGCAGCAAGAAAATTTTCAATTGAAAGTGAAGGAGCTCCTACAAAGAAAGCCCAAGCCAGACTTAGAGGCATTCAAAGGTAAAGGTAAGGAGGTTATTGATGTTGACCAAATGCAAGATATGGAGGCTAAAACAAAATCAAGAAGGCCAAAAACAAGAGGCCTTACAAGGGCGTTGGAGCTAGAAAGACAATCAACTCATCCACCTGAAGAGTTGACATTTGATGAGCTTATAGCCGTGGAAATTAATGAAGAAAAAGAGCTTGGGTTGTCAAGGGTAAATGAACATTTAGATAATATCTTGAAGAGGGATAAGAGGGAAAATAAGTTGCATAGAAACATGGAAAACCATTATTGCACCAGGAACACAATTTCTCAAATAAGGCTGAAACAATTGAAGAAAAGGCTAAAAGAAGAACAAATGAAGCTTAAAGAGAAGTATAGCTTGGAATTGTTGGCTGAAGCTTCCTTGGCTATTTATCCCATCACCCATAGGTTCCATAGAACCAATTTTGAGAAGTTTTGAACAATTTTGGATCTTTTTGTGATTTTTGCAAAATTCTGGAAATTCCTCATTGCAGAAGGGTAACAAACTTTTGTTACGCTTATTTTGGGGGCATGCAAATGATTATTTATTTACATGGATGGATGTATTTTTATGATTACATCACAGATCAGGAACCCCCAAGGCATGACAAGCTATAATTTTGGAGAAAAAGCTCAAAAACCACTCATTTTTCATGTTTCTGCCACCTTTTTGGAGCCTTTGTTACATTTTTGGAGCAACATTGGGAGAATGGATTTTTGAAGGCTTTCCCGCGGGTCATTTTGAAAAATTAAAGATGTTCTAGAAAATAAACACACATGGCTAGTTGACCATTCTTTCAGATGTGGATTTCGATTCCAAAAAGTGCATCAAAAGTTCCTCTAAAGTTCTATTACGCTTCTGCAAATTTTTGTTACCCTTCTATTAGAAATGTCACAAATCAACATTGGATTCCTCAAGAGATTTTTAAAGCTTAGAAATTGTCACAAATTCAAGGTTTTGTCGTCCTATGAGTTGGAATTATAGTTATTGAGTTGGTTTTTTCCTCCTATCATGAGGGAATATGTAATTAATGTAAGGGACAAACACTCCTAGTTCATAGCTAAAATTCAGGGAATGGTTTCTAACCTCCCTATAATCTAAGAAATGACTCATCTTGTGTATTTATGATCCATTTTGGATGGTATTTAGGCCTAATGAGGTCTCATAGTCCATATTTTCTTTAAGTAGACTCTCTTTAGTCGTTTTTTGGGTTGGATAGTCTCGTATTGCAGTGGAGCTTTTGTAATCAGTAATTTGGAATGAAATCAGAGACAATTTTGCAAGAATTGTGTTGATATACTTGTGGTATGCATTGGAGCATTTGTTCTTCTTATGTATGTTTATCAATTCATGCTTAATGCCATATATTATTCTTTCATATATGTTTATCTTGTAATTCTATGAGCAGAAATCATGTTTGTTCATGCTCTGTTTTAGACCAGATTTACATTGCTATGTTTATTTGCTTCTAAATCAATGAATTCACCTCAGTTCTAATTCAAAATCTTTTTCACTTCACCCTATACTCAATGACCTATTAAAATTCTTCCAAACTACCTATCTAGCCTCACATATTCTTTGCAAATTGACCTTGGAATTCAGACCTAAGAAACCTAATACACATTCTACTCACTGACTTTTCTATCCAACACTAAAAAAATTAAAAAAATATTATTTACTAAGCTTAAATACCTAGTCTAATATCATTAGATAATCATTCATTCCTTTGACTGCGAAAGTGACAATGAGAGAGCCCTCTTTGGTCTTGGTAGGGCTAGCTACCTGACCTAAAGCCTGGTCTGTGGTTACCTTTCTTCAATCCCATTTTTAGCCATGGAAGTTGAGGAGAGTGATAATAGGGGGCACCTTTCCCTTGATTTTGATTCGCAGATCCAAAGCCTCACTTCTTCAGTTTGAATTTCTGCTCAATCTTGGCAGCATATCGATATTTCGTACCAAGCGAGGAGATTTCGAGGAACTCCATTTCCTCCTGAATGTATCTGTGCAGACAATTGTGGTACTTTAGCACCAAATGTTTCTCTGAATCTTTGATACCCAACTTTATGTGCAGGGTATGGAACAGATTCATCAGCTCATGCACATCTTGATACATTTGTTGTTGCAGTGTAGTCCATTGTATTTACTTGTCCTCGTAGCTCCCAACAAGATAACATTGTTCCTTGATGGCATCTCGGAAATAATTCCAATTGGGTACGACCGAGAATAGAGAGGGTTCCCCCTCGTCCTTTTTCTCACAGTAGGTTTCCCACCAATCCTTGACATCATTAGAGAACTTTTGAGGTCTAAAATGGGCCTCCTAAGAAAAATGTACAACCAAAATAAACTTTATAAGAACCAATAGGATTCAAGATGGTGATGTCAACCATGGGGGTTGATTCACCATTTTTTGGGTAAAAAGGTAAAAAGATTAAAAAATAATAAAATAATAAAACTACTTTTTCAACTTATATTTTCAACTTTTCTCCCAAATTTTTTACTCAAATTTCAAGCAATAGTACTCATTGGATGTAAAATTTAATCTATCATCCAAGGAGTACCCATGTTGCATAATTTTGATGGACCCTACTACACAAAAAATGATAAATACATGAAAAAACATGATTGCAATAATATTTTTCATGTATTTCTCATTTTTCATGTAGAAGGGTACATCGAAAGTATGTAGCATGGGTACTCCTTAGACGAGGAATAAAATTTTTCATCCAACAAGTGTTCCCACTCGAAATTTGAGTAAGCCCATATGGAGATAAGTTAAAAATATGAGTTGAAAAACTAGTTTTTTCTTTTTTCCCTCCAAAACTTGATGATGTAATCTAATATTATTTTATTATTTCCACTATTATTTTATAATTTCCTTAGGAGGCCCATTTTAGACCTCAAAATTCCCCTAATGTGGGGGGCATCGTGAGGAGTGCAAAAATAATCTTCTTCCTATCGGAAAAGTCATGAACCGAGAAATATCTTTCTTATAGATTCAACCATCTACCTACGGCCTCTGCATCTATTTGGCCCTCAAATATGGGAATTTCAAAGTTTACTTGTGCCTTAAAAGGAGTGGCGCCTCTAGAGTTTTTGTTGGATGTAGATGTGCCGCCAGTGGGCAGTCGTTAAAGGATTTGGGCAAAGTTATCCATCATCTCATTCATTTGTTTCTCGAGGGCCTCCTCGAGCAATATTTTGATAGGATCTCCTACTCCTTCATCTTTATTTTCTATGCCCATGGGCGGTCGTTGGGGTCTACGAGGTTGATCTTACAAAAATTCAACCAGATTGAGCCCTAACTCCTTATACCCCGACCTCGTTAGGGACATGCAAATAAGGATCGAGAAAGAGCAGACCGCTCTGATACCATTGATCCGGATTTATGAAGGAACACAATGGAATACATAAATACACATAAACGCATAGATGCAAAATAAATAAAACTTCATTTCATTAATAACAAATAACTGAAATATGCTTACAGACAAAATGGAAATAAACTAGCTAAGGCGCTGGTAGCTTATATCTGAGAAGAGATGTGGCAGCTACAGGCCTCCGAACTGTGTTAAAATGAGGCTCAAGGGCATATTTATTATTGAGAAACAATGGAAAACCGTAAACATCCAAAAACCTAACCCTAGGAGATGAAGTCACAAAACTATGGGCCCCGTTTGGGTAAATTGGTACATCAACTTCCCGGGGATGTAACTTTGGCATACGATCTTCGTTTGACGTGCACAATACCTCGTTAGAAATATCTATCTGAGGACTACAAATTTTTATGTGATCGACATCATAGGAAATTTTATGTTTCTCCCAGTTTTCCCAAAAAATGTCATTTAGGGTCTCAAAACAACTCCAGAAGTTTAGGACCCAAAAAACTGCTAAAAATAGTAAATTGTGCTACAATTAAGGAAACTGAAAAACTAAAAGAAACAATGGTGGGGCCCCAAGTGGAATAGGCGGGTGGCCACCAATATCCACCTATATTATTATTGTTCGTTAATGTTATGGTATTATGTTACGATTCATGTTATGATCTTGTGATCTATAGTTCATGATTTATATCTTTATGTTTAATGATCTAACATTCATAATATGCACATACTTTGAACTACTTGTTGTATACATGCTTCTATGAACTTTGTTGCAGGTTTGATAGCTTTGGAGGAAGCAGAGGGTTTGGACCCTATGGGAACGACACCAAACGTAGAACTTATGGGTATCTTATTCCAACCCAACTTTAGTAGTTTATATAGTATGACTTCTTGGTTGTTTGATTCTTGTTGATTGATATCCCTTCGATCTGTTGGGGTTCTCAGCCCTGACCCTAGGGAGGTTTTTCCCACAACAGGTTTGCACAGGTATGAGGCTGGGTCAAAGAAAGAGGTTCGAAAAGAGCCTGATATTACAGGTTTCAAAGCTCGCAAGTGTTTCTAGGGTTTTGGGGTATAGTCACAGGTTTTTCAAAGGATAATTTCGATTGTAGTCATAGGATAACATACTCAAGGGAGCGGTTGGAATCTCTCAGTTGCACACATGGCTCTTCCTCCATGTGGCTGGAAACTAGGGAAAAATTTGACATTTGACCGTAGCTCACCATAGTAGACAGAAGACGAGAAAAGTTGCCTCTGATATATATTGATTTTGGAAACATTTTTCTGAATGTTATTGGGTTAATTTTTATGGACAACTTTGTATTGGGCTCATTGTACTCTCTTTTGAACATTTTATGACAATCTCATAAAATAAGAATTTTCAAAGGGTTTTCCCCCTTGTGGGGTTTTTCCTTGGTCTTTGACCAAACCTCATGTCTCTTATTGATGTGTTGATTGTCTTCTTTAACATTGCATTTATTGTTCTATCTTTAATTACTGTTGATGATTGGAAATATTAATTTCTATTGAAAATATTGCTAATTGAAGAATTGAATTGCGCTAAAGTAATTGAAACAACATATATCAGTGTGAAATTAACATGGTATTAGAGCTAAGGTTAAGTACAAGCCCAAAACAAGACAAGTATTGAAGAAATCATCTTTGGGGAATTGAAGGAGCCAATCTAGTCAAGTCAAGATGTCTTCATTATTCAAGGAAAATGAGAAGTTAGGTGACTCATCTAATTTTGTTGCATGGAAAGTTAGGTTGGAGATCACAGCTGATAGCAATGATGTTTTGGATTACATTCAAGGAAAAAGTACCTAAGCCTCTGGAAAATGCTTCCGCTACTGTCAAGAACAAGCAAAAGAAAGGTGAGTTAAAAACAAAGAAAATTATAACTCATGGTTTATAAGATAATTTACTTGCATATGTTGGAAATTTGAGAAAGTCTAAGGACATGTATGATATGATAGCTGGCATGTATGAAGTCAATAATTTGAATCAAATCATCTCCTTGGAGGATCAACTCAAAGACACGAAGATGAACAAGGGAGAGTATGTGCAATCCTACATTATGAGGACATCTCTTCTTAGAGATCAATTGTAAAGAGTTGTATAAACTATGTCTGACAGGGAATTGGTGATCATAAATCTTAGAAGTCTCCCTCCTATTTGGGAAACCTTCATCACTACCATAAGCAACAATAATGTCCTCCCGTCATTTAATGAAATTGTTGGAAATCTCACTCAAGAAGAATCAAGGATGATATCAAGAGGAAGGATTCAAAAGCATTAAGAGGGTGAGCCCACTGCATTCATCACTCATGACAAGAAGAAGAAGAAAGGAAAATTAGGTCCATCAAATTCAAGGAATCCTACACCTAGAGATTAAAATATAAGGAAGGAATCATTGCACATTCAATGCTTCGATTTTCATAAGGGAGGACACTATGCTTCATATTACCGTGAGAAGAGTTATGGTTCACAATACAACACTAAAAGCAACAACAATAGGTTTGATGATCGAAGAAGAAGAGAAGATCAAATAAATGATCGCAACGAAAGAGATGATCTAACAAGAAGATATGCTCCAAGTGACAATGAATAATAGCATCATCCTCAAAAGAATTCAAGCTACTCCAAGTATGAAATTAATATTGAAAAACAAGTTCAATATATTCTTATTTCTACCCTTACTAGTTCCTCTCCTTTGGATTCATGGGATAGTTGGTTGGTTGATAGTGGGGTTACTCATTATTTCTATGGGTATAAATAATTTCTCTTTAATTGGTAGAGAGGGAGTCAAATTTTAAAATTATTCTTGGATACAACTCCATTCATCTTGTGAAAGAATTTAGGTTCATCAAATTTCATTTGGAATCTTGGAAATCTATTGTGCTCCATGATGTGATGTAGGTGCCAGGATTGAATAAGAATTTGTTGTCTATATATGCTTTGGAAGATAAAGGGATGAGGGTTGACTTCATCAGGGGAAAGGTTCTTACTTGGCCTGGGATCACCTATGAAAGATGAATTTACATTGGGATCATGATTTTAAGGACTCTATAGGGTTACTAGAATACCTCTTCTAGCATTGGTCCATGATACTAATCATCTAATCAAGCTATGGAACCGAATATTGGCCCATATACATTATGATGCTCTTTCGAAATTGGAGAAAGTGGTCTCAAGGATTCCCAAGGTTCAAGCCCAACATGATGGAGTATGTCTAGGTTGTGCCAGTGGAAAGAAGACAAGGGGACCATTCCCCTCAAGTGAGAATAATACAAATGACATCCTCCATCTCATTCATTCTGACATGTGTGGTCATATGCTCGTGCATTCTATTGGTGGCCATCTATACTACATCACCTTCATTGATGACTTCTCAAGAAAGACGTGGATATATTATTTGAAGCACAAGGATGAAGCATTTGAAATGTTCAAGGAATTCAACTCTTTGATGAAAAATCAAACAGGGAAGAAAATAAAAATATTCAAGTCTGATAATGGTGGAGAGTACACATCAGAGGAGTTCATTAATTTTTGCAAGAAAGTATCAAGAAAGAGACAATTGTGCCCTATACTCCTAAACAAAATGGAGTGGCTAAAAGAAAGAACAAGTCCATTATAGAAGTTGCACATGTCATGCTCCATGACCAAAAGTTGTCGAAGTTCCTTTAGGGAGAAGAAACAAATGTCATCGTATATGTTCAAAACATAGTGCCTCATCAAGCATTGGACAAAAATACCCTTGAATAAGTGTTCATAGGTGTCAAGCTCAATGTTATCTATATTTGTATCTTTGGCTACCCCGTATATTTCCATGTACAAAAGTACAAAAGAAACAAGATATAAGCCACAAGAAGAAAAGGTATGCTTGTTGCATATTGTGAAAATTCTAAGGCATTTAGAATATGTATTCTTGGTCAAAGGAAAGTTTAAATTAGCATTTATGTAACATTTGATGAAGACTTTGCCCTTGGAAAAGCATGGGACCTTCCTCCACCTCCTCCACCTGAGAAGAAGGATAATGATATGGATATTTTAGGTGGTTCTTTCATGCTTGAATTCGAGACAAATATTGTTAATGATCCCATGTTTCCTATGGACCCCTTAGATCCTCCTCCTTGTGATCCTCCTACCAGGAATAGGCCAATTTGGGTCTGTGACACATTACAGGATGATGAGAGATGAGTTCCCGTTCGAAGATCAATAAGAGAAAGTAAGAATCCATGTAGGTACTAGGTATATGTTGTAGTTATGAGCACTACGATTCAATTTGAACCTCCCACCTTTGAACAAGTTGTGAAAGAACAAATCTGGAAGCATGCTCTGGCCAAAGAATATGAATCAATAATGAAGAATGATGTATGAGATGTTGTGTCGAGACCGAAGGGAAAATCTGTGGTGACTTCAAAATGGATATTCAAGATCAAACATGGAGTTGATGGTAGCATTGATAAATATAAATAAAATTTCATGGCCCGAGGATTTTCCGAAAAAGAGGGAGAATATTATGATGACATATTCACACATGTGGCTTGATATACAACCATTTGTTTTATAGTTTCTCTTGTCGCAATTCAAGGATAGACTCTTCATCATATGGATGTAAAGACAACATTCCTCCATGGTATGTTACAGGAAGAAGTTTATGTTGAGTAGCCATATGGATTTTAATTCAAGGATCTAAGGACACATGTTTTTAGGTTGAACAAGACATTGTATGGTTTGAAGAAATCCCCTAGAGCATGGTATGCCTTCATAAATATTTATTTGGTGAAGCTAGGATTCACAAGAAGTAGTGACAATCCCAACCTTTACTTCATAGTAGTCCAAGGTATGCCATTGATTTTGGTTTTATATGTTGACAATCTATTATTAACAAGTATTGAGCCCCTGATGATTGAGTGTAAGAGGGAGATAGCTTTGAATTCGAGATGAAGCACCTTGGACTCATGCACTACTTTCTAGGCCTTGAGGTATGGAAAAGGCCCTGTGATATTTTCCTTTCACAAGGAAAATATGTTGTGAAGTTGTTGGAGAGAATTGGAATGAAATAATGCAAGTCCCTACCCACTCTGATGGAAATGAATTTCAAGAAGTTATGTGGAGAAGTTGCAGGAATCGATTTCGCGAGTCCATATAAGTATAAACAATTTATTGGGGCTCTGATGTTCTTAGTGAACACCCATCCAGACATATGTTATGTAGTGAAAACATTGAGTCAATTCATGATCAAGCCTCTCCATGCACATTGGGTCGCTGCCAAACACATTCTAAGATATTTGCATGGGACGATCACCCTTGGTTTGAGATATACTGTGGGAGATGTTTGACTTCATGGATATACTAAGTTTGACTGGGTGGGAAATATTATTGATAGCAAGAGTACGTATAGAAGTTTTTTATTCATTGGATCTGCCATGATATGTTGGATGAGCAGGAAGTAGAATTTAGTAGCATTGATTAATTTTGAGGCAAAGTATATTGCCGCTAGCATGGCTAGCTGTGAAGAAATTTGTTAATTTTGGGAAACTAGGTCCAAAATCCATGTTGTACTGCTCAGATGATGATGCCAATATTTTTATTGGATTCCTCTTTCGGAGAGGTGCAATATTGATCTAAATGTCATCTTGATCGGATGAGAAGAACATTTATTTTGAATTTATTCCACTTATGTGCATGGTGCAAGGTTAGCCAGAATTGTAATGTAGGCTTGAGATCCCAACAGATGTGTCACACACCCTCACAGATGGATATAAATTGGAGAGACTTGGAGGTCATTTCTTCATCAACTCATCACACACTTCTCTCTTGTGTTTTATTGGTTCAATCACTTTTGGAGGCATTTTCTTCTCACACGTGTGGAGAATCAGCTAGGTATTTTTGGTTCAGATCTATCTAGGGCTTCAATGCAAGTTTGACCAGTGTTGAATTTGGCCAACGATTGGTTCGCTGACCTCAAAACTTCACCAAAAGCCTTGTTTTTGAAGGCCGCATTGATTGGTACACATACTGAGGTTGAATGTTGAATTTGAACTTGTTGTATTGACTTTTTACTGTTGTTGTTTTGCGTTGACTATGTTGACTAGACAACGTTGACTTTCATTGACTTTGGGTTGACTATATGAAGCTTTATTGAGGGTTGTGTGACACATTTGGTTGGTTGACCTAAAGAAGACTTTGTTGGTTGAAGCATCTTGTTGACTGTCATAACGCCACTATTCTTCATCTCTGTTTAACAAAATATAAGTATATTATTGGATTGTCTTCTATCGATCTATTGGTATGTTCTATGTGATTGCTATTTGGCATCGGGCCCTAGAAGTTTGAATTAAATTTTCATCAAGCATAGAACACTTTCAAATTTTACATGGAATCAGAGCTAAGGTGAAGACAAATCCCAAGCTTGTGTTGAGAGCAATCACCGAAGAAGTAGCATTTGTCAAGGACCCATGGGTACCTCAAATTATAATGGCTTCAAAGTTGATGATAAGTTGACTGAAAAGTCTGACTATCATGCTTGGAATATTTTTTTGGACTTGGTCTTGGAAGATCAAGATGTCATGGACTATGTGCAAGGAAAAATCCAAGAGCCTCCATCAACTGCACGCGTTGCCACAAAGAGGAAGTATAGAAAAGGGGAAATCAAAGCTAAGCTAATTATTCGAGATTCCATCCATAAAATTTTGGTTTCTTACATCTCTGAGCTAGGCACATCTAAAGTTATGTATGATAATTTGGTCAACATGTTCAGGGCTAACAATGAAAATCAAGTTATTTGCTTTAAGAACCAATTGAAGAATCTCAAGAAAGGCAAGGATGAATCCGTTCAATCCTATTTTCTGAAGTTGATCGAAATTAGGAATAACATTCTCGCTATTGGGGAAATAATAATTGATTGAGAAATGGTTCTCATTGCACTTGGAGGTCTCCCCCCTGAATGGCATGTATTCAATACTACCATTCTCAATAATAATGTGATTCTTGATTTTGATGAAGTATTGTCAAGATGCACTCAAGAGGAGACAAGAATGATGGAATATGAAAATGAAGGTAATGCTTCCTTCACTGCTCATGCTAAGAAGAAGAAAAATGGTGGTCCGAGGAACCATGAAAGAGCAAGGCCCAAAGGAAATAAAGGAAGATGTTACACATGTAACAAGTTTGGTCACTATGCTAGAGAATGCCTTAATAGAATGGATTCTCCAAGGGATGATGACAACAACAATAGGGGGAATGGAAATCAAAGGAACAACAGTTTCAAAGGAAAGAGGAGGGCTCCCTCTATTCGTAATGGAAATGGGAAACCTTTCAAAAGGTCAATAAATTCCAGGAATGATGAATCTAATGTTGTTGAAAATAAAATAAATGAATTCATTCTTGTATCTTCCCTCCCTGTTGCATCTCCACCCGACACCGTGGATGTACGGTTGATTGATAGTGGTGCTTCAAGGCACCTCACTGGTTTTAAAGAAGCCCTCTCTGAGTTGGTTGAGAAGCATACTAATCTACAAATTATCATTGGATATAATTCCACCTATCTTGTGAAAAGGACAGGGACTGTGACCCTCCATTTATCAAGCAAGAAGCCGAATATATACCAAGGGTATCTAAAAGCCATGAGTACAATTATACAATCTGAGCCTGGATCATTTGAAGAAGCCATAAACTATCAAGTTTGGAAGGATGCTATGTGTTAGTGTCAGAATTTGCATTATGTCATGAGTGATCAAAATCACTCTTTTCATATTCGTTTTAGGAGTCCCACTCAAGAAAGTTTTTATCATTCCATTAGGTCATGCAAAAGATGATTCATTGATGGTAGCCCTAGTCATAAAATCTCACTCTTCCTCAAAATTTCACATTTTTTGACCCACCTTCATGTCTTGTTGAGCATAAAACAATCTTAAAAGCTCATTTCATTATGTCAGTCAAAGTCAACCATAGAGTAAAGTCATCCAAAGTCCCATTAGGTCAATTAGGTTTTATTTTTCAAGGTTCATTAACACATCATTTCATCCCAATAAGGTCAGCAAAGGTGTGAGAGTGACTCAAATAATACTTTCTCAATCATCTGCAGAGGATTTATCAGCATGTAAATATGATTTTTAAAGTTGTAATTTTGGTTTTAGACTATGATTTTCATACTAAAATGTAATTTTATTCAAAACATAGATGTAATTTATTTTTAATTTTTATGTAATTTTATGCTCATAATATGTAATAAGTTATGTCCCAAGCTTCCAACTCAAACTTCACATGCCAAATTGAAGAGAAACAAAGACAAAGTAAAAAGTACCAAACTCTAGCAACATCATCCTGCAAAGAAGAAAAAGCAAAGGAAAAGGGTAATTAGTAAATGTTTTCAAAAAGGTGTAATGAAACATTAGAAAAGTGGGTTTTTGAATCCAAATTCAAATTCACTTAAGTATTTATGACTCCTTTACTTCATTTCAAAATAATTTGTCTTCTCCAAACACCAAGCAAGCACTCAAACAGAGCAAAATTTCGAGTTTCTGGGTGAAATTGGTAAAAGAAACTGAGAAGAGGGTGCAAATGCTGAAGGCAGGGTGAAAATGTAGAATTGAGGATGCAAATGCTTGAGCGAGGGTGAAAATTCTCTGTTGAGGGTGCAAATGCTCTGTTGAGGGTGGAAACGCTCTAATAAGGGCGCAAATCCTTAACAGAGGGCGCAAATGACCAGGAATCCCTACAAACGCGTTTAAGTGGCAAAGCATCATCTCCAAAGCTCCATCAAGCCACTCATCGACCTCCAGCAAATGAGTAAGAACCTAACGCCATTGAATACCATCTTTATCAATTCCATGTGTTGAGTGTTGTGAAGCTAGGTTAAAATTTGGTGTTTAAATTTGTTTAAAACCCTAGTATCCCCATTGCATTTGTAAAAATTCCCAAATTACACTCTCTTACACCTTTATACCCTTCCCACAATTACAAATACTCATTCCCAATCCCATGTTTTTCAAAATCCCTTTTCCTAAACATTTCTCCCAAAACCCTAAGCCCAAGGTGTTACATTTACCTAGGCTCCCAATCCCCAAATCCCCATCCTAAATTTCATCATATTACTACTCCCTATCCCCTCCCCCATTTCATACATCCCTACCAACATCTCCCTCATTTTCCCTTTCCCATTCCCCATTCCTAAAAACATATTTCACACCATCCACTTCCCTAGGGTTTTTATAAAAACACCATGGAAGAAGAGGAATAAAACAAAACATTCATTTAGGGAGAGGAAGCATAGGTGAGGAGGCCACATAAAGGGGGAAGAGTACTCCGACTTGAACCTACTAGCACTAGGGAACTCTTGGCTTCTCCATTGACTGTGACATGCTTCAAACATTTTGGTTGTTATAAGTTCTGTGAGAAAATTCAGAGGGTCAAGAGCCACCCCATGCTAACCAAAATTTTCATATCTGGACTCTATGACAACTAAGTTACTTTAGCTACAGTCACTTTTACTATATCAACTGCTATTATTTCAGCTGCCACCAAGATCCCAAATGTTGGGGAGAAGTGGTTCAAGAAAGGTAATTTGAAGAAACAAGACTTTGACTTTTTCTTAAAACCAAGACACAAGAATGTGACAAAGAGGTTCTTTGCTTTTTCTCACCTCCTAGACAGATATACACCAATGATGAAGATAATCATGAAATAATTTTCATGTGAAGGTATATTTTCAAGGAATTATTCCTAACACATCCGGCTCTTAATGAATTTCACTAGGGTAAGGATGCTTAACATACCCTACTACCTTTCCCGGAGCATAGAGAAGATGGCACACATTTCCTAGAAAAAGGAGTATGAACAGGAAATGAGAAGTCTATTCCATCATTCCCTCATTAAATTCATAGTCCTATACCATCTCAATCAATTAAACATTTCATGGAGTACCTTCATAGCCAATGATATTTTCAAAGAGCCATCTACTCAGAATGCACAAAATTTCCCTTCATCATCCCAAAAATCCACTTCCATCCCTCCATTTCATCCCATAACACATTCATCACCATCAGATCAATCCCCTTCACCTCTTTCATCTCCATCTCATCATGACATTGGGTCACCTAACAGGATTGAGGACAGTGAGCCTAAGTGGGCTAGTATGGTTGAGGTTGAGCCATTTCCAAAAACCTACCAGAGAGGCCATAGGCATGTGTTTGCTCCACACAGAGTGGAAGGGTCCATGCCTTCTACAACAACAAAGTTGGTGGACAAAGGAAAAGAAAAGGTGATTGAGGCAGTCATTCATGATGAGGATGACCTTCAAGAAGCAAAACAAGAATTTCATCTTGTCGACCTAGATGAAGATGAAAATGACAATATCACTAATGCAGCCATCAAATGAAAGGATGTCAAGATTAAGGAGCTCCAAACTAATCTTGACAGGGCCATATATGTCATAAAATTCCTTGAGCATGAGAATGAGCAATTGAAGACTAAATAGGTCATTGATGATGTCAAGTATATCACTGCTCAAAGGGAGGCAGAAAAAGCCAAAGTTATGCTAGATGAAACACTTGAAAAGTATCTCTTGCTTGATGATGAAGAGGAACAAGCACCAAGAAAGAGACCTAGAACTAGAGGGATGAAAAGAGCTCTAGCTATAGAAAGACAAAGGGAGGCTGATCTTGCTGATCAGCTAACCTTAAATGAGCAACTTGTTATAGTGATCTGTGAAAACAGGGATCCACGGCTTGATAGAGCCAATCAGCACTGGGAGAATCTTTTAGAAAAGGCTAATAAAGAGAATGACTTATTGAGGAGGAAAGCCAAAAACCATTCTCTAAAGGAGAAAATTGCAATGGCCAAGCTCAAAAGAGCCAATGAAAAAATTGAAGGTTTGACCATGGAAGAGAAGAAAAAATTGGACATACTTGCAGATGCTTCCCTCCAATCCTAGCCACATCATCATCAGCCATTCTACCAATTTTGAGGCATTTTGAAACTTTTTTGCAATATCTAGAATTTTCTGAGTTTTTTTTAATAGGCATTTAGCAGAAATTTGGTCATTTGCGCAACGCCCTAGGCGCTAAACAAATGTTTGGGGAATGTTTTGAGGAAAATAAGGCTACCATTGGATTCCTAAAGAAAAATGCATTCCATAAAACCATGTTTCTAGCATTTTTTTGCAGATTTAACAGGTAAAAAGGTCAAAAAACCACCTAAAAATCACCTTTCTGCCCCTGTTTTGACCTAGGCCCTGTGCAAATACAAGTCTTGAGAGAATGACATTTTGAGGGTCAAATTAGCTTCATTTTCAAAACTAGAGGCATATTGAGAAAGAGGACTGGAAGGTCTTTCCAAAAAGCCATATTGGGCCTAATTTGGACACCTGCAAGTCATCCAAAAGTGACCCTGAACATGGAGGGCGCAAATGACACAGCAAGGGAACAAATGACACAGTGAGGGTGCAAATGACCACTTGCTGATATTTTTGGAATTTCTCTGAAATTTTGACTTTTATTTAGAAAATCATGTTTTTACCTATGTAATTAATGAAGATAAATGTAATTATGATATGGATAAGTTACCTAGGGGTAGATTCATTGGGTAAAAGCTATCATTGGCTCAAAATGAATCAGTTTGAATGTAATTAGGAATGAGTCACTTGACCATCCTACACTTCAGCTTTCAGTTCAGTATTTTGTTGATATCTTCCTCACTTCATGGATTTGACCCCTGAGGATGAGTGAATGTTTTTTTGATGTCTATTTAGTCCCTTTATTCACTCTTAGCAATGGTTGGAATGATCTTGGATGTTAGCTTATTGATCAAGGAACTATTGTACTCAGTTTTGGCCATTTAATAAAGAAGAGTTGCAACTGTTTTTTGGGATACATGTTGTATGATGTTTATCATTTTTTTTACTTCAATTTCATATGTTAGAATGTGTTGTTTTCATGTTCATTACATCTCTATTGTATGATCTCTTTCAAGTTGATAGGCAGAACACATGCTTGCTCATGCTCCATTTTGGGAAAGTGATCATAATTTGTCCATTTTCCTCTGTTTAGGAAGAATACATCTCCCATGTTCTTCCTGGCTTCTCATCAGTATCAAAACCATCTCATCACAATCAACTTTAAAGTGGTAAGACTTATGCCTACCTTGCCCCATTGAATCTCTACAACCCTATCTCATTTGCCTTGACCTAGATCCCTTGACCTAATATCTTCATCTAGTGAAACCCAACCCAATCAAATCAAAACAAACCATGCACTCATATCTAGCCTAAAAAACCTTAATTACTCCATCCATTTTGTTTGTGACCTTGTGGAGAGAGCCCTCTCTGACTTGGTAGGGCTAGCTACCAAGCCAAAATTTTGGTTTGTGGTTACCTCTATTGGGATACCTTCTTCAACCTTGGGAATCTTGCGGAGTGATAACACTATCAACGAAGTGTACGATTCCATTATGAAGAATGATGTCTAGGATGTGGTCTCAAGACCGAAGGAAAAAGTTGTTGTCACCTCGAAATGGCTCTATAAGATCAAGCATGGATCTGATGGTAGTGTTGAAAATTACAAGGCAAGATTCGTTGCCTGAGGCTTCTCTCAAAAGGAAGGCATAGATTATGATTATATATTTTCACATGTGGCCCACTAAACCACCATTTGATTTATTATTTCCCTTGCTGCCACGCAAGAATGGAGTCTCCATCAAATGGATGTGAAGACCTCTTTTCTGCATGGTTCGATAAAGGAAGAGGTGTATGTGGAGAAACCTCTGGGGTTCGAAGTCCAGGATAGAGACTCTCATGTATGTAGGTTGAAGAAAGCCCTCTATGGGTTGAAGCAAGCCCCCAGGGCTTGGTACGAGAGGATAGATAGCTACTTGATGAAGTTGGGCTTCCCTTGAAGTAATGTTGATCCGAACCTTTACTTCAAGATTGATAGAGAAAAGCCTCTCTTTCTGGTTCTCTATGTGGACGATCTCTTCTTGAGAATTGTTGACCCTATCATTCATCAATGTAAGAGGGAGCTCGCTTTTGAGTTCGAGATGAAAGACCTAGGACTGATACATTACTTCCTAGGCTTGGAGGTCTGGCAGAGACCTGGCGAGATTTTCCTCTCTCAAGGAAAATATAATGTGAAGCTGCGGGAGAGATTTGGTATGGTGGACTGCAAGTCCGTGTTGACACCAATGGAACTCAACTTCAAGAAGTTGTGTGGAAACACTACAAGGAAAAGACCCTCTAGAGGATGTTTTTGAGGAACCCCTTATAAAAATACCCTAGTCATCCATTTGTAGCGGAGGTTACTAGAGGAAGTTGGTAGGTGGAGGTTTTTGTGGATGTTTTTCTTCTGGTGTATTTATCATCCTAAACCGCACCGGTGCGTTCAACTAGAGAAAGCATCGGTGCGCACAAAACATTGGTACATCGGGACACCGTGCGCTCTGTACAAACCCGCCCGGTGCATCTTATTATTGTAGCACACCGGTGCTTTACAAATATTCTGCACCTGTGCATCCTAAAACCCCGTGGAAAAACTGAAACAGCCCGGTGCGGTTTTAAGAAACCGCACAAGTGTGCCTATAAAACCCACACACTGGAACAGGGTTAAATAAAAAAAAAATTATGGCCAAAAATCCGCATTTTTCACTTTTTTAGTGCTCCAGAGATCTCAAGCATCGGTGCAACTTTACCTTGTGTGAGGCGCCCTGCCATCCGTGCTCTCATTACACGCACTACTATTGTCCATTTCCCACCATCCACATTTTGAATTTTTCAAAACGGTGGGAAAATTTAGTTTTGCAAATTCTACAGCTAATATGCCTCATCGACGGCCAAATGTATAGGTATTTTCCTTGTTTTTCCATAAGTAAACCTTTTAGTGTATTATTTTTGTAAAATAGCTTAAAATTCACCTTATTTAAAAATTAAAAAAAATTATCGCGCAATGCGCTTAAGCCATTCAGCTCGCACCAGTTCGCGATGCTGCTTGTAATTTTATAGGCCACACTGCAACCCGTGCTAACAGTATCCACACCGGTTCCGGGGCGGTACCGAAATGGTGCACCGTGATTTTTTAAAATCTAAAAAAAGTGCAGTGCGGTTGGTTAGCCAACCGCACCGTTGACCATGTGCGTTGACGGAAATATCTGCTCAGGGCAGGTAATTTTTTCACCACACCACATTCTAGCAATTCGACATGGTCAATGGTGCAACCTGGTAAACAATCGTACCGTTTACTATGTAGTGATGTCAGGAGGGCGATGCGCTTCCTAAAGTATACGCCACGGGGCGTATAGTTTGGTCAGCGCGCCGCCCTCCCAACACTGGTCCATAGTCAACTGTGCGATCTGTTATACCACTGCACCATTGACCTTGGAACAATGTGAGAAGGGCGGTGCACTGAAAATTTGTCGGTGTACTGCCACCGGTGCGCTACAAAGTTTCTGGTGCACCGTCTCCGGTGCGCAACAAAAAAAAGACGCATCGTTACCGGTGCATGCATGTTTTTTGTGGCGTACCGACTATTTTTTTTTTTTTTAATTATATATGTATATTCATAAATACATGTCTCATTTAATAAATTTTTTTTGTTTAATATGTCAATCATTCAATGAGGTGAAAGGAGAGAAGAGAGGGAATAGCAGCAACAACATCCGGACCAGTATAACATGGTTCATCTGTGGGAGACAAGAGAGAGGGAGAGAGATGCGTACTCTCACCTTATTACATTAGCTACCCAGGGGCTCCTAAGGCAGGTAGGCCTCCTCAAGTTCTATGAGGAGGCTACATCCCTAAAGGGCCATGGTGTGATTTTGCGACATCTTATCCACAGGTGGAATGCCCACCTACAAGCTTTCTGGGTTGGTCCTAACTAGTGGTATGCACCCACTAAGGAGGACATATATTTAATTACTGGTCTATCGAGGAGAGGGGTGGATTTTCCCTCATTCCTAGAGGTCCCAGTTGGCTATGCAGCAAGGATTCAGTTGGTGTACTCCCAGAGATACATTAGAGTGGATATACTATCTCCTTCATATTTTCAGGTCTCCAGAGGTCAATTACATATTGCTTCATTTGGTAGAGAGGAGGTGAGGTGCCTCTCACTACTGATTTCGACCATTTCACACAACACCAGCGACAGCAATGCATTAGTTGCTCACTTCTATTTTATGTTGATTCTTTAGTACAAGAGCCACGACTTGTGAGGTGGTCTGCCATTTTTTTGCTATAGTTCTGTACAACTTTAGATAGATTTCGTGCTCATGCATAAGGGAGGGTGAACTTCCCTTTTGCTTCAGAGATATTTTTTTCATTTTTTGAGAGTTTTCCAGAGACGAGTCCTACTTTTGTTCAGCAACCTCGTAGGTCGATGCTACATGTGTGGATGCACATGTGGGGACAGATGATGCCCAAGAGGGGCGAGTCTGAGTTTTCTGCGAGGATATCGCATGATGCACTGGAGTTGCTAGCTAGTGTTGATGACAATCCCTTCGTTATGGTCCCCTGTCCTTATGTTGGTTTGGATTGGCAAGGGTGTGCCAACATCCTCTTCACAGATGATGAGTCGCTGGATGATAGAGGTAATATTACTGTCTTATTTAAATTTATTCTAACATGTTCTTTAACTTGTTTTTATTAAACTGTTTAATGAAATTGTCTAATTAGTGTTGTGTACTTATATAAATTTTGCAAACATTGGGTCATTTGATGGTGATGAGATGCTAGTGCCATCAAATGATCCATTTGTGGATCCTGACGACGATCAGGATATGGCAGATGCCAAGGAACATGAGGTCAATGTAGACAGACCTGGTCCTTATGGTGCATCGGTACCACCTTTTGCTAGGCGTACACTTGACAGTAGATTGAGGATGGAGTTGGGAGACCAACTCTGTGCATTGTTTGTGGAGGTGGGAGTTAGGCCCGCCACTATGAGAGATACACAGGCCGATGATAGGCTAGTATAGATGTGGAGAGGCATGTCGTGTGACATGTTCAGTCTGATGTGACATGTCGTAGGAGCTACGAGCTTAGTTACGTGGTTGAGGAGGGCCCTTTGACTTTATAAGCATGGTCGAGACACAGCACGTCGACACTCCTCGAGCAGTGACGCCTCATCTAATGATCACGATCAGGGGAGTGATCATCATTCACCTCGCACCATGCCAGATGAGCATCCTACAACATCGACCAGCAGTCATGATGGAGAGCAGGCTAGACCATCGGCCACGTCGAGTCAGCAGCCTGTAGCATCCAGCAGTACTCATGATCATGAGCAAGCTGGACCATCGACCATGTCGAGTCATCACGATGAGCAGCCGATAGTTGATCCTGATCAGCATGAGGCACCAGTACCAGATCAGCATGCACGTGATGATCGACATGTATCTGAGCTTGTCGAGGCTACACCATTGATTGAGCAGGCCTCCACTAGTACTACTATTGATGATGTACCACCAGTTGATATCTGACATTTATATTACAGTTGTTTATTTTTGACATTATACAGTTATATATCTATATATATATGGTCCATGTATTTTATGTTCATGTTGCAGTTATACTTAATTTACATGTTGGTGATCATCATGATGTGTATATTGTTAGGTCATGTTAGATATGTTTATTTAATGTTCAACTTGAAGATAGATGTGTATGTGATAGCAGTTATTTGACATGAGATGTATATTTGATGTTTGTGTTGTGATGATGCTATACAATGCTAATTGTGTTTTGTTATATGATCATGATCACAATGATTAGATGATGTTAGCGAATTTGAATGTGTTTTTTAGTCGAATATGATGTGTATACGATGGTTATCATGATCGTGATGCTCATTTAATTTAATATTAAATGATCATGATATTTATTAAATATTATGCCGTGATTGTAATTGAAATTTTAATTTTAATTGTATGTAAAATTGTAAAATTGTATTTGTATTTGTAATTTTAATTTTAATTGTAATTGTATGTAAAATATTTGTAAAATTTTAATTGTAATTGTAATATTTAATTTATTCCGAAATGATTGAAATTGTAATTGTATATATGACAAATTGTAAAATTGTAATAGTAATTCTATTTGTATTTAAAATTCTAAAAGTGTAATTGTAATTGTATGTAAAATATTTGAAAATTTTAATTGTAATTGTAATATTTAATTTATTGTGAAATGATTGTAATTGTAATTTTAATTATAATTGTATATATGACAAATTGTAAAATTGTAATTCTAATTCTAATTGTATGTAAAATTCTAAAATTATATTTGTATTTGTAATTGTAATTTTAATTGTAATTGTATGTAAAATATTTGTAAAATTTTAATTGTAATTGTAATTTATTGTGAAATGATTGTAATTGTAATTTTAATTGTAATTGTATATATGTAAAATTGTAAAATTCTAATTCTAATTCTAATTGTATGTAAAATTCTAAAATTGTAATTGTATGTAAAACTCTAACATTGTAATTGCAATGGTATATATGTAAAATTGAAAAATTGTAATTGTATGTAAAATTCTAAAATTGTAATTGTAATGGTATATATGTAAAATTGTAAAATTGTAATTGTATGTAAAATTCTATGTAAAATTCTAAAATTGTAATTGTATGTAAAATTCTAAAATTGTAATTGTAATGGTATATATGTAAAATTGAAAAATTGTAATTGTATGTAAAATTCTAAAATTGTAATTGTAATTGTACGTTGAAATTGTAAAATTGTAATTCTAATTCTAATTCTAATAGTATGTAAAGTATTTGTAAAATTTTAATTGTATTATGATTGTAATTATAATTGTGAAATGATTGTAATTGTAAAATTGTAATTGTATGTAAAATTCTAAAATTGTAATTGTAATTTTACTTGTAATTGTATGTGAAATTGTAAAATTGTAATTGTAATTGTAATTCTAGTTCTAATTGTAATTGTAATTGCATGTAAAATATTTGTAAAATTTTAATTTTATTAATGTGAAAATTTTAATTTTATTAATGTGAAATGATTTTATTAAAAATTTTAAATTTGTAAATTTGTAAAATTTTAAATAGTTGTAAAATAATAAATCTAGAATAATATAAATTTTTGTAACATAATAAAGTTTAGAAAATAATGCAAATAAATTCATTTACTTTAGAATTATCATCATTTTATTATGATCTTAGATACAAAAAAAAGAAATTTATACGCCATTGTTTTTTAGATCAACATAATTGCAAATTATCAAGTGAAATATTGATTTTAACATTAACACAATGCAAGTTACCAATTAATTCAAAATACATATTATAATGTTTCGAAAAAAAAGAATCTTATAAGTTATAAGGTATTTAATTCATCTTCTTTATAAAAACCCATCTTAAAAAATATAGATATTGATGAAATAACACATGTACCATATCACTCTCGGTTCTCATGATCACCCTCATTATCTTCCAGCTCGCATGGCATGATAACACTATTGTTCTCAAAAATATGTTTTGATATAGGTTCATGTCTCAATACGAACCACCAATCACTATCCAACACATCTGGGTAAAAAACACTTGGTTGCAGTGTTAGGGGAAACATAGGGCTCCTTAGCTTCATCCCACATCTTTCTAGAGTTGATACATATCAGCCTACTATCGCGATATTCCTTTGCATTATTCCAATCAAAGGTGTCCCACTACTTGCACCTAAAAATAACACATTGAAAAGAAGAGAAATCCACATCAATGATCTCTTGTATCTTTCCGACGTAACCTAACGTCCCTCGTACTAGGTTTTGATCACGGTGGCTAGATTGACTAGATTGATTGAATTCGGCTTCCACTCCATAGTCTTGTGTGATGTGTCCATCATCGGAATTTTTTGTACAAAAATGGTGTCCATATGCCCAGATAGATGGGAACAAATGCACCTATAAAAGAGTTAAAAAATCATAGTGTCATGTGTCTTATAATAACCCAACAGTTAAATTATGAAATATAGATGTAATTACATTTGAAATGTGCATTATTAAGTTTCAAATGTACATATAAATTAAATAGATTATTACCGAGTTGCTACACCCAATCCCCACGTTTAGCGCATCCTCTTCAGCACGCGGGTAACGACCGATCGTGTTGAATATTGTAACAAGAAACAGTGAAAGTGGCATCCGGAAACATCATCCTTGATCCTAGTGAAAAATAAGCACCTAAACTAGGTGGGGCCCACACAGGCTATTTTTAGGTGTATGTCTAATTCTAGAATGGTGAGCATATTCTAAAATTAGTAGGATGTTGATTCTAGATGGTTGAGAAAATTCTATCTTTGGATGAATTTCTATTTTTAGAAGATGGGCGAAGTCTATTTATAGATCACTAATCTAAAAATAGAATGCATGTCGATTATTGTAGCCCTTAATAATAATCAGACAATAAACAGTAACGTATTCTCTTGGAGCACTTTATTTCAGTGAACAGATGTGGCACATCAATGGGCTTAAGTAATTACACAATTCCTAGGGTGGTTGGTGAGTCATGCATGGAGGACTTAGTTATAACTGATAGTGGCAAGTTGTAACAAAGTTGGAAGAGTAGTTATGTGAGTTGTTATTTAGTTTAACTCAGTTCAGTGAGTTAAACTCAGTTGTGCTAGTTGTAACTGAACATACACTAGTGAAAGATGAGTGTATTAATTAGTTAATTAATTCACAAGTAGTGTCTTACTTGCAACTGAAGAAATACAACAGTTAACTACTTGCATGTCAGATCAAGTGGAGACCCAATGGAGAGATAGGTGAAAGGGTGAGATGGACTATTTGTTGTGACTATAGTGGAGCATTCAATGCATCCAAACACACATTGGAGATGCCTATGAGTATTGTGCAATCAAGGCAAGGTAAGGTCAAATTCATTTAGGTTTATTATTCAGCAGGGATTACGCAGTGGAGGCAGGCTGTCAGGAGGCAAGAAATTGGTGCATGGAGGTGCAAATTTCTTCAAGACAGTGTGAGACGATTGTATAATGTACTAAGAGCTCTATGAGCTGAGATTTGTACGATATATATGAGAGTGTTTCATGATCCATTGATATACATAATATATGATAGTCGGGGTTTTTAGCTTTAAGCTTTCCCGGTAAAACATCTTGTTATGTGTGATTGATTTTTCTTCATATGTGTTTTGCAATTGGCGATTTAATTTCCACAAATAATTAAGTGGAAGTATTATGTATTTAACATAATATTAATTTGTTAGATCAGGAGAGTCCAGTAATATACATGCATATTGTATAATTTCTACATGGTATCGGATCTGAAGAGATTGCAATAGTGAAGCAGTGCTAAGTTTTTTGTTGGTGGAAAAAATTCGAAATTGCTGCAATAATTTCTTGGTGCGACAGTTGAGTAAACATTGAAATGGCTTTCAATGGGTTGCGGTTGGAGTATGCACACGAGGGAAGCTCTAACTACATAGTCTGGAAGGATAGGATGAAAGCGGTGCTTGAAGATAATGGCTTGAAGGAGTTCATCGATAGCGATGTTCCTAAGCCCACTTCGGCAGATGCTGCAGTACTCGACGCATGGAAAAATAAAGTAGCAAGGGCGAGGAGGATTCTGTTGGAAGGTGTGAAAGACCATATTTTGTCAATCCTTCATGGGAAAGCCACTCCATATGCTATGTGGAAGGCTTTGACAGATCTTTTCCAAAGCAGCAGTGACCATAGGAAATTGGCGCTGAAGGATAAACTCAGAAAAATCAAGATGGAGAAGAACGACACTATTCCGGTATACTTGAAAAATTTTGTCCAATGTAGGGATGAGCTTGGGAGTGTAGGAGTCAGTGTTGCGGATGATGATTTGGTGAGCTTGGCTCTCCTTGGACTTCCGAAGAGTTGGCACAGTTATGAAGACTCTGTCAATGGACGGGAAAAACTGTTGGATTGGGAGCGACTTTGGTTGGATCTAGTGCAGGAGGAGATAACGCGGAACACCAGGGATGGCTCATCATCAAAGCATGATGATGAAGAGGACTGTGCTTTGGCTACCAAGGTGAAGAAGAAGAAGGGGAAAAAATTCCATTCTAGATCTGAGGCCAGAGAAGATGGCAAGGAGCACAACATGTCCAAAGTGAAGTGTTTTTACTCTCACGATTTTGGACATATTGCCACAAATTGTCCACATAAGAAGAAGAACAAGATGGCTACTAGAGCTGCAGCTGGTGAGGCTCTTGCCTCACAATTTGAGCTTGACTTCTCATTAATCGCATGCATGGTGTCTAGTGCATTGGGATCGAGGTGGTACTTTGATAGTGATGCTTCCTTTCACATGACAGGAGATGAGAAATTGTTCAGTGACTTGGTGGAGAAAGATATCTAGATGCATGTTGAGTAGGGCGACGATGGATGACACAGTTTGACCGAAATTGGTACCATTACCTTTCAGAGGGCGTCAAGTAAAATCTTTCATCTAAAAGATGTTCTGCATGTTCCAGGTTTAAAGAAGAATTTAATCTTAGTCGCAATGTTAGAGGATAGAGGCTATGATGTTGTCTTTAGTGAAGGAAAAGTGTTCCTGCGACACAAAGAAACAGAGCAAGCCAAGAAGGTTGGGATTCAAGTTAAGAATCTCTATAGACTTGAAGTAGATGGGATTTCTACGGAGCTTCCTACTGTTGGGAAGTGCGAGAAAGCCATGTAATTGACGCTTGAGAGGGAGCAGGATTTGCATGCAAGTAAGAGTGAACCTTAGGATGTGGAGCAGCCACAAGATGATGATCATGGAGTGGGAGAAACCACTCATGTAGAGAAATTTTGTGCCAGATGGGCAGAGGGAGCACATGCAGCTATACCACTATGTGAGATGTGGGGTGACATGCATGAGTAATCTTAAGAAGATATTTATGGGCAGGATTCATTGAGATGGTGTGGATCTCATGAATTGAACCTAGCTACGAGGCGCCCACAGAGCAGTAGTAGCATGATCAGTTGGATTGATGCAGTCAGATCAAAGTGACAGTGTCAGATACTGGAGCACGGATCAGAGTTGACATCAAGTGCAGAGTTCAACAGCGCAATGGTTCCTAAAGACATGTGTAGTAGCTAAGCAGAAGTCAGAATACTTTGATGACATATGCATTAGACTCATTGAGTTGTTTGGAGGCTATTCAATTTCATAAGTGTTGCATACATGAGTTGCAGGGCGGATGCATGGAGTTGTAGGGTGCATGCAAAGGCAGTCCTTTCTTGTTGAGAGGAAGTGTTGAAGATTGCAACAAGAAACAGTGAAAGTGTCATTCGAAAACATCATCCTTGATCCTAGTGAAAAATAAGCACCTAAACTAGGTGGGGCCCACACAGGCTATTTTTAGGTGTATGTCTATTTTTAGAATGGTGAGCATATTCTAAAATTAGTAGGATGTTGATTCTAAATGGTTGAGAAAATTCTATCTTTGGATAAATTTCTATTTTTAGAAGATGGGCGAAGTCTATATATAGATTGCTAATCTAAAAATAGAATGCATGTCGATTATTATTAGCCCTTAATAATAATCATACAATAAATAGTAACTTATTCTCTTGGAGCACTTTATTTCTGTGAACAGATGTGGCACATCAGTGGGCTGAAGGAATTACGCAATTCCTAGGGTGGTTGGTGAGTCATGCATGGAGGACTTAGTTATAACTGATAGTGGCAAGTTGTAACAGAGTTGGAAGAGTAGTTATGTGAGTTTTTATTTAGTTTAACTTAGTTCAATGAGTTAAACTCAGTTGTGCTAGTTGTAACTGAACATACACTAGTGAAAGATGAGTGAATTAATTAGTTAATTAATTCACAAGTAGTGTCTTACTTGCAATTGAAGAAATACAGCAGTTAACTACTTGCATGTTAGATCGAGTGGAGACCCAATGGAGAGATAGGTGAAAGGGTGAGATGGACTATTTGTTGTGACTATAGTGGAGCATTCAATGCATCCAAAAAAACATTGGATATGCCTATGAGTATTGCGCATTCAAGGCAAGGTAAGGTCGAATTCATTAAGGGTTCTTCTTCAGCAGGGATTGCGCAGTGGAGGCAGGTTGTCAGGAGGCAAGAAATTGGTGCATGGAGGTGCAAATTTCTGCAAGACAATGTGAGACGATTGTATATTGTACTGAGAGCTCTATGGGCTAAGATTTGTATGAGATATATGATATTGTTTCAGATCCATTGATATACATAATATATGATAGTTGGGGTTTTTAGCTTTAAGATTTCCCGGTAAAACATCTTGTTATGTGTGATTGATTCTTCTTCATATGTGCTTTGCAATTGGCGATTTAATTTCTGCAAAGAATTAAGTGGAAGGATTTTGTATTTAACATAAAATTAATCTGTTAGATCAGGAGATTCCGGTAATATACATGCATATTGTATAATTTCTACAAGTTGCACCGGATTTATCTCTTATTTGGTTAGCAACTAAACTGTTGGGGCATATTTTTGGCATATTTTCTTTGAAATGATCGGGATAAGGCACACTTCTACCATTCAACCATCTGAATTCTTTCTTTTCATTATCCCATTTCATCCTCTTTTGTTTGTACAATGCGACCCACGGTTGTGTCGCTTCAGAATTGTAAAGAACAAATTTATTGATTGCTTCAATCTCTGCATTCGCTGATGAAATCAAACTAACATTATATAGTACATAGAGATCAAAATATACATTATATCGAAGTTAAACATGAATATTTACATTGTGTAAATTTGAAAAATTATAAGTCGCTTACTCTTTATCAAGCACTTTTTTCCATTGGTTTGGAGCAACTCCCATTCTCTTTTGCCTTCATTCCTTTCATCGTCCCAAATCACCGCACCTTGTATGTTATCGATGTGCTTGATGTACTCACTGGCATCATAGAAAGACTCATACGATATGTACCCCTCTGCCATAGACCCCTCAGGTTTTTCCCTTTGTCGAACAAAACCTTTCAATTTCTTCATGTACCTCTCTAAGAAGAACATCCAATGACAAGCAACCACCCCAACTAATTCAACCTCATCTACTAGGTGGATTAGAAGATGAACCTTCAAGCCCATAAAACTCGTCGGTAGAGTAGAAATTTATGAATCTTATATCTTATGCAGAAATTTTTACTGTTAATCTGGTTAAGCTCCTCCTACTTATATAAGTTATCAACTGAATAAATTCAAGTTAACATTGAAGCAAAACACATAACAGATCTCTACCAATTTAGATCTAGAATAAGCACATGCACACGTTGACAAAGTGACATAGTTATTTCTGGACAAATAGTCCCTGGAAAAAACCCAAGGTGGGAAAACAAGTCTCTGGCTACTGGAGGGTTCTATTATTAAGAATATTTCTGAATACACAAATCTGGGTTCCAAATCTGGAAAACTTGACAGAGATAATGCTAGATCTACAGCTCACTGGATGATATAGGGCCAAAATAATGACTGATCCACACCCTCAACCGAGATCTACATAACTCAGCCAAGATTAGGGACTAGAAACTTTAGCACTGCCCCTGAAAGGCTCTGTGTCAGCCTCTGAAGCCCCTGAAAGCCTCTGCGTTAGCCTTGGATGGCCTCTAAACCCTCATCACTGCTCTGGAAGGGACTGCGTTACGATAGAATGGGTGACGTAGTCACTATGCTGCCCCTAAGGGTATCTGTGTAACCCCTTAAGGGTTTCCTGAAAATTACACTGTCCTTGCTGCTGCTGCCTTCCTCGCGTTTTCCTTGAGCTGATATCTGCCTCTTGTGTATTCTAGACCCCGGGATGAGATCATCCCCTTAGTCTAAATTCCCCTCTCTACAGATGAAACACTTCTGATTATTCTTAGCAAACCCTACCCTAGAATCTCAGCTTAGCTTCAGTGGTCTGCCTCTGTGTGTCTTTACAAATGACCCCAAGCCTTTCCTTTATACGTTTCTTGTTGATAAATCAATGGCCATGATCAGATCTTGAATCAAGGGCTAAGATTAAAAGAAAGCTCGATCCGTGTGACTTAAGACAATTTCATCACATGTTTAATTAAATTCACTTTAATTATTTACATTCCCTAAGTTTTAACTTAGGAAATACATTAAAATAATTAATTAATTTAATATCTCCTAAACCAGATGAAATTTCCCAAATCCATTTTCGGGTCTTGTAGATCAGGTGAACTCTAGTCCCTCCACAAATTTTGGGAGCTAGAGCACAACTAATGCTACCCCAAATACACAAAATCTCAACACTCCCTCTTAGCATAAAGGGTGTGCTCTAGCAATACATCACACTATGCATTACATGATTTTGGCACTGGCTCTGTGCTGCTAAAGCTTGGCCTTCTGCCACTCAATTCTGCACTGTTGTTGCCATTCTGTACTGCTGGCCATGACTCTACCACTGCCACTGCAACCACTGTGTTGTAGCTCCCTCTCAATATGTTGCATCTGTGCTGCTCATAGCACTACCACTGTTGATCTGTTTCACTACAACTTTAGTTGTTGAGAGAAACAACTGAATCTCCTACCCAATATTTGACAAACAAGTCAAATGAGCTGAATTCTCATCACTGAAGCTCAATAGGCTATAGATCTATGCTTCCATCTAAAGAATGATGCACAGCTACAACTCTGCCTGCGTAATCATACTTCCTTTGCACTACTGAAGCCACATCAGCTTCTTCTGCTGAAATCTATCACGCTAATGCTGCACTGCGTTGTCCTTCTGAAGCTCTTTGCACTATTATAGCTCTGCACTGTGTAAGCAGCACAGCTCTGCGCTGTTGAAGTCACATTAGCCTCTGCGCTGCTACAACTTCTACGCTGCTACTACTTTTCTCTGCGCTGCCCTCCCAGTCTTCAGATCTACCTCTATTTTTGCTTCATCCGTGATCTATGCACCCACTGCTCCACTTGTCTCGCTATTGTCTTAAGGTTGTCGTAGCTCACTTGTGATCCTAGAGATGAGCTGCTTAAGGATCCCGCCTCTCTTCCATGTAGCTCCTCTACATGTCCATGCCACCCCACCTCTGTGGTTCATGAGCACTCATGGCTGCATCATCTCCTGACACATCATCTACCACTGCTGCCTTGGAAGAGGATGATTCCTTGTCCCTTTTCTTCTCCAGACAATGCCTGGAAAAATGTCCCATTCTGCCACACTAGAAGCACTTGATCTTTGAAAGATCCTTCTTCTTCTTCGGTTGCTTCTTTGATGCCAAGGCTGTATCTTCCTCATCTTCCTTCTTTATTTTTCTCAACGCAGGGTTGTGCTGCCTCATGGTGAATCTGCGTAGTTCTTCTTGACGCGGGATTGACCACAAGATGTCCCAATCTAGGAGGTCTGCTCTGCCCAAGATACTTTGGACAAATTTTTCCCACTCATCTGTGACTGCATTGAGGGCAGTCCTGACTATCACATCATCATCTACGGTTGCACCTGTTGTAGTCAGTTGATCCCTGATTGCCTACAGTCTGAAGAGGAAGTGTTCCATGTCTTTTCCCTTGGTCATCATGAATGACCTCATTTGGGTCTCCAACAGCATTTTCCTTTGGACAGATTCTCCCTCATACAGGGAAGTCAAGGCCTTCCACATTTTTTTAGTTGTCTTCTTCTCAGCTATGTGTGGTACAATATGGTCCTTGATACTATCCATTATTAGCCGCTTGGCATGCCCAGCAGCTTCCCTATGCTTCCGTAGGAGATCCACATCTATCGGTGTGGCCAGAGTCTGCTCTGCATGGTCTCTTAGATTGTACGCCTCAAGGACAATCAGGATCCTTGCCTTCTAAACCAAAAATTTTGAGAGGCCCTCTAGCCTATCATGATCACGCAGTCCATGAGGAGCCATCTACTCAGAATGTGTCGAAACTTCCTTTTCTCTTTGCTAGATAGATGGATCTAAGGCCCTTGGTGAAACAGGTGCCTTCTGCTCCTTCTGACACTTGATTTCCCACCTTGGAAATCTACCAAATCAACTATGATTCAGCTTCTTCTTTGATCCCCTGATCAAAATATAAGTTTCCTTTGGTAAGAAACTTCCTGAGAAGTTGATCTGCTCTCAATCTTTGTCACTTGTGCTAAGGCTAAAAATCTGAAATCTTCATAATTTTAACCCCACCAGCTCTTCTGAATTTCTGCAACTTTACTATATAATTTTTCTGGATTTGACCAATTCATATCTGAATCACACTGGTTGGCTTCAAACCCAACCAACGTTGTTTCTGAGCTGACTCCGTGTAGTAATTGTGTGGGCTTGCTAGGACACAGTATTGGATAGTGTCACCCTTCCCTTTGCATGAATCTGCTCCTGAAAACTATGATGTCCCTTTAGATTTGCTTCTCTGCTGCTTTTCCAGTTGCTTTTTGCAGCTAGATCCTTCAGATTCTACTGCTGGTGACCCTTCTAGATCTGCAATTTCTCTAATACCATGTAGAAATTTCTGAATCTTATATCTTATGTATAAATTTTTACTTTTAATCTGGTTAAGCTCCTCCTACTTATATAAGTTATCAACTGAATAAATTCATGTTAACATCGAAGCAAAACACATAACATATCTCTACCAATTCAGATCTAGAATAAGAAAATGCACACATTGACAAAGTGACACTGTTATTTCTGGACAAATAGTCCCCGGAAAAACCCAAGGTGGGAAAACCGATCTTTGGCTGCTAGAGGGTTCTATTATTAAGAATATTTCTAAATACACAAATATGGGTTCCAAATCTGGAAAACCCGACAAAGATAATGCTAGATCTACAACTCACTGACTGATCTAGGGCCAAAATAATTACTAATCCACACCCTCAACTGGGATTTACAAAACTCAGCCAAGATTAGGGCCTAGAAACCCCAGCGCTGCCCCTGAAAGGCTCTGTGTCAGCCTTTGAAGCCTCTGAAAGCCTCTGCGTCAGCCTTGAATGGCCTCCAAACCCTCAACGCTGCTCCGGAAGGGACTATGTTACCCCAAAATGGGTGACGCAGTCACTACACTGCCCCTAAGGGTCTCTGCGTAACCCCTGAAGGGTTTCCTAAACATTACGATATCCTTGCTGCTGCTGCCTTCCTCTACGTTGTCCTTGAGCTGATCTCTGCCTCTTGTGTATTCTAGACCCTGGGATCAGATCATCCCCCTGGTATATTTTCCCCTCTCTATAGCTGAAACACTTATGGGTATTCTTAGCAAACCCTACCCTAGACTCTCAGCTTAGCTTCAATGCTTTGCCTCTGTGTGTCTTTACAAATGACCCCAAGCCTTTCCTTTATACTTTTCTCATTGACAAATCAATGGCCATGATCAGATCTTGAATCAATGGCTAAGATTAAAATAAAGCTTGATCCGTGTGACTTATGACAATTTCATCACATGTTTAATTAAATTCACTTTAATTATTTAAGTTCCCTAAGTTTTAACTAAGGAAATACATTAAAATAATTAACTAATTTAATATCTCCTAAACCAGATGAAATTTCCCAAATCCATTTCTGGGTCTTATAGATCAGGTGAACTCTAGTCCCTCAACAAATTTTGGGAGCTAGAGCATAACTGATGCTACCCCAAATACACAAAATCTCAACAGGAAGTTCCTTCTCAAACATACAAACAATCTCAACTATATCTGTTACAAATTAA
Organism: Pinus albicaulis; assembly: GCA_034641835.2. Classification (NCBI taxonomy): domain Eukaryota; kingdom Viridiplantae; phylum Streptophyta; class Pinopsida; order Pinales; family Pinaceae; genus Pinus; species Pinus albicaulis. The sequence goes on from CM076570.1 coordinate 1,151,737,745, forward strand.
TTTGTCACTATCCCTGTACTCCCCATTCCTTGATCCTGGAGGACCTATACAGTGACCCTTGTGTACTTTCCAAGCATGGAATACATACCCCTGAACCACACTTTGTCTACCAATTCATCTCCCTTTACAACTTTTCTGGAAGATCCCTATATAAACCTGGTTTTCAAGGTCAGCGCTTTGTCTCAGTTTTTGACCCGCGTCGATAGCAGATATTTTCACTGAGACCCACATCGATCAGCACTCTGTCTTAATGTTGAACCCGCGCCGATCCTCTTTTGGAAAGTTTTTAAAATAGAGACGAAGCTTCCGTGACTAGAAGCTTCACAAGGTGGCAAGCTAGAAGTTTGTTTTGAGGATATGGCCGAGGAATTCCTCTTTGGGCTTCTTGTTCCAAAGAAATAGGAACAACTCCAAAGGATGAGCTCTTTTCCTATTATTTGAGGGCCCATAACCTCTTCCTCCATTGTTATATAAGGAGACCTATTTCATCTCTGTTGCCTTAGTTAGAGTTAGCATAGAGAGAAGAAGCAATCATAGCTTCGGGAGAATAGTGCAGAGTGTGATTGTTTTGTGTGTTAGGAACATAGTGATATCATGGACCTTTGTGTATGAGGGTGTCGCAAATGTGCTTGGATATGGACCTGCCGAAGGAGAGCCTCAACATCAAGGCTTGGTTGTAAATTACCCTTGTCTTTATCATAATAAAATGAAACTAATGTTTATCTTCCACTCTTGTTTATATTTATAATGATATTTATAGCATTCCTTGATTAGTTAGATAGATTGTGATTGTTTTATGTTTGTCGTAATTTTATGCTTGTCGCAGTGTCTTGACTGTCTGTACAGGTAATCGAACGTTGGTAGTAGCTTGTATCGAGCTTGAGAAGAGCGACACATCAAGAAGCTTCGATGGAAGACGACAACATAGAATCAGAACAAGGTAGGTCATCTTCCTTACTTTGAATTTTATTTACAATCTAGGAAGGTAGATGTTAGTATGTTCCCGCAGTTGCTAGACCCACCCTAGGGTTAGAGGGATCGCCTTTGTCCGCAGAGGGGATTTACTTACACAACAAGTTGGCAACTCCACTGGGGAGTTTCCTTTGCGTTTGTCACTCTTTGAGGTCTTATTCATTCAACGTGTTTAGTTGAACAACCATTTCCCTATTTGTTCCTATGTTTTTCATCAATTACAATCTTTTATTTTTTGCTTGAAGTGGTGAGTCTGGCCTTGGTTAGGAGAAATTCTTTATTTTTTTCTTTTTCGAGCATTGGTGCTTTTATTTGTCTGACAGTCACGCCAATTGGCGCTAGTTGTCATCTATAAAGTCACGCCAATGGGTTGTTGGCGCTAGTTTCAACTCCAAAATTCACGCCAATTCCAGGGTGTGTGAAAAATTAAGGTTTTTTCCTTAAGTCTTTCACCAGTGTGTCTTTCCCTTCTGGTCCTTTTCTTTGTATGATTGATATGTTCTCCCCTTCACTCAAGTTGGTTTGATTGGCTCGTTGGCTTGGTTTTTGGTTTTTTTTTGTTCTTTATGTTGGGACGTGCATCTTTACATCCTAGTTTTTTCTAGGATTGTGCATCAATTTCCTGGTTTCATGCTTCACGGGACATCGCCCTTCTAATTGAGTCAGTCTCCTTTCTTGGTGAACTATCTCTAGTTGATTGCCTTTGTTTTTTGGTTGATTGAGTGATGAAGTCTCAAGTGTTTTTCCTAGTTCATTTTGTCTGCTTGTTCGCTTGTGAGCATAGATTACATTTCTCATTGTTCAGTTGACAAGTCTTCTTTATATGATTGCTTGATGTAAAAGGGAATGAATGCCTTGTTTTGAGCCCACGCTTTTGAATTCCTCTTTATGCTTGAACTCATATGTCTTGTAGCATTTTGAGGAATTTCATTACAAAGTGTTCAAAATAGGATTGTATTCTTAATGTTTGTTGCATCCTTTTTGCATTAAGGAAATTTGCGTTCATTTAGTTTTTGTCTCAATGTTTGATTTTCGTTAAAATGCATTAGATCAAGTTGCATTGAAAATTCATGTTTGAAATCTATCATTGAACTTAGATTACATTGTTTAATGATTGAAAACTAAAAGTCACTTTGAGTGCATTCTCTTTAATTAAAAGCTTGCATTAAGTATATTCCCATTTCATCGAAAAATGAATTGAGTGCATTCTTGTTCATTCAAAAGAAAAAGAAAATTGTGCATAGATTACAATTGCATAGTTTTCAAAAAGAGAATTTTGCATATATTACATTGCATAATTCGCATCTTTGAATGTTTTAGATTACTTTTGGATAGTTAAATTCATCTAGTCAGCAAAAAGTTTCGTTTGCAGTATTACTGTTTGTTGCATCATTGTTTGAGACTCTTCCCTTAACTAGATAGCATTCATCGAATCGAAAGATTTATTTCCTCGTATCACTGCATACAGAAGTTTTCAGATGACAATGGTAGGGCCTTGAAATTGAAACCTAATTCAAGATAAACCATTAAAATTTATTCAATCAATCTAAGGAAACATTGAAACATAATGCTCACATTTAGAGGTCTAGGCTAGTGACGTGTTTCAGTGTTGTTAAACCTAGTAGCTGTCGTTCGCCATCTGGAATTAGACAGCACTAGCACTGACTTGTGCTTCCTGTACCATCGCGTATATAAAGGGAGACCCTTATAGGTTGCAAAGCTTTATCCATAGGAAGCCGAGTCTACCGCCCTATAACCGTGATACACTGAACACAACATTCGGGGAGACTGCCGCACGTACATCAATTCCTTGGTCATTTCTATTTCATTTGATCACCAAGGTGTATATTTCTGTTCACAGAAATTTGGTACACCCTCTTGCTTAGATTACCTGAGTAGTCATTTTGGTCTTTTTGTGACTCTCTAAAATTGAAAATATCATCGAGCACTTGTCCTTTCATGCTCGTTCAACCTGAAAGTGACTAGAGTCATCTTTTGTCTGTTTCTTGACTCTTAAATTATGAAACAACAGAGTTTTGTTTCAGTGTCTTAAAAAATTAACTGTCCACGAAATATTCCTAGTTAAATTTATCTTCCTTAGTGATTTTTGAGGGTTGTTTCCAATGGCAACGTTTCCAGAGTTTACCAACCAAGGAATCCCCTAAGATGGGAATATTGGTCCTTTTCCTTGATTCGGGAATGTTGGTGCCCCATATATGGAAACGTTGTCCCTCCCGGGATTAACCATTGGTCTACCAGTCTGGTTTTTTTCAACCCCTGTGATTTTGAACATCCAAACAGTTTCTCAACCGAGTTCTCCTTCGCCTGAACCGTGTCAACCCCATGTTGATCCTAAGATTGACCCCTCACCTTCTTCGCCCATTTCTTCACCTTGTTCTTCCTCTTAACCTGGTGAAATTTTAGGTTCTAGTACCCAGGTGGCTAAGAAGAAGAAGAATAAGTCAAAGAAGAAGAAGGAAAATAAGCTAGGGGGAAAATCAGCAACTATTGCTACCCATGCAACTACTGTCGAGAAACCTCCCACTCCATATCAACGAGTAAAATTCCCTTGCAAGCTATGTGAGGGATACCACCTTCTTCATGATTGCCCTGGTATTCCCAAGGTGCCAGAAGTGTGGTCCGTTGGCCCGATTCATCCTTCGTCGTCAACCTCTGGGCATCATGCTGATGATGAGCCTTCAACTAAAGATAATGAGACTCATAAGAAACAGGGTAAGATCGAATTTCCCTGTATTTTGTGTGAAGGGAACCATCCCATTCACCTCTGTCCTTATATGGATGAAGCTTCTAAGGTGTTGGATACCCTTTCGGCTTCTAAGTCCTGCCTTCCCGTTGGTTACCGGAAGTTTTCCTTGAGTCCTCTGCTAGCTGATCAAGTCATTGATCGGGATTCATCTTCGATCGATTCCACTCTCTCTGAAAGTCAGTCTCTTGAGTCCATTTCTGACCAATCATTGGTTGAGAAAAAGGTCGACCTGATTCCACCTACAGTCCATCAAGTATTTTCTGTCAAGAGTGGGCCTCATCCTAGTCAGGTTCTTTTTGTTTCCTCTGATTCCTCGAGATCGGAGGGCGATCCTCCTATTTCTATGATCTAGGAGGGTGATCTTCCGACTCCTGTCACCACAATTCCAAAAATTGATCCTCCTAATCTCATTCCTGGAGCCCAGGAGGATGGTCTTTCCACTCCCGTAACACAAGGGGATAATCCTCTTATTCCTATGGCACCCCCTCCATGTATTTTGGTCGCTTCCTTTGATTGGAGTCGATTCATGGGATACCATCTTCCTTCTTACGTTCCCTTTGAGATCATTGTACAGGCCTGCAATATGGTCGTACCGGGAATGATTATAGATGAAGGCACCTCGATCAGTATTATGTCCTCAACTACATGGCAAGATTTGGGTTCTCCATAGCTTGTGCCTGTTACTCAGAATCTGTTGGCTTTTAACAAAGGAACAAGTCAACTGTTAGGGATCCTTTCGAAGTTGCCTATTAATTTGGGAGGGAAAACTGTCTATATAGACATGATGGTGGTCCAAGGCCCCTTGGATTTTAACTTACTCCTAGGGTGCGACTATGCTTATGCCATGGGAGCGCTCGTCTCTTCCCTCTTTCGTGTGATATGTTTTCCACATGAAGGTCGGATCGTGACCATTTATCAGCTTTCATTCTTTGGTCCTGATGTGACATTTGGTCTACCGTCATCCCTTCCTGGTCCTTACCTGCCGGTGATATCTTCCCTGCCACAAGTCAATTATGTGGCCACCTGCTCCATGTTCGCGTTCGCTGATGATTCAGTCAGTGAGGTAGTACACAATATACTGGGGGCATTGGGTCCTAATTTCCAAAGTGTTATTCTCCCGTCGGATGAGAAAATCTTGGAAGCCATGACTTCTTATTCATCTTGATTAGGTCATTGAAGAAGAGTTTGTTTTCTTGTGTCAAGCTCCTTAAAAAATGAAACAAGCTTCTTTCAGAGCATAGTTTGTTTTCTTGTGTCAAGCTCCTTAAAAAATGAAAGAATATCTTATGAGGATAGTTCATTTACTATGTCAACCTCATTAAAAAATGAATTAGGTCATGAGGATAGTTATTTTACTATGTCAACCTCATTAAAAAATGAACCAAGTTCCCTTTTCAATTCGAGTATTTAATCAAATCTTGTAAAATCCCAGTCGAGTCTTTCACTTGATCTCGTAATTGAACCTTCATTTCATCCACCTATCAGTAACTAGCAGTCTACTCCGGTGAATGCACTAAATCTTGGGGGGAATGTACCTTGAATTGAGTCACCATGCTGGGGGCATGCCAACTTTTCAAGCATAGTTTATCTTTGTTTCAAGCTTGTGTAAAAATGAAACCAACTTCAAGCATAGTTTATCTTTGTTTCAAGCTTGTGTCAAAATGAAACCAAATTCAAGCAGAGTTTCCGGATTTCAAGCTTGTGTAAAAATGAAACCATCCTCATTTTACCTCTCGTGATTGCAATTTTATTAGCCTATTTTTCCAGATGAACCTTGGTTTTCTCATTCCATCATCCCCATCTACTTGGCCGATCATACACCTTCACTTGGTTGTTTCACCCATTCCTGAGGAACCGTTGCGATGAGTGGTCTTGTTAGCCAGCCTCTTGACCTTTACTTGTTTTGAGCAGTTCCACCATCACCGGAACCAGTTGCCACCCTTAATACCACTCGCTCCTCCAAGAGGAGTCAAATTTCAGCTCTTTTCTGATTCTCAAAACATGAAAATATTGTCGAGATCTTGTCGTTTTGAACTCGTTAAAGGTTGTGAAACATCGTTTACCCAGTATACGTTTACCCCTTTTTTGGGCTGGGATAAACTATTTGCGAAAAAGGAATACCTTAGCCTATCACGACTAAGAGGTTCTCTTAGACATAGTTTTCTACCTTTTCGGATCTGTGAGACTACCTACGAAAAGGGACTTGTTGGATTTTTATTTTCCGCTTCTTTTCAAACTCTCTAAACATGAAAAGATGTTGATTTCTTCCTTTTTCAGACTCGTTAAAATCTAAATGACATCAGAAACCGTCACCATGACATTATCGAGTTCCTCCTTCTTAGGGCTCGTACAATGTACTAGGATGGATTTGTCTAAAGGAAAAACTTATACGACAAGCATATGCTATCATCTTCAAGCTTGTGTAAAAATAAATAGGTACTCGCCAGAAATGGTGGGGGAAAATGGAAGTTATTCGTCAGCTGTGTTGGAAATATGTCACTCTTGAACATGACACTTATTTGCAATTCGTATCGGGTTGGGATATCTTCACTCTATCTCTTTGCCTCCATGGGTTTGGGAAATATGTTTGCCTCTCATTCGATTACCAATATTGTCAACATGACCTCTAATCCTATTTGAGTCAAATGCTGCCAAATCCCAGAGTCGTGTCGCCGATATGTTCAAGAGAAAATCCTTCTGCAGTTTGTACATTCCTTGATCCTTTGTTCCAGTCTTGATTAACACTCATTTTACATTCTTTGTTTCGTGTCGATAATGTGGGATTCATTATGACCCTCCTTTGATGGATCACTTCCTGTTGACTTCAGCTCATTATCTGGGAAGTCGATCTAGGGACTCCTTTCTGGTACCTTAGAGCTTGCATGCCCTAATGGCAAGTTCTTTGCATTCGATGATAGGTTCACATCATTAGCCTTCAATCGGGTGATTTCACGGGTGTTCAACTTCAGCTCACTGTTCACATTCCGTGGATTGTACTAGTAGTACCTTGAGAACCATTGGCATTATTGGTGGTTTCTCTCGTGCCTATTATCAGTTTTCATCATTGAGTGGTAATCAAGTGATTTTCTTGCATGTTCGACTTCAACTCATTTATTCGCATGCTTGAAATTGTACTTGATCGGGTCATGACGGAGCGCAAGACCCTGGATTTTATTCTCTAGAGTCTAGGTTGCGAGGTGATATGATTTTTCCATGATTGGATACATGTTTCTTTCAGATGGATGGTTGTGACCATACCATGAGTCTATATGTGATCCTTCTCAGATGGATGGCTACGACCATACCATAGTCTCTTTTACAGATGGCTGCATCCATACCTTGATTCATGTATTTTCATCAGAGATTCAAGTTATGTATATGTATCTATGCTTGATTTGTAGGTCTCTCGACAACAACGTCTCATTCCTTGCACGTACTTGTAAAGAATTTCACCCCACACTTGTGTTCGGACTTCATACTTTAGGGGGCATCTGTTACAGAGTAATTTTTCACTGTCCCTGTACTCCTCGTTCCTTGATCTTGGAGGACCTATACAATGACCCTTGTGTACTTTCCAAGCATGGAATACATACCCCTGAACCACAATTTGTCTACCAATTCATCTCCCTTCACAAATTTTCTGAAAGATCCCTATATAAACCTGTTTTTCAAGGTCGGCGCTTTGTCTTAGTGTCTAACCCATGTTAATAGCAGATATTTTCACTGAGACTCGCGCCGATCGGCACTCTGTCTTAATGTTGGACCCGCACCTATCCTCTTTTGGAAAGTTTTTAAAATAGAAATGAAGCTTCCATGACTAGAAGTTTGTTTTGAGGATATGGCTAGGGAATTCCCCTTTGATCTTCTTGTTCCAAAGAAATAGGAAATAATCCAAAGGATGAGCTCTTTTCCCATTATTTGAGGGCCCATGACCTCCTCCATTGTTATATAAGGAGACCTCTTTCACCTCTACTACCTTAGTTAGAGTTAGCATAAAGAGAAGAAGCAATCATAGCTTCGGGAGAATAGTGCAAAGTGTGATTGTTTAGTGTTTTAGGAACATAGTGAGATCGTGGACCTTTGTGTATGAGGGTGTCGCAAACATGCGTGGATATGGACCTGCCGAAGGAGAGTCTCAACATCAAGGCTTGGTTGTAAACTCCCCTTGTCTTTATCATAATAAAATGCAACTGATGTCTATCTTCCACTTTTTTTTATATTTATAATGAGATTTCTAACATTCCTTGATCAGTTAGATAGATTGTAATTGTTTTATGATTGTTGTAATTTTACGCTTGTCGTGGTGTCTTGACTGTCTGTATAGGTAATCGAACGTTGGTAGTAGCATGTATCAAGCTTGAGAAGAACAACACATCAAGAAGCTTCGATGGAAGACGACAAAATAGCATCAGAACAAGGTAGGTCATCTTCCTTGCTTTTAATTTCATTTACAATCTAGGAAGGTAGATGTTAGTATGTTCCTGTAGTTGCTAGACCCTCCCTAGAGCTAGAGGGATTGCCTCTATCCACATAGGGGATTTACCTACACAACAATATCTTAACGCCACCATGGAATGCTAGCCACATGAATCTCCTTTGACGTGATCCAATGTACAAATGAAGATAATTTAGATATGACATGTCCTAGGTCTTGAGGGAATTCATGTTTCACACACCCATTCACGAACAAAGGATGATGAAACTGCAAAGTTATAAACACGTGCATTAATATACAAAATTGGTTATGTTTTATGATCCCTGCATGGGATAAAATTTATTAATATAACAAATAATAAAATCATGCTTTTGACATTATACGTACTCTTAGAAGATTCAAATGGTCATGTGATTTCAACCCCGACAAATGGTCATCCACTATGAAGCAACGACGTAGTGAAGACCCGTATGAAGATGGCACCCTCACACCCATTATAACTTCCTTTGCCAAAGAAAGATCATCCTTTTTAAAAATCCATGGGACATCACCTTCTTTGAAAAACCATGAATTAGAGGAACCAATGCTTGCCTCTGATCCTATACTTTCTAATCGTCTTGACCAATGTTTCTTTTTAGTTTTTGAAGTAATAAGATATTTCCTAACAGCCAATGTGTCACTTTGCTTCGATGATATGTGCCTCCATAAAGAAGATGAAACATTTTTAAATATATGCATGGGATCTAATAAGTTGGTAATCTTAAGATGCTCCCATTATGGGAGGTTATAAAAGATAGATTTCCTTTTCATTCCAATGGGTAATTTCTCAACATAGGTGTCGAATAATTTTGGATCATCGAACATAGGCTCCCCATTTGAATCAAACATTTCTATGAAATCCTTCTCCTTCTCTCTATCATATGCTCTAATTCATTCAGTTGGTGTCGTAATTGGAGGCCTTTGGGTTCTCTCTCGTTTACCATTAAAAGCGGATGCTTCTCTTCTGTAAGGGTGTTCTTCTGGGAGGAATACCCTGGAGCAATCATACACTGGATTTCATAGGTCCTTGGACCATCTAGCTTTCAAAGAAGGTCCACAACATTTACATCCAAAATAACCTTTTGTTATAAGACCTACGAGATTATTGTATACAATTTATATGCATGGCACGTTAAATAATATCATGAAGATTAGAACAATTACAATGAATTAAATAACTAATATGCGAAAGAATATTGTTACGTATATAAACAAATCAACATGTAAATTACCAGAGCAAAATCCTAAGCCTGGATAATCATGTGTCGTGTAAGCACATATGCCATACAACGTAAAACTCTTCTCTGTCGGTTTCATGTTCTATTTCACTCCCCGATGGGGGTTCTTTTCACCTTTCCCTCACGGTACTACTTCGCTATCGGTTACCCAGGAGTATTTAGCCTTGCAATGTGGTCTTAAATAATTGTGCTTAGTACCCCCGCTCATTGAATGGATCTGCTGCAATGGATGGCAGAGGGTCCATAATACCCTACCCCGAAGGCCAAGGGAAGCATGATGGGTCTTGATACATCGTATACATTTATCCCATCCCATAATTCCTTCAATTCATCTACCAATGGTTGTAAGTAGACATCCATATTCTTCACTTTTCTTCTACCAAGGACTATGAGGGCCAACATAAGATATTCATTCTTCACGAACAACCATGGGGGGATATTTTTATTAATCACTACTACAGGCCAAATAGAATAGTTGGTGTTCTGGAGGGAATATGGGTTGACGCCATCCATGGCTATGTGTGTGAGGCATGCCATCCCTGCAACATAGCTAATTCTTTGCAACAAAAGAGCCTTTGAATCCTTGGGATTATAGGCATGTGTCTCAATATCTTAAAAGGAGGACCACATGATTTACCCTTCTTTCATGCCCACATTTCAGACATATCTCTTTGTCTGCATATTCTCCTCTATACACAATACAATCATTTGGACATGCATGATATGATATATAATCAACACCCAACATTTTCAACAATTTCTTTGCCTCTTCGCAGCTACCGGGCAAGACATTATCACTTGGAAGAACATTTTCTTTGAATAACATGTAGTTGGTGATCATGGAAAATGTTAATTGTACATTAATGTCGATATAATTATTAACGTTCATAAAATTGACCATTTGTAATGTTCATTGTGTGATTATATTTCTCAAATTTATATAAGGGAGGACTTTATGGTAACTTACCTCAAAATTTCCAAGAAACATGCATTCGACAAGCCAAACTTTTCTTTCAAGTTGTACAGTAACATCGTTGTCCCCAAATGGGTAGACTTTGACTGAACCCCAGGTCCAAAGAGAGCGGTGGTGGAAGAAAATTTAAGGCTTTTGAAAAAGGTGTCAGCGATATGAACATCATCCCCTAGCTGATCATTGTTTTGGAATGAATCTAACAACATTGTCTCCATGGCAGTCGTATCCCTTAAATAACCATCCATACCAACCTCTATTTGATTGCCTCCGTTGCCAACTTGTGAAGAACTACTATTGCTTTAGTCATTCCTAATTGGTGAATCTCGACGTAGCGGGAATTGAATTGGTGGTTGATTCAACCATTCTTGGTATCATTCCTCTCTGATCTTTTCTCTTATTTCATCCTTCTCTCGATTTGACATTTTCGTGGGGTGAAACGGAAGACGGTAGGTAGGTCGCTCATCATCACTAGAATCCTAATAATTTTAAAAAATATATTTGAACATGATTAGTACAAAATCTATGATATCAATTAGTAAGAAAATTGACAATGCATGATTAATTTGTTTGAAATTGAAATAATTACATTAATATACCAAACAATTATTATTACCATCATTGTCCCGGGATTGTGGCTAGAATATGAAATATTGTTACAATTGGCAGGGTGAAGCAATTGTCCATTTTCATCTACCAAATGCGCATTGCGGTATGCTGCTCTTGATAAGAGCTTTCGACGTTTTAGAGTTGTTTGATTATTTTGTGCATCTGAACTCGATTATGAATTTGCATGAACCTGCAAATTTGTATACATTATAAATTTTATTAAGTTGATTGACATGGATAAAAAAACATAAATTCAATTAGATAATGAAAATATAACTAAAATATGAAGTAAATATTACGTCTCGAGATGGATAGGGAGAACTCTGCGATGGACTTTGAGAAAAATTATGGAACGAGTTGTATTTTGAAGAAATGTCCATTCGATATAATTATGATATTTTCTCCCTGCATTTGAGCAAAATCAACAATAAATTTTAGTGCACGCACCTAAAAGTAATTTTGGTGCCTTAAAAATGGACTTATTGTTATCGATGCTTATGTATAGATAACTGCATCGGTGTTGTTTTAGTTACTACGCACTGGTGTCATGTTATTAACTGATGCAATGGACTTATTGTTATTGGTGCTTATGTACAGATAACTGCACCGGTGTTGTTTTAGTTACTACGCATTGGTGTCGTGTTATTAACTAACGCACCAGTGCGGTGTTATTAATTAACGCACCAGTGACGAAAAGCCGCAAATAAAAAAAACACTACTTTATTTTTTTGAAGTGAAAAAAAAAGCGGTAAATTGAAAAATGGGCGGCAAAACCTCTGGTGATTCAAACCCTGTAGCATAGAATTTCAAACGATCTCGTGATTAAATTTTATTTTATTTTTTTAAATTTTCTACAGTATTTTTTACCCAGTAAGTAAAAAATTTCAATTTGTTGTTCATTTTTTAGAAAAAAATAAAATAAAATTAAAAAGTAAAAAATAAAAAATCCATTTTTACCCTAAACCCTTCATTATTTTTGTTTCTTCCCTTGCTTTTTCATGTTTCTGTGATTTCAGAATTAGTGCTTTTCATTTTAGATTTATAGGGTTTGTATTGCTATATATATAGGCCTATGACGTCCAACCCACGAAACAACTTTCATAATCGGATCCCAATCCATGTCGGCCCTTGCGTGAATTTTTAAAAAACATAATTTTTTTTATTGGTGCTCCCTTCGTAACCTAGCACACCAATGCGCTGGCTTATCCCAGCGCACCACGCACGTACTGTTTGATAAAAATTTTAAAAACATTTTTTTTAATTCGTACGCCATATGTAAAATAGGACACCGGTGCGCTATTTCATTATAGCGCACCGCTCACGTACTATCTGGGAAAAAAAAAATTTATTTTGTGTTAATCGGTGCACCATGTAACATATAACGCATTGGGTCTCCTAGTTGACAGAGAGCACCGTATGGTGATCCCTTGTTTGCGCGGGTCGTTTATAAGTATAGGCCGCACCACCCCCTCCATGACACCATATGCTACAAAAACTAACATTAGACGATTTTTATTATTTTATCTGTGTTAATCGGTGCAGTGGTTAACATGCAATGCACCGGTGCTACTTGTTGACATAGAGCACCGTATGGTGTTTTATAATGTTTGGGCGGTGCATTTATAAGAATATGACGCACCAACGTCGGTGCGTACACCATGAAAAGCACACCGGTTTCTTGATATATATTTTTTTTACCTGAAAAGTTGATAATTTATTTATAAAATATATTAATGAATGATATGGTATATGTTTCATATTGATGAAGAAATGGCTGACAAGAGATCAAGTAACAAAAATATTGAGAACACATCAAGAAAAGCAAAAAAGGCAAGTTCTTTATAAATTCTTTACAAAAAATATTATTTTTGAACTATATGTAAGTTTAACTAATATGTATTGTTTACTGTGTATCATGCAGAGCCACAAAATGACGAAGCTCGATAAGATTATTTCTGATATAGGACCAAAAGAGCGTAAAATCTTGATGGAAAAATTGCAAAAGGATGAATAAGGTGAATGAAAAAATATTATTGATCCAATATGAGTTTCTTTTTTTAATTTTCATTAATAATATACTTAAAATTATTAGATAACATGTTTCAAACAATCTATTAATTCACATCTGTTTAATGTTCTACAGGGACCAGCAACTCAGAAAATGAATGTTGTTCTAAGAAAATAAAAAAAATAGAACATGCAAATGAAAATGAATTTCTCCTTAGCTCATCTGGAGTGGTGTTGGAGGTTAATGAAAGGGGGGAAAACTTTCACAAAAGTTTGAGGGATCTAGTGGAACAAAAGTATAAATGTTCTTTCCACTTACAATTCAAAAATCAATCCAATGATTCCAAGAACCAAATTTTATCTAAACTATAGGAAGAGTTTACAAAGAATTGCCAAATTTAGGTATTAAGGCCGCATTTTAACAGAAAACGACAACAACAACAAAAAAGAAGGAATGAAAAAGTAATATTCATTTAAATGTTTGTCTAGAATTATTTATAAATATCATTTATAAATATCACTTTTGTTATATTTACTTTTCATATATCAATATAAAAATTAAATAGTTTATTGTCATGTTACATTTTCAGGAAGATTATGAAAATCTCAAAAGATGAATGAGCTGATATCATAAATATGCCAATAGGAATGTCCATAAAGGTGTATAAGGAGATGGTCAAAGAAATGGACAAAATTGCATCTCAAGAGGAGCCATCTCAAGAACAACGTGCTTCAAATGTAATATGTAATCATTGAATTTTTCGATCATTAGGTACAATAAATAAACAATTTAGCATTAAATTTTCATTTTCAAGTATTTTCTTGCGGAAAAGAAAAGAAAATGGAACCCATTCAGCACATAAAACAGAATGACAAGGAAGAAAAGGGTTGATATCTAAGTTTGTGAGTAATTGTTCCTTCCTTATAACAACTTAACTAGAGTTCATTTTTGTATATTTTAAGTTATTTTACAAAAATCATCATTGAATGTCTTCAAACAGGTGCTAACATACAAAGAAGAACCATCAGACGAATTGATTGACATTGAGTTAAATATGGGTTGTGAGTATATGTTGGCATATCATAAATTAATTGTGGAATTTGTAGGCATCTATCGATCTTGTTTTACTTAGCCCCGTCTATAATTAATAGAACAAAAAAATCTTTTATATTAAATATATGATTTGTTATGGGGTATAAAACTTGCAGGAAACAAAATATGGAATTGCGCCAACAGATGAAATCTTGAAAGATGGCATAGTACATGGTTTTGAAAGAATGTGTATAGTTCATGAGTCAATTGTTGCTATGGTACGTCATTTCTTTTTTATTTACATTGATGTATATTATTTAATATTGCAATTTTCATTATTCTCACCAATGTATATACACTCATTACAGTTTATTTTTATGTTTGTAGATGGAAGGTGAAGAAGAAGAAAACAATCAACATCGTGAACAAAACATTCCTGAAAATAACCCCAAGTCATAGAAGTAGCTCGAGCAGTGACAGTAGTTCAAGCAAAGAATGATGATCATTATGTTTGGATATCAAAGCAAGGCTATTTTTTGAAATATTTGTTTGTGAAATTAGACATTTTGTTTAATGTAATGGACATAGTGTCCCAATTGAAAGACAAAGGGATACCAATAACTGTCCCATTTTGTATGACAAATATTGCCTTACACATATATATATATAATAAAATATGTTTTAATTTATTATATTGTGTTCTCTATTGTCATTGTGAAATGTAACACCACTGATTAAATTTATGGATGATTAAATATTATAATGAAGAGATGTGAAGTCTTATGATATGATATAACAAATTAATCCAAACATCACATTCAAATGCACTAATAAAAATTTAATTGATATGAATACTGTTATAAGATATGTGTCGTATTTTGATGAATAATGAATTTTTAAAAATCACAATAATCATGATATGATATAACAACTTAATCCAAACATCACATTCAAATGCATTAATAAAAAAATAATTAATATGAATATTGTTAAAAGATGTGTTGACTTTTGATGAATAATGAATTTTAAAAAATCACAATAATTGCACTGTCACAGGTTGATGTTTCTAAAAAATACAAAATGAACACCGGTGCCTGTCAGTTACTGTACACCGGTGCGTTTGTATGATATAGCGCACTGGTGCATTTCTACGACCTATGGGCACCGCACAAATACCACTACCAATTATAAATCTCGGTTCATTTGTGCGATATTGCGCACCGGTGCGTTTATGTGAGATTACGCACATGTGCATTTGTACGACGTATGGACACCGCACAGATACCAATATGAATTAGAACAATCGGTTGCTTGATACTGTGCACTGGATGGGAAGAGTTGAGTCAGGTGAACTCTTACCTTGACTAAGGAGCGATGGCGAGCAACGATGTTAGGATTTCCTGTACAGCGACAGTCTTTTGCAAGTTTACTGTGGAGGGGCAACTACAATATGGCATCTACGGCAACGAATCCTCACAGCGGCACCTCCAATACTGCCTTCGCTCTGAAGAGAAACCACCTGAGAAGTCTGTGGCGGGGGTAATATTGGGCAGTGGCCCTTACGAGCTTCTCCTCGAGTGCTCCATGTTTCTGACACCTGCATACACTATCACGGAGCACAATGACTATTCCCCTAGCCTGACCATGGTGGGTATCGATGCGATGATCCTGTGGCAGTGACTTTTGAGCTGCACAGCTCTCTGCACCTTTCGGTGGCTGCGGCCCTCCATGGCTGGATTGAATCAATGGCTACGGGTCTCCATGGTTGGATTGAATCAATGGATGCAGGTCTCCTGCGTCACACGGAGCTGCCTCCAGACACCTGCACCTGCCTGGAATCCCACATCACAGAAAGACCAAGAAATGTTGCTAGCAGGTGAATACAAATAAGTAATCGGGGCCAGGAATCAGTCATGAGCAGCGCACAAACAACCCCCATTTGGCTTCAACCGACACAGAAGGCTCCCCACTTTGCAGGTGGACCCAACAACGACTTCGTAGAATGACCCACCATCGACCCAGGCAGGTGAACACAATGGGGCAACTGTTACCACCGAATAGGTAAATAATCATTGTTTTCAAATCTTTATTAAAACACTTGTTGGCAATAATCTTGTTTTATGGTCAGATGATACTGAGCTAGTATCTGATCTCAAACTGCATATTACAAAAGCACAGAGGTATCCTTTAATAGCACAACTTTTGATTTATGAAGGCAGAGTACTTCAAAACCACATATCCATAAAGGATTACAATATAACCTCTTGTGCTACTATAATCCTCAACCTCAGGTTGCAAGGAGGAGGAGCAAGGGACCGGGGAAAAACTAAAACCGTTGGAGGAATAGGGGGTGGCAGTACCTCCAATCAGGATCACAATACAAGACCATCCTTCAAGAACATTTTGCAGGGGAACAAAAAACCAACTGCTCCTACTGAACCAGAGAGCAATTCCCCCAATCCCTACATTATAGAGTAGTTGAATCATACACCTGAACTGGCCATAGATTTACCTGAGATTGATGAACATCAAAACACATATCAGACACAAGCACTCATCTGTCGCTTCAACAGCTTCTGGCCCAAACCTCTGGACCTCTTTCAATGGATATTTAAGAACTGGACAGTGGAGTGTGAAATACATCTCTGTTCAAAAGGTTTTTTCATAGTTAAATTTCAGCATTCAGAAATCAGGGACTACATCCTCTAGGAGGGTCCATGGTTTTGGGGATCTACCAGACTTTATATCACCCCTTGGTTCCCGGAATTTGATGCTAACACTATGGTTGTTTCCAGAATGCTGGTGTGGATCAGGTTATATAATCTCCCCCTACATTTCTGGAATGACAGCATCCTACAAGGCATTGGGAATGTGCTTGGGAGATACATTAAAACAGATACACATCGGTTGGAGGAAAGAATATTCACTTTCGCACGTATCTGTGTTGAGGTAGACCTCAGCAAAAGATTACTAGAAAGCATACAATTGGCACACAAACAAAAAAAATGGCTGCAACATATAGACTATGAAAACATAGCATTCAGATGCGGGATTTGCAGACAGACTGATCATTTACAAAATACCTGTCCTGAAGCAAAGAGAGATAACCGAAGAAAGAAAAGGACAGTGAAAGCACCCAAAGGATGGCAATTCCCCCCATGTGACCCAGAAGAGGAGATAGAAGAAGGAGCAAAGGCACCCATATCAGATGGGAACAAAAAATCAGCAATAGTCCCGGAAGCACAAGAAAAAGACATACCGGACCCATTTGATATACAATTACAACAGGACCCACCCACACAGGAACCAATTGTACCTGACTATGGTGGGAACAAAAGGCACCACTCATCAAAGACCTCAGACTCGGACAAGGAAGTTGGAGCAGCTACAGCTGAAAATCAGCTTGCACTTGTCACCCTCACGTCATCACAAGGTGGATGGAGGAAGGTGGAAAAAAAGAAAGGGAGAAAACATAGTTTTTCTCCCCATTGTATATTAGTTTTTACTTGCTTGTTTTTACGAACAATGGCCTTGGCTGGTTGTTTATCCGATTATCTACTGATGCAACATGTGATTTTGTTTCTTTTAATAAAATTACGATTTTTCCTTGGGAAAAAAAATATGCTACGCACCGGTGCATTTCTATAAGACTATGTACTGGTGCATTGATACGACCTATGGGCACCGCATAAATCCCAATACCAATTAGAAAGGCCCTGTGCGTTGTATCACTTACAGTGCGCCCGATGTAGTTTTAGACCTTTACGTCCCGATGCATGCACCTTCGTTTGCCCTGGGTCGACCGTCTAGATGACACGCACTGGTGCGTCGACACCTTAGTAGCACACCGATGTACAAAACATCCTTAATAACCTTCGGCCGCCCAATTTTTTTATTTGTGTTGAAATTCTGTTAAAAGCTCCGCCAAAACCTATGTTACCAAAAACATGTGTTGTAGAATTTTTTTTTTTTGACAATTTTGGCCAATTTTATAACACTAAAAACCTCCTTTATAACCTCCACTAGAGGGTCTTTTCCTTGTAGTGAAATGCTACTGGGCCCGCATTGGGAAATCATACCGAGTATCGTTAACTCGTAGGAGCATTGATTTTATTAGTGAAATCTCGTCCAGAAAAATATTTTGTAGTGAACACATTGAGTCAACACATGTTTGATCCTCATCACATTCACTAGGTTGGTGCCAAGAATCTCTTGAGATATCTTCGGGGTGCAATAAACCATGGGCTAAGATACACTACTGGGAGTTTGAGACTCCATGGATATACTGATGATGATTGAGCTGGCAGTGTGGTGGATCACAAGAGCACATCTGGATGCTGCTTCACACCTGGTTCTGCTTCGATATCTTGGATGAGCAGGAAGTAGAAGTCGGTGGCTTTGAGCACCGCTAAGGCCGAATACACTGCAGTGAGTATGACCTGTTGTGAAGCTATTTGGTTGTGAAATCTCTTCAGTGAGCTTTTCGGGCATGTGTTAGATACCATCATTATCCTTTGTGATAACCAGAGTGGGATTTGTTTGTTAGGGAATCTCGTGTTCCATGATCGATCCAAGCATATTGATATCATGTACCATTTTATTCGGGATATGGTACAACGAGGTGTCGTAAGTCTCGATCATATAGGAATTGATGAGCAGGTCGCGGATATTCTCACTATGCCCTTGGGAAAAGTCAAGTTCCTAACCTTCCATGAGAGTCTTGGAATCGTGGAACGACCCTATTCTGAGGGTCCTGTTGGACGATGAGCTCTTGGAGCTCCAGGGGGCTTTGGGATAGCTTCTTGGAGCTATAAGAAACCATAAGGCTAGGCTTACCGAACCTTGTTGATTTTCTTCCGCCCCACCGTGATGATATTGAGTTGGTTCACCTCACTTTGATTTGTGCCCCGTATGCATCCTACCCATGGAGTTTCAGACTCATGGGAAGTATCTCTCATCTTGGACAATGAGGTGGGAAATGTGTATAGAGACCGATAGAAAGACCGATGGACGTATCAGAGATTGTCGTACTCTCTATGTCTAGGATGGCACGTGTCCAACCACTTGATTTGGGATCAAGTCTAGCGAGGTTTCGAACCTCCAACTGACTTCAGGCCAGTTAAACTAACTTTGGGTTAGTATGAGACTCCTTTGAGTCCTATAGAGTTTTCATACCTTTGAGCTGACTTCGGTTTAGCCTGGAATGATGTCTTTGTGACTCACCACTTGAAATAAAGAAGCCAACAAAGCAAGTTACGACAAGCTGACGCACGATGTTTTGATGGCACTAGTGGATGGAGTTCTCCCTAGTTGAGAGGGAGTGTTAATTTTGGGCAACTAGGTCCAAACTCCATGTTGTACTGCTGAGATGATGATGCAAATATTTTTATTGGATTCCTCTTTTGAAGAGGTGCAAGATTGATCTAAAGATCATCTTGATCGGATGAGCAGAACATTTATTTTGAATTTATTCCACTTATGTGCAAGGTTGGCCAGAATTGTAATGTAGGCTTGAGATCCCAACAGATGTGTCACACACCCTCACATATGGATATAAATTGGAGAGACTTGGAGGTCATTTCTTCATCAACTCATGACACACTTCTCTCTTGTGTTTGATTGGTTCGATCACTTTTGGAGGAATTTTCTTCTCACACGTGTGGAGCAGTAGCTAGGGCTTTTTGGTGTAGATTTTTCTAGGTCAATGCTTGGTCCGTTGACCTCCAAACTTCACCAAAAGTCTTATTTCTGAAGGCCACATTGATTAGCACACATACCGAGGTTGAACATTGACTTTGACCTTGATGCGTTGACTTTTTTCTACTACTGCTTTGAGTTGGCTGCGTTTCAGACTGGACAACGTTGACTTTATGTAGGTGTCTTGAGGGTTGTGTGACACAATTGGTTGGCTGAACTAAAGAAGACTTTGTTGATTGAAGCATCCTGTTGACTATCGTAATGCCACCATTCTTCATCTCCATTTGACAAAAGATAAGTATACTATTGGCTTGTCTTCCGTCGATCTATTGGTATGTTCTATCAGCATTTTACTTTCATGTTTATGTTATTGCTATTTGGTATAGGGCCCTAGAATTTTGAAGTAAATTTGCATCAAGCATAGAACACTTTCAAATTACACAATTTGGTTGAGGAATCTCTTTGGAGAGTTATTTGCATAGGTCCTATGCACTACAATGACATATCGCAACAACGATATTAAGATGCGTCTGGCAGAGAATCATGTATTTCATGACAAGTCCAAACACATAGATATCTGATATCATTTCATTTGAGACATAGTCTGGAGAGGGGCCGTAAGACTCCATCATATATCGACAGATGAGCAGATTACAAATATTCTCACCAAGGATTTACCAAAAGGGAAGTTCTTGGTCTTCAGAGAGGAGCTTAGACTTACAGATGTGACCCCTCTTGATAAGGGGCATCACTGATCGAGGACACTAAGCCAACTCTTCCCTCCTATTTGAGCTCCTAGGGTGTGGAATTGAGATGGAGGGCTTCTAGGGTTGAGGGATATCTGGAAAATAGGGTATCGCCCCTATCTATTACCCATAGGGTTGGAGATATTTCTCTCCTATCTTGGAATTTGCAGAGTATACCCTAGTTGGAATCATACCCATAAGTCGAGCTTGTTGGGATTATCCCTCCCTATCTGGCCTATGGGTTGAGGAGGTTTGGGGTTGTGTGATCCTTACCTTTTGGTAAGTCGGGTATCTCACCCAAGCTCGTATTATGATGAAGGTATTCTACCACATGACACTTCAAGGTAATTGACGGGAATATCATTAGGAAATAGGATGGGTTGAGAAGTGCTCCCCTATATCATCTATTGCTAAACATCGTGTCGAAGATGTTTAGATCCCCCATGAGATTCTGGGTTGAGATGGGATCCCTGATGAATATTCAGGTTGAGATGTGCTCCCGGATATTGTTTCGGATTAAGATGTGCTCTATGATAATATAGAGGGTGGTAGCTTTAGCTCCATGATGATTATTCTTCTTTAGATTCGAGAATGTTTCAATAGATAGAGTTGAGAAGAGATGGGACATGATATGATAGCAGGATACACATGGCATGATGTAGTTGGAATTTCTCCCTAGATGAGAGGGAGTGTTAATTTGGAAGCTTAGACTTGATAAATTCCAACCATGGAACTAGATTTCTCTTTTCGATAGGACCAATTTTGAATATTGAAGCGCTCAATTTGGATAAGGGAAAGTGTACTTAGGAAGAAAATCCCACATATGCATATTTGGACAGGATGACCCTAACAAGAAATTGGTCACTCTTGGAAGCCTATAAGTACAAGTGACCTCAAGCTCATTTGGATATCACCAAGAATCTTCTTCTTCTCTTCCTCATTGATTGGTTCACATAGTTCTGATGTTGGGTCAATGAAAGAGGTTCACACATGTCTGAGATTACAGGGTCCAAAGCTCACACATGTTTCTAAGGTTTTGGGTTATAGTCGCAAGCTTGTCATAGGATAATTTCGATTATAGTCGTAGGATTGCAGGCTCAAGGGAGTGACTGGAATCTCTCATTCACACTCATCAATCATCCTCCATGTGACTAGAAACTAGGGAAAAATTTTAACATTTGACTGCAGTTGACCACCGACAGGAAAAGTTGCCTCTGATATATAGTGATGTTGGAAACATATTTCTGAAGTTTATTGTGTTAATTTTTCTGGATGATTTTTTCTTGGGCTCTTTTTACTCTCTTCTGAACATTTTATGACAATCTAATAGAAGAATAATTTTCAAAAGGTTTTCCCTCTTGTGGGGTTTTTCGTTGGTCTTTGACCAAACCTGGTGTCTATTATTGATGTGTTGATTTTCTCCTTTATTATTACATTTATTGTTCTATCTTCAATTATTGTTGATGTTTGGAAATATTAATTACTATTGAAAATATTAGTAATTGAAGAATTGAATTGGGCTAAAGTAATTGAAACAACATAGAGAAATGTGAAAATTAACATGGTAGCCCATTTTTTTGTGGGGGAAAAAGTATCCTCATAATCAACCCCTTCCCTCCGTGGAAAACCTTTTGCCACAAGACTGGATTTATGCTTGTCAAGTGAGCCATCTAATTTATACTTGTTCTTGAAGACACACTTGCAACCAATTGGTTTAGTTCCCAATGGAGGATCAACCAGCTTCCAGGTGCCATTCTTTATCAAAGCATCATATTCTTTCTACAACGCTTCTTTCCATTCATCATGAGAAGCAGCTTCTTTGAATGAAGTTGGTTCAAAATGTACACAAATTTAGTTCACAATCATATGAAACATCCATATCAACAGGTGAATCGGGATAGTCTACATCACCTCCATTTTGTCTAATAGAGCTCCTTGTTCCTGACTTTCCAACCTCATTAGGACGAACACTTTCAAGTGTATTTGTCACCCATTTTGGAGGACTTTTTGAGATGGAACAGGTTGCTCAGTTGACTGAGATGGGGCTGAATCTCCCAGTTATATCAATCACATCACTCAAAGTGTCATCTTGATCAATGGTTGGAGCTTCATGCGAGGGAGAGAGTGTTTCAGAAAAATATTCCATAGATTGATCCAGTATAGGGATCCCCCCTTCAAGATGTGGAATCTCATTATCAAACTCTTGAAAATACTTTGCATGTTTAAATCTATCCAAGTGATCAAGTTGTTGCTCAACAACATTGTCAATCTTGGAAGATTCAAGAAAATATCACATCTCTAGATATAATAAACTTCTTATTCACTTCATCATAGATATGATATGCTTTATAGGTTTTGAATACCCAAGAAGATACATTTGTGATTCCTTGCACCAAGTTTGTTTCTTTGTTCCTTAGGTATAAGGCATAATAGGTGGAACCAAAAATCCTAAGATGAGCAGGCAAGCAATAGCCAGATAAAGAAGCAATATGTCCCATAGACCATATTTAGCCTAGTGGATGTTAAAATAATTTCTTCTTCTTAATTAGTGTGCTCCAGAAATGTCCCATAGACCATATTTAGCCTAATGGATGTTAAAATAATTTCTTCTTAATTAGTATGCTCCAGAAATGAATTTTATTAGCATGTAACCCAAACTACATTGACTTTTTTTTCGAATTAATTAAAACACTCTAGATAGGGACGTTACACATTTTGTGTTATTTTGTTATTTTAAGCATTATAGATTTAGATATTATTTATTATTTTATTCATGATTCTTTTGCCAAAAGATATATGGATTTTTCTTTTTTAAAAGTGACTAATATTTTTAATTTTGGTCAAAATACAGATTCATCTTAGTGTATTAATAACCTTTTTTATTTAACTCAATTTTATATTATTTTTTATTAATTTCAAATATATATATATGAATGAATTATTCTATTAACTAAATTAATCACAATAATATTAAATAAATATATTGTCAAAATTAATTAATTAATTTAAAGGAAAAATTTAACATTTAGGGTTTATAAAAATACTTTATAAAATTATTTTAGATTTATCTTAAACAATTATATCAACTAAATTAACCATATTAATATTAAATAAATATATTGTCAAAATTAATTAATTAATTTAAAGGAAAATTTTAGCATTAAGTGTTTTTAAAGATACTTCATAAATTTATAAATTTTGTTTAGACCTATCTTAACTCAGGATCTACCAAGCCCAAAGATGGATCAAATCCCTTTTCATTTAAAAGAGATTTGCACTTTAAGAGATTTAATCACTCTGGGCCCTTGGTAGATTTGAAGGTAAAAATTTGATCTTAGCTCTTATAAATTTATTTTACCAATTACGAGTTGCAAAATGTTATTAATTAATATATATGAAATAGTATGAATATATTCATATGCCTAATTTACAATAGATAATTGTTCATATGAACTTGCTATTCAAAATATTTAAATTTCCTTTTGCTTTTAGGATAGATGATCCAATTTTCTTTTACAGATTTATGAAATAGTAAAAATATATTCCTATACCTAATTTACAATAGATAATTGTTCATATGAACTTGCTATTCAAAATATTTAAATTTACTTTTGCTTTTAGGATAGATGATCCAATTTTCTTTTACACATTTTATGATTAAATAGTGTTTTTTTTTTAACTTATTTGGTAGGAACTAAGTTTCGGATACCTAATTTACAATAGATAATTTTTCATATGAACTTGCTATTCAAAATATTTAAATTTCTTTTTGCTTTTAGGATAGATGATCCAATTTTCTTTTAGAAATTTATGAAATAGTAAAAATATATTCCGATACCTAATTTACAATAAATAATTGTTCATATGAACTTGTTTTTCAAAATATTTAAATTTCCTTTTGCTTTTAGGATAGATGATCCAATTTTATTTTACACATTTTATGACTAAGTTTCCATGCCCCACTTGTGTATTTTTTACTATTATCTTCTCAAGTAATTAATTGATTATATATATATATATATAAAGTTGTGTGAGTTCTTATATGACTTCACTTTCAAAATCAACTCGGGATCCCACTATCTCTTAACATGGTTGGATTTTTGCCCACATTGACCTTCACATCAAGGAATTCTTTAACAATACCTCATCACCATCTATATTTTTTTTAATTCTTTTTTTTACAAAGTGAGAATTACTTACTAGTGGTCCATAAGGGGGCAAACTTTCATTTTTACCCCAAAATTCTTAAGAAAATCACATCAAATTTTATAGCCCTAATGAATTTTGGTTTAATAGCTATATTCAAATAAGTTTACACTCTCAAGTAAAGTATTTTTATGGTAAACTCCAAAGCTCCATTTAGTTTTATTCTTTTAAAATAATTTTTATTTTTTATTTTTATCTTCATTAATTACTTGTATAATTTTGTATTCTTACATTATCCTTTAATATATGAAGTAGTTATTTCTTTCATAGTTTTTCCTTTCTTGAATGATTGTAACCAAATGTACATTTATATTAAAATTTTACCACTATTTTAAAAAATTAAAATTTTCATTTATTTATTAGTCAATTTTTTTAGGAATTTGGATAATTAATAACCATTTAAATGATTGATAGAGCAAATAGCCATTT
This sequence comes from Pinus albicaulis, assembly GCA_034641835.2. NCBI lineage: Eukaryota > Viridiplantae > Streptophyta > Pinopsida > Pinales > Pinaceae > Pinus > Pinus albicaulis. The sequence goes on from CM076570.1 coordinate 1,151,762,893, forward strand.
TTTAAAAATATTTTTCTGGTCAATTTTGTTCAAAATCCAGTAGAGATTTTTAAGAACCATAGGTTGAAGGATCATAAATTTAAGTTGTTTAATATGCAAATTTAGAGTGCCTTCAGATATTTTTTTAGGATGCTAAATCCTTTTATGCATTCAAAATGCATTTTAAATATTAAGAAACCATAATCTTCCTCAAAATTGTATCACTTATAAAAAAAAAATTGTCTTCTTTTTAATAATAAATAAAATACTTATAAAAAAATTTGAAATGTTTATATTCCAACATAATTTAAATTTGTAAAAATTTATTACAATTTTTATTTAATTTAATTTGATAGAATTTTATTGTAAACAAATAATTAATAAAATTAAAGAGGGAAATAAACTATTCAATATTTCATATCAGATAGCTAAATATCAATAATAACAAGATAGCTAAACATATTAAATATCAATAATAACAAGATAGCTAAACATATTAAATATCAATAACAAGAAAACAAATAAAATATCAAACAATATTAATAATAAAAATTATTAAAATCTAAATCTTATTATTATTTATATGGATGCTTATTTAAAAATAAAAATATTTATTTAATAAAGAAATTCAAGTAATTTAAAAAACTTATATTTAAGTTGACTAATAGTCCTCTATAAAGCATACATATAAATACATCTTTTTATATCAAAAGAAAGAGCAACCAGGGGTACCTTAAAGAAATAAAACAACATCAGACTCCTCTATTTCTAGACACATACTCCAAAAAAATATATTTAAGTTGACTAATAATCCCTTATCAAGCATAGAAATAAGTACATAACCAATATTAGGGTACCTTAAAGAAATAAAAGAACATCAGTCTTCTATTTCTACACACATTAAAAAAAATAAAAAAACAACTAGATCATCATTAAATTATACGCATACATCTCTTTATACCCACATACATCTCTTTATACCAAAAGAAAGAACAACCAAAATTTGGGTACGTGAAAGAAATAAAAGAAGATCAAAGTCTCCTATTTCTAGACCATACTCCAAAAAAATTCAAAAAACAACTCGATCTATTATTAAATTATACACTAGCAAAATGCTGAAAAGAAGTGCTGCAATAAAAAAAATTGTAGCCAAAAAAATTGATATTTAAAAAATACATAATCAATTTTGGCCACAAAATGGTGTGTCTCCTTAAATAAAAAGAGAGAAAGAAAGTATTTTTAACGTCCACGAGTCTAAAAATAGCTTATGAGACAGATTTCTTTTCCATCTGGCTGGTATTAGGCCCTTTTCTAGTGAAGTTTTACAATAACTGCTCTCAGCTTCTCGACAAACTCTTAGCTAAATAGAGTATCCCAAGAACTAGTTGCCAGAATAATTTTCCCCTATAATTTAATCCCTCACATTCTAAAATGAAATGTTTTTCTATTTCCACTTTTTCGAAAAAATAAACAATACATACTCTTTCCTCCCATATTTCTTATGACATTTTCCAACACTTTGTTTCACAAAAAAATTGATGAAAATTAATCCTTAATCATAATCCTGTTCAATTGTGACCTAATTATCTTTCTCCAAGTTAACACCGTCTTTTAATAATCCGGTCACATCGTGGTTCCTTTCCCTTCAATAACCGAGGATATTAAGTAACCATAAGTAATTATAAATGGTTGAAAATATAACTCATTTTTATAATATGTATTGTGCTTCATAGAAATCATAACATCATAATTAAAATTCTTAAAATAATATTATTGCTTTTACGATGAGTTCAGACATCTAAATTGGGAGGGTGTTCTGTTTTTTTAATTTGAAGAGTCGTGATTTTGCAGTGGCATGATCATAATTTGTCTTCATGTGGACGCATTTTCGGTCAATTGCATGATAGTAAATTGGCTTATATGATTACACTCTTCTGTCAATTATATTTTGCGTGCTATCAAAGTTGAATATGTCGAAACCGTTTCTTTAATGAAAATGTAATGCACAAGCGTGGTGTTCTGCACCTTGTTGGCTTGGAGTACAATGCAGAGCAACTGGATGAAAATAAAATACGCTGTTTGCGGCGTATCAACTACAGACACGAACGTAGGTGGGTGGCTCTTGATATTTTACATTTCTCTTTTCCCACAAGAAGGCAGAGACACTGACACCATCGAAAAGATTGAAGATACACATTAGATAGGAGCAAGAACAAGCGGGATTAGCAATAGGAGTAGTCTAAACAGCCGGAGGAATTGCCCGGTAATAGATGTCGTTCGGAAAATATTCCGTCTGCGGCAACGAATTCTGGCGCCTTCAAAAAAGTCAGTGGCGAGTTGTCATATGACACACTGCCAGTTTAGTATAACAGGGACTATGCACATGTCGCACTCATCCGGCTGACCATCACATAGCCATCCATCCATGGAATGCATTCCCGCAAATTTGAAATTTGAATTTTATTTGGCACCCTAATTAAATACTCTGCTTCAATATTCGGAATATTTGAATTTTAATTTGGCGCCCTTCGTAAATATCCTACTTCAATATTCGAAATGTGCTTCGCTAGGCTTCAGTATTTAGAATGCGCTCAAAACCAATTCCGCCATTAAACCTGCAGCTAGGTGCAGCACCGGCGCCAAAATACTCCTTATATTTGGAGGCCTCATGCATCCCCTGCCGCCATAAGTGAAAACAGAAGAGTATATGTAAGATGTTTCCCCTGCCGCCATAAATGAAAACAGAAGAACATATGTAATATGTTTCGGCTCAATTGGAGTGTATCCTGCAGAAGCTAAATTTGGAGGATTGCACAGTTCAGATTGAGCGCATGCACACAATGGAAGCCAAAATTGGAGACCGTTAACGAGTTTCGACTGAAGCTTAGAGATCTGATGCAGCAAGAATATTTTCAAGCTCAAGCATCAATTTTCTTCAGGTGAGCTCAGACTATTAACGAAATTAAGAAATTGCTATTGCTTCTAGGTTTTTTTTACTCTGGTTGGGTTTTGACGCTTTTTTTTCTCTGGTTGGGTTTTGAAGGCGGTGAAAATGAGGCGATCTCCTCAATTCCTTTGAAGGATTTCGAAAAGCACTGCTCTTCAGCCAAAAACAGCGGGAGGAAGAGGGTGACTTCGTACAGAGGTATCAGGCTGAAGAGGTTCGAGATCCTCGAAAGGGCAAACTGAACTTTCCCGAGGTATTTACTTCTGTCAGCGATTCAGCTTATTATAAATACATAATAAGCCGGCAGACTAGTGGTTTCAGTCAGTTGAACTTTTTTTGTTAGAAACCTGAAACTCTTTTTGTGATATTTGATATTATACCCGCCTGATATTATCATGGGCTTACTTCACAGATATTGGATCAGCGTGTTATCTCCAAACTTATCCTGCGTATCACAGAAAAACAACGATTCAGAAAAATATTATGATAGTTAAGAAATTATGGTAATTTCTCACACAATTTTTATCCTCACTGATTTGTTGCACAGGGTAGAAAGCTCAAACTCTTTTTGAGAACACTAAGGTACCCGCGTGATATTATCATGTCCGTACTTCACATATATTTGATTACCGAATTTTTACCCAAAACATGCTATCTCCGAACTTATCCTGTGTATCACAGGAAAACAACTATTCAGAAATTTTTTAACGAGATTTGATATGACGATTCAGAAAAATATTAACTAGATTTGATATGACCTTGTGCGCTGGTGGAGGATTAACGAATTTAAGGATCAGATTTTGGTGATTTTTTTCACACAGATTTTACTTTTAGTGATTTTGTGCATACTGCAGTTTAGTACTGGTTTTATAATTTTAGTTAAAGAATTAGAGTAGTTTCTCACCTAATTTTTATTCTATTAAAGAATTTAATTGTGATTTTTCACACAATTTTTACTATTAGTGATTCTCTGTACATGGTAATTGAGCACATGGTTTTATAATTTAAAAAAAAGAATTATGGTAGTTTATCATATGAGTAGTTCAGAGATATTTGATTCTGTGAATTTTTAAGCAAAACATGTTATGTCCAAACTTATCTTGTGTATCACAAAAATACAATTATTCTGAAAATTATTATCATATATATATATATATATATATATATATATATTAAAGATATCACCAGATTTGATATTACTTGATATTTGTGCATTCTTGTGGAGGATAAACTAATTTAATGTATTCATTGATACTCATTTCACATGCCTTAAATTTGTTTAGGGTCATTTATTTTAAACTAATTAAATGTATTTATTGATACTCGTTTTACATACTTAAATTTGTTTAGCAACATTTATTTTAGCATGTGATTTTGGTGATTTTTAGCATAAATTTTTTACTCTTAGTGATTTTCTGCATATTGTTTTATAATTCTAACTAAGGAATTAGTATAGCATATGTTTTTATATTTTTAGCTAAGAAATTATGATAGTTTCTCACACAATTTTTATCCTTACTGATTTTGTGGCACATGGTAGTTTAGCACATAGTTTTATAATTCTAGTTAAGGAATTGGGGTTGTAATATAATTAAATTTAACATATTAAATGATTATATGGTATAATATATATTACATTTTAAAATATGAAGATTGATGATAAAAATTAGAGGTGCTAAACTAAACAATTAGTTAGTTTTCCTAATTTTCAAGAGTAAATATGTGTGTAATATGTCATTGTCATTGCATCTATTTTCTGTTTCTTAAGAATCTTTGTACCTATTGCATTATTGTATAGAGTTTTAGTTAGTTTTACCACTTTTTCAAGAGTAAATATGTGTAATATGTGATTGGCATTGCCTCTATTTTATGTTTCTTAAGAATGTTTGTATGTATTGCATTATTGTATAAGGCTTAAAACAATTTTTTTTCAAGCTAGAAAGATACTTAGATTTAAATTAATTTAAAGTTTTTTTTTACTTAGGATGTGTTTTCCTATTTTTAAATCCACACCAGAATTTACGTATAAATGTAAACATTTAACATATATTGTGGTGTGACATGCTTCACATTATTCACCATATATATATATATATATATATATATATATATATATATATATATATATAAAATTTAAAAAAAATAAAAATAAATAAATAAATAAATAATTACTACACCCAAATAAACACCTTATATTAAATGTAAATACATATATAACAAATATATTACAACCTCATGTAACTTATGAGAAAATATGAACATTCATATATATATATATATATATATATATATATATATATATATATTAGAACTTAATTATTTGTATTGGCATAGCTATAAGGTTTGGCTCTTGGCATTAATTTCAACACTTCTTTGATTACCAAACTTGCAATGTGATAGATTATTAATCAACTATGCTTCTAGTGTACTCAAGCAAGATTTAAATTTATGAATGGAAAAAGGTGACATCGTCATTCCCCCACTCATTCTTCCACTAGGGAATTCTACACCCTTCTCAACAGGATTCGAGGGTTTTCATTTGGCATTTGATTTCAGTTTTCACCTGTCTACAACCCTAGAATCCAAGCAATTAAACACAACGAAAGGAGAAAAAATAACTTAACCTCGATGAGTTCAAACAAGGTTAGGGCCTAGCATAGAATTGAAGCCTTTGAGAATTTAGAATCTCGGACATGGATGCTCACGGGACTTTGGAGGAGATAAAATGATTCGTCGAGAACCTCACTTAATGCTTGCGGTCTCTTCTTTCCAATTACATCGATACAGTTACCCTTAATATCTACTCAGTGCCCATTTGGATCTCTCAAAGAGCCATCCTGGCACATTGAGTAGACATTCTCACTCTGAATCCCTCTTTGCATCTCCTCGCTAATTACACTGCCAACTCTCAACATTGTTTTGAGGATAAAAATCCCATTGTTTCCAAACTATTCCATGTTCATGTTTATAGATGGGTATACATATTTATTTCCCCACTCATGTCTGTCGTGCATGGGAGCGTGACTGCACTGAAGCAACACTTGTCACCACTGTACCACCTAGTGAGCCTTGGTATTGCACCAAGAGTGATACAACTCCCAGGGGCTACCCTACTTTATTTTATCAACTCCGGGTTTGTACAAACTTGGAGGTGAAAATGCTATATACACATCACATGCAATTTGTTCATGTCATCCTCTTCTTCTTTATGAAAGGGTGCTATTTTTTAAACTATGATAAGAATTGGAAAGTAAATTTCTGGAAGGAAATGACAGAAAGGAAACTAAAATAAATTGCTGAAAATAAATGACAAGAATGAAACTAATTTAATTTGCAGAAAAGAAATGACAAAAAGGAAACTAATTTAACTTGTTGAAAATGAATGGGAGAAAAGTAGCTAATTCTAAACCACACTTAACTTGGCCAAATGACTAAATGCACTCTATTTATCCTATGGTCTATTTACCATGCTTCTACCCATGCAACTAAGCTATCCATGACTTAATCCTAATTGAAAATGTGTTGATTTTGCAGCTTGGAGGAAAGAAAAAGTGCTAAAGAGGCTAATGGAGGGCTTAACACATGAAACAGGGCTTATGAGTGGAAAGCGGCGGTTTAATCCTTATAAAAACTTATGATATGGCGCCAAAATGCTTTTGGAGCGGAATGATTGACATATGCAATGGCGGAGTTATGATTGGTGGATAGTTATGTGGGATGTATAAAAGGAAGGAAAATAAATAAATGCATGAACAATTTTGAACTTTAAAACCATAAATGTAATAAATGCACTTTGGTGTACTGGTATTATTAGTGATGATGATATGATGTAATAAGTTTCTATGAGAAAATACAAATTAATGTACCAAAATGAAATATTTAGAAAATATTAATAATAATAAAAAAGGAGATAGAAATGATATTTGTTTTTCTAATAAAAAAATTGTTTTTCTTTAAATAAATAATTTAAATATTAAAAACTAATGTTTTACTTTTAATAAACAATGATAAATTATTTAAATATTAAAAACTTTTAAGATTAAAGGGTTATTTTAAATAATATCTTTAACTATAAATTAAGGTACAAATTTTTGATATGGTATTGTAAATTTGTTTAATATTTTTTTTGTTAACTCTATATTATTATTATTTTTTAAATTATTACATAATTTAAATTAATTTAAAAGGAGTAGTCTAAGCAGTTGGAGGAATTGCTCGGTAATAGATGTCGTTTGCAAAATATTCTGTCTCCGGCAACGGAGTCTGGCGACTTCAAAAAAGAGTTAGTGGCTGGTTGTCATATGACAGACTGCGAGTTTAGTATGACAGGGACTATGTACATGTCGCCATCAACCGAGTGACCATCACATAGCCATCCATCCACGGAATGCATTTCCGCAAATTTGAAATTTTAATTTTATTTGGCATCCTCCCTAAATACTCTACTTCAATATTCAGAATATTTGAATTTTATTCGGTGCCCTCCTTAAATACTCTACTTCAATATTCAAAATGTGCTTCGCTAGGCTTCAATATTCGAAATGCGCTCAAAACCAATTTCGCCATGAAACCTACAGCCAAGTGCGGCTCTGGTGCCAAAATAATTACTAAGGGCTTCATTTAGTATCTAATGTTATTATGCTTATAACTACTAAAGCTCCATTATTATGCTATGCTTTATTGTAAAACAAGAAAAAACAAAATGAATGAAACCATTCTCTTCCTAGCCACCTTGTTATAACACGTCCCTAGAGCCAATTAGGTGTTATGTTTTACTCTAACCCTCAATTAGACTTATGACTTTGACCCTTTTATAGTCTTATTTGTAGTGTTCATGTGGGTAGCCCATTTTCCATGAGTGAGGGTGGCATTCTTTTGAATTATGGTGTTCAATCACAATAGGTCAACTATAGCTAGGCAAGCATAAGCTTTGCATATCAAATTAACATCTTTTTTGCATCATTGGAAAGAACTATGAATGTAGCATAGCATCAAATGGTCATGTCTTTGCCTAAAAAACATCATTTAAGACCTCAAAATGACTCCAAAAAGTTTGAGACACCAATTCTTCAAATTATAGATATTATCAACAAAATTGCTCTTATAAATTCAATCCTTCAATTTTTTTCACTCTTAAAACATCAAGATAGATGACAAATACTATAATGATCCTACTCTAATCATATATACCATTCACATAAATTTTCATTTACCTTTTTTTAATCAAAATAAATTTTATTTGATATTAAATTTCATATATAAAATTAATTTCTTATAATGTTTCCATTTTTGTATGTTTATTGAAATTTGATTATCAAATTTATGAAATAACTATTTTTCAATATTTAAAATATATTTTAAAATACATAAAAAGTTTCGAAATTTCAAAAAATTCCAAAACACTTAAATTTATATAAATTTAACTATTTTTATTGAATAAATCATAGTATTAAAATTGATGATATATTATACTTTCTTTTTCAAACAATAATGATATTTGTTTATGGCTTGCTTTTGACTATGCCAATCCAAAATGATGATAGTGACTTTATCTTTATTGTGTGGTAGTTTGTAGACGAAAAAAACTTATATATTTATAACCTAACATTTCAAAACCATATCTAGCGATCGAAACCTTGTAGTTAGAAGTGAAAAATGCATTTGGTCACTCGAATCTCTCCCAGAGCAACCTGACGGTTACTATTGATCAATGGAGATTGATCAAGTTCAAAAACCCCATAGTCGACAAGGCATGGGCCCTTGTGATAGTTCTTCTCTTATGGAACATCTGGAAAGGAAGGAACAAAGTTTTATTAAAAAACCAAGTGCCATCAATACAAAATATTTAGCAAACAACTAGAGAAAATATTTGCGAAAATATCCTGACAGAGAATTGGGCAGCGAATGATTGGAAAGTAGACCAGGTTGAGTCCAAAATTTTCTCTACTCTTAATTTGAATAAGGGTTCAAGTTCCTTTTCACCCCATCCCAAGCATAAATTTCTTGTTAAATCCCCATCCATTTTTCTCCCTCCCCCAAATGGCTTTGTTAAAGTTAATTTCAATGGGGCCTCCAAAGTGAATCTAGGCCCGACATACTTTGGAGATATTCTAAGAGATTCAGGAGGTAATCCATTGGGAACCTTTGCATGATATTGTGGATCCACAACTAATAATGTAGCGGAGCTCACTGGTCTCGAAAAGGGAGTCATATTTGCTTGGAAGTTGGATTTCTCCTAGATCCAAAATTTAGGAGACTCTAGTTTAGCTATCGAAATGGCTCAAAAGATTATTGATGGCTCACCACCATCGAAAATAGTAAGAATTTGGCATTTGAAAGCCCAGGGATCTTGGATCAGAGACCTCATTAACACTTTTCCACTTGTTATTACTGCACACACATTACGAGAACAAGGTGGTAGACTGCCTGGCCAATTAGGGCACTGAGATATGGCATAAAGATGGAAATCAAACCTGAGCTCATCTGAATTGGATCTAGGATAAAAGGATATTATTTTTCGACTAATTCAAGAAGAAAATAGTCTCCCGAATGGGGGTGGTAATGAGCTCCATCATTAGACATATTTGAAGGGGTTAATGGTCACCTTTTTGCCTTCTTAGATATACTTTTCTTGCATTTTTATTATTATTTGGTTTTATGATGCTAGAATAGGTGGTGATTAAGGCTAACATACTCTGAGTGCATAATATGAGGTTGCGTGTAGAAAATCATTATTTATTAAGCATTTTTATAAGGATTTTATCATAAAGACTTGGAGGAGACAACAAGGGGAAATTATTGGAGGATTTTCCACCCTCCTTAACTTTCAATGGCAACCAAAGGATCCCCAAGGATTCTCTCCAGCAATTCTAATTCTAGAGGCAGCCAAGCAACTCAAAGAGGAGTGCACTCAATCTTTGTTTACTTGGAGTCAAATGGACTCAATCACTATTTTCTAGGGAGTTGTTGGTAGTTGCCCTATAGAATAAATAGAGCAGAGTTAGAGCTAGGAAGAGTTAGTCGATTCTAGTTGAAACTTTGTTGCAAGCTATTGAGCTTTTTATTATTTTACTCAATGATCAAACTTTTAGAGATGTATGAGGTTATTCTTTTATGAAATGAGTAGACTTATTTCATTTTACTTAATTAAGTTTCAGAGAGCTAGGCTCGTGGGTTAGGGCCCAATCCATGTGCCTTAGCCTCTCTGTTGTTACTATATTTTCCTTTCTGCCATTAAGCTAGTTTTCTTTCTGTCATTCAATTAGTTCTGCTTCTCATAGTTTCATTGCTTCAGTGTGTTGCTATTTTTTTTCATTTTCTTGTGAGCAATAGAATAGAGGAGAAAAACCAAGAAAAGTTGTGGATCAAGACCCCCTTCTCATCTCTTTCAATAGAGCTCGAGGAGGATGAACCTTCCCACAAGACCAAAAACTGCTCTTTGTTCATTGTTTTTTCATGCGCTTCCTCTATTTTTCGTACATGAATCCACAGCTTTGTTTGCAGGAATAAGCATAAAAATCCCCAGGAAGAACATCAAGCCATCCCACTTCATTTCCTAGTGCTGTTCTCACACCTGAGCACTTTTGTTGTGCCTCCATTTCTCTCCTTTTTCTCTTATTTACATCCATCGCCCTTTTCATTCCCCAAACGCTTGAAAAGCATTAGAATTAGACCTCTGCCCCTTTCTCCTCAAAACTCTCGCTCATCGTACCTTGCTCCATCGCAAATTGCTTGTGATCTTTGTTAACGCTCTCTCATTCCAATCCTAAATGAGATATCCCTTTCTAATTCCCTTCGCTGCTCTTTTATTGAAAACATTCAAAAACATTAGAAACCACATTTTTTCCCTTTGGACTTACCATCGCTCCTCATTGTAGATCGAATTGTTTTCCTGTTTCCTTTAAGAGTCACTGCTTCCAAACGTCGATTGCGATATTTTGATCGCGCTCCACCGCCACGTCACCCATCTCAATTGCACTTCACACCTTTTCCTTGTTTCTTTAAGACTTACCACTTTCAAACGCTGATTACGATATTGCGATCACGCTCTGCCGCCGATCCCATCGCCATGTCACCCATCGCAACCGTACTTCGCACCTTTTCCTTGTTTCTTTAAGGCTTACAGCTTCAAACGTCGATTCCGAACTCCACTGCATCGCAAGTCGACTTTCGCAGTTTTTGTTTTGTTCCCGTTAACCTTTACTGCTCCAACCTTGCGACATTATGATTGTGATATCGCAAATTGCATATCGCACTTCTATCCATTAATCATAACTCCGCCATCGCATATTTCAATCATTCCGCTCCAAAAGCATCTTGGTGCCATATCATAAGTTTTTATAAGGATTAAACCTCCGCTTTCCACTCCTAAGCCATGTTTCATGTGTTAAGCCCTCCATTAGCCTCTTTAGCCCTTTTTATTTCCTCCAAGCTGCAAAATCAACACTTTTTCAATTAGGATTAATTCATGGATAACTTAGTTGCATGGGTAGAAGCATGGTAGATAGACCATAGGACAAATAGAGTGCATTTAGCCGTTTGGCCAAGTTAAGTGTGGTTTAGAATTAGTTTCCTTTCTACCATTCATTTTCAACAAGTTAAATTATTTTCCTTTTTGTCATTACCTTCCAGCAATTTACTTTGCAGTTCTTATCATAGTTTAAAAAATAGCACCCTTTTGTAAAGAAGAGGATGACATGAACAAATTGCATATTATGTGTATATAGCATTGTCACCTCCAAGTTTGTATGAACCTCGGGTTGATAAAGTAAAGTAGGGCAGCCCCTGGGAGTTGCATCACTCTTGGTGCAATACCAGGGCTTACCAGGTGGTACAGTGGTGACAGGTGTTGCCTCAGGGCAGTCACGCTCCCATGCACGACAGACATGAGCGGGGAAATAAATGTGTATACCCATCTGTAAACATGAACATGGAATAGTTTGGAAACGATGGGATTGTTTATCGTCAAAACGATGTTGAGAGTTGGCAGCGTAATTAGCGAGGAGATGCAAAGAGGAATTCAGAGGGAGAATGTCTACTCAATATGCTAGGATGGCTCTATGAGAGATCCAAATGGGCACTGAGTAGATATTAAGGGCAAGTGTATCGGTGTAATTGGAAAGAAGAGACCACAAGCATTAATTTGGGATCTCGACGAATCATTTTATCCCCTCCAAAGTCCTGTGAGCATCCACGTCCGAGATTCTGAATTCTCAAAGGCTTCAATTCTATGCTAGGCCCTAAACTTGTTTGAACTCATCGAGGTTGAGGTATTTTTTCTTCTTTGGTTGTGTTTAATTGCTTGGATTCTAGGGTTGTAGATAGGTGAAAACTGAAATCAAATGCCAAATGAAAACCCTCGAATCCTGTTGAGGAGGGTGTAGAATTCCATGGTGGAATAATGAGTGGGGGAATGACAATATGTCACCTTTGTCCATTCATAAATTTAAATCTTGCTTGAGTACACTACAAGCATAGTTGATTAATAATCTATCACATTGCAAGTTTGATAATCAAAGAAGTGTTGAAATTAAAGCCAAGAGCCAAACCTTATAGCTATGCCAATACAAATAATTAAGTTCTAATATATATATATATGAATGTTCATATGTACTCATAAGCTACATGTGGTTGTAATATATTTGTTATATATATTTACATTTAATATAAGGTGTTTATTTGGGTGTAGTAATTAATATTTTTTTATATATGGTGAATAATGTGAAGCATGTCACACCACAATACATGTTAAATGTTTACATTTACATTTACGTTTTAAGTTTTTACATAAATTTTGCTATGGATTTAAAAATAGGAAAACACATCCTAAGTAAAAAAAACTTTAAATTAATTTAAATCTAAGTATCTTTCCATTGTTATTTAATATTTTCTATATCTTTTTGCTCAATAAATTAGATATTAATTTTTACTTAATAGTTCAGATTTTGAGATTTTGTGTTTATTATTAAAAAATAAAACCCAATACCAATTATCCATCATCCATGGAGTGTTACACAACTTCTCCAAGCCAAAAAGAATTAATTGTGGTACAATATAGAAATAATATTACATAGTTTTCTAAATGGGCTAACAAATAGCAGTGTACTCTTCTAAAAAGGTGCCCAAAATGATATGTACTCTTCTAATGGACATCAAAAGATGATATGCCCTTCGTGTCTTGGCTAGAAGAGTAGGCGACCCCATAGTGGACGTCTCGGCTCTTGTTGAGGCATAAGTTAATTGCTATTGTGTGCGGCTTGCAGGCTGTTACACCTAGCCTAGGTTTATAGTTATGGTATTTGGCCCATAGGCTTGAGCTAAATAAAACTTTTTTTTTGAGTTTTTGTAAATATAAAGAGGTTTTTGGCGTAAATATAAAAAGAGGTTTTATTTATTTACCATAGCTTTTGTTTATTTATATTTATATTTATTTACCACACCTTTTTTTAGTATTCTGTAGCTCTTGAGATTTTAAATTTATATTGTATTTATACATAATAATAATTAGATTGATTTTTAAATATGTCTTACATTAAATAAAAAATTTCAAATGTTAAATGTTAAACATTACATGTTAATTTTTTAGATTTACATTTACATGCACTTTTTTACATGAGATCTACCCATATACATGTTAAATATTAAACATTACATTTTAAATGCTTAGATTTACCTTTACATTTATTTTTTAAGTGACATCTACCCCATACATGTTAAATGTTTATGTTTACATTTACTTGTAAGTTTTTACCTGACATTTAATTTTACATAAATTTTGGTGTTGATTTAAATGTGGAAAAGAGAGCCTAAGTAAAAAAATATTTAATTTAAATTTAAGTATTTTTCCATTGTTCTTTAATATTTTCTTTTTTGTATCTTTTTGCACAATAAATTAGATATTAATTTTTACTTCATAATTGAGATTTTGAGATTTTGTGTTTGTTATTAAAAATTGAAACTAAATTCCAATTATCTCAGTGTTACATAACTTCTTTGAGCCGAAAATAATTAATTGTGGTTTTAGAGATATAGATATAAGATTACAAAGTTTTTTTAAATGGGCTCACAAATAGCATTGTATTGTTCACACAACTTCTTTGAGCAAAAAATAATTAATTGTGGTTTAGAGATATAGATATAAGATTACAAAGTTCTTTAAACGAGCTCACAAATAGCAATGTATTGTTCTCAAAGGATGCCCAAAATGATATGTTTTGGGTGATTAAATATTTATTTTTAACCAAACTGAATCTCTCTATGTTTTCTCTAATTACATATTTCATTTTAACACTAATATTTTCTCCAATAGAATCAAACTAATGGCACACAAGGTCCAGAAATGCATATAATATAATGCATTCTAGCTTGAAAAAATATTGTTTTAAACCTTATTCAATAATGCAATACATACAAACATTCTTAAGAAACAGAAAATATAGTAAAATTAACGAAAACTCTATACAATAATGCAATACATACAAAGATTCTTAAGAAACAGAAAATAGAGGCAATGGCAATGACATATTACACACATATTTACTCTTGAAAATTAGGAAAACCAACTAATTGTTTAGTTCAACACCTCTAATTTTTATCATCGATCTTCATATTTTACAATGTGATATATATGATACCATAAAATCATCTAATATGTTAAATTGAATTATATTACAATGTCAATTCCTTAACTAGAATTATAAAACCATGTGCTAAACTACCATGTGTCACAAAATCATTAAGAATAAAAATTGTGTGAGAAACTATCATAATTCTTAGCTAAAATTATAAACCATATGCTAAACTAATTCCTTAGCTAGAATTATAATACCATATGCTAAACTACCATGTGCAGAAAATCACTAAGTAAAAATTTTATGCTAAAAATCACCAAAATCACATGCTAAAATAAATGCTGCTAAACAAATTTAGGTATGTAAAATGAGTATCAATAAATGCATTAAATTAGTTTAAAATAAAGGACCCTAAACAAATTTAAGGCATGTGAAATGAATATCAATGAATACATTAAATTAGTTTATTCTCCAGGAGAATGTACAAATATCAGTTAATAACAAATCTGGTTACATCTTTAAAAAAATATATATTTTTGATAATATTTTTCAGAATAGTTGGTTTTTGTGATACACAAGATAAGTTTGGAAATAGCATGCTTTGCTTAAAAATTCACATGATTAAATATTTGTGAACTACTCACATGATAAACTACCATAATTCTTTAATTAAAATTGTAAAACCATATGCTCAATTACCATGTACAGAGAATCCCTAAGAGTAAAAATTGTGTGAAAAATCACAATTAAATTCTTTAATCGAATAAAAATTGTGTGAGAAACTACTCTAATTCTTTAGGTAAAATTATAAAACAAGTACTAAACTACATTATACACAAAATCACTAAAAATAAAATCTGTGTGAAAAAAATCACCAAAATCTGATGCTTAAATTCGTTAATCCTCCACCAGCGCACAAGGTCATATCAAATCTCGTTAATATTTTTCTTAATTCTCATATCAAATCTCTTTAAAATTCTCCTGAATAGTTGTTTTCCTGTGATACACAGAATAAGTTTGGAGATAGCACGTTTTGGGTAAAAATTCGGTAATCAAATATATGTGAAGTACGGACATGATAATATCACGCGGGTACCTTAGTGTTCTCAAAAAGAGTTTGAGCTTTCTACACTGTGTAACAAAATCAGTAAGAGTAAAAATTGTGTGAGAAATTACCACAATTTCTTAACTACCATAATATTTTTCTGAATCGTTGTTTTTCTGTGACACACAAGATAAGTTTGGAGATAACATGCTGATCCAATATCTGTGAAGTAAGCCCATGATAATATTAGGCGGGTACAATATCAAATATCACAAAAAGAGTTTCAGGTTTCTAACAAAATATTTCAACAGACTGAAACCACTAGTCTGCCGGCTTATTATGTATTTATAATAAGCTGAATCGTTGACAGAAGACTAGTGATCGGGAAAGTTAAGTTTGCCCTTTCGAGGATCTCGAACCTCTTCAGCCTGATACCTCTGTACGAAGTCACCCTCTTCCTCCCGCTGTTTTTGGCTGAAGAGCAGTGCTTTTCGAAATCCTTCAAAGGAGTGGAGGACATCGCCTCATTTTCACCGCCTTCAAAACCCAACCAGAAAAAAACCCTAGAAGCAATAGCAATTTCTTAATTTCGTTAATAGTCGGAGCTCACTTGAAGAAAATTGATGCTTGAGCTTGAAAATATTCTTGCTGCATCAGATCTCTAAGCTTCAGTCGAAACTCGTTAACGGTCTCCAACTTTGGCTTCCATTCTCTGCAAGCGCTCAATCTGAACTGTGCAATCTTCCAAATTTAGACACACTCCAACTGAGCCAAAACATATTACATATCCTCTTCTGTTTTCATTTATAGCGGCAGGGGACGCATGAGGTCTCTAAATATGGGGAGTATTTTGGCACCGGCGCTGCACCTAGCTGCAGGTTTAATGGCGGAATTGGTTTTAAGCGCATTCTAAATATTGAAGTCTAGCGAAGCACATTCTGAATATTGAAGCAGAGTGTTTACGGAGGGAGCCAAATAAAATTCAAATATTTTGAAGATTGAAGCTAAATAGGGCGCCAAATAAAATTCAAATTTCAAATTTGAGGGAATGCGTTGCATGAATGGATGGCTATGTGATGGTCATCCGGCTGATCGCGACATGTTCATAGTCCCTGTCATACTAAACTCGCTCTTTTTGAAGTCGCCAGAATTCGTTGCCGCAGACGGAATATTTTCCGAACGGCATCGATTACCGGGCAATTCAAGTAAAGTTTATATATTTTGGATAGTGATTTCAATCTTATGTCATATTTTGGAACTACTTTTTATTTTAGTTATTTGATTTGAAAATTAGTATATATTTTTTTAAACAATTTTTTATTTTATTTGGGTAATTATATATTTTTTTCATTTTTTTATTTTTATCTATGGATGAAAATTTCATAGAAAAGTATTAGTTAATTGAAAATATCAATGATATGTCATATTTGATTTTAGAAAATAAAGTTTACATATTTTAGTTTGGAATTTTTTATTTTATTTATTTGATTTGAGTATATATATATATATATATATAATTTTTAATTTTATTTTATTTAGGTAATATTTTATCTATTGACTAAAATTTCATAGAAAAATATTAATTAATTGGAAATGTCAATGGTAATTAGAATGGCTAGATTAATTGGAAGTTGGGGGGTTTGGATTGTTGCAAATCTGCTTTTCAATACAAGTCAGTGTGTTATGTTATTCCACCATCCATATATTTTAATCCCAATTTTTTATTTGGGGGTTTGGATTGTTGCAAATCTGCTTTTCAATACAAGTCAGTGTGTTATGTTATTCCACCATCCATATATTTTAATCCCAATTTTTTATTTCATCAAAAAATTATATATATTTTTAGGCAATTTTTTATTTTATCAAAATTTATATATATATTTTCATATTTTTTATTTTATCAAAATTTATATATATATTTTTTCATTTTTTTTTTTAATCTTATTTATATTGAGTGTGCTAAACTACCACTAATACTAAGATTAGTTTAAAGGCGTGAAGTAATTTTTGATGGCACTGAATTAATTTATACACTCAAGAATATATTTTAAACAACTTAAATTCACAATCTTACCAAAATTTGTATAAACTAATTCCAACACAAAAATTAAAAACATCTATTACTAACAAAACCATATCAATAAATATGGTTGATATATGCCAATAAGCATTTATCAACCACATTAATATTGAGTTTATAATATAGTGTTTAATATACTACAATTATGAATTATTGTACTAATATATTTATAATCAACTTATTAATGTATTTACAATAATGGAATAAACATATTTAATATATTAATGAAGTATTCTATCAATATATTTGAGGAGCATACATATTCTACCTTCTTTGGTTTTGAATTTGTGACTTCTTAAGAGGAAAGACATACTCTTAACCATTAAGCCCACTCAAGTTGTATATATATATATATATATATATATATATATATATATATATATATTCATTCTCCAAACTAAATATTACAATATACTAGTAGCCACTAAACCAAATTTAAAAAATTATATAACTTTATAAACAAATTCACTATAAATAATGGAAACATACTTAAATATAGACAAATATTTCATTATAAGTGAATCTAGATTCCCATAGTAAAAGAAAGAAAGAAAGAAAGAAATAATTTTTAAAGTCCACGAGGCTAAAAATAGCCTATAAGACAAATTGCTTCTCTATCTGACTCTTGTAATTGGAGGAATTATCTACCTTCCTCGCCAAATTCATTTTAAGGAATGTGAATCATATTAAAAAATTGATCCAACAAACATTTATATTATGATTGAGGGATTGAGATGTCCATTGAAAGATTAATTATAAAATAAAATTAGGGATAAAAGAAGATGAATTAAGCTCAAAAACAAAAGTCAAAACCTAATTCACCATTTTCATTTTTACGCTGTAGGTGTTTTCTATGTTGGATTAAGGGTGAACAATAGGAGAGCTTAAATTTCGCCCTTCTAACCAATTGAATTTTTCCATGTGTTTGCCCCTTCCACAAATGGAAATTGTCCATTTAGAGAAAAGTCTTCGCTGGCGGTTAGGGTTCCATGCTGACCAAACGAGTTTTATAGGGTTTTAAGCTTACTGTCACCACCATGGATGTTGTTTATGCGCTCAAGAGGAAGGGCAAAACCCACATTCTCCACGACTCCCGTGGCAGGTAGGGTTTCAAGCTAAGCGAAAGAGTTTTATAAGGTTCCCACCTAAGTATCACTGCCACGAATGTTGTTTATGCACTCAAGAGGAAGGGCATAACCCTCTACGGCTTTGGCGGTTACTCCAGAGACGCCATCACCGAGCACGCAAGGCACAAGACAGGGCAAAACCCACATTCTCCAGAGACGTTGTTACCCACATTCTCCAGAGACGCCTTCACCGAGCACGCAAGGTGCAAGACATGGCAGAACCCACATTCTCCAAAGACGACATTACCCACATTCTCTAGAGACGCCATCACTGAGCACACAAGGCGCAAGACATGGCAAAACCCTCATTCTCCATCTTGTTTATATGCTCAAGAGGAACTAAGAGGGCCCTCCTTCGACCGAGCACTTCCTATCCAAGACATGGCAGAACCCACATTCTCCAAAGACGACATTACCCACATTCTCTAGAGACGCCATCACTGAGCACACAAGGCGCAAGACATGGCAAAGCCCTCATTCTCCATCTTGTTTATATGCTCAAGAGGAACGGTAGAGCCCTCTGTGACTTTGGCAGTTACTCTAGAGACACCATCACCAAGCACGCAAGGCGCAAGATAGGGCAGAACCCACATTCTCCAGAGACGCTGTTACCCACAGTCTTCAGAGACGCGATCATCGAGCCCGTAAGGTGTAAGACAGGGAAAAACCCACATTCTCCAGAGATGACGTTACCCACATTCTCCAGAGACGCCATCACTGAGAACGCAAGGCGTAAGACATGGCGGAACCCAAATTCTCCATGTTGTTTATGTGCTCAAGAGGAAGGGCAGAACTCTCTATGGCTTTGGCGGTTACTCGAGAGACGCCATTACCGTAGCACGCAAGGCGCAAGACAGGGCATAACCCACATTCTCCAGAGACGCTGTTACCCACAGACCCCAGAGACACCATCACTGAGCACGCAAGGCGCAAGACATGGCAGAACCTACATTCTCCAGAGATGACGTTACCCAGATTCTCCATAGACGCCATCACTGAGCACGCAAGGCGCAAGACAAGGCATAACCCACATTCTCCATGTTGTTTATGCACTCAAGAGGAAGGGTAGAACCCTCTACGACCTTGGCGGTTACTCCAGAGACACCATCATCGAGCACGCAAGGCGCAAGACAGGGCATAACCCACATTCTCCAGAGATGTCGTTACTTACACTGGCTTTTGCAGTTACTCCAGAGATGTCGTTACTTGCATTGAGCAGGCAAGGCGCAAGACAGGACATAACCCACATTCTCCAGAGATGTCATTACTTACACTGAGCAGGCAAGGCACAAGACATGGCAGAACCCACATTATCCATATACGTCGTTACGTACAGTGAGCACGCAAGACAAGGTAGAACCCACATTCTCCAGAGATGTTGTTACTTACAACGAGAACGCAAGGTGAAAGATTTTCATCCCCATGGATATTCAAGGGTTTCATTTGTTTCGTTTCTAGGATTTAAATTTGTTTAGTTTCTAGGGTTCAAATCCTAGTTCAATTTTGGGGTAGATATTTATGTTTCCTGTCAATTGGGGTAGATATTTCTGTTGCCTGTAAAATTTGGTACTATATCAAGGTATGTTGCTTGCACTTAATTAATGCAATGACCATGGTGCACCCACTTGACTCAAATCACCTCACACCCACAACTATCAATGTTTTGTAATCTCTGCCTTGGGCGCTTGGGGATATATGTGATTGTCACACCCACCATTACATTTCTATCCTCATGTCTCTGTCTTTGCTTGGCTCATCGTATTGTGGTACCATTTCTTATTGTTATCATCCATCTGTATTTCTCTTTTTTCTTTGTAAAGGACAACTACCAGAACAAAACTAGACATGGAGGTGGATAAGAGAATCGATTTCTCACACCAATGCAACGACGACAACTTTATAATATGCATATTTGACACCAAACCTATTTAAAAGTGAAACAATAATTCTGGACGTGGAGGGTTAGAAGAGAAGTGCCTTTACTGTAAGTACATCAACCTTTTCAAACACACATACAACTTTAAAATATGCATATTTCAAACCAAATAGTTTGTCAATTTTCCCTTTCCACGGATCAAGTGTAAAATTTATTTTCTCCTGTTTCTTGCAAATCCATATGAACATGCTTCGCCTCTTCTTGATTTGATTTTAACAAATTTCGATGGCCCTTCTCTTCACGATTTGATTTTGACATGTTTACATGGCCCTTCTTTTCAAGATAGTTGAGAAATTCTTCTTGCTTTCAATTTTCACATCTATATGAAATGGGTCTTCACCATTTTGAGAAAATTTTATCCTCCTTTCAATTTTCACATCCATATTAAGATGGGTTTTCACCATTTTGAAATTTTTTGTCCTGCTTTCAATTTACACATCCATCTAAATATGGGTCTTCACCATTTTAAGATATTTCAGGCTTCCACATCCCTTGAAGATGGGCCTGCGTGATTTCAAGGATTTGGGCATGCTTTTAATTTCAATTTCAATTTCAATACTTCATCATCACAGCGAAGGAAAACCAAAAATACTTCCTAGCCATCTATCTATCGCTATCAAAATTTGTCAAGCTTTTTCTCCTTCGCAACATAATGGGAGTCTGATGCATATTGGCAGACTTGGATATAACTTGGACTTCTCTACCAATCCAATCCATTAGTTTTGAGTTGCAAGTATAAATTCTTGCACTCAAAATCACCGTCGAATTTTCAGGGGAGGCAAGCACCATGCCCATATCGCCTTCAAAAACATGAAAATGTAGCACCAAAAATAAAACCCAAACCCAAATGTTGTCTCTCATTGTTTAGAGGAAAAATGTAAATGATTTGAAATTCATGTCTAAAGTCTCACTTTTATCTAACCAACCGGTGGTAGGTTTCAAGTCTCGGGTTTTAATTTTACTTCATCTACCAATTATGTTTTTTTTCCATTAGAAACAAAAATTAATGGATCCTTGTTTTTCCATTAGAATTAAAAATAATGAATTCTTGGTGTAGTATGGACACCTATCCAATTGCCTCAATTGTCGCAAGAGTTGAGGTAAATGTTTTTTAATAGGTTTTAAATCTCAGGGAGTGCTTTTCAATTTTTCCAGTCCATTTTGTTGCCCCATTTTTGTTTGATGTTTAAGCTTCAAAGCTCTTTTTTGTTCAATGTTTAGCTTTGTTTAGAAACAACATCAGGTGTTTTGTGGATTAATCCCTCTTGCGGACAAGAGCGATCTCCCTAGTACTACAACAAGTAACTAGAAACAAAGATCCATTGAATATCTCTTTCTCTAGACTATTTGTATTTTAGATTATTACAACCTTGAAATAAGTAGGTTATTATCCTACCTTTAAAACTGAGACATTTGATGTAGCCTTTTTCCTTTCGCTCCAAAGAAATTCTTCAATGCTGAGAAGAACCTGCAATCACAAACAATACAAAAGTTCAAAGCACCTGCAATATATAATAATTATAAATACTAATCCAACTTAGTGATTAAGGAGTCTAAGTATTGACATAATTTCCATGAATTCAGAAACAAGACAATGAGAAAAAGAGATACATATGTATTATTAGAAATTAAAAAGAGAAATCCTACAACCTATGCCTTGATGTTGTACAAATTTCTCCCGTGTGTCGACACAATTGTTTCCTTCAGTCTGATAAGCCTTCCTCTCTAGAATGACTAGCATGAAGTCATATGCACAAAGGTGTAATCTTCAATGTGCCAACAACAACTTACTAGTTCAGAAACTATGAACTCTATGAACTCTCTCCAGCTTAGAATCTATACAAATAAGTATCTACCCTTCAACCTGAAACTTCAGCTCAATTTATAAAGAGATTGAGGTAGTTTCAGATCCATTAAGAGAGGGATGAGTTCCTCCCATGAAGATATTTGGGTTCCTTTGTCCAAGGGATAAGCTCCTTGAGTAGAGGGATAAAGCTCAAACTGTCGCGACTCTAGAGGCTTCCAGTTGGGATAATATTTGACCAACTAGGCTTCTAGAAGTTACTTTTTATATTTACTTGCTTTTTACGGGGGTGCGCGGGTTTTGGTGGCGAACAAAGCAGCGATGACCACGGCTAATGGAAGAAACATCAACGCATGCACAGGAAAAGGCTATAAAAAGAGTGCAGAGAACCTTTTAAAGGTTTTTAAGAGATTTTCTCCAATTTCCAAGACTTGGTTCAGGAACATGAGTGTTTTTGACCTCTAAGTGAACATGATATGGATGGTGATAGACCCATATTGACAATCAAATTTCATGGTGAAAAAATGATGTATAACAGATTTCCCCCTAAAGTGCGAAGTCTGAGAAAGTTTTTCTGAAGAGTGAAGCACTTTATCGTTCCAAGGATTGGATTGGAGACACTGGTCGAAAACCTGTAAAAGCATTCAATGAAAATATATATCATCACTGAGGTAGGAATTCCCATACCCAGAGCAAAACTAATTAAATGTTCTGGTACAGATATGATTTCAGCATTACATCAAGAGTAGACATAGTATGGGCACAACCAAATGTCATAATCAGTTTACTGTATCATGAATACATAACTCCTCGCAGCGTAGATGGTGGAAAATAGTCTAGGGTATTGATTTACACTTCTCGAACTAGTTTGAATCTATCCATACGATTGATTGTGTCAAATCCAAACATGGTAGAAACCAACTGATTACTGGTCAATGATGAGAACCGTTAACATGTGTGAGAGAAACCACCAATAATGAAAATGGTTCTCAAAATACATCAACATAATCTATGAACTGTGAATGAATGATTTGCATTCGAATACTCATAGAATCATTCGATCAAAGTTAAATGATGAGAACCTATCGTTGAAGGCGAGAAACCTGCCATTAGAGCATGCAGATTCCAAGGTACTGATTAGGATTCTAAATAAACTTTCTAAATAATGAGTTTATGTTGATAGAAAGTGATCCATTGCAGGAAAGCTTATGACATGAAACCATTAGATCAAGTTTTGAAGAAATGAATTGCCAGGACTGACTCAGGGATGGTCAACGCGAATGGAGACAAATGTTTGTAATGAATGGTAAATTGAAATTTCTCTTAAACACATAACAACATTGTAAATGGTTTGGCAGCTTTTAGCTCAAAGATAATACCCAGAAATCGACTAAAGACTTTCAATGTGGTTTGATTAATTGTAAGATAAAGGATTACCAACCCAGGTACAAGAGCGACAAAGTGTCATGTTTAAGAGCGACATGTTGCTTTCTTAAACAAGGAAAATGAATGGATTCTTTTTCTGACTCCCCCCCCACCATTATTGGCAAGTACCTATTTATTTTTGTCAATCTTGAGGAGGATAACATTTTCTTGCCATGTAAGCTCATCCTTCGAATGATTCCATATTAGTATTTTTAAAAATGAACCTAAGAAGGAGTGCTTAGTTTTGTTGTGTTCGACAGGTCCTGTACTGTTTAATTTTAACGAGTCCAACATAGGATTAACTCGATGTTTTTCAGTTTTAGGGAGTCAAAAGAAAAACATAAGTAAACTCCATAGTGTTCTTTTTCATAAATTTAGTCTCTCAAACTCGAAAAATGATAAAATAATGTAGGAGAGAACTCTAATGACCATGCTTAGTCAACGTATAAAGATACCTACCCTTTACTAAAGATAAGGAAATGTTTACCTCATCTTAATAGTCTAATTCAGTCCTTAAAAGGGGTAAACTTATACTGAATAGACAAATTTTCATTTACTTTAAGAATTTCGAATAGTCAAGTACTTGGCGATATTTTCATGTTTAGAGAGTCTAAAAAGGGCTTAAAAGAGGATGCCAGGATTTCATTTTTTGGTATTTTTATAGAGCTCGAAAAAGTGATAAAATTATACTCAATGTAAAATGATTTTTTTTCCAAACATAACTTGTTTCGTGCACAAAAACTCAAAAAATTACAAATATATGCTCTCAAAATATGATTTTTATTTTTTTATTTTGACTTCTAAAGTGAAAATAAATAAAATAATATTATTTTATTCATTCAAAATTATAAAAAGAAGTTAAAAAAAATCATTTTCACCTTTTAGTTTTTAGGGAAGAGCAGAAAGAGTTTTTTCCCTAAACCTTCTGGAGCAGATATCAGAAGAATCGACCAACCATTTCAAAAACCGTCCGTGCTAGGTATTCCACATCATCATTATCATTCTTTTTATTTGTTTAGTTTTTTATTTTTATGTTATAGGGAATTTTTTAGGGGGAAACAAGGTTTTGAAATCCGCCCTCAGGGCTGCGGAAGTTTTCGTGGCGAAACCCGCACACCTCGATGATTTTTTAATAGAAAAAATCATCGGGCTGATGCGGTTTTTATGTGTAGTTCATGCGTAAAAATGCACTGTGTACACACAAAACCTGTGAAGCACCGTGGGGTTTTGAAAAACATGTTTCTATTGATAAAAAATGGCTCAAATTCTCCCAAATGATTTCTAATGATCTTAATTGATGGTTTATAGGTTATCAATAATGTTGGAATGACGAGAAAGAGAGCATGAACTTCATGATAACATAACCATGTATGATCTGGAAACAATTCACACATTGAAAAATTGTGGCTTGTATAAATACTGTGCGATTCAAGGTATGAAAGCACATGTTGAGTTGATGACCTCGCTAGCGAATTCTTGGGATGTTCAAGATCAATGTTTCATCATTGGAGACCATAGGCTTGTGATCGAGCCAGAGGATATCTATTTCCTCACTGGATTACCCTACAAAGGAAGATACATTTTTCTGTTTGGGACAAGACCAGGTGGTCTTCCCACAACATCTTATATGGCTCAATATTGTAGCTAGGATTTAGAGTTGAAGGATGGTTGCATTGATATCAAAAATATTGTGCGAATAGACCTAAATATCATTACATTCATAGTTACCAGGTTGTGTGGGAGTGAAGATCTACATGTGGCTACCAAAGAACAAATGCAGACTGCAGTTGAATGTTCTGGGGGAACAATTTTCAACTGGTGTGAAGGAGTGTTGGTTAACATGAAGGGCGAACTTCTGAGAGCTAAGAATGGGAAGTTGAAAAACTTCGGCTATGGAGCCATTCTTGTGTCTTTCACTTCGGAGAGGATCCCACTCCTCACACCTTAGCATTCTTTAGTGGATCCCACAAGACCTAGGGAGCCACATATGTCGTGATGGGTAGCATTGATGGCTCGCCATGGTGGCGATGGTGGTGCAGTGGTTCGCTATACTCCTTAGTTCTTTATATGGCTTAGGAACCAGATCTTCATGATTGAATATTTTCCTTACGCAAGGATGGATTTCAGAGGTGATCTTGACACATCGCTTCCACTAGGGGCATAATGGGATGCATCAGGTAAAGAAAATCATTTTGACGTTTTTATGTTATCTAATTTTTTATTTGGTTTTCTATTGTCCAATACTAATAAAAATTTAAATACAGATGTCAGCCCATCACGATCAACAACACTTCGTCGCTTTGATAGGTGAGATACGTAGCCTTTAGCAGGCCCACTATAGACCGATGTGGTAGATATCCTTACAAAGATGGAGCACAATCTAGATATGTTGACTATTGATGTCCCAGAGATAGGGACAACTGATGTAACTCTCAGGCTCTAGAGACATGTGACTGGTGTTCCAAGCCCATTCAGGAGATATCTACGCAGGGTGGCACATGCCATAGTCTGTTATCATGATCATCATCATGGATAACTGATGTTCGATCTAGATTGAAATTTTGTTTTTTTTATTAGTATATTTTAGATCATAAGGTGTTTGAAACCTATGATCACAAATGATGTAATATTTTTGAGACACAACTATTTTTAACCGAATGATATTACTACTTCTGATCTCTAAGTATCTTGTTCAATATGGATTAAATATTGTTTTGTTTTAATTTTAATGTTGCAGATGTCTATTTAAAAATTTATTAGCTAATGCATCAGCCAATGTGTTTAAATTTCTTGAAATGTGTTGATATTCAATGTAATCAAACTATCTTTCCAAGAGACGAACCCTCAAAGACATTCTTAACAAAGCTGGATTTCTGATAGCGTAAACACCATTTAAATGTAATACAATGAGTTGTGAATCTAACCTAACAATAAAACATAGAATACATCTGCAGTGTCAAGAATAATCAAGATAAGCAACAAAAGTAGTGAAATTTCATCAAGAAAAAATAACTAATCCTAAGGCACACTTTCTAATCTAAGTCACACTGTTCTAAACTGTAAGTAATGTACAAATAAGATCTTCACACAAAGAATCATGCATAATATCTCTTGAGATAAAGGCCATTTTTGGGTTTATTTAAAGAGACGTCGTAATAATCGATTAACTCATAGGCTCCTTTTGCAAGCACCTGCTTAAAAATATAAGGACCATGCCACATTGGTTCGAATTTACCAGCGCCTAGTTTGTTGTGAGCTTGATCGTATACTAGAACCAGGTCACCTTCTGAATATATGCGATGGTTAACACTTTGATCATACTAAGCTTTAAAACATTTTTTATGAGCCTCGAAAGCTAATGCGGCATTGCGATGAGTTTCATCTAACTATGCTATCTATAGGAAGCGTTTCTCCTATTCAGAGGTAGCTGGTAATAATTCAATGGATAATTTGAGTGAAAGGATCTCACATTCAATGGGTAACACAACTTCCAAACCATAAACAAGCTAAAAAGGAGTCAAACCTTTAGATTTTTTTGCAGAGGTATGGTATGACCATAATGCCAAAAAAAACATGGTATCCCAATTTGTTTTATGAGTTCCGACAATCCATTTAATCATGTTGGTTAAAAACTTGTTGATGGCCTCAACTTGACCATTAGCTTGTGGGTAATATGGTGTATAATTATCATGACATAGGCCAAGTTAAGAAAATAGTTTTTTCATCATAATGTTATGAAAATGGCTCCCATGGTCCGTGACGATAGTATGAGGGACATCGAATCGATCAATAACATGATTGAATATGAAAATTGCTGCAATTTTTCCATCAACCGCGAATGTACGCATTGCCTCGGCCCATTTGGTAAAGTAATCTATGGCAGGAATAATATACCCATGCCCCCCAACCAAGTGAGGGCTACATGTGATGAAATCGATGCCCCATTTGGCGAAAGGACTGACAACAATGATTGGGCGAAGAGGAGCTGGAGGTGCATGCATCTTTCGATAAAAAATCTGGCAATTGTGGCATTTTCTAACTGCGAGAATACAATCCTTAAATAGTGACGACTAGAAATAGCCAACACGAAATATATTTTGGGCTATAGAAAAACCAGACATATGACCACCGCATGCTCTAGAGTGGCATTCATTCAAAACTCTTTCATCTTCTTCATGAGTTATACAATGTCGAAAAATAGAATCGGCACCACGACGATAAAGAGTGTCACTAACAATATTATATTTTTATGATTGGTATCGAATTCTCCGTCGATCTGATCGTGAAATCTATGATCAAAAGGTTTGGGTCTGGAGATATATAATGATATCCCCAAACCAAGGATCTAATGTATTGATTAGAGACAGAGATTCATCAACAAGATGGTTTTCTGACATCGTTTCAAATTTGGTATTGGGAAAATCACACATAAGTTCAACAAATACTAGTGATTTCTTAGACTTGTATTTTTCATATTCCAAATCAAAATCTTGCAGGATAACGATCCATTTAGAGTATTTTCCCCCGAGAAATTTTTTCGGGTTGAAATTATATATCAATGTATTTTTGCGTAACAATATGTAATGACTGAATCATTAGACAGATTGAACCGCTACCAAGGCCAATTTCTCCACATGTGAATACTTGATTTTTGTCGGGCTGAGAATCCGACTTAGGTAATAAATCACATTTTCGTTGTTAGAATCATCCTCTTGAACTAAAACCATTCCAATCATGGAATCAGATGTAGCTAAATACAAAATGTAATCTTGGTGATAATCAGGTTGATGCAACAATGGTGCATGGGTCAATACATGTTTAAGCACATCAAAAGATTTATCGGCAAGCTCATCCCAAATGAATGGAACATCATGTTTTAACAACCGGGTAAAACCTTTAGTTAAATGCACATAGTTCGGGATAAAACGACGTAGAAAGTTTGCTTTCCCCTGCAAAATTTGGAGTTGGCGAAGAGTGGAAGGAGGAGGTAGATTAACAATAGCCTCAACCTTCGATGAGTCGACACTAATTCATTCTTTTAAAACAATTAACCCAAGTAAACGTCTTGATTGTACAAAAAAAAACATTTGTGCGGATTCAAATGAATGTCGTAATGCCTACATCTCATAAAGATGGCACGCAAGTGTGTAGGATGATCTTGTCTATGTAAATAATGCGCAAGTAGGTCATCCAGGTAGGGTTGTACAATATGTTTGATATCGTGACATGCGTAAGACATAGCTCGTTGAAAAGTTGCGCCAACATTTTTTAGTCCAAAGGGCAATTTACATTATGAAAACGTGCCCTATGGACATATACATTCCATTTCAGGCTGATCAACAGGGAGTATGTTGATTTGATTCTAACGAGAAAAACCATCCATAAACGAGAATATTCTGCTTCCAACACAATCATCAATTTGGTCAATATAAAGGGTAGGATAATTTTCTTTAGGATAAGCCTTGTTAATATCCTGATAATCGCCACATAGTTTGATAGTCCCTTATTTCTTGGTTACGGGAACTATGTTTGATACCCAATCTGTTAAAGGAATAGGATAAATAAATCCTGCACGTAGTAATTTTTCAACTTTATATTTAATTGCAACAACTTTCCACGGATGTATCGAATTTAATCTCGATCTAATAAGCTTAGCATCCTGGTATGTATTAATTTAGCGAATAACAATCTTAGGATCAATACTTGGAATTTCTTCATAAGACCAGGAAAAAATGTCTCATAATTCTTGAATTAGGGATTTGTACATTTTTATCTCTTCAATCGAGCAAGAAGCACCTATATGAATGTTCTTAATTATTTCAGGTTTAATTGATATGTCAATAGGAATTGTGGTGGAAATATTTCCCATTTTTTCTCAGAATCCGAATGAAGATTGGACATAGGATTTTTAGGTTCCCTGACATAATCAATTGAAAATATGGATGAAAAATCATTCTCGAGTTTATCAAGGTCGGGTAAAAAATAAGATTGGTGATGGAGATCGTCCCATGGTAATTCATCTGATGACAAGATTTCTCGGATATTTTCATCAGTTGAAAACACTTGTTCAAAGGGATCCGAAAATGATGTCAAAGCTCAGCTTGACAAATAATAAGGTTATTCACTGACCACATTCATTTGATTAGTATAAGTTGATGTATTTTCAGAACATGATTCTACTACTACATATGTCGATTCAAAAGGACTTAAAGGCATTTCACCACCACAGGAGTCCAATTCTAATTCTAAAGGCACATTCCACATGTCATCAAATGACATTGTGCTTGATGTAATCATATTGATATTGGAAATAGTCCATAGTAAATTGGGATAAGGTATAGCAAAAGTTCTCATGAGAGCGGAATCCTTGACTAGTCCTACCCCAACATCTTCGTAAGGGATAACCGTTTTTCCGACATGCTGGATACTATCTATAGAAGTAGGGTCTGAAGAGAAGTAAGACAACTGATTGATTTTAACAATATTTCCTTTATGAGGGAACATTATCATTTGAAATACTGATGAAACAAAAATATTCATAGCATAAGGCCAAATTTGACCCAGAAGAAGGTTGTAATCAAGAGGGGCATCAACAGCTTCCACCTCGAGTGTTACAATTTTTCCTTCTACTTCTATAGGCAGATCTTGGAGTATTCTAAATGGGCAAAAACATCTTCCATCAAAGGCTTTAAGAATAGTCGGTGACTGGTTGATTGTCGGAGAACCAAGAGTTTTCCAACAAGCTAAGGACATAATGCACATAGATGCTCCCTCATTAATTACTGTGCGAAAAACTCGCCTTGATTTGGCTAATACGGGAATTTGAAAATCCATTTGATGTGGGAGTCTAGGTACAAAGTTTTTGAGATCAAAGATAATAATATTTGAGTCTTGAGGATCAATCGCTCCTATAACTGATAGTAATTTCCTCTGAGCTAGACAAGATTTCAGAACTTCGAGGGCCGACATTGTTGAAGGGGATATAGCCAAATATTCAACAATATTGTAATTCTGAGAGGCTCTTGCATGTGGATTGAAAGCCTATTTTCGAATTACACCTTTGGCATGCGGTTTAATCAATAAATCGGGATTAGGTTTCTCGATTTTCCATGGTTCAGAATCTAAAGGAGCTGATAATGGTGGTTGAATGGATGATTCAGTTTCTTTACTAGTTACACTTGACTCTTAGATCCATAGTCTTGAGATCATGTCGAAACCATGATCTGTGACATCATTAGGATATTCGTTGATGAATTGGAAGAAGATCTGATCATTTTTCTATCTTGAGATGGAAAAGGATCTTTCAAGACAATAGGCGTGGGTGAACCTTTCAAAAATTTGGATACCTTGGCCCAATGTGGGCACTCTTTGGTGTAGTGATCCTCATCACAGATAAGATAAGGATAATGAGATTTCTGGTTTTTATCTAACGGTTCGATTTTTTCAGTTTTCTCTTTGGGATAAGTGTTTTGTTTATTTTTACCCTTCCCCTTGTTCTTATTGACATATGATTTATCTTTGGTTGTATATGAGTCTACGACGTGAATATCGACATAAGTTTCTAGGGAAGGATCTCCTTTAGGTGAATCTAGTAGAGTTATGATTGGAGAATTATATTTAGATGATTTCTTCTTACTCTTTTTCATATTAACTGTACCAATTACACCGTCTGCGGAACGAGAACCGAAAGGAGTTGCAGTAAGTTGGACTAGGTGTGGTAAATCAGGAACTTTTTCATACATAGTACCGAATTGTGTGTAAACGAGGTCCAAGTATTGTGCTTGAGCTATTACCTGCTCTTCTGTTACAACACCTCCCTTAGCTACATCTTCATTAATTTTAGGAAGCAATGATTTAATGAACCATTCTGCCAGAATTTGATCTAAAATGAGAACTCTCACTAACCCTCGCTTATGTCGCCATTCCTGTATGTGATCTGAAATGTATGTAGACGTACTCTGTTTTAATGAAGTCAAAAGTTTTGTGCCTTTGCCATAACGTATTGGAAACTGAAAATGAGTTAGGAAGGTTGTTGCTAAGGCATTGAAATTATTGAAAGATCCACATGATAACTCAATATACCACTTTGCAGCTAATCCAATCAAATTTCTTTGAAAAAGTCTCAAATGAATGGAATCATCGATTAAGGAGTTGGATGCACACCACATATGATAAGTCATCACATGATTTGAGGGATCTTCTCCTAATTTTCCTTCAAACTTTGGAATATCATTGGGCAACTTAGTGGGAATTACTGACCAAAACGAAAGATAATAAATCAGATCATTCGTTAGATGAGACAAGTCTGGTAAATCTAAAGTTGCAATGAATGGTAACCACCGGTTAGGGTCTTTTTGTGAAAATTGATAACCTTGAGGAACAATACCAGTACCTAGAGGAGGATATCAAGGAAAACCTGGAATATCCTGAGAAGTTGGGATTGGAATACCTCTAGGGTATCTAGGGTTAGCCATACCGAACTGAGGTTGAGCTAGTATTTGATATGTATAACCAGGGTATGGTTTTCTCTGGTAAAATTGATTTTGTCCCATTTGTCCATATTGAAATTTCCCTTGAAATGGTTGACTCTGAACAAACTGACCTTGAAAGGTTTGACCCGTAAAAGGTAGACTTGTTTGAAACATAGTTGCACCAATTTGTCCTACAGAGGGAGGAATAGACTGAATTGTAGGTCTAGTTTGATGAGCAATGATTTGAGGGATTTCTTGTATAACAGTTGGTGTTGTCATTTGAAGGGTTGTAAAAACATGGCTTTGAGAAACTCCAGGGATAGGTGTACTTAGTTGTTGAACAAAAATTTGCGCAGCAGATTGGATTGGAGTACTTGGAGTACTCGGACCAGCATGCTGACTACTCGGCACAGATACCATGGGGTAATTTGAAGTGCACTCTGAACAGGCTGTTGGACTTGGGTAAAACAAAAATGTCTAGTTGATTGAGCAGGTTGATTATAAGGTACTTGTAAAGTAGGTTGCAAAGATTTTTGATTCAACAAGGGATTCCACACAGTATTAATTCCTGGGTAAGGATCCCATCAAAGGTTGCGATGCATAAGGTTGACCATATCCGGTTTGAGGCACTGGAACATAAGTTTGATAATTATCAGTAATATCAAGTCCTACAACCGAGGGATAAGTTCCAGCGAAAGGTTTTCCTCCTTGAAAGGATGGTTTCTCTTGATAAGGTTGATGTCCTTGGAAAGGTAGCTTCCCTTGGAGAGGTTGCTACCCTTGGAGAGGCTGCTGCCCTTGGAAGGATTTCTACCCTTGGAGAGGCTGCTGCCCCTGGAAGGATTGCTGCCCTTGAAAATGTTGTTGCCTCCCATGCGCTATATAGCCACCTTGAGAGCTAGCTTGAGGGATATTTCCAGAAAAAATATATACATGTTCCGTTGTCAAAGTTTTGGTGGTAGATTCATAGAGACCAGTTGATTTTGTGAAAGTTTCTGAAGATGGATATTCTCCTGAGAATGTGCCAGAGAGCGACTGGCACCTAACAGGAATAGATGGATCATCGTACAAAAATGTTTTTGGTGATGAAGAAAACATAGATGACTTAGTAGACATGTTTGGTGAAGCCATGTAACTACCTCTGGGTATAGAGTAAAAAGGTATGCGGCGTGGTGAATGATTATAACCAGATTTATGCAGAAAGTTGGTAATTTGATGATACCAAGGATCAGGTCTAAAAGGAACGAAAGGGTAAATTTGTTCACTAAACCTTAGATCTAAAGATTCTTAACATGAAGGAATTGAGATCTCTTCTTCCACGTTAGAAATATCTTTAATACTAATTAGACCAGGAGGAATATTCTTAGTAATAAGAAGTTCCACTCGAGGTGAACCAGGACGACCAAGAGTCAGGGCTATGAGATTCGAAGGTGACTTAGATGAAGTAGATTCAGATTCAGGCTCAGATATTTCAGGTTCAGTGAATTGGGTATCTGACAATTCACCAATAACATATTCAACTGTAATTACTTCGGAAATTTCTGGTTGTTCTTAATCTTTTCAATTATCTGAGGTTGATTAACTTTGAAATCAGGATGTATTGCATGGATGTTTCTCCTTGTTCAGTAGACCAGTTTCCTGATTTTTGAACTCTTTCAGTTTTATTCTTTTCCAATTAACTGGGTGTATACTTAGGGGTTTCCCCTGCATTCTGTGTGAATGTCTAGGTAATTTAGCCACTATTAATCTTTTAACACACGAAATCAAAAAAATTCAAAATAATACACCTAAGGTCACTAAAAATAAATAAGAAAATGAACATGGGCCTACAAAATCTAAGAGACAAACCACACACAAACAGTATGTTTCCACAATAAAAGCACTAGTTGGTGATGAAATCCAACGTCGCGGAAATTAATATGGAAAACTGGCGGTTGGAAGAGTTACCTTAACAACCTTCTTAATGAAATGGTCTGGTGCAAGTAATTCCACTATGCCATATCGAAGTGAAGAATACCCTCCAGAAAGTAAAAGTGAGTCTAGTCAACGTCTGCTTCAGGTACAGTGGGACCTTCCCTCCACTGTCACCTTGGGAAAAATCCTAAATATTATGGCCACTAAAGTCACCAATTGAGACAATTTCACATGGGGGAATAATGTACGATTCGATATACACGTAAGGGCAGAGTATCAAGCTCAATCCCCTTGAAAGCTCCTCAACATGGCAAAGTTGAGGTTTGCTAACAAGTGACCCTAGGCTCCTCGACAATGGTTAATCCTAGGTTTACCATTTGTATTACGTGCACATATTTTATCTTCACCAATGAAGTAGGTACGATTACCTCACTAGGTCCGACATGACCTTGTGCTTGACTCTTTTAAGAAGATCTTCCCAAAGTTTAAATGCAACAATTGGATTTCCCTACCGCAAGATGCTACTTGTTTGTTTTAATTTCTTTGGAACGTTTATTACAACATATTCCAAAGCACTAGCCTAAGCTAAATTGGTGGAATGAGCCCTAGAAAATGTAAAAAATATCTAGATTGATTTTATTAACCGTTGTATTGATTTGGTTGTTATTAACGCAAAGGGGTATGGAGATGAAACTTGATGATATTGTGACCTGACTCAAAAATACTCTAAATGCATTGATATGAAAAATGCAACTCTTTTATTTTTATGAATTCTATTTAAGAGAAAGTTGAAGGACTTTTGAACTTAAAAAGTACAAGTTTCCTAAAACTTCAAATAAAATTAATTTTCAACAAGAAAACAATTTCATTAAGAACACAATTTCCAAGCATGATCAATGTCTCTTTTGTGAAGAAAATTTTGTTGATTACAAATTCAAAAACTACAATTTTGATAAACAAACAAATATCAAAAGAAGGAAACTCCTAAAAACCCTAAAAGTACAAAAACTTCAAAGAAAATCAAAGTTATAATTATCAATCGTAACTAAGATACCTATGAGTGTCTTTCTAATGATTTCTCTTAGTTGTAATGAGACTAAAAATGTTTCCACTTGACCTAGTAGAAATGAAATCACGAAACACTAACTTGAGATAAATCAAACTTCGGTGATCTAGAAGCTTTTCTATTTTGCAATCAAATAAGAAACAAATATTAAAAAAAGGTAAGGTTGGTAATAATCTTGGTGGCTCAAGGAGACAATAACATAAAACCAATGATCTTAGGCAAATGAATGTATCTTCCAAAAGGAGCAACATCAAACTAGGGAAAACCCTAACTGTATAATGCAACAAGGATGATTTATCAAACAAGGCTCTAAGGTGTTAAAGAGGATTTCAAACACATATTCTGACAACTTGTATAGATCAGGTTAAACCTAAAGAATTTGGTTATCTGACTCTGGAAGAGAAAATTTCATTTTTTTCAAAATTTCCCAGGGGGTGAACAACTTCTCAGTTCACACCAGTACGCATGCACACTAAACTATGCTGACAAGTCGCATAGGATGCCACTCCATTTTCCACAAAAAATAGCATAGGGCAGAGAAAAGTTGGAAAAAATAATTT
Source organism: Pinus albicaulis (assembly GCA_034641835.2). NCBI lineage: Eukaryota > Viridiplantae > Streptophyta > Pinopsida > Pinales > Pinaceae > Pinus > Pinus albicaulis. The sequence continues at coordinate 1,151,798,817 of CM076570.1, forward strand.
TAAGGTTTTCTATCTCAAAGAATCTAAAAGTTGATGTACCCAACCACATTCAGAGAAGTCAAAATAAGAAAGATATAATGTCAAACTGAACAAAACCAAAGAAAACTAAACTTGTCTTCCCCAGTTTGGGTGCCAATTTGTTTTGTGGCTTAATCCCTCTTGCGGACAAGAGTGATCTCCCTAGTACTCCAACAAGTAACTAGAAACAAAGATCCATTGAATATCTCTTTCTCTAGACTATTTGTATTTTAGATTATTACAACCTTGAATAAGGAGGTTATGCTCCTACCTTTCAAACCAAGACATTTTATGTAGCCTTTTGCCTTTCACTCCAAAGCAATTCTTCAATGCTGAGAATAACCTGCAATCACAAACAATAAAAAATATCAAAGCACCTGCAATATATAATAACTTAGTGATCAAGGAGTCTAAGAATTGACATCATTTCCATGAATTCAGAAACAAGACAATGAGAAAAAGAGATCCATATATATTATCAAAAATTAAAAAGAGAAATCTTACAACATGTGCCTTGATGTTGTACATATTTCTCCCATGTGTCTGCGCATAATTTCCTTTAGTCTAATAAGCCTTCCTCTCTAGAATGACTAGCATGAAGTCATATGCGCAAAGGTGTAATATTCAATGTGCCAACAACAACTCACTAGTTCAGAAACTATGAACTCTATGAACTCTCTCTAGCTTAGAATCTATACAAATCATTGTCTACCCTTCAACCTAAAACTTTAGCTCAATTTATAGAGAGATTGAGCTAGTTTTAGATCCATTAAGAGAGGGATGAGTTCCTCCCATGAAGAGATTTGGGTTCCTTTGGCCAAGGGATAAGCTCCATGAGTAGAGGGATAAAGCTTGAACTGGCACGACTCTAGAGGCTTCCAGTTGGGAGAATATTCAACCAAATAGGCTTCTAGAAGTTACTTTTTATATTTACTTTCTTTTTACGGGGGTGCGCAGGTTTTAGTGGTGAACAAAGTGGCGATCGCTACGGCTAATGGAAGAAACATCAGCGCATGTGCAAGAAAATGCTCTAAAAAGCGTGTAGGTAATCTTTTAAAGGTTTTAAAGAGCTTTTCTCCAATTGCTAAGACTTGGTTAAGGACCATGAGTGTTTTCGACCTCTAAGGGAACATGATATGGATGGTGATAGACCCAAATTGTGACAAAATGATGTGTAACACCAAGATATGCTCAAGTGCACAATAGAATGTAGTTTGTTATTGGTTACATAATCCAAATGTTTTAACCTTTTCTCAAGAAGACAATGATGAATGTCTTTATTTGTGTTTAGAATTGGTACAAGGATATGCTAAAGTACACAGTAGACTGTAGTTTGCTATTGGTTACAGAATCCATATGTTTTAATATTTTCTCTTCAAGCAAACATGGTGAACATGGCCTTAAAAACCTTAGTTTATGCAAGGATCTTGTTCGTTTTTTGGCTCTCCTTTCTAATAACTAAATGATAAATCTTTTACAATGTAGGCATTTGATGAGGAAATTGCAGAGTTAGATACCTTAGGCGAAAATTATTACAAGGACAACAATCTCATCATGCAACTCCTTCGTGACAATCTGACATTGTGGACCTCAGACATGCAATTTTGTATCTAAAGTCTACCTATTCAGTTATTATTATTAGTATTTTTAAGAGTTGGTCATGTTATATCTTTTGAATTTTGTGTTTCCTTTGTTAGGACGATGTTGTGGAAGAGATCAAAGAGACTTGTAAGTGTGAGGATGGGGAGGAGAAATAGTGAAATGTGATAATATAATAGTGTATTATTATTAGATTACTAGGCTTTCCTGCATTGTTTGGTAAAGGCAGCCTATGTGCACGATCGTGTTTATTAGATCACATGCTCTGCAACATTTAGTTGATGTGGGTAGCATATTCTTAGTCATATTTTGTTGGATGCGCTTATGTTGCCATTTTATATCATGTATTTGTGATGGTTAGAGACAATGAGTTGGTACTGTAATATGAGATTGGTGGAGTCTATCAACAAATCTGTAGGCCCATTCTGCTTTTGTGTTAGAAAAATATTTTTTATTGTCTTGATCTAGCTTCTCATTGCTTGTATCAATGATTTTTTTTTTCAATTTATCTTGAAAAGAGCTTCATTTTTGTTCCCTTACCATTAAATAATAATAGGTATCAAAAGATCTGCCTCTTGAAGTGTTTCATCTTAATTTATAACTTCAGCCTATGTTGAAAGGAAATAGTGTTCTTTGGCATCGATTAGCTGAAGCTTGTTGATTATGTTTTGTTGTCTTACTGTATCAGGGCTTGTGTTTCTTCATAACCTACAATTTTAGTATCCTCATAATGCAGCTGGTTAAAAATGTATTTTATTTTTTTTTGTAATTTTTCATAATTTGTTGAAGCTATTGAACTAGTAATATTCCTAAAATGTTGAATCTATTTAACTAGTAAATCTTCTGTTGAGAATTTATTGCTTTCCAAATAACTCCAATCTGATCCACATTTAAAAGGATACCTTTCTTGGTGTAACCTAATTGGTTGAAAATAAAGTTAATGGATGTGGTTGGGCTGTCAACTGTTTGATAGTGACTAAGTGGGTTGATTTGTAATGAGAAAGCAATATTTACTTATTACTCAGTATCATGTTAAGTGTCTAAGATATTTTCTTATAGTGAGAGCCTTCGATTTACCATTCGACAATAGTCAGGTTATGTGAGCATATTATTATCAGAATTGGAGGTATGGCATTATCTGGGGCTATCAGAATTGGAGGCATGACATTACCTTGGGAAGTGCCCTCACATTTCATTATACTTATTAAACTTATATAAATCATTCTGGTTTGTTTTTATTCTTAATCCAAAAGACATGCTAGTTACCTACGCACAATGTATAGAGGTCATAGCCTATGCATGTACCTTTCAATTGAATGCTTGTGTTTGTGTTGCATATTTTGGAAGTTTTCCTGGCCACAATGTTGCTGGAAATGAGAGAATACATCGGTAAAGAAATCTTTATTCAAATCCCTTTTCGATTTGATGTCGTGATGAGTATGATATTGATCACTTGTAAAAAAATTTAATGTTTCTTTTAAAAAATGCATTTTATAGTCAAATTATATAAAATGTGATTTTTATAGTTGAAGTATATCAAAAGCACATGATCATATAAGATGACATAGATGATGAAATTTGACATGTGGAAGAGTTTCCTTCCAAATTCCCCAAACACATGACCATATAAGGTGACATGGATAATGGAATTTGGCATGTTGAAGAGTTTCCTTCCACATTCCCACTCCTTCAAGGCCCCACTCCTTCTCGGGTTCCTTTGCACTTTTTGATACAATTGCTTGTTGTTATCATTTTGGAAATCAAAATTTCGTTAAATAACACCACTAACTTGTTGAGCCCCTTCTCAACAATCTCGAGCAGTGGAGATGATAGAAAACCTGCGTTTTAGAAAAACATCTACAGCAATTATATATATATATATATATATATATATATATATATATATATATATAATCAATTCAATATATTTATTTAAAAAAATATTAAAAAATACAAATAATGAAAAGTTCACATCAATGGAAACCAGTTTTATATTAATAAAATAATATTTATTACAATAACAAAGAGCCATGGACATAAAATAAAAACAATAAAAACGAATTTATTGTAAAATATTTTGAGCTCCTCTATTAGGTTTGCGTCAAAATTCAAAGAGTTACGTCTAATAGTCTGGATAGAAACCAAAAGCCCCATGACGGAGTTACGTCAAAAGCTCGAATGCCATTTGCCTTAAGAGTTGGGCTGCAGTCAGACTGATAACAAGTGCTACCATTGTTGGAAACGCCATGGAGAGAGTAGCACTGACTGCGAGCATCATCGTGACAAACTATGAACAAATTACTAGAAAAGAAAGATCAGGAAAAACTGGTACGCAATGCTACATTCAGACCTAGATTCAAATCTATATTTATACCTAGCTGTCGACAATGCTTTCATCACTGTAGAAATAAAAATGAAATCAGGGATAAATTAAACTACAGAACAGATTTTCCATGAAAATTATAAACCAGATTGAAAACCCCAAGTTTATCTAAATTATAGTCTTTATTCTGGTATGGTCACGTATGCTGCTTTGCAAGTTGCAAGATTGCAGTCGCATGACAATCCACTTGGAAGGAATGAATGGTGGTCTAAACAAAACCAATCATGGTCCACACAAAACCAAAGAGTCCACACAAAACCAATCATGGTCTAAACAAAACCAATCATGGTCCACACAAAACCAAAGAGTCACATTATTGAAACACCAAGACAAACCGACATTGATCCCAATGAGCTCCAAGGGAAGTGGCCTGCAGAAAAGATAAGTGGCTAAACAAAATAAATCATACATTTAATGGCTATATAAATTTAAATGCACTTCTGGTGGATTAAGAACATGACAAAGGAAATCACGAGAGCCC